>JARWLC010000007.1:25745006-27010840 GCA_033318265.1 Phyllotis vaccarum
CTGGAGAGAGAGGGAGGGGGGCTGTTTTGTATGACATGAAAGCCGAGGGATGGACTCAGGGAGAATTAGAAGGGAGATGACGGAGGGGGCAATGGCAATTAGGGATATGTGATATACGTGTATGAAAATGTCTAATGAAACCCATCATTTTGTATGCTAATTAGAAAAAGAACAGAAGTTTGCACAGGGGATTCTTGTGCGGGACCCACATTCCTCTTCACTGCACCGCCCTCAACGCTGGAGCTGCAGATTGTGCATAAATATTATTGAGTAGATTTTGTCTTATATAATACATACTGACTATGGTTTCTCCTTTGCCTGTATCTCCCAGTTCTTCCCCACCTTCTGTCCTGTGCAGATCCACTGCCTTCTTTCTCTTACCGGGGAAAAAAGGCTTCTAAAGGATAATGATGGGATAAAATAAAATGTAACAAGACAGCAAAAGCTAAGATACCCAAATTGGACAAAACAAACAAGAGAAGAGGAGCCCAAGGAAAGACACAAAAAACAGATACGGATGCCGAGATCCATTTGTTCGAACACTCAGTAATCCCGTAAAAATACTAAACTGGAAATCATAATGTGTACCCAAAGGACATTTGCAGGCCCTGTTCATGCTACCTCAGTCTCTGTGAGTTCTTATGGATGTTGATTCTGTTTCTGTAGAGGGCCTCGTTTCCTTGGTGCCCTCCATCCTCTGGCTTTTAAACTCTTTCTACCTCTCTTTCGTAGGATGCCCTGAGCCCTGAGAGGAAGAATTTGATGGAGAAATCTCATCAGGACCAAGAGTTCCAAGGTCTCTTGTTCTTTGCGTATAGTCTGGCTGTGGGTGTCTGGATTTGTTTCCATCTGATGCAGGAGGAAGCGTCTCTGATGATGTTATGCAAAGCAGTTCTCTATGAGTATAGAAGAATTTCATAGGACTCATTTTATTGCTGTATTCTTTTAGTGGACCAGTAGTACTTGATTTTACCCTAGGTTCCTGGGATATCTAGTCCCAGGTTCTTGGTCCCCAAGCAGTGT
The DNA here is from genome assembly GCA_033318265.1 of Phyllotis vaccarum. Lineage (NCBI taxonomy): Eukaryota > Metazoa > Chordata > Mammalia > Rodentia > Cricetidae > Phyllotis > Phyllotis vaccarum. The sequence goes on from JARWLC010000007.1 coordinate 25,746,030, forward strand.
GCGGTACAGGTTCCACCTCTTTGAGTGGGTCTTAAGTCAAATCAGATGTTGGATGGTTATTACCACAAGCTTCATGCAATCCGTTCACTAGCATAACAAGTAGAACATCATTGCAGATCAAAGGGTTTGTAAATGGACTGGTGTTTACTGTAGGGAAACTATGTTGTTCCATTGTAAATAATTGTCCCCACCTATGAGTTTAATAAAAAGTGCTGACTGGCCAAAGGCAGACAGGAAGTGTGGGCAGGGCTACCAGACTAGGAGAACTCTGGGAACTGGGAGAACAGAGTAGAATGCCAGAGAGAAGCCAGAAGAAACAGAGGATAACCATGCTGCTCTGAGAAAAGATACCGAGCCTCATGGCTGAACAGGATAAGAGTCATGTGTTAGATTAAGGGTAAAGAGTTAGCAAGTGATATGCCAGGGCCTGAGGCCGATCAGCCTAAAACTATTGTAAGTATCTGTGTGTCTTTGTGGGTCTATGGGTCTGCCAGCCTAAACCTTGAGGCTAGGCTGGAAAGTCAGGGCCAGAAACCTTCTACTACAGTTTACATTTCTCCTTTGGTAACTTGCAGAGTGCCTTCCTGTACCAAAGATGCTAACACACCACAGGGTAAAGGCTCTATTATAGACACTAGTTTGAGCTTTCCATGTTCATGAATTGTGTAGGTGTTGTATTCAACAATGGGACCTTGCCATCAGTCTTGGCCAACAGTTCAATTAGATGTAGCCCATTCCTAGTATTGGAAGCTTCATTTGATGACAAGTGATGTTCAGATGAGGCTCTTCTTCCCCATTAATTGGCAATTCCATTTAGATTACTTTCTGTAGTGGGTATCCATTCTGCCAATAGCTTTGGAGTCCTAACCTTTTGGGGCATGGCCTCTGCTGTTTAGATGACTGCTTAAAACTGAGGAGGGCTGGCACATTCTCTCTCTCTCTCTCTTTCTCTATCTCTCTGTCTGTCTTGTCAGAGACTGGACTGCTGGGTCCATTCTCTCCTGGGAAGAATGGAGGACAATGGCTGTTTACTTGGTTGTGTATCTATAAGTGTATTTTTTTTCTTTTTTTCATATCTTTATAAATCCTAGAAACCCCTTGAACAGACTCTTGTGGATCACATAACAGCTTTCAGATATAAAACTATTCCTCGAACGCTTCTACTATGTTTGGTTTCCATAATTAACCAGTTTCTTCCTGTATTTCTTCCATCATTTTCCTCTTCCTCCGCCTCCCCACTTGGTCCTCCCATTCTAGCCCTCTCCCCCACCCATCCTATCTATTCTATTTCCCTTTCCTGGTGAGGTCTATCACTTATTCTGCACCTAACTCCTGTAGTTCTATGGATTGCAGCTTGGTTATCATTGACTTAAACAATAGCCCCATGTAAGTGAATTCATACTTTTTGGGTTTAGGATACCTCAATAAGGATAATTTTTTTTATAGTTCCATCCATTTACCTGTAAATTTCATGACTTCATCATCTTTAGTGGCTGAGTTCCATTGTGTAAATGTAGCACATTTTCTTTCTCCATTTATCTGTTGAGGGACATCTAGGTTATTTCCAATTTCTGGCTTTTGTGATTAGAGGAGCAGTGAACATGGATGAGCAAGTGTTTCTGTGGTAGGATGAAGCATCCTTAGGGTATGTGCCCAAAAGAGGTGTCTTAGGATTTGGTTTCATTGCTGTGAATAGATGGATGGCATGACCACAACAACTTTTATAAAGAAAAACACGTAATTGAGAACTGTCTTACAGTTTAGAGGTTTATTCCATTGTCATCATGGGAGGAAGTATGGCAGCATGCAGGAAGACATGGTGTTGGAGAAATAGTTGAGAACTCTCCACTGAATCCAAAGACAGCAGAAAGAGAGAGTAATGATATGGGAATGTCTTTCTGTATGCTGTGAATATCAATCTTTAAATAAAGGAGCTGTTACAGAGTAAACCACTAGACCATGCTTGAGCCTCAAAGCCTCAAGGCCCACCTCCCAGTGACACACTTCCTCCAACAAGGCCACACCTCCAATAATGCCACTCCCTGTAAATCTATGGAGGCCATTTTCGTTCAGATTAGCATAATTGGTATTGCTCCATCTTAAGGTAGATTGATTCCCATCTTTGTGCAGAGCCGGTATTGCTTGGTCTTAGTCTTCATTCAGAATCACTGCACAGGTTTCCACAGTGGCTGTACAAGTTTACATTTCCACCTTGAGTGATCCCTGTACTCCATATTCTCACCATCACGAGCTGTCATTTGCTCTATTGGTCTTAGCCATTCCGACAGGTGTAAGATGAAGTCTCAAAGTAGTTTGAATTTGCATTTCCCTTATTGAGTAAGGATGTTGAACATTTCCTCATGCATTTCACAGCCATTTGAGTTTTCTCTTTTGAGAATTCTGTTTAGATCTCTACCTCATGCTTCATTGGGCTATATGTTTTCTTGATAGCTAATTTTTGAGTTCTTTATATATTTTGGGTATTATCTCTTTATCAGTTGTATAGTTGCCAAAAAACCTTTTTCTGTTATGTAGGCTACCACCTTGTGTGTGATAGTGTCCTTTGCCTTACAAAAGCTTCTTAGTTTCTTGAGGTTCCATTTATTAATTGTTGATTTTAGTGCCTGTCCTAGTGATGTTCTGTTCAGAAAATACTTCCGTGTGCAAATGAGTTTAGGAATATCCCCCACTTTCTCTTCCAATAGGTCCAGTGTAGCTGGTTTTATGCTGTAGTCTTTGATCCATTTGGAGTTGAGCCTTATGTAGGGTGATAAATATGGATTTATTTGGATTCTTCTACATGCAGCCACTGAGTTTGACCAGCACCATTTATTGAAGATGCTGTTCCTCCCCTCCCCCCCCCAGTGTATATTTCTGGCCCCTTTGTAAAACATAAGGTGTCCTTAGGTGTGTGGATTTATGTCTAGGTCTTAAATTCAATTCCGTTGACCAGTGTGTTTGTTTTTGTGCCAATGCCGTGTTATTATTATTTTTTTTTAAATTCCTATAGTTCTGTAGTATATTTTAAGGTAGGGGATGCTAATGTCTTCAGGATTTCTCTTATTACTCGGGAGTGTCTTAGCTATCCTGGACTTTTTGTGTTTCCATATGAAGCTGAAAATTATTCTTTCAAGATCTGTGAAGAATTTGTGTTGGAATTTTGATGGGGATGTCATTGCCTTTGTGGAACGCTCTCGTAGGTTGGCTACGGATCCATGAGCATGGGAGATCTTCTTCAATCTCTTTCTTTGTTGTCTTAAAGTATTCATCACACAAATCATCCACGTGCTTGGCTAGAGTTACTCCAAGATATTTTGTATTACTTGAGGCTATTGTGGAAAGTGCCATTTGCCTGACTTCTTTTTCCATCTCTTTGTCATTTGTGTACATTCGCAAGTTAATTTTGTATCCAGCTACTTTGCTGAAAATGTTTTAACTGTGTTTTTCAGTTGAATTTTTAAGGTTAGTTACGTACACTATTGCCATCTTCTGCAAGTAAATATATTTTGGTTTCTTTCCAATTTGAATCCCATTGGTATATTTTGGTTGTCTTATTGCTCTAGCAAATACTATAATGAGTAGGTGGACAACTTTGTCTTGTCCCTAATTTAAGTGAAATTTTTTAAAATTTCTCTCCCTTTAAATTAATGTTGGCTGTATGCTTGCTGTAAACTGCCTTTATTATGGTGAAGTATGTCCTTTATATCCCTAATCTCTAGGACTTTTATCACAAAGGGGTGTTTGATTTTGCCAAAGGTCTTTTCTGCATTAAATGATATGAACATGCATTATTTTGTCTTTCAGTTTGTTTATATGGTGGATTACATTAATTAATTTATATATCTTGAATCATCCCTGAATCTCTTCTAGTGATGGCTTAATAAACAGGCCTGTAGACAGGCCTCTTTCCATTTTCTTCTGGTTAAATAGGGAATAGGCTAAGTATGTGTTTGGAACCCCCAGCAACTGTTTCTCTTCTTTTAAACAGTATCTCTTTGGGTCTTCAGAAAGTAATCCCTACTGTTTATTCCCCCACGGCATGAGGGATATTGATAATCTGAAGTGTAGTTATTGTGGTGGTCATTGGAATGTGTGTGTAGGTCATTGCTGCAAACTTAAATGACATCTTAGTCCCTTTTCACTCTATAGAGTAATACCTGAGGCAGGCCAACTTTATAAAGAATAGGGGTTTGTTCATTTCCCATCTAGGGAGGCTAAAAGTCCAAAGAGCATTATACAGTCTTTTGATGAAGGCCCCTCTTGACTACATTATATCATAGTGATGGCAATGGTGAAAATGTTTATGGAAGAAAGACATGTCTCAAAACAGAAAACCAGAGATGGACGGTTGGGCTAGCTCTTGTAACAGCACAAAGGGAAGTTACTTTTCTACGGTGCTGGTATTATCTCTAGTGTGGAGCTCATGGCTTCTCTTCCCAAACCAAGTTCAGTGGCAACAATTTGTACTAGTACCTGCTGTGTTCTACACTGCCACGTGCCTACATTAAACAATGTGCCATTTCTACTGGTAATCACTCTCAATCTGTACACATGTTCTTAGTGTATTCTGTGAGTTGTGCGCTCCTAAGTCTAATGTACAGAAAGCCATTCTGTACACTGGGGCTGGAAAAAGTATGTGTATAGTTGCTGGATGTTTCTTTCCCATTTTTTCTTCTAATGAACATATTGAACAAGTGATTAACAGTTAATTATGGTTATTCAAACATGGTCATTGGGGAGATATTTTCTCAAACGTGAATGAAGTTACCCTCTTACTTCCAGGAAAACAACTGTCATAACTTGTTGGCATTGATGGAGTTAAAGCTTGAAAGCATTATTAAAATTCAGGAAAACTTGAATCTACTGCTACGAGCTTGACAGCATCCCAGTACTTAAAATTGTTTTTCCTGATGAGATCACAGTGAAAACAAATGTGATTATTTAAAAATATTATACTGTGAAATGTGTCAACTTTTGGGAAATCTGTAACTCAGTGAATGGATATTTTCCAAATGCCTAAAACATGGAGTTAGAAAGTCTTGCATGGGTAAAAGGCCCATGGGGGGGGGGGGGGGGGGACCAGATCATTGATTTTAAAGTAAGGCCGTGTGGTGAATTCCTTGTTATTCTTTTGGTTTTCATGTTATGGCTCACCATTAGGCTTGATCACTTGCTAAATTTGGGTGTAGCAGCAACAAAAATAGCCCCAGCCATCTGAAGAGGCTACTCAAACATTTCTGCACCTTCACTTCCTGTACAGTTGAATGATGCCATTTTTTACATAGATGCTTTAACCAAGCTAAAATAGACGTTATCAAGTCTACTTTAACCCAAAAACTGGCAGTTAACTTCAAAATATCTTACATTGGTATGGATTTTGGCCTATTGATACAAATTGAAGGTCAATTTTGTTATACTATATGCAAACTTCTATTCTTGTTTAAGATATGTTTATGCAATTCCTTTAAAATTGCAATGTATAATTTAAAAATGCAGACTAATAGTCATCTATTATAACCAAGCTTATAGTCATGTTAAAATATTTTAGATATACAAAAATATATTTTAATTAGATAATCTTCAAATACTTCAAAGACCTACAAAATATGATATTTAAAATATTTTAGGAACTTAGACTTTTCTAGACAGTAAGACCGGTCTGCTTGCTTTGGCAACACATATACTAAAATTAAAACAATACAAAAAAATTAAGATGGCCTCTCCACAAAAATTACACACAAATTCATGAAGCTGTTTTTTGTTCTCATTTTGCACCTTAGAACCATTTTTAAGCTCTTTTAGGCTTTATGTGGGCATATATGTCCACGTTAGGACACCATTTGTAATAGTAGGGTTTTGGGCTGTCTAGCCATGATCTGGACCCACATACCTGCAGACCAGAAATCCTACAGAAACACACAGATGCTTATATTAATTACATGCTGTCGGCCTATGGCTCAGACGTATTGCTAGCTAGCTCTGCATCTTCATTTAACCCATTTTTAATATTTTATTACTGTCATGTGGCCTATGACTTATCTATTTATTTACATCTTGCTTCTTGAACAGCTGGATCAAGTTTCTCTTTGCCCACCTTTCCCTATCTATGCCCCGATTTCTCTACCTACTTCTAAGATGCCTGCTATAAACCAAGACAGTTCCTTTCTTAATGAATGATGTTCACAGCGTACAGAAAGACATCCCACATCACTAATACGTCAAAAGAGTTTGATACAAAAGTAGATTTGAGATCACAATTGATTTGGTTAAAGTAGGTATGAAAGAGTTTTTTCAAAAATATAAAACAATGAAAGTATTCCCATGATATTTTTTGTTTGTAAAGATGGTATTTTCCCTAAAACTGTTATTACTGCTAACATAGAATGTGTTCGTATTTTAATATTTTCAGTTTTAATTTAATATGCCAAATATCACCAGTCATAGAAAACATAGCAGGGTTCTTTGTGTGATTTATACTTTTTAAGAGCCTGAACGAGTCTCAAGATTCAAGGTCTGCTACTCTAAGTCCAGAGCTGGGGAAGTGGCTCAGTGGATAAAGCCCTTGCCATATAAGCTTAGGAGGCTGAATTTTAATCCTCAGGACCCTTACACAGCTGGATGTGGTAGCATCTGACTGCAATTCTAGCACCCTCAAGGTGGGATGGTCGATGGAGACAAAAGAGTTGGCTGCTCACAGACTGGTTGGCCTGGTGTACTTAGCAGTGACAAGACATATTCCAATAAGATATAAGGCAAGACTTGGTATGGTTGTCTTTTGACTTTCACATCTGTGCCATAATATACATATGTACACAATTACACACACACACACACACACACACACACACACACACACACACACACACATCCAGACAGCTGTGGGTACTAAGAACTGAATACTGACCCTGGGTCCTCTGAAAGAACAAGTGTTTTTAATTGCTAAACCATAAGTTTTTTCTTCTTTTAAAAAGAGGTTCAGGAGTTACAGAATACTGAGGAGTGTCAGCTAACATGCTTTTGTAGCCAGAAGTTTTCTGATTCATCTGGCCCAAGGTCCTGAGAGTCCACCTGTGGTCCTGCAGCTGCTTATATAATAATAATTCAGGGGCTAATATTAATTACAAACTGTTTTGCCTATGGCTCAGGCTTATTGCCAACTATCTCTAAAACTTAATTCAACCCTTTGTTTTTGAATCTATGTATTGCCACATGGCTCTGTGGCTTTACCGGTGTCCCATTACATCTTGCTTTCTGAGTGGCACCCTGCAGCATCTGCCTGACTCTGCCCTTCTCTTTTTCTATGCTTGGATTTTCTGCTTGCCTCTAAGTTGCCTTTGTATTGACCAAACACCTTCTTTATTAGCAAGTGATAATAAAGTATATTCACAGCATACAGAAAGACATCCCACATCACTTCTCCATTTCTGTCTAATCAAAATGGAAGCCTTCAATTTTAACATAGTAAAATTATGTATAACAAAATAGCTATCAAGCAGGAATTACAGTTATAATATCTAGTTTATTTGTATTTCTCAAAATTAAAGAAAAATTTTTATTCTATCTTATTTTTATGAGTCTAAAGTTTCATATCTAATTTACCTTTTATTATAACTAAGAAAAATTATAATTACTACTATCTAGTCTTCAAATCCATCAAAGACCACAGAAGGATACAATATTACCTGAGTAAACAGAAAATACATTTCAGGCCACTTCCAGATTCTAGAAATGACAAATTCTTGAAGCTGATGTGGATTTTGGATCATCTGGAAAATTTCTCCCCATCAGAGATTTTTCTTGGGGTCTTCCTTGGTCAAACCACATTAGCCTGGATGTAATACATAGACTCTCTTCTTCTGTGGAAACAAAAGCAGAACCTCTTTTCCAAAGCAACATATCCTTAGGCCTAAATTTCAAAGTCAAGATACCCTTAAAATATATATGATTATAGTCAAATGTCTTTCTGCAGTTGGCTCATTAACAATTAAAAATTTAAAATAAAACACAATAATATACATAATCCAGATTCTATGTGTGTTTTCTTTCCTACTATTTTTTATATTATTATTGTCTCTTTAAAGATTTTACTTTTAAAAAATATTTATTTCTTTATATAGCTTCCTATACCCTCCCAAGCCTACATATATTTCTACACACGTTGTAACCCATTTAGAGGTTTTCTCGATCTAATCTGCTTCATTGCGTATCTTTAATTATCTTTTGACATGGAGAGTTTTTAAATTGCTAAACTGTGTGGCTAGGACCCTTGGCTTCTGGCTCTGCCCTGCTCACCTTTTCAACATGGCAGAGGTACCAATGAGTTATGCTTACCTTCCCAGTTCTGGGAAGCAGTGTTAGGCAGCATGGAACTGTGTTTTTAAGCCCAAGACTGTGCTCCCAAACCTGCAAGCAGTGGCTGGGAGAAGAAGCCTCTTGGAAGTCAGCCATGCAGTTTAGCTCATGGCAGCTGGCGGCCAGCTACATCTCCCAGACAGCTGCTGGCATGAGCCTGTGAGAATAGGAAGCCCAGTGTGGCTTCAATTCTGTGAGTTTAGAATCTTTTTAAAGCTTTTTCACTGCCTGATGATGGGTGGGTGTCATTTGTAGCCAGAAGTTTCTGTCTCATCTGGGCCCAAGGTCTGGAAAAACTCTCCAACCCTGTCCCCACAGCTGCTTATAAAATAATTACTCTAAGGCCAATGTTAATTACAAAACTGTTTGGTCCATGTCTCAGGCTCATTACCAACTATCTCTTACAACTTAACCCATTTTTATTAAGCTATGTATTGCCTCGTGTCTCTGTGGTTTACCTGTGTCCCATTACATCTTGCTTTCTGGGCAGCAGCTTACAGCATCTTCCTCACTCTGCCCTCTGTCTTCATCTCTGCTTGGATTTCCCGCTTGCCACTAAGCTGCCTTGCAATAGGCCAAAACAGCTTCTTTATTAATCAATGGTATAAAGCATATTCACAAATTACAGAAAGACATCCTACATCAGTGCTTCACTGAAAAGTAGTGATGAAGAGGTAGCTAGGCTGTGGCAGTGTTCAGAATATGTGCTATGTCCAAACAGGACAGCTAGCTAGCACTCAAATGTATTGATTGTTAGTACGTGAAAGGAATAATCAGATGTTCTAATTTCTAGAGAAAACTCAGAACTTCAAACCTTAATGTGAAATCTCTCAGATTTTAATTGGACAAATTTTAGCACACTGTGCTGGCCCAAAGGAACCTCTGGGATAGCATGTTACCGTGATATACTCCTGCATTCAACCTCTACTTTAGTTGTGGGTTCATGTTGCTTTGTAACTGTTATAAAAATGTTTATTATTAAGAGTTTGAAGAATTAGGAAACATTTCCAAATTCTATAGAGGTGATACAATCCTTTTAAAAATGACAAAACCTATATATTGCTAGGTACTTAGAAGATCATTATATTTTGCATGGCAGACATTGTTTTCATACCATTGGGAGCCAGGAGGGAGGAGGGAACTTGTCCTTTCTTCCTCTGAATTCTTTCTCTGGAAATGAGTGCTTTTTGTCTCTACACTTTATTATAGTGAAACCAACTCCAGACAACACAATAGCTCTTTGTTTTGTTCCGGTATGGGTGTACTCTACTGTTGGAAATGCTTCGCCTCAGTCTAAGCTGGCAGAAAAAGAAATAAAGCAGTGCTGGGTTCTGAGACGTTCAGCAGCTCACAGCTCTGTTGGTAACAAGAGTAAAAAAGCAGCTCACAAGTCACGCCATGGGAAACTTTGTCAGAATTGTCTGAATAAAACTGCATTTTAATTTAACATAGCAGACTAATTTCAAGAAAGCAATCCATGTAAAATACGCTTTTATGTTGCTGAGTCAAATGACTTTAAATTTGCTAAGGCTATGAATAACAAATATTGCAAAGACTTAAGGCTCCCCCAATAGCTTTTGATTTTTTTGTTTGTTTAAAACAAGCAAGTGCTTTCACAAACAAACCATCAATTATTTTACTCGGGGTAATTGATGTCAAATTTTCAGTGCTGCCATCAACTATTTCTTCATTTATGTGAAGTGAGAACAAAATCAATTTTTGAGGTTCATGGTACGCTTGCACTGGAAACAGATCTGATGGAATTATATCTTCATCATATCTTCTTTCATTTCTACTCGTGACTGGATATGATATTGAGTGAATTTTATATGAAATAGACCTTGTATGTCACAATATGGAAGTAAAGGTGGTTATCAGTACTGAATGAAGGAGTGACCTGGCAGACGGGGCAACTCTAACAATCTAATAGTAGCTAGCCTCTGGTGATTGTTCATCACACTGTACAAGGTCTTGATCTAAACTAACTCCAGGAATGAATTCTTTAATATGATAAATTTTTAAACACATAATTTATTTGTTTAGTTTTAGTGTGCGTGTGTTGCCTGTATTTATATGAGCATGCAGTGTCCATGAAGGCCAAAAGAGAGCGTTGGTTCTTCTGAAGCTGGAGTTACAGGCAGCTGTGAGTCACTCTACTAGAGAGATGGTCGATCAGAAAGCATTCTTAACCACTGAGCCATCTCTCCAGCCCCTATAATGACTTCGTAAGAAGGCACAGTTTCTCAGAGAATTATCTACCCGACAATATGCAGCTACAAACTGAGGCACTAGCATTCAGTCACTGGCAGTAGGGTCTATTTGTTGTCCATCTGTCCTTCCTATTGGTCTGTGATGGCAATGAAGATCCAGGAGACAAGGGCCGGCGTGGGATTATGACTATAATTTCAGTTGCCCAGAGCACAGGCAGTGATTCACCTCTCTTGTCATGATCATTTACAGTTAAACAACTCTTTTAACAATCAATTTCCAGGGCCCCATTTTAAGACCAAGACTAAGATTTTTCCACTGGTGAAAGATTATTTTATTTGTTAAAAATGTAATTAATTTTATTTTTATAGCATATATGTATCTTTGACGTGTGTGTGTGTGTGTGTGTGTGTGTGTGTGTGTGTGTGTGTAGTCAGAGCTTTTTTTCTACCATGAGTCTCTGGGATCAAACTCACGTTGCCAGCCTTGTGTAGCAAACGCTTTTATTCACTGAGCCAACTCACCTGCCCATGAATGGTAATTTTGAATGAGGTGTGGTTGGGGGGGAGGGTTACTTTTAAAAGCCAATAAACAATCTAAGCTCTAAAACCTATGGAAAATACTTTTTCTGTGACAATAGTTTTATAATATTGTCTTCCGTATGAGAATATAAAGATAACTCAGTTTGTTGGAATTTTTTTTTTTTAATAGAAATAGTTCAGAAAAATCTCTTTGAACTTCATAATTTCTTCTTGGTAATGTCATTTACAGTCAAGTCAGCTGTCAGATTTGAGCAAACCGCTGGCGAATTTCATTTGTAATTGAGCTGTTGTGGCTGCTGGAGTCAGCTTGTGGGACTGCTCTGGGCTCTCCCCAGTAGATCCAGGAATTCTGATGCATTTATTTCATATGTTTCCCATCAAAAAGAAAAAAAATAAATGGTGCATTTATAATTGTATATGCTGTATTATTGAGTGTATTTCCTCAATAAGAGTGAACTTCTGTTCTTATTAGGCATTAATAAGAACCAAATCTTATACTTGCAATTTTACATTTCTGATGATTGGAAGAATTTCCCACAGACTAGCTTCTGGTTCCATGCATTTCAAATTATGTTTCTTCCCCAGTACCCACATACTTCATGCTGGGTGCCATACATCTTGTGGGTATTTTTGACATGACATCTGGTTCTTGTCCTGCGGCCAGATAAGTTGGCCCAGTGAGTGTTCCTAAGAACCATTGCTACCCCAGGATGGCTAAAACTGGCTTCTCCATGCGCAGAAGTAACTATACACCAGATTCACATGAAATGCATCCCAGCTGAACTGTTTAGGTTGGTCTATAAAATGCCTTTTATGACCGTTCCAACACCTGATACCCAGGGAACGTGTGATTGATAACAAGAGAAATGAGGGCAGAGAACTTATATGACTCTTAACATATTGAAGTTAACATCTATTTTTGTGTGTCTTAAAATGTGGTTGAGCATGTGAATAGTGCCAGGAATCCTTCCTCAACTGGGCTCCGTGACAAACTCATCAAGTGACTGGAGAGAATGAGCACATCCCTGGCAGGTAGAGAAGACGTTGACAGACATATTATCTTGAAGAGTTTGATTAGTGCCAGCTAATCATCTAAGTAAAGCAGTTTTTAAAAAGAGGCAAGAAATTAACATGAATTAATAATTTAATTAATAGAGAGGTTATAGCCTCATGGGCATTGACTGTCACAATAAGCCAGATACTAATAGATATCTTAAAAATCTTGTTCTACAGTCATGGAACTGAGACTGAGTATTTGTGAGTTGGAGTCAAATTTCTAGAGAAAATTTAATTCTAGAAAATTCTATAATTTCTCTCTAGATTATTTGTGCACATTTTAAGACAATTGTTTGATGAAATAAACTGATTAGGCACTGCATTACTAATAATTTATAATTACATATAAATTAATGACAATTTATCTTAAAGCATGTATACATAAGTTAAATTAATAAGTTAAGTGTTCTAACTAGACTTGATCATTTTAAGCATGTCTTTGTATAACAAGCAGCCATAAATTCTCATTGGTATGAGCAATACTTATATCATTTATCACTCTTCTGTATGTAAGATACCATAGGCTAAGCTGGGCCAGCCTGGGCTCTAGGCTGTAGGTTTGCAGCACCACGGTGATGTTGGATTTTTCTATTCCTATTTAATTAAGTGCTTGAAGTCATAGCCAGAGCAATAGGGTGAGACAAAGAAATATAAGGTGTGACCATCAGCAGATGATGTCCTCTCGATACCTGAAAAACCCTAAAGACACCATCAGAAAATCGTTAGATTAGATAAAGATGCTCACCAAAGCAGCAGGGAACAAAATTTAACAGCAAATGTATATGGGTTCACCCCCACACACTGGCTTCTGGTTGGTCACAGGACAACCTCTGATGTTTTTAATTATTTCATTTTTTTGAGATTATAATATAATTATATCATTTCCTCTTCCCTTTCTCCCTCCAAACTTCCTGTATATCTCTTTGCCCTTGATGTGAGATGTCCTTTTGTATGCTGTGAATATTGTTCTTTAATAACGGGACTGTTTTGGCCTATGGCAGGCATCTTAGAAGTAGGTAGGGAAATCAGAGCATAGATAGGGCAAGGAGGGTGGAGCCAAAGGAGACACCATCCAGCCGCCCAAGGATCTACATGTAAAAGTAACATAGGTAAACCACAGGCCACATGGCAAGACAGATTAATGGAAATACGTTGAATTAAGATGTAAGAGCTAGTTAGCAATATTCCTGAGCCATAGACTAAACAGCATGTAATTAATTTAAACAATAATAGTCTGAGTCAATTTTGGGGGGCTTAAGTGGCAGTGGGGATGTCCAGATCTTGGAACTAGACCAGCCAGAAACCTCTTATTACACGCCTACCTTTCTAAAACTAATGCCCCCCTTTTAAAATTTTCATGAATTGTTACATACTGTCTTAGTCACTGTTCTACATCTGTAAAGAGATACCATGACCAAAACAATTCTTATAAAAAGAAAGCATTTAATTGGGGCTGGCTTACAGTTTCAGAGGCTTAGTCCATGGCAACATTTAGGCAAAGAGAGAGAGCTTCCTTCTTCCAAGTCTTTTATATAATCTTCCAGCAGAAGGTGTGGCCCAGATTAAAGATGGATCTTCCTACTTCAAAGATTCAGATTAGAAGTGGTTCTTCCCACTTCAAATGATTTAATTAAGGAATAAATCCCGCACAGGTGTGTTTAGTCATTTGGGTTTTAGTTAATTCCAGATATAATCAGTTTGACAACCAAGACTAGCCATCGCACACACACACACACACACACACACACACACACACACACACACACTACACTATATATATATGTGTATATGCATACATACATACATACATATATACATACATACATATATACATACATACACATATACATACATACATACATACACATATACACATACACACATATAATATCCAAATATATAGGTATAACTTACTCAGTCTCTGTAATGTTACTTGTATGTTTTCAGGACTGGTCATTTTGGGTTGGATAACCAAATGGAAGTTCTGACCCAGTGAAGACAATTTGCCCACTCTCCATATTCTTTAGTTGCCTATATAACTTTGTGAGGTGTTGAGACCTTGTGGTCTGTCCACTTTAGCATGTCTATTGTCCTTGCTTAGTTCATGTTTTGGCCACCATGTTGGCGAGACATTATGGGTGTAGCTTCTGACATTCATAGGTGTCTTAGTTACTTTTCGATTGCGGTGACAAAGTTCTATGACAAAGGCAACTTATAAAAGAAAGCATATAAGTGGGATTCACAGTTCTAGAGCATTAGAGCCCATGACCATCATGGTGGGGAGCATGGCAGCCGGCAGGCAGGCGTGGCACTGGAATGGTAGCTGAGAATTTACATCTGATCCGTAAGCAGAAGGCAGAGTTATAGGTGAGAAAGATGTGGGCTTTTGAAACCTTGAACCCTAGTGACACATACCTCCTCAATCCAGGCCACACATCTTAATCCTTCCTGAAGAGTTACATTACCTGGGGACCAAGTATTGAGTTTTAAGATATATTAGCCTGTGCGGCTATTCTCATTCAAACAACCAAACTAGGGGGAGACAGTCTACTAGCAAATTCGCAGTCCTCTGGCTCTTACAATCTCTGATTGCCCTTCTGCAACAATCCCTGTACTTTTGGGGCAGTTCTATTATAGATATATCTCCTAGGACTGGGCTCCACATTGCTGCATTTTTAGTCACGGTTTTCTGCAGTGGTCTCTTAACTGTTGCAGCAAGAAGTTTCCTTGATGCAGGGTGAGGCCTTTACTTATCTGTGGGTATAAGGACAGGTATTTAGAATGAATGCATAGGAGTGGGGAAGGAGATATAGAAGAAGGAGGAGAGTAAAATGGCAGTAAGGAAGCTGAAACAGTAATAAGGAATCATGTTATTATAAATACCTATAATACACATAGGCCAGTGTATAAGTATATATATATATATAGTTTCGATACAAATTTTCCATTAGGGCTGACAATGTTTCTTCCAAGACTGAAAGACCTTTTAGTTAGCTAAACCCTTAATACAAGGCATGAGAAGCTCTCTTTCATTTTTGGTTACGATTGTCCAAGAGAATCCCAAAACACTGTAGGCTATTGCTATTGTTTCTGGTTGACCTCCAGAGGTGGAAGTTAAGTCTCTAATGCTGAAGACACCATTAATTTCTAAAACAGGGTCTAGATACCACTGAGCTAGAAATGACCTGAATGCCTCCCCCATGAAGACTCACTCACTTTCATGGTACCAGAAGGTGATGTGTAAACTCTCAAAGGAAGGAGACAACCAAAAGTTCTATGCAGCCATGATGCCTGTGAACCAACGTGGCACAGTAATTATGGTGAAATGGATGCAGTGGTGGCATCCATAGTTCAGTAATAACCACTAGCTCTTTAGTTGGACTTAAGACCCTCTCAGCAAGAGGGTAATGCTGGTAAATAGAAACTACCAAACTACTCAGCTCTAGTGACGTCATGGATCCTGAGGAGAACCTCACAACCATCTTACTAAGTTAGCATAGTCTCTTTCTTTGCTTCTTGAGACAGGGTCTCTTCTGCCCTAGAGCCCAGCAAATAAGCTGGACCTTGAGCTTTACATTCTTACGCTAGGGTTTTAAGCACATGCCACTTATGCCCAGCATTGTGTGTGTGTGTGTGTGTGTGTGTGTGTGTGTGTGTGTGTGTGTGTTCTGAGACTTGAACTCAGATCCTCATGCATTCATGGCAAGCACTTTACCAACTGAACCATCTATCTGGTCTCAAATTATTTTGTGTGAATAGAAGAAATGTGCTCTAAACATAATGATAAAAATATAATATGGTAAATAATAATGCAGTCACATAGTTGTTAATTATCAAGTGTAGTCTCATATATATCTGCATTGCTCTATAAAGTAACTAATGTGTGAAGGATTTGTTTATACTAACATCACCATAAGCACAATTATTGTGTTGTTTTATGACATTGATTATGACTTTAGAGTCCTCAGGAGGTAGGAATCTTCCATCCATTATAATTGAATGGAATCACCATTGTATATATGGTTCATCATTATCAGAATTTCACTGTCTAAAAAAATCACCTCATTTGGTTGAGATGCCCAACTTATAGGGACTGACCCCAGGGTTGTTACATATGGTTTTCTCTTCTTCATGAGGGTGACCCTTTCATAAACCTGAAATTTAAAACACTGAGACAAGGAGAATGGAAGTTAGTGGGAGTGTCGCTTTTGGGTCTGCACTGTAAGGACAACAGCACACAGAAAAATAGCTTGGGGTCTTAGCTCTCTAAGCCCTTAGTTTTGTAACTTTGGGACTTGGTTTTAATATGTATGGCAACCACAGGCTCATATATTTGAACGCTTACTCATCAGGGAGTGGAACTGTTTGGGAAGAATTAAGAGGTGTGGTCTTGGAGGAGGTGTGTCGCTGTGGCTGGCTTTCAGATTTCAAAAGCCCACACAAGGTCCAGCCTCTCTATTTGCCTACAGACCAAGCAGTAAAGCTCTCAGCTACTTCTGCAGGACCATGTATGCCTGTTTTCTGTTATGATGATAACAAATTAACCCTTTAAAACTGTGAAATGCTATCTTTTATAAGACTTGATCATGGTATCTCTTCACAGAAATAGAATGGAAACGAAGACAAGGCTGTTACTTAACTTCCCTTTTCCTGGGTTCTTCTTTATAGTGGAGATGGTGGTGCTCACCATACCACACTGTTTTGAGGACTGACAGGACACCTTGAAGTTGTGTAAACTGTGCTGGTTACACAGTAAAGACTCAGTGTTTGGATATCCTTTATTTCCTGCTGAAGCCCAGAAGGTCCCCTGGATCCTTTGTTTTCTGAGTCCTGCTTATTTCATTTCCTTTTGCATTGTGGGTAATAACCCAGTATCTTTCCAATGGATGTCCTCCCCACCAGCTTCTGTTTCTGAAAACAAATGTAGCTTAAAAATATTAATGTTCAAGCCTAAGAACCCCTTCATTTTAGGGAAAATTTTAAAGAGTGTGATAGTCCCGTGTGTCCCCCCCCCCCCCCCGTGTGTGTGACTGTGTGCACACATGTGTTCTGGCAGCACAAAATGAGAGTACAGCTTTTGTTTGACAAAAAAATATTAAAAATCAGTATTTGAAGCAATAAGTACTAAGAAGTATTGTGTACTGATGGCACTTTACATCTGTGAATGGAAGCTGAGCCAGTTAGATCTATATAAAGAGGAAACAGGCAAATTGATCCGAATAATGATGTGTTGTGAAATGAATCATCGTTAATATATACACAAGGTGGTTATCAGTGCTTAAATGACCAAAATATTGACTTAAGTAACTTTATCTTCTAGTGTTACTAGAGAAAATTGCTGCATCTGACTATATTATCAGCTCTCATAGATCCAACTATATATAATATGCAGCCATAAATAAGAATCAGCCATTACAGTTAGGGGAAAGATCATTTTGATAGCCCACATTCCATTGCATTAGAGAGTGTAAAACCCAATATTATGCACCAAATACCCTTTTGTTTCATACCTTTCTGTCTTTGTGATTTCCATAAATTAGATATATAGTGGAAGGCTCAATTAACTCTCCAGAATAAAAATAGTAATTTTCAAAGTAACTTAAAAGCATCTCTGTGCATCTATACAAGATGTTTTCATATCATTAAATGAGTAATAAATATGCTGATAAAAATAGCATTTTCATTGAATTTGGAGTGGAAAATATAATCAATGGGGATATTAATGAGTAGGAAATCTTCAAATGATTGTCCAAGTCCATTAAGAATTTTAGTGATGCATTTGAAACTCGTAACTCCAGGCAATGCCCTGCCAGACTTGGCTTTGACAGTGTTCAGTAACCTGTTTTACATGCCTCCCTTTTTAACCCCAGTAATCTTCTAAGATGGAGTTTCTGGAATAAACATCTCTTCCATTTTCAGTAAGCTTGAGTTCTGTTCAGTAGGCTTGAGGACATACATAGAATGAATATCAATCATTTAAACTGGATGAAAGTGGGAAAGACGTCATAGCTCATCCTTTGCCAATAGATTGTAGCTTGAAGCCTAGGGTGATGATGTGCCTGAGGCAGACCACGAAGGAATCTGGCAGAGACAAGTTCATGCCTAACCAAAGCTCAAGATTGTTTTTTATTGTATCTATATCAACTCTTACCTTCTATGCATTCGTGGAAACTAAACCCTGGAGAGGTTGCCTGCTAGGGAGATTAAGTGGCTAAGGAAGACTATCAAATCTTTTGATGCTATCTGCTTGTTGGGATCTGAGTTTGGGCATGTGAACTCATGGTAAGAGTGATGCCTTCTGCAGTGGATACTGGCAGCCACAGGAAACACCCTGTGATCTACAAATGACTTCCTCTACAGCTTCCCATGTCTACTAGGTTTTACTTTTAATGAGATTTCTTTCATTCATAGCTAGACATTGGGCTGAAGATAAAAATACTAGTTGAAAAAGTATTGGTTCAAATTTGTGTCAACATACTCTACCTCTCACCATAATCTTTTTTCCACAGACCTTGCCTGTCAGGGTACAGATACAATCCTAGTAACATTAGAACCATGCCTTTCTGGCTCTGCACTGCCGCTGTACAGATAAAAGCAGATGCTGCTTAGCCTAGAGTCTTTGCGGTTTCCTGCCTACACAGCAGGAGGACAGAAGTACTAGAATCAACCCGTGCTTGCTAGTGATGGCTTCCTTCCCAAGGACCTGCAGATTCCCAGAGAGATTTTGCAAACCCAGCAATTGATTTTCATAACCTTGTTGTTTATTGTCTGCGACTCATTTGTCTTTATCAGTCTTGTCTTCTCTCTGCTTCGGTTCATTCATTCAGCAAAATTTGATTGTGCTCCTACCTAATTACAATCCAGGAGCTGAGCATAGCATAATGGATAGCTAAATGTAGTTCATGGACCAACGGAGCTATTTTAGAGGAGAAATAGGTAGCATGTAAGTAAACAAACAAAAAAAGATTATGGTGAGAGGTAGGAAATATACAAAGTATTATAATGAAGAATAGTGGCAGATGTGAGAGCAACCCTGACATATGTAGCATAGTTGAGAAAGATCTCTCTGAGATATAGCCAGTGAGTAACTGCAAGACATACGATAATTCAGAAAGTGGAACTTCAGGTCAAGGCAGCAACAGGTGGGCTCTGAGCACTGACCCAAGGCTGGTACAGCTCAGGGGTGTTGAACGAAGTGGGGGAGACCTGAGATTATTTTTAAAAAGCTGTGACATTTTTGCTTCTGTGGAGTAAATGTGATGTCTGTGTGCAGTGATTACTTACTGCTGTGTTACCATCCCCCCTCACTGCTGGCAAGCCCATTAAGGCAATGTGACTGCTTGGGTCAAGATACTAAGGAGATTTCTGTTCTACAGAAGGGAACACCCTCAAGATTTTGCTTCTCATAAGAGCAGGTTAGATCTGATTGGTGTGGGGATGAAAAAAAAAAAAATGGGTCCTTGACTCAGTTCTAGACAATTAACTCTCAAAGATTATTTCAGTTCCTTGTAGATTTTCTAGGTCTAAATTTTTTGTTTGTTTGTTTTGGGGACAGAATCTTGCTCTGTAACCCAGACTGCCTGAGACAGTGCTTCAGTTACCTTCACCAGTTTAACCAGAATGAGAATGCAATGGGAAGGGACTATTATAACACCTCTGACTAAGTGTGGAAAACACGATGAAGTGCAGTGGTCTTGAGTGACTATTGCCCAGGGCCATCAGGTCCTCAAAGAGGAACCCCAGGGTGATGAATCACCACTTCAAGGCACGATATAAAGACCAGAGAGAGAGGTTTCTAGCAGTGTTCAAAGAAGCTTTAATTTCCTCTAATTGATAAGCAGATGGAGTAGAGAACTTACCTGTTTGGGAAGTGAAGCCTCAGAGAGAGAGGTCTGCCCTCAATGCCTGGTAGGGCTCAGCTGTCATGACTAAGGACCTAACAGGCTGGAAAGAACTCTACCATAAGATGATGATCTCTTGGTCGATGTATTGAATTCAAAATTCTTCCAGACCTGTTGGGCTTCTAGGAGAGGTCAGTCTTCTGGTTATGAAACAATTGCCCTATTCTCCTTAGTTGACAGTCATGCCAGTGACGATGCCTCACCATACCTCTGTTTCTTTATTCACCTTTGAGCCAATAACTAGGGGTGAATTCTTTTATTACCAGATCAGAAAGAACTAGATATGTTAAAGGAGTAGGAAACTCTAGGCTACAGGGATGACAGGACCTGGTCAATACATGTCAGTAGGAACTTATAAAGAATGCAAGCGATTGGATCCCAGGGGATAGGTGGAACAGAGATTTAGATAGGGGAGTATTTACCAATATGGACTTTAGTGGTATGAAATTTTACAGACTATGAATGATTGCTGGAGATGGCAGTGAATGGCTCTCAGGAGCTTTGGAGACAGAGAGAGTCTACGAGTGTTAGAGTGTGTGTAGTCATTGGGACCGGAAGTCTCCCGATTTCCACAGGAAAGTCAAGAGAGATACAAACGTGGCTAAGAACTGTGATAGAGATTGACCCCTAAGGTCTGGGTGATATGGAATCTTGTAGAACAGGATCCTGAAAAGATAATGGCCTGATGGCTCAATTAAGAATACTGATATGGCCATAGTGAGCAGTTAAAGCCAGGAGCTATGGGGATAGTCCCAAAGACAGTGAGGAGAAAATAGGGTCCCTTACCATCCTGAAATTAAATGAAGCAGTTAGATCATCATCTCCTCCTCATCCTCCTCTTCTTCTCCTTCTTCACAAGTTCATTCTTTAAATTTGTTCTAGAAACACAATCAACCACACTCCTGGAAGTGTTCCTTTGAAAGAGCAGTTTTCTTATTAAAATACATACATAAGGGGAGATATATAATGGATACTGTTTTTCTCTTTCTGGATTCTTACTCACAAAGATATGTGACTGTCAGCTCCTGGAATGGTGGTAGTATTGGCTCACTGCTCTGTACCTCAGGAGGAATTGTATTTAGCCCAGAGAACAGCTGTGCACAAGATATGCACCTTATTGTAGGAAACAATCTATGGCCAGTAACGGACTGTTGGGGAAATCAAAAGGCCTGGCTTCTTATGTCAATTTGAAATAATTCTTATATCTTCAGAGTCCAATCACAGAATTATCTGACGTCTCCACCGTAGTCACGTTGTAGGGGTGGTAGCTCCTTCATCCAATTGTGCATCCCTTCCTTCCTGAGATTCTGGCAGTACCCTCCAGCAGCATGTACCTCCTTGCATGGGCAGCTTCCCACCTCAGAATCTGTTCTTAAGGATCCCAATGTAAGACACCGCAGAAATGGAAACATAAACTCAAACCAGTTCTTCAGTGCTTGTACGTGAAGCCAAGGCCTAGAACCTTGATTGGATGGAATGTCTCTGTCCTCCTGGGGAAAGAATATAAAAAGGTTTTAACCACCATGCTCTGAGCTATTTGCATCTGGAGCCCAGGCCTCAGTTGGGGGTTTAAATTTGTGAGTAATCATTATTATATGCCTAGGGGGGATCTCCTTGGTTTGGGAAATAGAGGAGGTAAAAGTGGGGGATGCTATGAGAATTTAGGTTGTGCCTTGTCAGGGGAAGGAATTTATCACAAGAAGTAGTGGGAAATGATGGAGAAGGAGATGTGGGAAGAGGGAAAATTATGTCAAAGATATTGTGGGTCACCTTTAGATTTTTATCATTAACAGTAGTTTCACCATATTATGTTGAGGTAATGAACAATAGTTGGAAAAATATACCAGATGAAGGAGGCCCCATCTGACATTTCAGAAGCTCCATGCTTCTTTCCTCTCGTGAATCATCCATGTTCTTCCAGTTCTAGTGGTTGGGGAGTTCTGGCCATCTCATTCATCAGAATTTCCTGACTGTGATCAGCCTATTTAAACAGAGGCTACTGGGCACGGGGAATGTGGGATAGTTCAAAACAAACTTATTAAGCTCACCCGTGAAGCAAAGGAAGCTCATATGTGCAGAAGGGACCTTGGTGTCGATCCCACTTCTTGGTGGGCCATGGCTGGCTAGGTGCCACAGGCAAGGGCTTGAACTGCAGCTGGCTAGTTGCATGTGCTTCATTTCTGCCCTCTTGGGTGGTACTTTGCCCCTGAGGCCATGAGGAGCAGTCCAGCTTGTATAAAAATGGGTTCCCTGCTCAGGTCTATAGATGGCTTGCCAGGCTGAAAAATGTGTTCTGCAGCAGGATTTGCCAGCTGCAGTTTGTGGGCAAGGGGCGGGTGGAGGGAGCCCTACTGCATAGGCAGGGGGTTGTCATTTTTAGACCATGACTAATAAGAAATCTGGAATTTCTCAGTTGTAAAAACTCTTCCCGGCCCTTCCCTTTCCCTCTCCACAAGGTAATTGCTGAAGTCTAGAGTTCTGGGGTTATTTTATGTTCTCTTTTGATGGCCTAAAGTGAATTAGAAGCTGGAAAACATTGAACATGGGAAATACTATATGTGTATTGTGTATTACATCTTAGGCTAAATGTTATGTGAGAACAAATGGTTTAAGGGGGTTTGTGCTCACAAAAGAGGTTGGTAATCATCCTAAGCCCAACATTTGGCCCAAATTAGCAATTTTCAAATATTCATGTTTCTATTTGAATACAAAGATTTCTTATTTCAAACCAATTGCTGCTGATCAGTAGCATAACTTCAAATTTGTTACAGCCGATAGGGATGGGGAGGAGGGAACCAGAGTGCAGGGGCAACTTTGAACTGAAAGTCACAAGGCCTTGGTTTCGGTCCTTATTTTGTTTGCTATCACCTTCGTCAGTGATTTCTTTTTTCTTTCTTTTTTTCCACTCCATTGATAAAATGACAGTGGTGACTCTTCTTTTTAGAAATATGGGGAAAATTAAGAGAAGTAACAAATGTAAAAGGGGGTTTGAGAATCACAAATTCTACACAAATCTTAATGACCGTTGGTGGAAATATACACGGAACAACATTAGATTTTAAGAAGATTCAAGCAACATCCTAGTAAACTCCAGGTCCTGGTTCTGCTTTGAAGATATCTTAATAAAGAAGGTTCTGAGATGTAATGGGTTCAAGGCATGTGGAAGGTTTGCAGCTGGAGGCTACATGGCTGTCACTAAGTCACACTCCCTTGACTCCTATATTCCAACAAAATAGCATTTGCTCTACCAAAGACATGCTTCTGCTGTAGTGTCTATTTCTTTGGAACTCATTATTGTAACTTCTAGGTTTATCTCTTAGGAATTTTCCAGTCATTGAGACTTTAAACCACATTCCCTTTGCTTTTAAAGAACCTAACATTCCGTAGTAGATGATTCTCACAAATACTCCACAAGGCAACATTTAGGAGAATTGCAATGGTAAGAGTCTAGCACAAAGTGTGCACTTTACCTGTGCATCACCAATCGTAGTATAGACCAGTACCCATCTGGGAGGTGGGATAAGAAAATGAATCATACAATGAAGTTAGGTCCATGTTCTCAAGCCTTCACCAAACTTTCTCACTTGCTTTAGAGAGCTGGTATCGAGTAGGATGTTTGGGCTTTAAACAGAAGAGCAGACACCATTGAATGTGGATGAATCTTAAGGAAATGCATTATTTCACCTTAGAACATAACAGCCAGTTGGGCTTTGGAATGAATTAATCACAGTCTAGACTTCAACATACCCCTGGCCTTGTCTTCATGTTGATAGCACATCCCCACTCCTCGCTATTATTAAGAGGCTCATTGCATTTCTAGATATCAAGATACTACGTAGAAGTTCTCCTAAGGAAGAGACAGCCTCCTTCCTCCTAGCACCCCAGTCTTGGAATAGAGAAAACCAACTTTTATTTGAAGTCTTATATAGATTCCACCCCCCCTCCCCATGTCTCATTGGCTAGAGTTAAACCCACGTGAGCATCCATAGATTAACATTTGGTGAAGAATTTGTCTGTAGTGGAGAGGGTGGGTCTCCAGGGCTACGGGTAAGCTGCCTTTCTCTGAACCATCCAAACAATCAAAACAATGGTGTGAGTGCCTGAAGAAATTTGGGTTCAAATAAGATAGAAAGAACAGGGCAGAAGCAAGTTGGGTAGACAGCCCCACGTATCCACTGTTGTACTCCTTAAGAACAGATCTTCATTGCTTAACTAAAACATCAAAGATGGCTATCCATAACTGAGAGAAATATTAATGTAACTCTTTAAGTAAGAGCCAAGATGGAGAAGAAGTCAAAATGAGTAAGGGGAAATAATAAATAAAAGCAAAATGAGGAGGGGAAAAATGTATTTCCTTTTCAAAGATGCTGGTGGTCTCCTTCAGAAGGAAAAGAAAGGATGAATCCCCAAGAAGGTCAGTGGTGGCTTCTGACATCGTTGTTTTGTTTCCTTTCTGCTTAAATTATAGAAAAGAAAGGTGTACTCTGAGAGAATGTGGCAGAAAGCTGTGAGAAGTTATTTCAGAATTAAGTTCTAAAAGAGGGAAATCATGATTTCCTAGATGGAAACAATTCCAGCTGGCAGTTGGGAAGAGCAATATAAGATTTTGATTCTAAATTGGCTTAAAATCCAGAGCAATCCCTAGGAGGCTTTGACTCTAAAGTAATTATGATGCTGAGTGATTTTGAAGGCATTCCGAGCAAATCTCAGGAATAAAGCTAACTTAGAAAAAAAAAGAAAAAACGAGTTACAGTTGATAGGTATTGTTTGCTCTTTTTATATGTGCTTAAATGTGCTTGTGTAAAAGCTTGTTCTTTAATAATCATTGACTTTGTTAGTTATTATTGTTTGGGTGGAATGCTAGGGTTGTACTCCTCAACAGCATAGTAGAAGAATCTCAGTTGTACTGACATCCAAGAGGGAAGCCACCCATCTGTTTGATGCTGTCGTTGAAATTCTGCAAATAGAGAGAGAAGCAGGAATCTCAGGACGGTGATGTTGCAGACTTTCTTGGTCGCTGTAGGCATTCCTAGCTCTGATTTGGGTGAGTAACGTCTGTGCTGTCTGGTGGTAAGTTTCTCTTTTGTAAGGTTGCTTCTCTATGGACACTGCCTCACCCTCAATGATGTCCACTTATTGACGGACATGCTCCCTGAATAAAGACACAGCATCTTCTGCTTCCACCAGCATAGTCACTCCATATGTTCTTGGAGAGCCCTAGGTTCACTCAGCCTTCCATATAATTTTCTTGACAAGGTCGTTTCTGTCTGTAAAGCAGACTTCACAAGAACTATTGCTGGTGAGCTGGTTTGGTCATATTGTCACCAGGTTCATCAAATGAAGCTTCTCACAAACACAGTGGAGATAGTCAGATCTGGCTATGGTTGACAAAGGAGATTTTAAAGGCAGAGTGGTCTTCAGGTTCCCAAAGACCTTTGTACCCCAGGTATCTCTAGTGAGTTTTAGATTTTAAAAATTATTGTTATTTCATTTTCTTGTCAATTTTCATTTTGAAAATTTATTTTTGGAGAATTTCATCGATGAGCATTTAGCTAAATGACTCCTATGGTTCCCTTGCTAACTTCTTCCCACTTCTCCTGACTCCATCTCAGATTCATTGCTAAATATTTTTGTTACACACACACCACACACATACATATTTATTATTATTGTTGTTGTTGCCGTGTGTATGTATGGTGTGTATGTGTGTTGCATGCATGGCATGTGTGTGGAGATGGAAGGACAACTCTGGGTGGTTGCTTTTCTTCCTCACATTCATGTTGTGTGGTTTCTAGAATTGAACACCAGTTGATTGGCAGGCATGTGCTTTTACCCACCAAGTCACCTTACTGGTCCTTTTCTTAGAGTTGAGTTCAGCAGGGACGACTCAGGATACATGCCAGCAGCCTCTCCACATGGTCTCAGTATAGATGGCACTATTGTGTGTTGTTGTCACATAGTCCCTGTACTGGCTAGGACAAGCAGAGAAGAAGGGATCTCCATTGAGAAAGTGCTTCTATAGCACGGGCCTATAGACAAGTCTGTAGGCTATTTTCTTGATTGATGATTGATGTGGAAGGATCCAGCTTCACTGCGCGTGGTGCCACCTCTGGTCCTGGGTGCTATAAGAAAGCAGACTGAGCAAACTACAGGAGTAAGCAAATAAGCAGCATCCCTCAAGCCCTCTGCATCAGCTCCTGCCTTCAGATTCTTGCCTTCAGATTCTTGCCTTGAGTTCATGCCCTAACTTCTCTGGATCGATGAATTACAAGCTATGAGATGAAATAACCCCCCTTTCCCCTTGTTACTTTTGGTCATGGTGTTTTATTAGAACAGAAGAAACCCAAAGATAGTCACTGAGTCCATTCTAACAGACTTTTGGCTGAAATACAGTCTGTTGACAGTGTGCAGGTTAAAAGCTTAGGGTACAATGAAGAAGATCAGAGCTCAGGGTACCAGTTTGGGGTTTATGGCTGAGCTTGGACTAGTTGGATGATGCTACTGTCATAAGGGAGTGGAATTGATAGATCAATTTTAATAGCATACCAAAGAGATGATTGGGAGAACATAGGTCCTACTTCAGATGTCAGCAAAGTTAAGCCATGTGCAGAAGCAGAACACCTCTGTAGCCGTCTATACAGCCTTGAGAATGAGGCTGAGCGTTCCCCCCTCTTGTCTCTTCATGATAGTAAAGGAAAATGATTTGTGGGTTGGTTTGGGTCCTTCTTTCTCAGTAAGATATCTTTTAGGATGATTCCAGAGATAGCACTTGACTCTAGAAAAGGTTACTGTGACATTCATGAAGGAGGCCATTCACACCACAGCCCATCTCTACATGTATTCTGTCATTCCTCTTCCAGAAATGTATGCTTTACTTTTACTTATTATTATTTTTGGCTTTCAGTAGAGGACTCATATGTTTTCTTATACTTTTTGTGAAGTGCGTTTTGTATATTTCCTTCTGAATATTTCCATTTACATCTTTTCAATCCTTACAAAGCTCTACATGAACCTATGATTACTATAAAGAAATGAAGCTCAACAAACTGACTAATGGAGTGAAGGATGAGGTCAGCTTGTGATTCTCTAAAGGCCAGTCCTCTAAGTTTGAAGTGTCACTCTCTTTGAAGCCTTCCTATGGTGGCTTAAGTGGATGATGACTATGCCAATTGGTCTCCCATAATTTAAGGATTCCCATGTAATGCCACAGAGAGTTCACAATTTGCCTTCTGTTTGTGGAGACAATAATGACTCTACCATTTAAAGAAGTCCACATTTCTATATAAGGAATATTTCTTTCAGAGCTTGGAAAGTTAACTCAACGTATCCTACCTGCTGTTTTAGGTAGTGGTTGAAATGGGCTCTGAGCAAAACAAAAGGAATTTCAGTTTGAAGCTAAGATTGATGGTTACCATCTGCCCGAGACAGGGACTCAAAGGGGGCGACTTTCATCAGGAAAAGGCTAGAGTGTCATCCAAGCTTGGACAAAGAAAATGTTTAGTTCTGACCACTGCACTAATGTATATTCCTCTTGCCCTGTAGTTAATTACAGTCTGGGCTCAGAGAATGAGGGGCCTATCAATGGAGGAAAACAGATGAAAATTGAGTAGAGCCATTGTTGAGACTTAAGTGAAACTTTGGCTCACACTTTCTTCACTCTGTTTGTGTTTCATTTCAGACCTCAGAATACTGGAGTTAAAAATATACGCGTGTGTGTGTGTGTGTGTGTGTGTGTGTGTGTGTGTGTGTGTATGTGTACGCGCTCGACCCGCTAATGCATTTAACAGCATGATTGATTTAGCAGATTCTCAGTGAAACTGGCTGGAGATCTATTCTTTCAATGACAGTACATCAAGCTGTGGGAGCATGTTTCGTTCTGAGTTGCCAGTGTGCAAGATGACAACTTCTGTGGCCTGGTTCCTGCCCCTTTGGATCTGTTGATGAGCTGTGTGTGATTCCTGGCAGTGACTCCATTATGACAGAAGGTGCTTAGGGAGATGGCAGCACCATTATCCTTGGTACTCCAGCTTAAGCACTGGAACTATAAATAAAAGATTGTCATAGTTTTCTTGGTTTGGGAAGAAAAAAGCTTTTCAATAGCCGTGTTATTCCATTCAGCTTTCTTTGCCAACAGCTCATTGAGGAGGTTGGGGCTTCAAAGGAGGACGGGTAGGAGTGGATCATCATTCAACAACTGGAATCATCTGGGGTCAATAATGCAGTGTCCACCCCATCATGTCTTCATTGCAGCAGAAATCCCTCAGGCTTGCTCTGAATACATACAGTCTCATACGTGTCTCTAGTTATGACTTAAAGAACCAGTTCTCATAGTTTGTACTTCCTATGCAAGCATGTTTCATTGACTTAGAGGATCCATTATAAAACTCCCCACTCTAAGGGAAACAGTTGAGTCAAAGATCCTGAAATCCCAAATATATTTTTTTTAGGCAGAGGCTAGGCAAACCTGTATTTTTAGCCGTTTTCCCTTGGCCACTTGGCTCTAAGCTGTTCTGAAGTGTCCTGGGTAGCCTGACAGGAACCGGGAAGGGAGAGCACGTTTAGGATCAAATTGGATGTTACTGAAGAGCTGGTGCTTTTTAGTGACCTGAGCCAGCCTTTGCTGGCAGGGTCCAGGACTGCTCATCCATACTGCTGGCAAAGCTGTGCCCACTGGTACATTTTGGCATATGAAACCTAGAAAGGGCATCTGAGACTAGTGAGTCTTTGTCATTTTCCCATAGAGACAGAGAGATCCTAGGAAAGATGAGCTGGTGTAAGATCACGGTCTCTTGGTTTACCTCTCTGGTTCTTTTGGTCTCAGTTTCTTTGTAATGTACACCACAGTGGCACACATTCTGGGTCCCCCTTTCTCCTGGAACGCTTACTTACTTAGACTTTGATGAATCCTGGTCATGCCACAACAGGGGCTTGGTGAAATGGCCTTAGAAGGTCCCCAGGAAGTAGCTGCATCCAAAAGTCCCTGTTTGAGCAGTGGACAAGATTGTTTAGCACCTTCCAGGAGGTAAAAGCAAATGGAGCCAATTACATGTCCAGAATGCAGGAGCCCTCTTTCCTTCCTTGATTCTCTGGTCTCCCATGGTGTATGAGTTCCTTGTTAAATTAATGTTTGCCTGTCTGGAGTGCCAGAGGGATAGACATTATAGGCCAATTAGAGATAAAAATCAAACCAACCAGAGCTGTCCTTTTAAAAATTAAAAGTGCTTTTTATGTGCTGTAGAGGTGTCGGTATTAACATAAAGACTAATTAGGACATTTTACTACATCCTGGTAACGGGCGAAACAATATTGTTGGTAACTTTAAAGATTATTAAGCATCTTTGGCACTTCAGGTCAGATATTTAAGACGTGTTCTGCTCTCACCTGCTGCTGCAGCATGAAGTATTTTATTGTCTCATAAGAAGAAATGAGTGTTTTGAAGGCCTAAGTGCCCAGCTGTAATGG
The DNA here is from genome assembly GCA_033318265.1 of Phyllotis vaccarum. Classification (NCBI taxonomy): domain Eukaryota; kingdom Metazoa; phylum Chordata; class Mammalia; order Rodentia; family Cricetidae; genus Phyllotis; species Phyllotis vaccarum. The sequence continues at coordinate 25,775,551 of JARWLC010000007.1, forward strand.
ACAGTCCCTCACTTTGCAAAACCCTAAAGCACCGTCTCCAGGAAGACTTGGCTGTGACTCCACATGGGATTTGTAGCATGGTGTTTATCAGTCTCCATGTAAGGCCATTTCCATCTGGTCACCTGGAGAAATGCATCCCTCTCCAGGATGCTGGCCAGAACTGGGAGGGTCTGTGTGGCCTCAACAGAGGAAGCCAGAAGCTAGATAGTGCAGAATCCCGTCATAAACTGCTTTTGGGGGCAGGGAAGATAGCACAAACACTCAAGTTTAGATCCCTGACAACCATGTAAAAATCCAGAAATAGACATCTGTAATTCTAGCCCCAGAGAGGGGGTATCACTAGCCTGTCCACACAGCCTCTCTCTCTCTCTGCCTCTCTCTGCCTCTCTCTCTCTCTCTCTCTCTCTCTCTCTCTCTCTCTCTCTCTCTCTCTCTCTCTCTCACACACACACACACACTTCCATACCCACACATACATTTGCATTGTTGCCCTTCAAGCTGAGCTATCACAGTGCTTGGGATGCCAAACCTCTGCCTGAGCTCAAGGTCAGACTTTGCTACAAATACAAAAGGGGACCTGTCTCAAAAACCAATACCATACCAGAGTGAAAGGAAACCAAATAGTCACCTTTCACTTGGGGGCAGCTGCTTCTTTAAACTCTAATAGATAGTGGTCAGGTGAGGGTGGGGATGTGGGACATTGCTTTATGTTTTAGGGAGATCTTGTGATACACACACACACACACACACACACACACACACACACCATTCTTCAGAGAAAGCCCCATGAACTGGAGCTCATTCTTAAGAACTTGGTAGGAGACAAAGGGCTGATGGCAGATTCGGGTTGGCTGCTCAAATTGCATGCCATTGTCATTTAAAGAATTGCACATTGTCTTAAAATTCAAATGTTCTTTAACAAAATGGGGACTACATGGAGATTTGACAATGGAGGGTACATTTAAATGTCTGAGATGCTTAAGATCCATGTGCAGAGAATTCCAGAAAGCTAAGGCAGTGTTAAACAGTTTCCAGTAGAAGGCTGTGCATTTAGAGTGGTATTTATCTGGGAGACTGTTGGAAAGCTTCTCACATTTCTCACTATTTTAATTGAGACTAAAACCGCACAATTAGGCTCCACTTAGTTATCGGTGATAGCAGCAGCTATTTACTTTATAGTCCCAATAACATAACGAGAGCAAAGAAAGCACATGACAGAGGTGATTCTTAATTCTCAGCTTTGTGCTCTGGAATTATGTCATGTGACTTCAGGAATTCCAACACTGATTTTTCAAAATACGGATTTTGAAACGTTACCATTTCCATTCTGTTGGCTCACCATACTCCAATTTTCTATTAGGTTCTGTTTATTTAGTGCCCGGGTGCGCATGTATGTTTGTGGGTGTAAGTTTGCCATGGTATGTGTGTTTGTGGAGTCAGAGGACAACTGTGGAAGTGGGTTTGTTCTCTATTCTTGTAGGTTTTGGGGACTGAGCTTTGGTTGGCAGCAAACACTTTACGTGCTCAGCCATTTCGACAGCTCCATATTCCAATTTCCAAATGAGGATGTCTCCTTAAAAGCTATCTTTAAGAAAAAGTAAGTGTAATGCAATCACATTTATTCAGACAGTTTTTATTTCTACGTATGTGTGTCTGGATATAAGTACATATGTGTGCATAGTGTGGAGGCCAGGCAAGGGCCCCACAGAGGGTTGTGAGCTGCCCTATGAGTGCTGAGAACCTAACTTGGAAGCTTTGCAGGACCAGGAAGACCCCTTACCAATGAACCATCTCTCCAGCTTGTATTATATATCGTACTAAGCAAAATCTGGAACAAAAGAGCCAACCTATACATCAGCACAAACACTGCTAATGTGTTGTGTATTTCTTTTTATCTTCCCCACTTATGCAGAGGTTAATTAAAATTTCATGCAATTGAATTTCATTAATTGTGACTTAGGATTCGTATAGCTTTATTTCTTACTTTTCCATTTAAAATAGTGTGTGTCTGTGTTACTTTATGGAATTTGTGGGCATAATATGCAAAAGTCTCGTGATCTTTGACACTGTTTCAGTTTCCACACTTTTAGATCCAGTCCTCTGGAAATGTCACACAGTCAGAGAGCACATTTTGAAACCTCATCTCAATCCTGGCTTCTTTTCTGCCATCCAAGACTACAGATATCAACGTTTGGACACATGCCTTTTCTCTGCTCAGCGGGGGCCGCTGTCAGACATGAGACTCATTCCTATCTGGACAGATGAGCTATGCTATTATGGATTAACTTGGATTTTTTGATTACTCCTTAGCCTCTCTGTTTCCTGTGTTTTGTCAACCAGTGCGACCCCCTCAGCTATGCAAATGTACTTCTCAGTTTACCTCTTTACATCGGTTCCTTTATCTCATTATTTACAGGTTTACAGTTTTTATGCCATTAAGTCGGAAAAGCTTTACTTTGCAGCTTTTTCTAAGCTTTTAAGCTCGGAAATTCCTTTTCACTCCAGAGATTTGACAAACATTTGCTTCAGTTGCCTTTCTTCCTCTGCCTTAATTCCTTCACATTTTACTCTTTAGCGCATCTGGTATTTATTTCCCTAAGTGGTGTGAGATAGGGATGTAAAATGTTTTTGTTTCCAAATTCCAAAATTATGGTTTTTTTTTTTCCTGATGAATTCCTTCTTCTTTTTGATTTGTGATGTCTTCTTCATCAAACATTGGTGTATATGTATGTGTGTTGTGTGTGTGTGTGTGTGTGTGTGTTTTTGCTGACCCAAGGTATCTTATAGTCCTTTTATTCATGGATTTATTTTTGCATGGTGATAAGTTTCTGACTAGGGAATCAGAGACTTTGTTTGGAGTCGGAGATGATGGACAATTGGTTGTTGTTGGAGATCCCTTTGAAGACCAAGTAAAAGCAAAATCTATAAAAATGAATTATGATATCTTAAATTGTGGTTTATCTGTCTATTGCTTAATTGTGACCCCCAAAGATTTGTGTGTTGAGAGCTACCATTCTTCCGGTATAGTAATGTTAAGGGGGCCTTTAATGAGTGAGAGCTCATTAGGTCATGAAAGGGACTACCCTAGGAAGGAATTTAAGGTATGATGTAGGATGTCTTTGTGTGTGCTGTGAATACTATTGGACAATAAAGAAATTGTTTTGGCCTATGGCAGAGAAGCTTAGAAGCGGGCAGGAAGTCCATGCTGAGATACAGGGCAGAATCAAGAGAGACACAATCTAGCCACCCAAGAAGCATTATGTAATGGAATACAGGCAAGCCACAAACCACGTGGAAAGACAGATTAACAGAAATGGGTTAAGATGTGAGAGCTAGCTATCAATAAACCTGAGCCATAGGCCAAACAGCATGTATTAATATAAGCCTTTGTGTGATTATTTGGTATCAAGTAGGGCTGCAGGGCTGAACCTCAGGCTAGCCCAGGCCATAGGTAGGAGAGATTCATTTGGACTGTGGGGCTAGGTGGAGCCAAAAAACTTCTGGCTACAAATTAATGTAAGTCTTTGTGTAATTATTTTATAGGCAGCTGCAAGGCAGCAGTGGAAAGATTCCTTCAGACTACAGACCCAGATGGGTCAGAAATTTTGTACAACAGAGATAAGTCTCACGGGACCCTGATTAGTTCTGCAAGAGGTTATGTTTTTGACTTCCTGTCTTTCTATGTGAAATTTTCTGCTGGCATACGCCATGTGGACATCTTTTGTGGTGTACTACAGTCAGGTTTTTACACCATAGTGTTTGGACTTTCATCAGCCTCCAAGTCAAACTACAGAAACTCCTTTTCTTCATAAAGCACCCAGCCTCTGTTATTTTGTTGTTGTCATAAAAAGTGGATCAGTAAAGGAGGCTTATCAGAATTACCTATGGGATGTAAACTTACCTTTTATAAGACAATCTTGGGTTTCTTCAGTAGCACTTTTTAAGTTGTAGGTCTAAAGTGGGAGAGAACATTTTTGTATTAAAGATGTTTCACAGATGGTTCTGATGGACACCCTGTAAGTGCTAATGGTCTTGAGCAGAGTCACACTATGCAACATAGCAAGTCCCAGCCTGATACCCATTATTATTTTTTTTTTTTTGGTTTTTTTGTTTGTTTGTTTGTTTTGTTTTATTTTGGGTTTTTTTTGATGCTCATGGGACAAGAATAAATTTTACATTGATTTTCACTTTGAAAATATATATATTGTATGTGTGTGTATCTCTACCTCTCTCTGTGTTTGTGTCTCTCTCTGTGTGTATATGCATACCTTTGAATGTCTCTGTGTGTGTACCTGCACACATAATATATGCATTAGAAGAAGAGAGAAATCACCATTGGCTACGCTCAAAAGTTCTCCATTCTGTTTTTTTGAGACAGATTTTCCTCCTTGATGAACTTGGATTTCACCCCTTGGGTAAGCAAAATTGGTAGGTGAGTTCCACTTGTCCATCTGTTTTCTTACTACTAGGGCTGCAGGCATGTCCCACCACACCTAACTCCATGTCCATGCAGGGATCCACACTCCACTTATGTGGCAGGCTCTTTATCCACTGAACTGTCTCCACAGCCCCTAATTTTCCCATTTTTAAATGGCTAGATTTTTTTAAAAGAATATTTCAGTGGTGGAGAGATGACTACTCTTGCAGAGGATTCTGGTTTGGTTCCCAGCACTCACATGGTGGCCCACAGCTGTCCATAACTCCAGTTCTACGGGAATCTGATGCTTTTCTGACCTCTGCAAACACTGCAAACTCATGGTGCACAGACACAGACACAGACATACATTCAGGCAAAACACCTCTGCATGTGAAAACCAATCTCAAAAACATAACAAAGAATAACATTTTATGATGTGAAAAATTGCATAAGGTTCAAATTCCAGCATATAAGAGTAAAATCGTATTGGTCCACACTTGTACTTGTGTGTTTATATAAGCTGGATGGCTGCTTTGCATATGTCAGAGTAGTTGTGAAGGAGTCTGGATGGCCTAAGGAGACCTCAGATGTTAACTCTTTAGCATTTTAGGAAAAAAATACATGTATATATGTGTATATATATATATGCACACACACACATATATATACACATATATACATGTACACACACACACATACACACACACACACATACACACACACACACACACACACACACACACACACACACACACACACACACACACGACCCCTCTTGCTCTGGAATACTGCTGAATCCATGGGCCGAGGGTGAACAGAACACAATCCCCAAGCACTTTGATGTTAACCTCTGCAGAAAAATGACTCTAGTCACAGCAAGGCTTCCAGAATAAGAGACACTGCTGAAAGATGCCGCCCATCACAGGTCTTATACGCGCACTATTGTGAACTGGACATCTTGAAATCCTATGCCAAAGCCTGTAGTAGTGGGGTTTCTAGGTCCTGGGCAGCCAGAGGCCTAGTTCAACAGACCTGCCGCCAGAGACCGCTTAGCCACCCGCCGCCACCACTGCTGCTAAGGCCCCCAGAAATGACTCAGATGCTTATATTAACTTCATGCCGTTCGGCCTATGGCTCAGGCACATTGCTAGCTAGCTCTTACATCTTAAATCAACCCATTTCTATTAATCTGTCTGTCATGTGGCCCGTGGCTCACTTGTGTTCCTTACATGTTGCTCCTTTGGGCTTCAGCTCGGTCTGCCTCTGACTCCGTCCTGCTTCTCCTACCTATGCTCTGATTCCTCCTCCTACTTCTTCTATGGTGCCTGTCATGGCCCAAAACAGCTCCTTTACTTAAAGATTGAGAATCACAGCATACAGAAAGGCATTCCCACATCAAAAGCCGCCAGAAATGTTCCATAAAATAGAAACAACATCTCTTCACCGTATGGCTAGACTGTAGAGAAAGGAAAGGTAATTAGAGGGCTGGGACAATACCAAAGGAGCTGAAGACAGGGGCCGGCCAGATCTGATCTCAGTAACACTGTGGGACATAGGAGGATGGCGGGAAAGGAGAACATGACACAGTACTCAGGACCAATAAAGAACTGGGTTGTATGGCTCCCCTAAGCCTCCGGATGCCTAGAGGACACCATGCACGACAAAAGTGTGACCAGGAAATGAGATCATTCAAACGGGCAAAGGAATGTGCTATTTCAGCTTTGGTTTAGATACAGGAAATGTCCTCTCTCGAAGATTGGCAGTGCAAACCAGGCTGATCCAGTTGGGGCCTGGATCCTCTGTGGAAGGGCTGAAGATCTCAAGAATGAGGTTTAAAACCACTTCAGGTCAGCAGTGCCCCTGGATGTGTGAAAGCAGGAAATGCTTTTCTTTCCTGCAGGAACAAACCACCTGATAGGAATATCCACTTGTCACATCACTCCCCCACACAGTGATCCAAAGCAGGTGAACTTGCACACAGATAACAGGGCCTCTGAGGAAGTAAGGCACCACCGATGAGAACTGGAGTACCAATGAATGGCAGGAGGAGACCCGTAGAGAGTGACAGACAGAGGAAGAAACCCAAAGCATGAGGAAGAAAGAAGAGAGCATTCAAAATGACTCACCGAATTGGAAAAGAACAAGAAAGGAAATCTAGAAACAAGCTATTTAAATAATATCATGTCAATCCAAGCCATAAATGATCTAAGTGGCCATAAAATAGAGTGAGGATGAATTGCAGAGAGCTCTGAAAGGCAGACCGAGGAGTTTGGGACTTACTCCAGATGCCTTGAAGAAACGCTAGAGTCTTTGAAAGTCATGGAGGAGGTCAGAGAAGTATTCCTGGACCCACTATGCTTAACTCTAAATCTGTCAAGCTTTAGAGAACACAGTGGGTGCTTCCTCTTGAGGCCCAGGAATGGTAAACATTGAACTCGAATATCACGGTGGAAATAAGAGATAGAATATGTAGTCAAGTGGCCAATGAAGATCAGAAGCTCAAGGAAAGGAGGACATGCGCCTATCCACAGGCACTCATACACACACGCACGCACACGCACAAAGGTATGCGGAAAAACATGATGAGGAAATATACCCCAAAATAAGCAGTTGGGATTTAATCTCAGAATATTTAGTATTGGTATTTTTAATCCCTTAATTTTGAACTTTCCAACCTCCAGGACTGTAAGCAATAGCATTCTATTGTTTAATTTCCACAGTTACAGGGACTGAAGTCAGGAGCCTTGTAACTGCTCTATTTTTGAGTTGAACACTCAGCTTTTAAAATTCTATTGCTTTTGAATGATCAAACCCAAAACATTTGTTTTGACTACTGAATGGACTAAGCTACAACACCTTGCTGGAGTTTCCAGCAAGCTAATATATGAGTCTCAGAACCTACATGGCTGGAAGCAAGTCTTTGTTAAACCGAAGATCAAAGTTATGTCTCTAAGATCATTCCTAAAATATTCAGATAGTAATGTTTTCCTAACATATTACTTTTCTATTACTGTGATAAAACACTGTACTAAGGCAACTTACAAAAGAAAGCGTTTAATTGAGGCTTCTAGTTTCAAAGAGTGAGTCCAAGTCCATGATCAATAACATGGCAGGAATCCAGGCAGCGGGCAGGCAGGCATGGTGCTGCAGCAGAAGCCAAGTGCTTGCATCTGATCCACAAGCACGAGACAGAGAAAGATCTAACTGGGCTGGTGTGGACTTTCAACCCTTCAAAGCCTGTTCCCAGTGACATATTCCTTCAACAAGGTCACACCTCTTGATCCTTTCATTAACAGGACCAAACAGTCAAATATATGAGCATGTGGGGTCATTCTTATACCATCACACCTAATATCTTATTTTTCTAAGCAACACTGATACTTTTTGTACACTTCTTGCTTTAATTGATGTTACACTGTGATCTGACACCATGTCTCCTTCCCTTCCTCAAGTCTTATCCCTACTTTGTGAAGCCTAACTTCTGCCTAGCCAGTTCCAAAGCTATTCTCTGATTCTGCTTCAATCTATATTTTCTCTTTGATCACAGGTTAATCTCATTGTGAGACAGCATGCAATTAATGAGAATTATGTTAATGAGCATACAAGTTATTATTTAATAATTGTTAGAGATAAAACTGGGTTAATTGTTATGATTATTACTAAAATAACAAGCTGAAGGTTGAATTTATGTCTATGGCTTAATTAAAAAGAAATTTAAACAGAATTGTGAGCAAATGACTGGTACACAGGAATTACGGAATGTGGTTCATGAATGTGAAATTTAACATTTATCAACCTGAAGCAACAAATATTGAACAAGACATATCCTTTTTTGAGACAGAATCTTACTCTATTGTCCAGGCTAGCCTTGAACTTGTGATCCCCATGTTTCTGCCTTAGTACTGATGGTTACCATGACAGAAAGCTATAAAAAAGGTTTTAATGTAAAGGGACAATGCTGAGGTCTTATGCAGCTTCTAAGCAAAGCAGAACTGCCAGTCCAATATCCCATTTTGAAATAAAGAAAATTGGACCTTATGATCAAGTTGGATGTTAAGGTTTAGTGGTCATCATCACAGAACATGAGCTATCATCAGTCGCTTTCTGGTCACTAAAGAGCCCATATTCTTAGGTAATTCATTTCCCCTTCTGTGGTGATATATTGAGTAGAAATAGAGTTTGCCTGAAGATCAGAGGACAGAGCCAGCCACAGAGTTCACAGAGTTAGTCATAGAGTTCAGAGACTGGTGACACGCATTTTCAGTACTAGCACTAGGAAGAGGTCTGTCTGGATCTCTGTGAGTTCAAGGCCAAACAGGGCCAGGAAGTTGGGGCACACATCTTTTATCCCAGCTCTTAAGATCCCATGCCTCTGCTCCCAGTACTTGGGAAACACACATGCCTTTAATCCCAGCACTAGGAAATTGGAATCAGGAAGTGATATGGCTAGGCAGAGAAAGGTATGTAAGGCAGAGGAGACAGAGTTCCCCTCTTCTTCAGAGGCATTCAGTTTGAGGATTCATGGAGACAGGATCTACCCTGTTCAGCCTGAGGAATTGACAAGGTGAGAAGTGCTGTGGCTTGTTCCTCTGTCTCTCTATTCTTTTATCATTCGCCCCAATACCTGGCTCAGGGATTTTATTGTAAGATCAATTAGGGAAGCCTCCTGGTCCACAGCTGATTAAGAGGTGAGTGCTGCCCCAATCCCCAGGCCAAGCAGAGACTGTGGTCTCCAAAGCCCTGCCCAGGAACATAGCCCCCTGGCACTCTACCCACACCCAACTAAGCCCGAAAGCAAAGAAAGCGGTGAAAGCCCCCCAAGCACAATCCCCAGCAAAACACAGCTGGAGGAACATTCCTCAGGCCAGACCCCACCTAAACCACAATCTCCATCATCACATACCCATAACTGGAGACCCTACACACCCCTGGTCTACAGCCGACTAAGAGCAGACTAAGAATGACCCCTGTGAAAACTGGAGACACATAGCTCCTTGGCCTACAGCCAACTAAGAACCAGCTAAGAGCAGCCCCTGGGACAACTGGAGACACAGCCCCTCAGGCCCACAACTGACTAAGAGCCTACCAAGAGCTGACTAAGAGTAAACTGAGGAAGAAATGAGCAGAGACCAGTACAAGAATACATATAACAATACAATGAATAACAAGACACCAGACACCAGCAGAAGAAGCTGGTGGTTCTACAACGTCAAGACCTGAGCATAACAATGAAGAGGAAACAGAAGGAAACAACCTTAAAAACAACTTTATGAAGATAATAGAAGCCTTAAAAAAATTCCCTTAAAGAAATAAAAGAAAATACAAACAAAAAATTGGAAGAGATTAACAAATCCCTGAAAGAAAATAAACCATAAAAAAACAGGTGAGAGAAACATTCCAGGAATTAAAAATTGAAATAGAAATAATAATGAAGGCACAAACTGAGGCAAAGGTAGAAATAGAAAACCTAAAGAAACAAACTGGAAGTACAGATGCAGCATAACCAACAGAATGCAGGAGATGAGAGAGGAATCTCTGGAGTGGAAGATTCAATAGTGGAAAAAGATAACATTAGTTAAAGAAAACACTAAAACCAAAAATATCATAACACAAAATGTCCAGGAAATCTGGGATACCATGAAAAGACCAAACCTGAGAATAATGGAATCGAAGAAGGAGAAGAATACCAGCTCAAAGGCAGAAATTATATTCAACAAAATCATAGAAGAAAACTTTCCCAACCTAAAGAAGGAAATGCCTTATAAAGATACAAGAAGCTTACTAAACAGCAAATGGATTAGACCCCCTCCCCCCCCAAAAAATCTGCTTGCCATATAATAATCAAGACACTAAACCTACAGAACAAAGAAAAAAATACTAAGAACTTCAAAGGAAAAAGGCCAAATTACCTATAGGCAGATCCATCAGAATAACACCCAACTATTAATGGAAACAGTGAAAGCGAGAAGGTCTTGATCAGCTGTTAAACAGACACTAAAAGAGCATGGCTGCCAACTCAGACTACTATACCCAGCAAAACTATCAATCACAATAGATGGAGTAAACAAGACATGTCACAACAAAACCAGATTTAAACAATAACTATCCACAAATCTAGCCCTTCAGAAATCACTAGAGGGAAAATTCCAACCTCGGGAAACCAGATACACCCATGCAACTACAAGCAATCGATAATCCCACAGAAGAAAACCCCCCAAAAGAGAAATACAAACTACCACCAGAAATAACAGAAAATAACAATCATTTGGTCATTAATATCCCTTAATATCAATGAACACACACTCTAACATGATGGATACAAAAACAGAAGCCATCCTTTTGCTGTATACAAGAAACACACCTCAAGTTCAAAGACAGACACAGGCTCAGAGTAAAGGGTTGGGAAAAGACTTTCCAATCAAATGATTCTAAGAAACAAGTTGATATAGTCATCCTAATATCTAACAAAATAGGCTTCAAACTAAAATCAATCAAAAGAGACCAAGACAGACATTACTTATTCATCTCAGGAAAATTCCACCAAGATGAAGTCTCAATCCTGAATATTTATGTCCCCAATGCAAGGGCAACTACATATGTAAAAGAAACACTACTAAAGCTTAGACCTCACATCAGACCCCACACACTAATAGTGGGAGACTTCAATACCCCACTTTCACCCTTGGATAGGTCAACTAGACAGAAACTCAACAGAGAAATCAGGAATCTAACAGATGTTATGACCCAAATGGATTTAATAGATATATACAGAACCTTCCACCCAAACACAAAGGAATATGTTATTTCACAGTACCCCATGGAACTTTCTCTAAAACTGACCACATACTTGGTCATAAAGTGACTATCAATAGATACAAAAATATGGGAATAACTCCGCATATCATATCAGACCACCATGGTCTAAAGCTAGAGTTCAACAACACAAATCACAGAAAGACTACAAATTTATGGAAACTGAACATTTCTCAATTGAAAGGAAGAAGTTAAGAAAGGAATCAGAGAATTCCTATAATTTAATGAAAATGAATCCACAACATACCCAAACTTATGGGACATAATGAAAGTAGTATTAAGAGGAAAACTCATAACACTAGATGCCTATATGAAAAATCTAGAGAAATCTCACATAATAGACCTAACAGCACCGCTGAAGGCTTTAGAACAATTAACTGACCTGGAAGGAGTAGATGACAGGAAATATTCAAACTTAGGGTTGAAATCAATACAATAGAAACAAAGAGAACAATACAAAGAATCAGTGAATCAAAGTGTTGTTCTTTGAGAAAGTCAACAAGATAGATAAGCCCTTATCCAAACTAACTAAGAAGCAGAGAGAGAATATCCAAATTAACAGAATCAGAAATGAAAAGGGGGACATGACAACAGACACCCAGGAAATTCACAGACTTGTCAGGTCAAACTTTGAAAATCTATACTCCACTGAAATGGTAAACCTAAAAGAAATGAACAGCTTTCTGGACAGGTACCACTTACCAAAATTATATCAAGATCAGATAAGTGACCTAAACAAGGCCTACAATCCTAAAGGAAATTGAAGCTGTTATTAAACATCTCCTGAGTAAAAAAAAAAAAAAAAAAAAAAAAAAAAAAAAAAAAAAAAAAAAAAAAAAAAAAGGTCCAGGATCAGGTGGATTCTGTGCAGAATTCTACCAGACATTCAAAGAAGAACTAATACCAATACTCCTCAAAGTGTTCCATACAGTAGAAATTGAAGGAACATTGCCGAATTTTTTTTTTTATGAGGCCACAATCACCCTGATTCCCAAGCCACTCAAAGATGCAACAAAGAAAGAGAATTACAGGCCAATCTCTCTCGTGAACACTGATGCAAAAATAGTCAGTAAAATTCTGGCAAACCGAATCCAACAACATATAAGAAAAAAAAAAAAACCCCACATGATCATCTCCTTAGATGCTGAAAAAGCCTTTTACAATATCCAAACTCCTTCATGATGAAAGTCCTGTAGAGATCAGGAATACAGGCCTAAATATAATAAAGGAGACAGACAGAAAGCTAACAGCCAGCATCAAACTAAATGAAGAAACGCTCAAAGCAATCCCACCAAAATTAGGGACAAGACAAGGCTGTCCTCTCTCTTCTTATCTATTCAATACAGTTCGCAAAGTTTTATCTAAAGCAGTAAGAGAACCAAAGGAGATTAAAGGGATACAAATTGGAAAGGAAGAAGTCAAACTATCTCTGTTTGCAGATGATGTGATCGTTTACATAAATGACCCCCAAAATTCTACCACAGAACTCCTACAGCTGATAAACACCTTCAGCAAGGTAGCAGGGTGCAAGATAAAGTCAAAAAACACCTAATACTCCTCCTATACACTAAGGATAAAAGGGTGCAAAATAAAAAAGGGAAACATCACCCTTTATCATAGCTATAAGTAGCATTAAATATCTTGGTGTAACTCTAACCAAAGAAGTAGCAGACCTGTTTGACAAAAACTTTAAGTCACTGAAGAAAGAAATTGAAGAGGACATCAGAAAATAGAATGACCTCCCATGTTCCTGGAGAGGTAGGATCAACATAGTAAAAAATGACAATTTTACCAAAAGCAATTTACAGATTTAATGCAATCCCCATAAAAAAAACAAACACAAGTTTTTACAGACCTTAAAAGAACAGTACTCAACTTCATATGGAATAACAGGAAGCCCAGGATTGCCAAAACAATCCTATTCAATAACCAAACTTTAGGAGCAATCATCATCCCTGACTTCAAGCTATACCATAGAGCTACAGTAATAAAAACAGCCCAGTACTGGCATAAAAACAGACTTGTGAAACAATGAAATCAAATCAAAGACCCTAACATTAACCCACACACCTACGAACACCTGATTTTTGACAATTAGGCCGAAAATATTCAATGGAACAAAAGATAGTATCTTCTACAAATGGTCTTGGCATAACTGGATGGTAATATGTAGAAGAATACAAATAGATCCATACCTATCATCCTGCACAAAGCTCAACTCCAAGTGGATCAAAGACCTCAACATAAACCCAGCTACACTGAACTTGATAGGAAAAAAAAGTGGGAAATAGTCTTGAGTGCATTGGTACAGGAGACTATTTTCTAAATATAGCACCAGTAGCACAGATACTGAGTGCAACAATTAATAAATGGGACCTTCTCAAACTGAGGAGCTACTGTAAGGCAAAGGACATGATCAGTAAGACAAAATGACAGCCTACAGAATGGGAAAAGATCTTCACCAACCCTACAACCAACAGAGGACTGATCTCTAAAATATAGAGAAAACTCAAGAAACTAGAGTCCCCAAACCTAAATAACCCAATTAAAAATGGGGTTCAGAGCTAAAAAGGAAATTCTCAGTGGAAGAACTTCAAATGACTGACTGAAAGACACTTAAAGAACTGCTCAACATCCTTAACCATCAGAGAAATGCAAATCAAAACAACTTTGAGATACCACCTTACACATGTCAGAACGGCTAAGATCAAAAACACAGATAACAGCCTATGCTGGAGGGGATGTGGAGCAAGGGGAACACTCCTCCGTTGTTAGTGGGAGTGTAAACTTGTACAGCCACTCTGGAACACAGTATGGCAGTTCCTCAGAAAATGGGGAATAAATCTCCTAAGGATCCAGCAATACCACTATTGGACATATACCCAAAGGATGCACATTCATACCCCAAAGGCATTAGCTCACCTACATTCATGCCAGCATTATTCAAAATATTCAGAACCTGGAAACAACCTAGATGCCCCTCAACTGAAGAATGGATTAACAAATGGTGGTGCATCTACACAATGGAGTACTACTCAGCAGCAAAAAAAAAAAAAAAAAAAAAAAAATGACATCCTAAAATTTTCTATATTATTTTAGAGTGCAGTCTTTTAGAAAAACATATACACTTTGATTAACTTCCATATCTTTGCGTGGCTTGGACTTAGGCTGTTGAGGTGGGCAAGATCCAAGAACTGATTTGCCTCAAGTCTTTCATGCCATAGATGATGAAGCAGGACCTGGAAGGGCAAGCTATTGGACAAAGCTCAAAGGAGACATGTAGTTAATATGGAGTTAGAAATTCAACCTGAGACATCTTATTAAATTCTTGATCTGTTCTTCGCTGTCTAAACGTCATCAAATGGAATGATCATTGGTTTCCATTGTCAACTTGCCGCAATCACTTGTGGAAAACACCCAATGAAGGCATTCCTATATCCATTTGGCTTTTCAGTGTATTGGTAGAGGGTTGTCTTGGTTACAGTGATTGATGTGGGAAGTATCAGTCCACTGTGAGCAGTACCATTCCCTGAGTTTGGATCCTGGACTGTATAATAGTGAAGAAAATAAGCTAAGCGCTCATAAGCATACATGCGTTCATTTCTCTCTGCTATTGACTGTAGCTATGATATAATAGCAGCTTTAAATTCTGGTTGCCTTGGCTTCCCTGCTGTAATAGGCTCTAAACTGGAATTGTGAGCTAAAGTAAATCTTTCCCCCCTAAGTTGCTTTCTTTGGGATGTATTATCACAGCAACAGAAATTTAACTGGAACAAAACATGTAGTGTATCATACTGTTTCAAATTTGTAATAATTTTACAAATATTCTCAGAACACACACACACCTTAATACTAGAGCAAAGAAAGGAAATATCAATATCACATAATTCTTGGGATTCATCACCTTGCTGTGAAGGCAAATGCTGAATAAATATTGAATGGTGCCAGCCTCGATTAGTTCCTTGGTCCGTCGGATGCTTAGTTTTTCTGATCTATTGATGTGTTCCCTGCTCAGGGGAATCTTCTAGACCACAGAGTTGTGAGTGCCTATAAGACGATGTCAGTCCCTTGGCAGAGTCCACTCAAACCACAGCCTCAAGTGCTTCTTCAAATGTGCTAGGAAATGTCAGTCTCAGGGCATGTGTGCTCAGGAGTGTGGGCATGGCCTTTGCAAGGCCTTCTTCACCTCTAGCATCTGCGGATAAATGGGGGAAGTGCCTTTTCAAAGCCAGAGGGAGGTTCTAGCAACCAAGAGTAATTTTTAATTGATTGACTTTCGGGAATGTTCTAAGTGTTCCCACAAGGATTTTGCACCTGATTCTTTATTGGTAGAGGGAAGAGATTTGTTTATTGAAGAGCTGCAAGTGACCATGGTTAGAAATGGAGCAGGAGCTCTTGGCCAAGGCAATTTTCCTCACCAGTTCAGTGGTCATGCAGGGAAGAGGGCCACTTCCAGGACCACAGGCAAGGTTAGTGGTGGAGAAAGAACTGAGTCCTGAAGTCTGATCATAGGAGTGTGTGTGTATTTGTGTATATGTATGTATATGTGCATTTGTATGTGTGTGTATTTGCATATTTGTGTGTGTGTGTGTGTGTGTGTGTGTGTGTGTGTGTGTGTGTATGTGTGTGTGTGTTCAGTTGAAGCTGTTGCTTCCATGTGGCTGTTACAAGGCAGTGCAGGGCTCTTGAATCCAATCAGGCTAGAACAATAGGTTTTAAAACTGGAAGACAGATCCATCCTCAGGGTGGGAACAAAGAGAAGAAACACTTCCTTTGTTCTTTCATGCTGGTTTGGCATCTTCTAGATTATCGCTTGTGATGCCGAGGATGCTATTTCAATCCATCTAGCTGCTTGTCGGTCTTAGGAGACAGCCGAGGGGGAAATGATCTTACTTTCCAGTGAAGCATTTCTCCATGAGAAGCAATCAAGCAGGCAAACAACTTAATAAACCAACATTTGAGGAATCCGAACATCTCTATCAGTGTTTAAAAAAAATCAATTTGTGGGAGTACGTGTTTGGCAATACATGTTTTTCAAATTCAAAAGCAGTGTGTGTATTTATCTGGAAGTATAGGAAATTATTATTAGCTGGGTGTGTTCAAAACATTAAACCTAAGCACATCTATGCATAAGGAGGGAATGGCCTACTTCTGCCTCTGTTTATGAGTGACACTGGGTTCAGATCCTTGACAAGCTTATTTATTGGTACATCATAAATATAACTATGCTACTGTTTTGAATCTCAATAAAACATCTGTGTTTTCTGGTGGTCTTAGGCAACCCCTGTGAGATGACTCCAAGGGGGTTTCAGCCCATAGGTTAAGAATGACTGTTCTTGATGGGCACTTAGAAGGGGATGTGGCAATCTATACAATTAAATGGCAGTTATGTGCTTAAAGACAATGGGCACATACAGGACGCTGGATAGCTGGTGTTGGCTACGTGGATACCAAGGTGAGACGTGTGTGTCTGTTTTGATGAAGTTGCTCACTCCATGCTAAAGGTAGATGTCATCATTAGGGGCAGAGTAGAGCCTGCAAGCTTGTATGCTTGTGAGAGTTGCAAGATCCAGGGCATGATGGGATAGAATGCTGCTTTGTCTTCTTCCACTTTGGTGAGCACTGGCACAGAAAGAGAGACACTCCATAAAGCAATGCTGGAGGCAAAAGTGTTTGTGGACATCTGATCACCAGAAAAGCTTTGCTCTGGCAAGAACCAAACTGTTTCTGGTGCTGAATTTGGTTTAAGAACTGAGAGAAGAATCTGATAGTCTCAGAATGGAAACTCATAGAGCATTAGTGTCGTGGGGCTGTTAATTCTAAGCAAACCGAAGCAAGAATACAAGGTTCCTCCAGGTGAGTGGAGAAGCTGGCCAGTCTGCACTTAGTACTGGAATTCCTGCAACACCTCTGAGGTTGGTGTGCTGAAGTGTACATACATGTGGCTCTATCCTGTTTCAGTGACACAGGGTCTCATCATGTGGCCCAGGCTGCTCTTCAACTGGGGCTCTTCCTGCTTCCACTTCCTAGATTAGCTGGCCATCTTTGGCTTTTTATAGTACTCAGTGCTACAAATACTGTCCCTATTTTAACTTCAATTATTACGGTATGTGGGTGTAAAGGGGGCGGGGGTGAGTGCTTAAACCAAATATCAAGGCCAGGGGGACCACACAGTGGTACAGTGTTTACTGGGCATGCTTGCAACCTTGGGTCCAATCCCAGACCTCAAACTCAGTATAGAAACAAGGCCCACGAAAGTGTCTGCACTTTGAGTTCAAGTAAGGTATTATATAATGGCTGCAAATGAACCACATAAAAAAATCTAATAAGTTAATTCCAGTCAGAGCCAAGATAGTACTGTTTTTAACTTTTTATTTTGACAGAATTTTCAGAGTTAGAGCTAAGTTGCAGGAACGGTACAAAGCCGTTCCCCATCCCTTTCATCTAGAGGCTCCAAATGTTAACACTCTGCTACTTTTGTTCTCTCTCTGACTGCTTGAGGAAACTACAGACACCCTGGCTCTGTCCCTGTCAGCTCTTCAGGGTGTGTTTCTTGAAATCAAGGACACC
Source organism: Phyllotis vaccarum (assembly GCA_033318265.1). Classification (NCBI taxonomy): domain Eukaryota; kingdom Metazoa; phylum Chordata; class Mammalia; order Rodentia; family Cricetidae; genus Phyllotis; species Phyllotis vaccarum. The sequence goes on from JARWLC010000007.1 coordinate 25,793,351, forward strand.
CTATTGCACTAGCGTGGTTTGATCCCCGATCTCAGAAAGGCAGCGTTAACACAGTGTAATTATTTGACCCATAGGCCCAAGTCCTGTTTCGACAATTGTCCTAACGTCAGCCTTTAGAGGAAAACAGAATCCCAGACCTCTCCTGCCTCTCTCTGTCCCTTTACTCTGCAGGGTTTCCCAGTCGGACTTAAGAGCAGTGCCTATTTACAAGCCACAAGAACAGATTAAAGGAGAGATTAAAAATATCACAGAGGCCCCCAGTTTTCCTTTATTCTCTGTGATTGAAATTTCATACAAGTAGAATTTTAGATGGCTCCACGGTTACCTGTTCAAAGACTACATTTCCCATACTATCTTTAGATGTTGCCATGTGGCTTAAAGCTTGGACAATGGGAAGGAAGTAATAGAGGGCAACGCCAGGGCTTCTGGATCTAGTCCTTATGAGCAAAGCATGGGCTTTTCATTTATTCTCTTCCTTTATACACGTAATTTTTGCATATGTTCGTGTGCATGCTATGTATGTGTGTGTATGCAGGTGTGTGTGTGTGTGTGTGTGTGTGTGTGTGTGTGTGTATGTGTGTGTGTCTGTGTGTGTGTATGTGTGTGTGTGTCTGTGTGTGTGCCCCCAAGGTTGGCATCAATGTCTTTCTCCATTGCTCTCAATCTACATACCGAGGCAGGGTCTCTCCACAAACTGACAGCTTGCAGTTTGCAACAATGGGATTACTCGTGGGCCACCATGCCCATTGCAAAGCAAGTCCTTTACCCTCTGAGTCACTCCTCAGCTTTCTGTTTTATAATTTCATTGTAGGAGGAGGATTTGAAGGGTGCTAATGGACTTGCAACTTGGGCCAAGGAACTGATCAAGGCCTCTGATAATTGTTAAGCGGCCACAGCAACCTTGGGCTTCCACACTCCTCAGCACCTCAGTCAGCTCTTCATTACACCCTCTCTAAAACTGAAGTCCTTATCAGAACACAGTTACTAAGCTGGTCTGACATCCCCAAAAGAGGTCATTAATTAATTAATTAATTTAAGAATTATTATTATTATTAACATGAAGGGAAAAAAAAATCCTAGCTTGTGTGAGGTAAGACACTGTGATTTGGGGACTCTTTCTTACAGTAACTCTACATTAGTCACCTGACCCATGCAATTGTTTAAACCCTTATTTAAGGATTTGCTCACATTTCTGGGAAAATGTCGGCTAAAGCAGGACAGAAGTGTGGCACTTCACAGTGTAACATTGTGGCTCCTCTTTGTGTGCAAATTCATATCGGGAATCTCCTGAGACTATAAGATTCTCCCCCTTTATGCTCTTATTTATTTATTTTTTAAAAGTCATTACTTTATTCATTTGCATTGATGTCAAAGTTGCCTTTTTTTTTTCAAAGTTATTAAACTGTCTTTACAAATCTAGTCTTAGAGGAGATTTGTGGTTTAAAGATCTGCATCTGCTCCTACAATTTTAGCTTGTTGGCATCAGGTGGCAGTATAGGGATGGCCCCATAGGCTCTGGCTGCTTTCTTGATGATGTTTGCATGGGTTCCTAAACTAAACTTTGACCAAAAAGATGACCCGTTCCCTTAAAAAGAACGCAAAGTCAACCGAAAAAAATACACAGAAAATAGAAGGAGAAATCTTACAAATAAATGTTCTTTAGTATATTGAAGCTATAATGTAAACTTTATATTAAAGGTATATAGGGACTTTCTTCCCTCTCACCCTCCCTTCAGTGCTTAGTGAGGCTCAAGCCCACGGCCTAGGCAAGCTCTTTACCACTGAGTCACACCTCCAGACCATTCTTATTTTCTGTTTCTCTCTCTCTCTCTCTCTCTCTCTCTCTCTCTCTCTCTCTCTCTCTCTCTCTCTCTCTCGCTCATTTTTGTTTCTTGAGACAGAATTTCTCTGTGTAACAGCCCTAGCTGTCTTGGAGCTCGCTTTGTAGACCAGGCTAGCTTTGAACTCACAGAGATCCTCCTGTCTCTGCTTCCCGAGTGCTAGGATTAAAGGCACCACAAACAGGATAGTTCTCCTAATCTGGAGATCTCGAGTAGAGTAGTCTATGGTTAACTGAAAGAGCCTGACTTTAAACTCTCTTTAACTGCTTGTTAAGTTTCTTGTTATTCCTAAAGTCTTTGTGTAAGATAAGAAATTATAAATTATAGCTCCTTAAGCCTATTAACATTTCTAATCATCTTTGTTGAAAGTGCATTTGGTATATTGCCACATATAGTTCTTGCCCAAATTTCCCTTCCTGTAAGTTAACACTGGCCTTTACTTATATAAGCCAGAGTTTCACGGGGTGCTCATGGCTGGACATCTGGGCTACCTGAGGTAATGTTCAAAAGATATCAATGGACAGAGCTCTGATGAATGTGTGCTGTGAGACTGTCATCTCCTGTGAGAAGGAGCTTTATAGTTTGTCAGTGATAATGTGAAGCAGCAGAGACAGTCTTGGCTGTAAGTGGGAGGCATAATCTGGTGTGATTATGTTATTTGACCTCCTTTCTGTGCATGTACAGTGTAAATGAGATTTCAGGGCATTTGCTCCATGATGAATTTTATTTAGACTTACGAGTGTCCGTTGGACTAGAAACCGCCACACATAACCTATGTGAGGAGCAAAAAATTTAAAAATTTGATGTCTGAAAGCATGACAGAAATTAGAATATAAAAGAGCAGCTCTCTGACCTGCCCTGAAGCATCTACATCCCTGAGAAGTAGCTTCTGGTTAAAGGTTAGATTAGGATGCAGAATCCCATGCACTTTATTCACAGCCACCACTCCGGTCCTTTGCTCTCTCTCTCTCTAGAGGTTCTTTATAAGATGATATGCATATTTACACACATATCAATGATATCTGTAGCTACATTTATATAGTTTTGTGAAAATATGTTTTTGAGCAAATATGGGATATAGCTCAGTGACAGAGCTCTTGCCTAACATGTGTGGGCCTCGGACTTGGTCTCCAGAATTCAAAAGAAAAGGGAGAGTTGAGATCTCCAGATAGAATGAGTTCTTTATTAATGAAGTATCTATTGGGCAGTTATTCTCTATGGTATGATTCCAGGTGCTAGACACCACGGATATTAGAAAAAGTGGGGTTTTTCCACTTCCATGGGTTCACAGTCTTATTCAGAAACACATGTTTAAAGGTACGAAAAACAGGCCAAAAAGAGATGGAAGATACTGGAGGCTCAGTGAATAAAGGTGCCCGATGCCAAACCTGGCAACCTGAGTTTAAGCCCTAGGACCTACATGGCCCTCTGACCTCCATAAATATATAATAGCATTCGTGTGTCCACTCCTTACACACTCATCAATAAATGTAATTTAAAAAAATTAAAGTACTGATATTGCCATTTTTCTTTTATTTTAATGATGAGATGCTCTGGGCTTTATAATACACCCTTGGTCCTCATTAGAGTTCCTCTTTAATAAAGAAAAGAAAATCCATTTAAAGCATGAGACTGAGATTCAGCTCCAATCTGTGGCTCTGATTCCTAAACAGGAAACTCTCTGGAAATAGAAAATCTACTTATAATAGGAAACTTTTTCAGTGACATTCTAGCCTCAGGGTAGGACAAATCTACCTACATAGCTTTAATAAGTAAGTCTGTTTGGGCCTTACAGCAATGCTGAGAAGTATTGTTTCTTGCTTAATTCTGCAAATGAGAAAACTCATGCACAGGAGAGGCTGAGAGCTGGTCCCCAGGCCGCACTAATAAACAGAAGGCCAGGATTTATACCCAGTGGCTCAACTCCAGGGTCTGTGCTCTGAGTTCTTTCTCTGTCCACTAGTGGTCTTATTGTGGGTGAGGTGTCTGTGACCCAAAACACATCAGTCAGTCTAGAATTCCACTTCAATTCAACTTAAATGTTTTCCATTGTTGGCAAAGAATGCCTACAAATAACCAGGAAATTCATGAATTGATGCTCATTTTGGTTTTTACCATCTTTACTCAACTCAGCAAGCTTCAGGAACCACAAGATTCTGAGTTACTACTACTTATTTAGGGTATATTTTTTATTGGATTGGTGTGATGTGAACTTGGGGGAGGAGGTTAGAGTATGCATTTCAGGTGTGCATTCAGCCCTGCTTTACCCTAGGATCAGATATTCATACAATTGGAAATGTGTCCGTTCACTTCTATTGGGTATTTGATATAATACAATACTCAATAAGAGACAATGAATAAAATAAAGAGGTTTAATTATCTCACAGGTCTAGAGACCCAAGAACAAGGCACTCACATTTACTTGGTTCTAGTGGGTGTCATCTAGTTATTTCACAGTGTAGCAGATGACATCATCGCGGGAACATGTGTGAGAGAGAATCGGATAACATGAAGTCAGGAAACCAGGAAAAACCAGATACCAGGTGTCTTTGCTAGGGTTTCTATTGCTCGGAAGAGACCCCCATGGCCACAACAACTCTTAAAAGGAAACATTTAATTGGTGTGGCTTGCTTGTAGTTCAGTGGTTCAGTGCATTATCAGAATGATGGGAGCATGATGGTGTGCAGACAGATTTGGTGCTGGAGAAGTAGCTGACAGTCCTACATCTTTCAGGCAACAGAAAGCCAACTGACATACTGGGTGGTATCCTGAGCATAGATCTCAGAGCCTCCCCCACAGTGACACACCTCCTCCAACAAAGCCACACCCACTCCAACAAAGCCACACCTCCTAATAGTGTCACTCCCTATGAGATAATGGGGGCCAATTACACTCAAACTACCATATCAGGATTGTTTTCTTTATTTATTTTTAAATTAAGTAGTCTTATAGTTCACTCACAGGAACTAGAAAGATTATTAGGGGAACATTAATACTGTTTGAGGATGGGGTCCACAATCACATTCCTCTCAGCCATGCCCTACTCTTAAATGTTCCACTGTCCCATTGAATCACCACACTGAAGATTAAATTTCCAATATGTGAGTCCTTGGGTGTTGTGGGATATTTGCACACTGTGCAAAGGTGTATTGCTGTGGTTAGCGTAATAAAAAGCTGAACAGCCAATAGCTAGAAAGAAGTTAGGTGGGGCTTCCAGGGACAGAGAGGACTCTGAGAAGAAGGGCAGAGTCACCAGCCAGATGGAGAGGAAGCAGGAATTGCAAGTTGGAAGAGAGATAATGGTAGATGATAGAATGTAGACTAATATAAATGGGTTAGTTTAAGTTACAAGAGCTAGTTAGGAGCAAGCTTTTATAATCAATAAGAAATCTCTGTCATTTGGGGGGAGCTAGCTGGCAGGGCAGAAACAGACCCATTACATTGGGGGAACACTTAATCTATACCCAAACCACAACAGAACCTGAACATCAAACACTTATGAAATGAACACAATGGGATCTGGGAATGAGGGGTCCCTCCTTGCCCTCCTGTCTGTCATATCATCCAGTCCAGTACGTTTTGACATCCTATTCCTTTTAGGAGGACAGAGGCTTCTCATTAAGTAAATTGACCATTAAGTCAAGAACACGAATGTCAATATAGATACAGGCTGGTAATTTGCCAGCCACTGAAGCATCCAGTGCTCAAGGGGCCCAAGGCCACTGCATGTCATTTACACAGCGGGGATCTGAGACAGAGCAGGGAGCGTCTGGGCCAACACCCAGCTCACAGGCTTCCATGCAATAGTCCTAAATGAGATTTCTCTTCCACCTTGAGAAATGGATGCTCCTTGGCTTCAAACTCTGAACATATCTAAGTGATTAGGTCCATTTTGACTCTTTTATTTCCATTTTAAAACAGATTGTACTTTTAAAAAAAAAAACCAAAAAAAACTTGTAACAGCCCACTGTTGCCTTGAAATCAGTAGAGTGATAAAGTAAGAGAGAGAAATCTTTGATCATTTGTCATAGTGTAGAAAAATCTGACAGTGCCTTCAATTAACAGATGAGAGTCCAGAGGATTTCTCAGCCTGATCATCTCATAGTGCCCTCCCTAATTGAGTCAAGGAAAACAGCCTTAGCAGGGTCCTTGGACGGCTGCCGAATGAAGCCATCGTTGTGTGAGCGAAGCTAAAAATCTCTGCAGTGCTCTGAGATTTTTTTCCCCCATGCTGTTCTCACAGGCTGCTGAAGCATAACAGTCCAAGGCTGATGGCATTAGTGAGTCGTGGTAGCGAAAGCATTGGGCTGGAACCCGGGAGGCAACTGGCTCTTTCTGCAGCCAGCTTTGAGGGTTTGGACAAGCATCTTCCCTCCGCTGGCTTTTACTTTCTGCATCTGCGCATGTGTGGACCAGAGTCTCTTTCAGTTCATGGCAATTTTGCCATGAAAGAGGAGAGAGAGGAGGGGGTCGGGGAGAGAGAGAGAGAGAGAGAGAGAGAGAGAGAGAGAGAGAGAGAGAGAGAGAGAGAGAGAGAGAGAGAGAGAGAGAGAGAGAGAGAACTAAAATGACAGGCTCGGAGAATCCTTGTTAAAAGTACCCATACTTGATATCTTAGGGATAGAATTTTTTCAAGCGTCTTTGTCACATAGGGAAGCAGGGGGGCCAGTAAGCATTTTGAAGAGCAAGATGGCTTTGGAAACATTTCTGAGGCTCTTCATCACCCCCTTTCCTGGTTCCTCTCCATCTCAGTTAATGACATACACTACAAAGGTGAAGTCAGGAGTATATTTTTCGGTTCTGGATTAGAATGTAACAAGAGCAGAGATTGTATCTGTCTCCATAGAGCTGCAAGGCTAATGTCTTGTCATGTGGGCACTCCATTAGTATCTCTTGAACAAATGACATTGTGCATGCTTAAAATGGCTACTAATGGGTTTCTTTTTAAACATTTGTAATTATTATTTTATTTGTATGGGTGTTTTGTCTCCATATATGTATCACTTTCATGCCTAGTGAAATAGTTTTCAGGACGCCACGTGAGTTTCAGGAACTAACAGGTTGTCTGGAAGAACATCCACACATATATAACACACACACACACACACACACACACACACACACACACACACACACACACACACACACATGCACGTATGCATGCATGTATGCACGCACACCACGCCATGGGGATTTGGCCAATAGGTTTTGGTTGAGAATTCTCATGAGCAAGACTTGGTCAAGAGATGGTTCTCTTCAAGTTCATCATGTGGTTGATGAAAGCCTGGGTTCTTCTGAGTTTCCTGACTGTTGACTGCAGACATCTTTTTTTTTTCTTGTTGCCATGGGGACCTCCTCATGGGGAAAGGTGTTCCTTGCTAGCACTTCTGTTTGTTGCATAGTTCAAGGCCTGGTACAGCTTGGGTGGTGGGGTGATGGGTGGGGTGGGATGGATGGGGATATGGGGAGTGGAAGCTGTAAGGGTGAGCCATCTCAGTATCTCAGAAGAGGTACCTCAGTTAGAGATACAGCTTTTTGTTTCAAATGGAAAGTAGCTTTGAAAATAACTTTCCAGAACAAGGTGTTCAGTTTAGATGATCTTTATGATATTTATCTAGATGATATTTATGCCCCTCCCCAGATTCCTAAGTTGAAATCTAATTCTTAATGTAATGTAACCAGGTAGGGGAAATCTGAAGTAGTTGGGTTAAGAGGACAAAGCCCTCCTTAGCAGGATTAATGCCCTTATAGAAGAGACGGAGGGAAGATTATTTATTTCCTTGGCTAAGTGAAGTCCCAGCAAGGATGGACCAAATGTGGGCCTGGGATGATAAGTCAGTTTATAAATCACTCACTTTGCAAGTGCAAAGAGCTAAGTTGGGTCTCCAGAACCCATGCTAAGAAAGAAAGAAGAAAAGAAAGCGAAGATGAGAGGGGGGAGAGAAAGAAAGGAAGGAAGAAAGAACATTGGTGACATGCATTTGTAATCCCAGTGCTAGGTAGGCAAAGAGAGGAAAATTTGTGGGGTTTGCAGACTTGCTAGCCTAGCCTGCTTGGAGATTGTCAGGGCAGAGAGAGAGTCGGTCTCAAGTAAAAGGTGTATGATGTCTAAGGAATAATCCCTTAGGTTGTCTTCTGGCTTCTACATGCATGCATATACATATGCACTACTATATAAACACACACACACACACACACACACACACACATGCACGCACACACAAATATGAGAAACAGGTTCTCATCAGACACCACATCTGTCACAGCCTTAACCTTGAACTTCCCATCTACTGGGATCTTCAGCAACACATTCCAATTGTTTAACAGTGTAAGGCATTTGGAAATAGCAGCCCTAATGCAGTAAGACACAAATTCCTTTATTGATGATTTGGAATTTAAATCCAAATGCCTTTTGCAATTTTATGTATATGGTTTTGGCTAGCATAACATCTGACTATTTGCAAGAAAGATACACATCGTGTACATTTAGGAGTGTAGAATGTAGTCTTGGCCTTAAGCCATCAAATTTTCTAGGCTAAAAGTAGCAAATTAGAATTGAAGTTTTTAATTTTTTGCTTTTTAAGCATGCATTATTTTCAACACATTGAAGGTGGGTGTCAGGAGGGTAGAGGAGTGCCTAAGGCATGCTGAAATGAGAGATTATAAAGTCTACCTGCTTTGTGGTTACTTCACTGCTTATAAATTATTCTTGCATGCTGTTTACATGAGTGACTTTCTAATTAGTTAGAATAGAAGTTATCAGGGACTGACAGTTAATACTACTATTCCTCAGAACTTAGTAAATGAATTGATATTGGGAACCCATTTCCAAGAGGAGATGTTTCAGAATCAAAGGGTCAGAGCTGGTTGCCTTGAAGTGGATCAGTACAGTGGCATGCAAGGCCTACTAATTGGCTTTCCTCACTCAGTAGCTAAATTTGAGTTTCCAGGTAATTCTGAAGAGTCCTAAAGATATGGTATGGTAGGGAGGGTTAATGGTTCTTAAGGCTATCCATAATCTGTGAAGGAACCAGCCCATCCTGTCTACTCTTTAAATTTAATGTGTGTGTGTGTGTGTGTGTGTGTGTGTGTGTGTGTGTGTGAGAGAGAGAGAGAGAGAGAGAGAGAGAGAGAGAGAGAGAGAGAGAGAGAGAGAGAGAGAGAGAGGCCAAACTTGAGCCCACCTGTTTTGTGAGACAGTACATCTCACTGGGACCTGGGGCTTGCTGACTTGACTAGACTAGTTGGACCTCAGAGATCCCCCTGTCTCCATCTCCCCAGTTCTTGGAGTATGGGTTCATACTACCATGCTTGACTTTTTACATGAATGTTGGGGCTCAAACTTAGATCTTCAAACTTGTGTGACAAGTACTTTACTCTCCAACTGAGCCTTCCCCTTAAGCTCTGTTTCTATTTTTTTCTGCACATAGAACAGTTCTGCATTTTTTGGTTAATATTAGGTTTTACATAATCACACTTACATTTGGAGAATCGATTTAGCAGCTTCCAAAAGAAAATAAAAAGAAAAAAAAAAAGGCAAAGCTACAGCCTGGGAGACAATGGCATTGGAAGCTCAGAGGGCTGAGCACATCTAACAAGTTTGGAAGCAAAGATTACAAATGAATGGTCCCCTCTGAGTGTTCTCCTTGGAGGAAACCAAATCCTGCTCCTAATAAATTTGCTTTGGGTTGAAACGCTGCTAACTGCCGGAACTACTCAGAGTATTCTCCCTAACAGCTTGCCAGTCCTCCAGCAGAGAATTATCCATCCTAAATTGAAGCTAACCCTGGTGGAGCATTTCTCCTTGTATCTGGAGTGTTCTTTGCTTTGGGGGACTGCTCCGTGGATGATGAGGATGCTCAGTGGTGGTGCAACCTCCTACTGTCATTTAATCATAAAGGACATCTTGTTTCTTACCATCTCTCTTAGGAAGTTTTCATCTTCCCTCCCGTGTGCCTCCAGGCATGATAAGAACAACAGCCCCAGCAACAGCCAACAGGCTTCATTTGAAAGGATGTCCCTAATCTATCACAGCTGTGACATATGACACTCTAAATTAAGGAGCCTGGGCTTTGGCTGTTCCCAAATGAACAGGCCACGTGCTGACCTTATGATCAGTCACTTTGGGGTCATGGAGGGTCAAGGGGCATCTGTTTGTCATTTCCTGTCAGAACAGTGCTCTTTACAGAAATGACCAGGGAGTATGCAAGGATGGGGTGGATGTTCTTTCTCAGTTGTCTCCTTTCCTAGAAAGGAGTCCAGGAAAGAAAGTGATCAGTGGTATTGACCTAAGAATGGATAATCCAAGGCTGGTGCATAGCTTGGTTGATAGAATGCTCAACTCACATATGCAAGGCCCTGGGGTCAACCCCCAGTACTGCATCAACTGGGCTACACTTGTCCATGATCCCAGCACTTGGGAGGTAGAGACAGGAGCATCAGACATTCAAGGCCATCCTTGACTACATAGTGAATCTGAGGACAGCCTGGGCTACATGATTCCTTATCTTTAAAAGAAAATATACTTGAGAGGGTGAAGTAGGAAGATTGTGGCTTGGAGGTCAGCCGGGCTATACATTACACAGACTGACTCCATCAAAAGCAAGCCAAACCAAAGAAACCTGCCAAATGGCCAGGCTGTCCTCTGAGAAGTCTGAGCATTTCCTCAGTGTGGACCAAGGGCAAGAACAAGGCCTTCAGCAGGCTAATGTAGAACAGGGTCCCAACTGGGTCCCTCGGCTCTCATAACATGAGAAACAAACACATAGGAAAGAATCCTGTGCTTCCCATGTGAAGAACTCTGCAAACCCAAAGGGGAGGGAAATGAATTTACTTTCAGGTTCTCTTTTCTTACAACCCAGTACCTTCAAAGGGTACAATTGATAATGACAGGACTCGTCTAGGGTCACTGATGCAACTACCGCTTGACATTTTGTAGACAGTGTTGAAATGATGACAGTATGGCCCATCATTATAGCGTGAGGGCTGTTACATAGCTCATGTAGATCCCTTATAAAGAAGAGAACCAAGGTAAATACAAAGTTGTTTCATGTCTGCGGGCTTATGGCAGCAGGGCAACCTATTTTAGACAAGCTGCTAATTGTCTGGATAGTTCTCTGCCCTCACATTAGTTTCCTGCGGCTGCTGTAATAAACTAGGTGGCTGGAACACCAGGAAATTATTCTCTCATGGGGCTGGAGGCTTGAAGTTGGAAGTTAAGTTGTTGAGGTACCGCTTTCTTCTGTGGACCTTCAGGGTGCATCCTATCTCCAGGGCTGGCCTCCTTGGAATAGGCAGAATAGGATTGTGTTGGGGGCTGATAACAGCTTGGGGTAGGGAGCTGATGCTGAACAATGTACCCTCACAGAGGCTTTTTGCTTGTTTATGCTACTCTGCCCCTGCCTCTGTGGAAGAGGTGAATTAAGAGGCTGTGAGTGGAGATGACAGGGCCTGGTCATAGATTGCACGTAGGGGTCGAGGGCCAGAGAGTGGCTGATGATGACTGATTTCAGAGCCTGGCAGAGTTACTGACAGATTCGAGGAAGGTGGGAAGGTGACCCATGCTGGGAGAGCAGCTGGTGAATTTTAAAGGTGTATTCTAGTATCAGGAGTATAGAAAGTTCCTCCCTTGCTCATATATGCTCATATAGTCACAGTAGTTTAGTACTCTGAGTGTGTGTGTGTGTGTGTGTGTGTGTGTGTGTGTGTGTGTACATGTTCACGGGGAGGAAAAGGTTAATGGAGTCACTTTCTGGTCTCTAGATATCAGCAGTTTAAAAAAAAATCAAAAAGCTCCTTGGAGCCTCGGTGATAGGTCTGCAAAGCAGTTTCTCTCTACTGTTTGTAAATGGTGTGCATGGCTTTCAGTTACTCCTTATTTCCAGTGCTGGGAAAATATACAACTTCGTATGCTTATTCAATAATTAGCAGGTAATAAACTCCACCAAAGCACCTCTGTCATTTGTCAAGTCCCAAATGTTTGACTTCTCAAATATCTGTTCCTCCTAGGCTTTGACTGCTGTCCAACCATTTAACTGGCTAATATGAGCACCAAGATAAATACATATAGACCTTTTAACCCAGAGACTTGGAGTGACATCTTGGACTAAACCACCAGGCTTCTACCTAAAGAAAACACAGAGGCAGACCCTTAACATAGTTAGACACAGGCATGTTTTGAAGGTCAGGTAATTTATTTTTTTTGAGGGAAAGAAAGAGCAAAGAATTAAATTCTATTAATTGCATGTATATTTTCAGTCCCAGGAAGAAATAGCCACCTAGAATTTCAGAACTGAAAAATCAGAGTGGAATGACGTGAAGCTTTATAAATCATCAAAGAGGGCTAGACAGTTTGAGTTTTCCAAATTAATGTTTCTCTCTCTCTCCCTGGCCTTTGTGATCTGTCCCAAAAAAATGGTCTTCACTACAATGATTTTGTACAGTGTCAGTATTTCTGATCGGACACAAACACCTGAAAAAATATATATCATTCTAGAAGTATGCATTAGCCTTGACATCAAAACAGTGTTGTGAACTCCTGGTCTATACCTTCTAGCAAAATAGCATACCGGAATATCTGAGAGCCTTGGAACCATAGCTTCGGCAAATACACACACACACACACACACACACACACACACACACACACACACACACACACACACATGCACACGCACACACACACACACACAGACATGCACACACATGCACACACACACATATACAGAGAGAGACATGCACACACATGCACACACATGCACACACACACACATATACAGAGAGAGACATGCACACACATGCACACACACACACATATACAGAGAGAGACATGCACACACATGCACACACATGCGTGCTTGCGGATATATGCACATGGGTGCAGAGCTACAGTGTCAGGAAGAAAATGTCCAGCAGGAAGGCTGAGCAGTAGAGGAACATGAAGCAGAAAGAGTCCCGAGGCAGACCTGCATCTTCAGTGAGATTCCTTGTCACTCCCTCAGTTCAATATTGAGTGGCTCCTGTGCTCTCAGGAGAATGCTATAATATTAATTTAATCGACACTTTTGCTGGAAATATTTTTCCCCACTTATGCAGATTTTATGTCTCTGCCTCATTATTCCCTCTTCCCAAAGTGAAGCCTTAGATGTAGGGGTGGGATCCCACACTTGGTTGTATGGAAGTCAGCTAGCAATCATTGTGACAGACTTTTGGTCCTGAAGCGAGGTGTATGGCCATCTGGGTAAGGAGTCTGGGATAAATTAGGAGTTCTCTTGACCTTCAAGTTTGTTCCCTGACATTTCCTGAAAACAATTCTTTTGGGGAATTATTTAGGGTATTTAAGACACCCCTGGAGAACTTGGAATGTAGTAGTAACCCCAGAAGTTCACAGAACCCTGGGATAGAACTTGAAAATGACCACTCCTCTCTAATGCCTTTTCAACCCATTAAATAAGTGCCGGGCCCTGAGAGGGTAAGTGAGGAGTGAGTGTGGGTTTTGGGGCTTCATGGTGTATCCGCACATTAAGAGGCCACTCCATGACTAGGGATTTTCAGCCTGGTCACTCACTTCTCTGACCATTATGTTCACAGGTCATGATAACCCAAATGTGCCCAGAGCAGAGACAGGAAAAGGATGCATCCAAATGAACTCTTAACTCTACCCCCGACACCCACAAACATATACGATGTTTCCGAAGTCATTTTCCCATTGAATAGCAATGACTAATGTCATCATTTCTTCTAATTCTGTCTTCATTCTGGTTAACTGACCACACTTTCCTGCAGCCTCCATCCATCAGTGCCAGCTTTCCAGAGTTTCCCTTTCTCTGCTGCTGTAACTCCATCTTTCCATCTTGTATGTCAGATTTTTTTGACATACAAGATCTCCTAGAAGTTCCTGATTAAAAAACTTTGGGAATTTTAATTGCCATTTATTGGACACTGTTTCTTTTTCAATGGAAATAGATGTAAATTATATTATTTGGCAAGAGCCACGTGAAAAAACCGAGGCTGGGAGCTATCCTGTAACATGGCCAACAAGAAGGAGGCTGAGATAGTTTGCAAATTCATGCCTTAACACTCATCTATTTTTCAACCCATGGTAGTGTTTCTCACTCTGCCTCTCTGGAGAACCAGCTCTGAGTTCATAATGGCAACTGGGTAGAGACTGGGGAAGAGTTAGAGCAACAGGCTGGAAACTTTGCTAAAGCACATTTCGTCATTTATTAAACACAGCCTTCTTCTAAAAATCAATCATCTATTGAGAAAATGTGACTGGACGTCTCAGTGGCCAAGTAAGCCTTTAAATCATAGACTATGTGCTGTTCTAACCCCCATCCCATTCAGAGAGATTCTTTAAGTCAGGGTTGGGGGAGTTGGGTATTAGCATCATAAAAAAATGTTTGTTGGGAACCTAACTACAGTGGAACTCATTCTGCTGGGAAGTGGGAAAGGGGACCGTGGGATCTTATTCTCCTCAGACTTCCAGATGAGTTGGGGAAACGGAAAAAAGATATGTAAAAGATAACAGTGCAGGATGAGTTTGCAGTGAGCCAAGGACCTATGGCAATAATAAGCGCTGGCGGATAACTGGGAGATAGATAGGTTTTGAGTAGTTGCTAACGTCCTGGCCTCCGTCCTGGGTGATTTCATATGTTATCACATCCATCCTAGAGGAATTCGGCAGCGGGAGTAATTGCTGAGGACTAAGATGGCCCACGAGTCTTCAGAGAGGAGGTTAAGGCTTGAGCTGGGTTGAATTATGAGGTGATATTCTTCAACAGTAATGAAAGCTGCCTGGGATGCAACCTGGAGCATAATTTCTCACTGGCTGGCTGCTCCAGATAGCAATAGCTCCAGTGCCCTTCAGAATGGAATCTTTCTCAGCTGGCAAAGATGTGTGAGGTGTGCCTGGCAGGTAAGAATCCTTCCACTTGCCTTCCATCCATTGCTCTAATTAAGCACACTTTGCACTTTTCTTCTTCTCCAAGTCTTCCAGAAGTTCAGAGACATGACTGTGGCAGCTTAAATGACATTACGAAGAGGAAATTATTCAGGCAGGGGAAGGAAAGCTTTGAAGTCTCTTTCACAAGGGCTATGGGATTAGTTGTAAGGAATGGGGTCTTGCTGAAACATAGAAGAAAGCATTTTAAGTAATACTTATTTCTTTGTGTGTGTGCATGATGTATAAATGATATATATATGTATAGTATATGTGTATGATATGTATATATGATGTATATATGTGTATGATATGTATGTGGGATTTGTACACAGGGTATAATGTGTATGTGTGTAGTGTATGCAGTTGTTCATGTGCATGCGTGTGTACACGGGCCACCAAGTATATGCGGCAGCCAGAGGACACCCTTTTGTGTTAGTCCTTGGCTTCTTTTTGATCAGCACGTCTTCCTTTTGTTGTGTGCCAGTGTATACACCATTGGTACCATCTCGGTCTCTGATCTCCCATCTCAACAAAGGAGCACCGATATTACAGATGCATGCTACCATGTTGTTTTTTTACATGAGTCCTAGCCGTTCAGACCCTGGTCTTCATGCTCACACGGGTGTCCAAGTCTCACTTCTGTGCCCGTGACAAAATACAAGGGCAAAAAGCAGCTTACAGGAAAAGGGATTGATTTTGGCTCACAGTCCCAGGTTCTAGTCTACCATAGAAGGGGGTTCAAGGCGGCAGAGGCTGAAAACAGTCACACCTCCCATCCACAGCCAAGATCAGAGAGGAAGAACGCATGCGCAACTGTGCTCCGCCTCCTTTCTCCACTTCTTGGTCTTGCGGGGACCCAAACTCAGAGAACGATGCTGCCCTCCGTGGTCTGGTTCTTCTCACCGCAAGTGACATTGTCAAGACAGTCTCCTACAGACATGCTTACACACCAAACTATCTAGATCGTCCTTCACTGAGCCTCTCTTCGTAGCTGATTTGGGCTTGTATCACGATGTCAATCAAAGCTAATCACCACGCAGGACAAGTCCTTCACCAGCCTTCCCTCCAGCTCTATTCTTCTTTGGCTTTTTCTCCGTGTAGTTACTGTTTCCTCAGCGGGATCCAGTTTCCTCACAGCGGAAGGCTCCTGGACTAGTACTCTTCTTCCAGGAGTTAGAGACGAACAGAAAACATAGATCAGTTTAAGTCACCCACGTGAGTTATTTGATTTAATCTTTAAAGCGGTGCTTTCACCGGCAAGGAAACTGGGGTGTGGAGAACCCGCCACTGGTAGAAGGAGGACAGTAGAGAGAACGCTTGGGGTTGTCAGTCTTTTTATTATTTATTTATTTTGGTAATAGTTTGATTGAGATATAATTTATACACCTCAAAATTCACCAATTAAAGTGGTTTGGTGGTTTATAGTGTACTTAGCTCTGCAACCATTAAATGCATTGGAGAACATCTTTACCCCTCACAAAGCAGCCTGGTACCCTTCCGTAGCCACTCACCCATCCTCCCAACGTGTCCCTCCCCCTTTGCCCTACAAGATCATGAAGCTACTTTCTGACTGCGGCAATTTGCTATTTCATGTGAATTATTAAGCTATTTCATGGAATAAAATATACAGTCTATATATAGTTTATTGTGAGTAACCTCTTTCACTTAGCATGTTTTCAGGGTTCATGTGTACCGTAGTGTGTGTTCCTATTCATGGCTAAATATTCCATCTTATGGATGAATCACATTTAATTTATTCATTCATCTGCTGATGGGCATTTGTATTGTTAGCACTTTTGTGTCTATCATGAATCCAGCTTTTATGAATATTTATAGATGTTCTCGTGCAGGAATATGCTTTTATTTCTCTTGGTTACCTATGTAAGAATGGACTTACTGGGCCCAACAGAGGCCATGTGTTTCAAAGATGCTATACTGTGTCTGTTTCTACCAGCACGGAAACCTCTGTGTTAATCACTTAGAAGTTTATACGCTGGCTACACACACACACACACACACACACACACACACACACACACACACACACACACACACACACACACACTTCATACAGTTTGGAAAAGCTCTAATAAAACCCATTAGCAGCTTGAAGACATCAATAAAGCTAAGTCCTAAAGAGTTAATAAAGATGCTACCACATGTGTGCCACTTTACTCCTGGAGGCATTAAGGAGATTTTCTGTTTATTTCCAGCTCTGAGTGGCTGCTGGCAGGACAGGAGCAGGCGTGGCAATCGCTCAGGATTGTCTATTATTCTGAAAAGCCATTGACATTTGCAGAAAGACAGACCCTCAAGGAGACACATATAATATATATGCATATGTCATGCTGATCTCTTGAAACATTAGGGATTCTGGGTGTTGGGTTTGTTAGTTATTTGCCACTTGATCGCAAGTGACATAAACCTCAAGGTCAATCTTTCCAAATGAAGTAGAAAAAGGGAAACATAGAGAGTCACCCCCACCCCTGCCTCTTGCAACACATTTATGAAAGAGGACTAAAAGGTGATTCTGAAGGAGGTACACTTGAGCAAGCCTTGAGGCTTTCTGTCTGGGTGGAAGAGCACTTGGCACATGTTTCCTGTAAGTACACTGAGTAGAGAAAAGAGCAGATGCCATGGTCTCTGCCCTCCAGAGAGAGTTTATCCTATGCTCTTGAAGAATAACTCAGGGCTAACCTGTGAGCACACAGGGGTCAAGAGAATTGGAGTGTGCTAGAGTGTGGCTAAGTAAGCTTACGCAGGAAATGAGGCCAACGTTAGAGTCAAGTGTGGAACCGAGTTAAGCAGGCAGATTTGGTCTTCTTATTTTAGGCAGGGCCAGTGACATCAACATGTTAAAAGCCTGTAGGTATTAGGGCATCCAGAGACAGATGGGCCATTGATAAAATACATGATAGGCAGACTGCATATCCCAAAATTGTAGTGATGAAAGGCTTGCAAGCTGGATAGATTCCATCCTGGAGTGTGGGACATAGAATCTGAACACAAGGAACTACAGAGCTTGGGAAACTGGCTGTATGACTCAGCAGCTTGGCGCTTCCGTGGCTTCATCTATATGCTACAGACTTAGCCTGGTACTAAAACCAAATGGTCCCTAAGTCTAAAATACAGGACCCTTGGTCCTGACTCTTGAAGGTCACATGCTACAGATAGCCTATAAATCAGGCTTCTTCAACTCATGGTCCTAGGACAATCCAACACACAAACCATAAACATACTTAAAATGTTATGAAATCTCTCTCTCTCTCTCTCTCTCTCTCTCTCTCTCTCTCTCTCTCTCTCTCGTGTGTGTGTGTGTGTGTGTGTGTGTGTGTGTGTGTGTGTGTGTGTGTGTGTGTATAAATTAACTGTGCTGCTCTCCAACATGAACTTGGCAGACAGTAACTTTATGTTGTGTCAAAAGGTTAGATGTGTCTGGGAGAAGCCCGGAAGTCCTGGCCTCTTGATTGGCTCTTAGAATCATCCAAGAGAATTTTTCAAACTAATGATTCCTACGTTTCACCTCAGAGATGAAAGTGCATAGTTTTTTGTTTGTATGTTTGAATCTGAAATGTCCCCCAAATGCTTATTTCCAAACTTGTGGCATCATTTTGAAAGCCATAGATGCCTTTGGGAAGTAGTCCCTGGCTAAAGAAGTAGGCCATTAGGAGAAGGCCTTTGAAGGTTGTATTGGCTATTAATGTAGTTTTTCTTTTTTTAGATATCCTAGTGGGTCATCATGGGCACAACTTCTTCCACATGCTTCCACTGCCATGATTCTATGTGCCTTTTCTGCTATGTTGGATGGCGGCAACATCTTGAGCCCAGGAAGCAAGACAAACCAAAATTCCTTAAGCGATTTCCTGCATGTATTTTGGTCAGTGATGAGATAGTAACCAACACACATTACACACATTAGACACATTAGGCTCAGCTCAGAATTTTGAAGTTCCTAAAGCTTCCCAGGTTGTCGTGGTAGGAAACTGCCCATCTCTGGAGAGTGTGAAGCTACTGGTTGATTATGAGGTTCAAGAACACTGGTACCTGGGGCTCAAAGGATTGAAAGAGTCTCAACTATAACTGTAACTTTCAAGGCTTTCATGTCTGTGAAAAACACACTGAGAGTAGGTGGACATTAAATCTCCCATGATGCACTAAGGGATTTTTGTTCTATAAGCACCAGGAGAGAAGGTGTTTGAGCAGAGAAGTCTTTAAGGCACGTCACCTGTGTACATTACCTTGTTTTGAAGTATGACAACCACTATCAAGGGAAGAAAGCTTGCTGTCAGTTTGGAAGGGGTGACCACTGCCAGTTCCTCTGTGTGACAGGACCTTCCGTCTATGCCCAGTACAGACTCAGGAGGCTGGTGGGAGAGGTCACAACAGCCTGAGGTGGTAGAAGAATGAGTGCCCTTCACCTGCACAAGCACCAGTAACTACAGAATGGCCCCTATTGGTGGGCCAAAGAGATACAAGTGGGATGGACATTGTATTCTCTTCCAAGTATCCTTTAATCCTCAGATAATTGTAGGTGCATCTCTGTTGATCAGGAGCTAATTCCAACAGCCCTTTAACTCTTGCTAATATATCCTTGACAAAGAGGGAGGGAACTCATGTTAGAGCCTCAAATGGGTCGATTCTGTGGTAAAATTTAGCCTTGAGATGTCTTGACTACTATGTCTGTCTGGTTCCTAATATTTCAGGGGCTAATATTAGAGAACCGAGGCCTATTTCCAATAACAAATGTTGCTCTTCCATTCATAACATTGATTCAGAGTTTGCTTCAATGACTTTGGCTTAATTATGAGCTTATGTAAAGAGAGATGTTAATAATTGCATAGACGGGAAAGGGAGGCCGGAAGAAAATCACATTTTGGTGGTTGTATAAATAAATGACCTTCAGGAAACACTCCTGGGTTCTTCCCCAAATCTGCTGCTACAGGATTTAGAAGCTGCACTTCAGGGTCACTGCTGTGGGGCCCCATGTCTCTCATATGCAGCCATTGGAGTCTCCACCAGACAATCTAGGTCTGAAACACTGTAAAGCACAGCCCTTCCCCATGAGCTTGACTATATTTTGTTGTACATCAGCAGACATGCCTCAATCCTGTCTTCCACTGGCTGTGAGAGCTTACGGGAAGCTCCCTGGAACAAACCTGGCATCATTCCTGTGGGACCATTGGCCCCAGAGTTTCCCCCAAAAGTTTAGGCTAGGAACACTGTAAGGAATGTGGGCCCTGCAGGCTAAATCATCAAAATCTTTCAAGGGGAAAACAAAACAAAAACTACACAAACCAAAAACCAAATGAAACCAAAGCTCATGGAAGCCAAGGCAAACAAGTAGCTGACTAGTTAATTAAGTTGCCCCCACTTTTGACCTATTTATTTCTCGGGGAAAGAGGTTTTTTTTTTTTTTTAATTTTATCTCCTAGAAATGTTTTTTAAAGAAAGAAATGAGTCCTGCTTGAGGAGCATTCATTACTGCTGAATGTATGTGTTATAGGGCCAGTACTGGAAAACGCCTGCTATTATCTTCACACCACTAAAGCAAAACAAAAAACATGATTCCTCAAAGTAAAAATATAGATAAACAACAACAAAAACTTAGTATTAAGAAATCCTGCTTCCTACATTATTTTAAGTATATCTATGAATGTGTGTGTACATGTAGAGAGTATGTCTGTATGTGCATGTGCATGTAGAGGGCAAAGATCAATGTAGGATGTCTTTTTCTATTGGTACCCACCTTTTATCTTAAGACAGGATTTCTCCCAGAACCTAGATCTTATTTTTACAGCCAGACCAGCTTGCCAGTAATCCCTAAGGATCTGCTGGCTTCTGTCTGACCTCCTCTTTACTTGGAGCTGGGATTTACAGCCCATGCCACCATGCCTGGCTTGTGCTGGGGTGCTGGGGATCTGGATTCAGGTTCTCAGGTTTTGGAGAAAAGTTATGAGCCACTTAAATTTATGAGATTTTCAGAAATTAGCATGTAAAATTTGGCTGGGAGCTTGATAAAAATGCAGATCCTTGGGCACCAGCTTCTGCAGCTGAACTGGTATACAGGTAGCACTAAGGAATATGAATTTAAACAAGCCAATCAGACTAGCCTAAGGACTGAACTATGTAGAATTCCTGTGCCAAGGGAAGGTGGGTGGTGTAGGCTCTTGCCAGGGTCAGATTTAGTAGCCTGGCACAGACATTCTCACCATTCATTTACCCAGCTGTCACTCAAGCTTCCAACGAATGAATATCACAGGCAGTGCTGACATCCTCAATGACTAAGGGCAACTGCCTTAGGATCTAGATTCTTCTTACTTCCTGCACTTGATCAGGTTGCTTACCTTCAGTGTCAATTTTCCTCACTATTAACAGGTCAGTGGGCACAACTGGTTAGCACTGTTGCTTCACATAAAATTTCTGGACTTTGTTAAGCCTTCAATGAAAACGAGCTCTCATTGGTGTGGTAGCTGTTGGGAAAAAGGAAAGGAGAAGTGGAGGAGATGAATTCACACAGAGCTTGAAGATGGAAAATACCAAATGTTCGTGATGACGTCCAAGTGTCGGAGACCTATGCGCTGCTGTGTGAATGTAAACTAGTGATGCTGCTGTGGAGAACGTCGTCTTCCTTTTCTTCTTCTTCTTCCTTCTCCTTCTCTCTCTCTCCTCCTCCTCTTCTTATTCATGGCCAGGGAGAGAAGCTACCCCATGACAACTCCCATGCTTCCCTGGTTCCCCGAGCAGCATTAACAGCACTATGTGCGTTGGAATGGCATCCAAACTTGGAGTCCCATTGCTTTTACAGAGGACTCAAGTTCAGGACTCAAGTACCACAGAGGTACCTCCTCATCAAGTTTCCAGGCTCCTGGTAATGCCATGGACCACGTAGTCAATCATTCCCTTCATTGGCGTGGTCCCATGTAGTTCCCAGCACATCATCTCCTGGGTGGTCCCCAGGGTTCCCAAGTGTTGGCTGTCACCTCATGGAAATGTTTACATGGGAATGATTCGCACACAGGGGCCATTGCTTCTAGAAGGCTAGTTCTCCATGCCAGAACTTTGCTTAGGGTTCAAACAGTTTACTTATTTATTTTTCAGACACCTGAAAAGTTTGTGTGCAAATAATGCAGGCATGAAGTACATGAGACAAAACTTCCTTTCTCTTGTATGCAAAGCTCTGAACACTGGCTTTCAAGAATGTGATGGGCCTTCCTCCCTAGGGCTGGGTCTAAGTCTCCAGGCCTGAATTGAGTCTTTTTGAGCTCTTAACAATGTTTTGTTTCAGTGGTAACCTGTTGACCAGGAAATATGGGTTAGACGTAGAGAGTAAAGTAAGCGAGGCTTTCCTCCACAGAGGAAAAAAAAAAATTTAGGCAGCCAGGTTAGTGGCTGAGTCCTTCTGGCATCTTGCCAGAAGAGGGAGGGTACAGCAGTTTAACCTTGCCTACATGTCTCGTCTCCTTCCCTGAATTTTTTTTTTCCTTGAACTTTCTGCTTTTAGAAAAGGATGAAGATGAAAGGCAATAAATAGAAGTACACAACCAAAAAAATGGTTTTTCTAAACAATAAAATGTCTGGGGCTGGAGAAATGGATCAAGAGGTGTGTGTGTGTGTGTGTGTGTGTGTGTGTGTGTGTGTGTGTGTGTGTGTGTGTGTGTTGCTCTTACAGAGGACTCAAGTTCAGTTTCTAGTACTCATATTGTGTGTTTCACAACCTCTTGTCATCTGACACCCCTTTCTGAAGCTCTGTGGGTATCCCCATTCACATGTGCACAAACCCTCCCTCCCATCTCATACACGTATACACATATTTTTAAAAACAACAACAACAAAATCTCGAAATGAAGAGCTCTGATTTTTATCACATTTGGTTTTTCTAAAGCTACCTTCAGTCTTAGAATTGACTATCTCTCAGACACTAAGAGGGTCACTGAACACCAAGAATGATGATGTCTGCTTGAGGATATAAAGAAAGATGAACAAAGAGACCAGAAGGTCACCAGCTTCTAACGAGAAAGTAATACGTAGTTCTCTGGCCACCAAAATCTACTTTCTCTCTCTGGGGCTCCGATTCTTTCTTTTAGCTTCCTGTCCCCAAACCTGAATCCACTAAGAGGCCCCCTTTCTGTGTTACCAGACAAACCTAACCTCCAATTCAGGGGATTGATGCAGAGCTCCGGCCCAAGCCAATAATAACAATGTTCTAACATGCTCTAGATTTGCCTCATAGGCCCCTGGCTGGCTTCTCCCACCTGCCTTTAATTTTTTCCCTTACCACAAACCAATAGAGATATGCATCAAAGACTTACCAGATAAGTGTGCCCAATAGAATCAAAATGTTCAGTCCGTCCAATTTAGCAAATTCTAAATAGCTACCTTCAACTGAGTTCAAAGAATATCATTGTTCATAAGTTCCTTTAAAAAAAAAGAAAAGAAAAGAAAAGAAACCTTCCTTGGTTAACTGAATCAAGACAGCCACTCCAAGAGAATGTAACAAAGTATTTTTCTAAAACATGAAAAATGCGAGAAAGTTGAAAGTTAACAGAACATTTTTAAGTGGTAATTTAAGTTTTCACAAAGGCTTAGGGTTGGTCCATATGCTGATGTCATTGAAATATCCCGGGTTTAAACATAAGTACTTTAATGACTAGTTAGGGAAAGAAAAACTTTCTCAAGCAGACAGCCATAGAGTGCCTGCTGCTGGATGCCCTTGATTACAATGGTTCTTTGTTAACAAATTGTAACTGCCCCGGGGCTGGTGATATACTTAAAAGGTGAGATTGTCCTGGGGAATGGAGGTTGTTCACCTCTGAGATGGATTGAAAAGAAAACAGACATCCAGTGGGATACTTTATTCTTATTTTTTCTTTATGTGTTTCTTTGCCTTGAGAAGTCTGACAAAAATCAGCCTTAGTGTGGAGAGCCTGTCAAGCCCAAACCCTCCTCCAGCGCAACTGGATTTTCCACTCTACTGGAAAAGATTATTCACCCTTGGTGCCTGGAAACCTCTTTCAAATGAGAAAATATCATTGTCTTTAGGGGTGTCCCTGCCTACTTAAAGCAGAAGTTGGACAGTTATGGGATTCACTGAACTCAAAGTTGGATATCAAGAGAAAAATATGTTCTTTGGGAGATCTAAATGATCTAGACTGGTGTTATAGTTTTCAAATTAGACAAGCAATTACATCAGTCATTCTAGCGGGAGAGGGTGACTAGTGATGTTTGGGGCTCATGGAAGAGTGTTACTTTACCAGAGAATGCAGCGTGACATGTGACACAATCAATCAGAATATCAAACATTCTTGTAGGAGTATTCCAGGTCATTATTTTAGCTAATAAACTTCTAGGAATGAAAACTGAGGAGTTTGGAGAGTGATCCCGTTTTGTCATTAAAGGAAGGGAACTTCTTGGTGACCTGTCTCATCAGTGGACATTTTAGTTGGCTTTCTCATCACTGTGTGGCAAAACACCTAAGAGAAACAGCTTCAGGAAGGAAAAGTTTCTCTTGGCTCAGACTTTTAAAGTTTTCACTCCATGGTGGTTTTGGAAGGCTGTTTGTAGCCGCTGAAGCATCTGCTGAGAATTCTCCATCAGGGCCAACCGGGAAACAGGGAATTAGTGGGAGACCCTGAAGCACACAGAACCTTCAAGATTTGGTCCCTACCAACCTAATTCTGCCAGCCTTACAGCAGCTAAAGGCTCTAAAACCCCAAGAACCAGGAACTGAGAGGTTAAAGCATGAACCTATGCTTGGACATTTCTGACTCAAACTGTAAGGACCAGCCTAAGAAGCCAAAGCCATTTCTACACCAGTAGACACCATTCTTTGCCACTTTACTGTTTTATGAGTCGAGACTTTGTAAATTTGTTGAGATTCACCATAAAGTACCTTGGCTTTGTGAACTCTATTTAGAAAGTGTCCCTTCCTAAACCATTGTTATAATTTTAAGGGACATAGAACATAATGGAAGGTAAACAGTAGGGGGAAGAGATGAATTGGGAAATGAGTGAGAGCCTGAGGGTAAAGTGCTTGCTTTATAAGTGTGAAGATAGACATTTGCTCTGCAGATGCAACCCACATTAACAACAACAGCAAAAAACCCCAGCATGGTAGCATATACTTGTAATCCCAGTTCTGAGAAACAGAGAGCAGGTACCCAGGCATTTCTCCGAGGCTCTTTGGTTTGCTGGCAGCTTACTGGCATGTTCCAGATCAGTAAAAGACCCTGTTAGAGAATAAATTGCTGGTCATTACCACAGAGAGATTCCTGAGGTTAACCTCGGGCCCCCAAATGCGCGCGTGCGCCCACCCACCCACCCACACCCACCCACACCCACCCACCCACCCACCCACACACACACACACACACCCCAAGGGAGTTAGACCAAGAAGCTAGAGGAGTCTGGGAAATAGCTAAGCCAGATAGAGTTGGTTTTACTTCATCCATATGGGGAAAATTCTGGTCACTATCCCCCCTCTGATCCCACCCACATCAGTACTGCTTGCCAAGAGTTTCTTCCACACTTTAATTTCCATTTCTCCCTATAGGGGATGAATGTTTTCATTCCTGCTATACCTGAGAAAGTTCCAGAAACGCGTAGCTCCAGAAAGTATTCTGAGCAAGTTGGTTTAAACAGTATCTAGATTGGTCCCAGAACAGAAACTCTCATTGGCAGGTCTGTTTTAATGGTGACACTCCAGGATAGAGTGCAGGACTTTAATCACAAATCAGCTAGGAGATGAACCTGGCTTGACAGCTGTTTAACCGTGGAAAAATTTCTAAATTACTCTTGGCTCTGATTCTCTCACCTGCAATGGGAGTAATAGTAGTGTATGCCTCTTGGGGTTAATAGGGTGTAAATAAGATAATGGTAATGATGGGGTTACCATAGTGCATGGCATAGAACCAGGGTTCCCTAAGTGACTGGCATCATCATCAAGCTGTAGTGTGTGCCAGGGCTGGACATGTGGTGCTTACAAGATTATAGGTTCTCATTGAGTAACCCAGGATATTCCCTGAATTTATTGAGAACATAGTTATAATTATTTGGAACAATTTTATTTACTTAGTGACTTTATTTTGAAGGACTGGACAAAAGGAGAGTCTGGAACATGCCAGGCTTGTACCCTCATGCCTGTCTTCATGATGTCCACTGGTATTGGTATTCAGAGGGACTTTCCAGAAGGGTATCGGGTTTGTGTGTTGCTAGCAATGAACTGAGCAGAAACAAGGTTATGGTAGAAGCAGAGACACTTCATTAGGGATTAGGGAAAGATATACTTCCAAGACAGGATGAGCTGGAGGAAGAAAGAGTCCAATCAAAAGTCAGGCTTTTATGCCACATTGCTTGGGCTTTTTCAAGCATGCTCAGCATCCTACTTACAACGTCATGTGTCATACATCTCCAGCATTTTAACTATCCATGAGTGTGTACTTCAGTATTATACTGAATCACAGGCTACCTACACGTACTTTGGAAACAGCTGAACTTGAACCAGTAACACCAGCCATTTTTATTCATCCAAGAGGTGGAGTAACGTGAGGTGTTGGAAGGTGGCTCCAACTTACTTCTTTGCTAACTTTTTTTTTCACAAGCTGATTTTTTTAGACTGTGCATATATCCTTCTGGATATCACTCTCCATTCTGTTCTTAGGCCTCGGTGGTTTCAGGTGTAATTTACAATATCAAGACACATATAGACCTGAGAAGGGAGTGATCAGTTGCTGATTCCATTCTGGGAAAAACAAGGGCTGGGAGGTCTTTGTGGAAACTGGACCCCCATCACCCATGGTAGAGACCATTCTAAGTGCATAACTGCTTCTGTCCATGGATCTTTAAAGGTGAGTCTCTTGACACCCATCCTTGGGACTATGAGAAGGACCACTGGACGCTTTCTGTTGGGAATTCCTGACTCCAGTATGGTGTTCACACAAACTGTTTCTTCCCCAATGCTGGTATCAGAGATTTCTGGGACTTACCGTATCTCACTCTACTGTGTTCATATGACCTTGAAATGGCAGCTGCTTCAAATTCAGATATTATCACTGACTAGATTTGGAGCTCGGCAGGTTTCTCCGTCTGCTTAAGCTACAGTGAGAACCTCTGGAGGTGACTTATAATTTTGCTTCTCCTTGGGAAGGCAGAATCTCAGGGAGGGTGGCACAGTCAGGTGCTTTGGTGGACACTGGTGAGATTAGCATTGAAAATGTGTAGGCAGCAGGAGAAGCAAAGGAACAGAAGACAAAATAGAGTGGATGACAAGAATAAAGCAGAGTCTTGATCATCATTTTGCCCTGATTCAATGTGTGGGTGTGTCAAGATTGTGAATTCCGAGAAATATTTAGAATTTCTCATGGCACAGAAGTTTTCTAGTGGTTCTTTTCGAAATAGTGACAAAGGGGATTCTAATGTGGGTACACTGTCTTTGGGTGTGTAAAGCCCAGGGCGGTGGGGGGGGGGCAATACCATAAAGAGGGAAGCTTGTGCCTGTCTCTATTTTTCTGAGATGTTTGAACCAGTCTCTACTTTTTTCTCAGGCTACCAACTTTTTTCCACCTGCAGGATTTAATTGGCATGCAGAGTCAGTTGACTGTAACCTTCAAAGACATAAAACTTAACAGCGTCCACCCAGCCAAGGAACAGATTTAGGAACAAAGAACTACGCCAGGCCTGGAATGGATGGAGATCTTACATCTCACAGAACTTTTAGTTTCTTTGTTCTGTCAAAACTAGGGTATCTTTAAGACCTCATTTTGCTCAGCCCAGACTTGAATGCAAAGCTGTTTCTGTGGTAGAGAATGAAGACATTGGAAGCAGCCTGGGACCCAGGTTCCCTGTTTTGAGTAACCAGTATCACAGCTAATTGCATATGTTCTAACCTTTGTCTTGTGGCTTTCTGTAAGCTGAAAGATAACCGCAGGCAGGATAGGAGGGAATTAGATCCCCACCCTTATGCAGAATGAAAACCAAGTTGCAATCACTGGTTTCTATTTCCTAATTTCTTTGGAATAGAGAAACTGAGGCACAGTTTTATGGACCTAAGTGCCCAGTAACAACAGAGCAAATTCCTTGACTTCTCTGACCACCAAATATTTTTGTGTAAAATGGGACAGTAACCGTTTCCCTCTTGGGAGTTAGCATGTGAGACTCAAGGTCATTTGTAAAATCGCTGCAAAAGTGAAATGCAGACAAAGTTTTTGCTTAACAAAGACGATAACAGAATAACTCATATATCTCACTTCTATTTTTTTTCTGACTATTCTTGAAGGCTTCTTCATTTATTCTTCTCATCACCACTCACTTGAGAAGGAGGCATTGTGCTCTAAGTGCTACATACAAGAAAGTCATTGAGATGATATCATCTGTGGCAGACTCAGCATGCAAAGAAAATTTCTTTGTGAAGTATGTTATAAAGTGAGTAAATACACAATTAAGTTATATTTGATATTAGCATCCAGAAAGAGATTTTTGCTTTTTCTTAGTAATGTTCTGGTGGAAGACTTGAAAAAGGTGAGGTAGTTTGATGGGACACAAAGACAGATTTGGGGTGATGAGAGAGACTTACAGTTGAAAAGCCAGTCAGAGAAGATTAAAGACTGGAAAATGCCTATAGAACTATTGAATTCTGAAGGAGAAATTTTCATATCAGAGCAGACCACTTGACCATATGCATTATAGCTCTGCCTGCCTTTGCCTGCAACTTTATTAGGTTATTCCATCTGGCTCCTGGTCACAATTAGAAAGCATCATATGTGGTGAATCTCTGCAGCCTGAGATTTTAGTTCACAGAGATTAATATATATGTTCACTTACCTTTACTGGTTTGCTTGTAAAGTAAGTGAAGCTCTTTAACCAGACATTGTCTCCATGGCCATGTAGACAGAAGAAGGCGAGCAAGCGGTTGAGTTGTTAGATGGAGGAAATGCAGGGTGTGTTAGTGGTTAGAGAGAAGACATCAGGTGGCATGCTGAGCTCTTAGGCTGTTTGTCTGGGCTTCTTAATGAGTATGGGGTTTCTGTGTCCTGGAACATGCATTCGTGTGTGTGTGTGTGTGTGTGTGTGTGTGTGTGTGTGTGTGTGTGTGTGTGTGTGTGTGTGTGTGTGTGTTTCCATATCATATCACATTAGGGCATGATTGTGACTGCGACCAGGCTATATTTTGTCATTCTGCCTTTTCTTTGTGTCTTTATTCTCCTTGCCTCTTCCTCCTGCCCTCCAGCTTTTTTTTTTCTCTCTCTCTCCTCTTTAACCTTTCCCTTCAAAGTCTGCTGCAGGCGCTCTGCTTTCTTGCAAACCCAGGGTAATTGATCATTAACAGCTTAGAGAGGTATTAGTGAGGCATAAAGGAGGCACTGCTTTTTCAAGTTTTTGCTTCAAAGAAACTCTCTGGCTAAAAAGGATGAAAATGTTGACCAGGATATGGGGGCAAGAATCTAGTACTTGCAAATAACACTTAGTCAAAGACTCTAGGGGATTTTTTTTTTCCTCTTATAGAACTTATAATAACTAACTAACTGAAAAGTGACCACTGTTTTCCAAAATATTATCAGAGACAAAAGGATGACTTTGGCGTTGGCTTGCCATGAAGGGTAAGGGTCCTTATAAAGTGAGCAAATAGCTCTAAGGCTCTGGCATGGCCCTGGAGAGAGAGCATTCTTGGAAAGAGCCACAGGGTGGAATATACAGAATCCTCACCTCACCCCTAAGCCTGTTAGATCTGGAGCAGTCAGCCCCAGAGTCAAAGCCAAGTTACACTTTCAATGATAAGTGCAGCTTTTCTCTGCTCTTTAGGTTGAAAAAACAGCGTCAGGTTCTTGGGCAAGTTCAGGCTGTGCCCCTTTCTTTTCAGATGCATTTGTATTATCCTACACACTTTGTTCTGCATTCTTTCCAAGTGATACTCTGGGTCACTTGAATTTGCTAAGTTAGACCTTTGCAATTTCCTGGCAGCTGAATACAGTCCTACTTTGCAGGTTTCAAGTGCAAGGTCACTCAGATTACACAATATGCAGAGAAAATGGTGTCCTCATTTTCAACAGTTCTCTTATTAGCATTCATTTAAGATATTAGGAGTGTTGGGGATAAATACAAAAGTTTATCCCCTCATCTAACTGGGTATTAGCTCCGGAAACTGTTTCTCTGTTTTGTCATGATTCATAAATCACCAGCCAGTAAAAATCAAAGGCTGACAATATTTGGTTACCTGCGGCAATGATGGACTTTCTCCTAATAACATTTGCTTTCCAGTCCTGGGTTCTCACTAAGGACTGGAGCCTTTCTCCCTTCACCCTTGACCTGGACTTCCTGTCGCAGCATAAACATTTCTTGTTTCTTCCCACACGCCTGCGGAAGAGCAGTGAACAGTCTAAGACCTGGGTTTGTTTGTGTTTATTTGGTTTTCTCTGCAAAGTGCTCTAGCTGCATGTAATCATTGTTGTCCCCTGCCTTTGTAGCAGCTTCGAGTAATGGTGTGCAGATGTCCAATGTGACATGTCTGGGCACCAGGTAGTTTAATTCCGGTCTCATTTGCAAAGATGACTGGGTGTCTCTAGGGGACTTGTCTCCAAGTAGCCAGCTGACCTAGAAAAACAACCACCACTCAACAGTGAAGCTGTGTGCTGTAAAAATGCTGGAACATTCACTTAGCTGTTGGTTTCAAGTAGGAACACTCAAGAACTGTCCTCTTTTCTTTCCTTCTCTCCTTCATTCATACGTGACAGTTATGAGTTCACAGCATCTGAAATGAACAGCTAAGAAGGTTGTGCCAATAAAGTGGGCCAATTCAAAGAGCCTTGATGCTGGGAGCTTGGACTGGTAGTCCCAAGCTTGTAAATATTTGTTAATGTCATGTCTATGAGGCCCCATGCATGGGATATGCTCATCTCTTGGTGGCCCTAGAATCAAGTGCTATTAGTTATATATAAATCGTCTTCCATTGTCCTCGTGTGGCTGACAGTGAACATCAATTCTAAAGGGATTTTTCTTATTAATTACTTTGTTTATCATCCTGGTGAAATATACTAATACAAATTTACCACTTCAATAATTTTATATATCTCTTTATTGCTTTAATTTTTAACATGTATTTTATGTGTTTAAAAATTTTGGCTTACAAAGCAATGGGTTTCCCTGTGGGGTCTTCATATATATTTCTTCTTGGTTGAGTCTCCACTTCCCCAACTTTTTCCTCATTTCCTTGTCCTCCATTTATTTGCTGTTACCTTTGTGTCCAGAATCTCCCACTTTTATCTTCAAATTGTTATTGTTATAAAATATATACAACATAGAAGCTACCACTTAGCCATTTTAAATGTATAATTTTGTATCTTTGAATATATTCATATCATTTTATAATAATTACTAGATCCATGTTCCCGTCTTTGCTCCCATAGTGCTGGGATTATAGGCATTTATTATTTTCTATGATTGACTATTCTAAGTTCTTTATGTAAAATTTTAAATAGTCATTTTGTTGAAAATGCATAGATGGTATTGCAACACATGAAAAGATGTTCAATATAATTATTCATCAAGGGAATGTAAGTAAAAGCCACAATGAGTTGCTGTTACAGAATTACAGAATGACTTACGTTAAAAAGACCAATCATTAGAGTTGATGAATATGCAATTCAGTGACTGTAGTTCTTTTGCGTATATGTACTGGGTATAAAAGTCACACCGATGCTTTGGAAAATGGTTTGGCAATTTGTAATAATGAAGTATCATGGAACTTTGCATCCCTTTGGAGTTTACTCATGAAAAATGAAGATGTATCTTTACAAAGTGGGTCATATGTAATCTTTTTCTAAAGATTCCTTTTATTTTTAATTGGGTGTATGCATGTGAGTCTGTGTTAGGATATATGTACATGAGTGCAGCTGCCTATAGAGGTCCTCTGCTGACCCATTTCTCCTATAACAAATTTGAATGTTTAGAGCAACACATTTTAACTGGACATTTCAGTGGCATTAAATATGTTCATATGTTCACAAGTCTGAAGTCATCATCACCATTCATTTCTCAGAACTTTTCTTCCCCCCCCTCGTTCTCTCTCTCTCTCTCATCCCACACATAGACTCTGCACTCACTATACACATGAACTCCCTATTATCTATGCCTTGCAGCTCCTGGTCACCATGTCCATGAATTTGACTGGTCTAGGTACCTCAGATATCTAGGCACATGGATATTCCCCTTTCACTGCCTAAATCTCTGCTTCTCTCTTTATCAGCACTAACCATCAATAGTGCAGAACATTTCCCTAGCTTCTTTTATACATATGTAGCACATGTGCATCTCCCTTTAAATGAAAAAAGCCCATCAAGTACGTGAATCTTCTGACTGGGCTACAGTTTGTTCTTTTCAAGTAGCATGCTCCTGAGGTCATTTATGTTTACTTAAAAATGTTTATTATGTAGGTGGATAGGTATGTGTTTATGTGAATGTGCATATGCGCCTGTCCTTCCCTATCAATATTTATTCCATTCCCTTGAGACAAGATCTTTTACTCAATCAGTAGCTAGATTTGTAGCCAGAAGGCCTCAGTGGTCCCCCTGTCACCTTGCATCTTTACGTATATCCTTCCAACCACTGTAATAATAGGCATGAGGATGGCCAGGTCTGTCTCTTTTAGCTGGTGTTGGGGATTTGACTGCATAGCCCCATGCTTCTCTGTAGGAGGTACTCTCATTTACTGAGCCATCTTTGTAGCCCACATCATTTCTGTGTTCACTGACTTCATCATATCCCATAAGATGAATATACTACAATTAAAAAAAAATTCCTATCCAGTAAGAAGCCAAGTCTCCAGTTTTGTGTTATTATCTATGGTAAATAGGCATGAATGACCTTTAAACAACCCTTCTCTATCCATACACAAATTCTCTGGAAACAATTCCTTGGAGAGGAACTGCCCAGTCCAAAGACTGAGCATCAAAATGTACTTAGTGTTTTGATAGTTGCTGCCAAATTGTTTTTCAAAAAGACATCATTGAGTTACACATCCCCTAAATGCGCAGTGATACTGCACTTCCCAGCATCCACCCCAGAACTTGATTTTATTAGACTTCTAAATTTCTGCTATTCTGGCATCGTAGGTTTTACAATTTAGAGTTACCTACAGTTATGGGAGGAGAATCTGAGAAGGAAGTAAAAGGAAGGGGGAGCTGAGTTGTTCCATGGGTGTTGGGTGTCCTTCAAGCCGTGGCAAGATCTGGACGAAGGCTGTTAAGTTCAGAAAGTTTTGAGGGCGGTTGCTGACTTGCTTCCCTTGTGTCCACAAGCTACATGGCCTCCTTCTGTGTGGGAAGGAGGGGCTAAAGTTGTCTGAGTTCTTGTGGGCTGGCTGTGCTCGCCTTTTGGCACACCAGAGCTTTTTGGTGTCGGAAGCAACAATGATCTTAGCTGTGTAGTTGGTAGTTTCTCTGTCCCATCCAGCTGGTCCCTCAGCCATTTAGTTCCAAATAATCACACAAAGGCTTATATTAATTATAAACTGTTAGGCCTCTGGCTCAGGTTTATTACTTGCTAACTCTTACTTATAAGCTAACCCATGATTCTCATCCATGTTTAGCCACGTAACCTTTGCTTCAGAGCAGCATCTCATCTTCCTTCCTCTGCAGCTGGCTCGCATCTATGCCTGCTCTTCCTCTTCCCAGAGTTCTCATCCGGTAGCCCCACCTTTACTTCCTGTCTGCCTTCTGGCCAATCAATGTTTTCCTAAACCAGTATTTACAGTGAGACATATTTAGAGTGTACAGAAGCATAGTCCCACAGCATAGCTGTTTTGAGTCAGTTTTCTTCTCTTTACTGAGGAGCTGCATGCCACTGGAGTTAAGTACTCATGATCCCTAAAGAGACATGTGATGACAGCTAGAGACTGAAGCAAACACTAATTGTAGCCCAGTAGCTAGTGACCGGTCTGTTTAGACTGACCCCTTCCACTATGGGAAGCCAGTCATTGCTTCTGGAAATACATAATATTTATTATAGTCCAGAGAAGTAGACCCAGAGTACAGTTTTTCCCTGAGGTCAAGGATCCCCTTTGACCACTAGGTGCTTCAGAGCTGGACCATTCACAAATAGGGAATGGGGAGTCACACAACTGGGTTATTTTCTGTATGCCATTTTAATGGTTTGTCTTAATTATCCAATGGGTACAATTTAAAGCCACCAGGAGGAGAGTCTCAATGAGGGCCTGTGAGCATATCTGTGAGGGTTATCTAGATTATATCAGTTGAGACAAGAAAACACTCCTATTCCGCATTGGAGGCAGCACCATTCCCTAGGCCAGAGTATCCTGGACCACATTGATGTAAGAGGGGACTGATCATATGCAAGCAAGAATATATTCATTCTCTTTCTGCTCTTGACTGTGTGTCCAGCCACTTCAGTTATATGCCTTGACTTCCCTGGAATGATGGACTGTAACCTAAAACTGTGGCTTTTTAAAGGGTATTTCATCACAACAAAGAAATGAAACAGGACACCTGTCCCACTGATTCTACTTGTAGAATAATTTCCAATTATGCCTTTTGTCATCCATACCTCTGTTTCTTCCCTAGATGACCTGAGCCTGACTCCATCATTCTAATACACTCTTGAGTTATACATTGATTCACATTGCCCATACTTCCTATTTCCTAGTGGATGACAATCCAAACCTGGAGAATGACCTTTGAGTCCTGATTGTACCTGAACATGACCTTGCCTTCTCCTTTCCATCACCAACTTCTCTTTGTGAAGTTCCAGTAAGTGCAGTTGCAGATGTACTTGGCCTCTTGGGCATCAGGACTTCACCTACAGTGATCCCTGCTGACGCAGGGCCTCCCAAGGCAGCCTGCCCCACTTTGTAATCCAGCTCCTTATCTTCACATTTCTTGGGAGGCCATTTTCTTAGAAAGACTTGTCTGTGGTCCCACTGGGTCTGGTCCCTTACCTTGAAAACACAGTACCCATGCCAGTCAATATTTGGTGTTCTTTAGTTGTCCATAGTTGTCCACCAGTTTTTCTTGCCTCTTACGGTGCAAGGTCAATGGATACAGGAGATGAGTGTATTGTAATCCCCTTTGCATGCTGCCTGTCAAACAGTAAATACGCAGTAACTACTTGCTAGAGGCATCAAGGGAAGCCAGGTGTTTCCAGTTTAGAGCACCGTTACCTTTTCTTTAGAAATCTGATAACTAAGGTCCAGAGAGTTCTCGGCATTCCCACATGTTGAGGGTTCCCTATATGCCAGGTGTGGCTTCTGGCATTCTCTTTAGTGTGCAAAACAGGGTCTGGTGCTTGCTTGGTTCAGTTTACCTCAAAGCAATTTTTGCAAGGTTATTATATTATCTTTAACCCATTTTACAGTTAGGAATGTCAAAACAGCTCTTACTGAGAATGACATGAGGAAAGCTTACTTGTATTATAGCAGAGGTTGGTTCCTGGCAACTTTATAATAAAGGGAAAAGTCAGTTGCACCACGAACTTGCTTGTTTTGGGCTGTATCCTTTAAAAACTGATAGATGATTCATAACTGCTTTCAAAGAATTGACGAGACTAAGGAAGTAAGCCAGGTTATCTTGCTAGTGTCCTGTGCATTTCAAAATGCAAGTCATTTGATGGTGGTGGTGATAATTGTGGTAATAGTGGTGGTGGTGGTGGTGATGGTGATGGGTGGTGGTGGTTGTTGTTGGTGGGTGGTGGTGGTTATTGTTGGTGGGTGGTGGTGGGTGGTTGTGGTGGTGGTGATGGTGAGATATATTACCCAAAAGGAGTTAACTTTCCCTGATGAGATTCCTAGAACCTCTAGTGGACTGGGAGAAAGCCTGACCCCAGCAGAGTGACCTCACCTTGTCATTTGTTTTTGTGATGCCATATCAGAGAGAGGCCAGCCCCTAGGTCTTTTGGGCCAAGACAATCCAACCTCGTATAATTCCACTTTTGTGTCCTTGTCTGCCTAAACTAAAGTTGCCTTTTCCAGAGCGGAAATTATCTGAATTGCTTTGCCAAGATGGATGAAAGGCTGGAAGAGCAGCGCTTTTGCTTGCTGGATGTTAGGAAGCATTTAAGATCACACCCCCAGTGTCAAAAATAGAGACACACAGCCAACTTTAATTCATTTAATTTACTTATTTTTATCCCAGACTTTGCACAAAGGGAGTGAGCCAGCACGTATTCCTGTCTGCTTGGAGGCATCCTGGGACAAACACCAGGAGCAGGTAGGTCAGACTGGCTGCAGTTCCCAGGCTCAGTGCCTTATTGAAAGTGCTGGAAAGTTTTTGATTTGAAATTTTGTTTCCTGTGAGATGAGGATGTCTTGTTCCTTGGCTGGGGATTAAGCATTACCAGTAAATTGAGGCTCAGGTGAACATCTCAGAATAGCTGCAGTTTCCAAACTTAAAGCAACACTCCTCTATCATTCCCTGCTCAGTCTAATATACTCTGTTAGTTCTTAGGCGCATGTGCGTGTGTATGTGTGTGTGTGTTTGCGCTTTACATCTATTTCCCCTTGATTCACCTTACATGAATTTCATGTTTTGAGAGAGTGTGTGATTCATGTGCTAATTAGTCCCATTGGTTCTGGAGAGTGATTTTCGGAATTAGTATGTATCTTTCAAATATTGTCATAGTTTAGAATTCTTACCTGTCCTGTATTTGCTCTCTTGAGCTTCTGTAATTCCATAAAGAATTTACTGACAGACATTTTCCTGGGACTGTAATCAGGACACCTCTTGGAAAACATGATAATTGGCTTTGAAATTTTTAATGACTTGGAATGATTTTTATTTCTAACATTGAGGTTTTAAATTAACATATGTGTAGTGATGTCAATGACTATGTCTAAGAATTACACAGGCTTAAAAAAAATTCCCGGTGGTTGTTTATACCTCGGTCAAAATAGACTGAAGACTGAATATAGAGGGGCCATTGGACACATGGTTCAATATGATCTTAGCCTGCAGAGGGGTTGGTGTGACACTTGCCTGTCATTTATGCTTATTTGGGGGGGGGGGATCCAATATACAACAGGTTCTTTATATCAAGAGTGGCTGAATATCTTGGAATCATGGATCTATCTGCCAGTCATGTTGACCTAGGTGGTTCTAGTCATTCTCAAGTTTGTTATTATATTTCATTTCTTTTGCAAGCTATAGCCAGAGCCTAGAATGTGCTACATACTAAGCCTCTGGATAAATGGATGAGCAGAAGCAGAGGCAATTCTTCCTTGCTGTCTATGAGTTTTGAGGTAAGAATAAAATCACACCTGTAAAGAGACTGGCGCAGTCCAAGCCACAGTAGGTTGGATGGCTGGGGGAAGAAGGTACTGGCTGGTTAGTGCACAAAGGGTCTATAGAGGCGACCAGAGGATAGGGTAAGCAAAACTGGTACACAGACCGAATTTTCTCTCGCTTTCCAAATTCCCATCTTGAACTCCTAATGTGGTTATATTTAGAGACCCGAGATAGGTACCCCTCAAAGAGGTCTAAAAGGTAAAAGCCCCTATTTGCTGGGACTGTCCGAGAAGATTAGATGACCTGTAAGAGAAGGTTCAATAGTTGTCCCTGTAAGAAAAGGGGCAGTGCTGTTGCACAGGAGAAAGATCACATGAAGACACAGCGATAGGGTGATCATCTGTAAGCCAGGAAGAGAACTCTCACCACATAACCAACTCAGTCAGACCTTTGATCTTGGAATTCCAGCTTCCAGCATTTCAAAAGGGAAATTTCTGATGTTTAGGTCACCCAGCCTGTGTTTTGTTATGGTATCCTAAGCAGACTAATATAGTCATCTTGGCTTTATAAAGGAAACGTGGTGTTACCAAGAGCAACAGGAGACTATGGTATGTTTAAGTGGGGGTTATCCTGATCAGTTGTATATTTTAGAACTATAACTTTATATGGAAAAGTCACTGGGAGTGGAGAGAAATAGACATTGGATCTCTGTGCAGGAAAAATCCCCAGAGATCTTATCTTAATTTAAAAGCTAGATCTCTTTCTATTAAGTGCTTCAAAGCTAGATATTTAAAAAAAGATTTAAAAAATGTGTGTGTGTGTGTGTGTGTGTGTGTGTGTGTGTGTGTGTGTGTGTGTGTAGAAGAGGGTGTCTGATTCTCCGGAGCTAGAGTTACAGGTACTCGTGGGTTTTAAGACATGAGTTCTAGTTTCTGTAAGAGCAGCAAGTCCTGGTAACTGCTGAGCCATCTTTCCAGTTCCCAGAGCTGAGTTTCAAACAAGGAGATTTAGGTAGGATGGGTACTAGGAAGAATGGTAATGTACGATCCCGAAGACCAGGGATTAATCCACCAAATGAAGGTTCTATTTACAGAGATCTATTTCTTGACTTTGCCCAAATCAAAATCTACCCAAAAATATTCTGGAGAAAGGGACATGGCTAAGATCCCGATTCATCCGTTGCCTACTTTCTCTTAGCCTCTTGGTCAGCTCCACAGGCCAATGGGAGAATGGGGGACAATTTAGTTGACTTCAAAGTTGAATTCTGCTAGATACTTTCTTCTCTGAGCCTCTAATATACCTTTAAATGAATTCAGCGCCTGTTGCTTAGACCAACATTTCTGGGTCAACTTTGTCAAAAAATAAAATATTTGCAAAACTATTATGACAATTAAGCAACATAAAGTAGACACTGAAGAGAAAGTTTAGACAGTCATTTATTTATTTCATTGAGACAGAGTCTTTCCAGGTAACCCGTGCTGAGCTCAGACTCACAATCCTTCCGGCCTCTGACTACAGAGTATCACCAATCCCTTCTCTAAGTAGATCTATGAAATTGAAACTTGTTTTGTGTTTGTCTTCAGCTTCTTCACACTGACAGTTTGAGTGGCTCCATTGCTGACTGGCTCTCCTGGTATGGACACTATGGGTCAAGTGACCTGGTCTGGGGCACAAATCATGTGTCTGCAGTCAGTTGGCAGCCGGGTCAGCTTAGGGGTTGACCGCCAGCTGTTGGCCTCTGATCTAGTTCATGTGGTCTCTTAAGGCAGCAGGGCAGCCTGGAGGAGAGGGAAGGTCCTAATGAGCAGTCACTTTTTAAGTGGCTGCTGACTGCAGACTTGCTAATTTGGCTAAAGCAAACCCGGAGGTCAGCCAGAATGAAGGGTGAAAAGGCAGACCTCTTATGTAGAGCTATTGCGAAGTCACGTTGCAAAGGGGTGCAGAAGTGGTGGAGGGAGTCACATGCTCAGCTTCCTAATAATGCCCCTCCTCCAGCTCCAGTCATTCTCTGTATAATGTTGATAAATGTTGGCACATTCACATCCTGTCCTTATTAGAGCCTTAAACACAGCTTCAGTTGAAAAACAAAACTATTTTAGCCTCATCTAGAGGAGTATTATCTGTGAAATCACAGACTTAATACGGTGCTTATTGTGGACCGATTGTGTCCTCTCAAAATTCATTTGACTTTATTTAGAAGGGGGTCATTGCAGTGAATTAAGCTGAGGTCACAGTGAAGTCCCGTGCATTTCTAGCCAAGTGTGACCAGAGTTCTTATAATAAGATAGTCCTATTAAGATGTGGAAAACACCCTGTGATGATGACAAGAGATGACTGAGTGACTGAGTGATACAGTTGTAAGCTGAGAAGCACTGGCTGGCACAGGGGTCGAGGGGTGGGGGAGTGGGAAGGGAGATCCAAGAAAGCATCCCCCTGGGATCTTGGAACAAGCATTGTTTTACTCTGCAGACACTGTGATTTCAAATTGTACACATCAGGTCTATGACACTGGTACACATCTGCTCCTAAAATGTGTGGTATGGCAACCTCAGGAAATGCTTTTAAATATATATGTATATGATATAATTTATATTAATATTTATATATGATATAATTTATAATATATTTATATATGTACTATATATGTACACACACACATATTTGGTAAGTGCTATGGAATGTAGCTCAGTGGTTAATCATGTGCTCAACGTGTGCAAAGTCCTGGGCTCAGTCCTCAGTACTTAAATAAAGACATAACTAAATGCAGATAAAGATATAATATAAGCCACATTAGGTTGCTTCCCACCCCCAACTTGAGGTAGTTCTTACTCTCTAGTGACTGGTCTAGAATTCAGGATGTAATATTGAGTGGTCTTGAACACACAGAAATCTACCTGTCTCTAAAGGAATTGAAGACATGTGCTAATGTTCTGTCTGCTACCTTTTGGAAAACTGGGTCCTGGGGAGATGACTAGGGTAAAACACTTGTACAAGTATAAGGACCAGAGTTTGGATCCCCAGAGCCCACATGAAAAGCCAGGTAGGCGACTGTGATCTTACAGACTGGAGCAGAGACGAGGGATCGCCGAAGCAAGATGGCCACCAGATGAGCTGAGACCGTGGGCTCCAGGTTGAGCAAGTGACCCTGATTCAATATATTAGGTGGAAGGCAATCAAAGAAGGCATTGTTGTCAGTCTCAGGGCTCCTCATGCAATACACATACTCAAACATGTGTATATACATGCATGCTCACACATACATATATACCTTAAAAATGATTGACAATAGCAAATCACACTAACATAAACACTTGGCAATTAAAAAAAAAAATCTTGTGTGCACATGTCCAAAGGCATTGCTTTAGTAACTCTGTTCAATAAGTCATTATAATTTCCCTTATAATATTGTCTTTTCTGGGCTTATATACAAAAAGAAACTATAAGAATGAAAGCTTTCCAGTTAATTTGAAAGCACTCTAACCTCAAAATGTTTCTTAGCACTGAGCTTAATTTTAAAAAATATATACAACTTAATCTCTGATCTTGTAATATTAGAAAATCAAGGAGTAGATTTTCTAGACTAGGCAAAATGTGCTATTTGACTTCTAAATAAGATAAGTGAATTGAATCAAACCCCTTTTGCGGAGATAGTTTAAATTAACTTGTAACTACTTCAGTGGAATAAAATTTTAGTTATTTTTGCATGAAAATAATAAAAAAGAAGGTAATGAAATCTGAAGTTTTTGAATCTGGAAAATGCCAGCTAATCAAGAGACTTTATCTGTCGTGATTATTTTGAGCAACCAATCATTTCCATCAATCAACTGAGCAACCCTGATAAGCTAGTCACCTTTTAATGGATGTTGAGTCACTGAAAAGTTGCCATAGATACTAGGTTCTACAGCCATCACAACAGAAAGTAAGGTTAGAATTGGAAGTGACAGGTGTATTCATCACATAGTTAACAAGCCTTTGAAGGGAGAGAGAGAGTTTGTCAGAGTCCTTAGGCTGGGTATAAAAGATTGCAAAGAACACTCAAACAATTCCCAAAGAGAACTTCAAAAGTAGGAGAAAGATCCGTTTTTCATTAGAAATGCAGGAAGATGTTTGCCTGAAATTCAAGCTTCAAATCACAAGGCCCTTGAAGTTGGGCTTGGCTGTCAGTTACGAGAGGTCACCAACCAGTTATCTTAAGAGGAGTGAGTTTCCTTTTATGCCCTTTCCTTTTGGCCTTACCAGTAAGAAGGATAGTTGAGGGCATGGGGCAATGATTACTGGAATGTGCAGTTCTGATTGCACTGTCTATAATGAAACATGTTGGGGCAGAAAAAACCCGCCAACAGTATAAGAAACAGGACTAATTACTAAATAGTTTTGGAACAAAAGATGATAGAATTAGGGGATTCTATTTTGAGAATGGCTATACTTAAGCCAGTATTTAATAGAATTTAATAATTCTTAGAACCAGTAAGCATATCAAATGCTCTAATTTTTTTTTTTTTTTGCAAATAGTTTAAAACAAAGGAGCAGATTCACTTCAGATGGGGGAGGGAGAGCAATATATTTTTAAAAATAGCATATGGTTGAGCAATCTTTGGTAGTTATCTCCTCTATACACAGTTGGTCAGCAATGGCACTGTGCATAAGCAGAGACCTTGTTCATCCTCAAGAGAGAACACTGGAAGGGGAGTTAGGAGACCAGAATCTGAATCTTGGCACTGACATGTCCACATTGTAGACACACATTTGCCTGGAGTGTACAAGTGTGAGGATGTCTAATGACCAAGATTGTTAAAAGTACCATCTCACTCTGATGCTCTTTTATTCTAAGGTGATTCATATCTACATGCACAGCCAGACATGGTGGATGGGAAGCTGTGTCTGTGACAGAAGCTTACCTCATTTTCAGCTCTGTTTTGCGGCATCATCTGTGTCCCAGGAAACCCTGTGTACTGTTATGGTTCCTGCTTCTAAATAATATCTTAGAGCACGAGAATCATAAACCCAACCTGGTGAAGCAGGTTTATTATGAAGAAAAAGCAGTCCAAGTAAGCCCATGGTAGGCATTTAGTGAGCCATGCATGGATCTGCAGGTGACTTAGGTCTCATGTAGGACTTGTCTGTCTGCTAAAGAGTGAGTGCAGTTTCTTTGTCTTGCTTAGTCTGGGCAGAAGAGTCCTGGCTTCAGTGCCCACTTGGTCAAGCATCTTGTGTCTTTCCTTTTTTTTTCCGACCCTATAGGGAAGTCGGAAAACTTTGGAACTTTGTTACAGAAAGCAAAAGATGAGCCAAATGAGTCAATGTTAGGGAATAGACAGTTTACCAGTTAATTTGATCTTGTAGTTTATGTGTACAATCAATCTATATGTAAATGAATAACTCTGACCTTAGGTACTTCTGATTTCCCCTCTTCTAGCTCAGATCAGGGCTCTGGTAGTTCCTTTCTAAGTGTG
The DNA here is from genome assembly GCA_033318265.1 of Phyllotis vaccarum. Classification (NCBI taxonomy): domain Eukaryota; kingdom Metazoa; phylum Chordata; class Mammalia; order Rodentia; family Cricetidae; genus Phyllotis; species Phyllotis vaccarum. The sequence continues at coordinate 25,835,808 of JARWLC010000007.1, forward strand.
GTTCTTTTTGTTCCATCAAAAGGAATCCTTCCCACCCTCTGCAGAGCGAATAGTAGTAACACTTTAGAAAATGTTTTAATGCCTTGCCAGCCTACATTTCTAATCGACTTTAATGGAATTTTGTTATAAATATTATTCTGTTATTTGCATTTTTGTATTCAAGAAGCATTGTTTAATACTTATGTTCTATGCCTTCATCTCTCTCTCATTTGATATTCATTCATCAACAAAACATTTGTTGATAGTATACTATGTGACAGAAGCTATTCTTAGCTGGAAGGGGCAGTGGTGAACCCTGAAAACAAGATCTCCACTCTCATAGAAATCACACTCTATTAGAGCTAAGTAGAGAATAGATGCATACTCATATAGTCACGTGGTACGTTTCAGTGTTTTGGTTAATACTGATGAATGAACTGCATGTACACCAGTAGTTGCCCCAGAATGACATAGAATAGAAAAGTTCCCATTGGCTAGTGTTGCTGTGGTCATTACAGCATCCTAGCACATCTGTACTTTTTGAGTATGTGGTGATGCTGGTCTAAGCAAACCTACTGTGCTTCCAGTTGTGGAAAGGCATAGCAGTATAATTATGAACGGTACACAATACTTGGTGATTAACGGCTCTCCTACTGTTCACTTTTTTCTGTACTACAGTTGTGATCATTGTTGTATCATGAACACTTTGTACTTATATAAGAAAGTTCTGCTGTGAGGTTGTCTGGTGCATTTTTCTGGCAACAAACATCCATCTTGTGTTTACAGTTCCTCTTGACGGCCATCAAGAGGCCATATGGAGTGGTTGACCTGCACTGACTAGGCTTTTATAAGTACTCCGTGTTAGCATGATGGTGAAATAGCCTAAGGATGGACACTTCTCAGAACAGACCCCTGTTGTTAAGCAATGCAACTGTCAGCAAGAAAATCTGGGAAAATGATCATTGCTGTAAGCAGAATTAATGTTAAGGACCTGGCAGTTCCTGGAGGTCCTATAGATTTGGAGGTTGGTTTGAGCATGGTCATTATAAGCAGGTCAGATTTGAGCTCTGACCCAGGGAAAAAGGATGTTCCAGGCAGAGGCAGTTCAGCATTAATTTCAAAATGTATGCATTTAGAAGCAGAAAAATGACTTGAGCAGCTGGTGTGCACGTTAGACAGGAGACACTAAGGGCACTCTGATGGAATGTGAGCACGGTCAGTCAGTCCTTTTGTCCTGCCTCGTTCTTTTCTTAGACCAAAGGTGAGGGTATGAATGGACAGAGGGCATCAGGCATGAGACAGAGGCATCGCGTCTTTAAGTGATTTTCTTTGGCAACAATGACTACCCCTCTGCCTTCCCTCCCTGCAGACACTGATGATCTTGATGTGCTGATCACAGCACTGAGCACCAGGGGCATACTGCTCAGCTCTGTCCTTAGCCCTCTGGAGTTTGTAATCCAGACCTTCCTCCTTTGCATTGCATGCCAGTATGACCCATGTCCCATGTCCCAGATCCTTCCCAGCCATGGGAGAAACACTGGACCCTCTTCTCTCTGCTCCAACATGGTACCACCTCCTCTCAACACCTCATCTCTTCCTGGTCATTGATCAGGTTTTCCATCTGCCAAAGGCTATTCAGAAAGATTTTATTTTATTTAGTCTCTTACTAGGGCAATCAGAAATGCATAAATTAGTAAGATGATATTTGCTAAAAACAAAGTTAGAAATCCTGCTGATTTTTGCAACGTTAAGATGTGTTAATCACCACTCCCCAAACAAAGGGTACATTGGGTAGAATAAATTTGTGTTTTGTTGGCACAGAGGCAGTAATCTGATAAAAGTAAGTAGTGTCCTGCTTAGGAACAGGATGTGCCTAGATGTTCATTTATGAGAGGGTTGTTTAGAAGAATCTGTACTTTCCCATGGATTCAAATCTATAACTTTAAATAGAAACCACGTGCAAAGCCATGGTTTACCTGCTATGCCGCCCAAGTTACCCACTGTATTATAAATAACCCTACCAAAACTCACAGTATCTCCCTTCCCAGATCTGTTCCCTCAGTGGTTGTTTGAACATTGTCAGATCTCTTCTCTCTTATCCATCCCACCCTAATACCGACTGTACCCTCGATAGTGTGACCACCCACATGAGATTACTGTTTGCTAATGTGATTGGTCATAGCTTGCTTCTCTCACTCAGCAATGGCTCCTGGGGGCTGCAGATTGAGACCAGAGCCTTAAACCAGGGTCTCAAGGACATGTGGCTTCTTTCTCAAATCCTAAGTATCTTTGTCTGTTGCTTCGTTTTTCCTGCTTTTCTGAAGTCTTCCTCCCTCCCCCTGAAAATTGCCTCTCCGTTTTCAGTATTTATAGGAGGTGTTATAGATCCCCTATTATTCTTCCCAGGGGAGGGAGCCCTTTGTTTCTTCTGTAATGTTACCATTGTTCTGTGAACACTTGTTTACATGCTTCTCCAGACGGATGCTGAGTTTCTTAATGTTGGAAACTACACCTTCCTCATTGGTATCTCTAGATTCACAGTGAAGGTAGACAGCCTCTGCGTGCACAAATGAGCGTTTGTGACCATGGTTCAGGGACCAGAACTGGGAATGAATGAGAATGACCCTTTCTTCTGACATGGGTAGCTACATGTGTATCTGAAGACTACTGATGTGGGAGCTTTGAGTTAAAAGAATTGGTAAGGCTTCAGGAAGGCAGATCTCTGAGTGTGTGTGTGTGTGTGTGTGTGTGTGTGTGTGTGTGTGTGTGTACGAACACGTGTGCACATGTGCTTGTGTGTGCACGTGTATGTGTGTATGTGCCTGATTGTGTGTGTTTGACATTGGTTGTCTTCCTCAAGCAAATGTCATCTTATTTCTTTGGGACAAGGTCTGTCACTGAACCTGGAGTCTGCCTCCTGGTGTTGGGGTCACAAGCATACACTGGTGCAGCCATACCTCATGATATGAACTAGGCCTTAATGCTTGTGTGGCAGGAATTTCACCGATTATGCCATCTCCTCAGTTCCTGATTTTTTTCTAGACAGACAAGCAAGCAAACACACATGCTTGGGAGAGGCTTCCACTATTATTGCTTCCCCTGAGCTATGAGGGACAGTATTAAACATCCTTACAGCCTAAACCATTCTTTTGCTCTTCTTGTGCCTTGTGGCACCAGCATTATGTGGATGTGTCCTGGTAGGGTCTTTTCCAGTGACATCATGATTTGGTGACTTGCTTCTCTGGCTGTGAGGTTTGTGACACCTCTGAGAGTCACTGAAAGTCAAGCACATGTTCCATGGGACAGATAGAATTATTGTCCAGTAGGGATAAGTTTGCTAATAAGGGAATAGGAGCAACATGGCTAAGTAATATTTCCTCCTTTGTGACAATTTTATCAGGCATCCTGTACAAAAGAGAGCCCAAATTTCCATGCTGGGGCCAGTTCATATTTGACATCCCAAGGCTTGCTGTTCAATCCTTCCAAAATTAAACCTCCAGAATTTGAGCTTGTGTCCCAGGTTCTTCCTTGTGAGTATCAGAGAACCAGGTTAAGAGAAAGACTAAGAGAGAGCTGTCACTTTCCAAGAATGACATTACTGTAAGTAGAAGGGACAAAGGCAGACCATGACAGAATGTAAGTGCCTGGTCACATTGTTTTGGCCGTGCTTATGAATGTATCTTTACAATGGGGACAGAAGAATCTGGATAACAACAAAAATATACTCTCCAGGTCTTCATGGCAACACAGTTCAAGCAAACTTAGACACCATTCCTGCCTTTATCATACAGCATTCATGTCAGCGTGCTTAATGTATGCGCAGACTCAATGATGGGGGTGAGAGATAGGGAGGCCATAGGCTTGGGCTTGTAGCCCACAGGATTATTTACAAGGCTAATTTTCATTTTGATGTTTGTTCTTCCTATTCCAATGACATATTGCACTATCACAAGTTTGTTCTCAGTAATAAATGCAAGTGTGCAGAAAGGGATCATTGGGTTCACTGGAACTTAGTTCATTTTCCTGACTGTTTCTTCTTTCCTTTCTCAACATCTTTTTCTTCTATTTCTCCTCACCTTTCCTCACCTCCATGCTCATATCCCTCCCCTCATCTATTTCTTCCTTCTTTTCATTTTTCTTTTTGAGATAGGCTGTCCTGGATCTTACTGTGCAGCCCAGGTTGGTCTGGATTTTATGGTAATCCTCCTACCTCTGCCTCCTGAATGCTGGGATTCCAGACATGACCCATGATGTCCAGATTGAAAGTTCTACATTTAAGAGATCCAAGGCCTCTTGACTCTCTTGCCTCAAGACCATGTTTCTATTAACAGAGTTTCTTTCCGTACTGCTACTGTTTTGCTAAAAGCAGGTATACAATGTTCATGGAACATGATGTCCTCAGGAGGGTAAAGATTTTCCCTTTGGCTTGTGTAGAAATACAGAAAGCGGCTAGCAGAAGCCAAGCCAGTTATTTTTCTGCTGCTCCCCAGGTATACTTGAGTTCTGGGTTTGGACCAGTTGTCAATAGTAACAAGACTGTGGTTGCCAGAACTGAATAGATTTGGGGAAGATCAAGCGTAGAGAAGATGGATTGTGTTAGAGGACCTGCCATCACAGAACTAATGTGTGAGTCCTGGACCATCAGCTTGAGCTTCAGTATCTCTAGGAACCATGCTGGAAATGTACTAGGGAACCTCATCCCATAGAAGCCGCCCCAAGACTTCAACAGCAACAGTAACAAAGACTCCCAAACCCATGTTCTATGAACTCCTATAGTGGATGTGGGAAGAATTTGGAAGACTCTGTGGTTTGTATGGCTGGACCAGTGTCTTTAAGTTTGTCACTCAACTGAATCATCTGGAAAAAATTTTAGAAACCCTGGCATTCAGTATTCAAGTGATACCCAAAACAGTTGAACTGAAACCTCAGAAGGTGAGCCCCACAAGGCCATTTCAAACTTAGTATCATGTATGTGGGCTGTGGTATAATCCTCTTGTATACTGTAAAGATTTGTCATTCAAATTGATTTAACAAAATGCTGATTGGCCAGTAGTCAGGCAGGAGGTATAGGTGGGGTAGCCAAACTAAGAATGCTGGGAAGGAGGATGGGTCAGTGAGTCACTGGCAAATACAGAGAAGCAAGGTGAGAATGTTGTACTGAGCAAAGGTACCAAGCCACGTGGCTAAACATAGACAAGAATTATGGATTATTTTAAGTGTAAGAGTTAGCTAGTAACAAGCTTGAGCTATTAGCTGGGAATTTTATAAGTAATATTAAGCCTTTGAGTGATTATATGGGACTAGGCAGTCAGGACAGGAAACGTCCACTTGCATATGTGGGGTAGGGGTGCTACAGCATGGAGGTTAAAACATAATGTGTGGTATTGGTTCTATCTTTATGTGGATTCTGGACATCAAATTCAGGTTGTCAGGGTTATGAGTTAAGTGTCTTCAGCCACCTTATTATCTCACTGGCTCCTTAATGCTCTTTTTTTTTTTCTTTTTCTTTTTAGTAAACGTCTCACATAATTTCAATGTGCTGTAAAAGTTGAAGATCCTTGGGCTTGTCCCTGGGCCCAGAAAGCATCGTTACCCGGAAGTATTTCTACCTGAACCACCTTTCTCTCTTCTCCTTCCCTCCTCTCTCCAAAAGTAGGCAGCAGGCTTTTTCTAAGAACTTTAAATTACTACAGCTTGAGACTCCGCATTTCTTGCCTGTATCTGTTTGAATGTGAATATGTTAATCACTTGTCCATTCCCCTTTTCCTGAAATGTGTGTACCTAACTAGGCTGTAGGCCACTCTGGAAAATTTTCACTTGACTTTGACCATGCTTTTAGGAGCTTCGTGAAAACAATGGGGCACTTGGGTTGGGAGTCCAATGGCCAGCTAGAGAATTTTAGAGAAGTTAGGACTTTTCTGCACACACTTTCAAGAGAGATAGTCCTGGGAATTACTATATAAAGTTGATTTTGACCCAGAAAAAGTATGACTGTATTATTTGGTCTTTGGAGGCCCTCTCTCTATCCTGTAATGGGTTGTTGAAGACAAAGCAAAGCAAGATAAAGCAGCATAGACAACAAAAACAAAGGGAACTTACAGAGGTTTCTGTGTCTAAAACTGGAAGTGTGTAGGTCCTGAGGGCACCTTCTGAGATGGTTCGTTCTGTCCTGGGCAGCTTTCAAAATCTCAGGCTGTTTGTGCAGGATGGGTTTTGACAGTGCCTTTTCCAGATCTGGCAAGCCAGGCCCAGTGAGGGTTAACTGAGCCCCAAATCACACAGCAAATTAGCTGCAGAATCCATACCAGAAACCCAATCTCCTAACACTCACTTGGGGGCCCCACCCGCCATGATCACGCTTCCTCTTATGTTTAATATTTTTTTTTTTTTTTTTTTTTGCCGACATAGTATTTACTCCATCCTCTTCTCCCCCAAGGTTTTTATTTTTATTAAGGAAATGTCTGTTTTATTTTTTAAGTGGCTGATAGCTCTCATCAATTAGGAAATTGAGATGGTTTTGAGGACGCATTAAGTCGTTTTTATATATGCTGGAAAATGAGTCCGTAAAAGTCTAATGCAGGGTAATGAGATGTCAGAAGTCATGGAAAGGAGAGGATCGGTGTATAATCACGGAGCCTCTGATGCATGGCTCTGGAATTTTCCAGGATTTTTGGAGCACTTTCATTGTTTATGTTTTATTGGCTGTATCAAAATTGACATGTAAAACCCAAATAGCCATATTTTTCCATTTGGGCCCATGACTCAGAATGCTAAGGGTTTTTCTAGAGCCTTTTAACCATTCACCACACCTTAAATGGGAAAAAAAGGTTCAAACTCCTTTTATTTACTTTTTCACATGTTTTATATTTTCTGGACTTCTCGGTGGCAGCTGTAAAAGGGTTTTTCATCTGCTCATTTAGTTCAGTAATTTGTCTAAACTGAGGCCATTTTCCTCTTTTCTAATGCCTGTCCAGCTGTCACGGTTGCCTGCTAAAGTGATTTTTCTCTATTACGTTGTCACCTTACACTCCCAGAGGGTCCTATCCTGCAGGCCTCACAAGCATGGAACTTGCATTAAAGTCATTGGAAGCTCTAAGTTGTAAGAATGTGGGTTTGGGGCCCTGGGAAAGGGGCCTGACTATTTTTGAAACTCTGGACTCAGGAGAGATAACCTGTACTGTGACAAGAATGCCGGGTTCTGTCTTATCTCATTTCCCCAAGGACTTTATGGCTCTGATATGATCCATGGCTGTAGGACTTTGGAAGCCAACTTTTCATCCACCCCAAGGGTTATTTACTATAGTGTCATATTCCAAAGCATATTCCCTCTACCCTGATGGTGCCAGTCAGAGATGTTATCAAAAGCCGGACGATAGGCAAACACGAGGGAGCAAGGGACACATCGTATTAGATTCAATGTTTGCTTTGTGTTTGGATTCAACACATATGAGTGTGCAGAAGGCCTGACTGTATGATTTTTTTTTTTTTTTTTTTTGGCTTGATTGCTTAGTTCTGTTTTGTTTACTTTTGGTTTCAGGGTGTGTGTTTTATTGATCTCTTGTGAACAGATCAGGACAAAGAGGTGCTTGGGCTTCAATATTCCATCCTTTATTATTTCACTGGAATCTCATTCTTTAAGAATTGAAAGCAATATATCCTTCATACGCCCCCCAGCATCATGCCAGTTTTCCCTGAGACCATTCTTAGGTCTCTCAGTGAAGACATAATAGGGTGTCCAATTTCACCTGGCCAAGGCTGCCTGGGTACTGAGATGACCAGAAACCCAAGTTTGGATGAAACAGGAAGAAGACTTTTTTTTATTCATGGGATGGGGTTCTCTGAGTCATAAGAACATGAGTTCCCTCTTTACACAGGCTGAAATTTGGGCTAAAAGAGCTATTTTCCTTGTGATTTTAGGAGACTCTAAGTACACTCAGTGGGGTCCAGATAATAGAGGAATACGGAATTAAAAATGTCTTACAGCTTCTCACAGATCTCCATATAACTCTGCTCCCAGGGGTCCCCATGTTATAGTAGGTAGCTCCAGGGATGTGACTGAGCTAGGCAGAATCTCCATGTAAGTACTGGCTCCACAGCCTAAGATTTGCACTTGGCACAGGAGGCTGGAGGAAATGAATAGAAGACATGTTCAGAGGTCTGGTGGCTTGAATTAGAATGGCCCCGTAGGTTCATATACTTGAATGCTTAATCATCAGGGATTGGCACTGCGCGAAAGGATAGAGAGGTGTGGTTTTGTTGAAGGAAATGTGTCACTAGAGGTGGGCTTTGAGGTTTCAAAGCCCAAGCCAGGCCCAGTCTCTCTCTCTCTCTGTCTCTCTCTCTGTCTCTCTCTCCCCCCTGTCTGTGGATCCAGATATAGAACTCTCAGCTAATTCTCTTGTACAATGTCTACATGACTACTGCCATGCTTCCCACCATGATGATAATGGACCAAGCCTCTAAAACTGTAAGCCGGCCCTAGTTAAACGCTTTCCTTTGTAAGAGTTGCTCTGGTTATTGTATCTTTTCACAGCCATAGAACACTGACCAAGACAAGAGTTACTAGGGACACCACACAACTTTTATAAACTAACCGTGAGATGTTTTTAATAAAGGTTGTCATGGTGTGAGGACAAAGTCTTTGGTTTTCAAGTGTGGACTTTACTATGGAGTGACAGCATTTACACTCAGATCTATTCTTGAATAGGCTTCAGGAAAGGGATTTCCTTGAAGGAAGGATGCTGTTGGAGAGAAAATCCAAGGAGTCCCAGATATGGCTAAGTGCTACCCATTCCTACTCTGGCCCTCTACTTAAGTTGCTTCCTGAGATCAGGCATGGTACAAGGCTGGGATCTCTTCTCCACATACTCACATACTCCTAACTACTCTTCAAACCAAATTTCTTCTGAGAGGCAGACTTGTTATATGAGGTTTCTTGGCCCCGAGTGGCCAGAGGTCCACACCCACAGACCTGCAGCCCCAGACCCCTTAGCCACCGACCGCTGCTTAGGCTCACAGAAATGACTCAAACACTTATATTAGCTTCATGCTGTTTGGCCTATGGCTCAGGCACATTGCTAGCTAGCTCATTCATCTTAACTCAACTCATTTCTATTAATCTGTCCTGCCACGTGGCCCGTGGCTCACCTGTGTTCCTTACATGCTTCTTTTGGACAGATGGCTCGGTCTGATCTCTGACTCCACCCTCCTCCTACCTATTCTGTGATTTCCCCTCCTACTTTTTCTATGGTGCCTGTCATGGGACAGAAAAGCTCCTTTATTTAAAGATTGATATTCACAGCATACAGAAGGACATTCCCACATCACAGACTTCTACTGTTGGCTAGAGATTTAGTTGTGCTTCCAGAGCTATTGACCTAGAACTTGGTGCTCCTGAGAGAACTATAGTAATATGGGGTTTGTTTATATACTGGTTTACTGTGGACATGTAGATGCAGACTTCTCAGTGACACCACAGGACACCAATACACTCAGATACAAGTGAGTTTTCAGAGGAGGCACAGGATGATTATTGGTCAAGTTCATTAGAAAATAAGTATAGTGTGTCAGAGTATTAGTTTCAAAATCAGAAAAAAAAAACCAACAGCAAAACAAAACCATTTTGAACTTTATGTCTTGAATCTGTTTCATGCATATATTTCTTGAGATGGTATGAGGGTCAAATAATATATATATATACATATGTGTACTTACGTATATATTTATATACGCTATATTTAAATATTATATATTGTAGGTCTTTAGGCATACTTGTGTTAGAAGCATATATAGCATGCAGATGCATATTAAATTCTTGTACATTGGGACTAGAGAGACAGCTTAGTGGCTAAGAGCCCTGGCTGCTTTTCCAGAGGACCCAGACTTGATTCTGAGTACCCACATGGTGTCTCACAACTGTCTGAGAGTCCAGTTCTAGGGGATCCCTCTGGCCCCCTTGGGCACCAAGCACTCACATGTTATACAGATACACATGTAGGCAAAACATTCATACATCTAAATGATGAAAAACAAATTAAAAAAATCTTTTCTAAATGTTGAAAAAATTGAAGTGTAGGTGTACTTGAGATGATTTTTTTTCAAACATTTTACTTTTATTTTCTGTGCTTGTATGTGTGTCTGAGTATATGTATGTGTACCATGTACACGCAGATGCCCATGAAGATCAGAAGAGGGTACCAAATCCTTGAACTGATGTGGGTGCTGGGAACTAAGCTGAGGTCCTCTGCCAGAGGTGCTTTTAACCTCTGAGCTGACTCTCCCATCCTGGGATTATTATTTTTGAACTAATGTGTTTTCTATCATCCCTGTTATAAAAGTTAGTTCTCCTGACACATCTCCAATGATGTTCAAGTTTTAAGCAAGAAGCACTAGGAGAGAATAGCTCGGTGTGAATAGAATGTCCCTTCTCATCCTGAGCAAAATGATGGTGACAACAGAAAAGCTTATAGCATGCTCCACCCACTGTTTGTGGCTGCAAGAGGTAAGAAGTAAGTCGTCAACTGGAATGGGCATGGTGACTTTCACGTTACTCTCTCTGTCTCCTTTTCTTTTTGTGACTGAGAAATAACAACAATAAATTCCCTTCCCTTGCCTATTTCAAGGCAAAGATTTGAAGTGTGTTATATGACTTTAGCTTGTCCTGGGCCAATCCGCTTCACTGGTGATGATGAATGAACCCTTGATGCCCATTAGCATAAGTGAATGTTCCCATGCTAAGTCTATGGGGTCCTAATCAGTGCCGATTCTCCCTTTGGCTTTGCATTTTTGGGGTGCAGCCAGGTGCTCTCCCAAATGTGCAAGGGAAGGAATGCTATTCCCTCCCCCCCCAACCTTCAGCTGCAGACTGGTTCATGCCTGACTGAGAACCACTCAACTGTTTCCTGAGCCATGCACCCTGCTGCATCTAATAAGCCTCTTTTCTCCAAGCCCTGCTCGGGGGAAGCAGACCCAAGTGCATCAGGGAGAGCCCTCTGCAGAAGCTGTGTGTAGAGGAGGCTGGGACTTGTAGCCTGGCATCTCTAAGACAGAGCAGATCTGCAGGCCAGAAAGGAACCATAGACAAAATTCCTGTAGAAACAATCTACTGTTTATCCTTCCTTATCCTACAGAGGGGGTCCTTACACCATGTGTAGTTTAGCTCCTTCTCTGGCAGTGGGTGGGCTTGTGTGTGAATGGGTTTGCAGGCATGCCTGTATATGTTGGGTGGAGAAACAAAGACTCCGTGTGTGCTAAAGCAAGAAGAGATTGAAATTACTCAAGGTTTATAAAACTCTACAGTGCAACAAAATGGGGCAAGACAGTGTCCAGAGCTCAGGATATCTGGGGTTTAGTTGGGATGAGAACCCCAGTTAATTTGGGATGTCATCTGGGAATGGCTTAAGCTTTCACTGTCTCAGAGTCGCTAACTGTAGAAAGTAATAATGATTATAAACTTCTGACAAGAACTTGAAGCTTCCAGTGACAACTTTCAGTCTGTGCTTTACAAAATGCACCGCAAAGCAGTGAGGTGAGCTGGGGTCTCTCTGAAAGTGCAGGCTGCGATCCTCTGGGAAGGATCTCTGTGTCAGAATTAGCTTTGGGTTCCTTTGAGTGACCTCTCTAAGTGATCCTACGCTTCAGCACAGATCCCAAGGGAAGCCACCAAGATGTCCTTTCCAGGACTTTGAATCAGTTTGTGAGACATGCAAGATTGACTATAGTGGACATCCTGGACTGTCCACCCAAGACTATCTTCAGAATCTTTTGCTGGGCCCTTGAGCATTCAGCTCCTCATTCATTCATTAATTCATTTTTTTTCTTTTTAATTTTTTGAGACAGGGTTTATCTCTGTGCAGCTTTGGAGACTGTCCTTGAACTCACTCTACAGACTAGGCTGGACTCAAACTCACAACGATCTGCCTGCCTCTGCCTCCTGAGTGCTGGACTAAAGACATGCATCACTACCAGACTTAGCTCCTCTGCTTGAAATCTGTGGTTTCCTCTTCTTTTAGTTCTGAAGGTCTCTCTCCATTATCCTATAAGCCTTCCTCAGGGTTTAAGTCAGCCCCAAATCCCAGGGAGCAGAATGTCTATATTCTTCTGGCTAGGTCCCTGGGGACTCCGCTTGAGCCACAGAGGGTTTAGCTTTGGGCTTATTAGCAATCATGCCTCCCACTTTGAGCAAAAGACAGGAGACACAGTGGCATCTCTGTGGAAGGCCTTCCTAATGGAGTGTAGCTTTTCTGGGATGTTTGGAAAATTGTCAGAGAATTACACACTACCTTTTATATAGACTTGGGTAGGTAGAGTTAGAGGCTGACATTTGCAGGTTCTGGAACCATTTTACTGGCTGTACATCCTGGTTCTGCTGCTTTATAGTTGTTTTTCTGAGGCCACTCTGTGCTTCAGTTTTTTTCTTATGTTAGATTTTATGCTTTTGTGTGATATTATGAAGAATAAATAAGACACAACAGTCCTTAGCACATAGTAGATGCTCAGTAAATGCTCTCTCTCTTTCTCTCTAATATCTTTCTATCCATCTATCATCACTGACTTCTTCATTCTGGTACTAAGCACGCTTCTATAATCACCAAGTCAGAAAACCAGAAGAAAATTCTGAAGCTTGGTTGGCAAGGCAGGAAAGTAAAAAGCCTTTTAATATACAACAACAATAAATTACCTTTTGCTGGTGGCCCACAGAGGTATACAAATGGCAGACTTCTCTGCTGGAGGAAATATTTCTTCCTACTATTGACACCAAACTAGACTTTCCTTCCAATGAAAGATGGGTTTCTAGCCAAGATATCTCTTAGTTCTGGGGTACCAACTACTGTTGGGTGAACATAGCCACGAACAGAAATTGTGTCATAAAACATACATATGTGAGTCTGTGTGTAAGCATTTATGTGCAAGTTCATATAGGTATAGCTGTGGGGTGTCTTTATTTATTATCATTATTTTGTTAGATATGGTCTCCACTGGCCTAGAAGTCACTAAATCAGGTTAGCAGTCCATGGTGTCCCACAGGTTCCTTGTGCTGGGATTACAGATATGTGACACCAATCCTGGGATTATTTTAATACAGGTTCTGGGGATCAAACAAAGCCCTTCATGGAATGGAAGTGACTTACTAATGGAATGATCTCTCCAGTCCCCACATGAAACCATTTATATTATTCTACTTCATATTTTAGGTTCATTGCAAAAATGAACATGAGACACATATTTCCTTATGTATGCCTGACCCTACACAAGAAGCCTCTCCACCTATGAGCATCCCATTTGAATAGTATAATTGTACCAATCAGGGTATTATTATTGTTACTATGAATTATTATCCAAAGACCATAGTTTACATTAAGGTTCACTCTTGGCATTGTACAAAAATATCTGTTTATGTAATACACAATAGTTGTGGAGGTCCGGTCTCCTGAGCATTCTGTTCATTTGGTGGGGATGTGGAGCAGGCTTTGAGCACAGGAGTCCTCCGTTTGTGAGGGAAGTGGCAGATGCTGATGGCTTTGGGACACCTTCGAGGGCATGGGGATTGATGACAGATAGTTTGTGTGTACCATGACATCTATGTAAAACATGTCTGCTTACCCAGAGATGAAAAACTGCTCACCTTGGCGCAACAGGCGCGATATTCATTTGGAGGCTGGAGTCTAAGGAAGATAAATCCCATTGTCACTGCACAGAGAGATAAGGGAGACCACATGGCAGTTTTCCATTGATAAAAGATTCTGTCTGTATTTTACAGGAATTTCTTTTCTTCCCCTTTTCTGATACCCGCATGAGTTAAGGCACAGATACACCATCTCTCATGTTTTTGTCAGAGTGTGTTATTACGCCGGTGGCAGGGACTCAATTGCTTCATTTAGGGAGCTAAAGTGAGAGGCAGACTGCATAGGAGCCAGGGCCTCCCGAGTTAAGAAGTTCACCTGGAAGCATCCCGGGCCTAGAGCAAAACCAACAAGAGCTCATCTGTAATGGGTTAGCTGCATGCTAAAATCTCCTTGGGTATTAATCTTCCTTAATGCTTTTAGATTTTCGCTGCTGACTATGATGTTTTTGCAAACCCCACCAGGGAGACACCACATACCATAAGCAATATAAGGCAAGCAGCAATCCAATTAAGTGCCACCCAGGTGAAGTTGTAACAAAAGGTTGAAAGAACACAAGAGAATCTGAGTTCCAATTTCCCAGCATCCTATCTGTAGGGTACGGGGTAAAGGCAGAAGTACTCTCCCTCTCCCAAGGTCAGGTCAGCCTCAACCTTTTAGAGCATCTTAAGCAAAGAAGCTTGTCAATTTCATCTGGCTTTCCAGCTAGACTTCTCTATGGGCAAGAGGACATATTGGCCACTTGGTATCAGAATATCTATCATCTATGTATATATACATATGTAGTCTATATCTATGTATCCTCCCCCTCTCCTGATCTCATGTAGCCCAGACTGGCCTCAAATTCATGACACAGCTGAGGAAAACTTGAACTTCTGATCCTCCTGTCTCTATTTCTCCAGTGCCGGGATTATAGGCATGTGCTAGCAGGCCTGGCTTATACAGTGCTAGGCATCAAACTTGGGCGTCTGTGCATGATAGACAAGTGTTCCACCAACTAAGCTTATATTGCTTTTGCTATTGACTATAAGTGAATCCTCATAACAAGCTGAAGAAGCAAGGATGCTTATTCACATTTTAAAGGTTCGGTAACCAAAGCCCTAGTATGCCTCATGACTGAGTGGGTTGTGTAAAAGATCATCAGTATAGGGGCCAAGACCAAGGTCTTGGCACAAAGAAGATTTATTTTCCCAGAAGGACAAAGGGCAGGGAATAAGAGTCAAAGACAGAAAATAGAGGATGAGGGAGAAGGGGAAGGGAACAGAGGAGAGAGGGTGGGGATATTTATCCTGGAGGGAGAAAGGACCCACTGCCTCTGGATAGAGAGGAGGCAGATGTGGCCCACTGGCAAATGATGGTCTATAAAGATAAAAGGGGACGCCTCATTTAGGATGAGGGGTCTAATTTTAATTGGGCATGTTAACTAGGTAAGCCAAAGGGTGCTTTTAATTACTGGACTTAAGTACTCTGATACCTGGATCTTGGTGGTCAGCCTCAGGAGAAGGAAGTGTCCAAATAAAGGAACAGACCTTCATGGATATAATCTAATGGATTTTTTTTTTAAAGCAAGGCAGAGGGAATTGGGGGAAGAGCAAGGGAGCAAGGCCTGCCAGAGCCATGCTTACCATGCTTGATCTGGCTAGAGTCCCCTCAGGTTATTCACAACAACCCCTATGATATATATGTTCCCTCTTACCTTCTCCTTTAGAATATTGCCATTACCCATGAAGGGGAAGAGTCCACTTTCCATATTCTTGAGCCTGAGCAAGATTTGATGATTTCCTCCATGAATATGATGTAGCAGACATGATCTGCATGGCTTCCCAGATGGACCTATCATCCCAGCACGGGGACCTTCTTCCTTGGAACCCAGCTATCATGTTGTGAGGGATGTTTCACAGAAGAACAACATAAAGAAGACCTAAGTCTCCCAGCATCAACCATTGGACCTGTGAGTGAATAGGACTCCAGAAGCTTCAAGCCTCCAGCCTAGAGTCTTCCAGGACAGTCCTAGACACAGAGAAGCCGAGACAAGCCACTCTTGTTATTCTTTCTGAATCTCTGATCTAGCTTGCACAAACAAGTATTAAAAGACATCCTTAGCCCACAAGTTTGGATTGATTTTCAACACAGATATAGTAATTACAGATACAGTAATACTTTTTCCTTCTGTATCTTAGTTTTCTAATCTGAAAAATGGAAATAACAGCAGACACTGTTCTGTGGTTGGTTATCAGAATTTAATGTATGCAAATTACTCACTGTCCTTCCCTTGAAACAGTATCTAATATTTGTGTAATACTTTTAATGAGCGGGGTACTCTATTGCCCTGTGGACTTTATGTATAACAACTTCGAGTCACTTACAAAGGGAATTATTCAGCATTGCTTCACGTGTTAGCAATGCTGTGGAAGCATCTCTATTTAGTACTGAAACATTTCCTCACTCTGATAAGACATACAGGCACTTCTTTTAAAGACACTTTATACATGATGTTACACAACTTGTCTGTTGTCAGACATAACCCACTTGGATTCCAAGGTCTGTGCTCTTTGCTGTCACTCTGCATTGCCTACATCTCCTAAAAGCAATTGCTGGGTTGAAGTGACCTTCCTACAATCACACAGCTCCAAAGCAGCAGACCCTGGACAGCTCAGTTTCCATAGCTTGTGTATTTTCTGCTGAGATAAAACTTACACGGGTACTTTGAATCATGATCCCCAAAGAGGTGGAACTCTTGAATAGTCAACATTTAAAATATGTGCCTGTCCCAACATATATCAACTACTGTTTAGACTCTTGTCTTTTGATCAAAACAGCCACCATCTTCTTACATCAACTGCCTACTTTCAAAATACCATCCTGACGAGGCTTGTTGACTGTAGATATTCCCACATGGAAGGAGGAACTAGGGAGGGTTACTGGCCCCACACCTCAGGTTCCTCCTGTTCTTGTCACCCTGTGCAGTTCTGTCCTAACTGCTCATGCCTGAAGGTGCTAGAGTATATACCCTGAGAGAGGTTAATTGAAGAGAGAATCCACCTATGCAGCTGTAGGGAAGCTTCACCCTGCTAGGTGAAGACTTGCTGATGCTTCTGACTTTGTGTTACCCATGTTCCTGCAAGTAGCCAAACCCTCAAACCCTCAGCCATGCATGGTGTGAAGGTAAGCCCTGTAAACCCATTGATTCCCCAGGCTAAACTCTGGTTTATTATTAGAACCATATAAGGAATGAGGCAGATGGTGTTCCCTGTCTGAGGAAAAATGGCCTCAACTCGACAAAGCATATTGAGTCTGTGTTGGTTATAGTGTCTATGGCTATGAAGAGAAACCATGACCAGAGCCACTCTTAAAAAGCAAAACATTTCATTGAGGGAGTATCATAGTTTCAGGAGGTTCAGTTTATTATCCTCATCACAGACGGACACGGTGGAGTGCAGGAGAAGGAGCTGAGGAGAAATCTCAAAGTCCAGCCCCTCGGTGACATATCTCATCCAATAAGGCTACACCTACTTCAAAAAGGTCATACCTCCTCATAGTGCTATCTCCTATAGGGTCCATTTTCTTTCAAAGCACAACAGTATAATTCTTCTACCTTGTACCTTGTACGTTTGGGTGAGAACATTTTCTAGAATCATCCAATCTTGGGCTTCCTAAACCATGACAATTTTCCGTGGCTGCACAGACTTGACATGTTGAAAGGTTTACAGCATTCAGCCCTGGGAATAGCAGTGTGCACCTGCCCTCATAAGGGTCATTTCTCAGCCCCAAGACTCAACATAAACAGGACTCATCACCCTGCCTTTCTGTCTTTGTGTCACACTGACTCAAGTCAGGAAACCCTACCCTTGTGGGAAACAGATGCAAGGTGTCTTCCGTGAGGTTGCTTCTTGGGCCAAGGAACCCTTTCTAACAGTGAAATGCCAAGAGTTTGAGGGGAATGTGCAAGTAAGTGCTTGGCTGTGAGGGGCGAGGGACATTCTTACTATTTGGGTATTGAGGTAGAAGCTGTGTCTCTTGCTTCCTTGGGCCTCAAGCACCAATATACCACAGGTGACAGCCACAGGAAAAGAACACCTGGGCCCTAAGGAGAGTTGCTGAGTGCTAAGAATAATCATGACGTAAGGGTTGTCTTCAGGGAGATGTCGGTGTTGACCCCTCAGCAGCAGAGCAGGTGGTGAGTGCTTCTGCTCTTTCTAGCAGTCACTGACCTGCACAAGCCATCCAGCTGCAGCGTGCGGGAGAGGAAGCAATGGAGGCCTTGGATTCGGTTACATTCTGGTCGCAGTCCTGACTAAGGTGTTTATTAGTGTATCCTAAATTCACTGCCTCCCTGAATCTCAATTTCCCTATATGTGTCATGGGGCTAATACCTTTTATAGATTTTCATTTATTTTGTTATTGTGTGGTATATGTGTGTTTATGTGTTTGGATGCATGTGTGCCATTGTATGCAAAGATGTGCGTGTATGTGCATTTGTAGATGGTGGCTAGAGGTGGACATTCGTTTTTCATTTCTTTCGTTGTTTCCCACTTTGCTTTTAATTAAATTGTATTTATTAACTCATTCATTTATTTGCTTATTTGTTTATATGTTTAGTGTGTGTGCGTGTGTATTTGTTTATTATATGTGGTATATGCACATGAGCAGATGCAATATCATAGTCAGAAAATAACCCTAGGGAGATGATTCTCTTTTACCACTCTTCCATGGGTTCCAGAGACGGAACTCAGGTCACCAGGCAGGCCTGGCAAGCACATTTATACACTGAGCCAGGCCATTGGCTCGTTCTCCCTTAGTTTTTGAGATAGCACGTCTCACTGGTCCTGGAGCTTACTGAATCTGGCTAGAGTGTCCAGGGATGCTCCTGAGATTCTCCTGTCTTCATTCTCTACCCCCTACCTTGGATCACAGTTATGTGCTGCTATACTACAGATTCTGCTGTAGGTGCTGAGATTTAAACCCAGATCCTTATGCTCACACAAGTCATTTACCAACAAAGACACCTCCTTAACTGGCATAAAAACAAAACAAAAAAACAACCCCCCCCCAAAAAAATTGTGCAAAATGTTTATAACAGTGCTGGTACTTGGCACAGGTCAGCATGGTTGACTGGTATAAGAGGGTAGAGAATATCTAACTACGAGACCGAAATTAACCACCTACCTGACCTTTAACCTTGACCTTCACAAAATTCTCCCCAACCAGCTAAACCAGACATTCACCTAACTGTGTGTGCTCAGTTTTCACAAACATTTGATTCAAAGATTTGAGTCAACCTCAATGTTTTATTCTGGTGGCAATTAGCAACTCCTAAGTCACGTTATAAATCCACTTTACATGTGCCACATTGAAACAGGGCTGGCATTACAAAACTTAATTCTGGCAGGTAACCATTGCAGTCACCCAGTGGAGCTGCAATCTGGTAATGGAAAAGTGTTTCATTTTAACTATGAAATTTAACACAAGAATGCAGCTGCTCAGGCGCGCACTGACAGTGTATGTTAATTTGATTTATAGACATGCAATGTACCGTGCCTAATATCCAATGCTGGAAGACTTCAGTAAGCCTAATACCAGCATCATAAATAAGAGACGACCATTATGGGTTAGCTTCACATGTGTGAGCACAGCTCCTTCTAGCTGAGGGAGCAGCCAGGCCACTTTGAACATGAGAAACAAGAAACAAGAAGGGAATGTTTGCCTGTGCGGGTGGGTGAGGGCTGGGCTTTCTCACATGGGTTGCAGCTTGTCTGGATGTAGACCTTGGGCTTTGTGACCCATTGGCACATTTACAATGGTCTTCTCAAGTAAATCAAGTCTGTGGAGTGGGAACTGGCTTAAGAATCCCATTTGCTTTAAGGTGTAAGTATCTTGGAGATCATGCTTCAGTTTTCCCTGAAGGTAAAGAGAGAGATCCCTACTCTTTAAGTCCATCAAGGATTCTGAGGAGCAAATTCATACTTCAGTTGATGCCCATGTGGAATGCACATGATTTAAAAAAAAAAAATGCCTCCGTGGGATATGTGCTTTCTGTAGGGTGTTGTGTGTACTGGGTGTTGTGTGGTAGATATGTATGGGTTGTGCACACTGTGTGTTGTATTGTGTGTTATAATATGGTTTCTGACCCCGACTGGCAGAGGTCCAGACCCATAGACATGCCATCTCAGACCGTTTAGCCGCTCACCGTGGTTTAGGCCCCCCAAAATAACTTAGACTCTTATATTATCTTCATGCTGCTTGGCCTATGGCTCAGGCACATTGCTAGCTAGCTCCTTCATCTTAACTCAACCTATTTCAATTAATCTGCCTGCCATGTGGCCTGTGGCTCACCTGTGTTCCTTACATGTTTCTTCTTTGAGTGGCTGGGTCAATCTGTCTGTGTCTTTACCCTCCTACCACCTATTCTGATTTCTCCACCTACTTTTTCTACTGTGCCTGTCATGGGCCAAAACAGTCCTTTATTTGAAGATTGATATTCACAGCATACGGAAAGACATTCCCACATCAATTGTATATGCTGTATGTATGTGGTATGTCTGTTCCTACTGGATCCACCAGAATGTATACTGCTCACATTCACTTTGGACGTCCCTTTGGAGGGATCTAGACCAACCTTGGTCACTTTCCCTCTCCACTGCTGTTTGGGCCTGGCTGTGGCATGTCCCACATAGGCTCGTGGACCTAAACACTTGGTCCCTAGCTTTTGACACTATTTATGGAGAGTGTGGACCTGTTGGACTTGGGGAATTACTGACAGATGCAAAGCTAAGGGTTGGACTTTGAAGGTTATAGGCTGACCTCACTTTCTCTCTGCTTCCTAACTAGGGATCTGGTGTAAGCAGAAACTCGACCCTCCTCCTGTGGTTCTTGCTGTGTCTTCCTTGCTCTGATCAACTGCGATCTTCCCAACACCATGAGCCTGATGAATCCCTTCCAATTTAATTTGCCGTGATATTCTCTGTCATGGTAAAAATAGTGCATTAGAGGATAGAAAATATTGAAAGTGGAAGTGAAGACTCAGTCATAATCTTCCAGCTCTTGTATTTGGATGCTGCTAATTTGAGAATTTTACAGTGTTTTTCCCCCATGAAGACAGAGGTAAGTACATATTTTTATGATAACTTCTCATATTAGATTACTACAGAGTTTTCATATTTGTTATGCTTAATGGCTATATGGTATTCAACTCAGTGTTGTTCTATGACCTAGGTATATGATGTTCTACTTATGTGATTATCCAGATTTCAGGATAACAGACAGCAACAGTCTGAAAGTGGCTGGAGCTGCCCATCTCTTGGTGTATGGCTTAGGTTCAGGCTGACATGCCTACATGGAGAGCATTGGGATGGATTCTCAGTTGCTAATACCCTCAGTCTACTCTCTAACGCCCCTCCCATAGGGTGTGCCTGTGTTGTCTCCTCTCACAGCTCAGTGCTGACCCCCAACAGTTTCTTGTCATCAATGTCCCTGGCCCTGCGTTGGTCCCTTCTCATCTGCTTTGTCCTGTGTTCTTCATGCTGTTCTTTGTGTTCAGGTTGTTAGTGTCTGGAAATTTCTGATTGTGTGGAGATCACATCTTTCCTGGTATACACACATCACCTGTCATTGGTAAGCTCCATGTTGCTACCTGTTAGTGGCTTCCATGCCTGTGTATTTACAGGGAAGCATCTGGGGTCACCTGGCGGTCAGGAGGTGAGAGGAAAATCATGACCAGCTAGACCTATCTGGTTCTTCTGCTCCGTCTCCTCTTACTTTAGACCACATTGTCTGTGGCTTCAGTTTTCCACTCGGATCTCAGGCATGCCATTTTCGGCTTCCTCTAAATCAGAGCTGTAAAGAGAAGGGAATTCTGGGAAATGCCATTCCCACAGCAACTAAGTTGATCATATAGAGTAATCCAGCACAAGGCTTGACTCTGAGGAATGGCGCAGAAGTGTGCATGAGATGTGATTCTCGGCACAGAAGCACAGGGTTATATATTTTCCAAAATACATGCACACACACACACACACACACACACACACACACACACACACACACACACACTACAGAACAACAGAGCCTCTTGATTTTTTTAATAAACCCTTAGTAAGTTTTCTTATATCTCTCTGTATAATTCTTATTTGCCAGTACCCATTTATGTAAAAACAACAGGAACGTACATATATATTTGCCCATATGTACATGACTATTATGTGTTTATATGTGCATGTATGTATGTTTTGGTT
The DNA here is from genome assembly GCA_033318265.1 of Phyllotis vaccarum. Taxonomy (NCBI): domain Eukaryota; kingdom Metazoa; phylum Chordata; class Mammalia; order Rodentia; family Cricetidae; genus Phyllotis; species Phyllotis vaccarum. The sequence goes on from JARWLC010000007.1 coordinate 25,857,640, forward strand.
GTGTGGAATTCACGCCCATCTGGTTTATTCTGGTTTATTCTGTGGGCCCTATGCCTTTAATGATGATTCTTTAACCTATGCCAAAGACACCCAGGGGATAGGAGAGCACAGAAGGAGGGCTTGGTGAGAAAAGCATGCAAAGTAGACTCCCTGGGAGATAAAACTTATGCAGCACACAGGGGTGCTTTGTTCCATTAATTTTTATTGGGAGAGGCATATCACCCACTGCTTTATCCTGCCTCTCCTCAGGCACAAAGCCAACTGTGTGTTCTCATACTGACATCTCTGCAAATAGCTGGGGAGGAAGAGGTAACGTTGAGATAGCTGCATTCAGTATGGAAGCCACAGCCCAAAACCCTTGCCTTATTTCTGTTGGCTCTGGATCTCTTGCTAGAGAGACTGTCCGGATTTTATTTTTAATCCGACTGAACATCTAAATTTTGATATGCAGAGAGAAGAAGATGCCATCTGAGGTGAAGATCTGCCTTTTGTAGTGAATCACCAAGTGTCGGTGTAGGACACTTTACCATTTGGGAACGGTAGTGGTAGTAGATGCACTTAGAGAGCACCTGAGATGCCTGAACAATCTTTAGATAGACTGGGACAAAGACCACTGCCTCCTTCTTTGCCTACAAACTAGCTCTCAAAAGGCCACTGTTCACTTAAGTTGTCCTGGAACCCAGTGACCCCTCCTCGCTGGTACCACACATTCTCCTGGTGACTTGCAGGCTTCTCATGGCAGGGACCCAAGAGCTGATTTGTATCCCCAATGACTTGCACTCCAGCTAGCATGGAGGAGTGTTTTCTACCCTTACCAGCTGCTTCAGCACTTTCCGCAAAACATCAGACTCCACTTTCTGTTCTTCCCTTACCTCACTCTGTTCCAGTCAACATGACTGCCTCTTGTTGATGTTTGGATATTACGGCATTTGATTGGACGTCCCATGTCTGGAATACCCGTCCCCAGGGAGCTCAGAGGAAACTCACTCAACATCTCATTTTCTGTCTAAATCTCATTTCTCATCCATGATGCCTGTGACAAACTACAGTTGTCCTTGACTCCTTATACTCGTGCCCCCCCCCCCCCCAACAGAGGACTGGGTATTCCTTACTTGCTTTTTCTCCACATCATCTATTGGCTTCCAGAATACTGTAATTTATTTCTCTATCATGTCTTCCTGCTTGTTTATTGTTTACTCAAACCTACTCCTCTATCGTTAGAAGAGTAAGCTCTTCGGAGGTAGTCTTCTGGGCATGCTTTGTTTACTGACTTGAACTTAGCCCTCAGAGGTGCTTTACACTAGCTATTATTGATGCTTTCCAGACAGTGCTTCCTGAAGAAATTTCTTGGAGGTTTTTCACAGGTTTACTCATCAGGCAAAGGCAACTTCTGGTCAAGGTAGACTTGACCGGAAAGAATTCCTTGAATGATTTTAGGAGCAGTCCTGCACTTTTCATGTGGTTGGTGTGCTGATAATGCTGGCACTCACAAAACACAATGAGGATGAGAATCCTAGCCATTGTCTGCTGTTCTATAGAAGCCACATGGCTTGTACTGGGGCTGTGGCTTTAGGTCTTTGGATGGCTGGAGGGGATGTGTTAAAGGGCCTGCAATTGGTAAATAATATAGAAGGATTTCTCACCATGGATCCTAATATCTAGTCTTTTTTTTTCCATCTCAAGGAATTCCTTCTACCTACGAGCTACTTTTGGGATCCACAAAAGAAAAGCCAAGGCAAAATGGCCAGAACAACACCCAGAAGTGGGGAGCATAGGGATTCTAGGCTTGCCATGTGATGAGGTGACCATGAGACTTAGCTGAACAGGAGTGGTGTTTTTACTGCCTGTGTGTGAGATTCCAAAAAGGTGGTGCTGTTGTTAGAGATTCTGCTTTTTTATTACTTAATTTTTCATTGCATAAACAACATAAACAGCACCAGCAGCATCAATTCACATGGAGAACACTGGCTGAAATGTTAGTATGGACTGTGGGTAATACTGATTTCAGTGTGTGTGTGTGTGTGTGTGTGTGTGTGTGTGTGTGTGTGTGTGTGTGTGTGTGTGTGTTCTTCAGCAGAGTGATTCTCTCTTTTGAGAAACGGTCTCCCTTTGTAGCCAAAACTGGCTCTGAATCTCCAGTCCACTTGCCTCAGTCCCCTGAGTCTTATGACAAGAATGTGCCATCCCACTCAGCTTTAGAGGCTGTGGCAGTAATCATTGGAACATGAAAGGATGTAAGCTGACATCTCATAGGTAGAGATCAGAACGCTGTCAAACATCTGCAATACACAGGGCATCCCTATAATCAATCATGATCTGGTCTAAATGTTGGCATGCCAAGCAAGCTTGAGAAACCTTGCTCCCAAGTGTGGTGGGAATGAACGACTGTTTTTGTCATCATTTTTCTCCTTGTTTTTCTGAATCCCTAGTCTCCCCTCCCCACTAGAAGGAGCTGAGAGAAGATTGGAAATCTCTCTTTAGAATGTTTCTTAATTGGCAGAGGGAACAAGGAGTTCCAACCTCCCACGTCCATCCATCAGCTCACCACCTGCTGCAGCATCAATTATGTCTCGGCCCACGCCACGCCCGAAGGTGGAGAGCTGTTGCATGGTACTGTTGGTGTGGGTCTGAAGCCTTTGGACACCTTCCATGAACCAGGGATGAGTGTGAACAACCAAGTGGGAGGGCCAGTACTCCATGCTGTCAGCTGCCTGGAAGCCCAGGGCATTGTATAACCTAAATGAACTCCTGGATCTAATCTCTGCCTCTGACAGCTCCCTGGTATTGCAAGAATGCCTGAGGATATTTGTTCTAACACATCCAGTTGGTATTGAGATACTTTCCAAATGAAGAATAATGCTATCAACTACTACACTGAAAATCAGCATATGCCTACCATTTGCTTCTCTCACCAATGAAACCCAGTTACAACCTCTCTTACACACAACTCTTACAATTTCCCAGAGAACACTATTAGGAATGGTCTCCCCCTCTCTTTCGCACACACAGTTTTTAATTGAGTCTTAGAGCTGAAAAAGAATAATTGTAAAGAGAATTTATCCTGTAGTATTGGTCAGTAGAGGAGGAAGCAGAGACCCTTAAATAATTCAGATTATGTCACAAACTTTAGAATGAGAAGTTAGCAGGAGATCAGAATTGAGCCCTAGGATAGCAGAGTTCTAGCTGTGTATTCTTTTTTGTTAACCAATGATGAACTAAATTATCAGCTAGTAGGATAGATGTTTTCCTCGTCCACATAAAACTTAGGTTGTAGAATGCCAAATGCACAGATCCGAGCAAGGGAGGCTACAGTTCACATAATAGACAATAGGCTCCATCAGCCCTTCTTCTGGGGGAGGCTGCATCCTTATCTAAAGGACTTTGCATTGCTGTCTGGCTTTACTTTTAGCTCTGAATAACCTAGACTTAGATGTCACAGCAGGCTCTTCATCTGCAAATCTTTAAATTCTGGTGTTCTTTGAGGTTCCTTTAGAACCCTTCTGCTTTCCCTTGTGTGCGTTCCCCATAAGTAACCTCGGTCCTCTTTTGTAATCAGTTTCTGTCTTGCCTGTGTCTCACTGATGATGTGTGACAAATCTGTCTTCAGCCTAGTGTGTCTGTGTGGAGTCAGTCTAGGCTTGGATGGTGGGAAAAGCAGAGCCAAGGCTGGATGTTGACTGTCATTTTTGTAGGTTTGCTGTCTCCTTGGGTAAGAGTCTCATCTCCTTACTCTGTGCTCTGTCAAGATCTATCACAGTACCCAACAACTTGAATGAATGAGGAAGGGGACTTCAGAGGGGCTTTGTTCCCACAAAAATGCTTCCTAGACCAGACAATGGATCCAATTATCAACTGTAATTATAATTCAGTCAGAAGATTTTTAAGTCTTGATTGTGCAGTAGAATAATCTAGAGGTTTTTTATAGCCAAAGAGCCTACTCCTCCTTCTAGACTTCCTAAACCAAAATATCAGGATGATGTAGAAAGTGGTTTTGCTGTTTACCTGTCTGAAAAGCCAATAGCTTGTAAGTAATCAACTAGTTGATCTGTTTTTCCATGAGAGCACATCTTTAACATTCATAGATAAACAGGGACAGTCCTGTAGTCACTAGTTCAGTATCATTGTCATGACACATGTGAGTGCTGTGTGACAAGAGTAATTTCTCTGCCTACAACCTGAACCAAGTCATAGGTATTTTTTTTTTTGCTTGATTTAAAAATATGTATGTGTGACTGGTGCATTTTTGCTGATCTACTAATATGTGTGTATCTTGGATACCCTCTTCATTCATTATTAAAAACAGGAGGATGTTATATTTAACTTCATTGGAGTTGGGGAGCATAGTAATAAACAAAGTAGACAAACATCCCTGCCCCCACAGAATTCTGGCCTTGGAAGAGATGATAATGATAGATGAGTACGAGACAGAACATGTCCAGAGGGCAAAAGGGATGTGGTATGTTGTAGAGTGTTCGCTGGTCCCAGACAGCCGGAGATCCGAGACACACAGACCTGCCGTGCCAGACCCCTCAGCTGCCCAGCCGCCAGGTCCCCAAAAATAACTCAGAGGCTTATATTAAGTTCATGCTGTTTGGCCTATGGCTCAGGCACATTGCTAGCTAGCTCTTATATTTTAAATCAACCCATTTCTATTAATCCACGGGCCACGTGGCGGCCCGTAGCTCACCCGTGTCTCCTTACATGTTGCTCCTTGGGCGGCTTCCGCGCGGTCTGCCTGACTCCACCCTGCTTCTCTTACCTGAACTGACTCTCCTCCCACCTTTTTTATGGCGCCTGCCATGACCCAAACCAGCTCCTTTATTTAAAGATACAGTACGCACAAATGTATTCCCACATTTCCCCCTTTTTCTCTAATCAAAAAGGAAGGTTTCAATTTTAACATAGCAAAATTACATATAACAAAATAGCCATCAAGCAAGAATTATAGTTACAATATCTAGTCTACTTGCATTTAGCAAAATTAAAGAAAACATTTTATCTACTTTATTTTTATGAATCTAAAGTTTTATATCTAATATATTTTTTAAATGACTAAGAAAAACTGTACATATAACTATCTAATCTTCAACTACATCAAAGACCACAGAAGGATATAATATTTACCCAAGTAAACCAGAAATGCAAACGACTTCTAAAATCTAGAAAGGACAGAGATGACACCTATCTGCCTGGACAGTCACCCAAAGTTCCTTTATAAAGTTGGGGCATCCGTCTTCAGCCTATAGGCCTTGAGTCTCTTTTCATTTCAGTGAAGCAGGAAATCCGCTCTGTCCATTCTGGCACAGTTCATCTGTTGCTTCTCCTTGAGTCCTGAAGAATGTCTGACAGTTTTCTCTGTAAAGCAGGAACCCGAATGATGATCTTGGCTTGCTCTGCCAAAGTCCAGAGGTCATCTTCTTATGGAACCTGCATGTCCAGTTTAAACAGCATACTGTCAAGCAGTCAATATAAAAACAGTTTCTTTTCCAGTGGCTTACCATTACCACAAATAGATGAGACTCTATATGGAGTTTCTTCAATGCCCATTTTCCTGTTGAAGTAAATTAGTGCTGCCAGGTATAGACCTGTCTCACTGTCCAGAAAAGTCTAAGCTCTTAAAATATTTTAAATGCCATATTCTGTAGGTCTTAGAAGTATTTGAAGATTATCTATTTAATTGAAATATATCTTTGTATACTTAAAAATCTTAACTAACTTAACTATAAGTTTGATTATCAAAAGTGACTATTAACCTTTATTTCTTAATTATACACTACAATTTTAAAACAGTTACATGAACATCATACCTTAAACAAGAATAGAAAAACACATACAGCATAACAAAATTGACCTTAAATTTGTATCAGTAAACCAAAATCTATACCAATGTAAAGCATTTTGAGATTAACAGCTGATTTCTTGATCTAAGTAAATTCAATAACCCAATCTTTTTAAAAAGCATTCACATACCATATCCCCCTTTTCTTCGTAGAAAGTGATTGACTATGACCATTAACCATTTATAATGAAAACAAACATTTAGAAACAATATTTGGGGAATTTGGGCGAAGTTATCTATTACTACTTCCTGCTGATTAAGGGGCGTTGAAAATCTCACAGTTGTTGAAGATGAATCAGTCTGCAGCTCTGAAGCTGATAAGGCCACCTCTTCTCATCAGAGGTTTTTTCAGGGGGTCTTGGTTGATGAAACCATATTTGCCTGGAAGCAATCCACAGGTTCTCATCTGTGGAAACAGAAACAGAACTCTTCCAAAGCAATAAATCCTTAGACACAAATTTCAAAATCAAAATACCTTTAAAATATACATTCTTGTTTAACTTAGTAGCCTTTGCAATCCATTGTCTTTTTGTAGTTAGCTCATTAACAGTTAAAAAATTAAAAGAAAACACAATAACAACCAAAATCCAGATTTTGTGTCTATTTTTCATCTTTACGTGGCTTATTATAATTTTATTACTCTATTTTTCACTTTAAAAACTTTTTCTAACCTCTTTCTTTTTTCTCTGAAGCCTATGTATCTTTTACAAACATTGTAACCCGTTTACAGGTTTTCTTTTTATCTGAATCTGTTTTATTGTGAATCCTTATTCATCTTCCAACCTTAAGAGCTTTTAAAATATATTCTCCAAAAAGAAGCACAGTTTTTGCAAATTAGGCTGAATCACTAAGTTTTCTTAAACCGTAACTGCCAGGAAGAAAATTTGTTTCTCTTTTGTTCAAAATAAGCAGAAATCTAAAATCAATCACATTACTGAGTCTTTTGTTAGTTTTCAGGAACCCGCCTGATTGTAGCTCACACTGCCTGTCGCCAGCCCGCCGCTGGCGCCATTTTGAGTGTGACCCGGACCATGCTTTGTTTGTACAAAGACCCGCTCCACACACACAATTTGGAAGCTGCCCTGGCTCAATTTCTGCGATCTAGAACTCTTTTTAATCTTTGTCAGGCTCTAAGTGGATAATCGGCCCACGTTGGATGCGCCTTTATTTAAAGATACAGTACGCACAAATGTATTCCCACAGTGGTATATGGGGATATTTTCAAGCATATTAAAAGCATTCAGTTTCTGGCCCGGACTTTCAGGCCTAGCCTCTAGGTTTAGACCCGCAGTCCCACAGTCTCACAGAGACACTCAGACATTTGCATTAATTTTAGGCTGATCGGCCTAAGGCCCAGGCATATAACTTTCTAACTCTTTCCTTAAACTAACCCATGATTCTTATCCTGTTCAGCCATGTGGCTCGGTACCTTTTCTCAGCAGGATAGGTGTCCTCTGCATCTTCTGGATTATCTGGCAACTCAACTCTGTAGTCTCTGTGGCATTTCTTCTCTGTTCTTCCCGATCCCAGAGTTTTCTTAGTCTGGTAGCCCCGCCCACACTTCCTGTCTGCCTTTGGCCAATCAGCGCTTTTTGTTAAACTCATAGGTGGGACAATTATTTACAATGTAACATCATAAATCCACTACAGTGGTAGTTATTTATTGCTTTATCACCAATCTCTCTCAAATTGAAAAAGCTTAAAATAACATATTTGTTCACAGCTTCTGTGAGTTATAAACCAGAGAGTAGCTTAGTTGGGTATGTGTGGTTCAGACTTTGTCATGAGATTGAGTAAAAGTATTGACTGGGTCTTTCTAAGATGGCTTCCCGGGGCTGGAGGATGCTTCAGCAGGATGCCCCAATTGTTTCCATGTTGGCTTCCAAGAACAACGGGAAATCCAAACCCTCTTATATGATAGTAGTCATTTCTGCACATTCTGTTTGTTATAAGAAGAAACCCCAAGTAAAGTTTACATTTGCGAGAGCTATTTTTATATCACACAAAGGCTAGGGGACATAATACAGCAAAGAGATGAGAAACAAATAGCTGGTGAAGGGTGGGTTTCATTGTTGTCAAGGTGACAAGGAGGTCACCAAGAAGGTCAGAATGGAGTGAAAGTTTGGGGAGGCTGATGTGGTTGGTGACGGTGGAAGAACAGCAGGTCAATTTAGGAAGGTAGCTCACTCAGGGTCCTGGAAAGACATTGGGCAGGTATTCAGAACTATTGCTGGGTCTTTTGGCTTTTCCTTTGAGGGAAGTAGGAGTTAATAGAAGCCTTTGAGGCTGATAATTTGATTTCTGTTGAATATAAGATACAGGAAGCACAGTAAAACCAGGGAGACCAGTTAATAGTTCTTGGTGTAATCAGGAGAGAGGGGTAGCTCTGGCTTGGTATCTCTAGATGCACTGAGAGACATGGTGAGGGGTAGTGGTTGATTTAGACAGTAGGCAGGTCTTCAAGGTTTGGTGATAGATTAGATATGGGTGTGAGAATATAAAGAAAAAATTAAGGATCACGGCAAGGGTTGTACAAGTGAAAGAATGCAGTTGGTGTATGTTGGGATGTTGAGAGGGTAATTTATGTCTCTAGAAGATGAAAGCATAAAAACAAACACAAGCATCTTCAGTGAAGGTGAACATATCCTCTTGAGTACTTACAAACCTGAAAGCAGACTCTAAACAATCATTGGCTCTTATTTATTTATTTTTCTATTATCATTCAAAAAATTTAGAAAAGGATGTGGGCCGCAGAGGTGTCACTGGCCATGATTGCTGGTGACCTAAAAAAGCACCAAGGATAATTTCTACCAGTGCCTGTAAATGACCAATGACTATGACACTAGAGAACATAACTTCAAAGAGGGACTGGGAGGTAAACTTTTGTATGAAAAAAAATGGAATTATAAAAAAGAAATCTATGCCAGACTCAAAGTAAGAAGGTGTTGGTTATCCATCCAAATAGTCTCCTTTCAGATACTTCAAAATTAATTTATTTACTCATTCATGCTACAATTATTTATTATTTAATTATTTAATAATTATTTATTGCCTGTGGATAGTACTTAATTTTAAATGTCAACTTGTCACAACCTGTAAAGAAAACCTAAATGAGAAATTTCTTAGGTAAGCTGGCCTATGAGCATGTCTATGGGGGGCTGTCTTGATAGTTGACATAGGAAGACTCAGCCTACTATGGGTGGCACCATTCCCTAGCCTGGCAGGTAGGAGTGTGTGTGTGTGTGTGTGTGTGTGTGTGTGTGTCTACTTTATAGGAGATGAAACAAGCAGCTCTGCCATGACTTCCCTGCTACAATGGACTATAACATGGGATTGTAAGCTAAATGCCACCAGCATCTTCCCCCTGCAGTTGCTTTTGGTCGGGCTATTTTTTTAATCACAGCAACCGACAAAACTAGGGCAATGTGCTAGTCAAGATTCTGAGTTGAGGAAAAAGTCAAATCAAGTTGAACCATATGAAATTGCTGATTTTGACCACTTGGGGTCTACCAAAATGCTACGTTCACATTGTTCAAGATTCTGTTTTATGAAAGATGTCTGTGCAGGCTGCTTGCCTTATATGCCTTTGATGCATATGTTCACATCCAGAACCTGAAAATGCATTTGTCTTCAGTCTCTATGCATGCTGCCCCTGTTTAACAAAGTCATTGTTCATATTTCTATCTTAATCCCTACCACACCTGCCTGTTTTAATTTCAGCTTCCTTTCCTCTTTTCCTGTCCTCTGTGTAAATGGAACACAGCTGTTTCCTATCACCTCTGTGCCTGATGTCCCCTCATGTACTTGAACCTATCTGTGAGGTCAGATTATGAGGTATGACCCAGCCTAAGGATTTATTTTGTTACTAAGCACATCACATCTCAGCTGGTTAGGATATCAGCATAGAGCATTAAGGTCCAGTCTGAGCCAGCTGAGCCTGTTATAGTGCGACCCTGGTCCCCAGCTGTGTGGATGTGGCAGGAATATGCTATCTTGCATGTAACATTTGTGACAAGCTTAAGCTGCTGGTAATAGTGTCTCAGCCTGGAGGGCAGCTTTAGCCAAGGCCAGTTTCTGCTGACGACCCTCATTTGATAACGCTCTTCAATTTCTTAAGAACGGAAGGTCTGTGAACCAACGGAACTGTCTCTAGGTACACAGGCAATTTTGCTTAAGATTGCAGTAAGAAGTCATGTGTTTTCCTCCTTCCCTTGAACTTACCTGCATTTATTTTTTATTCCAATACAACATATGCTCAGCTCCACACTGCTGAGGCATAACATCTTATCACTCTGCTGGGAAGTTACTCTCCCCTCATTATGTAGCTTCTTTCATGTTCTACGACTTCGTTTTGCATTATCTCTTTCTAGACAACAACATTCTCAGAGGGTTTTCTGAGTTAAGTAACACAATTACTAGAATGGCTGCAGGATGTGTCCGGACTGGAATACAATGATTGTGCTGTGGAAAACAAGGAGGCCATTATTTTGCTGTCTTCCTTAATTAGTATTACACACAGCATGACTTGGGTCTGATCCATACCCAGTTTATTGGGAAGAAACACTATGAGGTAGAAAGAAGGTATGTAGATATTGAAAAGGGGATTTGTGTGTGTGTGGGGGGGGGCATCCATAGCTAGATGAGCAGAGAGCATGCTACCCAGCACCTACATTCTCAGAGACTCATTTGATTGCCTCAAAACCCATTAACCTGTATTTTTCCTCTTTCTTTATTACATTTGGCTACGGGAGCAGTGGCTGACTCTATTGTTTGATCGCATCCATTTCTTCTCAAAAGTCTGGGTCCCTGAGTCCAGTTCAACTCCAAATGGAATCATCTGGGACGTGCAAAGGGAAGGATGGAGACGGTAAGTTCTTGCCAGGCAGAGAATGCACTCCATCCATTCCAAGCGCATCTCCCTTTAATGAGTATCCTGATGTGGCTCTCATTCCTCCACAAGTACCAGGCTGCATCCGGAGTGATGGCTGCACTTGATGGATAATTTATGCAAACAGAACACAAACAAGAAGTCATTAAGCCACCCAACAAGGGTCCTTGACTTTTGCAAAACCAAACAGTTATTCTGATCCTGATGAGTTTAATTTTACTTTTGGTTGAGTACCAATGAATACATTATATTTAAAATAAATATAATATTATCAATATTCATGATCAAACTGAATGTCATTTGGTGTTTGGTGCTTTTTTTTTTTTTAAAGTTATACTCAGAGCTTGATGCTTATAGAATCACAAAATGTGCATATTCAGAGCTTTATCCTCTGTTCAGTCTGTTTTTGATAACATCCTAGGATAGCCAGAACAGGAGGGGAAGGGCAATGCCTTATTTGCATATCTGTAACAACTCGATTTCCCTCTCATTTTCTATCTTCATATAGAATATATTTGAATGTGAATTTGAGAATCTGATGCAAGGAATCTATAACCCATTGGACAGCATAGAGAAAATAGATGCTGAATGTGATTTGGCTAGCTAGTGATTAAAAGTTACTTACAAGGAAATTAAAATGTAGGGGAAAAAAAAAACCCACAATGCCTTTGTTGTAATTCAAGAATCATGTAGGTGTACAATATTTAGAAGTCAGTTTACGTAATATGCTGTGTTTTCCCATGCTTTCCAGATGCCTGGCAGTTTATTTTAGTAATTTTAATTTTATTAGAACAGCATCTTATGACTTGGTTGCTGCATGGCAATTCTAAAAGCATTCACATGAAAATCATTAAAGCCTAAATGGTCCTGGCAGGTAATCTCACCATCTTTTCATCCTCTATCCCCAGGAAGGTGGCCTCTGTTGATTGTTTAAAAGAAAAGAAACACCGTTATTCTAGACACAAATAAAAAGGCTGCACCCCTGTCCCTTCCCAGAGGAAGGGGGACCTGCAAACCAGGGGAGCGAAAGCTTCTGTTGGAAAAACATTTGCCCCTCAAGATGGGCTTTGAAATAGCAGGAACCCTCAGGGCTCTGCAGCCTGTCAATTCCAAGACCCTCACCACCTGTGATGGGCAAGCCTCCCTGGCCCACAGCTAGGGCAGGTGTGCCTACTACAGCCACTTCCTCTGCCACTGGAGAGGGACATAAGAGGCAAGAGAAGCTGGCAGCTCAGACAGACCCTCATTTCCAGAAGGGGCTCTCCCGTGGATGCCTGTGTCAGGCAGAAGAGAAGGGGAGTGTGTGTGTGTGGGGGGGGACGACTGGATGTGACTGTGGTGATGAGGAGAGACAAACCACCACCTCCAGGATTCTCCCCAGGAAAAGGGATAAAGGAAAATATTACTACTATACAGTCTAGGAGTACTATTAACACAGAGATTTCCAAGAGTATACTGGGCAATGGATATGGTTTCTCGTGAACCATCAAGCAGCAGCAAATACTTGATGGCTGTAGCTGGCAAGGATCACTAAGGACTATCTCTAATTTAGGAGCAGGAATGCCAGTGGTTACACCCTGAGTTTCTAGTTGATGCTAAGCACCTCCTTCATAACATGTCTTAGAGACACTATCTAAACTACTATATTCAAATTCCATGTCTAGACTTGGTAGTTCTCATGTGTTTAAATCTTTAACCATAGTCTCAAAGTAGTTAGCATGTAGATAGCCAGGGCCATGCATTGAGAGTCATCATCTTATTAAACCCCTGACTGATACCCAGTCAAAGATCTCATAGCTCCAGAATTATCTCCAATCTACCACTTTAAAGACATTTTCATTTAACTTACGAGTCTCCGAGGAGAGCTAATGTTCCTGGACCATCCTCTCTACCAATTTCTCCTTTCTCTTTGTGTCTTAAGCCTTCATATGGGAGTTGGAGGGATCAGGACTGCAGAATATCTCTTTATTTTGGCTCGGAATTTCCATCAAGACTTTTCTATAATAATTGGTACCCTTGACCCTGAATCTGGAGGCAGGAATCTCAGATGGAGGAAAGGACCCTTTCCTTCTCCATTAAAAGAGAGTAATCATACACTACTAGGAATAAGTTAATGGATCAAGTAGGAAAAAATAGGTCTACCCAGAGGATATGGATGCCATGCTTGATCTTAACCTCATGGTCTGAGGTCCTATGCCTGTCTACTTATCTGAAAATATATTACTTCATTTCTGCCTCTCATTTCTTATAACTATGTGGCTAGGTTTCCTGGACTTTCTCTGCAAATTCCTTCTGAATGTGTTTGATCAATGAGAATTTTTTTTTCCCCTGGGGCTTCCTTTTCTACCTCTTGCAAAAGACTGGAAGTTAAGTTGGGATCAGTGAAAAGCAGGCATTTCTAGTTTTCATTTTCAGGGTTCAAGCTTGGCCATGGCTTCTCTGTCATCAATAGTGCTGACCCATGCCAGACAGCTTCTTAAATGGAGGCTCATCCCCTTCTCTTTCTGTCCCTTTCTGTTGTTACTCATCCCTGGGTTTCTGGACCTGTTTTATTTCTTACCTTTACAGTTATTGATGCATCCAGTTTCATAGTTGAGTTTATTCTGTTGAAACACTGGGAGATGGGAGATTCCTTCTTCACTGGGGGTAGGGAACTCTGACTGGCTGATTGGCAGGGTATAGGTGGGTGTTTCATTTTTTGAGACTTGAGGGGTGGTGTGAGCAGTTAATGGATCTGGACTCACAATGCTGAGGTTTGAGTTCTAGACCAATTTCATGTTTTGGATACTCTTTCTTTGGTGGTGAAACCCCAGTGGATGCACAACACTAGCCCTAGCTTCTCTCTTTGTCCCCATGATAGCTCTTCTCACAAATGGGGTAGGATTTAGACCACTGGTTCTCAACAGGTGGGTTGCACCCCCTTTAGCAAACCTCTATCTCTGAAAATATTTGCATTCTGATTCATAACAGTAGCAAACTTACAATTATGAAGTAGCAGCAAAAATAATTTTATGATTGGGGGGGTCACCACAACATGAAAAACTTTATTAAAAGAGTTGCAGCATTAGGAAGATTGGGAGCCACTAATTCAGTATTTAATAGACTAATGAGGGCCGCAGAAATATCATGTATGATCTGTCTCGTGTTATGACTTATTTTAATTACTCTTCATAAATACTCCCCATATATAAATACTCATTATAAATATAAGCACTCTTTTATGCTGATCCCAGGCACAGCTTCACCAATGTTTTTCAACATAATGATCCTGGCAGGAATAAGATTTGGCAAGTGAGTCAAAACCCATTTTCCACCCATGATTCCAAGTCTTAACTTCTTTTTTAAACTCAAAGAAAACTTCAGAGGCAAAAATTCATGTCAGATGCATGGGACCATACCCCTTTTCCATAGGTATGTGTATACTCATATAGATGTACACATGTGCATAAAAATATATTTATACATTTAGATTTTATTGTATGTCTATTGTGTGATATATATACATATGTAAATGTAATTATTTCAGGGTATAAATAATATAAATAGGTACATACATCTGTACCTAAGCTTTTAGAATTTCTTCAGGAAAGGCGGCTGAAGCGTTTCCTACCACAGAGTTTTCATTTTAAGGATGGGAAATGTGAACTCCATTTTCTGAGTCCAAGGCTAACTCTTAAAGTTCTATGGTAAAGTTGAAGAAACAATATCATCTTTAACTTTTAGTAGATCCTTTCTTTGCAAGGGGATATAACCCATAGACATGCAAGGTTTGAACATCTACTTGGCTGACTAGCATAACTGTCAGCTTTTTCTTTTCCACTCACGGAGTTGGAAGAATGGAAACAGGAACCTGCCGGCTGTCATGAAACATGGAAGAATAAGAAACCCATGGGTGACATTTAATTTCTCTTAAATGTACCTCTCTGGAGTCTTATGAAATCAGATTGTGTTGGTCCGACTTGTGGCCCACCCTCCTTGGGCCTGAGTAGGGCCTGAGAAAACCAAAGGTGACTTACAAATAGGAAGCTCTGGGATTCGCTTTAGCCGCTTGGAGCCTGTCTACCTGCTGATTTTTAAAAATCATAAACATAAAATGGCTCTAGCAGCAATTGCCGCAGATTTCCCATCCACCGTAAAAAGGAAAGTGTTTGAGATGAGGAGCAGAACATTTTATTTGTTTGGTGACATTTACCAGGGACAGTCCATGGCAGGATGGATGTGGTCCAGATGTTGCTAAGTATTAAGGAAGAGCTTCTCGGAAACCAAGGTCCAGATTTTCCCCTGAAGCTGCGTCCACTCTATTACTTGTACTCCATATGTTCTCTCAAATTTTACTCCTCTGCTAGGTCAATTAAAGGCTTGGCGCTTTCCCCTTTCTCTGTTGTTACTGTTATATTTTGGCTCTCTCTGTCTCAAAGCACTTTCATTTACATGCTCGTTTTCTGAGTGTAGAGCAGCACCTGAGCCACGCCCACCAGAGGGACATCAGCTTCATTTCTGGTCTGATTTTATAATACGGTAGGAGAGACAGGCATTGCTAGGAGGTAAACTTCCTTTGGAAGGCCGTTCTTTGCTTTGAACCAACAGGCTAGGGAAGAAAAGCATGGGATGGATCTGTTCAGATACCGTGATGGGAGAGAAGCCAGGGTATGGGTCGGGGTGCTTTTTGGCAGGGCTTTGGCTTCCCCTTCTTCTACAAGGTTAACTTTCAGAAAAGAGGACATTCCTGACAAGGGCCCCCACGGACCTCCTTTATGTGCTCCAGCCCAATAGACGTTTCGACTGCGCCTCAGAAAGCCATTGAGAATGAGGGACAGCCACAGAGACTAGGGCCTCTGTAGGAGCTCGTTGGCCAAGCAGCTCCGATTATCATGACCTCCTCACCACACGTATTGGTCTTCATTCTGAGAGTCCATTTGGCCCTCTATGGATCATGATCTCATCTGCGGACCAGTTTAAACGTTACTTGCCTCAGAGAGAAGAAAAGGTGGCCTGCCCTCTTGGGTAAAGAAGACACATTCTGAATAGCCCGTGCTCACAGTTACTTTTGCCATTACTGTGTGTGTTACGTCTCTGGAAATGAGACCAGCACTGGGAGATGCATTAAGGATATGCTCACATACATCTGTGCTCACACACTACGCAGATGCGCTCCCCACCTTGCCTTTCAAGGTGATTGCTACCAATTCCTTCCCTTCCTTTACACACAGGTTTGGGTGGGCTCCACAGACCCGATTTCTCAAAATACCTCAGTGACGATCTCTTTCTCCCTTTAATTCCATGAACAAGATCTTTTGGAGTTTCAGAATTAGCTGAGCATGCACATCTTGGAGGTCCCCCTTTAGAAGCTGAGGCTCCCAACTACCTAAGTTCTGTAATCTTTTTTCAGTCTTGGTTCAAGTGAAACATCCTTGAACACTCAAACCACCCAATTCAGCTTTGGACAGAGCCTGAGCTTGTCCGACTCTTGATACCCACAGGAACTACACTACAGCTTCCCAAGGGAGAGTTCCCTGTATACAGGCCTCAACTCACCAATATCTGGCTTTATTTTCCCCTCTGTTCCTTTCCCACAGATGGGACTCTTCTAGTGCCCGTCCCCAGAGTATGAACAGCCAGCTCATGTCAGGTACAGCTATTTGCTCAGCTTGCAAAATCCCTAAGTAGCTAATCTGTTAAACTCATGATATCTGAGGTGTTAACAGTTGATAAAAACTTGATAGGTGTCGTCTTCCAGATGACAGTAACATTTTAATAGGAGACCTTGTGACTTTTACTTCAAATATAATGGGAAAAGATACTGACATTTCAGTGGCATAATTACAGCTGGTAGAGAGAGTTTGGTGTGGACAGAGGGAAGGGGGTGGTTAGGGAACACAAGATTTCTTTGACCTAGGGTACAGCTGGAGCTGTGAGAAGCATTCATTGACTGTATATTTGTGTTTAATTCATACAAGCACTTGAACAGTCTAGGTGAGTGGTTACGGTCAGACTCAGACTGTCTCTGTGTCTATGTGACACTCAGAGCTATAACTTTCTCTGACCTGGCCGAGTTGTCTTTACGTAACTGTTAAGAAACAAAATAACAAGCACTAACTTGCTTGTAGTTTATGCCAAGGAATTTTGCTCTTTGCTCATTTGCTTCCTTTGTGGTCCCCTCAACTCCCTTCAGGCTATTTGACCCCATTTTGCACACAAAGAAGCTAAGGCAGGAATGTGGGCTTTCTGTGCTCTATCTTAATGTGAATGAAGAGCAGAACTCTGTTTTTGAGCTGCCCCCTCCCCATCTCCCCACAACACACACCCTTACCATTTCAAATGTAAACCCAAGACTTCTTGAGATACTCAAGTCTGTGTAAGTGCTTACAGAACCAGCAGGCAAGCAGTGGGCTCTACACCTACTGCCCCCCCCCCCCCCCCCCAGTTCCCTTCCATCTTGCTTCCTTTGCCTACAGCTCTTACTCTTTCCTTTTGAGGACTTCCTGACTTTCTCTGTTTGTGCCTCCTTTTACCTTTCCTTTGTTGTAAAATTTCACAATGATATGGGGCTGGAGATGTCAGTGAGTAAGAACATTTACCATGCAAACATGAGGACTTGAGTTCAGATCCCCAGCACCCACATAAAAAGCTGAGGTTGGCCATACATGTGTGGGCCATACACTGGGGTGGGCTGGTAGCAGAGGCGACAGGAGGTCCTTGGAGATCACTGCCTAGCCAACCTACTGGAAAGAACCATCAAGCCCTGGTTCTGTAAGAAACCCTTTCTCAAGACCTAAGATGAGACTGTTAGAGGACACCCCTGCATGTGTGCGCAGAAGGACATGCAGGCACCACACACACACACACACACACACACACACACACACACACACACACACACAAAACACACACACACACACAAAACACACAGAGTTCACAAGTGTCAATGACAACTATTTCCTCCTATATTTTGCTCACATAATAACCCCCCCCCCCACACACACACACAGGGTTTCTCTGCCTTGGAACTCACCTTGTAGACCATACATGCCTAGGATTCACAGAGATCAGCCTGCCTTTGTTCTGAGATTAAAGGTGTGTCTCACCAGCTTCCAGTGCTTTCCACTCTACTGCCTCAAGAACAATCCAGAAGGTAGAAAGTGCTGTGGGAATCAGAAAGCAAGAGCTTCATGAAGGAAATGCTGTTAGCACAGCATGGTGGCTCCGAGCAAGCCCAGGAAGCTTTGAGTTGAAGACGCCATTGAAATTCCCTGTGAGGGAAACTGGTAAATCTTAGCCTGGACTGTTTTGTTTTGGGGCAAGCATAGAGCTATTCTATAATTAGGAATAGGTCTGTGTGGTTCTTTTCTAACACTCTTCTCTATTCTCCAGGGGCTCATTTATCTCTAAAGACCATCTAAAGGCAACCTCCCCCAGTTGCTGGTGCAAGCCCGTGCCCTAGCCTGTCCGAATAAAGCCTGTGCTTTGAGCCGCTCCTTCTGTCAATGATCATAGTTGTGCACTATAGACATCTGAGCATGGCCTTGAGGGCTGCTTGATGCTTCTGACCTTGCTGTGCATAAGAGTTAGGCATTCAGGAGAGGCCACTTTAGCATTTAGGAGATTGAACTACTGAAGCTTAATTGAAGCTGAGCCGATTTTTTTGGTCAACATGGGTCAAACCTCTCTAGACAGATCACTTCTCTAGCTTCTCCGTTTCCTGTAGAGCCCATGGCTACCATCCTTCATCTCCCTTCTGTGGCAGTATACTTCACTCCTGAGATCAGATTCCCCTTCCTATTGACTTCCTGGAAACATATTGTTTTGAGTTTTCTCCCTCTTACAAAATATAACACATAAGAATATGAACTTGTGTGAGTGGAGGTGACAAGTTGTCATCTGTTGGTACATGGTTCCCCTCCCTCCTCTCCCTTCATTCCTTTTTTGTTAGAGCTGGGGATCTAACCAAGGACCTTGGGTTTGCTTAGGCAAGTGCCTTACTACTGAGCTAAGCCCTCAACCCCTTGTTTGTGGATTTATTGACCTCTAACTGACCTATGTGGGGATATGTTTCAAATTTAATAAAAACAGTCAGTGATATCAGAAGACTGATCCACCTCTTCTGGTCTTTGTTTGTTTGTTTTGTTTTTTCCAGACAGAGTTTTCTGTGTAACAGTCCTGGCTGTCCTGGAACTTGCTTTGAAGACCAGGCTGGCTTTGAACTCACGGAGATTCTCTTGCCCCTGCTTCCCAAGTGCTGGAACTAATAGTGTGTGCCACCACTGCTTGCCTGGGAGCCTGGAACTCCTTCTGTAAACTAAGACAACCTCAAACTCAGATTTGATGGGATCAAGGGTGTAGATCACCACTCTCAGATATTCCCGTGCTGGGATTAAAGGTGTGAGTTACCACTGTGTGATCCTCCTAGACTGACTGTGGGTAGATCCTTCTGATATCTCAGACTGTTTTTATTAAATTTGAAACATATCCCCACATAATAGTTTGTTCTTATTGGCAAACCTAGCATAGAGTCTTCACCTAGGGCCGTCCCTACCAGAAGCTCTACTGGCTAGGCCGAGCTCTGCTTCATATGCTCAGTTGTGGAGTTCTACTTTGGTGATTTGTATCTGCAGGTGGCCACCATCACCAGGCTTGCTTGCCACCTGCATAACCCTTTTCCTCCCCTAAGCTTTGCTTCTGCCTCTACCTGGAGTTCACTATGTTCAGAGACTTAAGGGCTTGGGTGCCTCCTCTACACTGGCATACCCTTCCTCAGTCTCTTTGCTTTGGTCTGCCCTTGTGGTATCCATACTCAGGTCATGCCAGATATACTCAATGGCTTCTTGTTTTCATGATTTGGCTTACATGCCTTCTTTTCATTCCCTGTGATAGCCCTTTGCTCTGCTGTGCTCACATTAAGGGAAGTGTGGCTTCCCCTTTCTTCCCGAACATCATTTTCCCCTCTCACATCTCTTTGGCTTTTTGGATCCTCCCTAGTTCTTCTGGTTTGACAATCTCTTGATGACTTGGGATGCTTTCTGTATTGCACTGAGGCATTGTATGTTCTTTTGCTTCTCCTGGGTTCACACCCTATCTCTCTCGAGAATGCTTCCAGCCTTCTGTCTGATTCCCTTGGTACCTCACTTGCTCGTTGTTGCTACCCTAGACCTCCTTCCGGAAGTCCAAGTTTTCCTTTTAAGTGAGTGCTTCACTGCTTTAATAGGAGTGGTTCCCTGTGTTTTTTCAACCAGACAGAATGATTGTGGATCTTTCTCTGAGTAATGGGGAGATAGTGAACCTACATTTTGATACACAAACACCTTCAGATACCCTTGAGGTCATCTGATATAACAATGACAGAGCCCTCTACTACACTGTACAATACCCTCTAATTTTTTTTTATCTAAATATTTTCAAAGTCCCATGGAAATAATTACTACTGTGATACCAATTCTATAATAGGAAACTGAGGTGTAGAGAAATGATATAATTTTCTGGAGATACATATCTTCGTATGTAGGCTACTAAGATTTTAAAATCCAATAGTACCAGAGAATATGAAATTTTAGCTACTATTGATATATGGTTCAACCTAACCACATATGACACCCTCACTCGCCCTTAGATGTGTATATTGTTATTCTATGTATAAACCACATTCACAAATTATATCATATTTAATTGGCTCAATAGCCTTCCTGGTTTTATGACTTGAATCCCATGCCCCCTCCTCCTCCCTGAGATGGAGGCTGAAGAAATCATGACATTCTTATTTTGTACCTTTTCTTATTTATATTTTGAGCATCACCTTCTGTATGCTTGGTCATTTTGTGCTGCTTCTGATTCTTCCTCTTTCTTATAAAATGAGCATCTCTATTTTGACTTTTCCCAGCACACACAGAAAGCATTTATGCTAGTTTGGAATGAACGTAGCTGTTAGCAACAAAGTACTCAACAGTAGCTTAAACTAACAGAGATTTATATTTCTTAATAATGTTAAGAATTCTGGAGTCAGGCAGCTGCTGGTATTTGTTTAGTAGCTGAACAACATGTGGCCTGGCCTCTGATGCTCTCTTAGCCTTGACACTTCTCATTGGCAAATGAACTTCTGTGGTTCCTGGTATCTTATTCTTTCAAGGCAAGGACAGAAGGTACCACCACCTCTTCTACAAGCCTGTCCATTCATGTCTCATTAGCCATGTTATCTGGCTTTTTGGAGCTACCAGAGAGGTTAGGAAAGCACATTTTCAGCTTGCAACATTTCTTTCTAAGAGGAATGGAATGGGTGAGTACCAGGAAAAGGAACAGTGGAAACATTAACCAGGTCTACTAAAACATTTGCTGAGCAGTTTCAAATGCTCTTACCCACTGAGCCATCTCCCTAGCTCATGAGTCTTGAAGAAGTAAATGAAGACTTAGGTTTTTTTAAAAAATTTTATTTCCAATTTACACACTGTCCTGGTTAGTTTTATGTCAACTTGATACAATCTAGAATCATCAGAGAGGAGGGAGTCTTAAATGAGACAATACCTCCCTAAGATCAGGCTGTAGGCAAGCCGGTGAAACATTTTCTTAATCAGTGATTGGAGTGAGAGGGTACAGCCCATTGTGGGTGAGGCCACCCCTGAGCTGGTGGTCCTGGGTTCTCTAAGAAAGCAGGCTGAGCAAGCCTTGATGAGCAGGTCAGTAAGCATCACCCCTCTATGGTCTCTGTATCAGCTCCTACCTTCCTGTTCTTGCCACGTTTGTGTCCCTGTCCTGACTTCCTCTGTGAGGAGCAGTGATTTGGAAGTGTGAGCCGAATAATCTCTTTTCTCCTCAACTTGCTTTCGTTGAGATGCTTTGTCACAGCAACAGAAACCCCAACTAAGACATTCACATAGTGTTTCTTCACTGGAGAAAACAAGGGACACTGGAGAAAGGAAGATTCTGCCCTCAGTCAGCTGAGGGACAATTCATACTCCAGTACAGTAAGTGCACCTTCACAGCTGTCACACACACACATTTATAACTCATTACCCAGGAACATATTCTACATTTCCACATTGATCGACCTTAAAAAAAATAGAACTGGCTGTTCAGCTCGGGTTCTGTGATTTGCTCTTTTTCCATTTGCAGTGTTTAGTGTACCTTAGGAACCTTTCTACTGTGGCCCCAATAACAGTCTCTCTTTTTTTTATCTCAACCCCAAAGTATTCCCTAATTAGATGTTTGGCTGTCTTAGATTCTTGTGTTCAAATGTCTTGCTAATGTTGTTTGGACCAATAGCTTCATTTTCAAATGAAGGAAGTGAAGAAGGGCAGAGTGTCAAGAACTAACATTGATCAGACAAGACACTGGAGTATTCCTGAACCAGGTAGCAGGGTCCCCCATTTGCTCACTTCCTGAAGCTTCTCTAGGGCTGGAACTGAGACATTCTGTGTGACTCCACAAGTAAAGGGTCAGCTGATGCAATTCCCCTGGTGCCATGATCACACGCCAAAAGACTTCAAATAGTTGTCATACATGTGGACATTAGTTTTATAGGGAAACAACAACCCAAGCCTCATCTCCTTCTGAAGTTATGTTTCCAGGGATGATATATGTATCCATGGCTTCTCAGATGGGAGTGGTTTCCATTTTGTTTGGGAGTCAGTTTCCTAGCTAAAGATTGACTGCTAAGACAGATCCCTTGGGTTTTCCATATTTTCTGAAGACCATAGGGGGAGTTATTAGGCTACACTAGGATAGTGCCAGAGAATTCCCAAGATCCCTTTTTCCGCTGTATCGCAGAGGGTGGGAACAGATTCAAACCAGTGTTCACATCTGACAGCACACTGCTTATGTTAACACATGTAAAGGCAACATGATCACATAATGGTGTATGAAAGCCTCCAGAATATCAAATAAAAAGCTTAGCAGATCCATCATTCCTGGGGACTGACAGGAAAGAGACACCTTCTGTAGCAACAGCCTGCCAGTGCACTGCATGCATCACTGGAAATGAACATGAAAGTGATATGGCTGCTTCCAGAAAGCATGGCTCATTCCCCTATGCAGAGTGAGACTTCGGTCGCCAGAGCACAGCTGTTAGCTGATCCAGATTTTAGCCAATGTCAAGCCAAGGTGACTGTTGCAAGGCCACAGAAGAATTTTTTCCTTGACCTTAACTGGCAGTTACTAACTAGAAGGAGACAAATTCTTTTGCAGGAGGGGGAATATGTCCCTTCTGTTTCTTTCAGTGACAAAGACTATTTACATAGACTAAAATGTTAATTTCTCTCAGAAATCAAAGCCATGGGCAGACTGTTATGCAAAAATCCATGTGTGCAATTAATATTGGATGCCCTCTTGTTCTGGCAGAGCCATAGTCTTCCAGGAAACATATGGAATGCATTCATGCTTGTATTACATGTATCTGTGTGTTCACAGTCAAACATATAGATGTTTGACTTCATGTTCAGTGACTTGTCAGAGTTTCCTTTACAACAGATTTGGAAGAGAAAATGCTCCTGAGAGCAGAATGTTTTGCAGGGAAATGGACGAGTGTGTGGCTGGTAAAGCAAGGATCACAGAAGTGACTAGACAGGTCATGGACCCGAGGGGAAAACACACTGCTAGTATTTGGCTAAAGGAACATAATAATGGGACTCCCAATGTCATATTACTATACTCAGACCAGAGCAATGCTCAGCCCTAATCTGAGAAGTTGCTTCTTGTAGGAGATGGTGGTTAACACAGAGACCCACAACTGAACAGTGTGCAGAGAATGAGAGACTTTGCTTTAATGGATATCTTTATTACACTTTCTCCTGGAGGCTCAGGGATCTATGCAGAAGAGGAAGCATAAAGACTGTAAGAGCTAGGGATAGTAGATGACCCCCAGGAAACAGTGTTTCCCAGACACAACTCAGGGATGATGCATGCATGAGCTCAGAGACCAGACATGGCAGAATGTGCATGACCTGCACAAGCTTGAACCAGATGGAGTCCCAGTATAGAGAAGGGGAAGTGGGCATGACATCCCACCCTTAGCTAAGAGCCTGACTCCAATTTATAGCTGTTGGGAGCAGGGGTGGGGGTGAGGTGGGGGGTGGGATTATTTTTTTCAGTGGAATGGCACTGGATATATCAAACACATTCCAGGCAGGCCTCACTATCAGGAGTAGTTAGCCAACACACACTGGACTCTCTGTCATTTTTTTGGTGCTTGCTTTTTATGTCTTATTTTCTCCCTCCCTCCCTCCCTCCCTCCCTCTTTACCTCCCTCCCCGTGTTTCCTTTCTTCTCTCTTTCCCTCCTTCCTTCCCTCCGTCCTTTCTTTCTGAGAGAAAGAACATGAACTTGGGGGGTAGGGAGGAAGCCATGTTGAAGTGGGGGTGGGTGATCTGGGAGAAGCTGGGGGAGAAGAAAAAATATGAACAAAACATTTTATAAATTCTTAACAACAATAACAAAACACAGAAGCAATGGAGAGTGTCCCATTTTCATTGGTTACACTGTTAGTCACATGACTAACTCGGGGGTCGTTTTTTATCACCATTGAGCAATTTGAATTCCTTATTAGGTTGTAGCGATCAGTCCCTTCTCCGGTGTACCCAAGAAATCACCGTGCTAAGCAATGACATAAAGTTTTCCTCTCTACTTTTATAGTTTCAACTCTCCTGTTTCCATTTTCATATTGTTTTCAGGTTAGTTCTTACATGGGAGTCGGGTAAGCATCTGTGCTCATTCTCCTGTCTCACTGGACTATAAAGCTGGACCTAATCTCATTCCACGTCAGGGCTCCACTTTCATCTTCTCCCATTCTCTTGACTCTTCTTTCTTTACTGGCCACGCTGGCTATCTTGGGTTCCTAGGACATACTTTCTTGCTTCAGAAAATTTGTACTTGCTCTTTCCTCTTCCCATGATGCTCTACTCTAGGAAACCAACATGGCCCACTCTTACTTCTCATTTCTTATCTAAAATTTAACCCCTCCTCTGAAAGAAAGCACACGGGTTTGAAACTACCTCTTACTTAGTAGCTGTGCACCACTGGGTAAAACGTGAAGGTGCTATAATTCTCCTGCCTCTTAAACAATGATAAGAACAGCACTATCTTGGCCATGGGATCTCCACATCTGTGAGCCAGAAGGTTGGAAGACTGATGAGCTTTTAAAGGTTCAATCTAATACCTCTTTTCCTGAGATGGGCTAATGTTTATCCCATGTATTGTGTGGCTTAACATTTGTGAGCTACTTATACTGCCAGGTGAAGTCACCAGGGGTCGCAAGGAGCTGTCTAAAACCTGATTCCCACCATTGGCCTACCTTCACGTTTCTGCATGTGTCATACTTCATACATACCCAACATTCAGACAGTGATCAATTTGCTATAGTCTCCTGAGCCCAGCTGGCCTTCCACAGTCTTTTGCCTTTGATTATACTGCTGTTTCTGGAACCTTCCCTGGTCCTTGGGATCTAGTACAATGATCCCTCTTCTTTTGATCCTCTTTGTAGGTCCCATTCTGCCCAAGTCCATCTTAGCTTCCCCGGTGTAATTTTAAAGAAGCTCCCTGCACACACTACAATGATTAATTTACACATTGGCTCCTTTACAACTTTTGACTTCCACATCTTGCACACTCTGACACCGAATTGCTTTTAATAAGTGTTAGATGGATGAATAGGTATACACGTGTTTACTGAGAGAATGGAGACTTACTTTAAGACACCTTTCCTGTGCCAGGGGCTAATGGTAAGGAAGAGATTAAGAAACCACGGAAGTACAGGGACATACCCACATTTTAAAAATCAAGTTACATGGGAATATAATATACCTGGGTAGAGAATGGAAGCAGCGTAGAGAAGCAGATTCTGAAGAGGATTATATCCAAGAGGATGGCTGCTTGCCCTTGGCCTCATTATGGCTCCTGATGGCATGGCTGGCTTTTGTCCATGGATGAGTGTGGGAAGCAGTTTCCTGCTGGAGGGTAAACCAGAGGCCAGTGGGTCTCTACTCTGATTCCAAGTGATGTGTGGCAGAAGTGGATGGCAGCTTCTAACAGCTGTCATTTTAGGGGCCCTGGGGCTTAGGAAGAGAATTGCAAATGAGTTTTAATTCAAATGAAATAATGGAGGAGCATTCTCCTGCACAGCTGCACCTCCTGAACCATCATCAATGACTGTGGACCTCTGGTCACACCAGGCTTATCAGCAAACCAGAGGCTGGTCGTCAGTGTCGGGAGAGAATCTGAGAGAGCCTGCAGGGGTTTGTTGAAATGACACGATGTGGGTCCTTTCTCAACAGATCATTGACCTTCTGTCTTCTTACGAGAAGCACTGGTCTGGAAAGAAATCAGCTTAATTGATAGCTTCATTTTTATTTAATCCATAGGAATGAAGTAGAATGATAATCATAAGAGAGATGAATTCAGTGGTGTTAATGGACTGTTCAGTCAGTGATTTTAACCCATGGACAATGCTCACGGCCACAAAATATAGGTTCAGATCCTAACCAGGGAATCTTGTGTGCCCACATTTTGTGTTTGTTGTTTTGGTGTATGGCTTTGTGCATTGCAAAGTGTGCGGAATTATGATACTAAGGCTAGATCTTTAAGAGGAAAAACTGGCCAAGGAATGAGAAACTTACTAGGACTCACTTGCTGAGATATATTGTGGATGATCATGGTAAAAGGGAATGGTCTCCTGTAACTTTATCTTGCAGTTTTCTGTGAAACTCAAGATCTTTTAAGATTTTCCACTATAGCTCATTATTGTACTGTCTGGTTCTGAGGGTCAGCTTGACATTAGCTAAAGTCATCTGGGGAAGGAGCCTCAACTGAGGAAATGCCACCATGAGATACAGTTGTGAGGCATTTTCTCATTTAGTGATCAATGGGGGAGAGCCCAATCCATGGTGGGTGGTGCCACCCCTGAGCTGTTGGTCCTGTGTAGGGGGATTAGGTTGTTCCATTGTAAATAATTGTCCCTGCCTATGAGTTTAATAAAAAGTGCTAATTGGCCAAAGGCAGACAGGAAGTGTGGGTGGGGCTACCAGACTAAGAAAACTCTACGAAAAGGCAGAATAGAGCAGAATACCAGAGAGAAGCCAGAAGAAACAGAGGACAACTATGCTGTTCTGAGGAAAGGTACCGAGCTGCATGGCTGAACAGGATAAGAGTCATGGGTTGGATGAAGGGGAGAGAGCTAGCAAGTGATATGCCTGGGCCTTAGGCCAATCAGCCTAAAACTAATGTAAGCATCTGTGGGTCTGCGGGTCTGTGGATCTGCGGGCCTGAACCTTGAGGCTAGGCCCAAAAGTCTGGGCCAGAAACCTCCTACAACAGTCCTGCATTGTGTAAGAAGGTGGGCTGAGCAAGCCATGGGAAGCAAGCCAGTAAGCAGCTCCCCTCCATGGCCTCTGCATCAGCTCCTGCCTCCAGGACCCTGCCTTGTTTGAGTTCCTATCCTGACTTTCTAGATCTATGAACAGCAATGCTGAAGTGTAAACAAAATCAATCTTTTCCTTCCCAATTTGCCTTTTGGTCATGGTGTTTAGTCAGAGCAATAGAAACCCTAACCAAGACATCCTTAAAAGAATATATGAGAGTGGTTCCATTGTTATCTAAAAGTTAAGAAACTAGAATCCAGGGTCAGCTAAATGCATGGGATTTGAAGCGAGAATGTATGTTCATATATAGTGTTCCTGATATATGCTAAGCAAATTATACAGAGGGCTTCTGATTTTCACTTTCTCTCTACAAGTTGGGAATAGTAGTAGTGACTAGGTCATGAGAGTATATGTGAACCTGTGACATGCTGGATTTGGTACTTGATGATGAGTTAATTTGAACAAAATCATTGGGTTTGATTTCCATAGAATAGAACGTATGCACTCTGTGTTTGTGTGTGTGTGTGTGTGTGTGTGTGTGTGTGTGTGTGTGTGTGTGTGTGTGTGTGTGTGTGAGAGAGAGAGAGAGAGAGAGAGAGAGAGAGAGAGAGAGAGAGAGAGAGAACCAGATCTTTTTCATAGGCACCTGCAAAGCCACAAATGTATCAGACCCTAGAGGGAAAAGTCTTTGTTTAGTTGCATGATGATGGAAGGTGTTGATGGGAAAGGAGTAAGCTGGGACTCACTGTTCTTTCCTCCGAGACTAGACTTCAAAGCAATCTCCAGGCCATTTGCAAGAGAATGGAAAGAGTGTTAGAATTTTCCTCCACTAGAGACTTGCCAACTTTAGGGGGTATGCCTTGTCCTTTCTGAGGGCTCATCACAGAAATTCCCTTATCTATACTGAACTTCACAGTTTCTGAACATGTTTGAGTACTCAACTTTCTCAGGTAACTTTCAGTTTCCCATTAGATGGGAAGGAAGGGTGTTTTTGTTCTCCAGTGAATGTGCAGGAGGCTGGGAGACTCCAAGGGTATCCAGCTACACTGTGGAAATACTAGGCCCCTATTACTTCTGGGGTTATCCACTAAAGATAGACCCATGCAACACACTAATGTCATGTTTGAGGAGACGGAGACTTGTCCAGCCAGCAGCCCAGGGGCCAGACATTATGCAAAAGAAGCAGTAAGGTAACTTAAAATATGATACCTTTATTTTAGGGCCCTGCTTGTTCTGGTAATCTCTATCATTGTCTTAGTTTGGCCTTTTAGTAACTCGACTGTACAGTCACTCCAAAAGGTTTCAAAATCAAGAAAGTGGGCATCCCTGGACTCAACCCTTGATTTCTGAAATAAAGCACCCCTTCCAAATTTTTAAGCTTGATATTTCTGGATCTCTTTGGATCTGTAACTAACCAGGTTTATTGACGTTGATCTAATAAAAGGGACAGTGAGGAAGAGAAGTAGGAGGAGGCATATCCAGACAGTCCCACTCATTCAGCCTTGAGCAGCTGCAGTGAGAAGCAGGACGGACAGGCTATGAGAGCGAACTTGCCTGCATCAGAGGAGCTGAAGGTAGTGGTTACTTGTCAATAGTTCAAACATGAGCAGGAGCTTGAAAAGGTCCCCCTACTCACTTTCCATCCTCATGAAAAAGAATTGAGGCTATAAATAGGACCACAGGATATTATTATTTATTGGAGTGACCTTTGTTGCTAAGTAACAGCATGATGTTCAGACTATATTAAAAATTATAATTGGCGTGAGCTTAAAATAATGTGTGCAGGCTTTGAAGACCTTAAGCCTCATGGCAGGGATGCAAATTAGTCAGAGAGGTTCATGGGGGGTCAGTGCAACTGTCAGATAATGCTGAACCAAGTCAAATTAATTTCTAATAATTTGTGGAAGGTGGGCAGCTGAGAACTAGTAGGCTCTGGAAACTGGAGGAGCTACAAGACTTGGGTGTCAGGCTGGAAATATGGAAGCCCACCCATGCCAAAAAGCATTAAAACTGGGAGTTATAATTCAAGGAGTGATATTTCCTAGACTCAGATGTAGTAATCTCATTACAAGTCCTATTTTCTTGACTTTGCTGGGCAGAAAATTAAGTAATGACAGAGGACCTGATACCCCCAGGCTGCCTGACTAAATGCTGTCCCTGAATTTTAACCAGGGATAGAATACATTCCAGTGTCCGCAACAGGTTACGTCTTGAACTGATCATTAAGAAAGACCAATTCCTTCTCAGCGGGCTGAAAATCTAAATAAGCTAGGTAGGCAGAACACCAGGTAAATTAAGATACATCTTATCCTTTCACCCCACTGTGAAATGGAATCTTAATGTACAGTAGCCTTTGCAAGGAGACAAGGAAACTCTGGTAGTGGAGTCAGATTGGAAGTGGTGACCACAGGGAGCCTAAAAGAGATCCACTTTGAAGTCCCTTGCTGCCTGTGTGAGTCATTTTTAAATTTTATTTTATTTTGTTTTTTTTCCACTGCTGTCACAGAATACCAGATATAAATGACTTTGAAAAAAAAGAAAAGCTTATTCTGGCCTATGAATCCATTGCTTTGGAATTTAGGAAAAGCAGAAATATCAGGTGGTGGGAACACGTGGGAACACGTGAGAACACTTTATAGTAGCCAGGACTAGGGGTGGAGCACAGACAAGATGTTCTTCACAGGGCATATAGTGAGCTACTTAATCCATTGTAGCCTCAATCCCTAAAGTTCACATACCTTCCAAACTAGGGACACCAGCTGGGGACCAAACCTTTAACCTTTGAGCCTGGGGGTTCATTTCATTTTCAAAACCACAGAATCTAGAGTCAACAATAGCAGAAACCATATTGTCTAGTTAGCTATCATACAGTCCTGGGTAAAGAGAGAAGCTGACTTTGGAGACCGGGGCTCTTGGTGAGCTTTTCATCTTGCTTTGTGCTAGACTGTCCATGGCAACTGGATGGATTTGTATTGCGTTTTATTTACTAGTTGTTCTGAATGAAATAAAGGATTTGAGTAGAGGCTTGTTTAGATCCATCCGTGGATGGACCTTCATTTCTGTTACCTAGGCATGGGCTGTGGGATTGAAGCGTTCAAGAAGAGCTACCTTTCCTTCTTGAGAAGAAACTGAATACTCACCAATGTCCATGCCCTTCTCTTGAGCATGTGATCCGATACATATTCCATCATTGTGGAGAGCTAGTAGATACCCAACTCACACATGGAGGGTACTGGCACAGTAGAAGATATCTCTGATATGGGATTTTGAGCAATATAGCACACACCTTTCACCTCAGCACTGGGGAAGCAGAGGCAGATGGATCTCTGAGTTCAAGGCCAGCCTGGTCTACAGAGGTAGTTTTGGGACAGCCAGAGCTACATGGAGAAACCCTGTCTCAAAACATCAAACCAAAACAATAATACTCAATGACAGATATAACCATTAAGGACAAGTAAGCACTGATGATTTCCTACTCTGTGGCTTTCTCAAATAAATAATCTATCTCTCTATCTTATTGATAAGTTCTAAGAAACAAATTTTCATTCCCATCCCAGTCTGCTCTCTATTATCTTGGGCACACTACTTAAATGCCCTGGGACTTAACATCTTCCTGCATAAGACAGGAATCATAATAGGTCCTCAATCTATAGCACTACATAAAACTGGATGTGGTGGATTCTGGGATTAATCATAGCACCTGAGAGATCAAGCAGGAGAATCTGAAGTTCAAAGTCATCCTGAGCTACATATAAAGTTTGAGGCTAGCCTGGGCTACATAAGACTTTGTCTCAACAAAAGAAAACATCCCTCTTCCCCTCAAAAACCTTCACAAGCTTTTTCTGTATAGCATTGAGATCAGTGAACTTGAACTTCTGAGTTTGTGGTAGGAAGACAAGTTGTGTTCTCTTGTGGTCCTGGGATGTCAAGAGTGTGAGAAATGTCTGCTGCTGAAGTGCAATTCTTCAGAGCTCTGATGGTCATCCAGAGTCTGTTTCTGTAGGTCAGTGTTCATGAGCTGCTCTTAGGGAAGTGGCCCAGACATTTAAGATATCTTGGTTGAGTATGTTTGTGTGCCATTTTCCTCACTGGTTCTTTCTCCTGTTTCTCTCCTACTCGTTGCTTCAAGATGCTCAGGTATGTGGTATACCTCAGTTGCTCCTTATTCCCTTACTGTTTGAATCAGTTTGTTATAGGTCTTGCCTTCAGTGTCCTCCAAAGATCCACATGCTAAAGCTTATTCCTCAGGATGACATGTTGGGAGAGGACTCTTTAAGAAAAGGACCATCACTGGAAGCCTCCAGATCACCGAGAACATGACATCAAAGGGAACTGTGGGGTTCTAGTATCTTCCTCTTCTTACAGTCTCAGGTCATGGTGAGGTCAGCTGTGAGCTTCCGCTATAAGGGGCTTCCTGGCCACAGGCCCAAACCAAAAGAGCCAACTAATGCACCAAAGTGCCCAAACTGAACAGAACACATAATTGGGCTTTAAAGATTGGTTTTCTTGGGTACTTGATATAGTAATAGAAAGCTGGCTAACACAAAAAAACCAGATATCTGGTGGACCTGCTTCCCCAGGTCACTGACTAACTTGAATAAAGGTCACAGAACTCAAAGGTCCCCTTTCTTGTGTCTTATTCTCCCTACCTTCTGACATCCGCTTAGACCTAAAAATGCAGCAGTCACATTCTTAATCCTGGAATACCAATGCATCCTTTGTGTCCTTTCTAAATCTGCACCTCACTTTTAGAAATAGCATTTTTTTTAAATAACTTCCTGAGGTTTGGGAGTGTAGATTATTGGAAGACTGCTTGTCTAGCATGCACAGGGCCCAATTTGAAATCCTTAGTACCAAAATCCAGTACCAACAACACCAGCAGCACCACCTCTTGATTTAAAATTATTCTATTTGGAGTTTGCTGAATTCTGGCTCACATCCTCATCACTTGCAAATACATCCATGTATTTGGTCATCCTCACATACATGACCATCTCCTCTAAAGAATTTCTATAAGCCTGTGGAAAGTGTGGGGTCCTCAGTTGCCTCACGTTTATGGTGACATTAATAATACCCAACAAACCAATGTGTTAGGAGGATAAAGGTGATGATGTATGAACATCCTTTGTAACCCATAAATTTCTTTGTGCATAAAGGGCACAGGTTATTATTACTATCTCCTTAACTTTAGAGAACTCCCAAGGGCTTTCATTACATGCCAGGATGAGATTTGATGTCAATCTCTGTAATGTCTGGAAACTCCAGAGGTGGCCAACAGGTTTCCTACTATTGCAGCCTTTGCATTATTGACCTCTCTGCAGTGACACAGGCAACCTTCAGAGGCTCCATGTTGTCCACATATCTGCAAACAGTATTCCTTCACAAGATTTAATCAGGAGGTGTGCGTTATGGAGCCTCTTGGATGGCAAATGCCAACAAATGCCTTGGCAGACCCAAGTAAATTAATTTTTTAAAAACTAAAATGAACATTTCTTTTGGGCTCCCTGGTTTCTTTAGTCCAATGCATTAAAAAGGTTCTGGGTTTTTTTTGGGGGGGGGGTAGAATCCATTCAAGTACATAAGGTAAAAATTGCTTTATTGGCTTTTCATCTGAAATTTTGGCAGAGCATAGACATATTTCAGCATTTATTGCTCTTTTGAGTGATTCCCAGCTTTGTTCCAGGAAAAATACAATTAATCTTATAGAAGCCACAGTATGGGTCTGTATGCGGCAGGGCTGTTTCAGATGTCACCCGGGGTCTCTAACTCCTTTGGCTCATCTTTTTGGCTGAAGCTGAGTGTAATGCATACCACAAGACGCCTCTTGCCTACATTTGTGAAACTGTCTGCGAAGCCCAAGACTTGCATGAAATGAGGGTGGGAGCACTGTGCGTCCAGCTGTGCTCCATCAGTCCAGGGAACACATCTGGGAAAGTAGGTGTGAGAGGCCTGCCTGAGTGGATGGGGAGAGGGCAGCACTTGCTTTTGTCTTAGAGATGATGCTGTTAGCCTCTGTGGTAGGGTATGGGGAGGGCTGCCACCCTCCAATTCTGAGCCCTTTACTTCACCATATTAATTTCATAGCACAGTGTGGGAGCATGAACTTTTTCAGGTCCAGGCTGGCTGAGAGAGCCAGGGACAACTGGCTTATTTCTTTTCTTTCCAAGTGCATCGCAGAGTTGGTGACACAGCTCAGGCATTGCAGGGTGATGCTCAGACTTCTAAACATCAAAAGTTCCATTTGTAAGAGCATTGCAGAGCAAGGTTTCGGCCCAATTCTGTGTTTGGCTTCAGCTGGTTTGATTTTGCTGTCCTAATTTTCGCTTGCATTGGTCGTATGCAGTAGGGACTTGGAGTTTTCTGGCCTTTGCTCTGCAGCAGAGACGATCTGAGATTCACATTAAAACAGTGTGGTTGACATCCCTGGCTCAGGATTCACTGTGTTCTAGAAGGAAGTTAGACATCGTGTTCTCAAACCGCATTTTGAACGGTCATCTCAGTTTGTCTCACCTGTACTTTTCCTTCAACCACATGAAGTAGATCGTGATTATTTTTCTTCCCCCTCAGTAAAAATGCTAATTCATCCTTGTTAATTTTTCCTACCAGGGCAGCCGTGTCCCCAGACCTCACAGCTGTCTCCAGAGCCACCTTATATGGCTGGCTCAATGATCCTGTTTCAGCCTTTGTTCCTGTCCTCAAGCTGATGGGTCTAGTGGGCTACTTTCTCTTCACTGCAGTCCTGTAATGCTTTCCTCTTGTTCACATGATAACGTCTGAAGTATTGAATGGGCCACTCACAAGACACCGATTTGTCTCTTTGGCAATACTTCATGTCACCAACTCTTTCCTCATTCTCTGGAAGGCCAGTGTGGGCCTTGGTACACTAGGACATCAGTGTAGACTCTTTGCTCTGCCTGACTTATTTTGGCAGCTAGCTAACTTGGCCTCGAAGTCCCTGTTTATCTTTAGCTCCTTGGTCATTTCTTCATCCTCAGATTTCCCTGGGAAGGGCTCTGCAGTTGAGTACTCTTCTAGATTCATTCCTCAAGACAGGGAGGCTGCTATCACTGGGTGTCTGTCCCATCAGCCTGTGGATGTTACTAGGTGAGCATGTAACCTGGGTCTAGCACAGGGCCCGGCATGTGACAAATACATAAGTGATTAATGTTAAAGGGAAAAATTAAAAAAAAAAATGGGATGAGAGAGAGAGGGAAGGTTTTCCCTTTAGTAATCAATAGCTAATTATTCAGAATAAAAAAGCAGTCTCCACACACACCTTTAAAATTACCTTGATAGTATATCCCCCTCTCCAAGATGCCCTTAGGTTGCAATCATGGATGTAGGCAGAGGTGGAGGGATGTGCCTGTCTCTGTTTCCATTAGCAACTTGCTTTTTATTCCTGTTATGTGGGATGGAGGGGATGATGGTGTTTCTAACAGTCTCTAATCTATAAGTTCTGATTGACAAGCCTTGGTCTGGTGAGAGTGGAATTTGACTAATCATTAGTTTGGGAGACAGATACTATTGAAGATGATCACATAAATAACTGGGTTTTCTTTTCACTCTTGTGGCAGAGGACCTTCAAAGTTATTTGGCCCAAGATTTTCCTGACTTTATTTATTAGAATTTCTTGAGAAGTTTGCTGAAATGGATTTCCTGGTCCACCATACAAATTCCTGGTCAGTAGATCTATGGCGATCCTGACTCGGTGAGTGTACGGTACAAGAAACAGCTTGTTCCTATGGAGTAGGTGTTGCGGGATTCAAATGGGCAGATTCAGCAACCACTGATCTAGAATCCAAACCCAGACTCCTTCTCAACAATAGCTTTGAGTGCTGTATAAACATGGACCTCTCCATGTAAGTTGTTTTCCCATTTAAAAAGGTTGCAACTTTTTACTTTACTATCATATTTGTCTTTCATTTGTCTGTTTAGCTGAGACGAAGTCTTCCTTTGTAACCGAGACTGGCCCAAATTCATCATGATTACCTCGAACTCGCCAGCTCCCTCAGTATGCCACATGCTGGGATTACAGACACGTACCATCATCACATCTGGCTTTCATGTCACATTTAACTTTTCTATTACATCTTTATTTATTTGTTTGAGGTGTGTGTGTGTGTGTGTGTGTGTGTGTGTGTGTGTGTGTGTGTATGCATGTGAAAGTTTGTGCCATGGCACAGGTACATAGGTCAGAAGACATCATGGAATCCATTCTTTCTTTTCACTCTATGGGTCCTGAGGCTTTAACTCAGGTTGTTAGGCTTGGTGGCAATTCTCTTTCCCTGCCTAGCTGTCTCAAAGGCACACATTTAGTTTTTTCAAAGTGCTCACCTATCTTTTATCTTATCTCTACACATGATCAACTCTTTAAGACAATGGAACCCCACTAACCACGCCATTTTGGTAGATGTGGGAGAGGGGTGCAATGGGAAAGGGAGCCAAAAAGGACTCACTAAAAGTCCCATAGAACGTTAATGGCATCACTGGTGCCACAGTCCTGATGCTTCTTGTATTGCCCTCGGGAAGATGCGGGAATGTAATTTTAGAATGCCACACACTTTATTCACATCTTATAATATTTAATTTTTGTATTAAACATTTGCAATTAGCCTTAAATAGAAATGATTGATTGTCTCTCCTCATTTTTAAAAAGGCCGCTTTACAGATACATAAAGGTAAGAAGCTGTTAGGAGAGGTTTTATGGCAGGTGTTTCTTGGCAGAAATCACTTTTCTTTTATGGCAGTCTGGAAATTTTCCTGGGTAATAACTTTCTTTTCTTTTAACGGGCATAAAATAAAGAGGTTCTAGATAGTTGGATCATTATCAAATGATTTTCCAAAGACAACCATAAATTGTCAATACCATTCGGGCAAAAAGCTAAGACGTGCTCAACATCTGGAAATCCGATAGATAAATAAAAGCTTTGACTTTTTCCTTTCTTGCTAGTCAGGATAGCTGGCTCCCTGAAATGTAATTCCTTAAGAGGCACTCAGCTTGGAGAGCTGGGGGGGAAGAAATTTTAAGAAAGGTATTCATGCAGCCTCTCCAAGTGGTAAGATTCCTCTTGTGAATGTGGACGTTTATGTTTGGACTCTTTCACCACAGGTTTAGCTGAAGAGGCAGAAAGTTTCCATTCTGAAAATAATCACAGGGAAAAATTTGATGGGACTGAAAATAAAACATAGTACTCATGTTCATAAATTAACTCAACCTGTATTTTGCACCTTTGCTGTGTGAGTATCTGTTAGGCTAAGTGTTGAGCTTAGCACTACCTGTGACACTTGAGGCCAGTGTGGGCAGGAGAATGGCCTCTGCTAGCCCCTGAGACTGTCCCATCAAAATCATTATTTTGTTTTCAGGTGGCAGGAACTTAAAGGCCAGTGTGTAAGAATACCAGGCACGTAGCAGCTGCATGGTAAATGTGCTATCCAGTAAGCTGACATGGTGCCCACAGAACACACTGTTTATGGAGGGCCCGCCCCTGGGCGTGGCTATGTAAATCTGTGCCCACTCATTCTCTTATAAGGAGATGCTTCGAGGAAGGTTGTTCCTTCTGCTTCTTCTCCCACAACTTCCCCAATAAACTCTAGTGTGGCAGCCAGTACTTAGTCTGTCCTCACGTGCAAAACCAACATAGTGTGAGCAGTACAGTGAGTTCCAAGATGTCCTGGACTACATGATAAGACTGAGTTAAGAAGTTAAAAAGAAAGAAAGAGAGAAACCAACTACTGCTTTATTGTTTCTTGTATTCCAGGCACAGTATCACAAAAATTAGTAACTCAGTCAATGCTTTATAACTGCATTGAAAAATCTTTCTTTTTAATTATGTGTGTGCATGTGTGTATGTATGGGGATATGTGCACATGAGTGCAGGCGCCTTTGGGGCCTAGAAGAGAGCATTAGAGCCCCTAATGTAGATGCAGTTACAGGTGGTTGTGAGCAACCTGTCTGTCATAGATGCTAAGAACCGGACTCAGTTCTCTGCAAGAACAGCAAGGGCTCTTAACAGCAAGAGAACTGAGCCGTCTCTCCAGCCGCAGCCAATTCTTACAACCTTAAAATGTCCAGTTCATCACTAATTTCATCTCGAGTGGAGATAAAGTAATTTGTCTAAGGTCACACAGAAAACAATGGTGTTGGCATGTAAGCCCATCAGCTGGGTTCCACATTCTTGTTAAGTGAGTTAATGAGCTAGGAAACCAATACGCCATCTTGAGATGAACTTTGATTGCCTAAGATGATCTCTCTGAACTGGAAGCATGGAGACAGGGTCTGAGAGTGGAACCATAGATGGGAGAAATAGAACTTGCCAGAATGTCAGAGTTGGAGGTCAGGAAGTTAACTGGAGACCTGGAGCCAGAAGGTACTTGAAAGGCCCATGTAGAAGATTATAAACTGTGTTACATTTGTTCATAATGTGGAATGTTTACTTAATGATGCAAAGCTGTGTTATATTCTTTTATGCTGCATTTGTTTAACTCTGTAAAGCTGTGTTACTGGGCTTGTCTAACACCTGATTGGTCTAATAAAGGACTGAATGGTCGATAGTGAGGCAGGGGAAAGGATAGTGGGGCTGGCAGGAGAGAGAGTAAATAGAAGGAGAAATCTGGGAGGAACAAGCAAGGAGGAGGACACCAGGGGCCGGACACTGAGCCACCCAGCCACTAACCACCCAGCCGCACAGCCACACAGCCACCCAGCCACCCAGCCACTAACCACCCATCCACACAGCCGCACAGCCACACAACCACCCAGCCACATAGCCTCACAGCCACCCAGCCACCCAGCCACACAACCTCACAGTCACCCAGCCTCACAGCTGCACAGTCACCCAGCCTCACAGCCAGCCGTGGAGTAAAAAGAAAAGACAGATACACAGAAATAGAGAAAGGTAAAAGCCCAGAAGCAAAAGATGGCTGGGATAATTTACATTAAGAAAAGCTGCCTAAAACGGAAATGACTCACCTTGGGAGTCCTTGCCCTCCCTGGGGATGGATGGGGGATGGGCGGGGGGGGGGGAGGACTGGGAGGAGAGGAGGGTGGAGGAGCAGTGGTGGGTATGGGGAAAAACTTTAAAAATAAAAGATATTAAATATGCTATCCCAATGCAAAAACAAAATGAAAGAAGAAAGAAAGAAAGAAAGAAAGGAAGGAAGGAAGGAAGGAAGAAAAGCTGACTAGAAATAAGCTAAGCTAAGGCTGGGCATTTTTAAAAAACAATAGGCCTTCATGTGCATCTATATGAGAGCTGGGTAGCAGCCCCTGAAAGAGCAAAAAAGCCAACTAGGTGCCAGCATGTGTGGGCTTTATAGATGAGAAGATGAGGGCAGGGGTGTTGGTGCAGGAGGCTGGACTGGGCAAACAGATTTCTGGCTTCAGGAAAGGTTGAAAGTGGCATCCTACGGTGAAAATGAAAGGGGTTTTGTTGGTGGTGCTTTCACTGAGCCTGGGATATTATTTCTTTGTTTTTCTAAGTGTATGTGATATGTGTGATGTGTGGTGTGTGTGTGTGTGTGTGTGTGTGTGTGTGTGTGTAGGACAGAGGTTGATGTCTGGTGCACTCTTCAATCACTTTCTACCTTTTTTTTTTGAGACAAGGTCTTTCAATGAACCTGGGGCTATGCTGGTTAGCCAGTGAACTCTAGGAATCCCTGTTTGGTCCTACCCAGTGCCAAGACTGCAGATCTGTACCAGAGCATGTCTTCTATGAGAGATCTGAACTCATGGCCTATTGTTTGTGAACCAAATACTCTAGTAACTGAACCATCTCCCATTCCCAGATTTCTTATCCTTTTACCATCTTATTCAGTGTGAATTACAGCAAGACTATTTTTCACATCATGGCCACAAGGAAACAAGTAGGTTACACGGAGGCAGCAGCTTATGGCTACTGGTATCCTAGCCCGATGCTGTAGCTCCCATCCAGATGACTGGACCCCTGTGCCAGTTTACAATACTTATCACTTGTAAAGACCTGAATCCTAAAACCTAAGGATGTGCTGTGGTCAGTTTTCCTCTTGGAAGTGTCCATTCCATGTTTAGTACCCAGGCTTTGTTATTTCTTCCTTCCTGGTTCAGCCTTGTGTACTTTCAAAGTACAGGAACACATAGATTCTGGAAGTTGAACCCACATGTGAGAGTGCCTTCTAACTGTGTTTTATAGTGTTCCAAGTAGATCTTGATTTACAATCCAGCCACATAGTCGTTCTTTGACCATCAACCTTTTTCTGTTGGACAAGATTACATTCTCATTAAGCTGCTCAGGACTAATATGCTATTTGCTCTCTTAAGACACTAAGAGGATTTACCTTGTGAAAGAAGACTTTGTTAAGTAAAAGGACACAGTGACATTGTCAGGTAAATGAGGTGACCTTCCTCCACCAGGCACAGGGGGGCACTTGGGGTGTTTTGCCACACACTGTCTCTTATTTCAGCTCTGATTGGTGATACAGTAATAAGTCCAGACTGTGAAGACATTTTAGGATTGTGACTTACGCTCTTATGTCTGGGAGTCTTGGAATTCTGTCTGTAATTAGGCTCTTAAAATGCCGAATTGTTGCATAGAGAATGACTAGGGAGACATATAGGAAAGATGGTGAAGTCAAGTAGATCTGACACCCTGGCTCTGTTTGCATGGGGATGAGTGCCTGGTTTAAGGTGTAGTACATTTAAAAGATCAGTTTCTGGATGGGTAGAATATCACTGGGTAACCTTTGCCTGGGAGGAAGATAACTGAAAGAACCTGAGAACCAAGGAAGACAAAGGTAAGGACTCCAACAGGCAGCCTACCAGTGGTGGGTAGACGTCACCTACCTGGCTTAGAACTGGGCTCTGCGTATGTCTGAATGCACATCTCATAGTGGGCTAGGTGTCTCCTAGCAACACCACCTCCAACATCCCACCTATGTTTCTTCTACTTTGATGCCTTGATAATTTGATGATAAGGGCACGTTTGGCTATGCTTCTTTCTGTGATGGAGTTTTTCAGACAGAGCACCACAGCACTCCTTGATAGAGTACTCTCCAGTCAGTTACCCAGTTGGGGGAGGCTTAGACGGACTGTGCTTTTTCATCCCAGCAGAGATTCAGCCAATAGTTTTCCTATGGGAAGATTGACCTTCTGTGAATGGTGAGGCCATAATAGATAAGTTGTGACTTACCTGTTCAGTCCAACCTCACTTGCATCATGGCATGATGCCTCCTGCTCCTCCTGTCATGGCCTGACTATCCACCAAAATAGATTTTTCCTTCTGGGTATTTGTCACAATAACAGAAGTAACTAACACAATAATAAAATACCTCCTAGAGAAGGGATTCTGCTCCCTTCCCTCCCTCTTTATTTTCATTTTCTTCTTCTATTTCTGTCCCTTCTTCTTTCTCTGCCTTCCTCCTTCCTACTTCATGTGTCTGAACTTGACCCCTTGTGTTGAGCGTAAGTTTTCTAGTGAACTCTTATGGGGACTAGAACGATACAGAGAAGGTTAGCACGGCCCCTGCGCAAGAATGACACGCAAATTCGTGAAGCATTCCATATGATACAATTACTTCCTTTACTCTCTGTAATTCTAACATTTGTACTGGAGCCCAGCTAGCTTCTCTTTCATCTTTATCATCCTTCATTTTTTTTAAAGGTTACTGGGTATATTAATGTTGCCTGTTTTTGTCTAATTTTAGATGACCTTGCTGAAATTGGTTCCTCATATTCCTGTTTGAATTTGAGCATCTTTGTGTTCTCTCTTGACAGGCTTTTTAAAGACTTTTTTCTTTGGATTTGTATTAGTCGACTCTTTCTGTGATATCAAACAATAAATATTCATAGTAAATAGTATGATAAACATTATGATATTTCCATCTACTTTATCTATGTTTTCCTTCACTGGTTTTAATATCAAATCATCTAACAAGAGGTTAGAGTATAACCAATTACCCTCCATTGCTTTAAACAAATTCCCTTTTTAAAAAATTGATTTACTTACTGACTGTTGTCTGTTGATGATTCAATTGATTGTGAAGTGGGGCAGCTACCTGGTGTGATAGCAACTCAAGGAGGGGTCCAAAAAGGGAAAAGAAACAACCCACCAGGAGAAAGAAGCCACTGTCTGAAAGACTTACCCAGATGAGGGTGAAACAGAAACACGTGTGGCCGGTCTGCCTAAGGCTGGAGGCTAACCCGGAACAGAAAGCCTAGCTGCTAGTAATTACTCCTCCGGCCACGTGTTGTTCTGGCCGGCAAGTGCGGTTTTTTTGTGTAGGGAGGGGAGGAATTCGTGCCCCAAAGTTGGATGCCAATTGTCGCACAAATAAATGAGACTCAGAGATAGATCTCTGAAGAAGTTGGAGATACTAGAGGGAATAAACACCACAGTCAGATCTTACCCAGCTGTCTTCCAGCTTCCTCAGCCTGGCTTCCCTTGGCTTCTTCTTCCTCTATGCCTGCCTTAAGCTTAAATACTCTCTAGGTAAATTAAGGCGTGGCCCCATCACTGCCTGATTGGGAGCCTGGAATTCCTTCTATAATCCAAAGTGTCCTCTACTCAGTTGAGATTAAGGGCGTAGGTCACCACTCCCAGGATACGCCCTGTGCTGGGATTAAAGGTTTGAATCACCACTCTCTGATTCTCCTAGACTGACTGTGGTTAGAGCTCTGGCACTTCTGGAGCTTTTATTAACCGCCCCCCCCCTAGACTGTGGGTAGATTCCCTCTGACATCTCCAAAACTTCTGAAGCTTTTAGTGAATCCCCACAAACACTGAACTCTCATTTTTCCTTAAGTTGCAAGATGCACTTAGTGTCTGCTTTGGTACACAAGTGGAAAAATTGTACTATGAACAGAGAAATGTCTTCTTTATCATTTATGGTGAGATCTTCTAAGTCTCTGAGTGCATCTAACACAGCTACCATCTATTTCTGTGAGGAAAGTCATCCTAAAACAGGTGCCCAATCCAAAAGTTGTCATGCAAATTGCTATAGAATTATTATTCCTCATAGGTTATATAATATCACATACACATTGATTAGTTTTTCATGCCTGGGATCAAAATTTGTGATATGGAAAACTTGAGAGGGTTTTACTCCTGATTTCCAAGGTGTCATCAGTAACCATGGCAGGGAAAGCGTGGAAAAGCACAGCCGTTCACATCATGGTAGATTAGGAAACAGGGAAAGGGAAATGCAGATACTCAGATCATTTTCTTTTGTTAACTCCTGTGTTAGTTACTTTGATGTTGCTGTGAGAAAACACCATGACCAGGAGCAACTTACAGAAGGAAGACTTTATTTGGGCTTACAGTTCCCATGGGATACGTGTCCCACATCAGAGAGCCATGGCAGTGAGGAGCCAAGTATGGCAGGGAGAGTGGGAAGCAGACAGCTCACATCTCGTAACCACAGCCAGGCAGAGGTGGCTCACGCCATTAGTCCCAGCACGTTGGAGGCAGAGGCAGGAGGATCTCTGTGAGTTTGAGGCCAGCCTGGTCTACAAAGGAAGTTTCAGGATAGCCAGAGCTGTTACACAGAAAATCCTGTCTTGAAAACAAACAAGCAAACAAAGAAGGTTGAAAGAGATGGCTCTGTCCTCTGATAGTCCAGGCTGACTTAACAAATGTAAAATATATCACCACAACCAATAGAACTAGATGTAAGGTAAGAGTAGATGCACTCAAAGTCCACCCCATTGAAATACTTCCCCCAGGAAGGCCACACCTTCTTATAAGCCTCCCCCAGTAGTACCCCGAACTGGGGACCAATTGTTCAATTGTTTAAGCCCATGAGGGACATTGTCATTCAAAGCTTTCTCCCTTTATTTCATCCAAGCCCTCTGTTCAAAAATGGTACCACTTGTAGGGCAGGTCTAAAATGTTCCCCAAACACACACACACACACACACACACACACACACACACACACACACACACACACACCACCACCACCACCACCACCACCACCACCACCACCACCACCACCACCACCACACCACACCACACCACACCTCTCAAACTCCTAGATAATCCAGTAAAGTTGATCATGAAATTAATGACCACAACATGGTTGTTTTTATATCATTGTAGCTCAGAAGTCTGTGGGCTCAGTGGGACAACTCTACTTAGCTAGTATACTGGGCTTTGTTGACTTGGCGTGATGGCCAGGTTTTTTCTCCTTTATAGATCTCTCATACCACTCATTTTCCAGTAGGCTACCATGGGCAAAGCCTTTACATGTGTATAGCAGAGAGAGCAGCTGAGAGTCAAAATATCTAAAATCCAGGTTATGAAAATGGCATACTGTCACATCTCCCCTACTCTAATGGCCAATGTGAGTGCCATGGCTAAATATCAATCAAGAGTGGAAGGATGGGTGAAGAATTAGAGCCAATAATGCAACCTACCACACCCGGGTACCAAAAATTTATAACTTCAGTAGGCTGTTTCTTCTTGGATGTAGGATAAGGAATGGAAATATAGAGTACAGTAATCTGGGCCAAAGAGAGGTGACCCACAAGGTCAGTGCTACTTTGTTTCCTGTGCTTGTGTGTACACACATGCCTAATACTAAGTGCAAAGGAGACATAGGTACGTTAAACTCCATTCCAATAAATCTTTCCTTTGTTTTCCTGGCTCATCCCCATCCTCCACTCCCCTACAGATTGTGGACATGCTCATGCTTTAATTTATGTGTTAATTCTTACCTTAGCTTATTTACTCAATTAAAAAAGAGATTCAAGCGTAGAAAACTCCATCACTCATCATCCGGTAAAGATTTACTCTAGAAAGGGATGCGTATGATTTTGCAGGCTCATTAACAATTCGCTTTTTTAATTGCATATTCTGGGTGCTGTTGGTTTATGCAAATGCTTCTTTCCTGTTCAAAGTGACCTTGTTTATCACCTCGGAGTCAGAAAAGAAAACTATTGCTTAT
This sequence comes from Phyllotis vaccarum, assembly GCA_033318265.1. Lineage (NCBI taxonomy): Eukaryota > Metazoa > Chordata > Mammalia > Rodentia > Cricetidae > Phyllotis > Phyllotis vaccarum. The sequence goes on from JARWLC010000007.1 coordinate 25,901,615, forward strand.
TAAAGAATAAGGCGACAGGTCACCTCTTGAGGTTTTCTGAAAAGGCTGTCAGCAGATAAACTAGAAAAGTTTGATTTAATACCAACTGCTCCTTTTGGGTCATGTAAAGAACATTTATTTTAATAACTGTTTGCAGGCACAGGCCCTTGCCCTAAATAAAATGATGTAAGTATTAGTTTACAGGCAAATTTGAAAGGAAAAAAAAAAGTCAGCTAAAGGAGAGGATTAAGAGAAATTCCTTTAACAGATTTTTTTTTTTTTCAAGATTGCATGGACTCTTTGTGTCTGTCTTGAGTGTGTTACACTTTAATGAGATTATTTTGACATTTTCAATAGATTTGAGCACCATGCATAACAAAGATTTCTTTCTGTTGCCCTTTCCTCCCAAGGAAATGTCTTTCTGTTGAACTAGCATTTGATAGTTGAGTTATTATACCCAGTTGTTATGATTTATATACTCCAGTCTCACATTTTATACATGCTGCCTGCCCTGGGCTTTGTCTATATACATAAGTATGTCCAGCTCCTTTCTTCTCTCACCCAATAGTCTGTTTGTGGTATGGATTTCACATCTGTGTGGGATTCTACAGCTTGCCGCTCTTACATACAGCCTTCTACCTCCCATCATTGAGATGCGGTAGGTGTCCATTGAGTCTCCAAGAAAGTGTTTCTAGGTGTGGCTCTCTCGGAAGGACATTATGCCCTGATCGTGGCTGTCTTATTCAAACTGAAGATTTGGGAAAATGGTCCCTTTCCGTACTTAAACATTCTTGGATTCTAGGTAACCTCTAGGCCCTGCTCTCGAATGCTGTCAGAGTTTAAGAGAAGGTAAGAGCCTTACATACATGGAACTTGTTCAAATCAGTAGGGATAGAATCACACTTCTACAGTCCAGGCCTTTCCCACCCTTACTCTGCCCCACTTCCCCACTAACCCTTCCGTCTTCTAGACCTTTAAGGTGCAAAATCTCTGTTCTTTGGTACAGGTGTGTGCAGTGTAATTTGGTAGGCCGACTTGACTTTAGTCATCTTTCCCCTGCCCTTCCCTTCCCTCCCCCTTCCTTTTCCTCTTATTTCTCTTTATATTTTATTTTATGTCTGTTCCATTCTTTTCTTTCCTTCCTTTCTTTGTTCATTCCCTCCCTCCCTCCATCCCTGTCTCTCTCCCTCCTTTTATTCTTTCCCATCCCACTTTCCTTCTTGCCAGTGCTGGGGATTGAACCTAAGGCCATGCAAGTGCTACACACTCATTCTCTACCACGGAGGTCCATCTCTATGTCTTTATTTTCTTTTATGGAGGTGGAAAATGCAGGGTCTCCCAACCTGGCAGAACCAGCCTGGTATTTGACTGAACTGACATTCTTTCCCTCTTCAGTGATGGCGTGTTGGGATGACAGCACATCTCCTCACACCAGCTTAGTCATCATTTCTTGATGCCAATGAAATCTTTATGGACAAGATCACTTCTTGTTGGCACCCTGACAGTAGTTTATTTAATGGTGAGGTCCTACTTTGCTCCAGATTCCTCACACTGCATGTGAGCTAGGTAGGTGTCCAGAAAGATATAGATTTGTACTAGAAGAGAAGCAGGTTGAATATCTAGGATAGGAAAGCCTTCTATGCTTTCTTCAACTCAATCTTCAGTATAAACTACTTGATACTTTAAGTTTCCTTTTGAATCAATGCCATATTCCCAGGGGCTACTCTGTTCTAAGGTGAAAGTGATACAGGCTGCTGATGAGTCCCCAGACATGACAAGCTGCCTGCCCATTATTACCTGGGGATGGTTTTAGAGTTCGGTGGTCTGGGAAATCTGTGGAAAGACACTTTATACATTTGATAAATCCAGCAGGTAGAGCATCCACATACATGTGGACACTCACTGTAATTGCATATATGTTCATGAATGTGGATATGTTCGCATGTTCACATGGTTATATGTGTACTTGTTTTATACACACACAAACATACATACACAATTAGTGTAATTCTCAGTAAAGCCTGTGATCAAGGTTTGATGTGTTATGTCTGGATTCCAGAAAAGTCTGTGGGTACTTGTGTGTGTATATGTGTGAGTGATGGTATGTACATGCACGTGGAGGTCAGAAGGTCACATCAGGTATCTCTTTTTATTGCTCTCCACGAAATATACTGAGGCAGGGTCTATTAATGAACTTGTAACTCTCAGATTTTGCCTAGTCCAACTAGGCAGCATGTTCTGTCCCTACTTCCCGAGTGCTGAAATTACAGGTAGGCTGAGATGCTGAGGATCCAAATCCAGTCTCCTTGCCCCATAAGAACTTCTGGACCCACTGAGCCTCTTCCTAGGCCTCTCAAGTATCTTCTGACTTCTTCCTACCACTATGGAGCTCATATCCTCACTATTTGGCATACAGGTTTTTAATGACCATGAGGCAATTTGTTTGGATTTGGGAATTACACCAAATTCCTTGTGTCAGGGTTTGTCCCTTAGCTTAGTGCTACTGGGAGGCAGGAGCTTTTTAGAGGTAAAGTGTAGAGGGAGGGAGGAAGTCACAGGTCAGAGGGGGTGTAGGGAACCATGAACACCCCTGTCTTTCTCTTCACTTCTCTTTTCTGAGGAGAACAGGGTCTATCATGAACTCCTACCAGGCTGTATTGTACTGCCCAAGGCTAGATCAGAAGAACTGATCAATTGTAGTTGGAAACCTATAAAACTACAAGCCCAAGCAAACCTTTTTTCTTTGAAAGTCGATGTGTTTTGGGTATTTGTCACAGTAACAGAAAGCTTGCTAACACAAACCATTTGTTAACCTTTCTTTTTATTGGACACACATCTTCCTTAGATAATTTATTTATGTTACTTGATTTTTAATGTTCAGAAAATTTCCAACAGATCTCCCATTTTTTCCCTACTTCTTCTCTCTTAGTTAGAGATTTTGTTAACTTATAGAACTTTAGGGCTCACTTTCTTGCGTTTGTAGCTAACATATTTTTTTGTAGTTGAGGTAATACAACCTTTATTTTTGATTCTTCAGAAGAATATAACCATCTCAGTGGCACTAGAGTCTTGAGACACCTGATAAAATGAAACTTATGGAGGAAGCATCTTGTATTTTCATGAACAGTCTTTGAGTTTAAGAGGTTGAGGATGAAAGCGCTTGAGCTAAGCCTTGAACACTGTAGCCATTTGGGCCTTTCTTTCTTCCTCCATATAATCATTTCTACTCACCTCAGAAGGTCATTGTGTGGACTGCTAATTTATATTAAGCATTCAGAGTAGTGCCAGCATGCTCTGGGCATCCATACCAGCGTTTTCCTTACTGCCCTCAACTCTCTTGACTGACTCTGCTTATATCCTTGTCGTTTTAATGTCTTTACAAATTTTGTACGTAGCTATTTTAACTTAAATACATTTGCACAGATACTTAACAAGTCATAACGGCTTTTATGAGAATCATCCAAACTATTGGCTATTGTTGAACATCTAAGCTTTTCCTTATTTAAGAAAAACTGACCATAGATATACCTGCAATGAACAGATTAATGTATTTTTTCTTTTTAAAGATGACACATAATTATTGTGCATGTTCGTGGGTAGAATGTATGACGCTCAATGCATGTTTGTGGCACTATGTAATGATATTGGGGTTTTGCCATAAGCTTTCACTTCTAAACAACCAAACCTTCAACACTAGTTATTTTGAAGTATACAATAAACTGTTTCTATATAGGTATTTTTCTATACTGTCAAATGTTAGAAACTACCCCACAAATCTAAGCACACCACTGCTTTTCTTTTCTCGTGTTTTGAACAATAGCCTTCTAATCATCCTCAGAAATCTGCTCTCCATCAACGGGTGTGAATATCTTAGGGGTTGTGTCTATGGCTTTGCTGCCTCCTGATGGACTGGACCAGGAGGCATGGATGTTCAAAGTTCCAGCAGCATGGGAAAGAGTTTGGGCAATTTAGCCATAGATTTGGTGTTCTCAACAGTCACCTTGGAGAGGTAGTGATCCAGGAAAGAGGAATGCCTCAGCCTTTCCCCTCTCCATACTAGCTGCTTCTTCCTCACTAGCCCAGTCTAAAACAGGGGCAAAGTGACTGTCCAAGGCCAGCTTTTGTGGGCTCAGAATTCACTCCAGCCTTCTTTTCACTGTTTTATTTTTTTCTTAAGAGCTCACTCTTTATTTTTATTTCTGCAGCTCGTGCTGTATATATTCATAAAATGAAAACCTCTATTCCAAGACAGTTTTCACTGGGGAAAAAAAATCAAAACAAACGGATTGTGGATTTAGTCCAAGTAAACACTGATTTTGGTAAATTTCACTTGCAGGGCAGTCCATAACAATTGTGTCTGCCCTTGTTAACCCCAGGGCCATTACGCAGCCAATGTAAGAATTTAAAGAATAATTTTAAGTGAGATTTTATTGTGTTGACATCCGGCTCATTTCACGTCATCTTAGGTCAAACTCTGAGTACTTACATTTCTGGGACTGATGTCTGGGAGCTTGGTCAGGGGCATCTGGAACTGGGCTGGGTGCTGGGAGAGTCTGCTGCAACACTGGAAGTAGCTGCTGAGGCTCTTCACACACAGCAACTGCATCGGTCAGGTGCCCTACACCTTCCTTATGGTCCCTTCGCACCAACAACTCTTCACCGAGCCGTGTTTCTTCCGGGAAGAGTTTCTGAACAGCTTCAGCATCTCTAAGGACAAGTGACTTGGACAGATTGCTTCTCTCCCTGGCAAGTTTCTCATTTTCTTTGTTCTTAAAGCTGGGGTTACTCTGCTTTTTGAAGTTGAAGTAGATGCAGTGTTGTGTGAAGAGGGTGCTGCACATAGCTGCCACTTTGGTTCTCTTTCTGTCAGTCTACTTTGCTGCTCTGGGGCACATGCTGACCACAGCATTGGCTGAGCAGTGGTTAGCTCCAAGTGCTGGGAGCCTGTTAGTTGCTCACAGCTACCCATTAGAAATGGAAAGGCTAGTTCACTTCCTCCTCATGTCTTCCAAGGCTGTCCTTGGTGGCCTGCTTCTGGATTCTCCATCTGGTTTTCTGACCTTACTCCACCCCTCTGATTGCCTCTCTGGCCTATGCTCACTCACTTGCCATCAGGAGGCTTCTAAAACAGTGTGTATGCATGTGAGAAACTATACTCTCTGCCCTGAGGAATCTCCATCAGGCTTTTGGTAGATGCATAAATTCTCGTTTAATGATGCATCTGCCCAGAAGGTAATAAAAACAGTCTCCTGAGTGCAAAGAACAAACACAAGCAAGGGGCTGAGCTCCAAGCTCTGCATAACAGAAACACCCTCTTAAAAACACATGTATATATGTGTACATATATACACACATATATACACACACACATATATATGTATATATCCATCCACATATTATGACCCAATAGTTCCACTTGTAGGGTAAAAGCTCAATAGAGAAACAGCACCTATATTTCACCCAAAAGCATGTAAGAGCATACTTATAGTAATGTTATTTATAAGCCATCAACTACAAACAGAATGTGCAACTTTGGAATATGGGCAACACAAGTATTAAGTATGCATGCAAAGGGGTATTATTCAGAAGCATGAGTGGGTTCCCTTATGCTCCTTGTTTCTGTATGAATCTACCATGAGTCTACAGCTCTAATGATGAGCAAGGGCTGACAATCACAGGCAAATGATTACATGTGCCCATCATCAGCCCGGTGCAGAGCTGACTTCTGGGGTTTGGGTAAGGCTCTAGTGCCCGATCTGTACATTGGATGTGAAAACAGAGATCTGAATTATGTCTGGTGGCATTTCTATGCAAAATCAATAGTCAGGGGATTTTCTAGAACCCAGCCTAGGTGGTATCTTCATTATCCTCTCTTCAGATGTGTCTTAGTGTTTTTATTGCTATGAAGATACATCATGACCATGGCAACTCTTATAAAGGAAAACAGTTGGGGCTGGCCAACAGTTCAGAGCTTTAATCCATCATCATCATGACAGAAAGCATGGTGGCACTCAGGCAGAAGTAACAGTGACACAGTGGGCCAAGCTTGAGCATCAGAGACCTCAAAGCCCATTCCTTAGTGACACACCTTCTCTGCAAGGCCACACCCATTCTAACAAGGCCACACCTCCTGGTAGTGCCACTCCCTATGGGACTACAGGGCCATTTTTATTCAAACCAACACAAGAAGTATTTGTTTGTTTGTTTGTTTGTTTTTTTGTTTATTTATCTATCTATCTATCTATCTATCTATCTATCTATCTATTTATTTATTTATTTATAGCTGTTTCTGGCATCACTACTTGCCAATGAATGTGTGAAGTGGTAGCTGTGGCATCAGTGTCTGGACACATTCAGTCTTCTTACGATCCTTAGTAGGATGTAGAATCATGCCATGTATATCTGATACTTCTTGCTTCAGTGCCTGAAACATTGGAGGTAATCGACATATTTAAAGACACTACTTGCTGAGGAGGGAAGAAAGAAAGCATCTCCAGCATTTAGACAACTAAGGATTCAGCTAAATAATTACAGAAAAATAAATCACAACTGAGTTAGCAATCAGGGGAGTACTGAGTGCCCACAGGAAAATTGTCTTTCCGGAAGCAGACATGACTGTTTTCCCAATTTTCCTAATTGGCAGGGGTAAATCAGAAGACCCAGGTCCTGCTTATGGCTATCAGACCCCTGGGAGAAGAAGCTTGAGAAAGCACCTTCTTGATTTCACTGAACTGTAGTGATAGATACTTGTTTTGAAGGTACTGAGGTGGGATGCAGTGCTAAAAACATGGCCACAGCAGAGACAGGGAGTCTGGGTAAGAGAGAGTTAAAGCACTGGAACAGACAAGACTTTGCAATTGATGGAAACAGGAGCTTGAAATTTAGCCAGCCGTGTAGCAAGAATGGGGTAAGTGGTGAAATTCTAAAACATGTTTTAAGAAAGGGCCAAGAATTAGGAAGCATCTTACTATTTGCAGAAACCATGCTCATAAATTAAGCTCATTTAATCTTCTATACTTGATGAGGTATATAGTATTTAGTATAATAAATATTGACATATTACTGTACCCATTTTATAGACGTTAGGTTGAAGTTAATCAAGGTATAGTGCCTACAAAATCACATAGCTTTTTTTCAGTTAGAGTGTTGCTTCTTAACTGATGTGGGATGTCTTTATGTACACCGAATTACTGTTGGATAATAAACGAACTGTTTTGGCCTATGGCAAAGAAGCTTAGGGGCAGGTGGGAATTATAAGCATAGATAAAGGAAGAGGAGAGACATGTTTCAGCTGCTCAAGAAGCAAGATGCAAAAGTACAGGTATAGTCATGAACCACATGGCAATATAATAGATGAATAGAAATGAGTCTAGTTAAGTTGTAAGAACTATATAATGAACCTATGCTGTAAGCCAAATGGTTTGTAATTAATATAAGCCTTTGGGACTTAGCAGCTGTGGTACTGCAGGTCTGGACCTTGGGCTGGACAAGCCAGAAATCTTAGACTACACTTAACCACCCACCTGCAAAGCTCAGGTTCAAAAGCAGTGTGAGAGCTTCCAGTAAGAGGAAGAAAAGATGTCAGACTTGGGAATGGAAGACAAGGCCCAATCTTGGCAGAGACTAGAGTTCTTAGGTTGATGATCAGGGCAATTCGGAGAAAGGAGTTAGAACCTGGCATTGGACATGCAACATGTATCAGTACTGGTAGTTTGGATATATGTTGCATGTCCAACGCCAAGTTCTAACTCCTTTCTAACTTCAGGTTAGTGCTGGGGTTTTGCGGCATCAAGGTGATGGATATATGATTCCTAGACTTGGATTCTAGGTAACAATGTAGAATCCATCTACTGGACTCTGGATTAAGAGCTAAGTGAGTCTTGAGGCAAGAATGAATAAATGGTGACTTATTATTTATTTATTACTTATTATTCTAAGCTACCAACTTCTCTCTCTTTCTTTCAGGTTGGGATTAGCTCTGAGTGAAAGAGTCAGTGACTTTACCATTGGGGAGAGTATACCTTGGGGTATGGAAAGAATGCATTCCTAGCACTCATTGGTGTTAAAAAATTGCTTCTAGGGCTGGAGAGATGGCTCAGAGGTTAAGAGCACTGGCTGTTCTTCCAGAGGTCCTGAGTTCAATTCCCAGAAACCACATGGTGGCTCACAACTATCTGTATGAGATCTGGTGCTCTTTTCTGGCCTGCAGGCAGAACACTAAATATCAAATAAATAAATCAATAAATCAATAAATGAATGAATGAATGAATGAATAAATTAAATCTTTTTAAAAAAAAAATAAAATAAAAACTTCTGTTTCTTTTCAGCCAGTTGTGGTGAGTCTTTCGAGGAAGGTACCCCATCCTTCTGCAGTAAAGGGATCAATGTATGGTACAATATGCAAAGTGGCAAGAAAGGGGCTTCAGAGCAGACACCTGAAAACAGTTGACATTTCTCCTAGAACCTCAAAACCTATGAGAGATCTGGTTTCTGTCCTTTCATTCTTCCCCTTGCCACCTTCTGATTCTTTAAAGATTTCCATATTTATAAGCAGATAGAGATGGTTCTGTTGCTTATAGACAGTGGATACAAAGCCCACACATTTAGGATATAAGGGGAATATCATGAGTTCATTCAAGAAGGGACTCTTTGCTCTTTATTGTTGGGTCCAAATGTCTAGTTTGATGTCTTCCTGATGCCAAATCCTCAGTGAATATTACCTGAATAAAAAAATTAAGTGAACAACTGAACACATGTATCATCTCTCATCATTTGGCCACTGTGGTCATGTAAACATACACAGTTTAGCACTGGTGACAGATCCGATAAGGCAGTGACTCTAAGCCACCATGCCAATCACTTTAATCCAGCCAAGAATACTTCCTGTTTTGCGAATAAAACAAAGCACATCTTCATTTTTATGGCAGTCACCACTTCTCCTGGGAGAAACGGGGTTATTGTAATTCCAGCTTAGCTGAAATATGTAAGGCTTACTCATCCTGTGCATAAAATTGATAACTTGTGCATCTGGGACTGTCTATCTCTTTCCTATTAATCCATTTTAGACTTTATAAGTCAACTGAGCATTCAGCTTTTGAAAAATGATTCTGGAAAATCATTTTGCATAAGTACTAGTAAATACTGGCATGTGTTCCTGGCAGGGGATGGAAATGGTCCATTTGGTCTCTGGTGGCCCCAGGAGCAGAAATAGTGGCTGGAGACTTGGCGGAGTTTGGACGGCAATAAGCATGTGCTGGTCAGTTTTACTTTCCATTTAATGAGGATGATTCATTTTAGAATTGCACAAGGGAGGACCACAAGGCTGATGAGAGATGCACACATGCATATCAATAACCAGAATGACGGGTAGTAGGGAAAATGGTTAGCTTTCTTCTTTGGGTTCATGGATGCAGCCAGTTGGAAGGTTCTAATGAGGTTATTAAGTTTATGTTTGTAGACTGTAAGCATGGCCAAGCTGTTAATCTTTTTGTAAATTGTGAGCTATGGGATATTTTGCAGCTATAAGATGACAAGGCTATTGGCATCTTCTGCCTGTTTAATTTCACCACTGACCATCTCTCTGTGCTGAAGGAATGGAAATTGTGGCTCCTTCAAAAAACACCCAACTGTTTGCAGACCCGAGAGACCTCAAAGCCTATATAAGCTGATCAAGAACTGCTTAGAAAGAGAGGGGTGTATTGCTGGCTTGGCTCTGGGTTTGTGACCGCGTGGATCTGAGTTCAAACGAGGTTCGTGGAAACAAGTAAGTGGGAGATGAGGGTAATTAACTAAAGTAAAAGTAAAAAACAAAGGTTTCCATCCAGTTATTTTATGCCGCAGACTCATTTTATGAGACAAAATTAGGAAAAAAAAATGCTGCAACTTTCTGTTGACGGGTTTTGTTAGTAGAAACTTAAACAAGTTTCTTTGGTTTTCGAACAAGTTAACTTTTAATAATTGATCCATCCACTAGTGTAATTATTTTATTAATGATGATGCTTAAAGTTAAATATTTTTTATTCTCCGAGTAAGTGCAGATGCTATTTAAAGCTGTACACCAGCTGTACAAGGTAAAACTGTCTGCGAATTATTTATTCACCATCACAAATGCCACCCAAGCTGTAAAGTGCAGAAAACAAAAGCAAATGGGGAGGATTTAGTTTTGGAAAATGAGTGCTCTTGCCTTGTATGTATCGATCCTAACAAGTGGTGGAAGTCAATTTTGTGTGCAATAAAGGGTGATGTAAGAAAGGCGCTAGGGATGTTGGTCCAGATGGTGGACCAGAGGCACTGGCATGGCTGTGTGGATGGAGACTGATCCAAGTTATTTTCTGAAACTGCGTGTCTTAACCTCTCTATCTCATCAGTCAAAGAAATACTGAAGGACTGGGAAGTTCCCCAGGTAACAGTCAGCATGTAGATGTTTGCTGTATCCAACCAGAATAACAAACCACAAAAGAATAAAAGAGAAACTGAATTAGAGTCTTGGCAAAAGGCATTAAAAGTCAGTAAGCCAGAATCCAGGCAAGGAGGCTGCTCCTCAAAAGAGGCAAGTGTTTGAATTTAGAGTTTTGTTAATGACTGACTTATGCCCCCACAAAGAGATCTATTAAAATCCTAAGCAGTACCTGTGAACATGACCATATTTGGAATTAGGATCTTTGTGATATAATCAAGTTAAGATTTAGACATCAAGTTAAGAAGGGGCTTAATCCAATATGAATGGTGTATTTACAAGAAGAAAATACCCTAAGTTAGAGATGTGGGAAAGAGTACCTGGAGATGATAGAGGCCATGATTAGAACAATGCAGGTGTCAGCCAAAGAATGCAGATAAGCAGTAGATTCAAGAAGCCAGGAAGAAGCCAGGGAGACTGTCCTAGGAGTCTTTTAAGGAGTGTGGTCCATTGATACCTTGGTTTTATACACCCAGACTCCAGAACTGCCGGGCGATACTGTTCTGTTATTTTAACCCAGTGCATTTTTATGGCTAACTTGGGACACTACAGCTCTCCTCGAGGGTTTGTATTGAGCCAGACTCATAGCCCTGACAGAACTAATTTTGTAGATAGTGACAAGGTAAGACCTCTGATAGGGGTGGGGAATAGAGCGAGAGGTGAGGAGGTACCCCTGCAACTGATGATTGACCAAGTTCTCCTTGGTCTATGTGGTGCTAGTTTGGGTGAGCAAAGCACTTCTACCCCCACGGTAGGAGCAGGCCCAGAATGGTGTGTTGACCAACGGTCGAAATCAGCACCGTCTCTCCCAGTTTTCTCTTTGAGTTCTTCCCTTACCCCACATATGTTGCTCATATCTTCAAAGCAAGGGCAGAGAAGTCAATGTTTGAGGAGAAAAATAGGAATTTTTAGAAAGCAACCCAGGCATGGTCCTTCTTGGTACCAATATGATCCGTAGACTCCCTCCGTGGAGAGATGAGCGCGAGATGAGTGCATGGGAGAGATACGTGCAGGATGGAATCAATGCAAGTTGAATTCTGTGATAGCGCTAGTGTCCTGATACGGATGCTCTGGGGCTAGAACCATTTCTCAGTGGGCATCTCGACTCCTCCTACAGACTGACCACAGTTAGAGAGGGCTCTCCGTTGAAGAGGAGCAATTAGTCACATGCCAGCTCTTTAAAGGTCTTTAAGCCAGAACGTGTGCACCTCTGGGCGCCACCATTTGCTTCTCCAGGGGTTTCCCCAGGTAAACTGCAGAGGGGCCAGTGAACATTCCCTGTGATTTTCTTTTCTCTCTGAGCGTGTTTCCATGACATGATCCCTGCAGAGCACGGCCTGGTGAAAGCCTTATTCTGTGAGACTCTTAGCAAGCCTCTACACCTACACCCACAGCTTCTCATGTTAAATGGGAGCAAGTTAAACAGAGGGTTTACCAAAGAATGCTAAAGATCACTCTTGGTTTCTCTTGCTTCTCACAGCCAGACCCCACTTCCCTAAGGCTCCTTTATTTGTTATACAAATACAAGAAAACAGCATTTTTGAATACTCTTTGAAATGCCCTTTTGAAGTCAGCATTTTTCCTAGAGAGATGTATTAAGTTCTTAGATACCGCCAGCAGCTACTTTTTATATACTAAAATTTGCCTCAGTGAAGGTCTTTTAAATACTCTGGCTTTCAAGAATTATCTCAAAAAATCTGAATATAGTTTCTTCTATTACAATTGAGGCCTATGTCACCTGAGAGTACTTTCTGAGAATATTAACATTATAATATCATCCTGAAATTTTTCATTAAGAAAAAAGTCATTCTTCATATACCTAAAGCAATTAATTATTAAATATTACAATAAGCTATTCCAATCTTATTCAAATATGCTCTGAAAATACCAACCTAATGGAGCCTTGTTCTAGAAGGAGTTCTTTAGCTTTCAGTGGATGTTAAGCATTTTTGGAGACCCAGTTTGAATACAGCTTTAGACCTAGAACTGGTTTATAACCTTGTCTTATGCTTTATTAACTTATATGACCTTGACTGGTCCCTTAATTGTCTTGAACCTCCATTTTCTAATCTGCAAAATGAGACTGATGCTAATTTATATCCGGTAGAATTGCTAGAAAAAATGGAGATAATTGGGGAGGGGCTCTAAAAGAGATACAGAGCTTGATTCCACCACTGTATTTTTTCATTTTTTTTTGTTTTGTTTTGTTTTTCATTTTAGTATATGTGTGTGTGTGTGTGTGTGTGTGTATGATGTGTTGTATATGTGTGTATATCTGTGATATGTGGGAACAAAAGTAGTAGATGAGCAGACAGTATTGTGACAGCTAACACATCATGTCAGTCAGAAGGAGGAGGAGGGTGGGAAGGTCCAAAGATGAGAGAGAAGAGGTCATTGAGCCAAAGTAATAAAACCACATGTCCTCTAAATATGGTGCCTGCTGCCTTGATCTTGGGTGGAGATATTAGCAATTCCATCACTGAATAGGATTGTCTATGAGGAAAGCTTGAGGCTCTACCGGGTTGGACCTCTGAGTCATCTCTAGCAAAGAGGATGGATGTCTGAGAGCTGTCAGCATAGTCTCAAGCATTCAGATGGCATTAACTAAATGCATACTATTTGAATCAAGTAGTGCTAGGATAGGGGATGCACTTTGGGGTGCTATAAAGAAGCAGAAGAATCCCATAATTTCAGAGATTTAATAAGCCATGTGGTCAAACTGGTGCCCGGCACGGCATTCATTTCTAGTATTTTAGTTTGAGTTTCGGCACTTACTGTCAGCCTCAGTGACTCAGAAACGAGTCCTTCCTCCATCTATAGAGGCATCTCATACACAGTCTCATCAGAAACTTTGTAAATGCTAAGACTCTGTCCTATGGGAGAGAGTAAAAGATGCTGTGACATGAATGTTGCCTTCCGGGCAGGGTCTGTCCCAATAGCAGGACTTTGGTGAGGCCAAAGCCACTTTATTTGATGGTTGAATAAAATCAGTCTCATGTCCTCAATTTGACTTTTGTCCATGAATTTAGAATGATAAAGGCCTGGGGGTAGATACATGATGTGCAAATGCAAGACACTGATGTAAACAAGACCATCAGTGCCTTATTTGAATGCCCTTCTAGAATCCATGTGCTAAATTCTTTGATTTGGGGACAGTCTGTCATCTGTCAGATGATGTGTTTTACCTACTGTTTGTTTTAGAGTCCAGCCTGTAACTCATTCTTTGTGTTCTCTAGGCATGGGGATGCAAGATCGGTCCTCTTTTTGATTGCGGATTAAAGAGGTGGAGACGGTTCACATAAGTCCTAGAAGTTACATAAGGTCTCAGAAGAGTGGCTTAGCCAGCAAGGTGGGGCTGCCTGCATGCCTGCTTTTACTACATTGTTGAGAGGTCTGGTGTAAGAAACTAATTTTAGATTTCTTTAACTAGTCATTCTTCTCCCATTAAGTGAATTCAAAAGATGCCCTAACAATGCCCTAACACAGCCTCAATTCAGACTTTTACAAGGTGTTGCTACATTTTTCTTTCCAGTCATACAATTGGAGGAATAAATTCAGCTGGCCTATTAGCATGAATATTAGATTTTTGGTGTTTTAATTTGCATAAACTCCCTCATCTACCTGGCAACCATTTGGATACTTATATGCCCACCCCACTTCCATTTCTCTATGGATCAGGAGGGAAAAATAAAAATCTAAAATATTTACCAGTTACTACTTTATTATAGAAAATGTACATACGATTCTCTAGAGAAAAAAAGAAATGAGCTATTAAAATGTCCAAAACATGAAGCTAAACTTTCCTTAATTTGTCCCAGGATACAGATAGGACTCCTTCTCGTACTGTCTTAGTAATATAGCAGAGGCTTACTCATGTGGGTGTTCAAATCTCAGTATGTTTTTAGGGAGAATCCTATCCTGAATGGGTATTTATAAGACATCTTAAAACCATGTTGGGTGACAGGAGAATGATCCTGACTACTCTGATTAAATGGAGAATGTTATTCACAGTGGCACTTGAAGAATTGGGGAGCAATTTAAAACTCCTTGTGAGTTGATGACCGCCACCCCCCCTCATTGTTCTCTTTTATTTATCCACGAGCATAATTGTTATGGACAACTATAATGTATAGCACTAAGACACTACCAGAGCGTACAAATACTCATCAAGGCAGGGGCATGATCATCACTTTTGTTCAATTTTTGAGTTAATTAAATAAGACATTCTAAAACTTATGTCCAGGAAAGGTCAGAAATTTCCAAATGCCAGCAGTAGAGTAAAACTTAGGTTCTTTTGGCTCTGGGTCCTGCTTTGTTGGTTATATTTTATCTGTTGGGAAGATGAAAGTGTACATTTTTAGTGTGCAGACAAAGGAAAACTCACAGAAAAAAATATTATTCACTTTACAAAAGGTTCATAAACTAAGTTCTTTAAACTCTAGGATCTCTAGTGTACTAGAATACTTACTCTCTCCTTCCTTCCTCCCACTGTCTCTCTCCTTCTTTCATTTTTTCTTCCTTTCTTCATGTGACTCAAGCTAGCTTTGAACTCAATCTCAAGCAAGGCTTGCTTTGAATCCTGATTCTTCTGCCCCTATCTCCCAAGTATGAATCTTACAGGTCTGTCTATTGCAATTCAATATAATATAATGTACAGGTCGCTAGTAGTATCATTTAGAAATATGACTTTACCAGGAATATTTGTTTACATAAGAGAACTGGAGGAAAGGTGTGGTTAGATGAGAGAGAAAACTTGGCTACAGAAAGCAGACATTCTTGTTTTTTTTTTACTGGTAGAAAGGGGGCAGACCTTAAGATAACCTTCGGATGGTGCCGTTTAACCAATCCCCCCTTCTTAAGGGTGTGGTCTATATTTAAGAGAAAAAAGTATTATTATCCAGATGCTGAGAACTTGAACATACCCAAGACTTGCCAATCTTGTTTTAGACATAATGGAATAAACATCAGTAGGGATGTGAGTTCTCTTTGTGACTGTTGCTAATGCTGCCTTTGAATGCTGATGAAAGAGACCATTTGGTTGCTTAAGTTGGACTGGAACAGAGGAGGCATTTAAAACATCAAGCAAGATCAGTTGACTAACAGGATTAGTGCAGGAGGCGGTGACAAAGAGAACAGAGGAAAATTTAGAAGAAGACCAGAGAGCTTGCAGCAGAGAGTAAACCCATCTTATTAAGAGCTCAACCCTGTGGTCTTGCTAACGCCATCGCATCGTAGAGATGAGCTGCTTGCAGGCTGTGATCAAAGCCATATCCACAATGCAGCGAAATGCTAGCTTGAAAAGGGGAAGGTGCAATTAAAAAAAGTTTTGTTTTTTTTTTCCTAAATGATGTTGAGAAACAAGTTTTGTAGCATTTTCTTCTTCCCTCATTGAGTTGACAGAACCAACCTGTTGGGCCCAGTTCCACAAAGCTGTGGCTCATGAAGGGTTCTCAAAGGGGTTTCTCTTTGTTTTTCAATGTCTAGTTGTAAATTTTGTTTCCTTTTATTCTCTGGACACAACACTTCAGAAACTCTATTCAGAGTTTCTGTGGGTTTCAGGATAGTTTAATTGAACACACTCAGGTGTCTGAAATGACTATCTCTATTCAATGGGTATTACCATTTCTTCAATTCTCAACATTTTTGCTTAAACTGATCCCACTTGTACATTCCTGGATCAATGTGGGTGGGAAATCCAATTACACCAATATTTTATTTCCAGAAAAATAGCAGGCAAGAGGGTCCACTGAGACCCATTACATTTTCAGAGCTCAGTAGAATTGAGTGCTGTTAAATAAACCATTGGCACATAATCAACGGTCATTTATTTTAATGCAGAATGATCTGTTAACAGTAGATAGAAACCATTCAATACCATTGACAAACAGATAGCTCATAGCCTTAAATTAGTTAGCCTATTTTTGTAATGAATAGAGACTTAATTTGAGTTTCCTCATCTTGGGAACACGAAACAGAATTATATCATACAGTGAATAACGGTTTGAGAGATTTTAATTTAGTTTGGCACTATGGATTCTTCTAATTATTGCTGACTCTTCACATGGCAGAGACAGTGACCCTGCGCCCAGGGGCAAAACAGATGCTTCTCACCTGCATGCTCATTATCGAACTAATTATTCTTCAAATGATTCTATAATATTCACCGGGAACCCAATCCTGGGACTATAAATAAAGGCTTAAGTCATTTATAGTGTGCTTGCCTGCTCTGCATCCCAACTCATATCAGAAACTTGCATGTCCTCATCTACCCTGAGGTAAATTCTTTACATTTTCATTCTTGGGCATGAATTCTTTTTCAGTATCGTAGTTTCCAAAACCCAGATTAGCCCAGTTTTGCTAGTGGCCTGAAGACTGTTAAATCTATTGATTTCCATTGCTGACATTTGGAAATTGAAATTTTTGCATAAGAATCTTGGTTTCTCTGTTCCTCAATGACTGTCTGGCCATGCTGGATCCCCTTGCTCGAGACCTGACAGTGACCTAGTGCTGAGTGACAAGTGTACCTTTCTCAGCACAGGCACATAACACTTCTTCACAACTATAGCAGGAGCTGCTGTAAGTTGCTGGCCATTATATTACACCTTTCCCCAGGCATTTTATTTGTCTCATGGTTCTAAGGCTTTAAAGCATTCCTTGGCCTTAAGGAATTCCTACTTTAAGAAGTCTCATTTCTCATCATATCCAACTATTTGACCCCCGCTCCATATTAAATATGGAATTTGAGGGGCTATAACAAATTTAAAGTACAATATAATTTTACTTTAAAATAATTTTAACTTTCATTTTTAGCATTTTGGACTATTTGAATATAAGATGGTAGCTCTCTCTCTGTCTCTCTCTGGATGAGTGGGATCACCTGTTCTCCACATTCACTGGGTCTGAAATGCTCTCGTCAGTTTATTTGGAAGTCTACTCAAAGGGAGGATTCTTAGCTCATTTTGACTTTACTGTAGCTTTAAGCCAGGTCAGGAATCAATGTTCCTTTTAACTTGATGGTGAAACAGGAATGGAAAGCAAAATCAGAAGCCTTAAGCCCCTTCATTTTCTCAGATCTTTAATCTAGACATAGAGATTTTATCCAGTTATTCGCGGAGACAGCACACTGAAACAGTGATGTCACCAGTAGAAAATTCTCAAGTTGTTCATAGTCCATCATGGTGTCTGCAAACACCTTAAAATGTCTTTTCTACTCTTTGTTACCTTACGGTTATGTTAGTTATGAGACCAAGAGCTAGATCTGAAAACAGTAAGGAAGCTTGACATGTCAGCATATGCCTTTAACCCCAGTGCTCTGGAGCCAGAGGCATATGGATCTCTTGAGTTAGAGGTCAGCCTGGTCTATAGAGTGAGTTCCACATCAGTGATGGCTACACAGAGAAATGCTGTCTCAAAACCAAAACAAAACAAAAAAGAAGTTCAGATATTATTAACTGCACATATTTCATTAACAATTTGATAATTGCGTTCAAGTATTGTTTTTTTGTACTTTTGTTCATTTTGTTTTAGAATGCTAAAAATATTATTTTGAGAAGGTATTCATAGGCTTTGTGAGACTCCTGTAGGAATGATTATCACAGCCTGAGTAGCAAGCCTATGAAGGAACAGAGGTCCAGTTAAAGGGCATTCCACCCTTCTGTGACTGGGAGGAAGAAGATGAAGGGCTGAGTGAAGAGCTGGAAACCAAAGACCCTGTTACCAATGGGCCAGAGAATTTTAAGAACCAAGAGAAACTGATGAGATTAAGTCAAATGTATCGAAAGTAGAAGAAGAGGGTAGTAGGTGAGAGTGTGAATTCTGCCCAGTGTGACTGGAGAAGTGAATAGGATTCAGTTGAGAAGTGGTGGGTTATGACTACAGAATTGGAAATGGGTTTGAAGGAAGGTATTTTTAATGCAACCTTTCCCCAAAGTTCTGCGTGATAATGGAATTATTACAGATAATGGTATTAGGATATAATTGTTAAAAAGCTTTCCTAACTTGTTATCTAAGATATATGTTCTTTATGAACACATTAAATAACAAGATTTAGTAAATTATGAGAAATAATAATATTAGTAAATGATTGCTAAAATAGCTTCTCCAACTTCTTATCTAAAATATATGTGCTTTATGAACACATTAAATAACAAGATTTAGCAATCTACTTTTTTTCTCTGTATATCGGTTTACTAATGTCTGTATAGTATTGTGGATCTGGAGTAGAACAAAGTTTGAAGATGCATTTCAAAACCATTACAAAGCTACAGTCCCCAGGGCAATCTGGCACTGGGATAAGGGAAGCCATAGGGATTCATGAACAGAATTTAGATAGCACATTTGTCCTTACATGTATCACTACTAACTTGCAACAAAGGTGTCCAAACTGTTTAACAAGAAAAGAGAACAAGAAGAATCATTTTGACAAATGGTACTGGTACAGCTGGGTACCCATCTGCAAGCGAAACTGTACCATACTCAAAATCCATCTACTAGCTAGCACGGTAAAGTTCTCAGAGAAAAAATCATAAGAATATATCCATGGTGTCTGTCTGGTTAGGAAACAGTTTTTTAACCATGACACTAAAAGCACAAAGATGAACAACTGTTTCTTTACTGACGTTAGACTTTATCAGAATTAAAAATGTGTATATTGTAGCTGATAAGATGGCTCAGCAGGTAAAGGTGCTTGCTGTCAAGTCTGATGACCCAAGTCAGACTTGCACGGAGGGAAGAGGGAACAGACTCCTGTAAGTTGACTTCCATTTGCTTGTTGTGATACACATGCACCATCCCTTATACACAAAATGAGTAAGCAAGTGCACCACATTCATTTTCAGATGATGCCTTTAAGAATATGAACTGGTAACTGGACCATGGAGGAAGACATTTGCAAATCATGTGTCTGCGAAGAGATGAGCATTCAGAATGTAGAAAAGCTTCTTGTAATTCAGTATTTAAGCAGACTAATAAAGAATTTGAACAGATATTTCTGTGAAGAAGATAGGAAAATGGCAAACAAACAGATGAATAGATGCCTGCATCATTAGCATTAGGAAAAATGCAAATCAGAAATCACAATTAACACTTCATGCCTGCAGCACAGCTATATGAAAATGACAGATGACAGCAGGTGTCAGAGAGGATGTAGGGACACTGGAACCACAATACATGGTGCAGCCACTTTGGGAAGACAGTCTGACAAGTCCTCAGAATGTTAAACAAAACATTGCTAAATGACCTATCAATTCCCAAGGTATCACCTGTCCAAGAGAAGTGAAACTTTTCTGCATAGAAATGCATGTTCAGATGTTCATGGTAATGCTATTCAACTAGCCAGATAGAAAACAAACCAAATGCCCATTATTTGGGGATCAATTAAGCAGAATGTGGCAAACCCAGACAGTAGGATGTCACTGGATAATGAAGGAAACAGTGGTGACATATGCTATTACTAGGGTAGATGTTATGAATGTAATCGAGTTGGAAGAAGAGTGTCTAATGCATAGTTACATGTATAGGCCAAGGTTCCCTTGGATTTGGACTTGGGGAGTTACAAAAGAGGACCAGAAGATGGGTTAAGGACTGTTGTGTCTCCATCTTAGAGCGTGGATAAAGACATGAGAGACAGAAGATCTTAGAGGTTTAACTGATCAGTTTCTTATGTGTTCTTTCCAGGTTCATGTATTTACCATCATCCTACAGGTAAGGTGGTCTCTAGAAGCTTTCATTTGGGTTATTTGGGTTCTATTTGGCTGATTATCATGGAGAACTTGTGGGATCTAGTTGAAATTATAAGCATGATGCTTGTGAGACTTTGCCAGAAAACAAAAGGTAGTGTCCGGGATTCAGGAAGCATGGTGTCTTTGAATTTTCTCTTCAATTTTAGAAATGTTTTCTATTTTTAAGGGCTCTTGAAGATCTGTAACTACTTTAATCCCACTTGATCCTATATAGGTCAAAAATTATCTTTCTTTCTCATAAGCATATCCTCTGAGCGTTGAGTGTCTGCTTTCAAGTTTTAAAGCAGTGTTTTAGCTCTATCATCTCTTTTAAACCTGGATCAGAAGGCGAATGTTCTAGAGAGGCTAAAAATCACCTGGGTAACTATTTTTTGCTCACTCCAGTTTACCTGATGAGAATTAAGAAGACATATTTGGAGAGGGGGAAGTTTCATATCCGAAAAAAAATGTTCTTTTCCAGAATCTTCCTTGAACCCAGTCACCCAGTCACCAGAAGACTTGTGAAATGTATGTCCCCCCCCCTCCTTTAAAGACAATTCTGGCTTTGCTGAAGGTAACAGGTTACCATGTAGGATTCTTGTTTTATTTCAGAAAAATGTATAGGAACTGTGCATGGCCAGGGGACCTGGAGACAGAGCAAACTGCAAGTACAGACAGGAAAAGTAGAGTGGCCAGGCAACTGAAAGCTCTTTATTCCCATGGAGGAGTAACTAACATTCCTTTGAAGACGGGCCGGTACCTGGACAGAATGCAGTATTGAATCTGTACCCTTAACCTCTTCAGTTTCAACATGAGAGAATGCCAGACATTAGGAGGGTAGTCACAGGCTTCACGCCAGACCAGACGCCTAGCCATGTAATCATCCAAAGGCAGTATAGTCTAATGTGGATAAACACCAACTTTTGGGCCAGACTGTCTGAGTTTGGATCCCAAAGTCTTTGTGTTCTGTGTGTCATAAGGCAATCTATATAAATATATCACCATACATTGCTAGTATTTATCAATAATTGGCTATTGGTATTTGTTGGAAGAAGCTGGGACTAAATCTGGATTTTATATTTTATAATGGATATGATAGCATAGGCCTGTTGGAGGATGAAATGAGCTTGTGTGTGCATTGCCTATAACTCATAAGAATGGTTACATGTCAGGAAATATTAAATGCCATCGTTTATTGAGTTCTGGTTATGGTCAGAGAATGTACCCGGTATGGAGGAATAGCAGTGAAGAAAATAGAAAAGGTTGTGCACATCTTTAATCCTAGCTCCCAGGAGGCAGAGGAATGGTGATCTGCCTGAGTCTGAGGTCTGCTTGGTCTACATATGAAGTTCAAGGCCAGCCAGGATTACTAGTGACAGTTTGGAGAGAGACAGAGACAGACAGGCAGACAGACAGACACACACGCACACACACACACACACACACACACACACACACACACACACACAGAGAGAGAGAGAGAGAGAGAGAGAGAGAGAGAGAGAGAGAGAGGATTGCTGTACTTAGAGTTGATTGGAATCTTATTATGCCACAACATGTGTGGTCCAGAGGCAAGTGATATCATTCTGGAAGTATCACAGCATCTATTTCCTCTCTGCAATGATAGTAAGTTGATTGATTTATAACAAAGATGTGAAGTCTGAATGTATACTCATAAAAGTAAAAAGACAATTCCAACTGTGGACAGAATCATGGCTGCTGCCTAAATGAAGCACTCTTGCTGAGAACAGTTGATGGGGGGTGGGGGGAGATAAGCCCGTCAGTCACTGGCTCTTACCCAGGAGATGCTGAGCATGCCAAGGTCTTTGCTCATGGCTTAGGGGTTGGTTGCTGTCTTAGGAAACAGAAGATGGCAGTGAGCAGGTTACTTTTGAGGGGAGTTACAGCTGTGGTACAATGGGATCTTCTTTCTCTCTCTCATCCTTTTAACCTTCAGTGGGAGTGAGGATGCAGCTTCACCATGCATCGGTAGTATTTTGTTGGGAGGGTTGGTACCACAGTAGTCAGGACTAGGCTGGAAAGGTGGGAAGATCTATGGTTGGTCTTCTGATGAGTGACTGAAGAAATGAAGCATTACTCTCCTTGATGGAGTTTGAAGGGACAATTGACCAATTCTCATTAGTTGAGAGAAAGATTCCTTTTTTTTTTTTTTTTTTTGAGACAGGGTTTCTCTGTGTAGCCCCAGCTGACCTGGAACCCAATTTGTAGACCAGGCTAGTCTCAAACATACAGATCACCTGCCTCTGTGGCCCAAGCCAAGTGCTGAAATTAAAGATGTACCACCACCTGGTGGATATTTTTTTTAATATTATTTTTATTATTGTGTGTGATGTTTATTAGAAAGTTCCATTGCACATGTGTGAAGAAAAAAAGATGGCATTTGGAGGTGAGTTCTTTCTTTCCACCCTGTGTTTTGTAGATCAAACTTGGGTTTTCAGGCTTGCACGGCAAGTGCATTTACTTGCTCAGCTGTCTTGCTGGCCTGACATACTGTATGTTCTTCTTCTGGTGTAATTACTGTCCTCGGGGCACTACCTTCCATTCTTTACCCTGCCACATTGAGGGCCATTCAAATGACACACTATAATTAATATACTCATTGAGATTCTGGTCTCTGCAACCTATGGTCTCCAAGACTCAGTTCTGAGAAGTTGAATCAGTTACCCATGATTATTTGTCTACTCTTTGAGGAACTAGAAATCTGTTTTAGGGGGAATAAACCACAAACCAAACCAAAATAGGTAATTTCCTGCAAAGCATGTGGAGAACACATGAATTATGAAAATAGCCTAGTGTATATATGGCACCTTTCCCATAGTTTCTTTAGGTACTAAATATTTAGCTTTCAAGGACTTTAATTTATCTTATTACATCACAAGAGGCCACCAATTACCATAACTTCAGCAGCAAGATGCCTGAAAGGACCCAAATCTTTATATATGATTGTGGACATACCCTAATACCTTCTGAAGCTCACTTTTGTATTCTGAAACCATGGAGCTATTAGTGTTCACCTACTAGGTTTCAAGAGACTCAGTGCTGAAGGCACCCACAAATATGTAGAGTGGTTATGGTATAGCCCTCACAACTTCATACTTTCCTTCTCACCAGGAGAGCTGGTGGCTGGATTGAGTTATTAGTATGATCTGTTACTAGTAATATTTTCATCCCTTTCTCCTATTCTATCTCTTGTAGAGTTACCATTTATTATGGTCTGGCTGAAGAGATCTATCTAGGTTACAAATTGAGGATAAAGCCATGTTATTCCACTGATTTAAAAGTCATTAATTACTCCTAATTGCACACTGAAGGAGCTTAACCCCTTGCTGGCTTTATGTGTCTGACCTGCTTAGCCATCTTGGGCTTTACATATTGTGGCCCTGAGATGTTGCTCTGCTTCCCACTTCTTGCCCCATCTTTTCCCAGACACCAGACATTCAGGCTAATGCTTCCATGCAGCCACCCATGTTTTCCCCTGTACCTGAAGGCTCTTTTAGTATCCATTACCAGGTCCATTCAACCCTACTGCTGTCTCTTCCAGGAAACCCTTCCTGACTTCCAGATTCAGGTGAAGGGGCCAGGCACTGATGTGCATTAGCTCCCTGGCCTCATGTGTGTCATGCTCTTGCTACCAGTCTTCAAGTGATCTGTTCACTAGATTTAGAGCTCTTTGGAAGCAGATGGCATGCCTTGATGTATCTGTCTCCCAGGTACAAAATAAGGTGGTTGGTGTTTAGTGGCTCTTTGAAAATAGAGCAGAAACTGCTTAGTATTGAAAACAGAAGATTTGATGATATGACCTTATTTCAAAGGTGAATTGGAGAGTAGAGAACCCAAAGCAATCTTGGAAGAAGAAGAATAGAGTGACAGTTACTAGTACCCTAGGAAGGTGGTAGAATTGTCAAAATCATAGTTCTGGGCATCCAGAGAGAATCTGGATCAAAGCAGGATCAGATTTCAGAGGGCTGGAACTTCTGCTGCTGAAGATGATGCTTGATGAGGAAAAGCAACAATAGAGATGTGCTGGTTTCCCCTGGGTTTCTGCCCTCTATCCATCCTCCTGCTTGGGGTCCCGTGAGTGTAGATGCTCACAACTGTTTTATTAACTATGGCAAGCATAGAGGATGACGGTGACTTGTAGATCACATCCTAATGGATGTTGCAGTGTCCACTGCTCATGAATGTGCACATCTTCCCATTTTTCATGCCAGAAGGACACAGGGACTCACCAGAGCCAGAGTGGCATTATAGGGGTGTAGAAAAGGGTGGTTACTGCTGATACATTACCCAAGCTTTCTTAATGAAGGGACCCATGCCGCTTTAGTGTCTCCGAGGGGCTGAGAATAGAAGGGCATGATTGGATTATTTTTGGTGTGAAAGTGGATAAGGGTAATGTCTACAATTGCGGGAAAAATTGGTGGACAATTCCAGACACCTTGTGTGAAAAAGTCTTTCATCTCAAGCAGTTAGCTATTTAAGGTTAAAGGATCCTTTCATGGGATTTTTGGATAGCACCTTAACTATACATTTAATTGTTCTTCAATAGACATCACTACCTGCATCATACTACAAGGGTAACTATGCCATGAGAATTAAATGTGAAGCAGATATTACAATCTTTGAAGATTTCAATCCACACATATGAGTTGTGCTATTACTCATGTATCAGCATTGTTTTAAAAATATAATTGTTTCTTTATACACTGAGATATTTCTACGTATTTCTAAACAAAAAGAATATACATCAACAACAAATTTCATGCTTGTTTTTAAGCACCAAGAAAAACATCCTTTCTGTATTAATTCAAGTTTTAGAAATACATAATATTTTAAGAGTTACCCTTTAATGATGATTCAATTGAGACTAATAACCATCTACCCTCAGAATTTACATATCTATTTAAAAAATTTGGAGATTCAGTCTGGTGACAAATGGTTCTAATTTGGGTACACAGGAGGCAGAGGAAGGGAGGTCACAAATGTGAGGCTAACCTGTGCCATATGGTGAGATTCTGTCTTCAATAACAACGAAGAGGAATGTCTATAGTCATGGAAGTAACAGGTCTTGCTTACACTGGTGATTATTTAATCCCGTGGGTGGTGAGTGCAGATTCTTTCCCATTGCTAACAACTAGAGTTGACATGTAAAAATACATAAATTTGAGAGCACTAGATTTGTCTTCAGCATGCCTCTTACCAACACTTAAAAGGCATTTCCTGGTCTCTTCATACATCTATTTATAGTCTCTCTCTTGTCATCTGCTCTCTCCTCAGTGGCCACAACAGCACCTTACACAGAGCAAGCTCTCACTAAGCACCTGTTGCCTCAGTCACTGAGTTCTTCCCTGCAAACATCTGAAGTGAAATGTGAGACGGATGAAGTGAGTGATCCCATGGCCAACCCTTTCCAGGAAGAGTGTGCCCCATCTCCTTCCATTCCACCCAAGTTGGCCAAGCTTTGAGGAGTCACGAATGCAGTGGTTGTTGATCATGACCCTTTTGGGGGGTGAAATGACCCTTTCACAGGGGTTGCATATCAGATATTCTTCTTACTAGATATTTACACTAGTATTCATAAGCGTAGCAAACTTACAGTTATGAAGTAGCAATGAAAATAATTTTATGGTTGGGGGTCACACAACATGAGGGGCTGTATCAAAGGGTCGCAGCCTTAGGAAGGCTGAGAAGCACTGCACTGATGTCTAACGTGTGTAGGTCCTCAAAGAAGAGGGAGCCTGTTAATTGCAAGCTGTTTTTCAGTTTTGCTGAACGGTTACCACTATCAATTATGACACATAACTGAGGAAGTCCTGTCTATATGGTCATATATTCCAAGACGTCTAATTTGTTTGCTGTAATAAGGCCAGCTCTGTTATTGATGAATCAGTCATCCATGTCTTGTATAGTAGAGGATACCACCTAGGTCTGTCTGTCTGCATAATGGTGTTACACACAGAGATGGGTGCTGGGCTGTATATTATTAAACTCCATAAACATGTTGAACATTAATTGCTACCGCTGTGCAAGGAAACGTTTTTTTTTTTTTCTTCTTTGTGATAGAGTTAAGTAATTTATACAGGATGACTCAAGCCCTGTTTCTCGGCAGCTGGCAAAACGCTGCTAAATCAATCCATATGGCTGGCCTCTGCACGAGAATCAATTGTATGTCCTGCATGGGTGAATGATAGGGGCATCTGAGCTGTTTTCTCTTGCTGTAAAAATCCTGGAGGTTGTGTTTCCACATATGCCTCGGGAGGATGAGAGTAGAAACAATTACAGGGTCAATTGAAACACAAAATAAATGCTTATCTCAATTAATTCAAGCAAATTGAACTTTTCCTGGCTTTTTATTTCTGCGTGCGTTCTACCTCCAGGATCTAAATAATGGCCTCAATGCTCCATTTCACTTTTGTGGAACAGACAGCTTGGGTCAGAGAAAACATAATTTCTAATAAAGGCTGGAGGTGAAGCCTGGGGCCAGGCCACAGACACAGTGCTGGCGCTCTTAGCTCCTTGGAGAACAAGCATGGAAGAGCTATGCGACCTCCCATGCCTTTCCTGGTACAGCTTCGGACCCTGCTTTAAGTCTTTATATTTTCGTTATAGTTTTCCAGCAAAGTTACTACTTTAATGATCATCAGAAAGGGCAACTTCTAAAGAATATGGGTTTTAAAAACAGCTTCTCTCTCTTTCTTTCTCTGTCCCTACCTTTGCCTGATCACAATGTATTGAGGATTAGTAAGATATCATCACTGTAGTTTTAAAGGCTCTTATCTATTTTCCAAGAAACACACACACACACATGCGCGCGCATGCGCACAGACACACACACAACACTGTTCAATTGCCCAGTAGCCTAGCTTTCTTCTTGCATCCACAAGTGGTATCATGTTGAGTTGTAGTTTAAGGAATAATTTGATTCACATAGATTTATCAAAATTTGACGACTCCGATTTTTAACAGAAGCTTAATAGGGTGATGTCTTGAATTATTTTTATTGAGAAGTAGGAAAAAATGAATGGTAAAAGCATGCCATGCTTAATCCATATGCATTCATTTTCCAGTTCTTCCCTTTCCATTGGTGAATATGGACTGGGAAATCAGGATGACCCAAGTTCTCACTGTCTCTTGAAGAGAACACTTGGCTTTAGCTAATTTCTCTAGCCAAGCCTTATTCTGAAATCATTACTCTCTTTTAATAGAAGAGGGTCAGAAAGGTGTACCCCTCCCACTTAGTTGATCTCAGTACAGACAACTATAGAAAGCACAGTTATAGAGGTAGTCATACGACCAAGGACCCATTTATGGCATCCCTTTGATGGTGACAATTGGCCAACAGATGGGTTACAAACTCAAGTACAGTAGATGCAAATTTTCTCATACTATTTTAAAACATACCTACTATCTTTGGGGGGTGATATTCAAGCCTAACATTGCCTAACTGTGCTTTTAGGACTCTCTAGTCTACCTTTTCTCATGGAGTTTATGCTCTCTAAAGGCCACAGAGGGAAGAAGTAAGCTGCATGGGGGAAAAAAGTGAGAGGAAGCTGAGTAGAATATTCAAGTATTCTTATTTCTTTGCTTACAGAGTCAGCTCCTTCCATGGATACCCCTACTGCTGGCACCTAGTATAGAACTGCTGGCTTTGCGTAGATTTTCCATCACTCACAACTAGACAGGTTCAGCCTGATAAGCACACAGTATTAAGCATCAACCCCTGCCTTATTTGACTTTGGATTACCCCAAACTTTCAGCTTCTTGAGAAATTCAGAGCATCTGAAAAGACTGAACAGCTGTTGGGTTAAACCTGTACAAAGGAGATGGAGTGAGATGCCCTTACGTGGAAGCCCTGGAAGACATTTTTCATCTTAACATACCCAGCCATGTTTTCCGCTGTTTTAATATATGACGTTTCTTCCCTCCAGTTTATTTTTTCTTTCTTAGGCAGCTTTTAACAGTTGCTTCTCTCATTTCTTGTTTGCAGCCCCCCCCCCCTTTGTAGCTCACCTTTTTAGATATATATGCATGAATGGCATTTCTTACGAAGCCGTGCAGACCACTGCCTTTCATCTCAGTGGCTGGGCAGAGGACAAGTGGCAATGTGTCTCTCATAACTCTCTGGGAACACAGAGAAATACTCAGCAGTGATCATTTGATGACTAGGTGACAGAATCTTTGATCTGATCCTTTGTTTCCTGACTTCTACAGATTTATGAGCATGTTTTTGGAAGATTATTCATCTTTGAAGAAGGCTTAAGATCTGGCACTAGCTTTTAAAAATGGTTTTAAAAAGTTTTTAAATGTTTAAAAATTCAGATGAGTACTGTATTTGCTTTATTTCTCCATACTGCGTATGCCTCCAACTCTTCTTGTATCCCCTACTCTTCAGATTATGGCCTTTTATTCTTTAATTATTATTGTTTTACCCATATATACATGCACATGCATATTTAAATATGTCCTGCTGAGTTCATATAGCCTTTATATGAATTTAAGGTTGACTGTTTGGGATTAGGTAGTCTACTAGGGGTTTTGTCCCTGGAGCAGACCAATTCTCACCCTCTCAGCAGTCATTAATTGCCTGCAGCCACTCATGTGTGAGGTTTTGAGGGATTTCTTGCATCCACATTGTGGTGTTAATAGATGTTGTAACTTTCCAGGCAACCATGGGTGCAGCTCCCCTATACAGAGGACGCTATCTTGCAGCAGATGCTCATATTCTCTGGCACTTAAAATCTTTCTAAGCCCTCTTATGCAATGTTTCCCAAGCTTTAAATAATAATAATAAAAAAGTTGCATAGTAATTATATCAATTGGTGTTGGGCACCCATGGTCAGTTCTACACATTTTGACCAGTTTTGGCTTTCTGTAATGGTCCCTGTCTGCTACAAAAAGAAATATCTTTCATGAGACTCAAGAGCTACACTTATCTGTGGATCTAGGGATTCATATTTGGAATGCAGTATATAAGAATAGATAAAGATATGTATTAAGAGTACTGATTTAGGGATGTGACAATAGTTTCTCCCCTGGGGTTGTGGCCTTACTGGCCCAGTACTAGGCTAAGTTTACTGTTTCAGACATGGAGTCTTTCCTATTGTGCAGGCCTTGAGTTTAATTAGACAGTTGTTGATTACCCTCAGGATTTGAATGCAACTATTGCACCTTTTAGAATATCTTTGCAGTTCTGGTCGTTGTGGTCTGTAAGCATTACAACTGTGTAGGACTACTGATTTCTTTTCTCCATTGGTAGCTTGTATAGCACCTTCTGGTACTTTGAAAACTAGTTCTCAGGGAAGAGAATTCCAGGTCAGTTCCAACTTGATTTTTCCAATACCTCTGCCCAGGGTATGTAACATTTTGAGCAAAAAGGGCTCACCTTCAATCCTGGTAGGCAACCAAAAGTCATGTTGTTAAATGAGTGTTTCCTGTCCTGACCCTCCAGTCCAAAATAACCACTCATAGGCTAACACTTATAAATGCTCGGCCAATAACTCAGGCTTGTTACTAGGTAACTTTTATATTTAAATTAACCCATATTTCTATTTATGCTTTTCCACATGGCTCATGGATTATTACTTCATTTTCTATACATCCTGCTTCCTCGATAGCTGGCTGGCATCTGTCCTGACTCTGCCTCCCTTCTTCCCATCATTCTCAGTTTGACTTTCTCACCTAACTTCCTGCGTAGCTACCAGCCTGTCAGCTTTTTATTACCAATAAAAGTAACACATATTCACAGTGTAGAAAAGAATTGTTCTATATAAAAATATATTTATATTGCTATATAAATATATGACAATAGCCTATATTTTTAGTGGTGTTGCTTGGATTATCTTGAACAATGTTAAAGGAATGTTCACATTTCTGGCATTGATTTTTTGTGATATAGTTACACAGAGACATACAACACAACATGTGTGTGTGTGTGTATAGTTGTAATGTAAGTTAACAAAAAATAATATGATTTCCTATGAGTTTTACAAATGTTCTTAGGGTTATTTCTCCTTTTCTTTCCCTCTGTGGTCTCATCCCTCTTATCTCTCCAGGTAAGTCTTCCCACCCACTAGTTTGTTTGTTTTTTTTTTTTTTTTTTTTTTTTTTTTCCATTTCCCCCTTTACAGTACCTGTGCCATTAGTTTTTCAATATGGCATTGGAATGTGAGTTATGACTTGGGGGACTTGAGTGTCCTGTTGAGGAGGGAGTGGTTTCTGTTATCTCTCTCATCATTCTTTAGTTCACTCTAGTTTTTGTTTAGGAATGTGTTGGCCCAGTTTTGGCACACATGAGACAATTTTTGATAGTGACTGAGAAGCAATGTAGAGGGGACAGTCCTTTGGGGTGACTTGAAGCCTAAAGTCTAAAGATTTAGCCTAAAGCCTAAAATCTAAAGTCTATAGATTATTACCTGATTATTTCATGATAACTTTTACAGGGGCTGAAAATAGGAGAGTGCACTGAGTTCTGGTTTTCAAAGTCAGGCAGCCTGGGCTGGGAGACTCAGGTTCACCCCTTAGAGAACACAGGCTCTGAACATGACACTTAATGTTTTCCAACCCTCAGGCCAAAGTTTATGACATGAAGGGCATGGTAGTACTTGCTTCCCAGGCTCACTGTGTGAATCACAATAAAAATGAGATGATAAATATGAAAATGCTCTGCAGATGAAAAGGAGTGCCCTCATATACAAGGCATTCCTGTCAAGATGACATGCTTGGGAAATAGTACCTTTGGAGACAAACCTTACCATGAAATACAAATCAATTCTTCCTGGTGGAAGATGATTTGAGTTCTCTGCCCCCTATTTTCAAAAAGAATTTAGGAACTCGCAGTTGGAGGAGGTAGAAGATGCTGTTATTAATTGTTCATAATTTTTTTTATCTTTTAAAAATGAAACATTTATGTCTATGCTATTGGGATGCATAACATCTGTGGCTGAGCCAGCCTGTGCATTCATTGTGAATAATTGTAAGCAGAGATGGTAATTGTTATTCTCTATAAAAATTGTTAATAAGCACTTACTAGTGTGACTCATTCAGAATTGGTGGTTGAGCTTGTATAGCTTCAAGAAACTGTGTGGGCATGGAAACAGTTCTGCTGGTCATTGCAACTGTGCCATATGCTTTCCCTGGTTGTGCTGGGGCATCAGGTTTTTTTTGTTTTGTTTTGTTTTTTTGTTTTTTTCCCTCTGAGGTAGGTCTCATCTCTCTCTCTCTTTCTCACATACACACTCACTCACACATACACACACACACACACATACACACACACACAGAGACTGAGAGAGAGAGAGTCACATACACCCTTCCAACACAAATTTCCAGGTCACTGGAGCATTGTGGCTTCTTTGGTACTAATTACGGTCATTAGGAACTCTTTTGGAATTTGCATACTCTGTGGGTTGACTTTGGCTGAACCATGAAAATTGTCACTCCCCATTGGCCAAGGGATTAAGGACACTGGTCTCTCAATTACCCTGAATTACCTCTCTCTAGGCAGCCTGGGATACTGAAGCTAAGAAAAAAATGTGATGCTCAGATTCAAAACAGAAAAATGTGAACTGCAAGCCCTACTGCCCTATCTGAATGAGGCCTAGTTGTTAAGGGCATGCGATGAGGTACCCATGGTGAGTCCCTAAGACTCTGGGACTTTTGTCAAGGATGAATGTGTAATGTGCCACCAGAACAGCTAATTAAAAACTGGAAGAGTTCTCAAAGCAAAAAGTCATGTCATTCTTACACAGTTTGCTTTCCAGATAAGTCCTGAAGGCAGGTTATAGAGAGAAGCCTGAATTCACTTCAGACCTATGTTTTTGGTTTATTCGAATATTGCAAAAAGATGCAGCTAACTAAAGGGGGCAGCCTGGGCTCTCATAAGGAAAGAATGCTAAAGGCTTTTATCAAGCCAATTACAGAAAAAAAAAATCGTGGAAGTAGTTGGCAAAAATAAACAGATAAATAGTAAGATGGTCAATAGTAAATAACTGTATACCGCAGCCCAGGACTTTCTTAAGCACTTCTGTAAGAGAGGAAAATAGTAAAACAAATACATAATCCTCTAGCTGGGTCTGGCTAAGAAGGAATAAATAAGCGAATCCCATAGATAGGAAATTATTCTTTTGCAAATTATTTTGTTTCCTAAGTATCTAATCCTCATTAATGCCACACTGGCTTAACACACAGCCTCACCAGCTCCTCAGGGGAGAAAAGAGAAGGGAAAGGAGGTAATAGAGAGAATCCAGAGACAGTGGCAGTGGAATGGGAAGGAATAGGGGAAGACAAAGCATGCTGGGAAGGAGGTGGAGGAGAGAGCCTGACTGTGGAGGATGGTCCCACAAAGGACTAGAGTCCAGGGGAGTCTATTTCCCAGCCCAAGGTTAAAAATAAATTCTGTTGTTTGACAACTGGGTTTGGTTATAAATTTAATGGCTAAATGGATGCCTCCTTGCTTTTGAATCATTCTAGGCAAAAGTATGTTTACTGCCCTTAAGGTATATCGGTCCTATGTTCTTACGGTGTGCCTTTTTAGGGATAACCTCCAATCTGATGGGGGAGAGCTGTGGCTACTCTGCCAGGCAGGACCTGTTGAATCATGTCCATCTTTCTGTGTACAAGAAATTAAAGAGCAGATCAGAGGCTGGAAGTCTGGAGATGAAGCAATTTTGATTATGAAAATATTACCATATACTGAACACTAGACACATAAGGATTGCAGTCAGTTTTCTGCTCTATCTGTTATGGAGTAACAGAGACCAAGGGTGAAATAAAGACTCAAAATGCTTTAAAAGGGGAGGAGGCTCAGAAAAGCAGGCTGCTCTACAATAGTTTTGAATGAAATGTGATGCTTCTGTTTCTACCTGCCTTTCCCAAAGATATATTGTTTCATCTGTTAGGATAATCTGATATCTGTTCTAAATAGAAAGGATCCTTCAGACAATCAGAAGGAAACATGGGCAGGCTTGTTCATTTTTATTTCATCTATTTTTATCAGGGGATGAATACAAGGAGTCCAAAAATTCATACCTGAACCTAGGTAGAGAAATTCATACCTGGACCTAGGTTGGTATCAGAAGGCAAGACTGAAGGCCAGAGACATTGAGCTGCCTACCTCATCCAAGGCTGTCTCGGCCTTCTGACTCAGCCAAGTGTTCTCTACAGCTCACAGTTGGGCTGTTCCACAGTGCTATGCAGGGGAGTGTGACTCTGCACTCTGTAGGTTAATCCTCTGTACCAACCCTCAGTCATCCTAGTGTGTAGGAAGGGAGACAAGTGAGTTAGGCCTTATGAACTACTCAGCATATTCCCCTGGAGGAATCTAAGGGTTTGGGGAAAGTAAATTAAGCCAAATTCTACATGAGCCTAGAGAATGAAAGCCCAGATCATATCTGGGTTTGAGGCAGGTGTGGTTACTATCTTTATATGGAAGATAGGAGGTAGAGATCAGAAATTCAAAGACAACCTTGTCTATCTTCCCAGTTGAAGGCTATCCTAGGCCATACAAAATACTGTCTCAATAAGACCTCAAATAAGTTAGGTAGCTAAATGGATAATAAATAGATAATTAAAAAAAAAAATTCTAGGTTTGAGATTCCAGTCAGTGACTAAAGAGAGTTCTAAGCAGCAACTGAGCTGAGTGTTGTTTTCTCCCTGTGTGAGATAGGAAAGTTTACAGTCAGGGCTCTGGTGAAATAGTTCTTGAGCAGATGGAAAATCCAGGCTTTGAAATAAAGCCTGGACCAGGGGAGTGGCAGTACTCTTGAGGACCTCTGCTCTCCAGACTGTGGTCCAGGCTATATAATGGAAACCCAGCTCCTCTTTGGGCTTCCCTTCTCTGTGGGTCCTCCAGAGGTTCCTCTCCAATGAGAAAGGTTATGGAGTGGTTCAAGAGCCACACAGCTGCTGAGTAGGCAACAGTCGACACTCTTATAGTTGGATAAGGAACAATATCCTGAGATAAACAACAAAAATGTTTCATAGATACCATCATGAGGTTTTCTTGGCAGATTTCATCTTGAAGCCAGAGTCTCAACACAATCACAATCTTTTGGACATTACTGCAGGTCACTCAATGCAACCAAATAAATGTTACTGATGAAAGCGAGGGCTTAGCCTCTAAAAGATTCCTGAATACTGCATTTTTGTTCCTTCCTTTCTCCTGAAAGGCATTGTGGAAGACCTAGACATTGCTACTTTGGTTGTGGTCTAAGGAATCCTATCTGGCCACCAAAAATTATTAGTTTTATTTCTTTGGGCCACAGGTTCTGGACCAATGATAGCTATGACTATAGACTGGCTTTTTACCATTCTCCTGCATGATGCTAGCCCTAGTTTTTGAGTCTGTGTGGCTTGCTCCTTAGTATGTGCTTGTTTCTATGCTTGAGTCCATGCTTGTCACTCACATACTAGCCAGCTTACCTTTCTACTATATGCTCAGCTTCTTTTTAGAAGGGACATTAAAGTCATCCATTGTCCTCCAAAACAAATTCTCAGTCTACTTTTGGGGCTCCTCCTCGTTAGTGTGACTTTATATCCAGCTGAAGGTCCAGAACATGAGAAAGGTACATCCTAGCAATCCTACTGACTTCCTATAATAGGCAAAGAGCTGGGGTGGGGTGCAGGGTAGACCATATGCCTTTATTTGGTTTCAATCTGGCCACAGGTATACTTTGTCTTTCACCCCTAGCAGTACTTTGCTTGGAATTCTGCCTTGGGGTTGCCTTGGCCTCACAGCTTGGCTTGCTGTATAACCAGGTGAGGACCTTTCCTGTTCATTCCTTTTCATGAAGTTGGCTCCCAAGGTGGCCCAGACACATTCCCTGGGATCATTCATTTCAAGTTTATCGTCCTCCATAGATTGGGGAGTTTGAGGTCAATCAGAGCCGGGAGGACTGAAGATTGTTTGATTTATGGATTAAACAGAGGCCACTGAGGGTATTTTTCAATAATGGGGCATTTTTATAGAAGGACTAGAGTGCTTATAAAAATCCCTTGAGCAGAAACTATCAGACGTGACTGTGAGAAATCCTTAGGAACTACTACTACATTTACCCAAACTGTGACTTAGGAATCAGGATATTTGGAATCAGGATATTTGGAATCAGAAAGCTACCATCACTGCCATGATCCCTGCTGCCCATGAAGCTGGAGGAGGGGTTTGGAATCTGGATGTAAGAAAGTCTCATGTTTTCAGAATCCTGTCGCAGCAAGAGTACAGGTGGGTGGTCACCATCTCACTCTTGTCTTTGAATTCCCAGGGTATGCAGGTACTTCAGGCCATACCTTCTCTTCCTGGGACTTTGAAAAAAATAGAGCTTTTGCCTTTCAATTTATCTAACAGAGAGTGGAAGGCACAGAGCTGATTGGCAGCATCCACCTCTGCAATTGGATGGGTTTTCCTGCATTTATTCTATACATTTTCAATGCAGTGAGCTCATTGAAGACAAATATGCTATACAAATTAGCTATTAAGATAATATAATATAAGATGACCTGACTCTTCTTTCTGCACACAGCCCAATCTTAGTGGAGTCAGGGCAATGCTGGTCTTGGGGCTATGCACAATTTCTAAATTGGTGTTTTGCACCCAGGAGCCTAAGAACCCTCAGAGGGGCACATCCCATTGTTTTGAGGCTACTGGGAACCACAGCAAAATGTGACCCATTCACTATTAGCTTTGCTTGCTCCTTAATTATGGAGAAATGGGTATTTTATACATTGAAAGGACAAACAAGAGTGTGCATGGGCACTGTGAGATTTACTGTGATGGTGGATGGGGATGGCAGGCTGTCTCAGGATTTTCTTCTAGCACCCACTCATGTCTCTCTTCTTTTGAGGAAAGAGAGAGAGAGAGAGAGAGAGAGAGAGAGAGAGAGAGAGAGAGAGAGAGAGAGAGAGAGAGAGAGAGAGAGAGAGAGAAAACCCTCACACTCCCAATGCTTTTTTCAAATATTGTCCTAACGTACTTTGGTTGAATGGCATATAAAACTTACTTTAATTGCCACTCAAATGCCTCTTGTTCTGAGAAATCTTTGCTTTAAACCTCACTGTCATTCATTTCTGCTTTCTCTATACTTCCTATTTACTGAGTTGGAGAACAAGCCATGGTGTTTTATGGAAAACTCTGGATCTGCCAGTCTCCTCTGTTGGATGGGGCTCTTTCTGAGTAGACACTGACTCTAGTTTATCCTGGAGATACAGCACCTAGAAAAGTGCCTTTCCTAGAGAATGAAGAGATGATCAGAAGACAGATTGCTTTCATGGGTTCTTGTCTCTTCTCTGGGTAATATAACTTAGGATTTTCCTGCCCACTGTGTGTACCAGAGCTCACAAAAAGCACAATACTAGCTCATGACACTTGTAAGCTGAAGCAGTTTGTGTGTGACCCTCCAACTTTTCCTTATCTGCTTTGATGACTTGGGGTCCCACATTGAAATGACAGAGCCATAGAATAAATGAGAATCGCTGGGCACATTGTTTCAATCTGTAGAAAACAGACAATATACCTTTGGTGGACTTAACTCAAGGCTTTAGGATTTGCAACCCAAATCCATCTCAACCTTTGTTTGCTAATACTGGAGATCAAGAATTCACCCATTGTACATGCAGCTCCTAGCATAACATGCTTTGTCTGTACCTTCTATTTTCTTCCTTGTTGTAGGCTTACATAGACTTTGAGAACTCTGAAGGAGAGTATGTAAAGAATTTTTAAATCCTCAGAAGCCATGGAAACAAGTGGGCATACTGCATCACAAAATTCAATTGTTCCCTTACCTGGTCCCAAAAGGACAAAGGGCATTTGGAAGGCAATGGCCATTCCAACAGAAAAGACAAACCTTAGTCAGAAGTCATGGTGACTTTGATACCTTAAGGGAATTTACAACTTGACCAGTTCACCTTCTTCACCTTGGCACATGATAATTTTTGTTTAATTGAGCCCCAGGGAACACAGAGAGATACTAGTTGACCCAATGAGTATTTATACCTTGTGCATGAATTTTACTTTATTTAGGCATGAGGAGAGCCCAATGCATTTACTACAAAGGTGCATTTATTCTTCTCTCTCCACACACACACACACACACACACACACACACACACACACACTCCACACCACACCACACCACACCACTTGCAACTTATTTCTAGGAACTTCAAAAAAAATTCAGAAGTCAGTGGCTATTTCAAAGTGAATTCTCTGTCAGCAAACCTGTGGTAAGTACTTTGTCTTGCTTGATGACATTTTTATTCTAGCTAAACCTTAGGCATGCCTCTTTACATATCTTCTTTGCTCTCTAGAAGATAGAGATAATACTTTACTTCCCAGCTTTGCAGAGATTAGAGTAGATCTCTGTAGATGATCTGGCACTACACTAGGCAATCTAAAGTATCTAGTAAAAAAAAATTAACAATAAATGTGTATTATACTTTGAGAGGACTGCTTAAAAAACACCTTACACGTGTTTAGATTTTGGTTGGCTCTCACAATGACTCTTTAGGTAGGTTTTTATTTCTCTGCCTACTTTTATTTTTAAGTAGAAGAAAGGGGAACTCGAGAGGCTACAATGATTTGCTCAAGGTCATAAAGTAGGAAGTAGTAGAGTTGATGTCAATGACTGTGGCGCTGATGTCATAGCTAGGAGATACCTTGAAGTGGTACTTAAGAGCAGAGCAGAGCAGAGAAGAAAACAACTTAAGTTCAAGTGTATAGCCCAGCAAAGAGCTGAGCAAATGATTGCCACTACTGTATTATGAACTGACTAATTGTGACTCCCGGTTTATCAACTTTAAGGCAATGCATGACCATCACTGGTCAGCCTCATTCACACAGCATCTACAAATAAAGTAGGAGAGTTCAGGAACCATATCCATATGCTTAATGGATAACCAAGCATTAAAAAATGTGCAAATTTCTGAGAGTTTTCTTCTTATATACACCCAGTCTGGTTATAGTCAATCACTCAGTGGACAGGAAAGCCATTCCTTCTATATTAAAATGGTAAAATAAAATATGGCCCTTCTCTGGGGTACAATAAAACAACCAGAGGTTTGCACCTGAAAGCAAACGTGTCTCATATCTTCCATTCTTCCAGGATGCCAGAGAGCCAAGATGCTAGATTAGCTCAGGATAGAAAGTCATCATTCATGTAAATATGCATCCCATCCCAACTCTCAAATTAGCCTTTAAATAATCAAGCTGGAAAACATCCCTCTTGTAGGATGTCCTCCTGCACACTGCATTCTTCTGATATAGTTATTTATTTCAATTAATCAGAAAACAGAGGAGGTGAGCTGCTCATCCATTTTGCCAGGGATTTAGGAATAGGATCAAAGTTGGTTTTGCTTCGGTGGTGTCCCTAGAGAGCTGTTAATTACTTGAGTTTCAAATCTGATGGCATTTGAAATAGAATATTGAATTACACCTGTGTTTGGGGGTCAGTTTATCTTCTGATATGCAGGTAGATTTGTGACAGGAAGGGACGGGAGGAAATGAAGTTAGTTTTCTTCCTGTGTTTGATAGGGCGGGGGGGGTGTCTTTGTTGCTGAAATATTCCTCAGGGTTTCACATACTGAGTTAAGCCAAGAGGGAAAATTATGTTTCAGGAACCTCAAGCAAGAGTATACCTCCAATTACCCCTCTAGCAGATTCAAACATGTAATCTTATATTTGTTAATATGAAAAATGACCTGTGTGCTCACAGGGGAGGGTGTTTGAGCAGTATAGTGAACAGAAAACCAATCTGGTAGAAAACAAAGAGGAATCAATGTTTCTGACATGGGTCCTTAATTTTTCTTTAACAACAAGATTTAGACTTTTATGAAAGTGAACATAATGTTTGTTTAAGAATTTCTACTCATGGGAGAAAGATGACTTATTCAGAAATATTCACTAGCTCATTTATTCTTGAAATGCACCCACTTCCCTTCTGTCCTTCTGAGCCTCCTAAGCCTTTCCCTGTCCCAGGGTTCTCCTTCTCTGATTACCTGTTACTTTCTAGCTCAGAATGTCTTATTCTTCAGGTACAGATTCTATCATGTTGCCTTGGAGTCTCTCCCTACTATCCCTTCTGTGGCACCACCTCTTTTGACTCATCAAAACTTGCTCCCAATATGTGCATATTTATGTATTTGTCTGTTATGTTGCATGGTCTGTTTTGCCAGTGAGAACAGTCAGAGACTGGGGGTAGCTACACTCTTGCATTGCCAATACTCAGCACTGTGCCTCCTGACCATCTCAGATTTGGGTAGTGAGTGATGAGCCCAAGAATGTGAAGCCTAGACTGACCCTCTTGGACCCTCTTGGCTTCCTTCCCCCCTTTCTTTTTAAGACAGGGCCCCACCATAAAGTTATATAGAGTATGATGGTCTCTAGTTCACATAGATCCCAAAGGACATGCGATACCATATTCTATGAAGCCTTCTCTTTCAGATTCATTTCCCATAATTTAATAGTCTTCTGACATCAACATTGTGTATGGATTATGCCATTCAGCTGGAGGACATTTTAACCACACCATGTTTTGGTCAGCAAAACTGTCGATACATTAAAGTTGTTGTGACTTTGTTTTTGGTTAGTGTGGTTGTTTCAGCATCTTTTAGGGTCTTTTCTCTTGCCGTCCCCTTTATATTCTGTCTGTTTTGCCTAACAAAAACTGATGATGATTTTCTGATGGCTTAGCTAGGAAATGGACCCAAGCTATCTTTTTTTTGATCAAATTCACAATAACGTTACTAGTAGAACTAATGGCAATAGAATGTAACTGACAAGGATTAAATCGACTCAGGGTGGGACGTGTTATTGGCTATAAAACTGATGGCAAAATGAAATCTTCTTGACAAAATTCAGACGTGCACAATTTGATCTGAGAAAAATGTGGACTTTGGAGACATAAGGGAAACTCAAAATGGCAGAAGCCATAACTTCAAATTTGATATGGTTGAGAAATTTAATTTAAAAACATGGTTGTAAAATTTTTGAGGAAAAGTATGGATGCTGATGAAATAGTATCAGCAAAATGAAAATAATGACAAGATAAAAAGCGTTTCTATTATTTCATCAAGGGAAGGTAAAATGGAGAGGAATTCAGCTGCTAAGTCTCTTAAGACAGAAAAGCCTGTTCCACCCATAAAGAGTATTCCCATGCTGAAAGAAAAGGGGCCAAGACGTCCTCCAAGACATGACTAAGAGCTGGAGTGTGAAGATGGGACGTTTGCTGGAACAGCTTAGTTTCTAGAGCAGTGGATTGCAGCCTCTGGGTCACATCCCCTTGGGATTGAACAGCCCTTAAACAGGGGTGGTCTAAGATCATGGGAAAACACAGATATTTACCTTACAATTCATAACAGTAGAAAAATTACAGTTATGAAGTAGCAATGGAATAATTTTGTGATTGGGGCTTACCACGGCATGTGGAACTGTATTAAACGATGTTGTGTCAGGAGGGTTGAGAAGCACTGATGTAGAGGAAAGATGGATGAGTCAGGAGTCACTTCCTTTACCAAGAGTCCTTTTGATCTGTGTCTTCATGATTCTGTGATTTCTGAGTTCTGATCTTGGATGAAGTTCTGTTATCTGAAGAATATAACAATAAGGTCTTGTTGAGAAGCTTCTTTGGATTTCAGTACTAAAACTTACATTTGTGTTGTATGCCTGAGTTTAGAAGCTACAGGAATTAGGTTTTCTAGCAATTACTTTTTGGATACGGAATTTTTTGAATAAAATGGTCACTATGGTCACTGTAAATGAGAGTTGATTTAATTTTGGAGTAATGGAAGTAAATGTTAAGAGGTAGAAATAAGATCATAAGACAACAAAAATGTAAGTGTTGGTTTTATGAGAAAAAACACACAGGCTGATGTAAGGGATCAAAGGGTCACACACACACACACACACACACACACACACACACACACACACACAGAGTGTGTGTGTGTGGGGAGAACCATTTGATTAATTGTGATTGCTTGGGCTATATCAATCTTAAAAAAAAAAAAAAATGGTACCAGAAAAGGTCGAATGGGAGATCCCCAGGAGCATCTTTGAGAACAGAAAGTGACTCTAAGACAGGACCAGGTCAGCCAGAACAGGAACAAGATGGCAGGTACCAGCAATAGATGAACAATCTCCTTCTGATGACTGGGGAAGCAGGTCTGCCTTCTTTGCCCCATAGCATGCAGGAGGAAAGAAGGAAGGAAGGGTTTCTAGTAAGAAAGAGACTGAATGAAAGAGAACCTGGAAGAGGATTTTAGGTGGGTTCTAAGCTATGACATTCTTTGAAATCCTGGGAAATTCTGGGAGACTTAACAAGTCAGTGAGCATAAACCATGGTAACTTCTGAGAAAGTAATAATAATCTATCATGGTTGTGGGTGAGGTTAATGGGTTTTTCAGATGCGAATATTAGGAACTCTAAGCCACCGTTGGCCATCTCTTGGGCTAAGGTTAAGTACAGACGGATGGATGGCGGAGCAGTTTTTGTTAATCAAAGCTTATGGTAAGAGTGTTTGTCTTATATTTCAATTAGAGGACAGCAGGATGAGATACATGCCGTCAGTCTATGTACCAGAAAACAAACTACCTCGGGGAAATCATGAAGCTTTACACATGTATGATCTCACACCAGGAAGGCAATGGGTAATTATCTCTCTGCTTTGCTTTAGAACTACTTGAGCATTTCATTTAAACCTTGTAAGAAGACAATATTAGTCAAGGGGAAAGATATTAGGGCCAGGAAAAGCTATTATTTCTTTTTGTTTAGGAGTATCCTAAGGATTGCCAAAGGGGCCATGTAAATATTTTTAGCCTTGGTGTTCCACATCTGAGGATTCAACAACCTCTAATCAGAAGTGTTAAAACAAATTGTCTGTATGAAACTTGTGCAATTTTTTTGTGGTCATTATTCTATAACTAACACGATATGAAATTATTTATTTAGCAATTACACTATATTATGGATGAT
Organism: Phyllotis vaccarum; assembly: GCA_033318265.1. NCBI lineage: Eukaryota > Metazoa > Chordata > Mammalia > Rodentia > Cricetidae > Phyllotis > Phyllotis vaccarum. Next base: position 25,943,745 of record JARWLC010000007.1, read on the forward strand.
TTAAAGATCATAGGAAGAAGAAGGCATTATATGCATAACAGTAATTATGCTTTATGTACTATTACTATTATTTTTTATGTAAGAGAATTGGAGAGCATAGTTTGGCCCTACAACCAGTCTCCATAGATTCTGAGGGAGGTTGTATCAATATTCATGTTCTTGCACACCCATACTTACTTTTTCCTTTCCATGGCTCTATTACATTGGGCAATGAAGTTAAATGCTCATTTTTAAGGCTTTAGGAATAATGTGTGTTTACTATGATTTTTATTTTTGAAGCCAAAGTAGTCTTTCCATTAATATCACTATTCAAACTTCAAGACTTTAACCATAAATCTCATTTACCTTGTAAAGAATGCAATTATTTCAGACAAATTATCTAGGGGGTGGGGGTCTTGAAAATCAAAATTTTTAACCTGATGGCTTACAGGTTTGTTTTTGTTTTGTTTTGTTTTTTGTTTTTGCCTTGAAACTCATCTCAAAAAGAATTGAAAATGATTTTAAACATGATACTTTAGCAGTATGTATTCTTACACTAAATACTGCTCTCATTGAGGCCTGGATTATCAAAGGAGTTGTGTGTACCATTTGGAAGGTGGGCTACAGAGAGGGTGGTCCACTGTAAGACTCTTAAAGATGAGACTCTACGCTGTTTATATCGATATGATGTCATTGTCTTATTCGTACTGTTGAACACAGGTTAAAAAAAAACTCTCCATGTATACGTTGTTTAAAGCTTTATTTTTGCAAATGAAAAATAGTGTTGACAAGTAAATCTAATATGGATAGGATTATAGTCCATGAATATGCATGACAACTAGGCTCCCTCCTATGGATTTCCTGTTGACTTCTGCAGCACTTTACTCTCTGGGAAATTTCAGCACGGAGGGAAAGAAAGTTTTACCGCCAATTTGAGCCTCAAACACAAGATGAACAGACGTCTGTTGCATTAAAAAAGGACATAGGCATGCATTAAATCCCTTATGTCTTACTTTTTAATGATGCAATTGTGAATTATGTTCTTGTTGCATTTGTAATTAGAGGCGGCGGCAGATGGTGAAGACTTATTTTAAAGCGATGTGTCTATTAAAATAAGCCACACTGCCAAATGATTGTTCACTGTAACGGCATCTTTACACCCCTGAAACACTCCAATGCTTTGTTGATGTGTGGTTGATTACCACAGCTGATTACATATGTGCACATATTTGCTCGGAAATGTATCAAGGATGTTGGATATGTGAGATACTTTGTTTTAAAGTGTGCGTTATCACTATTATAGATAATGAAGCTCTCAATGAATTATTCAGTCACACCATCTACAAAGGGAATGCACCCAGCTCCCTTTTCAATAAAATTAGGCATGAATCTTTCTAAACTGCCGAGCCTTGTTCTCTCTCCACAGTGGGAAGAAGCACTGAACTAAATGAAGAGTGGGAGTTGCTGAGGACCGATCATTCCTCTTGTCCACACTCATGAGGAGAGAAGAGCTAGAGAATGAACCCAGTCTATGGGTCATGGTAGTATTTCTGGCCAAAAGTGAGACTGAAGACAGATAGGCATCAAGAACCTGGTGAAAACAGAGAATGTATAGTATATAGCAGGATAGGCTTAGCTAAAGTAACAATACCCAACTCTACTGACTCAGGCTCATGAGGATTCATGTGTGATATGGTCAACACATCAATCGTGGGTCGTAAAATGGGTCTGTTTATCATGATATACATGGGAGATACTCATGAGGCAGAAGTGACATCTCACTACTCTTTTACAGCCAACTCACCCATGGAAAAATGTTGTGTATAACCTTCTGTGCTAGCCTTTAAAGGTTCTTTTTGTGAGAGTCACATGATGCATTTATGTACCATTGACTAAAAAAGGTCATGTGATGAAGCCTGACACTCAAAGGGCAGATAAGTGCCATCCTATTATGTGCTTAGAAAAAAAGATGTAGCCCTGATATAATGTGCTGTGAGGATACCCTTCCCTGTGATTGTTTCTGTATTATTTTTTATGGCTGTTACATCTCTAACATTCTTGTCCAGAGGGATAATCAGATATCTTTTTTTTTACATTTCACAGTGCATTAAATACCTTTATATGTTAGTTGAGAGGGCAGAGGAGCACTCCAACTTAGTATTTGCTTCTTTTCTCTTAGATGATGATGTAGAATGAAGATTCTAGCGCTAAGTCTGGGAGTAGTTAAGTCAGCAGCGCTACATGAATTTGTTTATTTGGAATCTTTTAATAATGTCAGTGTGGTTATCTGTTAAGTCATGGAAATCCATAACATTTATCAAGTTCATAGAATCTGTCTTTCGAGAGACAATACCCCAGGGAAACACTGGGAAACATGCTTGAGTCTCTTCACTGATACCTATCTTATTTTGTTTTTTTCTTTCCTGTTGCTATGACAGAATACCAGAGAACTGGTTTATAAAGAATATATATATTTTAATTCTGGATGTTAGAAAGGCCATAGTCAGGAGTCTTCCAGCAGTCAAGGTTGTCTTGCTGGTGGAGACTTGAGTGGATTTCAGAGACACAGAACAATACTTAGGGAGATGTTGAGACTGAGCAAGCATGCCAGAAAGAGCACACTTTTGCAACAAAGCTACTCCCTCAATAACCCATTATCCCATTACTCATTAATCTATTAATCCATTCATCCATGGACAGCTCAATGTGTTCCTTAGGTGACTCATGACCTAATCACCTCCAAAGGCCCCACCTTCAACTGCCATTAACATATGACTTTGGGGATTGAATTTCCAGAAAACAAGTACTGAGCGACAACTATTCAAACCATCCATAGCAATGCCCCACAAAGGATTTAGTCATCATAGGACTTGAAATTCGAGCACACATGCACTCAGATGCTAGGAGTATGGTGTACCTGGAGGTGGAATAGTAGTTCCACACACGCAGTCATTTCTAATTGTATCTTATTGAAATAAACATTGGGCTTTCCCCCCTCATATTTACTAGTTATTTGAGAATTCCACACAATGCATTTTGATCACATTCTTTCTGCTCCCAGATCCATGCTCCTTTCTTACCCACTCAACTTTATGTCTTTTTAAAAACAAAAACCAAACCAAACCAAACCAAAACAAACAAACAAAAAAAACCTCATCAAGTAGAGTTTGAACTTCCAGTATATTCTGGGATGTGTAGCCTTAATAGGAAGGTAGTTACCCAACTGTGACTGTATTCTTAAAGAAAAGAAATTAAAATTGATCTGTTGCCAATATCTCGTTAACTAGGAGCAAGACTTCCTGCCAATCTCATCTCTGCATGCTGGCCTGACCCTGAGCAGGTCTTATGAACACTATATAACTATCATGAATTTATATGAGCAACTTCTCTGCTGTGTCCCCCAAACACTCTTTTATTTTAATCATCCATGCATACAGCCCTTACACTCTTTCTTCTTCTTCTTCTACCAGGATCACTGCACCTTGGAGAAAAGCAATATGGCACAGATGTCCATTTAGGGCTGAACATTCTGTTATTTCTTGTTCATGGCCTCTGGCTAGTTTATGGTCTCTGTGTTAATCACTCTATAGTGCAAAAGGGAGTCTCTCTAATGAGGGTTGACCAATTCATTTTCTATAAATCAGTAGGAGTCAGTTTAATACTAAGTCTATTCAGCAGAGTAGCAGTAGTCAGTTCTACACTAGGCTTTATGTCCTGCATGACCATAGGTCCTTGGCTTGATAATGGTGTCAGATAGTTTGAACTTGTAGGGCAGACCTTAAATTCAGCAATAAAGTGATTGGTTACTTTCATAACACTTGTGCCACAGTTACACCAGTAAATGTATCTTGCCAGGCCAGTTGTTATTGCTGCTTATTGGGTTCACAGCAGAATAAAATTGGTGACTGCTTCTCTTCTCCAGCAGTGTGTTAGCACCTTCCAACACAACAAAAGCTAACCAACAGGAATGAAGCCTCTTGTTGAGTACCCACTTTCTTTCTTCCTTTTCTGCAGTTCCAGACTACGATACCCAGAGTTAGGAAGGTACATATGAGAGGCAGGAAATCACCAGTGAGCAAACTGAAATTGGTGTCGTCAAACAGAAGAGCCCAAATACCTTAATATTATAGGTCTTCCAAGTTCTAGCCTTGCTTGACACTAAAGTTGTTATTCTTTATAGATATTTTTAAATAAACACTATTGCTTAAATGCTGGAAAATTATTTTCCAAAGCTGTATACACAACCACTGTGGTCAGCTGATTTTGAAGATACCTATTAGTTGAACTGATTAGTGTTTGTAAAAAAAAAATAATAATTTTCAATGTTCACATCAACTTTGCATTCTTTAAGTAGTTTCTTATCCATGGAACATCCAGAGGTTGTAAGTAGATGGCTTCCTGGAAGCTTGAAAGTTCCTGAAGGGAAGGGACGGCACGATAGGTAGGTTCTCTTATAATATTAGTATTTAGCATAGTAATGAATCTGCTTATGTTCTTGGCAGAAATGTTTAACTCCAGATATTAAAACATACACACATTTTCTTGATTGAAACTGTCTAATCATTAATCTAGCTGGAAATCACTGCATTGGTGGAGCTTTTGTAAGGCTGAGGTAGCTTTTACCTTGCCTGTACTCTTTAAGTGAGTAGCCATGCGCACTTCCTAGACAATCTCAGGGGTTTCTTGGGTAACAGGCTAGAACTGAGGGTCCACACCAAGTCTGGGATGTTGTTTTAATTCTGGCTTCACCAATAACATCACATCAGCTTGTGAATAGTTCTGATTCTCTCTGATTTTGGTAACTCATCTGGAAAATGCAGAATTTGGTGAGCTGATCTCTAAGGTCCTGTCTTACTTTAGAATTCTATGAGTCTAGGAATATGGTCAGTGAAGAGTTACCATGGCGACCTTGGAAATTGCTTCATGCCAATTAATCTCTTTCTTCCTTTTTAGTGGAAAATGAACAACATAGGATTTCATCATATTCTAAACCTTGAAACTCCTGCGCTACTGCCTGATAAAAGTCAAGCTGTCTACATTTATTTGTGTCCTCAGCAAATAAATGTACACACACACATCCCATATATATATACATACTCCCCAAGTACTTGATGAATGTTAAGAGTCTGAGGTTGCTGAGGTTGCTGGGTAAATCACCTACTCATTACAGAGAGGCTGGAGAGTATGGGAGGAAGTGAACTTGAGCATGATTTCACACATATGTGTTGCTTTTCAAAGCAGCCTTGCTGGGAAATCACTTTGATCAGCACAAAAAAGAAAAAAAAAAAGAAAAAAACAGGATCACTTTGGGCTATTCTTACATTGCAAAGCCCTGATGGTGCTGTGACGTCTGTGGGAATGAGAGGTGCTGGCTGGGCAAAGTCTATCCAAGCTGTCCTTCCTGTCATTGCCTCCCTGTAACTCCCATCCGGTGGGTGACCTTGTTCTGATTTCCCCATTCACAGAAGCTCAGAATGCTGTCCCTTCAGCTGGCTGTGGTCCACCCTGACAGCGGCAAACCTCCATGGGGTTTGGGTTGATTTTGATAGGGTGCCAGGGATTCATTCCAAAAATGCACATACTTTTATGTTTTTCTTTTCTTCTGTGACAAAGGAGTCATCAGGTCAGACACAAAGGATAAACATGTCTGGGAGCTCATCTCAGAATATTGCTTCCCACTGACCAGCCTTATGTTCTAAATGACCATGGCAAAGAATGACAGGCATTAATGGGATTTCTCTGCTGTCACGATTACATGTGTTTGATTTTTACCAGTTGAAAGTTGCCAAATTATCTAATTATACTAGAATAATTTATGTGCAGAAAGGCTCCAAAACAAAGAGGACTTAACTTTAACTTTACGTATCACATAAAAATAAAGCTAATATATAAATATAAAATATGAAATATATATATTTTAAAATTGTGATAAGGTTTCATTCATCTCAGGTTGGACTGGAAATTTATGTAGGAATGATGACTTAATTTAATTAATTAAATCAATACGTTAATAATAAGTGAATTAACTAATACATTTCTGACCTTTTAAAATTCTGATTTAACTTAACTTCTCTGTTCTTCTGCCCTCCAGCCCCTTTCTGCCTCCCTCTCTCCAGCCCCTTTCATATGTTCCATGCTGTCGAACTGATTGCTTCTTTTATTTGATTATTATTGCTACATACATATATAAATACAACCTGCGGGGTCCGTGTTAGTTGTTTGTGTGTCCATGATTTTGGAGCTGACCTTTTTGTTTTGTATTACCAGTGAGAAGTCTTATCCCTGGGAGAGGCTAATCCTGCCTCTCTGTGTGTCATTAGTTGCCTGTGGTTCTCGGTAGAGGGTCAGGACTCTGGGAGGTTCCAGCCTCCCCAGTTAGTGTGTCTGTTGATACTGTCACTGCTTCAGGCTTGCATATGAAGACATTTCTTGGAGAGATTGTTTTGGGGTGGCAGCGGGTCTTCCTGATAGTCTGGCTCTGAGCGCCTTTCTGACTTCTCTTCCGTAGCGTTTCCTGAGGCCCGTGCTCGGAGCTATGACGTATCCATTGGGGCTGGGTTCCTCTTCATCTCTGGAATTGTGTTTTTCTACGGCTGTAAAGAGGCTTCTTTGATGAGTGGATGGGTGGTGGTAGCTAAACTTATCTGTGGATAGAAAGAAAAGATTTAGAATATAGTTAAGAATGATGCTGGTCTAGAAAAGTGGTTGGCGTAGATTCTCTTTTAAGATACGTGGCTATACCAGCCCTGGGAAACTTCCTAGGCTTTCAATATCAAGCATGTTTTTTCCTGTTCGGTGGGCCTTAAGACAATTGATGGTTATCACCAACATGTGAGTAGCACTTACTGTACCTTTGTGGCTATGTTGTCGTGTTCATCATTATTATGGTTCATTGGTGTTGCAACTGGGTAGGAACATTTAATTGCTTCCTCACTTTGGCAGCTTGCATCGTATTTTCTGGAACCGTGGAGGCTAGAATGCAGGAAAGAGGCTTTCAGGTTAGAGGCAGCTCACATCATCCATGATTCATTTCCTAAAAGTGTCGTGTCTTCAGAAATAGGGGCTTTTACTTTCAGCCTCCAAGAGGCAGCCCAGGGCAACAGCAATAGTCTGTATTGTTTGGGGAGTTAGTGTACCCTGACCAATCGTTTGAAAGGAAGTTTCTTGTGCCTGTACTGTGGTCTCAGTTAGCGTATGGTTGTTAAGAGGAATACCATCAGTCCTTAGTGATTGAACTTCCACAAACATACATACATAACACATGTGTATGAATGCACATATATATACATACGTATATACATACGTATATGAATTGTGTATAATTTTAGGTAAATGTAAAATAATATGATTATTTGAGGTATCAAACAACCTTAGTTAAGTCTTCCTTTCTGTATTGACCTCGGCACTCACCCCGGTTAGGGCCCCTCTCCTCATTTTTCTGTCTCTCTCTCTCCTATTACTTGTATTCTGCCTGTTATTCTATTCCAAAGCATTGCCCCCTCCCCCTCCCATGGTATGCTCTCCTGGTTTCTGTGGTTCGTCCACATTGCGCGCTCACGTCTGAGGATTTGGAACTAGGAACTATAGACAGAGAATAGGTAGTGCTTGTCTTTTTGCATCCGGGTTACCTCACTCAATATAATTTTTTCTAGCTCTATCATTTTACCTGAAAATTTCATGATTTCATTTTCTAAACAGGTGAATAGTATCCTATTGTGCATACGAGTCACATTTTTATTATTCATCCATCTGCTGAAAGACGTTCAGGGTGTTTCTGTTTTCTGGCAATTGTGAATAAATAGGACAGCATGAAATGAACATGGCTGATTGTTTATCTGTGGTTTGGTCCGGGACTGGTATAGCTGGGTCATATAGTAGATTTAGTTTTCTGAGGGTTCTCCATACTGACTTCAAGAGTGGCTACATGGATTTGCATTCCCACTGAAGGCAAATGAGAACCCCTCTTTCACTACAACCTCACTAGCATGTGCCAGTGGCTATTTGTCTACGTTTTGATAGTCAGAAAGAAGACTCAAGAGGCAACTAAACAGAAAAGAAGAAGTGTTGTGGTATATCAGTGTCACCTACATCTTCTTATCAAGTCTGAATGGAGGGCAACAAAACCCAAGCCATTTGTGTTCACTACTTACATGTGGATTACTGTCTGGAATTAGAGACAGCTTCTGGCTGAAGTTAATTGGATTAACTCCTTTCGGTCCATCCTTGATCTACCCACTACACACAAGCCAGTCATTTGTAGGTTTAATCTTGATGTAAAGAGAAGCAGGGCTTGGTGCTGAGGGTTTAGGTAGTTTAAATTCCAGAAAGGAGGTGGGTGGGTCCTGTCTAATGGGGGTTGGAGGATGCGTCCTCCACCCATGCGGGTGACATGGAAACATTAACAAAGACCTCACAAAATAACCAAACCCAGCTGAGAAAAAAGACGAGTGGGTTATCACACAAGGGATTGCTTAGGCTACGGTATGGTAGAACTTTCTGGAAGAGTATTTACCTTTTACTTGAGAGAGGCTTTAAGGAGAAGAAAAACTGCATTTCAGAGCCATGAGGCTACCTCTAGGCATAGAGAGTGGACTCCAAGCAGGGGTGACATTCTGGAGGAATGCAGTAGGGAATGTAAATTTGCTTTATGAAGGAGGGAAGACCCTCACCAGCACTTTATATGGCAGAGGAAGATGAGGAAACCCTGGATCATATACTTGAGGTACTGAAACTTAGGACCAAGTCAAGGACTGCTTTAATCTTCTTGTTTACTGACAAAATGGAAGAAAGTCGGGAAGGGTGAGCCAAGCCTCTTTCACCCTGGAAAGTCAACACACCTGAAGAAATTGTTGTTTTCTGTTTACTTGCTTGTAGACACCAGCCTTACTTTCTCATACTATTATCTCCATTTCTTTCTTGCTTTCTCCTTAGCTAACTCTTGTTAAGGGCAGAGGCCAGTTCACACAAGGTGAAATTTGGTGTTAGGTCAGAAGTCTTGGTAATTGTGGATTCTCTTCCCACCCTTTGATCTCCCTGTGAGGACTGTCACATATCAACAGATTAGCCTATGGTCCACTGCCAGTTCCCAGGGGCACATCTGCTTGCATTGACTTGCTTATGGAGACTACCCTAGTAGTCCATCATCCAAATCCCATACCTGAACCCTGTCATTGGATCCTCCCCAAATGGGTTTTTCACTTGTACTGACACAGGGAATGTGATTCTAGTCCCTTTGAGTAAACAGTTCTGCACAATAGAGGCAGGGCCGGATTAAATAACAAAAGCCTAGGATTATATTGTTTGTCTAGCACCTGCCTCCCTGGGGTGAGCTCACTGCTTAAGATGACACCCTTCCAGTTTGATCTCTGGAATATAGGGTGTTGCTACCCAGCCTGTGGGTTCTGTTGCAACTGGGAATTTACCTCTTTTGCATGCCAGTCACAATCGGATGGAGTCCTTCAAGATTAATTATTAATTAATATTAATCTACACATTAATAGAATGTGTAGATAAGCCAGTTGTTAAACTGCATATCTAGATGTATAATTCTCATTCTTAATTAGACCTGGTTGCTGGAGAGGCAGGGATAACATCAACATATATTCTTATTGTTGCTTGAGCATGTGGCAAGGTAGATCTTATTTCCAACCTCATAGTTTTAAAATTTGAACTGTGAATATGAATTACTTTTCTGTGTGATCCCTCTGGTGTTGGTTATTGTTATGCTAATTCAGGTGTATGTCTTCCTGGACCTTATAAGTATATGAATCTTGTGTTCTTTTGAGCAAATTGGATAGTTAATCCTTTAATCAGTTGTTGAGAGATTGCTAGAAGCAGAGGCAGACAGGACCTCTACACTCAGCAGTTTCAAGGTCATCATTGTAATTCATTTGGTGTTTCTCCTTTGCTTTCCTCCCTTCCATTACACAGGGAAGTAAGCTTAATCCTTCAGCAAGGATAAGCACTTTATGGGAAGTAGAAAGGCGGGAACTTGGGAAGAGAAAGGATGCACATGATAATGATAATAGATGATGCTCCTTAGGGAGCAGTCCATGACGGAACCTGCCTTTTCCTGTCCTCACCCCTGGGTCCTCTCTTAGGTAGGACTAAGTGAAATCTTTAGCAAGTATTATCAGTTCATTTTTGCAAATTTTAAAATTTTTGTAGATTCTGTGGATAAAATTTTGTCAGTGTGTCCCTAAAAATCTTAGTTGAGACTCCAGCAGTTGCCCGGGAATAAATCTTATCGAAATTGTAACAAAACCCTGTTTGTCCACATCTGTTTCTGCCTGTCACAGCAGGAAGAAGTCTAAGTTCATGTGAATAGTTAGTGCTGCAGGTGGATGTATATCATGTGTGGAAAGACCCAGGCTTGGATTCTACTCTATTTAGGTTGATGAGGATCTGTGGCAAGGCCTCACCTGGGCACCTGTCTATAAGGCATGTTCTGAGTTGATACTGCCATGGACCGCACTCACCCTTCCACAAGCCTAACTGACCAAATGCAAGCTGGTTTCTAGTTCTTTCTTCAACAGAGCTGAGAATGGACAGTTAGAGACCTACTTGTTCATCATGAGTTCTAGGGAGCAACAGTACCAACCAGATGTGGTTTCTAGTATCCACCCGAACAAGTGGAAGCACTGCAGGAATGCAGTGATGGGAACTGAGATCCTGCCATGGAAAGAGAATTTTTCCTTTGTTTTCTTTGTTATATATTACACACACATACATAACTCTTAAGAAGTAAGAGCCAGACCCCAGTCAGAACCTGAAATGATTACAGAAATGATGTTTAACTCTTTCTGACCATATTCGTCCTCTTCCTCCCTCTAAATGTGCGATCTGAAATCTATGTGAAATATGGAGCAGCTTGCATGGCTGGTTCACACACTGGCCCTGGCGATTTAAATATTTTACTTTGAGCTTCATGTCAAGTGGATAGAGACATTATGGACTTATCTGTTGAGCTTCTTCAGAAAGGGAGATTTCTCAGAAGACAAAACACAACAAAAAGTCCCTGCTCTTAATAAGCAGGTGGATTTCTTTAGGAATATGCAGCTCTAGAGATGGCGATGATCGTTGTTCTTATTTGGGAGCACTCCTGCTTTACTGATAGGCAATGATGTCACTATCTGCAGACTCACACAAATGAGCAAGCTTGCACTACTACAGGGATAAGGCAGAATGGGAAACCCCATGCAACTCTACCAGCCAAAGTCATTGCTCCAGAGCTGGTCAAATGACATGAGCCAGGCCAATGGGAGGAGACTTAAGGGATGACTGGAAAGACAAGTGTCTTCTGTTCATTCTGATAGGTGGCTGCCAGCTGAAAGTCACAATAATACAATCAATAAGAGTACTAATCTGAAAGCGAAGCCGAAGCAGAGGAATATACAAGGACTAGAGACAGTTGTACCTCCGAGGACATGCTTCAGCCTCTACTCCCAATGCCAACTGTACCTACAACTTTGAGTTATATGAACAATCTATTATGGGGGAGGTGGTTATCGCTCTTTGAAAAAAATTTTTCCCCTCCAGAATTGGGAATAGAAAAGGTATATGTTACCGTCCTGTTTTCCCAGACTTTCTGAGAAACCCATGTAAAGCAAGGGATTTCTTTACTCATTCTTATACACATCGTTGGGCCGTCATAGTTCATGATAATTGCAGTTCTTCTGTCTCGGCCACCCCCTTCTTCTTTCCTCTAGAGAGCACACCTGCCCTACTCATACAGAAAGCAAAACTTTGGAGTATTCATGTGTGTGCACATGTACATGTGTGTGCCTGTGTGCACCTTTGTGTGCGTTTATGTGTGTGGGTATGTGTGTTTGTGTATACACTCAGATTAGTTCCAGAGATGGAAAGCAAGCTTCAAGATTTAAGCAAGAAATTCTTTTCTGGGGATCAAATCCAGGGCTTTGGGCAAGCTGGGCATGTGTTTCCCCCTTGTGCTATATCCTAAGCCCTTGAGAGAGAAATTCTTTAAACAGCCTTATACATCAAATGAAGGTTGCCTACTCTTCTGCAATGTATGAACAGGGCCTCACCTTTTAAAAGTTAGCATGCTAAGGAATTGTCTGAGAGGCTTGTCGGAGTGTAAGTTTTATTTCAGAGGTCCTGGGCGGGGTCAGACAGCCTCATTTCTTATTAGCCACTTGACAATTTGAGTAGCAAATAAGAAAGGGGGATGGTGGATGTGTCATTAGATCGTCCAGGAAGATGTCAGGTCAAAGCACAGAGAAACATTCTGCTAAATCCCCGACTTGCTAGATGATGAAGATGTATTTTTCATGAGCAAATCCCAACTGTATCTTTATTCCAACAGAGATTAAGTTAATAAAAGAGAATTTAGGGCACACAACATCTTGCCTTTTGTTTGGTCAATCAATCAAAGAGTGTGTGACAAGTGAAAGGAACCGGGACCAGTTTAGTAGAACCAACATGGAACTCGGAGCAGGATGAGAGCCAGTCACTTAGGAGAGCATCCCAAGATGCTCCCCCCTCCCAACAGTTTTCCGGCTGAAGTTGAGGAATAGGGTAAGGTGGAGGAGGAGCCAGTTGTGCCTTAATGTAATGCTTACTTTCTTTTCTTTTACCCAAATGGATCCACCAAATCTGAGCCAGGAGATAACTCTAGAGCAGGATCCCTTCAGTGCCAAGTTCTTGTTGCTTGCTGGAGGATCTCTCTCTCTCTCTCTCTCTCTCTCTCTCTCTCTCTCTCTCTCTCTCTCTCTCTGTGTGTGTGTGTGTGTGTGTGTGTGTGTGAGTGTGTCTTGACTCTCAGTGTATTCCTAGATGTCCTGAAACTCACTCAGAGCATAGGTAGAAGTAGGACAGAGTCAGAGAGACCAAGCCCAAAGCCCAAAGGAGCAACATGTAAGGAACACAGGTGAGCCACGGGCCACATGGCTCGTGGAAATCAATGGAAATGGATTGAATTAAGATAGATGTAAGAGCCAGCTAGCAATGTGCCTGAGCCATAGGCCAAACAGCATGAAATTAATATAATCATCTGAGTCATTTCTGGGAGCCTGAGCAGCGGCGGGCGGCTAAGGGGTCTGGGGCTCTGGCTGCCTGGGACCAAGAAACCTTATTACAACACAGGCTGGCCTGGAACTCAGAGATCCACCTGCCTCTGCCTCCCCAGTGCTGGGATGAAAGGTGTGTGCCACTTTGCCAGTGTTGCTAGATTTCTTTAAGTGGCTGTTACTAAGCAGAAATGATGTTAAACAAACAAACAAACAGACAAAAACAAAACAAAACAAAAAAACCCATGAAATCTACTGCCCCAGTCAGGGTGATTATTGCTGTGATGAAACACCATGGCCAAGTTGGGGAGGGAAGAATTTATTTGGCTTACACTTGCACATCATTGTTCATCACTGAAGGATGTCAGAAAAGAAATTCAAACAGAGCAGGAATCTGAAGGCTGAAGCTGATGCAGAGGCCGTGGAGGAATGGTGCTTACTGGCTTGCTTCCCATGGCTTGTTAAGCCTATTTTCTTACAGAACACTGGACCATCAGCCCAGGGATGGCACCACACACAATGGGCTGGATCCTTCCATATTAATTTCTAAGAACATGCTCTACAGGCTTGCCTACAGCCACGTCTTATAGAGACATTTTCCTCAATTTGGGCTCCTGCCTCTCAGATGACTCTAGTGGTTTTCAGCCTATAGACCATGACATCCTTGGCAAAGCTCTATTTCCAAAAAATATTTACTTTACGATTCCCAACTGTAGTAAGATTATGTATAAGAAGTAGCAACCAAAATAATTTTATGGTTGAGGGTCACCAAAACATGAGGAACTGTATTAAAGGGTCCCAATTTTAGGAAAGTTGGGAAGTACCACTCTGCCATGTGTCAAGATGACATGAAATTAGTTAGTCAGCACATCTACTTATTTTTAACTTTTAAAAAAATCTGCATCACAGGATTGGGAGTTGACAGTCTAGTCTCATCATGTGACTTTGTGAAGCGGGAGGCCACAAAGCAGAGTGGAGTCTGACTTGCCCTACACTGTGTGTGTGAGTGTGGGTGTAAGGCTCAGTTCTTCTACGAGACTCTTTTCCTGCAGGAGAGAGAGGCCGAGAAACAGCGAGGCTGAGACTTAATGCTCTCTTTGGCAGCCAGCCTGAAGTCGACTCCTTCAATATTATTAGTGGGCTTGGAGCTTTTTAGTTTTTCTTTCTTTCTAGTTTCCTCATTCACACAAGAGGAGTGGCAAGATCAACTACTACTGCCCCCGCCCCCCGTTATTGTGGGTAAATGAGTATGTGGCAGGAAAATGTGCTAGATAATTGTTCCCTAGCAAGTCCCCAGCAGATAGGAGTAGCCTCGTCTGTTTGTATCTTCATGAAAAATGCCATAGTCTGTGTCACCTATAGAGAATAGAAAGTTATTTCTCATAGTTCTGGAGGCTGGGAAGGCCACTAATAAAGATGCTATAAGAGTCCTCATTTGGTGACGGCTCATTTCCAGCTTCACAGACAACGCTGTTCTCCCACGTCTTCTCATGGAGGAAGAGGCAGGGCTGGTTTCTGAGTCTCTTTCTTAGGGGTCAGTTCTTATGACCTAATAATAGGCCCCAGGATCCCATTTCTAAATTCCATCAAGTTGGGAGTTAGGGTTTCAATAACTGAATTTATGAGGTGGACACCCTCAATTTAGAGCACAGTAATGTCTATTATCCCTGTTCCCTGGAACTTTCTATGGTATGGTTTCCAGGCTGCTGATGAGGGACCCCCCACTCTCTTCTAACTTGAAGCCTGAACCCCCCTTTACCTATGTGCCATCACTTCACACTCCATCCCACAAGTTAATCATGACCCTTCTCATAAACATAATTCCCCCCCAGATCCCCATAGCAAAACAGATTACAGTTGGCATTGTGGCTTAAGCATCAATATTCCTGAAAGAGTAATCATGACAACTTACTACCATACTATAGCAGAATGTCACCATTATATTCCTCACCAGAACAGGCTTTTGGGGTGCTGGGTGGTAGGCATAATTGGACCAGTTTGTCTAAGCCAACCACTTAGAGCCAACCTACTTTCCTTATTTCACCTCTTCCTCTTTGAATGGTTTATCTGTGGCAGGGGATGTGAGGATAATGGTGTATTCAATTTTGGATCCCCACCAGCCTATAAAACTCAGTAGCTCTCTATTTAAAACATGCTCTGGAAATGTCTGAAGATGCTTAAGCATCACTTAAATTCCAGCCATCTTGCTAAATGTTTTCAAACCAAATTACTGTTAACTCTAGAAAGCAGGTGTGATTATACTTCATGTTTACAGTAAAGAGAGCTTTAGAGACTTGACCCGTATCTCAGAACTAAGTACTGGTAAAGGTTTTAATTTAGAAAATGAACTCACAAAGATTCACTCATAAACACATCATAACCCAGCTCAACTGAAATCTTTCTCAGATAATGTTTACAGGGATTAGCATGAGATGAAGATTCCCAGTTTCCAAGTCTGTAGTACATAGACACTGACCAGCTTTGTGTCGTGATTTCTTAGGCTCATTCCTTCTCAGTTCTTTCTCAGCAGAGTCTCAGACCCTTTCCCACCTGTGTATTTCTGAGTTTTCAAGGGTTTTCTTGGCTCACAGCCCCTGCCTGAGCCCTGATAAGCACATGGAGTGTGGTGACTCTGTCAAGTGGCCTGTGACATGAAGCCAGGCTCTCCTGAATCAGCTCTTGACAGGGTCCATCTCACAGAACAGAAACTCAGAGAGGAGCTCCTTTCCTTTGGAACCTTCGAGAGCTGAAGCTGCAAACAGGCTTATGAAACAGCTGTGACATGTGAGTGTTGACAGTCACCTCATCACAACTGCATTTTGCTGTAAAGATGAAGTCTGGACATATATCAACTGAGATCTCAGCATGTGTCTCTCTGTCTCTCTTTCTCTCTGTCTCTGTCTCTGTTTCTCTCTCTCTCTCTCTCTCTCTCTCTCTCTCTCTCTCTCTCTCTCTCTCTCTCTCGTGTTTCTCTCCATCTCTCTTTCCCTCCTTCTCATTCTCTTCTTTGAGACATGACCTCATGTAGTCCAGGCTAACCCATACTACCTTTGTACTTTAGGATGACCTTGAACTTCCTATCCTCCTACCTCCACCTCTTCAGTGCTGGGTTTCTAGGTCTATAGCACTATATCTAGTTTATGCATTGCTGAGAATCAAACCCAGAGCTTTGTTCCTGCTAGCCAAGTGTTCTAAGCTATACTTACAGCTTCAAAAGCAGTGCTGTAAGAAACATCATCTGGGAAATTTGATCACAATATAAACCCTAAATATTTATTGAAGCTTTTTGTTCCTCTGCTACCATTCTAGAAGCAACTCAGTTATGGGGATCAGATTTTTACACATCTACAAAATACTGTAGGAACATACTTTATTGAGTATACTGTGGTGTGCAAACAGTTAAGCCCTGCAATTTAACTCTTGCAGAAATTATTTTCCTTAGGATCAAGATAGCATCTAAGATTAGAAATAGTGATTTATGGCATTTAACCAATTTGTCCCCAATCCATACAACTAGTAAATGACTTTGGAATCAGATAGAACTTCATATTCCCTCTTGACCTGGACAGGAGTTGCAGGGGTTTGCAGATGGTTTGAAGGTGGCAGCCAAGGGTTCATGATTGGAAACTTGCTCCTTAATGTGGTGATACCGAGAAATAGTTGAAATCCTTAAGAAGTGGGGCCCAGTAGAAGATCCTCAGATCACAGAGGAGACTGTCTTCAGATGAGATTAAGGTGGCTTTCCTGGGACTATGAAATCTGCTGAGGGTGAGCTGTGATAAGCATAAGCTTGACCCCAAATTGCCTTCTGACTTTGTATTTTGTCATGTGACCTCTTCTACACACACTTCCATAATTTGGCCACTAGCCATCATGAGACTGTCACCAGAGCCAGGCTTAGGATGACATTATACTCTTTAATTCCCAGAATGAAAAGTCAAAGAACCCTTTCTTCTTTTCTTTCTTCCTCCTCTTCTTCTTCTTTTTTTAAATAAAGTTATCTTGTCACAGATATTTCACAAGGGTTGGAAAACAGGCCAATGACAAAATAGTTATTTGTGGGGCTTGTGCATGCTGCTTGATGTTGCCTAGTTTTAATTGCTCTATTAAATGGGGACGGGTTGTTGGGTTGATTATATAAAACAGTAAGGATCATGTTCTGACCATGGCATCCAGCATATTATAAACGCCCGACTCTTGGTACCTGCACTGTGACCTCACATAGTGTTTTGTAGTTGTTTTACAGTTGCTAACTGTTCTCAGGACCATTCTCCCATCTTCTGGCAGCAGTGAGCAGTACGCTGTCTGTGTTTAGTCAATGCTTGGTATTGATACTTGGTAATTGGGATGTTTAATCAGCTGAGATATTTCATGAAATATTGATTGAGCGAGTGAACAATGATAATATCATGAGACTGTGAAATACATTGGTCAATGAACTTCTAAATTTAAATACTGGGGAGCCGGGTTGAATCATCTCAACAATGACTGCTTCAAGTGGGCAGGAAGAAGCTGCCTTAAAGAGGATTTTTGGACAAGGATGTTAAAATGATTCTATGTGTAGATAGATGACTCTTCATTTATTCTTTGTTTGTTTGTGTGTGTGTGTACAGGTTTGTGTGTGTACATATACGTGTGTATATGTGTGTGTGCATATGTATGAGTATGTCATCTTTCTGGAGCTGTCCACATTGTTATTGTTATTGACTATAGGGACTATCACTGGCCAGAACCTCCCTGATTAGGCAGAGCCAGTTGGCCAGTGAGTCCAAAGGTTCTGCCTGCTTCCACCTCTCCAGTGTTGGATATCAAATGCATACCACCATAAAAAGGTTGACCTTTTTACATTCTTTAACATGGCTTCTGCGAATCAGATTTGGGCTCTCATGCTTGTTCAGCATGCACTTTATTGACTAAGCCATCTTTTTTACCCCTGCAGGTGACTTGTGTACATGTGTGCATGTGTGTGGAGGCCAGGGGTTAATGTTGGGTGTCTCCCTCATTTCTTTCCACCCTGCTGTTCAGACAAGGCCCTTGATGAACCTAAAGCTCACTGGTTCAATGAGACTAGCTGACCTTTGAGCTGCAAGGATCTGCCTTTCTCTGCCTTCCCCGTGTGGGATTACAGGTGTGTATTGTTGTGCCCACCTTTTTATGTGGGTTATAGGAATCCAAACTCTGGACTTCATCTTCGGACCAGAAACACTTTATAAACTGAGCCATTTCCCCCAGTTCTGTACATGACTTTTTAGCTACTAATTTGCAGGAAATCTGGAAGTTTCTTTGACCTTCTCAAATCTTCCCCTGCTGTTTGAGTTTCTGGCATTAGAAAAGACTTTCTTTGGTTTAATTAGTGTTCAGGGCAGTATAATTGCATTTTCAAAACAAACACAAAACTAACAAAGAGAAAACAAAAATAAGCAAAGTCCCAGATCTGCATTTCTTGATTGTTAATACTGAGAGAGAAGATATGAAATAGAGTGACCGTGATTCAGGTCAAGAAAGGTTTGCTAAATCATCTTTGGTCCTTTTCCTTTTACAACGCATGACGGGAAAGAAGCATTTTAACAGTAGTGTGTATCACTTCTGTCTGTATTCCATAGTTAGAATCCAGTCACAGTCACACCAGACCACAAGGGATTCTGGGAAATGTAGTACCTGGCCTGAATACCACTTTATTTATTTGATATTGGGTCTTGGGAGCTTGCGATGAGACCAGGTAGGCCACAAACTCATATCATTCCCCTGCCTCACACTTGCACCTCCACACCGTTTTTCTCATGATGTCTGTGTAAAACATGAAGAGGAAGTGAAATGCACTGTGACCCATGAACTGTCTTTACTGTTCTTTGAAAGGAGTCAATGCCTTGAAAGGAAAGGGGGCTTCAGTATACGTCATGATGTTCTTGCATGAGAAAGAAGACCTTTAATCAGAAAATGTTTTAAATTGTGTGTGTGTGTGTGTGTGTGTGTGTGTGTGTGTGTGAGAGAGAGAGAGAGAGAGAGAGAGAGAGAGAGAGAGAGAGAGAGAACAGTGAGTCCACCATGCCTGTGGAGATCTGTACCCAACTTGTAGTAGATCTCTTATTCCATCACATGGGTTCTGGGGATTGAACTCACATCTTCAGACTTGGTGATAAGCTCCTCCCCCCATGGACACATCTTGCTGGACTTGTCTTGGCATATTCATACACACTTTTGTTGGTCCTCTGTCCCTTGCTCCTCATCTCACCCCTGTCCCCCACGCTCCCACTGTGCTTTTGTATCACACCTATCCTACGTCATTCCCTCTGTCTCTTCAGAGCTCTTCTTTCCCCTCTTGGGGTCTTTTTCAGGTTGTATGACCTGTGCCTACACCCATCCACACACATGTGTGAAATTCTGAATTGAGAATCCACATATGAGAGAGAAATTCCTTTGAGTTTCATCTCAGAAAAGATTGCTGTAGAAGGCTAAGAGCCTCCTGGGCTGAGAAGAGCAGAATGCGGGAAAGGTCCTTGACAGACCTGTCTCTTATGGTGCCTGACTCCTGACTGGAAGAAGCCAGGCTTTTGGAAAGAGGAAATGGAAAAGAGACAAAAAGTCACCAAAGTCCCACTTTGCCAAGCATAAGAGATGGCTGTACTCCAGAGGATCGTAATGACGCTTGTGGGCAGCTCTGCAACAGAACACGGCCAAGCCATCTGGGGGTTTCGCTCAGGTGGGAAGGGCTTGGAGACAGTAAGGACATGCTTTCCCCTTGCTGCCTTTACTTCTAATAGAAGGGAGGCTCATTATGTCTCTAGGTGGATTTTATAGTTCTGGATTTGAGCCTAAAAGTTGCATGTGGTTTTCAAATAGTCATTTTATCACACCCCATGATTACTTCCATTATGTGTGGCTAACATTGGGTCTTTTAAGATTTAGTAGGGATATAAAAGGTTTAAATCAGCCCAATATCAGATGTGTCTGGGATTCCGTTTCTTGCACGCACAGTGTAAATAAGCACAGATAAAAAAATATTTTAGTTCCAAACTCTGCCGCCCCAAATCCTACAAATATGCACATTAAAGCCCCATAAATCCCCCAAAGCTCTTTTACTTGTAAATAACACTATCTTGATTTCCATCTCAGATTTCTTCTCCTGCAATTACACAATATTTGGTTTCCCCTTTTTAGGCCCCTTAAATTAAAACTTATTTCATTTCATAATTATAAACATTCATTCCGAGTAAAGACTAATCTAATGGGGATTCGGTTCCAGTGATCCTGTGATAGCATAGCCATCCATCTCCTAGCTAATGTCTTAGCTGTACCCCAGCTAAACATTCGCATTTGGAAAGTTTTATCCTTCTTCTTAAAATAATAATGCTTTATTAAGAGCACTGAGTGATTTGATTTTTTTTTCTAAATAATGACTTAAATCAAAGACTTCAAGATATAAAGAATTTAAAGGGTGAGCCATTCCACCCTCTTAGTTTGGGTTTTTTTTTTTTATAATTCCCTGGAGTTCTGGAATGGAATGTTGCTTGGAAAATGTTCATTATTAAGTTAGTTTTCAACTGTTTCCTGGAAAAGGAGAAAGAAAATATTCTTTGTCTGGGTATCTTAATAGGTGATAATTTTGAAATATTAGACACAGTATGTGTTATTGATACCCTTGAGTATGGGTAGAGCAGACATGAACACAGCTGACTGATCATGTAAGGATAGAAAGTTAACACGTAGGTACACACAGTATTTATTAACTAAAAATACACTGCAAAAAATGCCAAAGGGAGTGTTTGCAGGGTCATCAATGTTTATTCATCACAGCATAAAAACGATTCACAAACAAAATGACTTATAACAATGCTTTATTCTGATGGCTCTGGGTTCTGGGGCTCGTGTATTAGCTGGGAAGTTTGTGTTTGCTGAGATCCCTCATGTGACAGTGTTATCTCTTCAGCTAAGGCTAGAGATATCTCACTAGAGACTGAGCTACCTAAGGGCTGATGGTAACTTTGTTCAGTGGCAGAATGCCGCTGGTTGTCTTTTGCGTGGCACAGGGGTTTTGTGATCTCAGATGACAATGGCCACTCTGTTCTCATACTGGCTTGTTTGCTCACAGGGAAAGAACTCCAGGAGACCCATTCAGCCCGTGTGAGAGCCTCTAACTTGGCTTTGAAGATCTCAAGCTTCATGTCTGCTTTATTGTATGGATTGTAAGCACATCGGGGGCGGGGGGGGGGGGGGGGGGGCAGTTCTGGTCTGCTGGTCAGCTCACGGTGCTGATTAGAGAATGTGCAGTTCACTGGAGGACCGTCTATGGGTCAAGTGTCTCCTTAGTCCATATTGATGGGTGAAATGCCATGAGTGTTTGTCCTATGAGAGAAAAGAGAGACATTCTTAGTTGGGAGTAGCCCACACTCTTAGAATGACAGTTGTGCTTGATGGGATCTCTGGTCACCCTGATAACAGTTGGAGTCTGACTTGAGCAGAAGGAGAAGGGGGAGAAGGGGAATTAAGTGTTCTGTGCAAAGTTTTATGCTTATGACTTTAAATATTTACTATCTTTGTTGGAAAGATGTTAGTTGTCATGATCAAATCTTTGGTGACATCATCACTCATGAGGTCAAATTATTTAACTCTGCCCTCTTGGTTTTCTCATAAATAATATAGCCGAGGGCCTTTGTTTGTGAGAGAAACACTCAAGTCCCATCATGCTTTTACACATGTATTAGTTTTATGAATTTATTAATCAGTGAGTATTTTTAAAGTATAAAAGCTTTGTATTCAAATTCTTGATAAACTGTTTATATTACAAAAATATTTAAAAGTTATGAATTTAACAAATTACATTTCCCCAAACATGTAAATAAGAGTTGCTGGTAAAAGCTAAGATTCCTAAATATTTAATTAAAACTGCAAGCTCAACTTATCACATTCTTGTAAATGTTTAAAGTACCCCATAAAGCAGAGAACATGCATATGTTAGTAGACATACAGTACTAATCAAGACTCTTACACCAAAGTCTGGTACAAAAATGATAATGCCTCTTTTTTTTTTAAATTTATTCACTATCTCCATTCTCATTTTATCTGTTTGTACTGGGAGAACAATGGATGAGCTTATCTATTTGGCATGACCTTTCGAACTCCCTGAGGTTGTGTAAGTGGGCGAGCATCCTTTATCTCACCTGCCCCCTAACAGAGTGCCTTATTTCTGTTGCTATGGTATCTGAATGTATGCCCCTACTATTTATGCATTACAATTGGGTGGACAATGTGATAACATTGCTATCTCTCCGTGTACAATTATTATGTATCAGTGAAAAATAAATGAAAATAAATGGAGGTGGGATCTTTTCAAGGTAATTATGTCATGAAATGAGAAGCTCAGTGGATGAGGAGAGGCCTGATAAATGAGCTTGAAAAGAGTAGGCTTTTCCTCTTCACACTCAGATGACAGAACCTGTGAAGGCTGTGATTTCACCAGACATTGAATCTCCTCAAACTTTTCTTGGATTTCTCTCCCTTCAGAATAGAAAAGGATACGTTTCCATTGCTTATAAATTACATTTACTTATTTAAATTTGTATTTTTGTATCTATGTGAAAATTTAATGCCTATGCAGACATATATATTGTTTACTGCTGTATTCTGTTTTTAGAGGAGTAACTGGTAGACAGGAGTTCTTCACCAAAAGTTGTAGAATGAATAGTTGCTAATTTCTGGACTGGAATATTCACCAGCCTATTAGATAAACTAAAGTGTCTTTTTGGGGGGAATATGGGGTTCTGGAATTGTGAGTTAGTGATCCAGTCAAGTAGACTGGGCTGTAAGCCAGGTATTGTGCAGGACCTGGTGAATTGTTTGAATAATTGGTTTTGATCAAGGTAATAGTTTTTACTCTCCTGACCAAGCATTCCTTCTGAATTACCCTGATTTATATCCTGTCTTTATGAGAACTGGCACAAGTCTGTGTTAAAACTGGTTGCTGTGAACTGGGGTGGCCACTTTGCCAGTCACAGCTAAGGCTTTGGGTCAATTTGTGACCCTGCAATGGCAAGTTTCTTCCTCATTGGCTGTCAATATGTGCAGAGTAATATAAAACTTTCACCACAAGGCTGAAAGGGTTAGCCCACAAAAGGTGAGGGAGTCAGTGCCTCTCCCCCCACCCACACACATTGGGTTAAATATATTCTTACAAACAGACCTTTCGGTCTCACTAGAGACATTTGTTTTCCATGCTAACTGTGTGGGGACAATTCTCTCTGTCTGAATGACAGGCTATGTTACCAGGCACTTTGAGAGAATTCCTCAACAGTTTGCCTGTTGCATTTTGTGCCCCTAAAACAGAGTGCCTGCCTTCCAGCAAGGTGTGAAACACATACAAGGCATTGGAAATGTGAATGGGCTGATCAGAGCAGAACAGATTTATCAAAACTCAGGATCGTCCCCTTCTGCATAAACCTTTGGTCTATAGATTATTTGAGCAAGTTCATGGGGGGACTAGTATGTACTGATTACAGTGTATCTGTCCTAACTTTTCCCTTCTTATTTTTTTCTAGCAAGTAACTTGAACTTTCTTTTTAAAAAAGATGTAGCACAGGAAAGTGAAGAAATTATTTAAAAGGCTCATAGGTAGTGAGCATCAATCAGCACCAAAACCTCTATATACTTTGTTTCAAGGAGCAGACTGCAGGGCTCTAAAGGACAATTAGCCCATTTCTCAAATGTTCTCATAGTTTTATGTAGGCTCTCATAGTTTCAGCCTCATTGATGAAATAACTGTATGCTTTTTTTCTCTCCTCAATTCTTATTGAGTAAATTTTTCAAATAACACTTTTGTTCAATCTGCTCAAACACCTGGTGGCAGATATATTTGATGCAAATGGAATTTATTTATTGAATCAAATCATTTGCTCACATATAATGATGCTAATATTCTAAGAAGACAGGGTAAGACATAGAAGCAGAAGTATATACTGGTATTACAAAGTTACCTTTACTGATGGTTACAATTTGTCCTTCAAAACCTTTTCAACTCTTAAAGTTTTGGGTTTTTTATGCCAATATTGTGTACTAGAACTTCTTTGTGTGTATTGTTTGTGCTATTTTTTCATATTTTTGTTTATTAGCTTTATAGTGTATATTCTGTGAACTGTTGGTCATGTTTTTGGCTCATTTTTGTATTAATGTTTTCTTATTCATTGGTAGGAGATTTAACACAATAGAAATATTGACCTCTACTATCATATGTGATATGAATGTCTTGTTTAACATGGTCTGTCATCACCTGTCGACTTGTGTGGCAAAATCTATTTTCCTAGAAAAATTACTTTGCGAGTATCATATCAAGAGAGAATATAATCTCTTGTGAATATTGGTCCAATCTTCTGGAAAATAATACCTAATTTAGTAAATGAGAGGCCGACCCTAGAAGGCACAGTCATATAATTTTTCATTAAGCAAAAACAATAAGACTGTGTTACAGACAACAAAGAAGTTTTAATAGAAATTCCACTCAAATTAGATTAGAATAAAAGGATTAATGTGAAATATCAGAATACACATACATTTGAGATTTGATATAGAAGGATATATAGAAAAAAACTTGAATATATGGAAAAAATGTCCCTTTGTGTCTCAACAAAGTCACATTCTAAGAAAGAGTCCCCTTTCTGCTACCAAACTAATCTACATGACAATCTTTTTAAAAAGTGTGTTTTTCACAATATCATACCTATAGATAATGTTTTTTGATCAAAACTCTTCCCATTATACTTTCTCAATCATCCTTCCTCTCCCACTGGGTTCATTTTTCTAAATCACCCTCCTATATCTTTTTGCATTGTTTTGTAATCCACTGCCCTTGGTCAGGGTTGCTGTATCAGGATGCCTGGGGGGTTACTCACTTAAGAACAATGTACCTGTGGCTACACCACTGAGAACTAGGGCCTTCATTTCCTGCAGCAACCATTAACTGCCTACGGCTCTTCCGGGTGGGGTGGGACCTTAGAAGACCCTCCCCCATCCATGACCAATATTGATGGAGCCAGTCTTGTGCAGGCAGCCATTGTTGCTGTGAGAGCTGGGAGACAGGAAGAAGTGCCTTAGGACAATGTCTTATTTACGTGTATACAAATCTCCCTAATGGAAAGATTCCCGGCACATGGTAGCTACCAGGTAAACATGTTAAACGAGTAACCCAACATGGTGCCATCAGAACAAGCCTCACCCGCGCGCAGAGGACAGTCCCCTCTCATTCGTACGCATGACCAGGCAGGACCATGTAAACCCAAAACCTGGGCACACCCCTTTCATCCATATTCATTTTCAGGCTTTGTGAACCTGCATCCACCTGCTCCCTCATGAAGGAGATGCCACAGAGATCCATTCTCTTTTCTCTTCCCTTTTGAACCTGCCCAGCAACCTTTTTAAATAAACTCTAGTGCGGTTTATTGGTAGTGTGGTTTGTTACCTGCCTCCATTAAAAACACCTAACCCCTGTCTTTCATTGATCGCCATTGGCCCAGGAAAGCTAAGTACTGAGTAATTTGGTTGGGATAACTATTGTGGACCAGTTATGAGGCTTTTTTCTTTTTAGACTTGAGTAATGTATTTGACTCCTTGGCCTCAGTTTCCTCCTCTATGAAATGTGAGTAAAATGCCTACATTGCCATTGTTATGATTAACATGAGCTGAAAAGCCCACCCATTGCTATAAATCCTAAGTTGTTTGCATTGACAGTCTATTCATAATGTTATTTTCAAATAATGCATCCGTTAATCAATTCAGTTATCTTCTTCTGAGGAAATGAGGCACCAGGAGGAAAGAAGACACAGGTTCTGTTTTAACAGGCCTTAAAATCTAGTGTTTATAATTAGCATTTATGTAACACTGTAGAGCTGGAGAGCATTCTTAGCTTCTGTATTATCTATCCATCCATCCATCCATTCAACCATGGAACTACACTGGTGATAAATGAGACATAACCCTTAACTTCACAGTGAGACACAAGCCAGGAACTGGCTGAAATATTTATAGGCTGTAGGTCTTGCTAGGCAGAAAGGCATCCTGGGATAGAATGGAGGAAGGATGGTGAAGAATGTAGATGTCAGGAGATTGGGTGGAGAATGTCAACCTCAGTCAGCTGAGATCCCAAAGGCCAGTCAAAGTTGACCACATGTAGAAATGGAGAGGCTAACTCCTAGGGAATAGTTTCTGCGTCCAAAGATCCTATAAGAAGGAACAGCAGAAGGCTCTGGGCAGGTGAATACAAAGGCGGGAAGCAAGGCTTAGGGTGGCAAGACTGAGAGGAGATGGTTGCATTTTCACGGTGGGGCTGCCAGTGGAGCTAAGGATCCCAGATTTCATTCCGAGTACAGTGCAAAGCCCATGAGGCTTTTAACCCAGAGATTTGTAAATGATGCGAAGGGCTCACAGGGAATGGATTGGAAAGAAAGAGTAGGAGCGGAAGTGATCAACAGCTCAAGCCACTGTTGAGTTGGCTGGGGAATGAGGGGCCAATGGCATTCCTTGGACATCTATTCTCTCTGCCAAACTCATTCACCCCTGGGACCCCGGGCTGTGTAAGAGGAGGTGCTATCCCATTGGGTTCCAGGGTGGCTGTTCCCTATGCCAGTGGCTTTGAGGGTTGAATAGAATCGACCCTGGGAAGTAAGTCACCACACTGTAGATTGAGTTCAGCTGTCACAGATAGATCCATGTCAAACATCTAGATTTCTAGATTCTGTGTTACTCTGCTAGGGCTACCATTACCAAGTGTGGAAAATCTGGAGGCTTTGAACAACAACTTATTGTCCCCACCATTCTGGAGGCTGGACATCTGAAATCAAGGTGCCATTATTTTTGTTTTTTTCCTGAAGGCATCTTCTTCCCACATCTTTCTATGGTTTTTTGCTTTGTGTGTATCTGTGCTCAAATAGCCTCCTCTGTTTAGGACTTCAGTCACATTGGATCAGGGCTCATCTCAATGACACCATTTTAGTTTAATTGCCCATTTAAAGACTATCTCAAATACAGTCACATTCTAGGATACTAAAGGTTAGGATTTGAGGGTTGGGCACAATTCAGCCCCTAACAATCCTAAAAGGAAGGATTTTGGGGCACTTAGGTAAGAAATAAAAGTTGGGGCCTAGTTAACTTATTTACATTGCATATTAGTAGTTAAATTTTTCTTGAGATTGCAGGAAAAAAGGTGGTTTTATTTTACAGTTAGTGTCAATAATAATGACTTAAATATCCCCTCAAATTGTTGTTTAGTGTCATTCTCCAAGGCTTTGTTAGGCCACTTGGGCCATTCTTAGTTGACACTTGTTTTATCCTGTCTTTCCTTAATAGTAATGGTTTACCTTCTCTTCACCTAGTCAGAACATAAGCAAACAAGCATGAGCTACTATTGATATTCAACGATTGCAGTTATATGTGGCTTTCTACTTCCCCAAGTCTAAGGAAAGACACCAGTGTTCAGGCATATTTTGTAACTATGACAGTTGCAGGGTGCTTACCTCTTCTACTGAAGTAACCCGAGCCCAGCTGCAGGAGTTCAAGAGGGCTTAGAATTTCTCCCCTGGGACACTGCTCTTGGGCATAAAAAGAAGGCAGTGTGGGGAAGAAGTGGTCTGTGAGCAAAGTACTTAGGTCACTGAGGGACAGAGAAACCTCCAGAATCTCCAGTTCAGTCCTGGTTTCTTTTTCCGTTGCTGGGGAGAGAGGTTTTTTGTTTGTTTTTGTTTCTGGACAGTGTCTCACATATTCTATCATGTGACTGAAGATGCCCTTGAACTTCTGATCCTCTGGTCTTTACTTCCCAGGTGCTACTATTACAGGTGTGGACCATCATGTCCAGTTTACTCATTGCTGTGGAGTAAACTCAGGGCTTTGTACATGTTAGGTAAACATTCTACCAACTGAGCTACATTTCTAGCCTAAGGGAGATTTAATAGTAAGTGGAATTCAGTTGACCTTTGACACTGATGTGTCCCTGCAAATTTTGGATGAGTTGGTTGGAACACTTTGATGCTAACAAGGCCCACATGTATCTACGCGTCCTGCTTAATATGGAATGGTGACTTTTTCAAAAGCCCTGTGTACCTCACATGAGTTATTACAATTGCAGCCAGGAATGGCTCTTGGCATCTGCTGTATCACATTCTGCAGTGATAAAGTCTTTTTAGATGCTGAGATCTGGCCACAGCCTGTGGTGTTAGGCAGGATTCAAAGACAAATAAGACCATGCTGATTTTTCAGACATCACTCACCAACTATGGTTGAAGTTTTGCTGTTTTGGGCTTTTCTCAAACAGGACAAATAGAAAGAGATAATGTGGCTGGACCACAGTTAATTGTGTAACTCCTCTGGGATTTGGCTTCCATGATTGGAAAGAGGATGCTTATCTCTTCTGTGGGGTTGGCAGCTCAGGGAGCACCTGAGAACTGAGCGACTCTTTTCTTCTTTTGTCCCTTCTCATCCCACCGCCTTCAGGCTCTCTACCTTGGTCTTTCCCAAGATAATCATTTACATTATTAAAATGTGTAAAAATTCAGCACACCATTACGTGTTTTGGGGTTTCCTTTCAACCTTGTCTGTAACCATAGGTGGAAAATTTTGTGTCTTTTTAACAGAGTTTTTAAGGATATGATGACATTGGAGTGGTGTTGAAAGATTAAATAAAATGAATGTATTTTGGATTCTTACACAGGGCCAGCAAGATAGCTCAGGGAATGAAGTAGCTTGTCACATAAGTCTGGTGCCATGAGTTTAACCCTAAGAGCCGGTGGTGGAAGGAAGGGATCCTCTTAGGAAAGGTGTTCTCTGACCTCCATGGTGCATGTGTAACTGTATACCCGCCCCCCCACACACAATAGGCACCAATAATAATGAGTAAAGATAATTCCTAGCTCAATTCCAAATATGTATTCAATGACTGTTACTATTCATTATATATATATGTATATATGCATATGTATATGCATATTTATGCATATCAATAATATAATGAATAAACCCTTCCAAATAATGCCTGACATAGATTAGTAACTGTTATTAATATTTTGTTGTTGTCATAAGACCCTTATATAACTCAATATTGTCCTTCTAACCAGCCCCGTGCCTTTAAGGAGCATATAAGCCAACCCAAGATGCAAACATTCAATAAAGATAAGCCTTTAGTCCATGACCCTGATTTCAGCAGTGACATGATTTGCTTATTTCTGCTGTCTCTTCATAGTTTGCTTCGCTTGCTGCCTTATGGCTCCTGGCTTCTTAGCTTGGTTTTTACATCCCCAGGTCTGTGCTCATCTGCAACACATATGGCTCATGGCCACCCTGATCCTTCTGTATCAATGTGGCAACTCTGTTCACATTTTATCTCATCCTTGACTCCCATAGACTTCTGCCTTTTTACTGGCTTTGCAGGGCTTCCAAAGGTAACTGTAGACAAAAATCTGCCCATGGTCTGGATTCGGTCATGAGAAAGAACACCTTTATTTTGCCAAGTTGCTTTCTTATTTATTCCCTCAAAAATTTCATTTGCTACCAAATTCTTTCTTGGATGCCAATTTATCCCCTTAGGTGAAAGACATCCTTTCTGCTAGTTTTCTAGACAAATAGGAGCTTATAGGATCAATTCACTTTGAACCCACAGTGAGAAGACTGCTAAATACCACTTGCTCTTGTAGGGTTAGCAATTGTGTCCACTCTAACTCTATGACTTTCTGGCACCTATTTTTTTTTTTTTTTTTAAATAAAGATTGCTTTCCAGGGCCTGGCCTAGTGATTAGGAGGAGTATCAGCTCAATGGGTAGAGCCCAGTGAGACACCTTTGGCAAAAGTCAACTGGCTTTATGCCAGAACGTCTAGGGAGGAGAGACTGCATTCAGTTCTTGCCAAGGCCCTGAGTCCCAGTGCTGGCCCATGAATACTGCTGGGTAAGGGGTTTAGGCAGTCCTAATTTTAATAGAAGTTTGATTGTGTAGTTAACTTGCTACTTACACTGGTCTCCCTCCCTTCCCCTTACCTCCCCACTTTTCCTCTTCAGAAATCATCCTCTCAGTATGGGATCCAGCCAATCCTTAAACTCCTCTTCCTAAGTGCTGGGGTTACAGGTGAGCTTGGATTATGCTCAGTGATACACTATTCCTTTTTGAAAGTTATTTATTTATTTTATGTACATGAGCATTTGCATGTGTGTATGTCTATGCCTGATGCCCACTAGTTTGGATTTTACCGTCTCATAGCCTAATATCAAATATTATTTGACATATCCACTTTAAATTTTTATCAAAATAAGCTTAATAAATAAGCAGGAGGCCTTAGCTTTCTGTGAGAGATGCCCCTCTTACAAATGGGCTTCCCTTTGACAATTAATGTAACTGCAGTTACATTGTGTGGATCTTTTGAGAGCTGAATAGTTATTTATTTATTTATTTTTTAATTCCACGCAGAAAGGCAGGCAGGAAGCTTATAAAAGAAAACGCACATATACTCTTCAGTAAAAACAAACGTGCATTATCAGGTAGAAAGGAAGCCTTTTAGCTGCCTCAATGCTTTCTGAAGGCTTTCAGGCTACACAGAGAGTAATTTTGGTTTGGTTTGTGTGGCTGAGATGCTGGAGAGGAGAACCGCTTTCATTACTGAGAAAGGAGTGATAAAAAGACTGTAGCACGTCTCCAGTTATTGGGCACTTTATGTTAATAACTCCTGATGGCTCGAGTGTTTAGGTGTATATTTCAAACTCTGTGTAAAATACCAAGCCATTAAGAATTTAAACACATTCTAATTTAATTACAGAGCAGAGCTGGGTCCAAGGGATCCCATGTTTTTGTTGGCTGGTTTTAATATCACAAATTTTGAATAGGGAAAGATTTATTTTCTTTACTCTGTGCTCTTTTTATTCGGGATTGTTAAAAACCCTAATCATTTAAAAAATGGAGTGCAATTGAACTTGTGGAAAATTCTAGTTTTCTTCAATGCTATTTTGTCCTCTATTTTGAGATGTGCCAAGGTCCTCCTGTCCATAGTGAACTGATTACTCACTTAAAAAAAATTTTACTTTGTCCTTAGACAACATTTTCACTTCTTAGGTAGAGATATTGTGATCATAAACTTCGTATACTATGAACTACAATGGGGAAATCACCAAAGAGATCATTGTATAATTTCCAAGTTAACTTAGAATATACTACATAGAGATAAGTACTGGATCCTGCCATTTAGGGTCTTCTGTGGGTTCTTAATCAGGTATCTGTAGGAAGCATAAAAAAAGGTGGAGATAAATGACATTTAGTCTCCTATCTCTCTCTATCTCTCTATCTCTCTCTATCTCTCTATCTCTATCTATCTATCTGTCTGTCTATCTATCTATCTGTCTATCTATCATCTATCTATCTATCTATCTATCTATCTATCTATCTATCATCTGTCTATCTGACTATCTGTCTATGGACAGATATCACAAAAGGTGATTACTACCATGAGCTGTACTTCTAGAATTTTTCTGTGAAGCCCTCTGCTAACTTCCTTTGATAGTTCTTGATAAGCAGCTGTGGTTGTTTGAATGGAGACTCAGTATCCCTTCCCATAGGCTCATGTGTATGAACACTTGGACCCTGATTTGTGGTACTGTTAGAGGTGGTCATGGAGCTTCTAGGATGTGACGCCTCATTGGAAAAGGCACATACATTATGGTGGAGCAGGGTGACCTTTGAGAATTTATAGCTGAGCCTCACTTCAAGTTCACCTTCTCTGCTTCCTGTTTGCAACTGAGATGTGATCGATCAACGTCCTGCTTCTACCACTAGCTGCCATGGCTTTTTTGCTATGATGAACTCTTACGTCTCTAGAACCGTAAGCCCACATAAACACTTTTGGCTATAAATTGCTTTGGGCCAGGGTATGTTATCAAAGCCACAGAAAAATAACCAATGCAGTAATATAACTAGATACAGCTCATAGCAAAACATTATCAAACTAAAATGAAGAAGAGAGGGATTGATTTTAAATGAACATCTCATTGGTTGACTGTGAGTGTTTAGTTTCTGTGGGTGAGTTCAGGCATCAGTGACATCAGAACTGATAAAAAAAAAATGAGGTTAATGCCTGCATCTAGTTTAGATGCCTGATTAGTAGCATTTTTTAGAATAGGTTTTATTAATTCTCTGCCATGTACAAACATGAATACCTTGAATTCCCCAAATGTAGTCAGTATGCTCCCTTAGGGAAGATCTTGAGTTTTTGAATCCGTTATAATTTCTGATTGATAGAAAATAATGAAATAGTGAATGACCAGGCTAGTTCAGCTTTATCCCAATGACTTTTGTACTATAAAACATATTTAGAGAACAAACAAACAGACATACTAACATTATTTCCTCATATTGCATAAATTGTAGAATAATGGGGAAAACATGTTGGTTGAGAGCGTGTGATGATGAATGAAGCACAGAGTTTCAGATACATGCTTGGAGAAGAGTGGATTTGCCTTCTTGGACTCACAGTTACACAAATCTCTATGGGAAGAGTTATGTCTCTCCAGAAGGTCTTGGTTTCAATATTTTGACTGGCAAGGAATCATTTTCAGGTGAAGTATAGCCAAGAATACAATCCCCGTAGGAAAATGGAGGGGAGGGGCAAACCTCTAGTCTTTTTTTAGGTGCTCCCATACCTGGTATAGTGAGATTAGGGCTAAGTGATGATAGGCTGTAGATCAGCTAGAAAGAGACCAGTGACATCTTGTCTTATTATCTCTCAGAAGTTTAAACATACACAAATATAACAAAATGTGCATTTAAGATTCATTTTTTTGACACGTTTCTCTAACCCTTTGCTCTGTAAGAGTCCTTCAGAGGCAGAGCCCATGAGCTTGTACCTCACACAGAACTAACTCGGGGTTTGGTTTTAAAGGACTGATATGTGGACTCTTGAAAGTGCCCATATATGAAGTTACAATGCTGGCTTGAGAGGGATTAGTACACACTTATTGACCAAACAAGGCATCTCCTTAGAAGATACCAGGCATCACTCATTACTCTTTTATACTTTAACAACAGTAACAATAATATGGCTAGGGTATAAGTTGGTGTATCTTCTGTTTGTGTTTGTTTTTTGCCCCCAAATCAGTGACTTGTAAATAACTTTTCATATGACTTCAATGCTTTCATGTTTCCTAGTTTTAATAAATAATATTGCTTCATCAAGTTGGTATGAAGACTTGTTGGAAGACGTACATCGTTGGTCCATAAACTTTGAGAGCATATAGCTTAGTCTACTACAAGTTCATTCTCTCTGATACTTGCTTGAGAGATTGGACACCATCATGAATCCTGTGGCTGATGACTGTACTGTGACCAAAAATGATGGCTTACGCTTACGTGGCAGTCATTATGGAGGGGTGAACCGATTTTCAATTAAGCTTTACCCAAGTATTCCTCCAGGGGTCCTCTTTCAAAATATTACCTACCACATCGCAACACCCCTCCCCCCAAACACTCGCAGTCATTTCCTGAGGCTTGCTTGCCTCTGTAGGACACGGAAATGTTCAGAAGAAAAGCAGAATCATCAAAATGTTTCCCAGATGTCTGAATGTGTGGTATAATTAGGCACCAAAACGATGGGAGTTTTCATCCTTCAGCCAACTATTTTGCCAACTTGCAAACACAACTTTAATAGTAAATAATCTTTTTTCACCTCAGTAGACAAGTTTATAAAATATTTAACGAACACGAATTATATGCCGGTTGCGGCAGTGATCTGTAGAGGATGCAGAGCCTTAGGAAATCATGAAACCAGTGGGAAGACATTTATGAACAGTGTGCTGATTGTTTGGGGCACAAGCACTGCAAATATTTGCGTTTCTCACGGACTTTCTGATCTATAAATGTGGTATAACAACTGTACTCTGTGTCAATTAGTTATCAAAATATTTTTTCATACATTAGAAGCCAGAAAATGGAGTCTAGAAAATAAGCATGGACCTATGAGAAGGGGCGGTGCTCTGAGCCTCAGCCTATGAGAAGGGGCGGTGCTCTGAGCGTCAGCCTATGAGAAGGGGCGGTGCTCTGAGCGTCAGCCTATGAGAAGGGGCGGTGCTCTGAGCCTCAGCCTATGAGAAGGGGCGGTGCTCTGAGCGTCAGCCTATGAGAAGGGGCGGTGCTCTGAGCGTCAGCCTATGAGAAGGGGCGGTGCTCTGAGCCTCAGCCTATGAGAAGGGGTGGTACACTAGTCTCTTCTCAGAAATTCATCCTTCACCTCTAGACTGAGGATGAATACTGTTGTCCTGCTGGGATGTCCTTATCTTGAGGAGGTTCAGAGAAAAACAAACAAACAAAAAAAAAACAAACTGAGAGAGAGGGAGGAGACAGGAAGAGGGAGGGAGACAGGGAGAGAGGGAGAGAAAGAAGGAGAGAGGGAGAGGGAGGGAGGGAGAGAGAGAGAGAGAGAGAGAGAGAGAGAGAGAGAGAGAGAGAGAGAGAGAGAGAGAGAGAGAGAGAGAGAGCTGGTTCTCATTCTCAACAAATCTCTCAGTCAGGGGCTGTTTCATGGTTTCAGTCAGAATGTCTGTGGAAGAGGCATAAAAAAGCCAACTAATGAATCACTATTCTGCAGGACTCTGAACAAAGCTCTGTTCCAATGGCTAAACCATATTCTTCTCTCTACTTCCACAGTAATTTAAGTAGATGTTTTAATAGGAAGCTTCTAGGGAATGAGTGATAAGAGCCTTTAAGACTGTGTAACTGCCTTATTCTCCTTTCAGAATGAAAATTGATGACATAAAGGAGGGAAGTGATTATCAATGTGGCGTAGGCCACTGAAATCACAGTGATATCCTGCCCTTGGATCTCTTACTGGGTTCCTGTCTTCCTTTCTGTCGTTCTGAGCTCCATGTTGGTTCTCTAGAGAAAAAAACAAATGTCCAGAGAGGAAGGAGTGTTGGTTTCTGGTTGCACATTTCTTTATTGAGCAGTCACTATTTCCATGCTTTCCCTGAATGTAGAAGGAGAAGCAAGCCCAGAAGAAGCGAGCTACATCTACTTTACATTGACTAACTGATCTAGCTGAACAGTGACAAGTGCTTACTGTTTTTTAATGGGTCAGTATGGGGTGGTTTATGACTCAAGAAAGGAATTGTGCACCTCTAACTCCAACAGTGTTCCTGCTTTTGTTCTGTAATTCAAAGTGATCTATTTCCCAAGTCTGTGTTTCTGAAAAAGTAGGGAAGTGTTTGATACACATCTATCTTGGATTAGCCAACCAAAGTTTATGCTAACCCAATGGGAAGTTTTTAGATGTACCAAGCATGCAGTGTCACATGCATGGGTTGATTTGTTAAATATGGCACCCTTCAGAGAGAAACTCATAGGGAGACATGGCGAGTAGCTATGAAGGAACCATGGGGCAGTATTCAGAATCTTGTATTTTGGATCATTAATCCTTTGCTTAGAGCTCCTGGACCCCCTACTCCCATACTGAGGATGGAGCCTACATAATGGCTCTCCCGAATGTGGTATTATTTAGAGATAGAGCCTCTGGTAGTAATTAAGCTAGATAAAATTATAATGGTAGCAGCCTCATAACAGGTTTAGTGTTTTTAAAAGAAGAGAGCCTAGGGAGCTTACTCTCTCTCTCCTTTTGCCTTGTTAGAACAGAGAGGGTATCCCTGAGCAAGATAGGAGGTAAGCCCTCAGCAGAACCTGACCACATTGGTACCTGTGTCTCCCAGCCTCTATAATGGTAAGTATGTAAATTTCTGTTGTGTAAGCCACCCAGTCTGTAGTATTTTGTTATGGTAGCCAGAGCTGACTAATACACAGATGTTAATAGGCAGATGTTTGGCATTGCTTCAGGGGAAATAATTTGAATGATTAAATATATTTTTCACTTCAGATGTTTTGGCAATGTGATGATGTAGCTCAAATGTACATGTGGGTAGGCTCCAAGGCTGTCACATAGAGTAGCTTCTGGGTAAAAGAATACCCTGGGAGGGGCCATAAAAATCTGCTTCTCTCCTAGGCTAAGGAAGCATGTGCTCACTTTTTTTTTTTCTTGTTTGAAAAATAATAGGGCTCTATATGCAGTGGGCCATAGTGATTTGCAATACACACACACACACACACACACACACACACACACACACACAGTCTTTTTCTTTGAGCTGCTAACAGATAGTATTCACTAAGTGCATACAGTGCTTTGTTCTTTTTTGTTCTTTGAGTTGCTGGTAAACACTGTAGAGTCTATGATAGAAATGTCAAAATCCAAGGAAGGGCAAGGTCAGTATAGAAGGGACAGTGTAAAAGAGTGACAAATGATGGCCTGGGCTATTTCCTGGCTTTCAGGAATAATAGGCAGGAATAAGGCGTTCACACCAGGAGTAGCAAGCAATGCTTTTCCTGAAACCTCTTTTTTTCTAAAGGTCAAAGATGCTGTATATGATATTCTGCTGTATATGTGGCTGGAGAAGGAGGCTATCTGCTATAGAGGAAGAACATCTGCTGTAGAGAAGGCAGATGTGTTTTATGGACACCAGATAGTAAACATCCTTCCTTCCTTCTTTTATTCCTTCCTTCCTATCTTTTTTTTTTCTTTATTACTACATTTTTTTCTTTTTTCTTTTTTGGCCAGCTGTAATTATTGCAATGACTCAACTCTATAGTTGTCATGTAAAACAACCATTGGAAACCTCCAGATGAATGAATGAAGCCCCATTTGTAAAGCTCATTATTTACCAAAGAGCCTGTAGGTCAGATTTGCTCTGTGAATTGTAACTAGCCAATGCTTTCCTACTTCATTCAATGAATTGATTTATCTATGGGGCTTTGAACAGTGCCAGGAACACAGTAATCTCTTTAGTCCCATTGGCCACTGGTTTTCTTTGACTGGCATGGAGCAGGGTACAAGTCCTCTGCACCGAGAAAAGTGTGAATTGAAGACTCAGTTCAGTGTAAAGGACAGCAACTGAGGGGTGAGTGGGGAGATGGCGCACAATTGATGGAGAACGGCCTTAAGTGTGTGATTCTTCTCAGGAGCTTGGGAGATAAACAAAGTGCTTGCCACACAAGCATAGGCCTTCGTCCATCACTAGAACCCAGAGGAAAAAATCCAGGTGTTGTGGTGCATGCTTGTAATCCTAGTACTGGGGAGGTGAAGACAAGAAAACCCCTTAGGGCTTATTGGTCAGACAGACTAACCTAATTGGTAAGATCCATACCAGTGGGAGTCACTGTCTCAAAAGGGGTGGATGGCATTCTTGGTCTCCCTCTGGCCTCCACATACACTCATGCACATGCACATTCAACCCCCACCTAGGACATGTTCACATAGCATGAACACAGATTAAAAAAGGAGTGTTGGTTCTACTGTAGTTCTGTCTTGTAGTACCGTGAGAGTAACATGATACTTCCTACCATGAGATAACCCACCCTCCCTCTCTCTTGTATATTAGCTTAGCCTTCTAAACTAGCAGTCTCCTAAGTGTCATTATAGAACCTACATTCAGCAATGAATAGAGGCAGAAGCTGAGATCCATAGCTAAGCACCAGGCCAAATTCCCAGTCCAGCTAGAGAGAGAGAGAGAGAGAGAGAGAGAGAGAGAGAGAGAGAGAGAGAGAGAGAGAGAGAGAAGAGAATGTATATGAACAAAGGGATAAGGATTATGAGGAGGAGACCCTCAGAGAGGGTTGGCTGGAGCTCTGGGTAGCTCATTGAATAAAAAAAAAAAAAAAAAAAAAAACAAAAAACAGCCACTGGGGAACCATCAGGAAAAGGAACTACACCCTCCAAAGGTAGATGACTGTTGATTGGCATGGGCAGTATGTGGAACCTCGTGGAGTGGGATCAGACTATGTTCCTGTGCATGAACTGGCACCTTGAGCCCTTTCCCTACAGAGGAGCACCTAACCCAGTCCTAATACTGGGATGAGAGAATCAGACCTACCTCTAATGGATACACCAGACTGAACTGACCCACTTTGGGACTCCTTGCCCTCCTTGGGGAAAGGATGGGGGCACAGGGTAGAAGGAGGCTGAGGGAGGACCGGGAAGTATTGGGAGGAGGGAAGGGAGGACAAGCAGAAGGATACATGAGGAAAAAGTCTTTTTAAATAAAAAAGGGAAAATTAAAAAAAAACAAACAAACAGCAGTCTATATTCTGCATGATTAAATATATTGGTACCCTGTACCCACTGTATCTGGCAGAATCATGAAGCCATTATCATGGCAAGGCATAAGAAACAATGATGAAGGCCAAATATCACCTTTCATGATCCAGATCTAGTGTCCATGCTTACAATGCTTTTAAGCGATTTATAAATCTTTTCACTCAGTGCTGGTTGCATTGACTTTTCCATTCCAGTATTAGCTCTGTGCAGGTGTGTGGAAGCATTATAACATGATGGATTCTTTCTCCACGAGCCAAAAGGTAAATGATGAAAGAATTGGACAGAAAACACACTAACAAGATATTTTATATTAGCTCCAAGGAGTTAGATCAATTACTGTGATGTGTTACATGTTCAGAAGTCAGGAAATTCTAAATTATGGTTCCCAGTATGAACGTAACTCAGCCCCTTTGCACATGCAATATTTTATATGACTCTGTATGGTGTTAACTTTAATGCTTTAACATCTATGCTTAATGTGGTGACTATAAATTTAAATTTCTTGACTTCAGAGGTTATAACATTTTACCATCCAGCTGCCTTGACAAACTTAGGGCATTCAAATATTTCTGGGTGTAACAATTTGCAAATAAATCTATATAGATAGGCCTGGTCTTTTTCAACACATGTGCACACACACACACAGACAGAGAGAGAGGGAGAGAGGGAGAGAGAGAGAGAGAGAGAGAGAGAGAGAGAGAGAGAGAGAGAGAGAGAGAGAATATAATCTGTCTCTGTTTACCTCTGTGGCTTTGCTTAGGTGCTTGGAGAGGCTGAAAAAGTGTCACTTTTCAGTGATGTTTACATCAAATTATATTATTAAAAGGAAGAATTTTCTAAATTTTGTTACGTCATTTATGAAGGTTTGTTCGCCCCAGCAATGATGGGAAAGTATCAGGTAGGCCTAGAACTTAATGCCAGATGCATTCTTTACAGTATCACAACTATAAGCAGGATCTCTTTAACATTTTGATTTAATATTGGAGTCAGATATGAGAGTTGTAAATTGAAAATTCCACATGACTAGAGTATAATCAACTATTCATTATAAGAGGATGATACAAGGAGTATTTATTCCTTTTAGATATATATCCTTGATACTGGACACATATTATTTTATACAAATCAATTGTTCTAGTTTCAGAGAGCTCCATGTCCCTGTACTGATTCCAATACACTTCAGGGCTACAACTTTCTTTGGCTTTAGCAAGTAGCTTTTGAAACACCTGTCCTGGCCACCACCAGTGTAAAGTATATAAGAGCCAGAAGGGAAGCTCTGCTCTTAACTATTTTGTTATAGTAATTAGTCCCAAGTTCCCTGTTATGAGGTGGAGAGCTTTACCCCCATCCCATACCTACATATAGGTACAGTGAATATGGACCATATTTAATAAGCTCAGGTGTGCAGGAAATGTTACTTTTATTTATTTTATTTTAAATGACTTAATATTAGCTCCTGGGACCCATCCTCCAAAACTGTTCTGTGCTGATCAGAAGAGCCATGTGCTCAATATCAGGATACTGAAAAGCTGGAGTAATGTCAGAAAGAAGAGAAGTTGTATGCATAGTCACCAAGAATCATCTGGAATGCCTATACCAACAGCAAAGTAGATGAACAGATAGATATATCTAGCTGGGCTTGCCACATGCTTTAATCTCGGCACGTAGGAGGCAGAGGAAGTGAATTTTTGTTATATGAGACCAATCTGGTCTATACAGTGAGTTCCAGGACAGTCAAGGCTACAAAATGAGAGACTATCTCACCACCATCAACAACAAACAAACAAAACAAAACCCAAAAAACCATATTTCTGGAGCTAACTGAAGGCTCTTGGTGAGATTTGAAGAGGTAAGTGCCAAGAAGAATAATTCTAAACACACAAAGATCTCATGAAATAACCACTAAATACAGAAAACAAAATCTGTCCTGAGGTGAAGGAGACAGTAACAAATTTGCCTTCAGAATTAGATTTGAAGAGCAAATGATCACAAGCATTAGCATAAGCAATTATTTTAATATAATGTTTCAAGCACAACTGTTAGACTCTCCAGATAAATATATGTAAGGCTATGAAGGAGATACAGCTGTTCTCTTATCCCTTGAGTTTACCCACACATACAAATTCCAAACTGACTTGATTATCTTTCAAGTCCAGGTAGGGCATTTCTTTACCAACATGAACTTCTGGGGTAAAGCAGCAGCAACCAATTTTTAAAGATTGCCATGACATGCCACACATTTCCAGCCATGCTGAAATTAAGCTAGAAGTAAGTACCACGAGATAACTAGAAAATCCCCCCAAAAACTTTAAAATAATGAAACACATTTCTGAGTAACTCCTTGGCTCTGAAGAAATTACAATAAAAATAGAATCTCTTTTCACTGAATGATAAAATACAACAGAAACGTCTGGAACAAAACTAAGTGAGGAAGAAGAGGGAGGGACACAACCTTCAGTGAACACATCAGAGGAGAGAAAAATATGGAAAGCAAAGGTGGTGTATTACATCTCAGGGAGCTTTGAAAAAATAACCTTGAGGAAAATTAAAGGCAAAGAAAACTGAAGAAAGAGCGTGGAGATAAATCAAGAAACTGATTAAGGACAAAGTAAACATGTAGTGGAGAGGACCAAGAGACCAAAGCTGATTCTCAGAGGTCACCAATGAAATCGAGGAACCCCTAAGAAACTAACAAAGTCAGTAAATACAAATGACCACCTTCAAGAGTGAAGGGATGAGACGCCAGGGAGATACTATAGATGCCATAATTTAATTAAAGGCAACAAATTAAAACAGGATGATATAACAAAAAGCAACAGAACAGGATGGAATTTGAAAATAGGCTGTCACAGATGTCACTTAATCCTGTGCCTAGAATCACAGTGGTGACAAAGGGGACATCCCAGTGCATCTCTCCAGGTGGCCAGCCATCTCTGCTTTCCCTGCTATACACAAAAATTCAAATTCATACAGAACATTAACTGTGAAAAGTGAATGCTTCTGGGACAATGTGTTTATTAATATCTCATGAGTTACAGTGGACAAAATTCCATAAAGAGAATATGAAAAGTATGATCCAGAAAGAAAATTTAAGGTTTCTAAATTGATGTACATTAAAATTAAAAATTTCTGTTTATTAAAAACTTCGGTAAGAAATTGAAATGACAAGCCGCTGAATACATACAATGTTCGCAGAGAAAAGTTCAAAAAAGGATCTGTTTCCAAATTAAAAATCAAAGAGAAACTTGGAAAGATGAGCTATCTCAGTGGTTAGAATCACTTGTTGCTCTTGTAGAGGACCCAAGTTCAGTTCCCAGCACTTGAGATGGGTGGCTGACAAGCAACCATGACTCCCTCTCCAAGGGATCTTCTGTCCTTTGCAGGCACCTGCACTCATGCACATACCCACACAGGATCATTTCCTACAGACATATACATATTTATAACAGAACAAATCTTAAAAAAGAAAGCCCAAATCCAAACAGTCCTCATGTTAGTATCCTTAGGTAATCATAAGAAAATGCCAGGGACCAGATGGTTTAAACAGCAGCACCAACAACCATAACAACAAATCATTTCTTCTTTATGCTGCTGGAGGCTGGAATGTTCGGGGTCAGGTACTAGCATGCTGTGGTGGCAGATGAGGGCTTTCTTGCTGGGTGGAGACCATATCTCACTCTCTACTCACATAGCCGAAGAAGAGCACTCTGTGGCTGCTTCCTCACTCAGAAGGATGGGAGCTCTGTATGTTCAAGATTCTACCAGTATGATCCCATTTATCCTTATTCACTTCCTCAGAGGTCCTATATCCAAGAATGGTCACATACAGAGTATCAGTAAATTAATTTGGGAGACATGATTCAGGACACAACAACTTAAAAAAAAAAAAAAAACAATTTAAAAGAATTCTGTTGAAAGACAAGAAAGTAGAAATATGCACCACATAGTAGGAAGCTATATTTTGTATTTTAGCTGTTCCCGAAATGGGTATGTGTTAATAGCTTGGGTCCAGGTCCAAAGTGTTATGGAGCAGTGGGTGGAACCTTTACAAGGTTGAGCCTGTTGGGGAGTCTTTATGTTACTGGTAGCAGTTTCTTGATGGGCAGAGTGAGATCCCATTTATTTCCTGCTATTGGGACCATGGCGGTGTTTTGCTGCACCGTTCTGCTATAAACAATTGCCTAGCCACAGCTCAAAACAGAAAGGCCAATTGGCCATGGGCCAAGAACTCTAAAACTCTGAGCCAAAATAACCATTTTCGCTGGATAAATTGATTACCCCAGGTGTTTGTTATAGTAACTGGAAGCAACAATTAACAACATATCAAGGCACTCTTGCCAGATTAGCTGAAATCTAAAAAAAAAAAAAACCCAAAACAACCCCCCCAAGCACAACAACCCAATAAACAAAAAAAAAAAA
This sequence comes from Phyllotis vaccarum, assembly GCA_033318265.1. Classification (NCBI taxonomy): domain Eukaryota; kingdom Metazoa; phylum Chordata; class Mammalia; order Rodentia; family Cricetidae; genus Phyllotis; species Phyllotis vaccarum. The sequence continues at coordinate 25,986,314 of JARWLC010000007.1, forward strand.
AAAACCAAAAAAAAAAAAAAAAAACCCATAAAAACCAAAAAACCCCACAACAACCTAATAAACCAAAGGAAAAACACAAACCTGGTAATATCAAGTGTTGGTAAAGTTCTGTAGCACTGGGTCTCTCATACTCCATTATAGAAAATATTAATTGATAAAATTGGTTGACACTATCAAAATACGACTCTACCATCCATTTTCCAATAGAGAGTACCTATGGTAATCAAGATATACAGACAAATATTTATAATAGTTTTTTGGAATATTAGAATTTTTCTAGTTGTGACAAACAAAAAACAGCTCGAGAATCTACTAATGATGAGGCAGATATACAAATTATGATGCAGACACAACGAATGTGGGATCTTTGTCTGTATGCTGTGAATTATCATTGGATAACAAAGGAACTGTTTTGGCCTGTGGCAAACCAGCTTATAGGCAGGGGAAATCTGAGCATAGATAAAGGGGAAGAAGGGTGGAGTCAGACAGAGACACTGCAAGCTGCCACCCAAAAGAGCAAGATGTAATGGAACACAGGTAAAGCCACTAGCCTTGTGGTAAGACACGGATCAATAGAAATGGGTTGAGTTAAATTATAAGAGCTAGCTGATAATGAGCGTAACTCATAAGCCAAACTGTTTGCAATTAATATAAGCCTTTGTGTGATTATTTGGGACTAAAAGGCTGTGGGACTACAGGTCTGGACCTTGGGCTGGACAGGCCAGAATCTTCATACTACACACAAGTGACTATTGACTGGCAAGGAACTTTTCATGTGTACTATAGTTACACATGAAGTATCCAATATTGAGGAAAGTATAGGAATCACATGAGAACATTTAGTAGAATTTGACTCTGTATAATGTTCAATTGTTTTTTAATGTCATGAAGTGATATAGGCCAAAGAAACTCTTTGGAAAGTCATAATCACACAAGTGGGGCTTTGAGGTTCTGTAATAATTTGTCATGCTTGTAATTCTATGGGTATGTTGACTGTAAAAAGTTCATTGTTCTATGCAGGTAAGATGTGAACTTTAGTCAGCTGTGTCAAAGTTCACAGAAAAGTTTTCAGGAATGAGCTGGCTATTGGTGGTATGTGCTTGACCCTAGAATTGGAGAAACAGGAGTAAGAATATGAACTGGAAACTCACCTGGGCCACGAGTGAGATTCTGTCTCAACACATCAAAACAAGTTTTCAAGGATATGCATAAGCAAATCTGTTCTTTTGTCTTTTTGGGGGGCATTTGCGGGGCAGCAAAGAGGAAAAATAATATGTTGTCAGGTGTGTGTGTGTGTGTGTGTGTGTGTGTGTGTGTGTGTGTGTGTGTGTGTGTGTGTGTGTGAAGAGACCCGGAAGGAACAGTGGAGGGTAAACTCCTCACGCACAGCTCACCTCCCTCCGTTCTGTCTTCTTGGTGAATTGCTGGTATAAAAACACAGGAAGGAATTCCCAACATTCATGTTTTTACAATACAAAGATCTTTTTCCTTCTACTTAGGCCTAATTAATGTGCTTTTGAGAACTCAGAATTGAAAATGAAGAATTCCATCACCAGGAAGCAGCAATTCCCTAAGCTGAATTCATGGATGTACTTACTTAAGGAAAGTTTAGCTATTTAGATGGTGGTTTTTATAGAGAAGAAAGCGACATCCCGGGCTTTCTATTTGACTCCCTTCAAGGTCTTCGGGATTTGCATGTTATTGCTTTGATATGCAAAGATCCATTTTCTGTAACTTGCAGTTCAAATAACAATAATTGCAGTTTCTTGAAGCTAATATAAAGATTTCAAACAAATCCCAACATATCCAAAATGACCAGGCGATGATGTCAGGAACTCCAGTGATGCTCCTTGACAGGCATGCTTCAGAATCAGTCCTCACCTTCTGTGTAGGTACTGCTTTTCTATTCAAAGCGCTGCATTTAAACCTATACATTATGTAAAAAAGGCAACAGGAAATTGCTTTGAATAATAGAAAATACCACTGTGTTTGAATAATTTAGATTCTGAAGCTATTCCGTTTGCATTTTACGCGTGTGTACAAGCATCTCACAAGATGCTGAGCACAGGCATGACTTGCTGAGTTTAATTTGATGCTCCTAGATGATTAGAAGGAGGAATTTTTTTTTTAAAGAAAATGTTTCCAGCACAGCAAAGAGATGGAGTTGATGATGATAACAGTTGAGCACTGTACGGTACATCTTAACATCATGAAGACCAGTAAATACAAGAGTGAATAGTTTTGTGATTATAAAACATATGCATTCATAGTTTCCGCTTCTTTATTTTTTCCTTCCTTGACCATCAGGTGCACCATTATTTCTGCGTTGAAGGCTTTGATTCTCTCTCCCTCTCCCTCTCTCTTCTCCTCTCTCTCTCTCTCTCTCTCTCTCTCTCTCTCTCTCTCTCTCTCTCTCTCTGCCTTTTCCTTTTAGAAGGAGGATCTTATTTCTACTCATCCACTATTATGCTATCAAAACAAATTTGAAGTTAACATAACCTGTGACTTTCTTTTCAAAACTCACATGAAAAGTTTGAGTTATATATATGCATGAATTTTGAGATGTTGTTGATGGGATTCAGGTTATTTTACCTTGATTTTTTTTCTTTTTAAAAAATATATATGTCATGCAAATTTTTGTTCATGTATGTAGTCTGGGTGTCTGCTGCTTGTGTGGGTGCCTGCAGAGGTCAGACATTTGTGATCTACCCACTGTGGTTGCTAAGAGCCAAACTTAGGTCCTCTGTGAGATCACTCCATACTCTTAATGGCTGAGACATCTCTCTAGCCCCTTGTTTGTATTCTTACTGTGTATGTGTGTGCTCTTGCTCCTGTTAGCAGTGGTATTGAAAGACGTGTATTAAAGTTATGCTAGATGAATCAAATTATTTATATCGCATCTCCTGTTTTCTTTAGTTGTTATTTACTTACTTAGAAAAATCTTATGACTTCTAATTCTTGTCTCTTTTGAATACTATCCCGCTTGAGTACTTTAGACTATTTTTTGTTATTCTTGACTTGAAGTATATTTTAAATCAGTCTCTAGTGCTTCTTCCTATTGTAATACAAATGCCATTTTCTTTAGCATACAGTTGGTAGAAATCAGAAAATAGAAAATATAATCAAACAACCTTCCTCTGTGTTCTTGTTTTTCGCACAGCTTTTTCTTGGGACTCCACTAATATTCTGTCTTCAATAAGACAGGTTAAAAACCAATTCTTTTCTTAATGGAAAATTTTACTTTTCAAAATGGCTTTGAGATACAATTCACATTCTGTTTAAGTCAGTCACTTAGAGTGTACAGTTCAGTGGTTTGCAATATGTTTACAGAAATAATCAGCCAACACCTCATTCAGTTTTGATGTTTTCTCACTTCAAGAAGAAACACTGATTCACTTAGCTATTGTTCCGTTTTCTTTTGCCCCTGCCCCCACCCCCGCCTCGCCCCCAGTGATTGTCAATCTACCTTGTGTCTCTAGGTTTCCGTGTTCAGACTTCTCTATGGATCATGACATGTAGTTTCTTGTCTTTGGTGACTCTCTTCTTTCACTTAGCACAATGCGTTCATGTTTTGGTGATATCGTAGCACAGGTCATGACTTCATCACTCTGATGGCAAAGTCCCATCCACTTTGGAGATCTCATTACTTTCTCTACTTTCTCTTTTTTTTGTTGTTCATCTGCTAGTGGAAATTTAAGGCTTTTTTTTTTTTTTTTCCCGTTTGGATAGTGTGAATGCTGCCACTGTCAACACGGGGATGTAAGCATCTGTGTGGACATGTGCTCAGTTTTATTGTCTATAAACTTGACTGAGGGTGGAATTGCTGTATCCTGTAACTGTGTCAGATCATTTGAGCACCAGCTAAAAGTTTTCCAGATGATTTTGACCTTTACCAGGAGGGTTTAAGAGTTTTAAAAATCAAGTCTTTATCAACATACACATTGGTCCCTGGAGGAACAAGACACCTTTATAAAAATGTTCCATGATAATAGTAGATTAAAATGAAAGACCTCTTTAGTCAAGTGTTTTCCTGAACATTAATAGCTATGTTAGGATTTTTATACATATATGCTCAAATTTTAGTCCCAGCCCACCTCTGAATATACATGTTTGAATGCCTCACATTACAGGCTGTTCAGAGAAACTGAGCTCAAAGAAGTTACCAGTAAATAAACAACCTAGACCTAGAGAATGGTCAGAAAACATAATCCTCAAGGTGAAATGCCATCCCAAAGCCTTGGTTATTTACATTTAGGAACATTTGTGGAAAAAAATTAAAATGTCCATCTAAAGGATAACACATAAAGATGTGCCATGCTAGGACCAGCATTGCCTGACGGACATGTGTGTTTGGAGGCTATATTAGGCATTTGTTCCTTGTTTGATTCTTCAGTGGGTATTTGATGAATATGCACTAATTAAGAAGATGAATAATTTCTAGGGGTTGTTAGGGAAGTAACCAGGTGGCCCCCTTCCTGATACACTTTGTGTATTAGCATACTCAGTACTGTAGAGAGACTTCAGCTGAGCAAAGAAACTCATCGTCAGCACAGGTGACTGGCATGACTCCAGAATCTGTGTGTACCCTCCTTCTATGAGCCTTACTTGGGCTCCAGCACCACTGAGGATGAGGGTACTTGTGGTCTGTGGGCTCAGCAATTGTACTTGGGTTGTCAGCTGTCAGCTGAGGGTCCAGAAGCATTCTCACAAAGAGAACAGACGAGCTCATCACCAGGCGGGTGTTGGAGCTTAGTCTACTTCCTGGGCAAACAGGAGCTCTCTTCTGGGTAGGATGTAATCAGACACCCTCTTCTGATCCAATTGCACATGGGTGCTTCTAGTATCTTTGCCTGGAGTTTGTTGACATCCATCAGCCGATTGACTGAGTGGGAATCTGAGGGAAGGGGTCTGTAGCTCTCACGGGACAGAAGAGAACTCCATGAATAGTATTAACTGCCTACCCTTTCATTCCACGGACCAAATGATAAGATCTTATGGTCCTGATGAGGGTAAGAAGGAAGCTGAGAGGATGCCTGTGAATGTGTCAGTATATGCCCAAGTATTACCAAACAGGTATGGGCTGTTTATGTGCAGGGAGAAACAGATAGAAGCAATTGGCATACATCATGGTCTTCTGCCCAAATCCCCGAGAGAATGAAAGCCTGGCTTTTGCTGTGTTGCCTTTCTGTCAGGCTTTCATTTGTATTCAGAGTAGGGATATGTGCTGAATGCCCACAAGGAGATCATCTATGAATTGAGAAAATAATTCATGAGCTTGGTAGAATATAGATAAACAAAAATATGTTGCCCATTATGACATATATAGAAAAGTGAGAGTTTATAAAATTAATCTATTTATGATGGTGGGACAGCCCCACACTCCTGGAGCATAGGCTTTCTGGAGGGCTCTTCCCAGAGCAATGCAGAAGGTGTGATAGGGGCTGACACATTTGTTAATGGAATAAGTGTGTCCACACACAGGGAAGGTGAGGCTCAATAAAGATGCCGAGCTCTGGAACTTCATTCATGGCCCTGCCCCTCCCTAGGTACTGATGGTCACAGGTTGCTTCATCTCTCAACGTTCTTATTCATATTACAGGTTCACATGAACAACCAACTTGTTTCAAAGTTGTGAGAATGGAATGAGATCACACATCAAAAGAGGTAGGTAAGCATGGTACCAGGCTCACAGTCAGGGTTGTCTCTGGAAATGAAGGTTTGCAAGCCAGTGAGGCTGATCTCAGTGGAGTTGAAATCAATGTAGTAAGGCAAGAACTGGGCCTATTCTCAGTTCTGTAACCAGGAACATGGGTAATTTGGATTAAATTGGTTTCTCTCCCTTGATTTCTAGTGCCCTCTGCACAGAAGGAAGTGACTGGAGAAGATGGACCCTGAAGTGGTAGTCCGAACTTTCAGTTTATGATGGTGTTGGTAAGTTCAAATCCCCGTGGGGACTAGGCAGGCAATGCTAACAAGCCAAGCAAACTGAATGTAGGGAAACTTGACTTACCATCCAGGCTAGTGGACAGGAGTTGGGACTCAGCACACCAACTGCTGATGACTAATGCTGCCACATGGAATGTGTGATCAGCGGTATTTTATGTTCTGGTTTTCTCTGAGAAGCTGGGAACCAACGTTTACTACAAGTTTTATAATCTCTGAAAGATGGCAACTATTTCCATTTTCATTAGCTTGTTTTAAGTGCAATTTGGGCCACTGTGTTGGGAGCCAGACAAAATACATCTGTGGGTCACTGGTTTGTGGCTTCTGGTTTAAAACAGGGAAGTAATGGCCAAAATCTAAAGATTGGATTCTTCTGGAAAGGTTTAAGAAAATGGAATAACTCATTGTCTCACCTCATCTTGGTTCCTGTAACTATACCATAGTTCATAATTAGGAAAAAAAAAAAAAAAAAGGACAGAGACTTTAAATTTAGTTCATGATGATTTTGGAGACTAGGAAGTCTAAAGGTATGGGACTGGTATCTATTGAGGGTGTTCTTTTCATGCTGTGACATAGCAGGAGTCAGCATGTATCTGAGAAATCTCATGTTTATGGAGAAGCCAGACCCTGATACCCCAGGAGTCCATGAATTAAAGAGTAGATTTGTCTATGCATAAGGTCAGAGCCCTTATCACCCAATTACCCCTGAGAGGTCCCTACATGTGGTTTTAGGGATTTAAGATCTCAATACATGGATTCCAGAGGACTTACCCAAACTGTAATACTTACTGATCCTTGCTTTGCTTATCATGATTTCCAGGAGGAGGCGACAAAACCTGCCACCAACAAGATCATCTTCCTATAATAAGAGGACCAATGATAAAGTACTTTTCTACTGCTTTGGAGATGCTTTAAATTGCTTCAGGGTGTAGAGTGGTTTAGGACGTTTGAGAATACTGATACAAATGAGCTCATGTTTTCCCCATTTTCCCCATTTCTGAAACTCAGGCTGGTCTCAGATTTGTTATATAGCCAAAGATGACCTTGAACTCCTGGTTCCTTGCCTCCACCTCCATTTAGTGCTGGAACTCAGGATATGTATTGCCATGCCTGGTTTTATATGGTTGAACCCAAGACTTTATGCATGCTACACAAGCACTCTACCAATTGAGTGACACCCCCGGTACTTAAGTTCCTTTGTAAAATGATTACTCTACAGTTGACTCTAAGAGAGGATTGGATGATCTGTAAGAATGTGGAGGTTAGAGAAAAGGAGAGTATAAGAAACTCTATGTCCTAGTTTTATTCAGTTACGATAATAAAATACTACATCCAGAAGCAATTTAGGGGAGAGAGAAAAGGCTGATTTTAGCTCACAATTCTAGGTACAGTTCATTTTGTGGATAAAACAAGGCAGCAGGAGCTATAAGAACACCATAGCCACAGTCCAAAGCAGAGAGAACCTAACACATGCTTTCTCGTGTTCAGCTCAGTCTCTCTTAACATAGCATAAGGGATGGTGTTGCCCATAGTGGAGCTTCCTACATCCATTAACTCAGCTAATGCAATCTTTTCCACAGATATGCCTACGGGTAAACCCAAGGTAGAACTCTCTATTTTTACATAGCATAAGGGATGGTGTTGCCCATAGTGGAGCTTCCTACATCCATTAACTCAGCTAATGCAATCTTTTCCACAGATATGCCTACGGGTAAACCCAAGGTAGAAACCCCTCCATTGTGACTCTCATCCCAAGTGAGTCTGTACTGTGTGTCAAGCTGACAATTAAAGCTAGCCATCACATCTTTAATCTACAAAGAATTCAGTTTGTAAGAAGTCTGAAGAGAGGGTTCTTGACTAAGTGTTAGCAGCCAAAACCTCAGAAGAGGCCTCATGCCAAACACTTAAATGGTATTCATGAGCAGTGGGTGATTGTCTTTACTTGGTGGCAGTGTGAACCCTAAAATTTCCCAGAGCTTGGGTGGTAAATGCGGTTCCTGTCAGATAAGTTCTCACAGACCAAGTAGCTGAGTGGAGCCAGATGCCACAGTCAAGCCTTTAATCTTAACCATGCCTTATTTGATTAAAGGTATAATCAGAAAAAAAAGAGAAAGATATAAAGTAAAGATAGATTCAGACCAAAAATTAAAAAAAAAAACCCTCTAAATGATTTACAATGTGTTAAAAAATACATAGGCTTTGGAGAATAAAAAGAAAATGTAGAGAAAGTCCTTAAAAACAGAGTAAAAGATAATAATGTCAAATAAAGATGGCATATATGTGGAGTATCTGGATACTGTATGTTATTATGTTGTTTTTGAAATTTTGACTTCAAAGGAAGTAACAAGAGCTGCTGAAAGACATTTGATTATAATTGTTGCTGTATTAATTTAACCTATGTATTTTATAAATGTCTTAATTTTAAATTAAAGAAAAAAGGTATGGTTTTTGGAAAAGAGGTTTTGTTTTGATTTCCACAGAAAATGAGAGGCTATGGATTTATTCCAGATTAAAGGAAAATAGAGTTTGATCGAGGAAGACCCCCTGACAAACCACAGATGAGACCAGATGAGCCAAGTGATCCAATGTTCCAGAGCACCTCTGTTGCAATTTCCTCTGAGTTCTGCATCCAGAGCAGTTTCAACGGTGCTGACAGAGATGATCCGGCCTTACAGACTTGACCATAATCCTGAATTTTCTCAGGATCCCCATAAGATTGCCATGCTCCCAATCAGCAGGAAGTAGTCTAGAGAACTATGACACCGACATTCCTTCTCCAAAAGGATTATGGACATTTGTCTTTGTTTACAGTGTTGGCTATAAGTTGTTATAGATAATGGAAAAGAAAAAAGCTATACAAAGGAAACTAGATTGGCTGTTCTTGTTTTAAAAGAAAAAAGAGGAAATTCTGTGGACTATGCTTTTGTACACTGTAAATATTTGTTACTGTAAATATTGGTTTAATAAAACACTGATTGTTCAGAAGGCATGCAGGAAGTATAGGTGGGGCTACCAGATGAGGAGAACTCTGGGAAGAGGAAGAGCAGATGCAAACACCCACCAGGCACAAAGGAAGGAAAATGAGATGCTGCTCTGAAGCAAAGGTACCAAGCTAAACGTGGATGAGAATCATGAGTTAGTTTAAGAGTAAGATTTAGCAAGTAATAAGCCTGGGCCATAGGCCAAACAGTTTATAACTAATATAATAAGTCTTTGTGTGATAATTTGGGACTAAATGGCTATAGAAACAGCCAGGCCAAACAGAATCTTCTGACTATAGCTCACTTTGTCTAAAACCAGAGTGGTAGAGGTTTGAGGCCTTGGCAAAAACAAGAAACTTCAGTGATTTCAATGTAGCATGGGCCACGGAGTAATTGTTCAAGACTCAGGCTCTTGGACCAGTGAGAATCTTTATGGATGGTGTCTGTCAGTTCCTACAGATGGAGGCTCAGGTTAAGTTAACTGACTGACTTCAAGCAAGCATAGTCAGGAACCAATCATGGCCTTCAAATCATCCTGCAGCTGGCCAGCTGACCAAATCAATCGATTTTTTTTTATAACTGCTGATTTTCATTTGGCATCATAAAAATTCAACCTAAATAAAGCATTAGCCTCTAGAATGTGTTTAAATTGAATTTCTGGATACTTTGGCATTTGTCCAATTTTAAATAAGTTCTGATCTAACTGTATCTAATCTCTAATCAAAGAATCCTTTGGATATGGAACATTCCCGTTAATAATGATACCTTAGACATCCATTAAGTCTGGACATTAATTTTATGGAAATTCCCTAATACATCTCCATTAGAATTTTTTCTGGGCAAAATTAGTAATAAAAGCTTTTAATAAATGTCATAAATATCTATGTTCAATCAGACTATTACTCAAATTAAAACCGGACCAAAATAGAAAATAGTTACCCCTGCTAACGGCCCTGACCTTCAGAAGGCATTTTGAAGAAAGAAATTATGTGTTCTGTTATTACTCAAAATGCGTTTATTACAAAGAATAATTAGCTAGGGGGGATAAATCATAAATTATTTGACTACAATGTGAATGCTCCGGTTCCAAATCCATTTCTAGAGGCTCTTGGAATAAACTGTGGACTTTTCTGCCTACACTGTAACAAAGTCTTTGCAGACAAGCGGGTCACAATTTCAGGCCCTGTGGTCATAAGATTCTGGATGAGTTGTTTACACTTTTAAACTCTATCTTCGCTATCTTTGAAATGAATCACTGAGACCTACCTGGAGTCACGTGAGAATCTAGCAAGATTTAAAAAAAACATTAATAAGTAAGTGCACACATACATTGTGGCACACATGTAGAGATCAAAATACAGCTTTGTAGAGTCGGTTTTCATCTTCACTTTTATCTGTCTGAAAATCAATTAAAAACAAAAACACCCCCCCCCCCGCCCCCAGGCTTCCAAGAGTCTTTACCAGCTGAGTCAAGTAACCTCTACCAAACAAGATGTTTAAAGGGGCTAGTGTAGTGCTGTAAATTACCAGTAGGTGGCGCTCTCTAAGTGAAAGTCATTGTTATACAGGATGGATTAGTGAGAATGGGAAAGGTTTTTATTCTCACCGCTATGTTTGGAAAAATCTAGGTATTTTTCTGTCTTTCTTTGGGCATTTTTCTCCCCATAGTCTCTCTAGGAAGCTAAGTCATAGTGACAGTGGAAAAGGCACATGAGTGCTCCCATCCCTCGGTTTCCATCTGAAGCACTAGGAAGCGGAGGGTTTTAATGCTCACCCATTAGATCCTCCTGAGCAACCACAGGAAGCGAGTTGGCACTTCTTAAAGCTTCCGGGTGAGGTGGGAAGCCCTGGTTTCCTCTCCGTCCTGTGGGTCTGCCTTTTCTTAGCTTTTCTATACCATTTAAGCTTTGAAAATGCCCGTTTCCTGGGTCACCCTTAAGCCCTTGCAAGTGGATGGTTATAATTTAACTAGGTTAGAATCCATCTAGTCGAGGAACTTTCAGTATGTTGGCAGACAGTGGAATCTTCTTGTTAAACAAAGTCTTACAAGAAAAACAAGAGAGGAGATAAATTTGTCATTGTTCTGGTTTTAAGCAAGAGTTTGGACGAGTAGGGCATTTTTCTTTGAGCTTCATTCCCAACCTTCTCTGCTGCTGTTTCTAAGAATAATAAATAGTTAACAACTCTAGTGGTAATAATAACGCTCTAGGAGGATAATTGATCTACTCAAGGTCACCTGGTTAATTAATGGAGTGGCCAGTGAGGGCACCTGTGTACTTACCCTGGGAAATTCTTATTATCCCCAGCTCATGTGCTGGAATGTGTCAACACTAGCTCTTCCTTTACCTATGCTCATCCTTCCTGCCTCCGAATCTCAGGTCAGTGCTTCCAAGTTCAATAGAATTCATAGTCTCTATGTATAGAGAATAGGCTTGAATGTCAACAATGGCGTGGTAAATTCATAGTTTTTTTTTTTTTTTTTTTAATCTAACCATTCAAAAGTTCTATCTGCCTCAAATAAGGATTTAAATTTTGAAGGAATATTTTTTATTATTGTTATTATTATAAATGTAGCACATGGAATCCTGGAAGCTGGAGATGCTCTCTCTGTTGCCTGACTCAGATTTGAGAACCCAGTGGCTCTCCTGTGGGAAGGGCCCTATCCAGGTAGGTCCAAACTCAACCTGTTCCTTTTGTTGTAAAACCAACAAATCTTACAGACAAGCAAGTTTGGATTTGGTTTCTGACCAAGTGAGACACTGGGAAGGTTGGAACATAAAGCTAACACAGTATGAAAAACGAAGTCACTCACAATTACACCGCAACTCGATACTTTTTAAACATTTCGTATGTCCCCTCGTCTCTTTTTAAAATGTAGACTTTATTTGTTAAGTAGTTTCCCTGATGTAAAACCATTTAATTTCTCCATCTTTGCTCTTTGTAACAAATATTATTATAAAAAGCCATAGTCAAGCTTTTCTTATATTAGTTGGGAGTACTCCTGAATGTCAAGAGGTAGGTGGGTTAGAAACTTCAAGTCTTTTTGGTGTCTCTTGGCTATTTTCTGGTCTTCACCTATATATTGAGTTATATGAGGTTTATCTAATCTTTTCATAGTAGGCTTTCTTTTTAGCTTGTTAAGAGTTTTCAGACATCTTCCTGTCTTGTGGCTAAAATCTCCCCTTCTAATCATAGTTAAATAAAACTAAGTGCCATGTGGTTTATTCTGACCAGAAAGATGGCTGGCTTTAAGGAGCAGGCATTGGAAAAAGTAAAAATTAAGATAATTCCAACAGAACTGGAAACTCTCTAGTCATATACATTATTCTTGTTTTTGTAAAACATATAGCTTCATGTTCAGTGTTGATGTGGGTTATGATCACTGGGTTTTTGTCCTATGAGCCTCATTGTGAAATTTTGTCCTTAAAGTAAGGTACATTTCTTATTTGACAGATAAGGAACCTCATTCAGCAAAGGTATACCTTGCCACATGGCACACAGCTAATATGGCCGACAGTGACCTCAACTGATGATCATGTCTTACTTGCTTATGACAATAAGGAAAATGGATTTGACACGTGACCTGAGTGCTTTAAGCTGGGGATATTATTTTTGATTATCTGGGTGGGCTTCATAGACTCACAGAGGGGTCTAGAGGATCAGTAAAGTGGAGTTATGATGATGGACATGTAGTGAAGGGAAATCCTGAGGGGGGCCAGGAGCTGATAGATGCAGGTGATCTCTTGAATTGAAAAAGACAGGGAACAGATTCCCTTCTGGAATCTCTAGGAGGAGAAGTTAAATTAAGTGACTCTTGAAGTCACACAGTCGGTACAGCTACCACCCAAGGGGTCCTAAAGCCTACACAGAAAATTGCTTTCCCACTGTTTCTAAAGAACCACAGATGACTTTAGCCAAAGCAACTTTGTCAAACAGAGTTCTGAACTCTTAGGATGAAACTGGTTTGCAAATGAACACTTTGCTGCCTACCCCATGGAGGCTGATCTATTCCTGTGAAATGTATTTGACTGTCAACGAGAGTGGGTGTACAGCTGTGAAGACAGCTTTCTGAAGTGACAGGGGATAAGATTGGCATCCCGTGTCTTCCTGACTGATGTTAATTATTCCTCTGGTTGGAGTGAATACAACTTTTGTTCTAGAGTTGTTAATGATAGCCTTCTTATTGCCCCTTTTAATTCCATGAGGAACATATCTGCATTAAAAAAATTCCATTACATATACATCTGCGGTTACTCTCCTATTTTTCTAAATGTAATTATCCAGCTAGGCTAAATTATGGAAAAGAAATTATAAAAATCTTTTCCTGCCAACTGAATCTGGCCAGCACATTTTTGTTGGTTTGGATGTTGGGAATAGTTTCTTTTTATTCTTTCTGTGTCTGAAAACCCCTCTACCCCCGATATTTTTAAACCCAACACACTTTTCAGTGAGATTGATCTTCTTAAGATGGTTCCTTGGGCAGGGCACCATTGCCAAATACATCCCCGTACATATTCTGTAGGAGTGTGGGTATTATAACCTTCGTATTAATTTTGAGTTATTGTTGCATAGAAAATAAGAATACACATGGCAGCTTTTATGCATTATGCGTTATTCACAGAATGAAATCATATTTAAAATTATAACTGGGATTTGGGAATGTGGTATTAACTAGGCTAAGTAATACATAATCTATTTTTAGTGAGAGTAAAATAATTGTAACAATTCTGAAGAAAATTGGCTTATGCTAAAAGGGGCTTAGGTAGAGAACCGGCAGTTAAAGAATAAAAGACTCTAAATTGTTTTTTGGTTGTTTGTTTGGCCACAGAACCTGTATAGCATGGTTCTTAGGCATCGGTGACAAGAGTAAACAGTGTTTATCCACCCTTGGATGCTGACTGACAATGTGCAGCATGTGGCACCTGAAATGTGTGGACACCTTTTGTCCAAGGTTTCAACCCTAGGTAGACGCCCCAGAATGCTTTTCAAAATCATCAAGAGATGCATACAAATTAAAAGGCCCCTGCTTTCTGTTAGTGCTTAAAAGTGTCAGAAGTAAAACTGTGTGTCCATCATGGGAGAAACAGCTTTGGAAATTCTGTTTTATACTTAAGCAATGTGTTTTATTTCCCTGTGACTTTCTGGTAGTTGCTGTAGTTTTAACACCTACATCCTAAAGTTCATGTTTTGGAAATATGATGCCCATGTTCATAGGCTGATGGTATTTGGAGATAGGCCTTCATGGTAGAGTCAGTTGAGGTCATGAGGACAGGATCCATGTGATGAGATGGATCTCTTTTTACAAGGTGACTAGGGACCAGAGACCATCCCCACCCCCTCATGTGATGCTATTGGCCATGTTATCACAGGGCAAGAAGACCCCGACTACTAGATGTCTGTGTCTAGACCCTATACTTCTCAGCACCTGAGCAGCAGAAGATACACCTCCTCTTATGTAGAAACCACCAAGGCATGATATTCTGATATAACAATGCAAAACGGGCCAGGGAAGAGTCTTAGAAATACCTTTGATGGAGAAGTCAGCAGCATATTAGGAAGTATGTGGTTTAAACAGCAAGAAAAAGCCGGACTATTTTTGGCTCTTCCCCAAGTGCCTACTGCCTAGCCTCCTGGCTTGCCATAGAATCCCAGCTCCCTCCCTTTGTGGTGTTGCTCTAGCCCTACAACTTTGGTCATGTGGTTTCACTTGTCTGAAGTCTAGTGGCCTGATATGCAGAATGGGCCTAACTAGCACTGCCGTCAAAGGACACAATGAAGTTGAAGGAGCTAATTCTCGCCAAGTGGTTAGGCCAGTAGCCACACGGTAAATACCCTGTACATGAAAAGAAGGTTGTCATGCATGGTGCTTCTATGGTGCCAACAGAAAGAAAACCCAGAAGAGGTGAAAAGTAGACTTGGGACCAGTGACCCGAGTCACTATAGTAAAGCTGTAAAGCTGTAGACCTTAGGAATGTTATTAAATGACAAACCACCTAGAAAAGCATGCAAAGAGCAACCAGAAGGGGATGGATGCATAGGGAAGCCCAAGAAAAGAAACAAAACAGAACAGTATCCCAACCATAGACAGTGCTCAGACCCCAGGGAGCTCTGATGGCCCTGATCAGTAGTGGCTTGGGTAGAAATAATTTCCTGTGAGAGTCCCAGGAGCCACAAAGTATTCCCTCCATCTACTTCAGCATGCTCTGTTCTCTACATGCTCTGTTTGGCTTAAAGGATCTATCTGCCCTGCTCTACAATGGCAGCGCATTCTGCTGAAACAAGTTACAGCAGTCAGCGGGTCTCTGTTCAAACTGCAGAGTCCTTTTGTCTCCGCTCTCGCTCTTAGGGAATGATGGCTGGCCCCAAAACATCACAGGGGAGTTAGCTTGGTTCTGTTCCAACCAAGTCACCATAAAGCCATGTCTACTGGTCTTAGGTTATATTCTGTTGTCCCCCCCCAACCCCGGCCCCAAATATTGGTTCTCAGACTCAGTGGTATAAAGCAATTAGCTGGGGAGCCTTATAAGCTGCTGGTGCCTATGTCTAGGAATAGAGATTGCTGTAAATAGTCCATGGGGCTTTACAAGGCACTTCTCTCTCTCTCTCTCTCTCTCTCTCTCTCTCTCTCTCTCTCTCTCTCTCTCATGTGTGTGAAGGTCAAAGGTCAATTTCAGAGATCTCTTCCAGTTGTTCTCCACTTTATACTTTGAGACAAAGTCTCTCTGAAGCAGAAGCTTACTGATTTCATTTGCACGTACATGCTACTTCACCTGGCACTTAAAAATACAAAAAAAAAAAAAAAAAAAAAAAAAAAAAAAAAAAAAAAAAAAAAAAAAAAAAAAAGCAAAAAAACCACTATGTTTTAAAGACTAAGTGCAGTGGTGTTTTTGGAGAAAGGGCTGCGGGCCAAGCACTTCCTCCACTGAGCTGTCTCCCCAGTTTTTTTGATGACTCTAACGTTTAGTCAACTGTGAGAATTGTGGCCTCAGACCTTGGTTCATGAGGCCTCCTCACAGGGCACATATGACGTTGGAAACAGGGTCCTGAGTGTCAGTATAAAGAGTGCCAGGAGGCATTAGCAAGAGACTTGCATTAGCCCTCCCACAGCATCTTCAGGGTCACCCCTATCAGCAGGGAGGACCGAAGAAACACAGGATGATTTTCAGTACAGTAATGGTGCCAAGTGGGGCGCCTAAGG
Source organism: Phyllotis vaccarum (assembly GCA_033318265.1). Classification (NCBI taxonomy): domain Eukaryota; kingdom Metazoa; phylum Chordata; class Mammalia; order Rodentia; family Cricetidae; genus Phyllotis; species Phyllotis vaccarum. Next base: position 26,002,436 of record JARWLC010000007.1, read on the forward strand.
AGGCCTAGCCCCAGTTACACGATTTCTTCCACAGTGTCCAGAATGATTTTGTGGAAGTCTTCTCTGAAGGAAGCATACTCTTTAGTTGTTGTCAAATGAGAATTACAATGGGTATAAATTAAGAATAACTACACACACACACACACACACACACACACACACACACACACACCCTGAATTGGTAAGGGTCATGTAACTGCCTATTTGTTGGGTTTTATTTTGTTTTTTTCAATTAATTAAAATATAAGTATAAAATTTATTCCCCTTTCTCATCTCCCTCAGACCCCATCCAATGCCCCTCTCCACCTCTTAAATGCGTGACTTCTAATTCTTTGTTTTTCTTACAGACACATATATGTATGAGCACATATGTAAAGGCAATCTGCCAAGTCCATAGGGTTCTCATCCCCAAGAAAGACTGATTCTCTCTCCCTCAGTAATTTTTAATGACTTCTAGCTATCCATCTTGGTGAGGGGCCCTGTGTGATTTCTTCATCCATGTTGGTGTGTTAACTGTTTAGAAGAGAATGTCTCAGGACCATTGGAACTATGCAGGTGGTGATGATCCTCTGTTAAGCTATTGCAGGCATTTGAGTTTATACAGATTCCACCCAGAAGATCGCTTTACTTTATTGTCTTCATTTTCCTGACTTGGTAATTCTCAAAAGCTACTCCATCTGCCAAAGGTCACAGATGAAGCCAGGTACCAGTGTGACTCCCCCTTGAGGAAAGGCATCAGATGTCCTCCACAGGGGCCTTCCTGTCCCTCGCGATGCAGAGTTAATGACTGGAACAAGAAGTTATCAACTCAATTCTAATGTTCTCCAGGCCATGAATGCTTCTGCAGCTCCCAAAAATTGTTGCATGGTTTCCTGGGATACTGATGGCTGTGCAGTGTCTAATGTCACTCTGTTTTCAACACATGCCCCAGGAAATCCAGAGATGTGAAAGGGGGAGGTGGTGACTTGTGTCCCAGAATGTACTTTTAACTTATCTAAACTCCTTCCTTACAGATGTTTTACCAGATTGGGTAGCCGGCTCACTATTAGAAACTGCAATGTTATGAGATGGGTTTGGGCTTAGCGAGGCATTTTGTATGGATGGGAGCATGTATACCAACTGAGAAATGGATGTCATCCTTGAAACCAGAAAGGCATCATGCGATCTGAAATGCATATTCATTTCATGCAGTGATTTTTTTCTCTGAAATATTGTTTCTACACTTTTGATTGCCTCTATTTTAAATCAAACTACAAAATAGGCTAAAGATTTATTCAACTTTTAACTGTAAGTATACATGTGCGTGTCTGCCCGAGGAAGTAAGCACATGAGTTCAATGCTCATACAAGCCAGAAGAAAGTGTCAGATATCTTGGAGCTGGAGTTACATTACGGGTGGTTGTGCTGGGAAAATGGCATGAGTTACCTTGATATCTTATGAATCTTCATTGCTTTAAAAGTCACACTAGCAATGACCTCTATACGCTGGGTGCACACACTGGGGGAGTTACTGTATCCCACAGGTTAGCTACAGACCGATATGGTATGTGTGTCTTTGTTTTGTTTTGTCCATATTAGTATCTGGCTCATTTCCCTGGGGCTTCTACTTTATGGATTGACTACTTTTCAATAGTCCCCGGTCTGGGGTTTCCTTTTTGTTGGCTTCTGAGCTAATTACTTACTCCTGGAGTCAATTATTTTCTTCAGGGAGAGAAAGGAAAAGTGCAGCCCCTGAGTGCTGTCGGCTTGGAGCTTGTCTGTCTGTGTCAGCCAGACCACAGTGATCTGTCGGACATAAACAGTTTCTCGGAATATCAATACCAGACCATTCTTCTCTCTCATCATGGTCTACAGCTTCCCTGCAAACATGTTTGAACACAGTCAAAAACAATAAAGCTGTACAAACCCAAATGGCTAAATAGTCAGATTCCTGGGTTCATATGAGTGACTCAGCTTGCTCAACATTTAGAAAATTATTTTAGCCACCCTCTTTCTCTTGTTGATTAGAAAAAAATTAAGGTACCCAATGATATGCTCCGTTCTAGTACTGCCTTGCTTCCTGACAGTATTCCATTTATAACACACCTTGCTTCCTGGAACCTTCTTGAAAAGGACCTAATATGACTGAAATACTAATATCAGGTCATTCTAAAATCCTCTCACAGGCTTTTCTCATAGGCCTGTCCCTGTATCTACACAATGCAACGTGCTAATGAGTCTGATGTTGGATTTGAATATAGCTGCACATCTGGCAGTCTTAGGCTGGGATGCATAGGCTATGGAGACATCACCTCTGTGAAGTATTCGTCCTGTGACCAAGCTTGATTTGATAGATAGTCCCTAAACATCTGAGTCCAGTCTTCTGAGCTACCCACCAGGTAAGAGATCTGTCCTAGGAGCAGATGTGGGAGTCTATATGGATCTCTTCCATTTTTTCAGATGAAATAAACCCCTCAGCAAGCACAGTTGTGATTTTTCCTTTAGGAGGCCACCAGGGAGCTGGTGGTAGCATGCTGATTGGCACCCAATGCTCTGAAGCCTGGCCCAATACATTTTTTTCTGCTGCTCCACGCTGTCTAAAGAAGTTCAACTCCAAAGTATAATGTACCTTTGAGCACTAAATTCAATTTACTATTCATCTCTCCTTAATTGAGTTGGGTTTCCATTTTCTCTTCAGAAAACACTTTAACCTTCAAACACTGGGCTCTGGCCAATGCATGGCAAACTGTAAGTTTCTTTTAGCTTTGATTTGAAAAGCTTCTATGGGCGTTTTTAGTGGGGGCCTTCAATTGTTAGGTGCAAGAACCTTATTTGGCAGCTCACTCTTGTCAAAACTATTGTTTGCTTCTCTGTTCAGAATTGGCATTTCCAAAGTCGCCAACCAGCAAGAGATTGCTTTTTTTTTTTTTTTTTTTTTTTGTTTAAATCTTTCTCATTCTTCGTCATAATCTCTTTCCATGGTTAAAAGAGAGAATCCTTCAAAAAATAAGCCTGGGATGAAATATAAACATTCCGTTACTTGATGTGTCCTTTGTGAGGAAATGTAACTGATGAGGCAGGCTTCTCCCCACCATGGTTCCTCAGTCTAGCCCTCTCACTTCCGATTGATTTTAACCTTTATCTCTCTTACGTGGGAGGGAGAATTCCTCAGAAACAGTGTGATACTGCAGTGAGCTCCTGTTGAGCCACATTGATTCCTGAAAGGATTCTCTTAGACTTTCTCATTTGAAAAGATGATTTTAAAAAAATAGAAATATTAAAGATTCTTTTAAACAGGCCAAAAATTTACACACACACACATACACACACACACACATGTATGTGTGTATATATATGTATATATATGCATATAAAATCTTCATATTCCATGCAAAGCTTTTCACTTCTTTGACAGAGGACAGATATATCTCCCAAGTCCATTTCCCATTTATTATTATAAAATAAGCAGAGCCTCATGTTTTCATGTGGTTTCCATTACTAGTAATTTCAAGGAAGCAGAATGTTATGCTAATGCATCATGAAGTGATTTGGGGGTATTTCGTTGTTTCCAGTTTGAATTTATTGTTTGTTTTGGCAGAGTATAAAAAAAAATTTCAGTAAATACCTTTGTACACAAGGCCACTTGCTTTTTCTCAAGATTTTTGGGTTAATTCTCAGAATCGGAATAATAGGGCTCTATTCAGAGACTGGGGACATCTCCATGGCTTTTGTTACATATTAGCACAGTGCTCACTGAAGGTTATATAAAACCAGTGAGGAGCACAGTTACATTAGAGTTGCATTTTATCATAAAAAAGTAAGATAACACCTGTGATTTAGCTTGCATGTTTATATGTAAAAGGAAAGTTATTATTTATGAAGCTTGCTACTTTTTATTTTGTATTCGCAATGGAAATTTCAGGTTCTCAGAAGAAATAGGAGGCTGTTTAGATGTTTTTCTCACCTCTACAGTAGTGTGTTTTTACAAAGTAGACTTATCCCATCTGAAGGAGGGATGGGCTCACCTGCACTTGGGGGAAATTGAGGACGGAGGCATATGGGTGGTAGACTTTTTGTCCTGAGAAGGAGTCAGAGAGAGACTTTAACATGTTTCTCTGTACTCAGAGCACCACTGGCAGATAAACCTGCCCTCACAGCCTCTGTGGGCATTGGATTCTGTCATAATTTTCTTATGTTCTGGTTTTCCTTGGTTGTAATATTTATATTGGACACTGGGTTTCTCTTCAAAATTAGACAAAATGTATATGCAGCAGAGGAGGCTTTCTCCTTTGATTTGAAAGGAGGCCAAAAAGGGAACTGTAGCTCCCCAGAGCATGTGGGGGTAGCCTTTTGTTGAAATGGATGTTTTCAGTGCTGTAAGATGCTGATGACGTGGGCTTCCTATGTACTAAGCAATATTTTATTAAGGGGAACATGAAGATTCTTTCCTTTAAAAACTACAATTATTTCTGAGACAATAACTCTCTTTGGGTAGTAATGCTTTCTAAGTGAAAAGCAAACTGTGGGAACAATTATTGTTGCTATTATTATTATTATTATTATTATTATTATTATTACTACTACTACTTATTGTCTCTGTCCCAGAAACCATTGATACACTGTCCTTGGAAGTATGGACTTTCCACAATACAACCTTTCAGTGGGGTCTAATCCTCAGATCAATTTTTGTTCTCTTTAAGAAAAGTTTTCTACCCTCTTTCCCCTCAGTGGCACAGAGTATAACAGGAAGTGTCTAGGGAGGTGGAGGGACCAGGGTGTTGCTGGATCCTTCCTGGATTCCTCTGAGGGTTTTGTTTTTTTTTTTTCCCCACTTGGATATTGGTCCCCTGCTGTTATTTGTTGAGTGTAGCTAGAGTCATCTGGTGTGGACATTGTGCTGGGACCTATAGCCAAAGACCACAGTCTACACCTCGGTTTATAAGCAAAGTCCCATTGACCCTGGGTTTATTGAGGTCATTACCTGGTCCCCATAGTTCTTCCTCCTGGAAGAGTTTTGAAGATCTTTGAGCTCAGATTCCATACTCACATTATCCATTTGGTTATAAACCTAAAATCCACCTTCTCACGGTAGTTAGTGCTTTTTGTAGTGTGTGCCTTAAAATACGAGGAATCAGTCAAGGCAGCCTGGGAACTCTCACAGCTGCTGTCTACCTGCAAAGTGCTGTCTACCTCTGGGTAGTAAGAAGGAGCAGAGACACTGGGGGAGGACCCTCACCATTCTCCCCTTTCCTTGGGTTCCTTCCTCCTTAAGGCTAAGAGAGCTTAAGCATTTCCTTTGCACTGGATAGGAAGTGACCTGTGCCATAACCTTTACATCCTCTGGAGTTCAATCTCTCCTTCTCTTAAGCATTATGACCAGTTAAAGGTCAAGGGCTGGGAAGCTTAGATTATTGACAAGGAAGATATATCAGAAAACATGGCCAGATTATCATTAGGATTTTGTTCATTCCACATCTATCCATTCTCTGCTAATTTTGATGATTCCCTGTTCCTTTAGAACAGAATGATATTCCATTTTTATATGTACTACATTTTTGTTATCCACCTGCCTGTTTATGGATTCCTAGGTTGGTTCCTCTTCCTTTCTATAGTGAGTAGAACAGCAATAAGTGCCTATGGTAGCTCGATTTTTGACTTTTTGAGGAACTCCATGCCATGATTTCCATAATGGCTGTATTAACTTGTACTCTCCCCAGAAGTAAGTAAGGGTTCCTGAGTTCCTGTTTCTACATCCTCCCCAACTTTTGCCAGAGTTCTTGATGATGGCCGTTCTGAATGGGGTGGGGTGGTATCTCAAAGTAGTTTTCCTTTATATTTTCCTGATGACAAAGGGTATTTTCTTTTGAAATTGAAATTGTCTTTCATTTCATTAGCTCATTTGTTGATCAACACTTTGATTTTTATTGTATTTAATTCCTGCAGGTTTTTTTTTTTCCTCCCATCCTATGGGCTGTCTGTGCTCTGCTGATAGTTTTCACTGCTGGGCAGAAACTTAATTTCTTGTGGTCTCCTCTGTTGATAACTGTGCCTGGTTCTTGTGCTGTTGGTCCTCCATCCAGGAAGTCCTTATCTATACCAGTGCCTTGAAGAGTATTCCTTATGTTTTTGTCTATGCTCTTTGGCACTTCACATTTTACATTAAAGCCATCAATCCATTTAAACTGATTTTTATATAAGGTAAGATATGCACCTAATTTCTTTCTCTGCAGGGGGACATCCAATTTTACCAGCAGCCTATGGGCTATCCCCCTTTTCAGTGTATGTTTTTTGTCAAGAATTAGGTGGCACAGCTTTGTCGGCTTACTTCTTGGTTCTGTATTCTACTCCATTGATAGACCTGTCTGTTTTTATGCAAATCTCAAGCTGTCTTTACTGTTCTTCCTATAATAGTACGGTTTGAGTTTGGATATTGTGATACTCCGAGCTCCATTCTTCCTCTGAGGGTTGCTTTGGCTATTTGTGGTTTCTCATGGTGTTCTGTGAACTCTCAGATTTAGCTTTTGTCCTGATTGTATTTTATAGTTCTTTACCGTGTTTCCTAAGCATCTGTGTATATGTATCTGTATCCCAATAACTCTGAAATTTTTAAGGACAAAGACATTACCTTATTACTTTCTCCAAGTTTAGCACATAGTACAGAGCCAATCATAGAGTAGAGGAATTTTTTTATAAGGTTGGGGAAATGATAATGTATTTGATTTTTTAGGGGACCTTTGCAAATCTCTTCCTCACAGTGCCATCCGCTGCCCCAGCCTTACCTCTTGGTCTATCCAGTAGAGGAAAAAAAAAAAAAAAAAAAAAAAAAAAACATTATGGGGATCAAGGGCTGTGCTTTCTATGGGAGCTAAATTGAGAAATTAGTTGTAAGTCTGGTGTTACATTTCAAAGCAAATTGGTAAGAAAAATAGGCACCAACACATTCTTCCAGTTCTCCATCTTTCCTGGGGGGCATGTCTGTGGCTGCCCTAGGCTGAGGGTCTCTTCCTTTGCTTGCTGCCTGGGTCTCATGTCAATGTCTTTTTTTGATATGGTGTTTCTGAACCATGTATGACTCAGAACTCTTTGAGGAACATTGCTCTGGGGACCTTTGCAAATCTCTTAGGCACCCAGGTCCGGGAGCCTGCACTGCCCTTTCCCACACTATCCTTCTTTCCACCCTAGAATGGGGCTGTAGGTGATTTATAGCAGGTCTTCAGAAATGCTTCATCTTCCAGAAGCTCTCTTCTTTCATTCTGCTTGGCCCTTGGCTCTGGCTTTGTTGCTTTTCATCTTTTCTGTTTCAGAGAAGCTCCAGGAGAGTAGCCTGTCCTCCTCTGGTTTCCACCCTTGCCCTCACCAAGGCCTCAGATCCCTCACTCTGGTTATATAACGGGTTGTGCTTTTTGCCTCAGGCTTCCTGGCTGTCTGCCTCCCAATGGCTCTTTCCAGTTCTATGGCCACAGGCCCTGGCTTGTCTTAGGAGAGAGTTTGTGCAAGTTGGCCTAGAAAGTGTTTGTCACTGGTGACACATACTCTCCACAACTCATTCTTCCATTGAAAAAACATTGTCCTTTTAACCAAAAGACTTTCACCATTATTAGCAAAATGTAAATGTTTATTAGTTTATTTAATTTAGTATGAACCCTAGAGACCATGAGTTAATAAAAAACGTACACAAGCTTCACTGCTGACTCTTTATTAAACATGACTTGGAAAAAGAAATATACAGCCAGTGGCCAACCCTGGTTCTTACATTGGGCAAGTAATCTACCTCTGAGTCTGGTCCTTTCCTTTTTTTTTCCAAAACAAAAAAATCACCTGAAATGGAGATGATTATGGGCATAGTATAGAAGGCTCAACTAAATGAATATTTATGTAAGAAGCGATAAATGTGTAAATGCTGCATACATACAGAGCATTTTTATTGTAACACATATTCTAAACTGAATTATTTTGTTCTAGCCTAAGAAGTACCAAAAATGAGTACTGTGTCTTCTTAGAACTAGCTAAAACCAGAGAAGGATGAACTCAAGTGACTTTCACACCAGCACTCACAGACTAGTTGGAAACGCCTTTCCTGTCTACTCAGAGTGTGTGAGCAATCACACACACATCTATCGGTGTAGTCCACACTATTCAGACAGGCAATCTAGCATAAGCACTGACAACCCATTCACAGATATTTGAATCTCCATCTCTCACCTCTCAGCTAACTGGGTACATTCATTCCTTACTGTGTGGTTTCTTCCATAGCAATCGAATGAATAGATTTGAAAGTGGACTTCCGTGATGATGTAAGTCCCGTAGACGTCATTTCCTTCCTCACAGTGCCATCCGCTGCCCCAGCCTTACCTCTTGGTTATGAGGCATAAAAGTGTTCCTCCTGCTTCTCCGTGCTCACTGCTGGAACATTCTTATGCTCTTCTTCAGTCTAACTTCTCCAAGTCCAGGGAAGCCCCACTCTGGAATTCTTTTTTTCCTAACTATCTATCAGAAAAGAGCATTTATCTGTGGACTTGGTACTTGTTATCTGTTGGGAGAGAGCATTTGCTTCCTGTCCTTGTCTGCCTGACAACCAACCCCTCACTGCCTTTCTGAGAGTTAGTCCTCAGTGGATGCATAGGGATGTGACGAAACAGGAGTCCATTGCTGGGTAGGAGGCCATGGAGTTTTTAGTATTACCCCTACCAAATTCTTCCTATGCTTACCCCAATGTAGCGACAAGAGCAATGATCAGACTGTCTCTACTGAGACAATGACTTTTGAGTAAAGAAGAATTCTGGACTACTGAAAACTCTTACTCTGGTCATAGAGAGGCTGGGCTGGTCCCTCAAGAAGCTCCTTGCAGTGAGACACTGAGGAAGGTCCAGCACATTCAGTTTTTTGTATTATCCTTTGGGTCTCCATCTACATACATCAGAGTGCTTTTCTGCTTTAGTCACATACAGTGGAGGAATTCTGAACAACATACCACCTCTTCCATGTAGTAATGGTTGCTACCTAATGCTGTGCATTGAGATGTAAATGCTTTCTGAATGCTTGCCCTTACCAACTATATACTCTTACGCTGGTTAATAAGTCAATTAAATCATCACTCCTCTGAGGCCAGGAATCATGTCTTATTTTCCTTGGAGTATCCTTCGCTGCTGGAATTCACCTGCCATGCAGGCTTGTGGATCAGTAGGTTACAGATGACTTCAGCAGGATTGTACTTGTTTTAAGCCCTGAAAACCTTTCAGAGCCCTGGGCTCTACAGTGCCACAGCAAAGAAGATGGATCAGATGTTGCTTCATGTGCCTCAGGGCAAGTCATTAGATCCTTTTCTTTAATTTTCCTTTGCTTCCTGCAAGGGGAAAATGAGGTGAATAAATTGCCCCCATCAAGTGTATGGGATGATTCGATGCAGAATTTAATGTGCTAAATGTGGTTTGTGCCTCTAGTTTCATACGAGTATGTACTATATAAATACTACACGGGTGTAACCACGTACCTTTAAAAAATATTATGGGGATTTATTTTGGAAGAAACTATACTCATTCTCTTTATATACATTTGTTAAGGTATGCACATATTAATCTCGCCCCAGGGATGTATTTCAATGAGGGGAGCTTTATCTTGGCACAAGATAAAGATGTCTGTTTCTTTTTCTTCCCATTCTCTTTTACACAACACATAATCCTCTACCACACAGACACATTATCTGATTAGGTCTATTTATCCACTTGATATATCTCTATTGGATACTTAGTATACATGAGGTCCGTATCAGGCTCTAAGGACATGATGTACAAAAATAGTGTCCTTGGTCACTAGGGAAGACAGAAATGCATGTATCCATGCGTGAATTCTTTTACTCAACAGATACCTATGAAGCCAACTCTGTGCCCAGCACCCTTCTAAGTTCTGGGGAATGAGAATGAATAAATAATGCAAACAACTATTTGATTCTCTAGGACACTTGGTACAGGGAAGGCATATGCAAGGTTCATTGAGAATGATGGCTCAGGGGAACTGTACTGAGACTCAGTCATGAAGGGCATACATGACGGAAAGTAATAGAAGTGGATGAGAACGTAGACGAGCTTCTGTGCAGTGTGGAGGCTGGAGCCTGTATAATTATAGAAGTGCTGAGGCATGTGAAAACAGGACAGATTCAGGAGCAGGCATCTGCAGCAGGATGGGTGTTCACTTTATAAAGAGAAAACAAGTCCCCAGTAACCTGGAAAAAAAAAATGTATCTGGTTGAAGTTATCTAATCAAAGTCTTGACCCACAGATGAGTGTGAGACCATTGTGTCTGCCATTTGTAAGAGATGTTTGATGCTGATTACCCTCTCTTTCTTTGAGAGTGGTTGTTGCAGGATTGGAAATTCTTTGCATCAAAAGTAGCAGCTGCATGGTGTGGTATTCCTGTACTTTTCTCATAGGCAGAGGATGTTTTTATTATTTCAAGATGCAAGCCAAGTATTATCAGAAGGCACTGGAGCTTGGGAGTTACCAAAATTTTGGATGATTCATAATGCAGGCTGTTACATACCATGACATCTTGATTTAACACTCCCCTGACTAAGAAGCCAACACAGCAGTTTAAAAAACTGTACCCATGGCTATGTGTGGGTCACTTCTGAGCTATTTGTATGTAATTTGGGATTTATTGCATTTTTTCGAACATTCATATGTAATTTCAGACTTAACAGTTGCTTTTCAAACTATCAAATATTTATATTGTTTTTAGATGTATTTATTATTTACTGTACAGTCTATGAAATATTTACATTGATTTTTAAAAGAAGAGATATACATTATTTACATTGCCTTGAACTTACTCTTGACATAAGTAAAATGATAACTTGAGGCTGAAAGACTCCCAAGGAAGCTTCTCAGGTTTGTGGGCAGCCACACGGAGGCTCTGTCCCAGAAGAGAACACCTGGCAAGAGAATTACATAATTAAAGCTGATGCTCAGGACCACCCGGCACTCCGTGGAGCATCAGCTGACTCAGTCCACCAGTCTCAATTGGCAGAAGGGGAATTTTAATCAGCTCCTCCAAATGTCTCCCCTTATTCTCCCAGGGTTCCAGATGTCTTTACAGGACAGGCAGCACCTTTAGTGTCTCTCTGGGACCTGAAACATCCCCATGGTCTCTAGGGGACATCAGACTCCATTGGCTGGGTTACTAATCATGTGCTTTCCAGCCTCTACTTTATGCTAGGGGATTCTGAAGGAGTCAGAGGCATAGCTTGGTAATCTGTGTTCTTGAACATATGCCTACTGGTTCTGATTATCAGTTAAATGTTGGAACTTTTGGAAGAGAACCTTGTTTATGTCATTTCCGCTCCCACCCACATTTGAAACATCCTTGGATGGTACTGAGTTCCCTCCTATCTGGCTGTTTGCCCTCGCTTACCTTGTCTGTAGATGTCTTAGCTAATTTTCTCTTTGCCAGCACCCCCTAAGTCTTGGAGTCTGACTTGTATCCATTTGAGATTAGCATTTGATAAGTTTGGCTATTCCAGGACTACTGTTAGACATAATTTAACAAGATAAAGTCAGCAGCTCCATAAGTATCTGGATTGTGCTAGTATCTCCATGACTGCCACACAGCATTCTCTAGGAAGCCCATGCTTTTTTTGCATAAAACAAAAATTACTTTTTTTGATATATAGTTGGCATTATAAATATCACTGGGAGAACAAGAAGATTGCCATTTCTTTGGCAGATGTCTCATGACTCATTGGTTTCATAAAATGATGTGTTTATATGCCTACATTTACAACCAATTCCTATATATATTTGACTAATAAATAAGCCTAGTTCTGAGTGAAATCACAGTAGGAGCAGTGATAGGGAAAATATTCTGTAAGGTGTAGGGTGACTGGATCTTGCAGGAGGGTTGATGAGGATTGGCTGGGATAGGCGGGATTTCGTTAGTGCTGCAGCTTTGGCCATAGAGTACGTGCTATGCATGAGGGAACCTAGAACACAGAACCTACCACTTTCTAATACAACCACAACATAATTATTCACAATAGATGGCTTTCGCTCATCTTATGGATGAAGAACTTGAAGTTTAGAGAAAGCTACATCTGCTACCCATGGTCTGGAGGCCTTTTCATGATAGAATGAGAAAATGCTATGTCAGAGGACCAGGAGACTTTGATCAAAAGCAGGCAGGGGGATGGGGAGTGGTGTCTTTGTGGCACAAAGGAAGAACTGCCATAGCTGAACAGCTGAAGGACCATGCTGTTCTAAAATTATTAAAGTGTTAAAGCTAATTTTTTTCTTAATTATCCTTGTTAGACAAACAAATCCCCAAGACCTTTCTGGAAATAAGCATGTCTGTGGTCTTAAAGTAAGGCTGCTGCTTTTGAGAAATAACTTTTGAGAATCTGACCTTCAGCTCTGAATATGCTTTAAGACATCAGTGACCTACAGGATTATGGCAAATGTTCTTCTATCATCAACTTAGAAGCCTTTCTTTCCCTTGCCCATCCTTGATGGGAATGAGAATGACTAAGACTGATGTGTATAGAAATTTGGATTCACAGCTCCTTTTTTTTTCCTTCAAGAATAACGACATGAAGCTTATTTGTGAATGGAAAAGCATTTGAGTGATGGACACATGGTAATTTGGAGTAGTGGAAGCAGCCATGTCCATCAAGTTTTCAAATATTTACAGAGGATGATGCCAGCTGATGTGATTCTAAATTCGAATCTCTGCTGACTCAACAGTGTGTTATCCTACCCTGAATTGCTGGGCACCTGGGTTACTGAGCACCTGAACTTCAGGGCACCTGAACTGCTTGACACCTGAATTGTTGGGCACCTGAGTTGATGGGCACCTGAGCTACTTGATTTCTGAAACGCTGGGCAACTTAGTTGCTCAGCACCTGAATTGCTGGGTACCTGAGTTTCTGGGCACTCGAGTCACTGGGCACATGAACTGATGGGCAGACGAGCACGTGCCATACACACATACACACACACATCAAAAAGAGACAAGAACAAAATAAATAACCTAAACTCTAAACCAAAAAAATTTCTCTCATAAACAAGCAATAAAAAATATTGAAAATTTGTCTCATGCAAAATTTGGATATTAGAAGTGAAAAGGTTGACTTCACTTTAATGGCTTGGCTAATGATAATGGTTAACATTCACTAATTTCTTATTGTATGTTAGGAACTTGGGTGAGCAGTTTTCTAGGCATTTTGAAACATTTTAATAGTGGTGACAGATCTGTGTGGAGGGTAGTGTTATATTCACCACACAGGTGAGGTAATTAGAGGTTTGAAGGAAAAGTCTCTGGGAAGTAACAGGAAGGAATCATGAAAGTTAATTTTCCATGCTTCTGTATTGAGCTTTAATTGATATTTGATGACATGATATCATAAGGATTTGAAGACTCTAATGATAATTCACATGTTCGACTTTCATTTCTTCCAATCCCTTCTCTTCCCATCCTTCCCTCTTTCTCTCCCTTCCTATTTTCCTTTCTCCATTCTCTTCTTTCCTTTCTTAGAGATCATTAGCAGCTTACCATAACCCAATCAGGAAGCCTCGGGTCCTGTAAGAGACTCTGTCTCAAAACACAATGTAGACGGCAATTCCTGAGCAATGACACCTGTCAGAGGGGGGAGAGGGAGAGAGAGGAGGAGGAGAAGTACAGTTCAATGTAGGCCGTAGATCCATGTGCCCCATGAATCCCTTTTCGCTTAACCTGTGCAGGAGATATAAGGTTAGAGTTAGCCTCCCTGTACCAAAGGTCAAATGTCATCATCATAGATGATGGATAGTCTCTGAAATATCCTAACTGCTGACTTCAACAGTCTGTCCTTGCTCATGGTCTGTGATGGCTGACCATGATGGTATTAGTAGGCACTATGTCTACTTCTTCCAACAGTAACAAAGTCATTTTTCTTCTTACTGAAATGTCATCTTATTTCTGTGTTTTCTTATACCTGTGAGTATGTTGCTGTGGAAAGCACTGCAATTGATTATAAAGTTATATCAGGTCTAGCTCGGTTCGCTTGACAGTTACAGCATAGGGCAAGGACACTTGGTTTCGGTTACAGCCTCATAACCAGCGACCCTTGCCTTTTGTGACAGTGGAGCTCCATTGTTTCCTGTAGCTGCAATGTTTGTCAAATGAGCAGTGATAGAATTGATGTCAAGGAGCCATTTTTAAAACCACAATGCATCCATTCTACATGGCCATATACGTGCGTGATAGGAAGTAAGTATGCTGATGCTTTGTATCTGGATTTCAAGGCTATAATGTCCAACATGTCCAAGACCAATGGTAGGTATTAGAAGGTTGACAACATGATACAAAGTAAAGCCCTGCATCGTTTTCATGAGTGAACATAGATCTTAGTTCTTCTCTGTGTCTCTCCGCCGTCCATCTGTGATGAAAGGTCTAGTGAGTTCACAGAGCACAGTCATTGCCCCACACTTGCTGTCATGCAAACTGTCGCTGAGAATTGGTCCAGAATGAGCTCAGGATAATCAACTGCAAATGTGCTAAACTGTAAAGTCTCCCCCAGTTAAAAATCTATTACCACAGCAAAGATATTCAGAAAAAATAAACTCAGCAAACTGGAAAGAGACTTTATACAATAGTCATGAGAATTATGAGTACCTCGGACTTTAACCAAGAAGAAATTCCTGTGCCAACAGTGGGGTGATACAGAGATCTTCTGGGTTTGAAGTACACATGTAACATCTGCAGAGCCGTTGTTTACTCAAACATGGAACACAGGCTTCTATCCATGACCATAAAGCAAACAGTTTCCTGTTTTGTGTGTGGAAAGTATACAAGGAGGAGGGTGTGCACACACATGTGCCAACACACAGCTCTCTTCACACAAAGGGTTGTGATGCATGCCATTTGCAGGGCTGAGGCCTGCCCTATTGCCATGTGTGCTAAATTGATCTAAAACTTCCTAAGCATGGTGCTCATACACATGTGTGCTGTCTGAGAGAGGCTGCCTGGCTGACCTGTGGGGTTACATTTGGAGGCTGTCAGTCAACTTCTCTGAATGAGCAGTCACAGAATTGACAGACTACTAACAAATCACTACCATGGCCACATAATTCTTGAGAAGGCCTAACATTGTACTGCCAGGCCCTGTTATTATATGTTTCTTCTTGCTCTGCTGCCTTGGATTATAGAGAGAGTTCAAGGGCAACCAAACCATTTAATCAGGCTGCATCAGTAATGACTAACAGAGGCCATGTAAAATCAAAAATAAAAGCACCATGTATATTTTTAAGTGAAAATTTATTATAGGGGATCAAGAAATATAAACATAAGCCCTGCTCATGTTGGCAAAGTTGGCAAAGCTGCTGTATATGCTGTGCACTGAAGGAGATTATGTCTATAGAGTGATTATCTGGTCTATAGACATGGCTCGCAATGCCACACTTAGCAAATCCTGTCTCTGTGTTGCTTGGGCTTTGGGAAGTTTTAAATTATGCCATAGTTCTTTGTTTCCTATGTGAGATTTGATTACCTGCTAAATGTCTTGAAGGCCCTTGGTTTTCTTATGTGTAAAATGAAGAAAATAATAAAAGCAATCCCCCGTCTTTATGAGAAAGGAATGATAATAAAGATTTAAGGTACGGCTGGCAGAGGGGACCAAAGCACGCACTTCCATTGTTGTATACATTGATATTGTTGTAAAATGCACCCAAAGTGGTTATGACTTAACAGCTGGCTGGAAAATGCCTTGGATGATTACAAAAAAGAACATTACTGTAAATCTTTTTATGAGGTCAATCAATTTTCAGGAACTAACCATAAGCTGAGATTCCCTTTGCTACGATGTTCTTTCTCTAGTAACGGTATGCTCCACCTGGGCTCTAGCATCTCTCTGAGCTCCCAGAGCTGAGCACCAATAGGTGCTCCGTAGGAACACATAGATTTGTTTACATTTTTCCCTGCCATTTTCTTTTAGACTCAAATGCGTTCTCTTACAGACTTTCTACTTATTGGGAATATTAATCCTCTTGACGGCCACATTGAGGCAGATACTTCCTTTTTCTTTACTTTTCTATAAAGTTTAGGAAAACTCTTCTCTGAAAATTTTACTTCTAGATTTAATTTTTTTCCATTTGTATGTGCATATATGTGTGTGTGTGTGAGCACACATGCATGAGCATGTGTGTGTGCTCACATGTGCATGGATGACCCTGCATGTTTGAAAACCTAAGGTTGATGTCAGGAAACATCATTGATTGTCTGTCCACCTTATTCATTGAGGCAGGCTCTCTCAGTCAAATGCAGAGTTCACCGATGAAGCTTGCCTTGCCAGCCAGCTTGTTCTGGAGATCCCTGTCTCTGCCTTCAGAGACTGAAATTACAGCCAAACCATCGGTTTATCTGGGTTCTGGGATCCAAACTCCACCCTCATGTTTGCAAATCACTTTAACCACTGAGCCAGCTCTCCATATCTGTTTCTTTTAGTTTTGCTTCAATTTTCACATTTATCTCTTTTATGAATTTGGAATTTATTTTGATATGAGATGAAAAAAGAACCCAAATATGTTCTTTATTCTCCTATGAGCTGATTTGTCATTCACTCTTTTAATTTATATTATTTATTTAAATGCACATAGCACATCTACATATATACATATACAGTATATTTTACACTATGAAATATGCATTTCAGCATTTAAGAGTACCACTGAAGAGGGCCCAGGTTCAATTCCCAGCACCCGAAGGTGACTCACAACCACCTGTAACTTCATACCCATAGGATATACCACCCTATTCTGTTCTCTATGAGCACTGCATGTGTGTGATTCACGGACATACATAAAGATGAAACATCCATTTACATAAAATAAATGAACTAATTTAAAAAATGTGCATTTCTATGTATATATTGTAAACTTTCCATTGCATGAATCCAACTCAGAAAGAAAAGAGATCACCAGCCTCATTCTTCTGCCTCCCTTTAAACCTTTCCTGGGTTAGACCTCCTTCTCATCCCATTCTGTGAAGTCTACCCTCTCTCGGTCATTCTTTAGCCTTAAGTATATGTTGAAGTGCATTCAATGCAACCTTTTCACTATAGATTCTCTATTTCTGTTCCGATTGGCTATAATTTATCTGAAGTCATTTTTTCCTTTCCTGTGTCTATCATTTCTCCATACATCTGAATTTTGGATTATGTATCAGTGTACAGCTTTATCTACAGTGACGTGATACCTTGACAGGGTATTAATTACTATAGAAGTTACCTTTTTCTAAACTCTTTGAGGCCAAGGCTGTATTTGGCATGGCTGTAGGAAAGCTTGATTCTAGCCTGAGGGATTTTATCCTGTGGTTGACTTCGATGTTCTTGACACAGTGTCCAGCTGTAGAGTGAATGCATATTATCATCTGGAATCATCTCCTAGGAACATGATGTGATCTATAGGTTTTTGCCTTATTTTATTTTTAATAAAATTTCTTCTTTTAGATCTTTAGGAAATGTTTTCCGTCTAGACTTTTTAATCTGTTCAAATACCAATTGTGTGTATATTGGATCTTTGCCTGCCTTCAAGTTTGTTATTTTCTGTTCAATGCTAGTTTAAAAGAACTCGTATTTTCTATTGAGTTTTGTTTGATTTTTACCCTTGAGAGTCTCTCTCTCTCTCTCTCTCTCTCTCTCTCTCTCTCTCTCTCTCAAAGACTGATGATATTTGCCATAAGCACTGTCTTGGTTCTGGTAGCCTTTGTATTTTGGTATCTTTCTTTGAGCACATGTAAATATACAGATAGGGAAAAGAAAAAAATCTGAAATATTTAGCTGTATTTTTAATCCCCGTACAAATCTGTTATTGCTGTGCAGATATGACATCATTGATTTTTTGTGTCACATTTAGCAAAAGTGTACAATATCTGCTTCAGGAAAAATGGCCAAGTGTCTAGTTTTTTCCTTCGTATGCAAGGGTGCAGAAAATCCATGCATGTGTAACATCCAGAAGAGACCATTGTTGCATGGTCTTCATCCAAATCAGTGATTCTCAACCTGTAGGTTGTGACCGTGATCACACTGAAAACCATTTATCTCCCAAAACATTTACATTATGATTCATAATAGTAATAGCGACATGAATAATTTTATGGTTAGGGGTCACTACAACATGAGGAACTGTGTGAAAAGGTTACTTCATTGCCTAGGGTTTGGGCTGCATCCTGTGGCCATGTTGGTGTCTAAGGGGTATGTTCCTTATGGGACCATGGTATCATCCCGGACAAGGCTACTGCCAAGGCCATGTGTGGGTCTGTGGCATAACAGTATCCAGGGCCTGGGTTGATATCACCTATGGCTTGTATTACCACAGAGGGTCATAGGAACTGTGTGTGTTGAAATTCAAGGGCTGTGCTAAGCCCCAGGATAGCTGACACTGCCCCTCACTGGACACTGCATAAAGAAAGCTGTTGCCAAGCTTTCTTCCCCATATGATAGCTGACCCTAGTACTCAGGAAAGGTGGCTCCACCCCTCATCACAGGTGTGGGAGAGTTACCCGTGATGGCATGGGCCTAGGAGAGTTGGCTTTGTCTCTGTCCTGAGAGAATGGTCCCAGTGGATGGGAGAGACTGACCAAATCAACTACCACCCAGACCCACATCCTGGGCCTTGGGTTGGTTCACTCCAGCAGCTGCCCCATCTATGACCTGCTAAGGTGTACGAGGGGACTGGTCCTACAGAATGATGACCACAGGATCTCCATGCCTTGGGGCAACAATAAGATATGGGATATCCAAGTGGAATTTTGATGAGGGCCCAGTGGTGATGGTGTATCAGAAGCCAGAGCAAGGATTCATTGCGATGAACAGTTTGGCAGTGAAGATTACTAGACAAAGGGGTACACTGTGTGACACACCAGAGGGCCCCCATACCACTGGGATAAATAAAGAGGGACTGGAAAGATGGAGGCCTGGGTAGGGCTTTTTTATTTTAATTAACTTTTTGGGAGGCAAACTGCAGGGGTGAGAAGCAGATACAGAGGGACTGGTAGGTTGAGTGGGATTGGGGTGCATGATTCCAAAGAATCAATAATTTTGTTTTAAGCCTTGCAGCATTAGGAAGGATGAGAACCATGGGCCTAAAGGATTAAACATGGCTTGTGAAGGACCAATGTAACAATACAGATTCTCGTTTTTCTCCCACAGACAATGGGGGGAGGCAAGTCCTTTTTACCATTTCTCTTGCAAGTTATTTGCTGGAGCTTACAAAAACGAATCCCTTTGAAAGCCACAATATTCAATAATCCTTGACTTTATATACACTGTCAGTCTAAAGAAACTCCATGTATATTTCTTAGAAATAATTGGCTGTTTGGTTTTTTTGGGGGGGTGAACTCTTAGCAATTAATCTTCACAGACATTTTTAAAGTTCACTGAGATGGAAGATTTTATATGTACCTTTCAATTTAATGAATGTTAATTGAACATTTACTTCTGCTTTCTTATTATGAGTGCCTAAACTTATCATAGTTCATTGAATGGCTACTTTGTAGGAGATATTATTACGCACATAACAGAAATTGTTACTTTATAAGACATGATGTCTTTATCTATTGAAACAGGATGTGCTGTATTGCTGAAATAGGTTAGCCATTCATTTTTCAATAGCTGAGATGGTTGGGTGTGTGGTTGACTGATTTAGTCAATAAGGCCACCAAAAGCAAGGAATGCCATCTGAATGAATCTGAGTACACATGTACACAGAGGCCCTTTCTCCTGACTCCAGACAGATTTCTCTGTTTCTGGATCACTTGCTTTTAGTTTGGTTTAATTTTGGGACAAGACTTAATCCACACTTCTTCCTTCTTTTCTCTAGTTCTCTGTACCATTCTGAGTTGTGTGTGTTTTTGTATCATTAAGTATCTAATGGCAATAGTTACAATTTAAGAATAAATCCTGATAACCCCCGAATAAGAAAATAAATGTGTATGTGTGTGTGTGTTTGTGTATGTGTGTATGTTCCTGTGTGTATGTATGTATGTGTGTGTTTGAGTTTGTGTGTGTGTTTGTATGTGTTATATGTTTCCCTGTGTGTGTGTGTGTTCCTGGGAGAGGGGGAGTTGTACATGTGCACATGAGTACACAAGCCTATGGAAGACAGAGGTCAGCATTTCATGTCTTTCCTCAGGAATCCTCCCTCATTTTTGAGGTAGTGCCTCTCACCACTCACTGAGGTCTGGAGCTTACTGTTTAGGCTAGGCTGACTGAAAAATGTGTCCTAAGGATTTGCCTATTTTTGCTCCTATGGTGCTGGAATTCTTTGAGTTTTGTGTGGGCACCAGGGATCAAATTCAGGTCCTCATGTTAGATGTGGCCCATGCTTTACTGACTGAGCTCTATCCCCCTAGCCCCAGGTGATTTTAGTTTTGCAAGTTAACAACATCATAAACTTATTTGGTATTTATTTGGTAAAACTCATACCTGCTTAGTGTATTTTGTCAAGTTACAAGCTTCTTCCATCAAGGATCCAGTAATCATATACCTAAGCAACTTATGGATTCAACTCCGCATGTATTTGTGCCCGAAACTGCTCAGAATATTAATCATTTTCTTGGGTTGGGCTTTGAACCATGTTTCTAGCATCTAGGTGGGGCTGCTGGTGATGTCATCCCTCAGGCCATTCTGAGTGGCTCTGCAGTATTGGACCAGAAATGTCATGGAGTGCACTAAACTTCAAGAATGGCTGTCAGTGGCCATTCTTTTTCTGGGATTCAGGATGTTAGCCTTTTAAAGTCAAAGAAAATTTTGATACTGGAACAAATTGGCTATGGCTGCATGTTATCTTTCCCAGAAGAGATCTTTTAACCATTTGTAGAAGTTATTTTTTAAATAGCTACAAGAGAAGTCTAATTCATAAATAGACATAAAAAGATAGAAATCAAGCAATAATAAAAGCATTATAAACTGGTCATTTATTGTCTTTTTTATCCTCACTTTATTCCTGTTTTTCCCTTTCATCAAGTAATTTTTAATAAGCATATTTGCAATAAATTAATAAATAACATTTATTTAAGCTATAAAATGGACCTAAACTACAGTGTTTGTGTTATTTTATACTATAAAAGAACACATGTCCTCAGTAAGTGACATTTCTGTTTGACCACATGTGTGGTGTATTCTACAGAGAAATTATTCTTCCTATTCCAGGTACAAAATAACCATCATATCAGATAATAATGCATGTTTGCTATACAGCATGTAGTGTTTGCAGCAAGTGTGTTGTATAACTTCTTACCTTTGTTCCTGCCAACTCTATGACACATAGTTACTGCTATTATTGTCCATTTTATAGATGAGTAAACTGTTACTCTCAAAGATGGGAGGAGGAAGACCCCTACCCAAATCACCATGGTTAAATTAATCAAATAATTAGCTAAAGCATAGGTTTTAAAAATTCATGTACATGAGTTGCCTCCAGAGGTGAATGCTGAATGTGAAGACAAGGCTTTTATAGTTCATGGTTAGGGGGTTTCCAAATAGGGGGTTTGCCAGGCAAAATAGGCAAGGATACAGGAGTAGAACCTAAGCATAGCAAGTTAGTCCCCCCTGAAACAAAGCCTTGGTTGCAAAGCAGGCAAAACAAGGTAGTCATAACAATAGGTGATCATAACAAGATAGTCATAACAATAAGTCATCATAACAAGGCAGTCATAGGTTGTCATATAACCTTTTGAAACAAAAGTAGGGTTGCAAAATGGCTATAAGCAACTTTTTGAAACAAATAGAGATGGTTGGTATTCCTGGGACAGGAGTACAATCCGTGTGTAGTTAACCTTGAGAAACAGGTTTAATCATAAGCAGGAATGAACCTAGTTTGTCTTTACTATAGGATGATTTTCAGACCTAAGATGGAAGCAGGCTGGTACTTCGGAAACCAAGATGTAGTGTTCTTAGGTAGATTACTCTAGGTCCCACAGCTAGTAAGTGATGCAAATGAGACTAAAGTTGAGCCAGCACACTTAAGGACCATCATTACTCTCTCATCACATACCTACTACATATTAAAAGTATCCTGCATCACTTCCCAGAGGGAGGAGGGAGGTGGGAGGAGGAGGATGGAGTCTGAAGGTCAGAGGACAAAGGACCTCGATGATCATGCCACTGGCTCCTCCCCTGTTATGTGGGAAGCAAGAGGTCATTTATCTGTCCAGGTTCCTTCGCCTTCCCGGGTAGGCAAACAAGATCAGCTACTGTAAGTCTTTCTCTGCTGTAAGAGTTATAGGGCCTAGGGCTCATTAAAGATTCATGTTCTATAGATAAATTTCCCTGTGGTCCTTTATTTAATTTGGCCCAGGCATCTGGGGAATTGACTAATGTCACTGTAAACACAGAAGGTTCAGGACTCTAATTATAGGAAAGAAAGAAATCATTATTGATGAATTGAATAGAACAAACTCTCAAATTGCATAGTAATACCCCAATATTTCCAAGTGACATACTTCAACTTAATTTTTATGTTCACTCAAAACAAAAAAACATTTTTGATGAAGAGGCAGGTCTCCCGGCTTGAGACATAGAAGCAGTGAATATCTTAGATACCAGACTAGCAATGTACCCTGCTTTATCTCCCAACCCTCTAGTATTAGAGAGATACAGGCTTCCTTTTATTTTGTTTTATTTTTTATTTTTTTGCTTGGCTCCCTGAAGGCTCTGATGATGGGCATTTTTAATTAGGACACTTCTGATGCACAAATGGGATCCACATCTGACAGCCTCCTTCCCAACACATGTTTTCCCTCTCATCCATTCATCTTACTTGTCAGGCTCCCTTTTCCTCTGCGACTGTGTTTGAAATGCTGTCCCACACATCCCTCCATTATAGAAGGGAAATCTGACACCTGGAGAGGCAATATTTCCTCTTGCTCTAACTGTGTGGAGGGCATGATGGCTATTCTCAAAATAGCGGAGTCAGCAGTATTGAGGACATTAGTGCTTTGTGAAGGAAACCAGAGGGTTTTTTTTTTTTTTTTCCTGATGAGATGCAAATTGTACATTCTATGTCTCCCATCAGAAAGAACATCATTTTGCCTCAAATAGTTATGCAAGCACCTTCATATCAATTAAGGGGTTGAGATGACACTGCTTTGACATTCCATTAGCCCTTGCCTTTAGTTATGTGACAATTAGAAGCAGAAATCAAATGGGTGAGGTGGGATTTGAAATATCCTAGGCCCCAAGACAGATAAAGAATCAAGAACTAGGGTGCTTTGTTTGTGACATAGTGCTGTTTGTCATAGCAGGTAGTATCAGGATACAGTGTGAGTTTTGTGACAGTGGGGTCTTAGTCGTTACTGTGGCACTGTGATGCCTAGGGTCTTCAGTTACAGACCATTATATGGCTTCTTGTGATTATAACATGCTGGCCCTATATTAAGAATCACCATAGTAAGAAGGCCTTCAGGATTTATTTAACCTATTTTTTTCCCTATGGGGTTATTTGTTCCTTATAAATTTATGAAGGATTTCCTAAGTGACTGACACTAATACCCAGAGATGGAAAAAAGATTGGCTGTGGCTTCAAGGGATTTGGAGCTAGGGAAGGCACTTGGACCAAGGAATCCTATACCCACATAGAGTTATATATATCATCACTATAGAGGCAGGGACAGAGTTGGACCTCCTTATTGAAATACCCAGGGTCATTTAAATGTTACATAGATGTTTGAGAAAGGACCACTTCACCCAGGCCGAATTCAAATCAAGGACTTCTAAAATATGTCTTGTCAGATTGAACATTCTCAGTCTATTAGACATGTTGTATATCTGTGGTGTATTGGTTTAAAAATAAATGTATCCTTAAGCCTCTCTCTCTCCACCTCTCCCTTTCCATCTCTGTTTCTTCCCACCTTTCTTTCTTTCTTTCTTTCTTTCTTTCTTCCTTTCTTTCTTTCTTTCTTTCTTTCTTTCTTTCTTTCTTTCTTTCTTTCTTTCTTTCTTTTTTTTGGGGGGGGGGAGATGGGGATATACTGAGGATAGAACCTAGGACCATGCATAAGATAAGCAAGTGCTTTGCTGTGGATACCCATGTGGATCTTTTAAATTTTGAGATAGGGCCTTGCTAAATTGTCGTGCAGGATTCAAACTCACGACAGCCTTCATCATCACAAGTATCCAGGGTTACAGATAAAAGCCTATGCCTTGGCTGTAGCTTTATGCCTGCTAAGGGACTGAGAGGTCATCTTACTGTGGTTAAAATGTAGTAGACTTTTAAAATGATGACAGAATCTGATGGTTTTAATGGTGTAACTTGAGAGCTGTAGAAAGGTCCTATGACTCTAAAAAGCTTCTCTTCCCTAGTATACTAGCATACTTAGAACTCTAGTGCTATGAGATTGCTTTGGCTGTCACTGAAAAAGATACAAGAGAAGGTACAGTTTATCACAGTGAGGGTAGGTAGGTAACAAAAAATAGAAATATGAATGCAAGTCTAATAGAAATGTTATGGAAATGTAAAGGAGAAAGGGTTTTGTGTATGCTGGGAACTGAAGTCAGGGTTACCACTAAGTTACAGCTATTGCTCAAAGGACCTCATTTTAGAGATGGAAGATCTCATAAGAAAATGACACCTTGCACTTGGATAGATATGTTGAGGTTTAGAAGGAGGAAAGTAAAGGAGAAAAGCATGAGGAGATGTCGCAAGCATTGTGTGAATTTGTCTAAAAGCAGGATATCTTTTTCATAAAGAATGCAAGAACCTGGGGGTTCTCCACAGCTGCTTCAGGGCACCCCCACATTAAAACTCTTCTACAATAATATTGAGATTTTATTTGTCTTTTCACATCCATTTTTCTTGTCAGCATATGATGGAATTTTCTGGAGGCTTTATGATATTAATTTTAGAAGTGCTTGAACACAGAAATAGATATGAGATTAGACTATCTTCTGCTAAAACATTAGATATTTGCTAAAAAATGTATAAAACATTACTATTTCTGTTTTAGAAATATATATTTACATAATACATAGATATTACCATTTACAAATCAACTGATAATTTAGCGTTCTTTTTTCAGCTGGACGAGTCTTGTTATGGACATTCACACATGTGTGTCATCACATTGGTTTCCATTTCATCCCCACTTCCACTGGCATCCCCCATGCTCCCCACTCTCCTCTGGCTGCTCTCCTCTTCTTCCCCAAGCAGCAATTTCTCTGCTTTCATGTCCTGTTGTATGCCATTCAATGTAGTGTGTTAAAGGGTTTTCAATTTAATTTCTAATGTGTCAAATATTGATAGACGTGATCCATTCCATAATTAAGGATGCGTTGGCTATTTCAGAACAGTACAGTGAGCAGTTCAGAGGTTGATGTGTTTTGGGAAAGAGAGTAAGGATGTGGACTCTGTTGTAAAACATTATTTTAAGGTGTATTACCTTTGTTTATGTTACATTTGTTTACGCAGGTGAAGCTGTGTTCCTTTGCCTGCCTGAAACACCTGATGGGCTAATAGAAAGCTGAATGGCCAATAATGCGGTGGGAGAAAGGATAGATGGGGCTGGCAGGCAGAAAGAATAAATAGAAGGAGACATCTGAGAGAGAAAAAAAGCCAGAGAAGGATGTAAGAGGCCACACACCCAGCTACACAGCCAGCAACAGGAAGGAAGGAAGATTGCAGAAGAGAAAGGTAAAAGGCCAGGGGCAAGGGGTAGACAAGATCATTTAAGTTAAGGAAAGCTGGCAAAAAACAGGTCAGGCTAAGGCTGGGTATTTATAATTAAGAATCAGCCTCTGTGTGTAATTTAACAACAGGTCTTCTCAATAGTTTTTAACATGTGAAAGTGTCACAAGGTTGAGCTATTTGAGAATTACTGGCCTTGTCTGGATACTGGGTCAGGCATATGGTATATAGCAGATAGAATTGAAAGGTAAGTTGGACTATTTTAAACTAATGTTTTATATTTATTTTAGTGTTTATGCGTGGGCATGTGCATTCCACAGCATACAGAGGCCAGAGGACAAATTGTTGGAACCAATTCTCTTCTTCCACTGTGTAGCTTCTGGGAATTGAACTCAAATTGTCAGTCTTGGCAGCAAGTACCTTGAGAAGTTGAGCTATCCAATAGGCTACAAGTTGGGGTCTTGAGTCCTGACTCAAGTGTTGAATTTAATTTGCAAACCCATAGGAATCTTGGAGGTTAGCATGGCTATGGCCAGTCAAAGCAGTGTTGTGCTCTGGACACTGACTGTGAGAAGAGTGTGAAAGGTAGATTTGAGGAAAGGAGAAATAAATGATTAGGAATGCCAAGTGAGAAATGTGTAGCTGAGAAGCAATACATCCTGACCCATGGGTGCTAGTGAGAAATGAAAGATCCTGAGGGACTCTTCATGTGACCTAAGCCACTGCTGAAATGTAGCTGCGGATGATGCCACATTTTCTCATGAAATCAATGAAGTTGTCAAATACAATACTTGAGATTTTTCTAAGTATGAAGTCTTGTGACAAGTGCCATCATTAAGTATTAGATGTTGGATTTCAGATTCTGGCTTCAGGAGTTCTGATGCCAATTGTTTTTTTTCCTTCTTCTTCTTTTTCTTTAAATATAGGGTTTCTCTGGGTAGCCTTGGCTGTCCTGGAACTCACTCTGTAGACCAGGTTACCATCAAACTCACCTGAGATCCACCTGCCTCTTCCTTCTGAGTGTTAGAACTGAAGGTGTGCATCCCACCCCCAACTTGCTTGCTTAACTCTTTGTGCCTAATGGTTCGCATCTGTAGAATGATGTAACTGTAGTGTTAATGTAATATAAATTCTCAATCATACAGCATTTATTAAGGTATATTGCTTAAACCAACTCTTCCTACATGTTTGTTGAGCTTGAGTGTTGAAGGACCTTTTCCTACTATTGACATATAATGGCTCTATTGAGATATAATGGGACCCTTAAGAGGTAGGACCAAGTGGAGGCTATGGGTTAAAGGCACTTTTGAAGAAAACAGCCAGGGCCTAGCCCCTTTTTTTATTCTACTTTTTTTTTTTCACACCCTCATCATGAGTTTAGATTTTGCTACACATCCCCGCCATCAGGACCCAATTGATCATGGGTCCAAAAGCATGAACCCAGACAAACCTTTTCTCTTCATGAGTCGACCTATCCCAGGGCATTGTTGATTACAGGGGGTTGCTGCTGTACTATGTGGGAGAGCTGGGTGCAGATACTGAATGTGACTAGGTTTCTTGGGTGTGGCAGTGAGGAAAGTGAATGTCATTTATTGAGCTGAATTAAACATGGTCAGGTGCTTATGAGCCCAGAATCCAATTGCCTGGTTTACATCCTTATGGGGATATTTTGTAATATAAAACAAACATTTGGAGATATCAGAGAGATCTATCCACAGTCAGTCTAGGAAGATCAGACAGTGATAACTCACACTTTTAATCCCAGCACAGGGAGTATTCCAGGAGTGGTGACCTATGCCCTTAATCCAAACTGAGTTCGAGGTCAACAGTGGTGGGGCCACTCTTAACTGAGCAAAGAGTATTTAAGGCAGGTATAGAAAGACAGAAGGTCAGAAGAAGCCAGGAGGAGCCAGGATGAGGAAGCTGGAAGACAGCTGGGTGAGATCTGACTGTGTTATCTACTCTCTCTAATATCTCTGACTTTCCCAGAGATCTGGCCCCGAGTTTCTTTTATTCGTGCAACACACCTTTGAGTGTAAGGAAGAACTTGGAGAGATGATTGTTGGAGGTATTAGGCACTTTGATGAGCTAAGTTTGCTTTTGTTATTTGTTTGCTGTGATTTTGCCAGGCACAGCACCCAACCAAGGATGTGGAAGGACTTGGGCTAGTAATTACCCAAGCACATGGAAAGACAATGGGGATGTAGTTAGTAGGACATTAATTGGGGGATTTAAACCAAAACTGGCTTTATGCTTTATTTTCAAATGTGAAATTTGCATTTCATTCCGTGATATATATCTTAGTTTACTTCAGTATATAAAAACATTTAAAATGACTTTCCATTAAGGAAAAATGATGCTTTACAAAGATATCCCCTGTTTATTGAATACTCCCCCACCCTCTGCTTTATGATCCCAGCAGTACAGGGATTTGACTAAGCACAGACTTAACCCAATTATATGGCCCCAGTAGGGGGAAAAAAAAGAAAACCCAAACCACCTCTGTATATGCATTGGTTCTCTGCAGGAGAAACAATGAATCATGAAGATTAATCGTGGCTTTTCTTGTGAGTTTAATAAATAATATCAGTTTACAGGATGAAAAGTTGATATATGTAATTAATGCTGAGTGAAAATGCTGAGACAGATTTGTACAAAATGCTGTCTTTTTAAATATATGGAAGGATGGTTTTATTTTAAAATTCATGAAGGCTTGAGTCTAAACTCAGAAGCATTTTCTGCAAAGGTAATTGAAGAACACCCCAATCCTCTATTCTCCTCCCCCCTCTAAAAAAAGAAGGATTAAAGACTTCTACAAATAAACTAAGGTTCTTGGGTTGCATTAAGTCCCAGATCCAGGAATTTAACTTGGATTTTAATTATAAATAGATTTTCACAAATTGACTTGAATAAATTCCTGCTGGTACAAGTAGAAAAGTTACCAATATAACAGATAGATTAGGTGGTCCCTATGTCTATCCCATTTTAACCCCAGTGTCCCAAGGCAGTCCAGCTACACTGAGTACTTCCCCTCAGTATTTAGCATGAAGTAGGAAGTAGTATCTAATAATTATTCTTTAAAGACATGTTTAACATGAATTTTACCAAGTTGTTGAATCTCAAACCAGTTTCCAGGATAGTCAGAAGCTAGAAAAGCAAGTCAAATGTCATCATGAAGATCCAGAAAGATCAATACAGAACACAGAACAGTCTGTAGCTCAATTGAATTGCATCTTCAGGATTTCAATATAAAGTAATAATAACAGTAATAATAATGATGATGATGATGATAATGATAAT
Organism: Phyllotis vaccarum; assembly: GCA_033318265.1. Lineage (NCBI taxonomy): Eukaryota > Metazoa > Chordata > Mammalia > Rodentia > Cricetidae > Phyllotis > Phyllotis vaccarum. The sequence goes on from JARWLC010000007.1 coordinate 26,031,357, forward strand.
GTGTTCTTGGATCTTGATTAAATATATTTGAAAATGAAAAATCCTTAGTTATCAGTTGGGATATTTTTAATATAGTCTAAATACCAGATGACAGTGTGAAATTACTCTTACATTTCTTAGGGCGGTTAATGGTACTGGGGTTAAATAGAATGCATATCAATTTTATTTTTCTAAAGATTAAAAAATGGGTGTGTATGTATATAAGTATGTATGAGAACACATGCATGTATGTATATGGATGTGATACTGGTGGAGAGTAGAAAGTGCGTCAGATGCCATGAAACCGACGTTACGGGTGCTTGTGTCCTGCTCAACATGAGTGGTGGCTTCTGATGAACTTAGGTCCTTTGCAAGAACTGTACTGCTCTTCACTGTTGAGCCTTCTCTCTACCCTGCCCCAGTATATACCTCTATTTATATACTGGGTATGCTGAACTGCTTAAGGGGTAAAATGTCATGATTATTAGTCACTTAGTTAGAGCCGATTTAGTAGTAGAATTGCATTAAAAATTAGAAATATGCATGTATACACACAAGTACAAAATAGAGAGCAAGATCTTGTTCAAAATTAAAAATGTTAATAAATGTTGAATTTAGGTAGTGAATATATGATTGTTATGGCAAAGATTTTGTTTTTTTGTCCATTTGGATTTTTACAATAGAAAGTTAGAAATTAGGGAGGAAACAATGATGAGACTCGTTTTTATCTGCAGATGCAACATCCACAATTGGAACACTCAGGATGTATCTACAAAGAACGGCAGAAATGAAGTTCCTGAAACACATTTTGGGCAGGTGGAGGTGAGGCAACTAGCAAGTCAGGGCTAGCAGAGTAGTTTCTGTCAGAGGCCCACAAGGCCTGCAGGCTTAACGCTCTCTCTTGGGCTTCTATTCTTCATGCTGACACCAATGCCTCTAGGGGCAGCCTATCTGCTTTTTTCTTGGTCTTGGCCTCTCAATGAGATAGTTAGATTTTCAAGGATAGGTCTTTTGACTTACTCATCCATCTCTACACAACTCAAGCCAAAGCATATGAGGGTTGTCCACTGTTTGTGCCCGTGCTCTCCCATCTTTTACGTCCCCTTCCTATGTATAGCCTTACTCAATGTGAACTGCAAATAATCACATAAATGTCAGATGGTTTTTTTTTTTTTTTCCACATGACGAAGGGACTTGTGGCTGTGACCTACTATCAGATAACTCCAGGTAACATGAGTGGGTCTCATCTTATCAGTTGAAGGCCTTAAGGGCAAAGGACTAAAATTTTCTTAAGAAGAAATTGTGCCTCAAGAGGACAGCCTGGAAATCTTGCCTGTGTTATTTCCTTGATACTCTGTAGAATTCAGAATTCATATTAAAACAATTTTTACTGAAATTTCCAGACTCTTGGCTTATTTTTGCAAAAATCTAGACTTACCAGTTCCATAATTAGGTGACCTGGTTTCCATAACGCACACTTGCACATCCCACTCATATATGTACATATACATACATTGGTTCTACTGGGGAGTTCTAATGTAAATCCAGAGAAATAAGAACAGTTGTTATCCCTACTGTGCAGGTGCTGAAGACACAAAGTGGGTCTAAAATGAACCCGAGGCATGTTGCTGACTTCTGAGACTAGAAGGAAGCAAGGTCTCTGGTTGGCTAACTCAGAGCTTCAGAAATGAAGGCAGCTGTTTGACAAACATTTACACAGATAGCTCAAATATCTGAGGGCAAGTTTAACCACATTTTCTCTTGGTGGTACCATACTGGATATGGACACTAAGCCAGATGACATTTGGCACCTCTGAAATTTACACACATTTAACAAGCGCTGTGCCGAAGGACTTGCTTTGAAGGACATAGAAACTCCTCTCAAATCAGTCTGCCCACACTGCCCGTATGGATGGGGACACCATGGCATCAGCAGGCAGAAAGATCATTTCCTTCAAAGTCAGTAATGCAATCCTGAAAAGGATTTCTCTTGAGAGCTTCTCTTTACGATGAGTTTTCTTTGTTTACAGTGAACCTGGGACTTACATTCCGCAGCCGATCCTTGATCACTGACATGTCTGAAGCAGAGCTTCTGGAACAATAATTTGGGTGTTATTTGAAACACAGTAGCCCAAGACCTTGACTCTGTTCGCACTGGGTGGAAAATTAAACCAGAAACTATTACATTCTGGTAACTCCCTTTATGGTGGCTTTGGAAAGCCATAGGGTAAGTGTGGAGTGACCCTCAAGCCTGTGAGAAAAGACATCATCCTGCGGGTGGTTTGGGGAAAGACTTCAGTTTCTCTCTGCTGTCTGGACTGGGTTTCTCCTCTTGTCAAAAGGTCAGGAACTCATAGCGCAAGGTAGCCATAGGCTTAAGTACCTAATGTCTCGGTACAGCTGTTAGAGCGTGGTAGAACCCTCACCCCACTCCACCCCTCTCTTGAGATAATGTCTCTCTGTGTAGACTAGGCTTAGACTCTCAGTGCTGAGGTAACAGTTGTGCATCACTATGCCTGACTGCCATTCTCCACAGAGGCTGCTACCTACAATACAGTTGGGGAGCCCCAAATTTAACAGCTTTGGAGCAGCACACAGCTCTTCTGGCCTTGGACAAGCTCTTCTTCACCCTGAGCCTCGTGTAGCTCATCGTGAAATGAGAATAAATAACATTTGTTTCCCAGAATTGATATTTGATGAGCACTCATAATCTAGAGAGAGAAAACGCGCATTTGTAAGGATGCATGCTCCGGGCATCGAAGACAAAGGAGAGAGGGGTCAGGTGTCCTGCTCTATTAAGACAAGGTCTCTGACTGAATCTGGAGCTTGAATAGCGGACAGTTGCATGTCTCGCTCTTCCACAGTGCTGGGGTTACATGTACATATGGCCATGCCTGGTTTTTGATGTGGGTGCTGGTACCTGAATTCACATCCATTGGCAAGTGGGACCTCTTTCTCACTGAGCCTCTTTCCAGCCCCCTGATAACTAATTGAACCCACTGAATATTTCATCGCTGGGGCTGGAGCCCAGTCTAACACTCAGACGCGGCCCTTGTTTGGTTTGTTTTAAATTCTGAGACAAGGTCTCATTAACATACTTAGACTGGCTTGAACCTCACTCCACAGCTCAGCGAGCCTCGGATGTCCAGTCCTCCTGCCTCAGTGTCCCAAGTGTCTGGGATGAATAGTCATGGCTTATTATTTATTGCTTAAATGTGACAGGAGTTTCCTACAGGCATCTGCAGTTATGCTTTTGCTTCACAAGTTGAGGCACGGCAGCTGGATGGTACCTTTTCCGCGTTCTCAGTGGACTCCATTCCATTTCATCCATGACCCAAGAGAGGCCTACAGCTAGCAGAGCTCAGCACAGGTCTCTGTGATCTTATTGATACTTGTTTGTTTTTGTAAGTCATCTAGCTGGAACTTGAACCAGGAATGTCAGGAGAAACATCATATTCCTAGTTAATCTCAGATACCCTCCCAGAGATGGGGCTAGACACAACCTAGGCCCACCCTGAGAAGCCAGAGACAGGGTACCTCTCATCCCCCTCCCCCCAAAAAAAATTACCTCAGGTTGTAGGTGGCAGTTCTGTGTGCCTAAGATGTTAAAATGTGCTGGATGTGAGGGAGGCTAGCGTGCTTTACATTTTATGTTAAATGATTTTTGATGGGAGAGTTAGTTTTCCCTGATGCCAATCTGCCCTGAGCACTGCCTGCTCTGTCATCACGCCCAGGCTGTAGAACTTGCTGGGTTCTCATGAAACGCTTTATTTCTGGCTGTAAGGAAGCCTAAGGTCAGAAGAAGGACATGGTGCTGAGATTGTAAACACTCACGGGATTTGTTGAGTGATGAGACCTTCTCCAGCACACAGAAAAATAAAAAGCACCCCCCCTCTCTCCCCCTTGTCAAACTTAAAATTTATTGAGACAAGGGGAAAACAAACTTGGGAAAAATTATTCCCCAAACATTATGCTTTCAAGCTTGCCCTTCCATTAGAAGAAAGAAAGGGGGGGGGGGGGAACTCTCCCTCAGTAAGCAGTGAACTCAATAGAAGAAGGGAGACACCAGCAAATGTAGGTGGATAAGGATTGGCCCAGAATGTAAATGGAGACACAAGATATTGGTTTTGCTCCTGTTCAGCTTGTGGTGCAATAGAGGTCATCCTCACGATTTCAGCTCAAGAATACTATCTACACAATGACCAGTGAGCCCTGTTCTGTATCTAGATATTGCAGAGGCTCCAAAGGGCACACCTGGCTGCTTCTCTGCAGTGTGGGTGAAGAGAAAGGATTATACTAAAGGATCTGAATCTTAAGTCTGACTTTGACTTTGCCAGTGTTTATTCTCAGCGCTGGTTGTGGTCTGAGATCTCATCCCAGCTAAGTTTAATTTCCCAAGGAAGCGGCTGGTAAGTCTGAAGAGAGGTCTGTAGACCATTAGATGAGTGTTGGAGCCTTTCCCTCAGGATAGAGACTTCTAGGATGTGGCATTGAGCTGGATGTCCGTGGTTAGACCAAATGTCACTGATAGCAGGTAGATACTTCACTCAGGACAACTTGGTTGGACTTGCAAATAATCAATGATTAAACGTACATGACAAAATGAACATAATGAATATGAAGTCTCTCTTAACTGATAATCATCCAGCTAGCCTAGTTTTTACAACTGACAAATCTGTCATCTCTGGTTAGACAACAGCCAAAGGACCTGGGATGAATGGCTCACATGCTATCTGAGCCTCCTTTTCTTCCTTCAAGTGGCTCCACAGAATGTTCAGATGCTAAGATAACCTCTTGTGCCAGTCCTCCAGGAATGCAGTGGAAAGTCAAGCTTTTGTCGTTGTGGTTAAATGCGCGCATCTTCTGATATTTTGGTAGGAGAATGACCCTAGAAGGTGATTTTTGACAAAGGCGATGACAATGTCTGTGAGGATGTTTGTATCGCCTACTGACCAGGCTTTACAAAAAAAAAAATAGTTAATCTTCTCTCTGTGCTGTGAAAGACTGTATCGATTTTTGTTCAAATTAAACTATATTGATAAAATGTTATTGTGTGGGTCACAGTTTTATATTGCTGCTTCAAAAGATTCATTGTGCCGGTCACTTTCAAAGGGAGCAGAATGGAGAAAGCAAGGCTTATCCAGAAGATGTTTTACTCAGATTCCAAGGAGAGAATGAGCCAGGGAAAACAGCAGAGAAACAGGTCAGAGGATTTATAACATACCTGGATAGAACAACGTATTAGGCGATTTAAAAACATCAGAAGCAAGAGAGTAGACACATTCTAACTGTGGTTGGTTTTGTTGTTTAAAGATAGTGCTTAAGTTATGAACAGATTTTATAGAATCATGAAGTGCTGAAAATTCATGGGGAGTGTGGTTCGTATTTTTTCCCGACAAGATGGTTTTGATTTTTTTTTAAAAAAATATTTATATAACATTTAAAATTTAGATATAACTATTTCACTTGCCTCTTTCTTTTCTTAACTGCAGACCCTCTCTTCAGTTCCTCTAGTGCTCCCAACTCTCAAGCTGACAGCATCCTTCTTTGAAATTATTGTTACACACACACACACACACACACACACACACTGCATAGATATATAGTTATAACCTTCTGAATCCAATTCATTGTTTGTATGTATAAAGTCACAGAACTGACCACTTTGTATTGGATAACTCACCAGGGGCTCATCTCTGGGAGGGGTTGATGCTTGCTCTCTCAGAAGTCACTAATTACCTGAAGTTTTTTTGCTGAGGGCTGGGAGCTCCTGAGATTTTTCCTCCTGAATTAGTGCATCTGGTGATGAAGTCATTCAGATCTTTATGCAGCAGTTTCTAAGAGGGGTGCTCTCACAGTAGGCTTTTTGCTACCCTGGCTCTTACTGTCTTTCTGCTTTCCATTGTGCAATGTTTTCCTAAGCCATCAATGCAGGAGCTGTGGTGTAGATGTGTCTATTGAGGCTGGGCTCCCCATAATCCACTGATCTCTCTCTTGTGACCAGTTTTCTGTATTGGTTTCCATTTTCCATTAAAAAGTTTCTTTTATGAGGTGTGTTAGCTGCACTTATCTATAGGAATAAAGATAAGATTTAGAAGGTAGTTAGGAATTATTCTGGCCTATGAAGTGGTAGTGGTAGATTCTCTAAGATCTGTGACCATGATAGCCCTGGGTGATTGGCTGGGTGTCTAGTCCCAGACATGATTTTTCTCTTACTGAGATGGTTGCCGTCAGCATGGGAGTGCCACTATTGCACCATTATAGATATCCTGCCATGCTGTTCATTATTGTTACATATATGTCACAACTATGTAAGACTGTTACATTGTTTTTCTCCCTTGGCAGTTTCCATAGTACCAGAAAGTACTTTGTAAGCTAGACTATAGTAAGAAGGCTTTCAGGTTAGACCCAGCTTGAGTGGTCTGAGTCCTATGTCCTAAGTGTGTGGTGTCTTCAGCAATAGGGGTTTACTTTCAATGCCTTGAGAGGTTGGAACACGGTATAGGATTCAAGTGTAAAAAAAATGAAGACATGAGATTTGCAGAAAAATGGGTAAACCTAGAAGGGATTATATTGAGTGAGGTAACCTAGACCCAGAAAGACAAACACGTTTCATGTTCTGTCTGATCTATAGTTCCTAACTCCAAATCCTGAGGTGTGAGTGTACAGCGTGGAGTAACTGAAGGAGCCAGAAAAGTATAAAGGAACCACAGTGGTGGTGCCTGAGCGTGAATAGCAGGGGGCGAGTGATATGAATCAGGGGATGGAAGAATGAAATATGGGCTTCAATTGTGAAGGGGAAGGTCCATGCAGAAGAAGAGGGAGGGACCAGGGACAAATAGCACCAAGAATATTTCATAAAGCCACAGAAATCACATGATTTTACATATTTACCTAGAATTGATTATACATAATATGTATAAATGTGTGTGTGTGTGTGTGTGTACACTTGTGTGCCTTAAGCAAAGTTGTGCCACTTGACAACATGACCCACAAGTACCATAGACTAACAAAAACCCTAGTAACAAGCTTAACAATGCTCCTGTGGAGTGGCTGGAAAAGGTAGTCCAAATGGCCCTCAAGACAATGCAGGCTTTTGTTTTTGAGATGGTAGTTTTTCTCTTTTGCCTCTGAATGAATGCTCACGTGCAAGCTTAGGGATTCCGATGCTGTTTTCTCTCCCCACGTGAGGATATTATTTACTACATAATGAAATGTTGGAATGACTGGCAAAGCCATTCTAGGGAAAAACATGTTTTACTACATTGGCCTGGAATGAGAAACATAAATAGTTACTCTTTCTTTCAAAAGATCATTTCATTAATATGGGTCATTATACAAATGTATTATGGGATCACTAAACAGTTCCCAAACAAACTGGAATTACTTATGTACATTAAGGATCATATTTTTAAATAACTATTTTTCTTTGAAAACCAGAATGCAATTAATTAAACTACATGTCTGGAGGAAAAGGCTCACGTTTTAGCAATTATTTTTAACATAAAGAGGTGTTACGTATGGAGTCACTGTCAATTACTAGAAATAATTACATATTTTCTTGGGTAATTTCTTGGTAATTAAAGTATCACTGAAGCGTGTGATGCTTTGTTAATGAAAAGATTAAAAAGCTCACATGAGTTTATCATAGTTTGTTGAAATGTAGTTCAATATTTATTATCATAATTTCTGATTGTTATTGCATAACCTTGGATGGTATTAATGAACAAATCATGATTGTGAGCTAAATAATAGCTCACGGAGCAAAAAATACATCACTCAAGGTGCAGCATTAACAATCAGAAATTATGGTAACAAACACTAAGCCATATTTTAATAAAGAACAAAAACACTCTTAAAATATTTTTCCTTCTGATTTTCAAAGCATTTGCGACACTAATTGCAGAATTACTGTAGGGGTAAGAAAATATATCAAATCTAAATGCTGCATTATTTATTTCTAAGCATTCTATACTGAGTAGTACAAACCAACAAAACTGTGAATATAATTTTTATGACTAACGAGATTTCCATAGTGGGACCTTGATGGAATTGTCTTACATCTGGTTTTACCATAGGAAAAAAAAGGCAATGTAGTGTTCCTTCCCCTTGCTTTTCTGTGTGGATTGAAACAGAGCTGAGAGAGTTCAAGTGTCCTGCGCCATCATGAAAATGCTGCCTAACACATTCCTTCCTTCAGTCATTAGTACTAAACCCTTCTTAAAAAGGCCGGGTCTTCAACCGATAATCCAAAGGGGGAGGAAGTAGATTTAAAGGCTTCCGTTCTTCCTTTCCCAGCCACGGACAGATGTGAAGAGATTAGTGGGTCTTTCAGAGAGATTTACAAGTGTTTCCTGGAAGGAGAGGGAGGACCTCATTGGCACAGACAAGCCCTTCCTCTGAAGTGACATCACCTTTGGTCCTATGGAGGAAGGCCTAATATAGATAATTTCAGAGACAGGAGGTTTGCAGTTGGCAGTATCGGATCCTGTCATCTTCTTTGGTTCTTCATTCTGATTCTCTTTTCCTTAATGAAATTTGTCTTGAGATGTATAAACTAACCATGGTGAAAGTATTTATGCCACAGAAATCGAGGGACATTACCAATCAAGGGATTTGTTTTTTTCCCCTTCGGGACAGTCAGTTTGTCAGCTAGCTAGGGGAGAGATGAGTAATGGACAATGTATTTAAAAACCACGTCAATCAAAACATCTATCTATATAGAGGTTAATTAAGTCATGCCAAGTAGAAGCAAGGATTTCCAGTTAATTACCTTGTTAAAAATTGATCTCTGGTCTGATCTATAAACCTGAGGGTATTGGAAAAACTCTGAACTAGTGCGTAGGATTTGACTCTTTACTATTTATATGAAGTTTCCAATCATCATATGTCTTTGCCTCTCCCATGTGTACATTAATTTTTTTCATGAATATAACAGAGATAGATGTTTAATGAAGATAATCTTTAGATTTGGCCCTATGCTTATTGAAGTATGATAATTTCTTAAATTTCCAAAGCATCATTACTATTTAGTGAAAGCCAAAAACTGATTTTTTAAAAAAAGACGTATTCACTCAGGGGCCCAGGTTCTTTTTGTATCTTATTTCCAACCCTCCTTCACCTCACATTATTCTCTGGCCTTGTTTTGCCATTTCCTTTCTCAATCCCAGAACATGTATCCAAATGCCCTTGCTTTCCGTGTTTTCCAACCCTTTTCCCTCACTCTGATCTTTCTAGTCTCTATGAGAGTCATATCTTCTTAGGAAACCTTTGCACAGTGTCTACAGTTCCCGTGGATTTCTCTCTCAAGGTTTCAGCACAGGGACTATTCCCCTGCAGTTCTCATGTAGTCCTTCGGTATGTATTTGAAGGGCGGCATGACAGCTCCACTGTGTAACACAACCTATAAATCCAGGGTTCTCATTAACCTTTGGACAAGCCTAGGGGTTCATTGTTATAATTAAAAAGGCGGGGAGGGTGAAAAGAGAATACCTCTTCAGGACCAGATTCTCTAGGGATCAGTATTTGTGCCCAGACAAGTTTATATCATAGTTTTCTTCTGAGGAGAGACCATTAAAATTTATTTATAACCAATAACTGAATGCTGAGAAGGTGGGCTTTTCCTTTAGTCTGAGCTTTGAAAGACGGAGGTATTTGGACAGCATGAGGGAATGTGTTCAAAGCGTTGTAGTATACCTGCAGCCCTCCTACTTTCTTCTAGGACTTGATTTTTGTCTCTGAACCACCACTTTATAATGTATTAGTAGACACTTAGACCTTGAAAATGGCAATACCTAAATATGCGTTCACTGGGATGTCAATCTCAGAAAATTGGCTGTTTTCCTTATAATTGTCTTCTTGGGAAGGTACCCAACTTTTGTTAGTTCAGCTTTCCAGTGAAATGATCTAATTCTGGATGGCAGGACTTTAAAGAGACTTAGGGCTTCAAATTCTTCTGCCCACATCTGAACCTCCGCCCCTCTCCCATCCCTTTGTGTTGTCAAACATTTTTTGATTTGTGTTCTTGGATAAAACCTTGTTTTCCTTTTGCTCAAGAGGCATTGTCTTAGACATCTCTCTCTCCTCACGTCGCTCAGATGTGTTTCTCTTGGAGAGAATCCTAACTCGCTTAGATCGCTTTAGTGTGGGTGTGACCTCAAACTTCTCCACACGGCCATGCCAGCATGGAGACCAAACTCTCCTCCAACTGAAGAGCATAAAACAGCAAAGACAAGTGCTCAGGGTGCTTTCCTGAGATGATGATTTAAATTATCATGCTCTCCTGGGGTCCTTGAGAAATAGGCCACTCTCTGATCATTTTTGAGAACTTGCCAGCACGCCTGAAATTTGAGGAGCAGGAAAAGATGTGTCTGCTTTTCTAATTAGTTTTTTCCCCCAGTAAGTCAGATCCCTTTTCTTTTAAGTGACGGAAAACATTAGGGTTCTTAGGAGATGTCTATTTTCCACAGGGGTTTACATCATCGTTTTATCTAATTATTTCTCAATTACAAATAATAATTAAACCAATTGGTGATGCAAACTGAAACAGTAACAATATATCTCTTTAGAAGAGCTCCCAAAGGAAACAGAACACCAGGGTTGAAAATTCTTTGTTCATTCTCAACACCCCATGCAGATGGAAAGGCCCAGGCTTTGATTTGCAAACCACGTCTCATGTTCCCTGACCCAGACCAAATGGCGGGACTGAATACTTCAGTTATCAACTATTTCCCATTTCAGTGAAGGCTTAGCACTTAAAATAGAGGTGACCATTGCTACAAAAGTCAATTATTATTGATAGGGTTCCTTTTATCTTTTTTTTTTTTTTTTTTTTTTTTTTTTTTTTTTTTTTTTTTTTTTAAAGACAGCATCATGCACCTAAGTTGGCCTTATATGCCCTCCATTTAATTCTCTTTTCAGTGCTGGGATATAGGCCTGTAGCACCATGCCTGGTTTTATTTATAGTGAGCTGGGGATTGAAACCAGGGCCTTGTCGGTGGAAGTCAAGTCTTCCGTTGACTGAGCTGTATCTCTGACTTGAACTTTCAATGGAGTCACTTTTAATAGAATATATCTCTGATGATATTTAACCAGGAGACAGGAGAGGCGACTCTGCAGTGATGATGTACATGAGTTCGCCAGGCAAGTCTTCGCCTCTACTTCTTGTCCTGAGTTCTCATGAACCGTTCTTCTTTCCACCATGAAGATGTTCTACTCAGACTCTTCTCAATTGATAGATGGATGAACAAAGTGAAAGTTACTTTTTGTGGATTCTTTCCAGCTTCTAGATGTCACAAGGTTATAAATCACATTGCCCAGATAGAACATTAAGATCCAGTAAGAAACTAGATAAAATCACACAGTATTCATAGTTCTGCCGCAAAACTAAATGTTATAAAACGTCTACAAGGAAGTGTAAGAAACATTGTTTTGACTATGTCACTTTGGAGATGCCTTCATGAAAATTAAAAACATCAGTATCTTCAAAGACACTCTAAAGAGAGTGGAATGTCACAGATAGGGAGAAAACACACTACGCATGTTTAGCAAAGATCCCTATTCATACTGTAGGAATATCTCTTGTAAATCAACATTAGAAGAGTCACCCGATTCTTAAGAACAGAGCAAAAGTCATAAGTAGTCTAAACTAAAAGGTATTATACAGATAATCATTTTTAAAAGATGCTTAACATCAGGAAAGCACATATTAAAATCACAATTACATATTTTGAGTCATTAACATGAAAATTTAAAAAATGCTGATGCCACCGTATGCCAGGGGACATGTAAATAAATGAAACTCTTAGTTTGGTGGTCTAACCACTTAGGAGTACATGGTCAGTTTTTTAATAAAATTAAACATCTACTTATTCTATAACCTGGAAAATCTCCTAAACATCCAAGAAATGAAAACATAGCTTCCCAAGAGCCTGAATGTGAAGATAGCAGCTCCAAGATTTGCTAAGAATCAGTGGAGAAACTGATTATGAGATTGACATAGTTGTATTATAGAGCAAGATGTATCTAAGAAAAATGTTGGTTTCCATTATATGTAACAAGGTTGGTGAGGATGAGTCTCACATACACTGGGTATGGGAGAGGGAAACCAGATTAAAATAAAGGACATAGTACATCACATGACTCCATTTATATAAAGCTCTGAAGTTGGGAAAAGCCATCTGTGCTGAGGAACTCAGATCAGTGGTTGCCTGGGGGCAGGTGTGTGAGTGTTTGTGTGTAAGAGGGTTTTCTTGAATGGAAAGTATTGTATATGAACTTTCTAAGAAAAGAAAATGTTTAATATTTTTATCTGAGCAATAGAGACTGTATTTATAGATAACATAAAAAGACATTTGCGCATTCACTTTAGATGTGTGCCATTTTTATGTAAATTATGCTTTAAATGCAATATGATAAAAATAAGTTACAATGCTTCTCAGCTGAGCACCAACATCCCCAGAAAATAATGTTTTCTAAATATTTTTAGACAGCATAGCTCTGAGTTAGGTTTTCCTAGACGGAGTCTAAGATATAACATAGAGCAGGTGAGCGCTTCTAGCATCGAACTACATAATGCCTGCTTCATCCTGTCCAACCCTCCACTGTATTACCACATCATCTTCCTTAACTACCCAGTGACGGCAGCGCTTCAGGTTTATGTGGTATTGATTATACAGATTAGAGTCTGAGAAGTGTAGCCTATGGTTAATAAAATATAAGACAATGTCCTGGGAATCATGGCTTATGACTCACAGTTGGTATTTCACCCCCCCCCCCCTGCATGTCCAGAGGGTCTAAAGCTGTGTTCCACTGTAGAGGAACAGTATAAGAATGTTCCCGGTTGGAGAGTCAGTCTGTGGTCCACTCAGGGAAGACAGACAGGTATTCACAGAGAAGTTTGAGGGCATTTAGCACATTGTACAGGCCTCCAGGGCTGAGGCTTTGTGTTTAGCAGAAAGGGTGTCCCTAAGGGAAGGAATTACTACTCATCACAGGTGACCTACTTGTGTTCATTTCAATAATGACAACAGCTTATATTTTGATTCTCTGAGGGGGTTGCTCTTGTGTGTGTGTGTATATTCTTAGCAGAAAATACAAAACAATGAGTCATGATTTTAGTTCTTTCTAAAAAGTTTTTTAGTAGAGTGTATTAATTATCCAGAACAATGGGCTTCATTCTGACATTTTCACACACATGCGTAATGCATTCTGATTGTTCTCAGCCCCCCCCCCACTTTCTCAGCTTCCTCCCACTTTCATTGATCTCATCCATCTTTCCAACCATCCATGTCTTTGTTTGTTTGTTTTGTTATCAAGTGATTCACGCCAGGATTACTTACAGGAACACAGATGATAGATTGCATTAACAGCTCCTTAAAGGTGAGCAGGTACTGCTGAGAAAATCCCCCCTCTCCCAGTCCTGGTTAGCTTTACTTCATCTTTCTCTTTCCTCGTTACCTGCTTTGGACCCCTCTGCTGTACATCTTGATGGGACGGTCACTCTACATCTTGATGGGACGGTCACTCATTGCTTCTAAGGAGCCCTTCATTTCCCCATGTGAATCAGAACTGCATGAAAAACCAGCCTGGATGTGTTCACATGACTTGTTGCGGAGGTTTCCTTTCCCACAAGGCCCTCCTCACACACCCCTGTGTTTCCCATCCCCAAGCAGCTGCTGCGATTCATTTATTTATTTTAACGTTTAATTTGTGATACAGTTAGAAGAGGCTGTCAGCAAGGGAGAATCTAGTGGAAAGTTTATTTTTTTTCACCCAGCAGGGAAAATCCAGTGGAGAAGGGAGACCACTTCTTGGGTTTGTTTATTTTATTTTCTAAACTTCTGAAGTTTTTCCTCCTTTAAGTATAGAGCCCAAGGAGAGAAAATTTAAAATTTAATTTAATTTTTTTTAAGGTAGAACCTAATTTTTCTTTAATGTAAATGAGAAGATGAAGTTTCTTCTCCAAGGAAACTGAATGTTGAGATTCTGATTTGCTTATTTATTTATTACTGTAAAGTTATTGATTTTTATTGCAAAAACACAGAGTTAGCAGTTCAGCAAACCTGTATAATACCCGGAGAAAGGATGAAAACTTGAAATTTAGATGGGCCCAAAGAATGAGGGCAACTCACCAGACCATGGGAAAAAAAAACTCTGTCTCTGCTATTGCCCTTGCTGACCTCTCCTAAGATTTCAAGTCCTCACATTAGATATCTTTCTGGCTGGGAAGTGACTCGGTGTGTAAACATGCTCACTATGCAATCCTGATTACCCGAGCCTGGATCCCTCGAAGCCATATATACACAAGCTTCTGTTGTCCCCTGTGCCTAATGGAAATGGGAAGTGGAGACAGGAACATATTCCAGCAGCTCCAGGGCTGGCTAGCCTGGCTTACAGGGTGATGATGTTCCCACCCCAGCTCAGACCAATAAGGAGAGAGGACAAGGGCAGACAGCAGATGGTTGTCTTCTGGCTTTCATATATGCTTTGTAGCATGTTTGTACCCACACACACAAGCACACAAATGCACATGCACTTACACATCACACAAATATACAAAAACATTAAAAAAAAATCCTGGTGTATGTATAAGGTGTTCAAAACTAATGAGAAATGGTGAAAAAACAGACAAACAAACAAACAAAAAAAAAAAGAAAAGAAAATCTTCCTTCGTTAAAAAGGTTTTGGGGGAAAATTGGATATGATGGTACAGTTCTAGCCACAGCTTCTGAAAGGTAGAATTAGGAAGGTCAGAAGTTCGAAGCCTCAGATTTATAGACACTGTTAAGCCAACCTGGGCTATGTGAGACCCCACTCCAAAATCCAAACTAACCAACCAATCAAATAAATAAGAAATTTGGGAAAATAAGAGCAAATAAGTTTAAAATTTTTGGTGGAGGATTTCCCAGGATCTGCAATATTTTTAAGTATATTCTTGGTGTCTGGTGAATAGAATGATGTTATATAGCCACATAAAGACCCCTAAACGTAGCCCCAAGAGGATTTTAATGTCTTTATCTCCACCAACATTTTAGGATGAAGATTCTCACTAAACCTTTATTGAATAAGTGTCCTATCCAAGCACTGAAACATATTCATCAAAATACAAACCACTAAGGAGCCAGAGGCTCAGAAATTCAAAGTCATCTTCAGCTACATAGCAAGTTTGAAGATAGGATGATCTACATAAGACTGTTTCTTAAAAAAAAAAAAAAAAAAAAAAAAAAAAAAAAAAAAAAAAAAAAAAAAAATTGCTGATCAGGCCAGGAAAGGGATACTATTTAAAGTGATAATTAACTAGCCTAACTTCTTATACAAGTTATAATAATTTCCTAAGTTAACATTCAGTGCCTTGTAAAAGCCCCTTGAGAAGGTGCTTGGGTTGCAATAAAATATGACAGGGCACAGAGCATTAGTAGTACAGCCAGGGGGTGTGGAAGAGAGAGTAATTTGGTAAAGAGAGATGCATTCTGAATTTTGATCCAAGTAGCAAATATCAGAACCAAATAAGAGAAAGATGTTATCAATATAGTTATATACAAGATCCATACAAATTTATATGATAAACTTCCTGTGCTAAATTGAAAATATGATGTTTGGCAGTTACCAGAGAGGTGTTCAAAGTTTTCTTAACATGTAAATCTGCCTTTTGGCATGTGAAGGACTGGTTTATAATGATCTATGGCACCAAACTTATTTCCTGTCATTCAAGTGGCGTTTCTCAGTATCTTCTCCAACTAGAGGAGATACATGATTGAGTTCTGGCCAGTGTGGTGTGGGCAGATGTGTTCAACTTCACTTCTGACATATATAAGGTTCTGTGTGATCAAGCTTTTTCCTAGCCTTCTCATCTGCCAACTGTATGTCACCATGGGAACAAGATGGCAAAGGTACATGATTGGTGCATCCTAGATTCCTAACTTGCTCTTTGGAGGACATACACTTCATAGCATACATACTTGAGTCCTTAGAGGTTAAATAAAATTCTGTTTTGTTAGTCTTTGTGTTCCCTTTGTTGCTGACACACTTCAAGTTAATTAGTTACCTTGACTGACAATTCCTCAGATCACAAGTGAGTTTAATTGGGGAGGCTACATCTAGCTTAAGTTACTGGTAGCAACTTACTCTTCTTAGTGACTACAACAGGAAGCATCTTGTCTTATGGTTGTCCTGTTCCATGGAGGTAGTTTTAAAAATCAAATTACAGAAGATTAATTCTAAAGTGTTCCAGCTCTCCCGTGTCTTCCCCAGGTATTCTGCTTTTCCATTTCATCTGGTGCACTGAAAGCGACCACCCTACCCTCAAATACTGAGTTGTGTTCTGGGTCAGATAAAGCATATGGGGCTGTGAGGATTGGTTTCCTTAGTGATGAAGTGTAGAACCACCCTCCAAGGATGCAAGCTGAACATAACCCAGCCAGGAATCTGCTGACTTCTGGCCTTCCACACATTTACACACCTTGGCCCATTGCCCAGCTCTGCACAGCTGGCTAGAACAATCCTCAATCCGTAGGAACTTCTCCCAAGAGAATTCCATGAAAGCAGGAGCTGGTAAGAAAACAAAGATGAAGGGAATGTAAACCTTGCTTAGGAATTAAATGAATTCTGAAGAACAGCAATCTGGCCAGCCGTGATATTTATCAGCCTTCTAGCAGCCAACACATAGGGATTATTTGTGTGCATGTTTACATCTGGCGAAAGACCTATATGGTAAGAAGATATGGATTATTTAAAAAGTGTGAATGGGTGCTTTTAGAGAGTGAAATACTGTTTTTGCTACCCAAGGAAACTCATAAAAACACATGCATTTTTTATAGCCAATGACAGATTCCAGTTGACGAGTCAGCTATTTTGAAGTGTGTCATCATAAACATAGATAGATGTATGCTTTTGAACATGGAAAGATACATAATTTAGGGGATCTCCTTTAACAAAATGAATTTAAAATTAGGCATGAAGTAAACATTTATTTAGGAACACAATCGCAGCAAACTATAAAATTAAAAGGATGTCAGACATAAAATTAGGGAGCAAGGAAACCTAACAGTGCTGTTAGTAGATGTACTAACGTATCCTTATGACTTTCTCCTTTATTTTTGTTTGTATACTCCTTGGCCAACTTACCGGGAAATAGGAATTTCATAATGTTCTCTATGTAGAAAACAAAAAAAATGATCTTGCCTCTCCATTTGCATGTGTCTAAGCATGTTTGGTTTCATATCTCATTTATAATAACTTAATGGAATTATTGAAATTATTGTTAACTTTGGGAATCATGTTCCCTTTACATATAAGCTGTTAATACCGAGAACGTTTCACACAGACTAGCTTCTGACTTTTAAGCCTTGCTTCTTGCCACTACTGATGACATATTTTCTCATGGTGCAATGTCTTATCTTGACATGGTTCCTGGCCCTTTGTATTTTAATGCTGGGTAAATTGTTACAGTGGATGGTGGAAATTCCTAGAAGTCATTTCTGCAGTGGGTATGACTGGTATAACTTAATTATGCACATAAGTAACATAAAATTGAATAAATAGAATTTTACTAATCCCTAACTAAATGTCTTCAGAACCAGTATCCCCTTAGCAAGATGCCTCTTAAAATTTCCTGTTACTAATATTATCCTTAGACCCCAGGGAACACTCTGACCACTGTACCTGAAGATAATGCTTTCTGAAACACTTTCTAAAAATGTCTTTTTCTGGTGTTTGAGTTTAGCTGGAAATTCTCATGCCATCTATATGGGTGGGCACTCATAAATTAGAATTTTGTCTACAGGTACTTTTGCCTTCCTTTCAACTTTTGGAATGGTCTTTGATTCTGTACTTCATACTTGAGGTTGACCAGATGCCCCAAAGTTTTGTGCAACTCAAGGTTAGAGTAGATTGGTAAGTGAATTTCATGTACTAGTCAGTGTATCCATACGTTTAAGATAATCTATAGTATTTGGCTTCTAGAATAGTGCTAATAGGTTTTTGTGTGGCTTCTTTGGTGGGGGCTGACACAAAAGTAAGTTAAGAGCTCTGGGCTGTTGACACCCATTATTTATCCTTGAGTTATAGTTGAGGTTGTGGGCTTATGCATTGGTTCTCACTGGTCCATTTTTGAATTTCAGCATCACTTCTGGTGTGTAATACTCAAAAACAACTGGTGGAGGCAGCCAGGCATCTGTAACTTTTTAGAACTCTTATCATAGGCATTCAGGTTGTCACCCTGGTTCTTCTATAGGCTCCAAACCTTTGTTGGATCCATTTCTTCCAAAGACTTTTAGAATCATACTATAGTCATGCTAATGATCCCTTATGATAAGTGTTGTCTCTCCCCTCATGGGATGTGGTGTGGTAGTCAGAGTAATGTCCTGGTCTACAGGTCATTGTTTTGTTTTGTTTTATGTTTTTGTTTTTGTTTGTCATATTGAATGAGAGATGGTCATTCTTTGTGGAGGCAAGATCACATTTCTATCTCTCCTCTTCATCCGCTTTCCTTTCATCCCTAATGTGAAGAAGACAGAATAAGAGTTAAAATGCCAAAACACCCTCCTTCTAGAGAGAAAATTATGACTTAAGTATGTTAAAGAGAAAAATTCATTGCAAGTGTGTTGTTTTGAACTTAAACTGTGAAAACGAGAAAGGTAAATACAATCAGAGAAAAAAGTTGTTTTCCTGAAGACTTTGGGTAATCCTTGTACCCATTATTGCTGTCAGTGAAGGGCAGTCATAGCTTCAGAGAGACTCAACAGAGGTCAGTGTTCCCAGATAGCATATTGAATGATGTAATGTTACAAACAATCTTATAAATAACATTGAATGTCTTGTATTAGGGGAGAGCTGCAGACATAAAATGTTCAATCTTATTATAGTACAAACCAGTTGCAAAACTCATGACCCAGTGTATACCAAAAGAATTGATACTTTTTTCTATTTTTATTTATTTCAAAAATGTAATTTTAATGTTTTGAGATCACAATAACTTATATCATTTTATCCTTCTCCTTCTTTCCTTTAGACCCTCATGTTACCATCTTCTTTTGAGTCTAATGGTAGATGTCTTGTAATTAGCTTAACACACTTGACTCTAAGGACTATGAAGAAATGGTTCCCCCACCTGGAGCGACAGAGCTAATGTCTGAACACTGTGAGGCATCTTTACATGCCTTGATAATCAACAAATACAGAAACAAATTCATCTCATGTACCAAATGTTTTAAATACTTCTTGACAAGTTAGGTTACTTTACATAGACCAAAAGAGCCTATAACAGATTTTCAATGGAGTTGTCAGTTTTTAAAGGGGCTTCTCTTTGAGAAACTCTGGCTGTGGTTTCCCTGCAGCTATCTGTCCAAAACAACAACAACAAGAAAGGCAGGAGAGAGAACTTCTCATAGAGTAGCTGGGGAGAAAGTCTGAGGTAAATTTGAGCTTACCTATAGACTTGCCTCTACTAATGGTGTCTGTATAGACTATGGATGCTGCTTCATCTACACAATAAGTTGTAGATTTATTTTTAAGATGAAATCATTTCAAGAACTTTGTATTTAGTTTTTTTTCCTCAGATTTTTCTTTTGCATCCTTTCCAAAACCCTGTAGAATAACTGTTTTTTCCTCATTCAATTGACCTCAATAGCAAGCACAGCAGAATGTGATTAATTCATCTTATATGTCCATAATTAATGTAAAAGGGCCAACAGTCTCTCAACTCTCTTCTCAGGGAAGATCTAATAATGAAGCTCAAGTGCAGTTTAATATGACCTAATTTTAAGAAATATAATGGCTGGAGAATTACTTTGAAAGTTATAAGTGTTATGCAAATGTAAAATACCCTCATTATTACTGCCATTATTAGCAGTGTCTATAAACTAATGTTCACTTATTTGCTGCATTACAAAAATAAAAAGTAAAATAATTCCGCAGTCTCCTTGGACTTCTCAAGGGATCCTTCATCTATTGTTAGCTGCCCAGCTCCATTCTCAGGACTTAGTAAGCATTCTGTTAGTATTCCTTGAAATAATGGATGAATGATTTCTGATTATATGTTGAGGATGCTCGTCTTCTTCAATTTTATACTGTGTTGAACAAGCCTTTTCAAGTGCAAGCATTTTTAAAAGGATGAATTTCTAGAGGTTAAAATTTTGGGCCATAGGTTTTATACAAACCTTGAAGGCTTAAAAAAAATACATAGTTTTTTTCTTTTATTTTTTCAGAATTCATACATGCATATAATGTGTTTTGATCAAAGCCACTCCAAATTCTATCCCCTGCAGTTTCTCTCCTATCCTTAACCACCACTTATCCTTCCCTGAATCATATGCTGCTTTAAAAAGAGAAAAAAAAAAAAAAGTCCCATTGCATCCAATTACCATTACCTGTATGTGCATGGACGGAGAACCATCTACTAGAGAATGGATAGACACTCAGATGTCATAGGCCATATACCCAAAGAAAGCTTCCTCTTCCTCCAGCAGCCATCAATTGCCAAAAACTCCTCAGATCCAGGAGCCTAGATTTTGACTGGCTCAATCTTGTGCAGATCTTGTGCATGCAGTTCCAGCTGCTGTGTGTTTATTGGTTCAATGGCTTTGTCATGTCCAGTAAATACTGGTTTACTCTAGATGCCCACATTTGAATCTCGTTGCCAAATGACCTCCCAGAAATGTCCATTTATTCAACGAGCACTTATCAGGGGCTTATTTCAGTCAGCAGTGCTGTCTATCTCTAGAGAGATACTGATGAATAAGACATCAGTGTTCATGACCTTATATTTTAATCAGCAAGAAAGAAGATAAAAGACAATCAGATTAAAAAATGATGTAGTTTCACTAGTGATAAGTGTTGTAAAGAAATGCTAGAGGAGGTGGGAGGACTTGGCTGATTATATTACTGGGTTTGAATATTCACGTAACTGTGTGGAAGTGACCCTGAGAATGGAGAAAGGGAGCTGAAATCCCAGAATAAAGCAAATGCAAAATGAGGGTAAGGACAACATCTTAAGTGTTAGAGAACATCAGAGTCTCACAGTGATTCTGATGTCCACAGACTAATTGGTGCTGGTGGAAGTCAAATAATAAAGGAAAGTTTGATCCAAGTCTGTCTTACAATTTTTTTTTATTTATTTATTTATTTATTTATTTATTTATTTATTTATTTATTTATTTATTTTTTGCAGAATTTTCAGGAAAGCTTGGGGCTGGAGAGATGGTTAAGCACTTAAGAGCATTCCTGGCTGCTTTTGCAGAAGACCAGAGTTTGATTTCCAACACCCACATGGCCATTAACTACAGTCTGTAACTCTAGCTCTCCTGGACCCGACACTGGCCTCTTTGTGCACAAAGCATGCACTTGTGCGCAGACATGCAAGTAGGAAATAGACCTATGTGCATACAATAAGGTAATTAAAAATAATTTCAGGAAATCTGTAGAAACAAGTAAGAAGATGAGACCTATGTAGATTAGGCTGGCCTTGTACTCATAGAGGCTCCCCAGAAGCAAAGGTTTAGATTTATTTATCAAGCCAACTCCATCCAACTGAAGTGAGAGGCTGAAGGCAAAAGAACATAGATTTAGTTAAAGAGGGAAACAGTACTTTCCAAATACAGCCTCCTGAACAAACAGATACATGAGACCTTAACAATCTACCAGCTTGAAAGTACTTGATCATTTCAGCTTTATTTCACTGGATTACCCTACCCTCCACTACCACACCCCATCCATGCTGCTTGGTCAACATTCCTTCTTAGCTTCAGAGATGAGGGACATAGAGTCTTATTTGCAGTGGTGATATTTTTATTACTTCAGTGTCCTCTTTCTGTCATCTTCATGTTCAAGAATGATTTGAATGATTGAGTTATCTCTGTGGAAAATCTGTGTGTATATACATACATACATACATACATACATACATACATACATACATACATACATATATAATTTAAGTAATTTTCAAAGTGAAACTTTATATTTCAAATAGGCACATGTCTATATACAATGGTGAGAGGTTCAATCCATGACTTTTTATTCAGTTTTTTTCAATAGAACATTTTGAAAAATGTATTCTGGATGTAATTTCACAAGTAGGATATTGACATTGATTTGTTTTGTTTTTGAGAAAGGGTTTCACTAGTACGGCCTAGGATTCACTATGTATATTAGGCTGGTCTTGAACTCACAGAGGCATACCTGTCTTTGCCTCTTCAGTGTTGGGATTAAAATCATGATGTTATGTCAATTACTCCCCATAGGTCCACCCTCTGAACATATTAGGTTTAACCTGAGTTTACAGAGAAGAAAAATAGAATTAAAACTCTGGTAGGCTTTCTTGTGTTTATATAGTTTTTGAAAAGAAATGTTTTAAGTTTTACATCTAGTAATCTAGTCATTGATAATATCATATAACAATAATATCAATAGTTTCCAATCAGAAAACATGACAATCTTAGAAGTACTTTATATGTTTATGGGGGTATTTATTACTTGTATATGCTTGCGTTGTTAACTATATTGTTTGAAAGATGTGTTTATGGGGATGGGTTATTGCCACCTGACTGCATGACTGACTCAACACAAATTTTCTATGCAACAGATGGATGAGCTATATTAGGTTGATGGAAGCCAGAAAACGATGTGTTGTGGTTTGAATGGGAATGGCCCCCATTGACTCAGGGGTTTGAGTACTTTGTTTTCAGTTGGTGGGACTGCTTGAAAAGGATTAGGAGGCGTGGCCTTCTTGGAAGAGGTGTGTCACTAGAAACAGGCTTCGAGGCTTCGAAGAGTGTGCCATTCCCAGTGTGTCCCTGCTTCTCTGTCTCATGGTTATGGATCAAGATGTGACGTCTCAGATATTCCTGTCACCATGCCTTTGCTTTACTATCAGTGACTAATTCTTTGACATTGTAAGCCAAATTAAACACTTTTTTTAAAATATGTAACCTTGCTCAAGGTGTTTTATCACTGCAATAGAAAAGTAACTAAAAGTCAGCATGTTAAAGAAATGATAGGTATCCAAATCTTAATGTAATGTAAATGAAAAACACTAGAGAATCTTAGTAACATTTATATTTGGATCTCTTGGTGTGGGGGGAGGACCCTCGATTCAGGTTTGAATCATTCCGTGTGGAGGAGAATTCCAGATACTGAAACTCAGCAGATGCTGCTGCTCTGGGGAACACTCCTTTGAACGACAAGATTCTAAAAGCCCTTACTTAGTAGAAAAGTAGTCTGTCAATATTTTGGTATCCTCAATAACTCATTATATTCTCAATTTAAATGGATTCCTTTTGTTTATTCCAGAGTCTTCTTAGAGACTATGGAACTACACAGAACACCTAAGAAAATTGCTTTTCAGCCATCACCAAGTTCAACACATAGAGACTTCACAGAAAATGATGGACTCCACACTACCCTTGTTCAATTTCCTTTGTAACTGCATGTGTGTCTCTATGGGACAGTAATGTGATGGATAGTGAGAGGCTGGTGGACACTGTTATAGTTACTTGATGTTTCCTTAATGGCAAAGGATATGGAAACTGAAGACTTATAGAATGCAGGAGACGATAAGGTACACTCCCAGATGAAGGCTTTCCAGGTCCCCAGGCCTCTGCAGGATCTGTTGATTCCATTGTGTGAAGTTAGCATTCTTGCCTTGATGAGAAGTGTGTTTGCCTTTGCAGGATGCATCATTTCTGTATCCCTTGGTGATATTTTGGGGTCTTAACCTGCCTAACAATTCTCAGAGAAAGAACAACTCAATACCTTTTAAAGTTTTTGTTCCCTGTAAGAGCAGCCCAATAAAAGACTTGGTGCTGTATTTCTGAGAATGTCTCTGTATCAGGCCTGTTCCTACCCTCATCACATTTATTAACATGGACACGTCCTACACTGTGACAGAAAATGTCTAAGATAGTGGAAAGAGAAATCTGTGACTTACGTTTTTCTCTTTATATGTTCACTTTTAAGTCACAAATCTGGCAAGTGATAGAAGCATAACTGTGCTTTATTTGAAAAAAATCAGGAAAATGAAGATATTATTTTAGGCATTGTTTCTCCCAACAAAGTTAATTTGCCAAATTTCCTAAGACAATGGAATGCTACAAATGGGGGTCAATCATGAGGTTTTTGATGAAATAATTATGATATGGTTATTTGGGTGATAGAATATAAATTGATCTCTTGGTACATGTCTAGATTTTTCTAAACCAAGCTACAGAAGTACACAATCTGAGTCTCCTCAAAGCAATCTAGTGTAGAGACGTTCCATGACTCAATCAGTTTGGGCTACTCTACTGGTTGCTAATTTTGTCTGGCATGTGTTATGTGACCTGAATAGGACCAATTAAATTGAAATGAACACTTACAGTCTAGTAAATACTGAAGAAAACATTTTCTTTCTCTTGTCCATTCTGAAAGAAAGACAACCTATGTTTACTAAGGGAAATTGCCTTACCGTGACATCAGTAGTAAAATCTTAACAGATAGGTGAAAACACTTGAGTCCTTTTGAGATAAAAATATTGTTCTCTTGTTCTACCATTCTTGGATATTTCCTACCTCTTGACTTCTCTGTATTATTTCTTACCTGTTTAAAATATTTGGGGTAAGATTTACAGAGAACATGGTGGCTAGAGCATGAACTCTGGAGGCAAATTACCCAGGTGCAAATCCCACAATGCTACTTAACAGACTTGTAGTCATTGGCTAGCTACTTAAGAGCCCAGTGTCTCAGTTTTCTCACTTGTAAAACAGAGATAAAAATAGTACCTAACTGTGCTATTTAAGGTTTCTGTTGCTATAAAGATACACCATGACCACAGCAACTGTTATATCGAAAAACCTTTAATTGAGGAGTTTACAGTTTCAAAGGTTTTGTCTGTTATCATCATAGTGGGTCATGGAGACATGCAGGCAGACTTGGTGCTGGAGAAGAAACTGAAAGTTAATACATTTTGATCTACAGGCAACAGGAATTGAACTGAACTAGGTGTAGCATGAGCATAGGAGACCTCAAGCTACCCCCCCAAGTGACACACTTCCTCCATCTAAGTCATATCTACTTCATTCACCAAGTCCATGCCTCCTAATAGTGTCACTACCTATGAGCTTATGAGGGCAAATGGTATTGAACGAGTTTACAAAGAAGGGTTCACTGTTATCCTTACTTATGAGGACAGATCTTACTCATGTCTACCTGATGTTTCCATCCATTTATTTCTCTACTTGATGAAAATAGTCTTTTAAAAATAAAAGCAGGGCAGATACAACATTAAGGAAAGCCCAGCAATGAAAGAAAGCAGTGTGTCTGACTGAGCCCTTAAAAAAATAGTGTGGTAGATTCTAGGTAACAAAATATCCACATGCTGATGTGACATGTTGCCAGTGAAGGTGTGGTCACTGTTTTTCTTCCTGGTGTGTTTGTTGATGATGATACTAACATATGGGTGTCATAACCATGCCTCTTACGTTATCTCCACACACTGATGACTACCTACTTTGGAAGAGGTACTGGAAGCTCCACAAAATGGTGCCTATAGCCATCAACAAGAAGCACTTTCTCTAAAGAATGAACGCATTTGACACATATGTAGGCTACTTTACCTTCGTTCTGCTTCATAGGGTATGCCAGATTTCAGTGGACTTTGAAACAATGATACTAATTTATAACTACACTTCCTTTGGATTCCCACTGGACATGGGGGAAAGTAGGCTTGAACTATGGACCTCTTGATTCTAGGTCTGTTCCCTTTTTAGGGATGTGGTGAAGCCACCTAAGTCCACTGTATATGGTTTTCCACCCACTGATGATGTGAAAAAGCTGTTCAAACCATACTTCCTCATCCCACAGCAGGTGTAGAATGTCATTTTTTGCAGAGGGAAGTACTGAATTGTAAAACACGGCCTCTCTGTTCTGTTCCTAGTTACCCAGGGCACATAGGGATGAAGTGACAGCACTTGACTTTCTCTTGGTTTCCTTTGCTGAAGCAATGGGGACACCATCTAGAGAATGAGATGGGATGCTGAGGCCACGGTGGCCAGCGCTGTGCCTTGGAGACACAGTAATAAGAACTGAGAAATCTTCACTTCACATTTTCCACTTATCAAGAACTTTTCTATTTTGGAATATCAAATCCCAGATGTAATTTTTCTCAGATTATAATAGAGTTGACAGAGGACTCATTCCTATGAAACCTCCCTATTCACTTTGTCTATAGGAGCTTTTCATTTCCCACCTTCCCTAAAAATGATGGACGTTAACTCCCAAGGAAGCATGCAGCTTCTGGCTGTCTTCTCACTCCTTCCTCCCAACTGGCCTTTAGGAAGCAAAGCAAAAGCTTAATATTAATGCTAACTGCCATTGGTAAGTTTTTTTTTTTTCCTTCTTTCTTCTTTTTTTTTTTCCCCTGTGAAGAACCTATTTGTTGAAGAGTTGAAAAAAATCACCTGACAGAATCAAGGACCATGCTATGATGCTAAGTCAATTGATGAGAGATCAAGTTAATATCTTCTATTCACTTCTGGGAGACAGAGAACCAGAGGGCAACACTCGAAAGCAATTTCCTTTCCCTCACTGTGCTCACTGCTGTTATTAATATATTAGAGACGAGAAAACGGATGTTTGGCAATAACTACATGTCTGGCTAAAATCTGTTATAATAAATGTGGGAGTCAGTTTCCAAAGTCCAGGATATTTTTAACCTGTATGCACAAATACTTTTCTACCCAATGAATGTAAAGCACGGAGAAACAGACCTAAATATGCCATTACTTGAATTCTTCGTTTGAGCGTGAGGTTTGTTTTCTTTCAACAACTTGAAGACAGAAGAATCTTTACCATATCCATATATAGATGTGCTAAATCAATAATATTGAAATTATGAGATCTGCCTGCTTTGGACATCTGTCCTGCCTAGTAGTTGTTTTGGATATAAGCTGGGACTCTGTTCCAGGATTAGCTCTAGGTAGGTTTTCCAGCCATCCAGTCAGCACATTGAACTGTAGAGAAAGTTGATATGCAAAGCACACAGGTACATTTGGAATGAGGGCAAGGAGAAGGGCTGAGCCTTTGAATTTGTTGGGAGAATGTTTAATGGTTGAGAAAACTTTGAATGCACAACAGCAAAAGCTTAGCTCAGAAGACTTGTGCTCTGATTATGACTCCACGCCCCCCTACATATATGGCCTTGGTTATGTGTTTAGCCTCCCTGAGTTATCATAGAAATCACTCACCTGGATTATTGTGAGTACAGAGTGAGATGCTGCGTTGCACCGTGGGTAGTAAGGAGCAATTTGAGATGGATAAGAACCCTTAAGTGTGTTTCAGCACTGTTGTACATTTGGGGACATAACTGGGAACTTTTCTTCTCACCGACCATTTCTAGTGAACGCTCAAAGGTCAGGCGGAAATGAGAAGGAAAAGATGGTCTCGTATTCATTGTATTAAATTTATGGTCTAGAAAACAATTTTTAGTTGGATATTAGTAATAGCAGGAACAACAGCAATCCTGGAATTATAAGCTTTGGCAGACTGACAGTTTGCCCCTGTAGTTTATGTTCTCCAGAATGCTAACGTGCATCTGCAAGCTACCAGGGGAGCCTTTAATAAGTCTGCCATCATCTAGGAGCTCATTCCCTACAAAGGAACACCTAACCCAACCTTAATACTGGGATGAAGGAATCAGACCTACCTCAACTGGATATGCCAGGCTGAACTGACCCACCTTAGGACTCCTTACCCTCCTTGGGGAATAGTGTGGGGGAAGGTTGAGGGAGGACGGGGAGGGGGAGGAGGGAATGGAGGGTGAGCAGTGATAGATACAGGACAAAAAAAAAGCCCCTTTTAAATAAAAATTGAAAAAAAAAGTCTATCATTAAAGGCTGCATATTTTGGATGCTAAAAGATGAGGACAGGAATTCTCTTTGCATCATGGTGCCAATGAATGCTGGGTGGTAAGAAGGGCAGGTTTGCTTCCATATGAGCCATCCAGAGAGTAAGAGAAGAATCCACCTGGAACGGAGAGCACATTGGCTCCCCTCCCCCCCACCCCCAGACAATCATGGCTACAGTGAATTAAAAATCTGTACAAGACTGAGCCCATTAACATTAATCATGGAGGGATGAGTTTGTGAGGCCCCACCCCTTCCACAGGAACTTTGGTAGTTAATGCTTATTGGGGGAGGGGTGTCACTTCCTCCAGGCAAGTGACCCTAATTAAACTCTGTGGGCCACATGCAAAGGACGGAGGGGGACTGAAGGCTCCAGCAGAAAGAGATGGGAAAGGTGAATATGTCCTAAACTTACTATGTATTATTTTCCAATAGAATTGGGAAACATTTTTTTGAGAGTTTAGTGGGAAGCCTAGACTTCAGGAAACTGGACTTGCATCATTTCAGGATAAAAATATTAAATATGTCATGCTCAGTTGACAGCATTTCACTTAGTGGATTAACTTGGCTGAATTGAGATTTTTATTTTGGCCTTTTGGAACCTGTTCTTTATCAGCCCACTTTCCCAAGCCGGTACAGTCCTGTTTAGAGTTTTTATTGCTGTGACGAAACACTATGGCCAAAGCAACTTGGTGAGGAAAGGGTTTTGGCTGACATTGCTACATCATAGTCCATCATCAAAGGAAGTCAGGACACAATTCAAACAAGGCAGGAACCTGGAGGCAGGAGCTGATGCAGAGGCAATGGAGGGCACTTTCATAGTCTTGGTCCAGATAGCTTGCTCAGCCTGCTTTCTACAGAACCAGACCAGGGTGGTCCCGCCCACAGTAGACTGAATCCTTTCATATCAGTCAAGAAAATGTCCCACAGGTTTGCCCACAGGCCAATATGGTGGGAACATTTTCTTAAATGAGGCTCTCTTTCCGGTGACCTGATCATTAGTCACTGACATAAAGCCATCTAGCTCACTGCCTCTCCTTATTGACCCCCCCCCCCTTCTCTGCTCTAACTAAAGCATGGAATGTCTGTGTCATCACACTGTTGTGTAGTGTAATGTAAGATTTTTTTTTTTAATTGAAGCTTTGGACAAACATAAAGAGACAAGTAAAGTTCTACTTTATGAACTATTTTTGTTTGTTGTGTGTCAACCCACGAGATGCACTGGATCATATGTGCTTTCCTGGTGAGTTCTGGTTAATTGGATCTCAATAAAGTTCTGTTTGGTTCAATCAACACCTTAGAGAGAAAATGGTTTGTATCAGTGTGTAAACTGTTTCTGCTGTCTGTTTTGATCTTCACAAGTGATTTCCAACTTGAAAATGTATCATTGACTGATGTGGGAAATTTCTTAAAAAGTTAAAATTTAATTACACAACACGATACTATATTTTGATTTTTATTTCTCCTCTGAAGAGCTTATCAAACATCTTTCTTCCTTTCATATCTAGAGTCTTAGAATCTTTTCTAATGAGAAGACCCTCCCCCCCCAAAATAGCACTCAAATGTTGATAAAAAATTTGGGGCTAGAGATGTAGGTGAGTTGGTAGGGTGCGTAGGGTGCTTGCCAAGCACACACAAGGATCTGGTATTTCCCCTCAGTTCACTACATACACCAGCTGTGGCCACACCTGCCTGAGATCCCACTACTCAGGGGGTATAGACTGGAGATCAGAAATTCAAGGATATCCTTGACTACTTAAGGGGTTTTAGGCCAGCTGGTGCTACATGATACCTTGGTTCAAAATATGATATATACGAATGACCACTCTCCCACCATAGACTCATATGTCCAAATGCATAGTGATTAGGAAGTGGCACTATTTGAAAGGATTAGGAGGTGTGGCCTTGTTGGGAGGGGTTGTGTCACTAGGGATTGGGCTTTGAGCTTTCAAAAACCTGTGCCAATCCAAGGGTCTCTCTCTGCATGCAGATCAGGATGTAGCTGTACTACTTCAGCATCATGCCTGTCATGCCTGCTGCCATGCTCCCCACCACCGTGATGACAATGGACTAAATCTCTAAAGCTGGAAGCAAGCCTCAGTTAAATGCTTTCTTTGATAAGAGTTGCCGTGGTCATGGTATCTCTTTAATGCAATAGAGCAATGATTAAGATAACATTTTAAATTTTTCTTCCTCCCCCCTTCCTCTCTCTTCCTTTCCCTCATCTTCTGTGTTCTCACTCCCATAATTCACTGTAAGAACCCAGTTATAAAGAATTACACACACACACACACACACACACCACACACACACACACACACACACACACCACACACACACACACCACACACACACACACACACACACACACACACACACACACACACACACACACACACACACACACCCTCCCTATCTTTCAATTCCCTGGCAAGTACCAGATAATTCTTATAAAGCAACAGAGGAGAAATATGGTAAGGGAAACAGCAAGTAGATAGAAGGGCTAAACTGTTAGGGCTGAGTGTTTCCAGTGTGCCCACTTCTCTGCTGCTAGGTGGGAGGGCTGGGCTTCAAAGCCAGGTGTATCCTATTTCACATTAATTCCCTTTCATCCTTCGGTGAAACCTCCTCCATGTGTTTCTTAGGGCTGCCAGAACAAATGAGCACATCCTTCATGGTATAAAACAAAGTGAATTTCCTCACTCACGTGTTTGGAGGTAAGAATTCCAGTATGTACCTCAACAGGCTGTGATTGTGGTGTCCACCAGAGTACGCTCTTTCTTGGAAATTTGGAGAGAACTCCCCCCCCCCCCCCCGCCCTTTTTCACATTATGG
The DNA here is from genome assembly GCA_033318265.1 of Phyllotis vaccarum. Lineage (NCBI taxonomy): Eukaryota > Metazoa > Chordata > Mammalia > Rodentia > Cricetidae > Phyllotis > Phyllotis vaccarum. The sequence goes on from JARWLC010000007.1 coordinate 26,062,043, forward strand.
CCCAGCTTACCTTCTGCTCTCCTACACTTAAGAGTTCCATGGTTTCACTGGGCTAACCTGACCTATTTGATTACCCAGGATGCTCTTTATATTTTCAAATCAATTCATCTGATCAGCAAAAATAATCTATGTGCAACCTTATTTCTCTCTCTCTCTCCTCTTCTCTCTCTCTCTCCTCTCTCTCTCTCTCTCTCTCTCGTGTGTGTGTGTGTGTGTGTGTGTGTGTGTGTGAGAGAGAGAGAGAGAGAGAGAGAGAGAGAGAGAGAGAGAGGGAGAGAGAGTGAGACCTAGTATTTGTTTGCATGTATACAAGTGCCCATGTGAATTTGGAGGCTAGAAGTAAACTTTGGGTATTTCCCTCAATTGCTCTTTACTTTGTTTTTGTTTTGTTTGAGTTAGGGTCTCTCATTAAACCTGGAACCCACAAATTTGACCAGGCTAGATGGCCAATCAGCCTCTTGCCCTGTTTCTACCTCCCTCGTGTCCTGTGCCTGGCCTATAAGAGTATACCCCAATGTTTAGCTTTTAAACTGTGGATTCTGGAAATTAAATTCAAATCTTTGTTTCAGCATGGAAAGCACTTTACCAACTGAGCTTCTCCCTAGTAATATTTACAAGTCTTAGATTTCAAAGGGCTGCATGATCCACATTTCTTGAAATTTAAAGGAAAAATGGGTTCTTTGGAAAAGAAGGATGATGAGGGCATTGAACTTGAAAAACAGGTAGAAGAAAAGCCAAGAGAGTCTTTGGGTAAACATTCCATAGATACTGCAGAGCTCCAAAGAGCATCACAACCTCCGGAAGTAACAGAATCAGGGCCCAGGGACAAGGATGTTGGGTGGCACATTAAGAGGTTGCAGCTTTGTTTTCAACTTCAAGAACAAAGGCCCTGGGGGTCATTTAGGCAGAGAGTGAGCAGAGATGTGGTCCCAGAATGGACAACAGCTAAAAAGGGGAATCTGACATCCAGAAACTCTCCTGGATCATTGTTCCAACTGATGAGGCTAAAAGATGTTTTAGAGGTAAAAGCTCCAGGCTTTTGCTGCATGACTGCTGTGGAAGCTGGAAGCATGAGAGGAACGTGCAAGGTGAATAGTAAGCCTCTACCAAGAAACCACTGTGGATGCTGACAAAATCATGGAGTTTAAAGGTATGAGTGGTTTTGTAAAGCTTGGATCTGAAACAGTGTGCAAGTACTAAGGAGAGAAATAGAAATATTTCTCTAAGGGTTCAGTGGAGGCAAATAGAGCTTTGGAAGTGCAAGTCTTTACCTAAAACTAAGAGGTGATTTTTTTTTAATCAATACTTACATTAAAAAGTTGTCAAAATCCTCATTAGCTTGTATAGGGAACTAAGTAAATTACTTATAATAGTGTAGGCAATGAATTATCTAATCCTAGTTACTTAAAGTTATACTTAGGATATATATTAATGTGGGAGAATTTAACTTCTAAGCAAGTAGACTTCACACACATACATTTTGAGCAACGACTGAATCATTTATCTATTCTTTTATTATTTATTTATTTTAAATTTTATTTTATTTTTTTTGTTTTCATTAAAAAAATGTCATCTCCACCAATGTATACCCCTGCTCCCCTCCCTTCCCCCTCCCAATCTCTCTCAGCCAGCCCTCAGCCTTGTCCCTACCCCCAAAGGGCGATAAGTCCCAAGGTGGGTCAGCCCAGCTTGGCACATGAACTCCAGGCAAGTCTGATTCACTCATCCCAAAGTCAACGCTGGGCTGGGTGTTCCCTCTATAGGGAATGGGCTCCAGGTGCCAGCGCATGAACAGGAACACAGTCTGATCCCAACCCTGGAGGCTCCACACATTGCTTCATGCCAGTCAAAAGCCACCCACCCCCGAGGGCCCAGCTCCCCATGGGTCTCCAATGGCAATTCCCGATTCGGTGAGCTCCAGCCCTCACCGTGGGAACCTTCCTGAGTTAGATATTGGGGTAAGAACCTGAGTAATCAGAGAAATAGTGGAAAAGCAGCTAGTAACTCTTCTTTCTCTTTCTCTTCTTCCTCAATTCAAAAGATCACCCCTCCCTACTACTCCTGTGTCTCTCTATATGTTCTAGGTCCTCCAAAACCTCTATGGCTAATTTTGGTCGGTTAGTATCTAGCTCTGCCCTCTGATTCAAAGTAAACTTTATCATCGGTCTCAGGAGTGACAGAGTGTAATCAAAATATCCCACAAATGACTCTCACTTGGAACAGGTGCCAGTCCTTACTGAGCCCTTAGTGCCATAAGCATGCCAGCAACCATATTTTATGAGTATTTAATGAAAAAAAAAAAATGGGATATGCAATCCTAACCCTCAGAATGGCAAGGATAGGGACTTAATGATCGCCTGTCTTGCTCAAGATATACCGTAAGAAGGAGTAGGTTTGGACTCTGCAAGCCCATGCTGGATTCATACTAGTCACTGTTTTAAAGTGTTGCTCAGCATTGAGTTACAGCTACCGTAGGGGTTGTGCCTAAAGCAAATGCCATCTTTCTATAGGCTGTAGCCCAATTGTTTAGAGCTTGCTAAGGTCCTGAGAATGTCTTGTATATCTAAGAGTATGTCACAGAGGCTGAGTCGAGATGCTGAAATCTTAAACCAGATGAACTCAAACTGTGAATACTGGCTATCTTTGAGCTAACAAGTTTGGGGCAGCTTTTTATTTCATCTTTTGCTTATTTGAGACTTCGTTTTCTAACCTCTCAGTAAATATGTGTTGCTTTTTAGACTTGAACATCAGTTACCAGAAATAAATGGCTGGGTGGGCAAGATTGTGCAAAAGATTTACAGAACCAAGTTCACCTATGCAATGAAAACTATTTAGAATCTGGTGTATAATATTTACACTCTAATGTATAAAATTTGGCACCTCCATGTATAAATTAGAATTTTAGGACCTTGATAAAGTGTCCTGAAATAGGGGAATATATTCCAAGAGCAGAACTCTGGAAAATGCTTTTCTATTGCTCAAGTGATGGACTATTTTTCAATTTGATAATCTGAAAAGCATTCATGTATCACACAGTGCTTTTGGAAAGATTCACTTAGAAGGAACATGGTATGGTAACAGAGATGGTGTATGGGGAGGCAGCAGCCCATGAAGGAGGTCCTCTGGGTAAGGAGGCCCTGGTGAACCAGAGGCCAAAACGGATTGATGTATTTCTAGAGATTTATAGAGGAAATTCCCTTATTATACACTTAAATATTTAACTTTATCCTAAGAATTCTCTTTTTCTATATTCTCATGTGGTAGTATAGGCCCATCTAAAAATTATTCAGCTCCAGGTAAATGGAAAATAGTTGGTCATCTATATTAGATTGCTATTAGATGCTATTTGATCCCCACCTGAGACTTTTTAGTTGAGGCTTACCTCTGAACCCTGCTTCTGCTGTACCCCACCTCGCCCTATCATCTCTTGAAAGCCTTAACCCTTTTCTAAACCTGGGGAATGAGTTCCCTGGATTGTGGTCCCCAAGAAAACACTACCCATTGTCACAAATGATTCATCTGAAAAAGAAATAACATTGTTTATATTTACATATCTCAGAATCACCTGGGCTGGCTTCAAGTAGGTACCTAAGGAGAATTTTGAAATGACTTAGGAAATAGTTTCTTTGGACGTTGACACACAAGTGGAGGTCTCCATCCCTTCAGCTCTGTTTCTTTGCAGCTTTGGGTCGGTCGCTATGTTTCTCAAGGCGAGAAAGTCTTTGTGTTCAACAGGATTCTCACCTTGCTTCTTTTCTGACAAACTGTCCTTCATGTATCCATTTATGTTCATTTGCCTTTAAGACAGTCTTCAAATACAGGAAATCATTCAATCTTGCGATGCCAAATGACAGCTGCCTCATATCACCCACAAATGTGGAAATGGTGTGCTAACTATCACATCGTGCTGGCTAATGGCAGAAATGTAGTGCAAAAATATTCTAAGTTAATGCTGGGAAGAAATCCTTCAGGATTATCTGCCCCATGTCCCTCAAGTTGATACCAATGTATTGATTAGCCTTCTGGGTATAGTCTGTAATGGCACAGAGGATCATCCCTGCATCAAGCATTGTTGTCTCTCAAGGAACCCCAGCTGATGCATTAAAGCAGTTTATTGGCATAGAACATCTTCAGTCTCCAGAGAACAAGACATTTTACACAACAAGTGGGTGGTAAATCACACTTTTAAAAATTGAATTATTTTTAAAATGCTCTTAGGTACTGTTTAGAGGAGATCTATAGTAAAACCCATTGTCAGATGAAAAATCTGTACGAAAAGTTAATAACTATCCCCGAATGTATTTCTTGGAGATTGGCTATTTTACAGCAGATTTTCTCAAAGGAGATTGCCTGCACTTATTCCTCACCCCCTCCAAGAGCTTTATAAAAATCTGTGAGGGCTAATAGCTCCAAGAGCCATATGTGACTTGCTGAGGGTAATGTCTCAACCTCAATGCTGCTTTGCTAATATCTCAGGCTCCCCATTACACCCTAAATGTCTTGAGGATAAATGAGATACCTACCTAAATCATCTATTACCTACTTTTCCTTTCTTCTACTGAGGCTTTGTTTAAAGATAGCATGGTTCAAAGAGCTGCTGTTTAGATTCATCCTAATTCTGTACATTGTTACTGAAAATTGGAGATGTATGGATGGGTGGATTCTGTGAGGTAGGGTGGAAGTTTGATGAGTTTGTGATTTTTTTATTATCTCTGATTTAGGCCACTGTATACCATTAAGCCCATAGATAGGCTGTAGACACTGGAAATAATTGTATGTGCATTTTGTGTGTGTGTGCTGACAGTGTTTTTCAGATTTTGGGAATTCACCCAAATATGTCTAAAATTTATATTCAATCTCAATGCACCCTCTCTAACTATTCCCATACTCCCCCCAAATATCTCCTTCCAATTTCATAACTTTCATTTATTTTCCTAATTTTAGAGATTCTGTGTGGGGAAGATAAAATCTCAAAGTAGCTTTGATTTTTTGATCGAGTTGTTTGCTTTCTTGATGCTTTTTAAAATTTCTTTATATTTTCCAGATTGTTGTTTTACTTTTTTAAGGGCCCATCACCCAGCTCCTGAATAAATACACGTGGAGGCTTAGTCTTTTTTATAAATGCTTAGCCTTAGCTTGGTTTGTTTCTAGCAATCTTTTCTTAAATTAAATTCTTCTCCTCCTCCTCCTCCTCCTCCTCCTCCTCCTCCTCCTCCTCCTCCTCCTACCTCTCCTCCTTCATCTTCTCTGGACTTTTACTTTTCTCTGTCTCTGTATACCTTTTATTATTTCTTACTCCGTGACTGGCTGTGTAGCTGGGTGGCTGCCCCCAGCATCCCCCTCTGCTTGTTCTCTTGCTCCTCAACTGCTTTTTGTTTTTTTTCTCCTTTTATTTATTCTCTTTGTCTGCTAGTCCTGCCTGTTCTTTCTGCCCAGCTTTTGACTGTTTAGCTTTTTATTAGACGAATCAGGTGCTTTAGATCGGCAAAATAACAGCTTCACAGAGTTAAACAAATGCAACATAAAACACATCTTTGCATTATTAAACAAATGGTCCACAGCATAGACCAATGAAATACATCTTAAAATAATATTCTATAACACTAGATAATAATCTTCTATTAGGTATATAGCAGAATTTCCCCCCCACTCTGGACTTTCTTGTTGCAGGATTGACTATTTCTTTTATTGCATAGAAGCCCTTTACTCTCATGAGGCCCTGTTTCTCACTCTACTGTGGTTGGAGAGAGGGCTCAGTGGTTAAGAGCACTGGCTGCTCCTCCTGAGAACCTAGGTTTAATTTCTGTGGCGGCCGCAGCTGTCTGTAACTGCTGTTCCGGGGGATTCATTGTCCTCACACACATATCTGCAGGCACAACACCACTGTACATAAAATCAAGATAAATAAATAAATAATAAGAACTACTTTACCAGGGCTTGATTTTTTTTGTATTCCTAAGCTTTCCATTTCTTTAAAGGTTAAATTATTTTTACAAGTTTAAATTTTATTAGTAATGAAAGAAACAAATTTTTATGAGATAATATATTTAAATGGTAATACTGTTGAACATTTCAAGAATAAACATGTCAATGTTAACAAAGATGTGAGAAACAGACACTCTTACTCTGCTGGTGGGAGCTGATACTCAGGACAGCAATTTGGCAAGTCTGAAAATATGTACATGATTAGATCAGTGATTCTGTTTTGAGGAATTAGTCCTAAGGGAAAGGATTGGAGTGAATAGTGTGTGTTCATGTGTAAATTGTATATATATATATATATATATATATATATATATATATATATATATACATATACATCAATGTATGTAATATAGTCTAAAGTCTTATAATAGCAAGAAGTTTATAACTGTAACAACAGGGATTAAGTTGGTTATGCACTTTTAGGTAGATTTCTTCAAAATAATAATATCACCATAGAAATGCATTAAGTAATAATTCTAGTTACAAAATCGTATGCCTCATACAGAATAGAAGCCGTTGTTAGGCATGGATTTGTTAAACATCTGCAAAGTTATAAACTGAAGTGCTGGGAAGCACAATAGCATTCATATGTATATTAGGTCATTGATTTTTTTATGTTACCCTCTTTCCCCCATTTTTAAAATGTATTTGTCAACATATCTCTCTATATGCTTACATATGTGCATAACATCATGATAAAAATTGGTGAAAATCTCCATTACAAAGAGTATATTTGGGGAATTTTCTACATTTACCTATGAGTCCAACTTGGGGTGGAATTTTAAGTTCCCATTATGGACATGAGCCAACCATTTACTTCGTATTGATTTACAGAAAGGACATTTTTTTATGAGAAGATCAGTGGACATCTATGTTCTAAAATGAGTGTTGAAATGTCACCTGCTGTCTTGGATCATCAAATACTTTATGAAGGGTGACAGAGACAATGTAAGGTTCCTACAGTTTATAACCAACATAGAACTGAGGATAGAATGTTTTCTGAGTCAGTGTTAACCTGCATGACTAATACCAGCTAACATTTTGGGGTGGAGAAATGACTCAGTGGTTAAGAGAGTGCTTCCTGCTCTCCTAGGGGATCCAAGTTCAGCTCCTGGCACACATATGGGTCTGCTTTCACTCCAGGAGAATCCAACATCCTTTTCTGGCTTCTATGGGTCCTATGTGCACAAACACAGATACATAATCTTAAATATTGTTTCTTAAACAATCTTAAATTTATTTATATAAAGAACTATCATTTTTGAAGTCACTAAAACCTTTACTGGTGTTTACAGTGTTCCAGGCGTTACTCTAATAATTTTGCAAATGGGAACTTCCTAATCCCCCCAGCTTCCCTGGAACTGAAGAATCATTGCTGTCTCCACTTTATGGGTGACAGGATATATGTTGTACCAGTCAATCAAGTACCTTTCCTATATCTAAGCAGCCAATGAATGCTCAGGAGAATTTACCTTTGAAGTCAGTAATGGCAATAATATAGGTGACAAGAAGATAGAAACTAATCTGGTTGCCTCACAATAGAGGTTGCCTCCATGAAAAGCTTTCCCACTGAACCATCACACAGCAATCTAAATGCTTTTAATAATTTTTAACTGGAATAGGAAGATATTTCCAATAAAATATACAACCAAGAAATTATATATATAGTACTGCCATTTTGTGCGAAAAAAAGCTAACAAAATGAGATGGAAGAAAAATTAGTAAATAAATATAACCAAATATCAGTGGTAATCACTTCAAGGAGTTGGAGATTACGAATAGTTTTAATTACTTTTTTAACTCTGACTTTCCAAAATGAGTAAACAGTATAACATTAAAATAAAAGTTGTTATTGTCAGGCAAAAGAAGTAATATACCTCATGAGAAACAGTATTATGGTTTTAAATCTGGAGCCGTGGGATCTGATTCATTGATGGTGCCAGTGTTTGTTATCTTGAGCAGAGATCTCTTAGGGACATTGACTGTTCATAGAATTATGGATGGTCAATGAATCCTGCTAAAACTCTGACATTTTGCCATTAATTTCTCCCCAAGCTGAAATTTTGTTAAGACTTTTCACTTTGCAAAGGTGTTAAAATGGAGAAGTACAGAGAAAGAATGTAATAAATAAGGATTGGACTAAACACTAGGTGGCTACATAAATAAAGAGCCTTGAGGCTTTCCAGGACAACCCTCCAAGAGGAAATGGAGTGTGTATTCCACTATTAAATATTAATTTGTTTTATTGCATTTTCCTACTCATCCAAAGCTCTGATCCACACAGCTATACCAAAAGAATGTTTGGATGCAAAGGATAACACAGTTGACATATTCCCTGTGTGATATTACATCTACTTTTCTCTTGCCAGAAGCACAGGCAGCTGCAAATAGAAAAATTGAAAGTGGGTCTCTTGTCTGAAAGAAAGAGATTTATCCTGAAGTGCAAATGGACCCTGATGTGGGGACTGAGATGTGCGGAGCTTGCGGCATGCTCTGCTGGGAGGAGAAAGCTGAAAGAGATGTTCGAGGCACTGAGCATTGCCAAGATAATAAGCATGCATGTGTGAGCACATGATTAAAACGGTACAATCACTCCCCTCCCCTTACCCAGTAGCCTTGGTAAATTGGTTTCAGGATTCCACCCTTTGCATATAGATAGCAAAATTCGAGGATTCTCAAGTACCTCATTTAAAATGGTGTAGTATCTGCTCACAACCCAGGTGCATCCTCTTGTGGACTTTAATTCATCTTTACATTGCTGTATGGTGTATTTTCTCCAGTGCTTTCAGTCAGTCTGAGTTCAATTGAATCTGTGGGTGGGAACAGATAGATGAGAGTTGTCTATAATACCAGAAACACTAAGCCCAAGGGGGAAAACTGTCACTTTGATGGTGGAGTGGAACCCTACAGAGGAGGGTTATTTCCCCCCCCCCCCCCCCCCCCCCCCCCCCCCCCGATGAAGAGAAAGCCTTCACCATGCTTTGAAGGTGATCCTCAGACAATAAGGACATTACATCTCTTTTTGAGAGGGACTGGATCAGCAGCTGGTGGGTCCCAGGATTCACTGTCTTAGTAGAGCTCAGGGACAAGGGATAAATCTAGCCACAACTCATTGGTCTGTGGAAACCTTTCTGTCATGTTCAATGGCAACACTCTAAGACGCCTGCCTCCCCTGCTTGGCAATTGTCTCGTCTTAACCATGTGTGTACCTCTGTGACTTACCTTCTCTCTCTACTTATTATCAGGCAAAGTGGATTAATCTTTATACATGGACTCTCTGTGGCCCTTTGATGTTCAAAGGTAATTGGACTTTCTGGATGACGGGGCAGTGTTTTCTCTCTCTTCTCAATGCGCTAAAGGCCTCTGATCCTTTAGACTAAGCTGCCATCCTCTATCTAAGTCTTGGCATTACAGAGGTAAGAAGACGCTGGAAAGGAAGATGCAGGGTATTTCCAGAGTTTCTTAGCATCAGAATTGTCAAACAATACTACCTTATGCTTTTGTAGGGGTGTTAGCCGCTGCCATGAGGAAGTTGGGTGGCGTGCCTCTACTCTGTTCCGTAAGACTCCTGTATTTAATGTTCGGTACCCTGGGAAAACTCTGACATTCCTTTAGCTTCTTCTTCTTGCGGTAGAATCCATCTAAGATGCAGGGTCCACAGACAGGAGATGCTGAGCCTTTCCCTCCGACTTTTACTTTAGTCCCAAGAGTTAGTGCTCAGTCCCAGCATCCTGGTGGCATATACTCACAGATGTCCTCCTGACCTCAAGTGCATATCAGTCATTTGAACTTCCTATCTTCATCAGATGTTCTTAACATTCTGTAGTTCATCCTAACAGATGCCCAGACAGGAACATTTAGAAATGTGTTGGTCTCTTCTGCCTCTCTTTTTCCATTTCTTGCTGTTCCTAAGTCTCTTTTATGCTCTTTTTTTGATTGATGAAGTGATGGAATATTTCCTATCTAAATCAATAGTCAAGATGCTTGTATGAATTCCTGCTCAACTCACCTGAGTAATGAGTTTAACTGATATTTTCCTTTTTATATATATAAAGTGTATATATATATATATATATATATATATATATATATATATATATATATACACTCAAGGATGCCTAACTTGCTAAATGCCCATAGTTAATTTGTGTGTTTTCCAAGATTTGGTCATTTTTTATCTCCATCATAAGTAAGCTCTTCAAAACTTATAATTTTGCCAATCACTGAAAAATGAGCCCATCAGGAAAAAAAAAAGCATTTTTTTGATAAACTAAGTTGAATTATTTTGAAAGACTTGAAAATAACAAATTTTGAATTGTTGCAAACCTTAAATGTACAGAGCAAATTTAGGCAATTTCTTAGTTTAGCTCATTACTTAGATCAGAGGGCTTTCAATGTGAGCCCTGAGAAAGAGTGTCAGTCATTCAGAGCTCTGTGAGTAGGCTCTGACAGTTGCCAGACTTTATTCATCTATAAAATGTGGATAATAGTAATTTCCCTCTTTCTTTAACTCATTTAATGAATTCTAAATCATGGCTGGCATAACAAGCATTGGGGGAAATGGCATTCCTAGATATTATAGCAAATAAGAAGATTGAAGACATGGGATGGATCTAGAATGAAATTCCAACACTGCCCTTGGTGCTGTGTTATGTGAGTCACAAAATACAGAGCTGTTCTTCACTGGTTTCTGAGATATTTCTGGAGCTTGCTGATAACCCTACTCTATCTGGCCACCTTGCTCTAGGATCCCATCTTTGCTTCCTCAGACTGGAATTACAGGTGGATCAGCACACATGCTAGGCATTTAAGTCGGTTCTAGGGATTTGAACTTGGGCTGTCTTGTTTGTACTCAAGCACTTTAATGGCCGAATCATTGCCCCAGAGCCACATTTCCAGTTTGAACTGAAGGTTCTTATTTGGCAGTTGGATGTGAGTTACAAACCCCTCAAGGTACAGGATAGTGAGCTAAGTGGGAGAGAAAGGATTATAGAGAGGCTGAAAACTGCTGTAAGAATTAAGTCACCATGTGACAGTTTAAGAAAGAGTGTTTTGTCTGGGAACTGAGGGTGGCTGAAGTATATTCATTCTTTTCATAGGCTCTATACCTGCAAATGGCTTCAGGTCTGTGTTCTGTGATTCACATTTATTTTTATGAAAGGGAATGCTTGTGGGCTCAAATGACAGGATATGAAGCAGGAAAAACCATAGGGGCTGGTCAGCATGAGGTCTGGCCTTATTCTGCATCTCCATGGCCTAGTGCGTGCAGGAGAAGAGGTTTGGGGCTATATTGGGCTGAAATTACTTGAGATTTAAAGGTGTTGAGAAGCTTGGCTTCTCATTGTTCAAATAAGGTATATGTCAGTGATGTCAACACGATGTGTTAAGGAAATGTCACATCTGTCTGCAATTGGCTACCTCTCAATAGGAGAAACACCCCTGGTAGCCTGGAGACCAGATGTTGCTTTCAATCAAATAGAGGTCAAACAGCTTTAGATGAAGGATGTTTGCAACACTTCCCTCCCCTACCTCTAGACCTAAGAGAAACACAGAAGGTTATTTGGGTGGATTAATGATTAGTTTAGATTATTTTCTAATTTTTTTCTAGTGCTAGAACAGAGCACCCCAAATGTTGATCCAAAGATGATGGAGAAGCCATGATCAGTGGTTTGGCTTGGGTCCACTCTGGGCATTGTCATAGCAGCTGTGGAGAGAACCTGGAAGTATCAGTGACTCTCTGAGACAACACTTGAGCTTTTAAAGTAATAAGAGTATTATCCTGGATGGCTTGTATTAGCCTTTCCGGGTCTAACATGCTGTAATTATGGAGATATGAGGAAAGCTTGGTCTTGGCTAAGCCTTGGGACAGCCACCTGGAAAATCAGTAAGTACAGTAAAATTTCCAGGGCAAAAGGCTCTTCTGGTATTTCCTATTAACCCACCTGGGGAAAGCAGGTTAAAGCAGCTGGTCAGAAACATGCTCTGAGCCAGAGTGAGAAACGATGATTGTGAACTTAATTTTAAAGGACTCTTTAATTAAGCCTCTTAAATTCAAAAGAAAAAAAAAATCTCATCCCTTGATTAACCCTGTGTGCTGGGGGAGAGGGGACCTAGGAATGAATAGTCATTCCAGGTGGGCTTGGCACTTGCTCATTTTGAAAGGTTTTTCTGTTTGAGTGACATTAAAACCGAAAAGGAAAAACCATTCAGACCTCTTCCCAATTGTGTTTCAGGCCAAGACAATTTACATATTGAACATCCATTAGACGAGAAGGGTTTTGCTAGGCTGTGGATGAAGAGGACGTCGTGGTGGCAGAAGTCGACCCGTTCTTGACATTTCTCTCTTCTCTGAATACATGTCCTGGTTTCTGCCCCCCACCCCCCGTACTTTGTTCCCCACTGCTGACATTAGAAGACTATTGATCAGGGAATTTGAAAATAACAATTGGTATGGTTCCTTCCTCCTTAGAGAGCCACTTCCCTATAAAAACATTGGCTCTGGCTTCTACTGCCTCATGTAGGTCTTTTAAATTTTATTTTCTTATTTAGGCCATTTGATGCTGAATTTTTTTATTTTATTTTATTTTATTTTTGGTAAAAGGAGTACAGATGCCGTTTTTAGTTTAAAAAAATCAGTATATTCTTTTTGTTTTTGCATTGACCTGTAGAACTAAGAAATTAGAACACATAAATGGGAATTGAAGAAGTGAATTCTATTTCTGATAGGGCTTTTGATAGGTTAAGACATATGACTTTTAGTATCAGACTTGGTAGGAAGATGGGTCTTTGACTTTGGTGATTTGTGAAGGTTTAACCAAACTTAAGATGTGCTTTAATAGTTATACAGTTGGTATTTGACTAGTTGGATTTAGGTAAGCAGAGGGCCATACCATACTTTAGCATGACAGAACTATATGGACATTTTGCACACTAGCAAGAGTCAATCTGCATGGAGAGTGATACAGATGAGGAGCTTCAAGTGACTCCTGTAGGGTGCATGCTTTTTGCCCCCTGTAAGGGTCTGGTTATATACACAAAGCCGCAATGACTATCTCATGGAAAATGCATCCTCAATGGCCTTGTGGGCACTGGAAGGAAGGATCATGTCATAGAACAAGCTAGGACATGGAGTTGTATAAAACGTCAGCAGGAGTTCAGCTTCAAATTTCTGATGCTGGCATAGATGTCTGAGTACCCTACATGAAATCCAATCTGTACCTGTATCCTGTGAGTGGCCTATAGATTTCAGAACAGAATATATCCAAGGAATTCCCAGACAGGTTTCAAAGAGAACCTTTTTTTTTGTTTGTTTGTTTGGTTTTTTTTTTTTTTATAGGTAGGCATCCTCCTGAAAAAAGTATGGAATTCAGGTCAGTGGAAGCTAGTGTCTTGATGAACACTAGGGGCTAAGGGCCTGGACTTCACTAAGTCCTTGAGATCTCAGGCATGCAAAAAGTAGAGGAAATACAGGAATATCAGGGGCGTAATTACAGATAAAACAGAAATAGATACAAAGTCAAAATTTCTGGCAAAGTCCATGGCTAAACAATCCCTAAAAGCAGAAGTGACGTCTGTGTCACTGAGGGTAGACTCTGTGACTAGATGTGGCTGGTCTCAGGGAGAGGACAAGGGCAAATAGGGAGCTGTGGGATACAGGGAACACCTCTCCTTAGGCATCTGCTTGTTGACTTAGACCAGCCAAAGCCTGATCATTTTGCTTGGATCTTTACCCAGACACCAGGAGTCACACAGGCAAGGTTTTGTAACTGCTCCATTCTCAGGCCTGGAGAAGCTCCTATAGGGATCGAAGGTTAGTTTTCTTCAAATTGGATGGGAAAAGTTTTCTTGCAAGTTCTACTAACTGCCTCAAAACAGCAGTTCCTCAGAGCTTAGCAAAGACTGACTGTAACTTCAAAGGCTTTGAATAAAGAATGTGACATAGAAAAAAATGACAATTTATAAAGGTTAGGTGGGAGATCCCTGTTAGGATGAGGTGTTTGATTTTAATTGGGTATGTTAATTAGGTGAGCCAAAGGGGGCTTTTGATTGCCAGACTTCAATACTTTGATAGCTGAACATTAGTAGTCAGTCTCACGAGGAGGAAGTAGTTAAATAAAAGACTAGACCTTGGCAGCTAGCTTTAGGAATGTAATTTAATGGTTTTTATCAAGGCAAAGGGAATGGGGGGGGGGGGCAGGTCCTGCCAGAGCCATGCTCATCATACTGGAGCTGGCTGGTCCCTTCAAATTTCTTCCTGGAATTTTCAAGTTAGAAAATCCTATTGATTTTGTTGTTTGAGACAGTCTCACTCTAGACCATTGTGTGGCCTGAAGCTCTCTATGTAGAGCAAGCTGATCTTGGACTCACAGAGATCCACTTACTTCTGCCTCCTGAATGTTGAGGTAAAAGGTGTGTCCCACCCCACCACACCTGGCATATATTAAAACTTTGATTATCATAATAGTAATTTTGATGCTAATGTTATATCTAGGATAAGTCCTTAAAATTTCATCCTCTAGTATATTCTAATATTATTTTTTTTTCTTCAGGGACTTTGGGTACTCTGTTGCATTGTGTCTAGATGAATTCGGGCAGGAAACAGTAAATAACATATTTTTTACCTTCAAGAAGGTCTGGTCTTGGAGCTGATTAATATATTCCTTTGATGAAGCCTTGCCCATCAATACCTGGAACAAAATGTTCACTCTTAAACAGTGGTACCAGGGAGACAGCCCTAGAGCATGTGATTGGGAGGACAGTTTCATAAAAGCAAGGATGGGATTGTACCTATAGACTGCCAATGTCTGTCTCTAAGGCAGAGGTTCACAACCTGTGGGTTGTGACTCCTTTGGGAATAAAATGACCTTTTCATAGGGGTCACATATCAGATATCCTGCATATCTGGTATTTACATTCCAATTCATAACAGTAGCAAAACTACAGTTATAAAGAAGCAGTGAAAATAATTTTATAATTGAGGGTCACCACAATATGAGGGACTGTATTAAAGGGTCACAGCACTGGGAAAAGTGAGAAGCAGTGCTCTAAGAAAACATGAACATCCTTGTTAAGTATTAGCATGTTCAGTTTTACTGTACAAAGACAACAAAAGGCAGGTATGTTAAACAGAGACCTCAGCCTCCCTATCCCTCTCATGTGCAGGAAAATTTACTGATACTCAGCTTATGGATTTTTCCTTTGGGCTCCAGGGAGTTAGAATGAGTGGCTTAATTGGTGCTATATCACACTGGAGGCTAGAGAGATGGCTCAGAGAGGTAAGAACACTTACTACTTTTAGAGAGGACTTGGGTTCAGTTCCCAGCACTTACATAAGAATGCCTCACAACCACCCAAAACTAGTTGCGGAGGATTTGTCAACTTCTAGTCTCTCCCAACTCCTTCAAGCTTATGGTATGTGTCTGAGCACTCAGGCACACACAAATAAATCTCTTTAAAAAATTGTCACTGACACCTTTACTCTCTACTTGTTCTTGGGAATGAATATCTTGTAGTGAGTAAGCCTTACCTTGTTGTATTTTCCCAGATGTGCTTTGTAGTATGGCTTCCTTTTCAATGCAATGATGACCAGGTGGTCCGCTGTGATCCAACTTAATGGTGACTAGGGAAGCCACTCAGAGGACCCTCATAGTTGTAATCTACTGCTTACAATATTACTTTTATCAGTAATGCAAGTGCTACTTTGGCCTCCTTTATGAAATTCTTTGATTCAGATGTATCACTGGGGCTTTACTTGGTAGGAAACCCCAACATATTATACTGGTGTCTCTTCCTAGGCTGTGATGAATAAGGCATGGGGCCCTGATCAGTGGAGAGAAGACATTAATAGGTAATAATGCAAAGATAAACATGTCAGGAATGCAGTAACTAAAATGGCAAGAATGAAGACAATAATCTAAGCTGTGCACAGCTGGGCAATCATGACAGACTTCATGGAACAGTATTTGAGATGAGTCTGTCAAATTAACTGACACTGAGGCTTACTTGAGGCTTATTGTTCCGGAAGACACAGCTCTGTGTAAAGGGGGTTACTGATAGGTTTGAGTAGCAGCTCGGTTTCTTGTTTGTTTTGTTTGTTTGGTTTGTTTTTGTTTTGTTTCCTCTTTAACCTTTCTGGAGCCAATGGAGGGATCTGCTAAGTTGACTTTTATAACAGTCCCATTACAGATAAGCAGGCCGTGAAAGTCAACATGGTGGAGGGGCTTCTCATGCTTTCTGTCTTTGTCTTCCCACTTGCTCTTTGGCCTGAGGTTTTGGGCCATTTTCTCAGCCTTACTTCTTTTCAGGCAGAGGGAGGATTCCGTGGGGCTGATGTATTGGCTAGTTTGGGGTTGCGGTTGAGATCTGTGACATTATTTACTGGAAGTATAGTTAGGGCTTGGGTCTTTGTTGGGTCTTTGTTGGCTGCAAACAGCAGAGGAACCCTGTCAGTGACTAAACCGTTTGACCAGTGTGAATTTTTATTAATTCTCAATGTTGTTGTTTCTGAGTTAAGAAAGGGAGATGTAGGGTAAATTAGGCATTGTTTTAATATCCAGAACAGTTTGTGTTCTTGTCAGATTCATCAGGGAAAATTCCCACCTACTGTCTGACTTTTGCAATGCTTACCTCTTGTGGGATTTTGAATGTGATTTTAAGCCCCGGTGAGTGCTGATTTTTTTGGTGACTGACTCTTCACACATGTAATATAACTTGTTACATGAGAACCTATGAGAAATCTCTTAAGTGAAAAATATCTTAGGTCCCATGAATAAAATGAGACAGGTAGATATCTGCCATCGGTAAAGAATAAAACAGAGGGTTATCCTGTTTGGTGGACTAAATTCTAAAGGGGAAGGACAGGGAAGGATAGAAAGCAGAAAAGACAGCATGTTTACAAAACAGAATTTAGGTTTGGCGAAAGAGTTGTCTCAGTAGGAAGATGACAGGACTGAGGAAATGTTTGAGCTGGAAGAATCTTGCGTAGCCAGGGGTTCTAGTTAGAACCTCTGTGTTCAAACTGAACCCGTGAAAAGTCTTTGTTCAGACTAACATCACTTACCTTCAGTTTTCTTATGTGGAGAATGAAGTTTGAACCAACTGTATATTCTTATAAAGAGAAAAATTTAAATGTGTGTCAAGTGTTCAAAGAATAATTTTTCAACACATTGAATCAAAATCTCTTCCTTTGTCCAATTTTTGCATAAATTTTAGATAATCGAGGAGTAAGGATGGCAATTTATTTGCCGTTTCTGGATTGTTGGGGGTGGAAGAGGTGAGATTTAACTGTAGTTTTCTCCCCAACACCCCAATCCAGTGTGCCTTTTGCCTGATGTTTAAAGTAAAATGGTTGTTTCTGCAATAGCCAACGAGCTTGCTAGTTAGGTCAGAACCATGCCAGAGTCCTCGATGAACAAGGAGATTGACTGTGATGTCTTTGTTAAACCCCAGTAATCTTGGTGACATTAGCTGGTAATCCAATTTGTTTTAGTAAAGGATTTTTTTTTTTGTTTTTGGTTCCCTTGTAGGCTTGGGGACTAGGGTGGTGTCTTATTTACTATATGTATAATGGTTAAAAATGGGCTTGGTTCAGAGATGTGTAATTACATATGTTGAATGAATATGTAGATCAAATTAATTTAGTGAGTAAAATAGGTTAAAGGTAAGCAAATAAGTAGAATGGGCACCAGGGTGGATGAAATGGTATTTTAGTTACTGGCTGATTCTCTGCTTCATTTTCCCATTGAAAAGTAGAGCACAGAAATTAAAGATGGCCATGCAGCCTATACCTGGAACCCTAACACTTCAGCAAGGCAGAGGCAATAATGGGCTTGAGCTAGTCTTGGCTACATAGTGAGAGCTTGTTTCAAAATCCAAAACCAAGCAGGCAAGCAAATCAAAATTCAATCCTCACAAGGAGATGATGATGCCTTCTACATCAGAGCCTTTAAATTATTCCACTGCTAAACCCTATTTATCAAAAAAATTTTCTTATGAGACTCTGGGTATATATGTATATAATAAAAAACCTATATAATATAGGTCTATAAAGCAAACACTGATAAGAAATCAGAGAAATTTACTTTAAAATAATTCTTTGTCATACATATAATTTACCATTTATTAAAAATAAAACGAAATTTTCATAGTACTAAGGGGGTTGTGTTTGTCTGTTTTTACATATAGAAGTAAATCCTGGCCAATATTTGATTCTGTAGGATGTGAAGCATTGTCAGGGTTTTTCAGAGTTCATGTACATTTTGATTTTATAATTTTCAGTGCTGAGAACACCACTTCATACAAATATAAAGTACAAAATGGCAAAGAACATTTATGAAAATTTCAGAAATATTTGCAAATTCTTTCTCAGTCATAATCTAAATTCATTCGGTGATTTTTTTTTAAATGAAACTCAAACAACAATTTTTAAAATGAAACATTCTGCCACAAGACAACCTAAAGATAACACTAATTTAATATTACGGTAGGTAATACTGAAAGTCCTTGTTTTTTACAATGTAATCATTCCACGTCTATAAGGCCATGAAGCTCTGTGGACAATTCATGGCTCTGTGTTCTTGAATCTGAGCTGAGGCGTCCCATTTGACAGGTGTTGGTGTTCTGTGGTTGGGACCACAGTACACACAGTGCGAAGTGTCTGTGTTCAGAACTCAGTGCTATGTTGTCAGAGAGTGAGACATGAACAGGCACACTCAGGGACACCTGGAGTTCATTATATGCTTGATTGTGAATACATTTTTGTCATTGTGTGTCTAGAAAACATTTACTGTTATCAAAATACTTTGAGACCCTCACAGTCAGTCACATGACCATAGATTGAGAAAGTTGTGTTCTAGGTCATTAGTATTAGGGGTGACTTTGGCTAGCCCTGGTTGCATAGCTCTGGATCCATGGCTATTATGGAGGCTGAGGCAGGAGGATCCCAAGCTTTAGGCCATCATGAATAACTTAGTGAGACTCAATGTAACAAACATAAGCACATCTAAAAAGAGAGCTGGTGGTTTAGTTTAGTGGCAAAACATTTGTATGGCATGTGATAGCCTTTATATTCACTTCTCAGCACTAAAGACAACAAATAAATAGATAAAACACACAGTTCGCCTATTCTTTTAAAACAACTTTTTTTTTTTAATTAAATTTACTTTTTGACTAGTTCATGTATCTGTAGAATGCATTCAGAACACACCCACCTCATTCCCCTCCCATCCTTGGTCCATGTCCTCTCAACCTGTCTCTCACTTTTTATGTGGTTTTCTTTCCTTTTGTGTTCTATTGAGTTTAACCAGGGTTTCCCAAGTGAACCTGACAGTCAAGGTGTTGGGGGACTCACCAGTGGCTACTTTACAGAATATTCCACCTCCCCCAGGCTCCACACACAGCTACTACTTCACAGAAAGGTAAAGGGCCACACCAGCCACCCCACAGTTCATGACTGAATGCTGACAGTACACCTTTATAGGCCCAGTATAGGCAACTGTAACTTTTATGAGTCAATGACTGTAATGTCTGTGCCATACCCAGGAGACAGCATTTCACATCTCTTCTCCAGTCACACAGCGCTTACATTTTATTTGCTGTTGGTTGTCATTGAATATTGTTTTTCTAGCACTAGGATTACAAGTGTGGCACCACCATGGGCCACCTTTTGTGTGGGTGCTGGGGATCGAGCTCAGCTTTTCATGTGGTGTGACAAGCACTTAACAGTTGTCAGCTCACCTTCTCCTTTTATTTTGTAAACCACTGTATCATTATTATGACATTTGGAGTGAAGAGCTCACAGGGTTAACCAAACCCAACCTATTCCTGTTCCTGAGGGTGCATAATAGGCATCCAGCCTCATCAGGAGTATTAGAATGAGTGAGACAAATTTGTGTCTAAGCCTTGCCTTGTTTTTATGGCTTCTGAATGCTGCAACTTTAAGCAAGGATTTCAGAGAAAGGACAGATTAGTAAAAAGTGGCTCTCCTATGAGAACTGACAGGATATTTTAAACAGATGTTTGCCAACCCAGGAGGATTCTCCACACTCTTGTTTTTAGAATTGGTCACTTCGCTCTAGGACCTACTTTAGCTCATGAGATGAGCACAGGAAAGGATGGATTATTTCTAAGTAAAGAGCTGCACAGATACATTTACCCAAACACACTGGGAAGCTGGGGGAAATAGGTCTTGCATATTCCAGTTGGTGGGTTTTGCATTTGCTTAGTGTCACATCTTACGTCTTTCATTTGTAGAGAAAAAACAGAACCTACATCCAGGTAGCACTTGGGTTTTCTATTTATCCCCACGTTCTGAGATGGAAAACGAAAGTTAGCTAAGAGAGGCTAAAAAATATGCTCCCTTCTTCATCTGAATTCTTAGTACATAATCACAACGCCTATGTAATTGTACTGGGTTTCTGGCTTATTTATTTATTTATTTATTTATTTATTTATTTATTTATTTATTTATTTATTTATTTATTTATTATTTATTTTGTCCATTTGACAGAGGCTAGAGCTTTCTGAGAGGAGAGAAGCTTAACTGAGAAAACGTCTCCATAAGTTCAGGCTACAGGCGGGTCTGTGAGATATTTTCTTAATTAGTGATTAATGTAGGAGGGCCCAGTCCATTGTGGGTAGGGACATTCTGGGCTGGCTCTATAAGAAAGCAGCCTGAGCAAGCTGTTAGGAACAAGTCAGTGGGCAGCACCCCTCCATGGCCTCTATCAGCACTTGTCTATAGATTTCTGCTCTTTCTGAGTTCCTCCCTTGCCTGCCCTCAATAGACTATGATTCAGGATACACAATCTAAACAAACTCTTTCTTCTCCAAGTTGCTTTTATATTGTGGCATCTTGTCACAGCAACAGTGACCCTAAGGCGGTCAACCCCTCTGTTCTACATGGCCGTGCTGCTATTTCTGTCTTTTATTTTCTTTGCCACATTTCTTTCACACTCCCCAGGTCACACTGCCCTTCACAACAAACACTCCCATTGTTTATAGTACCTACCATTTCTATCTTGAAGAAGCACCGTTAGCAATAAAACTTACTTCTTTCTTCTGCTTTTCATTCATTTTATCAATTAAAAGTTTATGATATTTCCATGGTGTGGGGTGAAAGGGTCAGCCAAGGAAACCCACCCTTGCCCTGAAACTAGAGCCACTGGAAGAAACACACCCTGAACCCGAACCCAGAGCTAGTGAAACACACACGCGCGTGCGCACGCGCACACACACACACACACACACACACACACACCACACACACACACACACACACACACACACACACACACACACACACACACACACACACACACACACACACACACACCCTGTCCTTGAACGCAAGCCAGTAAAAGAAACACTTTGACCCTGAAACACAAACCAAAGAAACACACACTAGCCTGGAACCAACCACTGAGCAGAAAAACCAACCAATTCCCGAGCATGAAATCTAGTCAATTTGAGTTTACCTAAGCTCAAGGGGATCAAAACCTGACTAATTCCCTTCCTGAAAATCTCCCTGGAAAAACTCCAACCCTAGGACACACGCCCCTTAAAGCCCCTCTGCCTGTTTAGTAGGCAGCTGCCCTCCCCCACCCTGGCAGAGGCAGCCACCCTCTTGGACTCCTCCTCCCCGAATACATCTCTTGAAAGAGTTTTGGGTGAAGATCTACTTTCACTGGCATGAAGCAGAATCTCTGCTGGAAAGCTCTCTTAGAAGAACAGAGCAGAGGAAGCAACAGACACCTCTGCTGGGAAACTCCCCTGGGAGCCCAGAAGTAACAACTTGTTGCTAGAGCTGGAGCAGATGGCTATCTTTCTGCCGAGACTTTCCCCTTAGCAGAAGTGAAGAAGCAGCAGTAGCATCTTGGACATGAGCTGAGAAGAAATTGATACCTGCTGGTAAACTTCCCTCAGAAGCAGAATTACTACCTCCTGTGGGGAAGACTATGCCCTAATAGATGCCAGCTTCAGGTGTAACCTGACTTCCTGATAAGTGAGGATATCTTTCTCTTCCCAGCTGTATGATGAGGGATGTGTTTCTGTACACTGTGAATGTACTTTACTACCATTTGTTAATTTAAAAAAAAAAAAATGCTGTTTTGGCCCATGGCAAGACAGCTTAGAGGCAGGTGGGAAATCTAAGCAGAAATAAAGAGCAGAGGAGAAGCTGCAGGCAGCTGCCCAGAAAGTAAGCTGCAACGGGATACAGATAAAGCCACAGAGCAACATAGCAGTACATAGGTTAATAAGAATGGGTTGAGTTAAGCTGTAAGAACTAGTTGGTAATAAACATGAGCCATAGGCCAAACAGTTTGTAATTAAAAAGCCTTTGTGTCATTACTTGGGACTAAGTGGCTGCAGGACTGTGGGTCTGGACCTAGGCTGGGCCAGAAATTTCTGACTACAGCTGTAATTATCCTGGATACCTTTTCTTCACAGCTGTAGATATAGCCTGACTTCCAATAAGTCAGATATCATTTCCTTCAGAGCTACAGTAATCCAGGATACCCCCTCTTAGTCAAGTAGGTATATCTTGACTTCCTGACAAGTCAGGATACCTTTCCTCTGGAGCTGTAACACTTACACATGATATTCGTAAATGTATTACTATACTGGAAGATTTGAGAATGTAAATATTTGACCTTGGGAAAGATCCAATAAAAGCCTCTTGTATGCAAATGTGTATGAAATGATGAACCATTTCTATCTGCATTTGGTGGACCGCATTAGGCAATCTACTATGCTCACAGATAAGGCTGTGGAATAGAAGGGCTTGTCTTTGTCTGGAAATGTCCCAATGACTAGGAAAGGGGGCTCTTTAGAACCAGAACCAAACCATTGCTTGTCCTGTTATGTGTTGGTTTAGTCTCTAAAGCAGTGATTCTCAACCTGTGGATTGCGATTCCTTTGCGGGTCAATTGACTCTTTCACAGGGGTTGAGTATCAGATATCCTGCAAAACATATATTTACGTTATAATCTATAACCATAGAAAAATTACAGTTATGAAGTAGCAATGACATGTTTTTATGATTGTGGGGTCACTACAGCTTGAAGAACTGCATTAAAGGGTCGCAGCATTAGGAGCGTTGAGAACCGTAACTCTCCAGTTTCATAGGCTAGAAGCTTGGCCCTCAATATGCAATTTGGCTATATTGCTTTTCTTCTATAGAATTTTGCCCCTAAAGCATACAACCCATCAAATCTTTCTCTTTCTGCCTTTCCACAGAGAGGGTCCTCTTTCCACAGAGAATGCCTTTGTCTGGCATTCAGAGGGGATATGGCAGAGGCCCTGTCCCCAGAAAGGAAGGGGTTAGATTTCAGTAGATTAGTTGCCTTGTGGGAGAGTAGCCGCCATTAAGGGAGACTACCTCACATGCTGGGCCTCCTTCCCCTGTGTGCTGCCATCTACTGTGTTAGGAGCTACTGTGTGGCTCTCTTGAGGTGTGGCTGCTTGAGCTTTCCAGTCTCTAAAATGAAGTCCAGATCAACCTCTTTATTTTGTAAGTGCCCAGCCTCAGGAGTTTTGTGATAGCAACAGAAAATGGATTAAGACAATCACAGAACAGAACTTCTTCCTGAAGTGAGTATAAACTCACAGAGGGGAATCCAGAAACAAAAGAGAAATGGGGGAAAGGAGGACCTTTGGAAGGGAGAAAGGACAAGAGAGAATAAGAGACTGGGTAAATAAGGACAAAGTGTGTGTATGTGTGTAGAAGTGTCACAGAGTGAGATCTATCTATTATTTTGTTCAGTTGATACATGTGAATAAAACTATCTATAAAAGCGATGTGAAGAGTTGGAAACCCTTCTGTGGTAATGAAATTCCCCAGCCTATAGTTCCCTTACCAATTTGACTAGACTGGCTTGTCTGCAAGCCTTATGGGCCATTTTATATCTATCTCCTTAGCGCCAGGATTACAAGTGTGTGATGCCATCTTTTATGTGGGTCTCGAGGATCAAACTAAAATCTTCATCTTGTGTTGAAAGCTTTTGCCTGACTCATCTGTAGCAAGCTTTCATATCATACTATCTTTGGATCACCAGCCCCTAAATAATGACAATGGGGACTTCTTATTAATTTTGAAAGCTTGGCCTTTAGCTTAGGCTTGTCTCTAACTAGTTTTATAATTCAAATTAACCTGCTTTTATTAATCTATGTTCTGCCATATGGCTTTTAACTCTTCTCAGTACAACATGCCCTACTTGCTCTGAGTCTGCTGGTGAAATTCTCAGGTCTAGATTTTTCCTCTTCCCCTCTCTCCCCAGAAATCCCATCTATTCTTTCCTGCCCCGCTATTGGCCATTCAGCTCTTTATTAAACCAATCAAAAGGTGCCTTGGCAAAAACACATCTTCACAGAATAAAATATTCTGCAGGAAACTACCTCCCCAGCCTCCTCAGCACTGATTCTTAAAGGCAAGATTTGAATTACTGTCCCGAATTATCTGGAGTGTGATTGATTTGGTTTTATAAAAATACCAGAGACAACACGAAATCAGAGATGTTTTCTAGCCCAAAGAAAAGATAGGAAAGTTTTGTCAGTAGCGAGGCAGGGCAGAGCACTGCAGTAATTTTTCAGATACTTCAGGCGTTTTGGCTTTGGTATGTATCCTTTCCATTTTAATCAAACTCTGCTTTAACTAGATTTTGAAGTTGGAGAAGGCAAAAGAGTTGGAATAAATGATCTTGGGTCAGGTAACACAGCAACTTATTCTCATATTGCTATTTCCATGAATCCCACCATTGACAGTCCTTTGAAATAAATGCAGAAAATATGAGGGTAATACACTCACCCACATACCTACTCAAAAGAGGTTTTTTTCACATGGGGATGCTGACATTAACTCAGGAGTGAAGGGTAATCACAGACTAAATGTCCATGGTAAGCATGCCCTTGTGAGTTTAATGAAGGCGTGGTTTTATAAAATTTGTTCCAGTGATATCTTCATACATAAGGAAGCATGTCTCTTTACTATTTATACGTGACAGTGCAAAACCATTTACTGTTTCAGGGAGGATTGCACTGTGGATTTCACTCCTGTTTTGTAGAGACTGGGATGTCATGAAGATATCCCCTGACAAGGTTGTTCAAGAGTCTAGGCTTATATATCACTGTGTTGATCATAAACCCCAGCCAATCACATGGATTTTGGAAACATTAAATATTGTTTTGAAAGCTATTTCCTATAACTATCCCAGGTTCTTTGAGAGAAGGGTAAAACTGATTTCGTACGTATAAGTAAATTGAACTGATTCAAATAAACTTAAGAAATCAGTTCTTCCCCTCTGTCTATCAGTTCACCTTTGGAGTGACTGAAGCTAGAGGCAGGACCTTTATATCTCTCTGGGGGATGTCCATCATCCAACAGACTTCTGTATATCTGGGGCAGAGGAGACCGAGCCTCATCATTTAAGTAAATACTGTTAAATCATTTCCCATTGTGGAGAGTCAAGCCTTATTAGATCTAGCAGGAGAACACCATTAGATCTATTTATAACCAGCTAGTGTTTTCATTTAAGCTCCGGTGTGGTAAAATTAGCAAGTAACACTGAAAACAACTCATATGCCTGAGACATGGAATTGGATTGCACTATAGCATTAACATATTACAACAGGATGCAGACTTTATCTATTACTGGTTTACCTCCATTTTTTCAAAGGAAGCAATCGGCACAGTTCTCAAAGTGGACAGATGAGTTCATTAGGTGGGCCAGTGATGGGTCTTTCTTTTAAACTTTTTATTTGTGCCCTTTAAGGAAGAGTTGCAAAGCCTCAGTGAGTTTGAGGCGGTTACAAGTGCATTTGTAAAATTAGTCTTTAAAAGACAACAACTTCCACTTCCGTTTGTGCTACAACTGGGCATCCAGTTTAATATGCTGGAGGTCTCCTGATTGCAGAAGCAATGGTCCCTTTGTATTTGCAATTAACAACTCACACCCTTGTTTTCCTTACAACCCAAGAGGTTGATTATGTGATTGTAGGTATAATAATTAGCACACATGAAAAGAAAACCTCAGCAGTGGCCTCCTAAGAGCATCCTTTTATTGAAAGCTTCAGACATGGACTAAGTAGGTTGGGCGGTATAGGAGATGGACCACAGCATGCCCTATATCAAAAGACATTGCCCACGGTGTCATTGCTCTTATTGGGAAATCAAAACTGTTTTCCTGCAAGGTTTTTGAAGGGATGACTCTCTGTCCAGTGCAATGGCCTGGGGAGAACTTCTCATTTCTCAGTTGCATCCTTCTCAGTAGAGACCAATGCTGTTGGATGCTTAAAATACCTAAACAAAGGACAACCAAGAGGAATATACAAAAGTGGACCTAGCCAACAGCTCTGAGGGCAGACTCGTGATGATCACCATGGGTGTGAAGCTAGCCTGTGCCACATAGTGAGACTGCCATAGACAGTGTGCATTACTTATTCGTCCCTGAATCATGGCAAATTCAGAAAAGAAAGGTAGGAGATCTTGAGAACTTTGAGTACAAGTACTTAGAACATTTAGATAAAATATTTAGAATATTACAAACATATAGCGGCAGTCACAAAAAGGGATGAGTAACTATCCATCTATCTATAATTACCAGCACTAACAAACTATTTGGATATATAGGATTTGCACGTAGATCAAAAGTTAACTAAAACTGTAGTTAGAATTATCTATGGAGTATTAAAACCCTGTTTTAAAGAGAAAGGAGCAATGAATTTTAATTATCCAAAGAGAAGTAAAACAAAGTCGTAAGTAACCAAGAAAGTGTAGCATTAGATTACAAATTAATAAACTATAATGCAGAATATAATTGACTATCAATAAACTCAAAAGTTGTTCCTGGGAATTTGGCTCTATACTGGTGGTGAGGCATGTGCCTAGCATGCACACATCCTGGGTCTGTGGCCAAGCAGCATAGAAAAAGTCTTGGTTCTGTGAGCCTAAAACAGTAAGTATGAATAGTAATGTGTGCAACAAACATGAAAAAAATGACACAAATAGCCCATTATACTTAATCAAATAATATTGTAACAACAGAATATTGCAATTCAATAAGAAGAGACTTATGAATTATTCTGGAAGTGCCTTTGTTACAATACATTTGGGGTTTAGGAACAAAAGAGCAATCTCTTAGAAAAATAAAATGTATCACAATGAGCTATAAAAGAAAGCCAAAGGTAAGATAATATGTAATTACTTATAACCGAAATTAGTAGATAGACTTCAAGACAACAAGCCAATTAGGTTCAGATGAGTTTTAGGTGATTTTTATCAAAGAAATAAGAAAGGAACAGTTTCTTTCAGAAAATTAAAATGGAAAGGCAATTTCTCCAGTGAAATCCAGAAATCCATGTTGCTTTATAATAACCACAGATATGAACAATATAACAAAATAATCAATTTTACTTTTAAATATAAGTACAAAAACAGGAAATAGAAACAGAGAAAATAAATTCAACAGTGTTTGTAAATATTTGATCACCCTAATAAAGAAAAATTGAGTTAAGAAATATATAAGGTTTCGACCTCAATGAATTACATCAATTCAATACAACTTAACATTTTAAAAGAAAAAAAAACTTCATGGTGGTTCTGATACATTCATTTTTAAAAAGGAGTTAATAAAATTTAGCACATTTATGAAAACATTTACAGTAAATTTTAGGTAGGAGGAGACACTCCTAATGATAAAGAAGCCTATTAAGAATCTATAGCAAATATGGTCGACACGGTCAACTTTTAGTATTATCCTATCAGAAGTAAGAAACTTGTATTTACATCAATCTTTCTAATTGACATTGACAGGGCTAAAATAGTACCAATTCAAGTTCACAGCCATTGTGACAGCATGTCCAAGACCAGCATAGCTCAAGATAGACAATGTATGGCATGGGACGTAGTGGGCATGACATCCCACTTCTTGCTGAGGTGCTATTGGCAGTTGGTGGCTGCTCGGAGAGAAAGAGTTAATTTTCTTTAACAGTGTTACCCCTAATAGAGCATCCATGATCCAGGGGAAGGCCACTTGCTTGAAAGTATGAGAGAGAGGAGGGGGCGATGTTGGCTTGACAGGGGAAGAGTTTGTGGACATGAATATAATCAAGCTACATTGTGTGAAATCCTCACATATTTATTCTTTCAGTATGATTCAGTGCTTTACCACCAACCAGTAGAAGAGGGGTTTTTTTGTTTGTTTGTTTTTTGTTTTTTGTTTTTTTTTCATATGAGATCAGTCCACAAAAATGAGCGGTATTCTGTGTGCGAACAAGTAAGTGGAATGTAATAAAAGACAACATTTTTGACAGTGTGGAAATAGCATGTCAGTGAGCAACTCAGCAGGGGATAAAGGGCATGAGAAGTCTGCAGATTCCTGTTGGGACAATGCAAAGCAGATGAGTAATGGAGGCAAATTCATCTCCTTTAGCTATAGCATTGACCCTATGAGGATAGTAATTCCTCGTCTTTTAATTTAAAATTGCAATAACATATCAATAAAATGTACAATGGATCTTTATGGACACTCCAGGAAAATCTTTTTCATTGGAAAGCAAAGGGCCCTGCTGAACCCTGTCATAAGAAACACAAAACAAACAAACCAAAATAATCATAAAGAGCCCAAGAAAAGCAAAATCTGACACAAAACCTACATCATAAAGTCTAAAACTACAGGCTAGTATGGTAACGATAGAGAGAGACTGACCAGCAACAGAGAAACAGGACCCAGAGATAGATTTAGCTCAGGAAGAAGGCATATGACACAAGTGGGCATGAAAATCATTGATGTGAGGGTGTGTGTGTGTGTGATGACTCAGTGGGTGGAGGCATCTGCTGCCAAGGCTGATAACCTGAGTTTTATTCCTTGGCTTCACATGGGGAAAGGAACCACCAGCTCCTACAAGTTATCCTCACACCATGGCTTGTGAGCTCACCTCATAAATTAAATAAATAAATACATGGTTACAAACCTCAGTGGAGGAAGTGCTCAAGAATAATTATATAACCCACGAAGAAAAAAATAAAGCTAGTTTTCCTTGTTAACATGAAGAAACAAATCCAAATTATTGATGGTTTTAACAACAAAACTTGAGATGAAGCACTGGAAAATGTCTACAAGGAGCTAGAGGAAAGAGTTTCATGATATGTTAGGAAGGATTTTTGAAATAAAATGAAAAAAATGTAAATCATAAAAATTATATTCAATACTTCAATGTAGCACCACGAATAAAATACAAACACGTAGAGTTTATTGTGATGGCATGTGCCTAGGCTTCTGGAACCCCATTTTCTGTTTGCTCTGCATATATCACAAATTCGTCATCAAAAAGAATGAAGACTCAAATTACCTCCATGAATGTAGACTAGAGAGCAGGGCAGATTGCTTAAGCTAGTCTGTTGTTCAGCCCTCTCTCCCCCCACCCTGCACCCAGCTGTGATATTATTTATACCATGGCTAAGCACTTGCTTCTAGCCTTTTCCAAGTTCAGTTCAGGCCATGGTGCTTTAACTATGCTGAGAGTGTTTGGGACTTACTACAGACAGAATTATGAAAGTACATTTGCCTCTGTTCCCCAGAGGCATTCTCTCCTCCTCTCTGAGATATTATGATGTAGTTTATTGGGCTTGTGACAAAGTATCTCTTATGGGTGGATGTTTTCCAATTTCCATAATATGACTTCTAGTCAGTGTGCCAATTTGCTTATGTATATTGAAAATGCCTACTCAGTGGTGATTCAGCTTGTGAGTCTGCACAGACAATTTCCCCAACAGTTTAATTGGTGTCTAATTGGGACCGCCCCTACTTCACAAGTCTCCAAAGTTGTCAGTCCAAACATCCTTGAGCATGGTGAGTAGGTGAGGACCTCATTCTACCTTGATTTGCATATCTGAGGGTCCCTCCCATCACCTGTGCATTTCACTTCCTATGAGAGTCTGCTCTCTTCTGCAAAGACACTTTGGATTTTACTAGGCCATCCAGCTCTAGGGCAGGGTAAGGGTGAATTCATGGTTAACGTACAGACTCTAGCTGCCCATGGGTGAACTAATGATGAAATTAGTTTACTGTGTGCCACTGGGAGATGGTCTCAAGGTATACAGTTAAGTACATCATCAAGGTTCTTTCAGGATATGATTGGGCTAGTACCAGCTTGGTGAGATGAGATCATGGGCAATTGCGGGAGACAGGATGGCTTTTGTCTAAGCTCTCTGGCCCACTGTGGTTTGAGTCAGACCAGACTTATTTAAAGGCTAATTTCGGTGGATTTCCATAAGCTGGTGTGGAAGTCTTCAGGAAAATGCAGGGGATTAGAAGACTGCTCAAGTCAACATGTTGCTGTCTGAAATTCTAAAGCCCTCTTTAGCTCAACAGCTTGATCTGCCTGTGTCAACATATTGTGGGCATGGCTCTGACCTCTTCACACTGCTATCATGCCTGTGGATCTCTCCTCTGACTTCAAAGTGCCTTCACTCCTAATGACACAAAGCTGAAACCACTAGGCTGCTTTGCCTCTGGGGAGCTACAGAGAGCTGAACTGCTCGGTGATTTGGATCTTATTTGCCAGGTGGCCTCTAGCCTGTGATCTCTGGGGTACAACTTTGACAACCCAGATCCTAGATTCCAGTAGAATGTGGGCAATTCTGAGGAGTAATGTGCTCTCCAGGCTTCCCCTATGGTTCATCCTACTTGTCTGTTCTGGTCCATGCTGTGTTAGTGTTTTCTCCTGGGAGACTCTCCCTTGTATGGCACTTGAATGGATATTGGATTCTCAAGATCTGTTTCCGGGCAACCAGCCTGATGCATAGATGGTTTATTGGAGCCAAGGATGAGAAGGGCCTGGGCATTTAAAGTAACTAAAAGCAAATCCACCCAGAGAAGAGAGCTAGGAATGGACGGCCTAATTAGAAAATCTGTGTACTCTAAGAAACATCAAACCACTTAAGGCTTTTGCCTCTGGACCATCTCTGTCTCAGTTACTAGGTAATTTCCTCTGTTCTTGGGATTTATTTAGCTTGTGAAGATAGCCAGGGTACTCCTTTCTTGGAGCTATAAAGTCTGTTGTGGTATTTCTTTCTTGAAGCTATGTTCTTCCACTTCTCAGCTAAGTTTAAATGATTTTAAGCTTGTGGTTTTTTCCGGAGATAGACTTTATGGTCCCTGGCTTGCTCCACTACTTGTGAACACTTCCCAGATATCATCTGGTTTGGGGAAGCATGGATGTTTTATGGGGGTATAAACTCTCTACAGCAGTAAAGACTCCAGCCATCTGAGGGGCTTGCTATGGTCTTATCCTCACTTGAATTTTCTCTCTGTTTATAGACATACATGAAAAAGCTAAAAGCCTGACTTGAAATGATAAACATCATTAAGATGGCGGTTTCTCCTTGGGAAGCAGAGAAGGGTGTAGAGTGCTGAGGGGGTCATGGTGATTCTGTTATAATGAACTATTAATATACTGCGACTATAGAGTTACATGCATTACATTATAGCACTTAAGCTAACTGGTAGAAACATAAATGGCACAAAAAGGAATTTCCTTCGAACATTTGCAAGTGAGCAGGTGATGGGCAGGGGAGGAGCCTGGAGGAGGAGGAGAGAGATGCCATTTACTAAGATGCATGGTTACCCACTCAGAGTATGAAAGCTGCTGCCCAGAGAGCCTAGTAACATGATGTTTGGAAGCTTAATCACTGATGAAAATGTCACATGTGTGTTCTGTCATATTTGACAGCAGTCAGTCTTAGGATATTATTTTAGAATTTATAGTTTGAGAATAAATGTTCAGTGTCTTGGTTGCAGATATACCTGTTGAGGTGTTCAAGGACTGCTTGGAACAGTGCAACTCTCAAATGAAGTCCTGAGAGGCAGCTTTGGAGAATTTGGTTATTTAAGATGATTGTTATTGAATATCGATAGTTTGGAAGGTTGTAACTAGTCAACAATGGGTCTGAATAATGAGTAAGGTTCTTGCTTTGGATTATCTTCTCCATTTAAGCGTATGAATCACACATATATAAAAAGATTGGACTACAAATTAATTTCAAATTCAATGTACTATAAATATTTTTTGACATGTATATGTGTGTGCACACGGATGTCTATTGCGTATTCCAATTCTTAAGTTTAACATGTTCCAGTTGAATCCCCCACATACTCTACTTCCTTGGTGGGTTTTCTTCTCATAGTCTACATTTTACCCATTAATAAATACTATTGGTCTTATTTATAGCCCCAGTTCATTTTGTGTCTGCTGGAACAGAATGCCAGAGACTTAATTAATAGCTAATACATAGAAAGAGACCAGTTGGGGCATTCAGTGCCAAGGATCCAGCATCAAGTAATGGCCTCTCTGCCATTCTATCTTATAATATAAGGCAGAAGGGCCAAAAAAGAGCCATTTGAAAAGGATAAAATCCTGTGGGTGGAACCCTCATGATCTAATCACCCATTAAAGGCCCCACTTTCTGCTATACCATTATGTTTTCAGTTGTATTTACACATGAGTTTTAGAGGGAAACAAACATACAAATTATCATAACTTTCAAATACATGTCAAGTCCACCCATTTAAAACCATGTGTTATAGTGACCATGGTTCTGTGGTCCAAGTGTTTCGCGCTATCGTCATTTGTGACCTGGAACACTGAAGAGTCTCAGAACAAGTCTGTTTCTGTCATTCCTAAGCATGTGACATGGCTATCACTTGCCTTTTCTTAATTTTGGCTGTTTCTAGATTTCTGTACTTTGATGGTCCTACTTTTGAGTGGTTGATGTATTTTTGGTGAGGGGAACCTCTTAAAGATTTGTACTTTTGTGTCTCCTAGGAAGGATACCACATGTCTTTATTAGACATTGTCATTCTTCTGGGCTGTCTTCAGAAAATCAGGCACTGAGCTGTCAAATTTTAAAATAATACTAATGATTGTATTAATCAAGTTAGATGGTATTCAGTCGCCTCTGAGCTGAGAAATCTGAGGAATAATTCCAGGGGGAAAAAGCTTGAAAAGTGTTTCTGACAAATATTTTACTTAAAGTATTTCTTACCCCCCCCCCAAAGGTGGGCTTTGAAAGCCATCTATCACCAAAAGATTCTGAATACAACAAAATATGTGTTTTCAGCTTTAAACTCTGTCTTAGTGTGTCTGGAAAAGAATTTATTGAGGACCAAATGTACTCAGCTTGGAATGAGCTAATTCAGAGGACAAGCATTGACCTTGTATTTAGAAAGATCTCTCTTCCCAGTGACAGAGTTAGAAATGAATGCAGCTCTCTTCAGTGTATGGCAGGAAGACACGATGAAGGTGTTTAGGTCACATTAGAATGCTAAACAGCCATTAATATCCACAGTATGGAAAAAAATAATTGTCAGATGATTTTACATAAAGTTTTCCCTTACATTTCCATTCTGTAAGAGGATCATTTGCCAGTTTGACTAAAATGTTATGATTTGGTAACAGGTGTTGAAACAGAAAGCTGTTAATGGTGCCTGCCATAAGATTTAGAGGTTATAAAAAGTCTTACATAGTTTACATTTTTCCATGGCATTAAATCATTTTTGAAGGCAGGAAACTAACTAATCGTTTGACTAGAGAGAGACATAGAGTCAAGGCTCTGACTCTAAGTTCATCTCTCACTTGTAAGTAAGAGTGTGGACATCTGCCTTTAAACTGTGATATATATTTGTCCTTTATCTGATACCTTTTTCTCTCTATCCCCTCAGTTGAGACCTCCATAAGCCAGGGATGCCTGAAAGGGGATATCCGTAAGCTGCTTGTCGATTTGAGCTCTCATTTCTTTCCTGATGAGGGATATGTCTGAGTGGAAGCTAATTTCTTCAGTCACACTAGACTCTTTCCCACATCTCACTATAGGCACACTTTACAGAGTCACATCTCTCCATCTGATATCCCATTGCAGAACTTGTGGAGACACTCCTGAGTGGAGGGCTCGACTGAGATCCGTACATATGTCATTTGCCTTGGGGATTTGTTTGATGCACACTCACAGGCCCACTGATGAATACTACATTAAAACTTGCTTTTATCTCTTTGCAGGGAAAATGAGTTTCAGTCATTTTTTTTTTAAATCAGAGTAGATAGCTATCAATGATATTTTTTGATGAGCTTTCTCTAAGTTCATGATTTCCTTGTGTTCTAGTTACTTTTCAATTGCTATGAAGAGGCACCATCACCAAGAGAATATATTCATATACACACATATATATATACACATATATATATAAACATTTAATTGATCATGGGCTTGCTTACTGTTTCAGAGGGTGAGTCCATAACCATATGTAAGGTAGCATCGCAACAGGCAGGCAGGCATGGCACTATAGCTAAGGATTTACGTTTGATCTATAAGCCAGCAAGAGAGAGGGGCAGGGAGGGGGAGACTGAGACAATTAATTCTTCCATTGGGGGCCACACCTCCTAATTCTTTTCCAAATAGTTCCACCAACTATGAATCAAATATCCAAGTACATAAGGCTACTTACTCAGACCACCATACCCTGTCTTTGTGCAAAGAGAAATGTTAGACACATACTAAAACAATTTTTGGAAATAAAAAAAAATCTACAAAATTCAAGAGAAGACATTGGAAAACTAATGTATTTTAATCTGCCTTGTAGCTCCTTATAGTCATAATCATTCCATAGTAAATTAACACTGGATTTATTCAATATATAATATTTGATAATGGATGGATGATATCACTTCTAATACACAATATACTCTGCTGAAGGAGACTTGAACATTGTAATATATAGGTGCTAAGTGGCAGCCACTCCAGTCAGGAAAACAGGTGGACTAATTGTAGATTTTGACCTCCCCCGTCTCCCCTATAAATCCAACTCTCCAGTCTTATTCCTAGATCTGTAGCATACCACCTGCTTTGACCCCTTTCCTCTCTGCCCGAAACTTCAGTGGAGCGCACAGAACTTCCCCTCTATATATCCTTCACACTCATCGCTTTATTTTACCTCCCAACCCCAGCCATTCCATGGGGACCAAAGAAGCAAGTAGGCCAACTAAGCATATAGGATAGTTTCAAATCTTCAGTTACCCCGAATCCAATCCTCCAGTCTCAGGATTCTCAGGATGCCCAGTTCTGTAGCAGAGTGCCTATTGTGGGTTCTCCTCACTCTCTATCCTCATTTTCAGGAGGGTTAAGCAGATCCTGATGAAAACATCCCACTTTTTCCCTCCCGTGGACCTCTTCACACTACGCCCTCCTAGCCCATCTCCATTCATAAGTATCAGATCTTAATGCCTAGAAACATTTTACCCTGAAACTCCAGTGTCCACATCATTAGGATACCAGGATAATTTCCTACTAGGCAACACACAGCCACCACACCCTCCTAAGCACTAGAGAGAGCAACAGAAACCAAGGAACATACCCTTTAAGGCAGAGACCTTAAAATAGCCTTTAAGAATATGATGGAGGTCTTTAAAAAGAAAATGAATAAATCCTTTAAAGAAGTTCATGAAAACACAAACAAACCATGGAAGGAAAATAATTTAAGACATGAAAATAAAATAGAATCAATAAAGAAAACACAAACCAAGGGAAATCTTAAAATTCCATATTAAGATATCAAACAGGAATCTCAGAGGCGAGCCTCACTACCAGAATATAAGAGGTGAATGACAGAATCTCAGGCACTGAAGACGTGATAAAAGATATGGGTACTCTCATCAAATAAAATGTTAAATCTAAAAAACTTCCATCATAAACATCCAGGAAATCTGGGATAATGTGAAAAGATCAAATCTAAGAATAATAGAAATATACAAATGAGATAAAACATAGGTCAAAGGCCTAGAAAATATTTTCAACAAAATCACAGAAGAAAAATTTCCTAATCTGAAGAAGGAGGTGCCTATAGAGGTACAAAGCATACAGGACACCAAATATACTGGACCAGAAAAGAAGTCCCCTAGGTGTATAATAATCAAAACCACTAAACATACAGAATAAAGAAAGGATATTAAAAGCTACAAGGGGAAATGACTAAGTAACAGACAACATTTGACCCCTCAATGGAGACCCTAAAAGCCATAAGGCCCTGGAAAGATGTTCTATAGATTTAAAAAGACCACAGATGCTAACTCAGACCATTATATTCTTCTATACCCAGCCAAATATTCAGTTATAGTAGATGAAGAACATAAGCCATTCCACAATAAAACTAAATTAAGTATTATCTATTCATAAATCTGATCCCACGGAAGGCACTAGAAGAAAAACTCCAACCTGGAGGGATTAACCACAATTAAGAAGAAAAAAAGGAATAAATAATCCAAGACCTAATCAACAGATAGGAGAAAAAACCCACATCACAATAACAAACTAACAGGAATTAACAAACATGTTCATTGATATCTTTCAACATTAATGGTCTCAGTTCCTCAATAAAAAGACACAGAATAACAGGATGGATGCAAAAGGAATATCCATCCTTCTGCTGCATCCAAGAACCATAACTTAACATCAAATATAGACATCAGCTCCAAGTAAATGGGGTGAAAAAGTATTGCGAGCAAATGGACTTTGGAACAAGCTTGTATAGCCATTTTAATATTTGACAAAATAGACATCAAACAGAAAAAAGAATCATAAGAGACAGGGAAGCACACTACATACCTGTTAAATGTAAAATCTACCTTTTATGGAAGACATTGCAATGCTTAACATTTATGAGCTAAACACAAAGGCTCTCGGGTTCATAAAAGAAATATTAATACAGCTAAAATTACATATTTGCCCTTACACACTGATAGTGGGAGATTTCAATACCTCACTCTTGCCAACAGATTATCCAGATAATAAATGAACAGAGAAATGTTGTTGCTAACAGACATTATAAATCAGATAGACTTAACATATTTACATAGCACTTCATGCAAACACAAAAGTATACACACACACACACACACACACACACACACACACACACACACACACACACTCAGCACCTCATGGAATTTTCTCTAAAACTGATCACATATTCAGAAACAAAGCAAGTCTCAACAGATACAAGAAAATTAAAATAGTACTCTGCCTCCTAACTGATACATTGAAGCTGTGTATCAATAACAACAGATACAATAGAAAGCTTACAGACTCATGGAAACTGAACAATTCCTCCTAAAAGACAAATGGATTAAGACAGAAATTAAGAAAGAAATCAAAAACTTTCTAAAATTGAATGGAAATGAATACACTCTAAAACAAGTAATCACAGCCAAAAGGAGCAGACAACAAGAAATACTCTAACTCAGGATGAAATCAATAAAATAGAAAAAAACAAAACAAAACAAAAAAAACAAAAAACAACCCTAAATTGCAAAGAATCAGAGAATTAGCTCTTGAGAACATTAATAAGATCCAAATTGACCAACAGGTTGATAGAAAATATCAAAATTAACAAAAGATGAAAATCTAAATATTACAACAGAGCTCAAGGAAATCTATAGAATCTTAAGGACATACTTTAACACCTATACTCCAACAATCTAGAAAATTTAATTGAAAAAAATATTTTTCTTGCTACATACCACTTACTAAAGTTAAATTAAGATCAGATAAGCAATTTAAATAGACTGATCACCCCAGTGAAATGTAGGCTTTTGTCAAAAGTCCACCAACTAAAAAGCAACCCAGGGACAGATGGTTTTAGCATAGAATTCTACTAGACTTTCAGAGCAGAGTTAATGTCAATACTCCTCAAATTATTCTGCAAAATAGAAACAAAATGAACACTGTCCAACTAGCTTTTAAGGCCGCAGTTACCCTGATAACCAATCACATAAACACCCAACAAAGAAATAATATTACTGACCAGTTTCCCTTATGAACATCAGTGCAAAAATACTTAATAGAATACTTGCAAACCAATTCCAATGACATGCATAAACAAACAAACAAACAAACAAACAAATAAATAAATAAATAAATAAATAAATAAATAAATAAATAAATAAATCATTCTCCTGTTCAAGTAGGTTTCATCCCAGAGAGGCAGAAGTAGTTCAGCATATATAAGTTGATAAATGTTATCCACCATATAGAAAGAAAAAAATCCCACATGGTCATCTCATTAGATGCAGAAAAGGCCTTTGACAAAACCTAATGTTTCTTCATAATAGAATTTCTAAAGAGATTACGGATACAAGGAACATATGTCAGCATAATGCAAACACTTTACAAGAAGCCCCTGGCCAACATAAAATTAAGTGGTGAGAATCTCAAAGCATTCCACAAACATTAGGAACAAGACAAGGCTGTCCACTCTCTTCATACCTATTCAATTTAGTACTTAATTCTTAGATAGAGCAATAAGATAGCTAACTGATGGAGATCACAGGATACAATTGGGAAATGATGAAGACAAAGCTTATTTATGTTTAGATGATAGAATAGTACACATAAGTGACCCTAAAAATTTACTGGAAAGCTACAGCTGCTACTGTAGAAATTCATTAGCAAAGTAGATGGATACAAAATTAGATCACAAAAGTCAGCATCCCTTCTATATACAAGCAACAAACAGTCTGAGAAAGAAATCAGGAAAACAATATCTTTTGTTTTGCCTCAAACAATATATCTTCAGATAACTCTATCCAAGTAAGTGAAAGGCTTGCATGATAAATGTTTAAGACAATTAAGAAAGAAACTGAAGAATATATCAGATGATAGAAACCCCTCACACTCATGTATCAGTAGGATTGATACAGTAAAAATGGCCATCCTTCCAAACGCAACCTACAGGCTCAATGCAACCATATCATAATTTTAACACAATTCTTCATAGATCTTGGAAGGACAATTTTGGACTTCATATGAAATACACACACATGGGCTGGCACCTTGAAGCACATTCTCTGCAGAGGAACACCTAACCAAGTATTGATTTTGAGATGAGGAAACTGGACTTGCCTGGAGTGGATGTGTCACATTGAGCTGACCCACTTTAGGACTTCTTGCCCTTTTGGGGAAGGGGATGGTGGGATGGGAAGGGGGGAAACTAAAGGCTGACTGGGAGGGATTGGGAGGAGGGAAGGGAGGGGGAACAGGAGGATACATGGATAAAAAAGACATTTTTTATAAAAAATAATAAAATGAAAAAATAAAAAAGAAATACACACACACACAAAAGAAAGAAAGAAAAAGAAAAAAGCAGACTAGCTAAAATAATCCTTAATATTTAAAAAAGTGCTGGAGGCATCACCATCCCTAACATCAAATTTACTACAATTGTACTACAGTGCTAGAGCTATAGTAACAGAAACAGTATAGTAACAGCACAAAAACTAACACATTGGTCAATGGATACAAAGATAAAACCCAGACACAAATCCATATACCTATGGACTCTGGACTTTGATAAACAAGCCAGAAATAAACATTGGACAAAAAGACAGAATCTTAAACAGATTGTCCTGGTCAGACTGGATGGCTCCATGTAGAAGAATCCAAATAGACCCATAGTTAGCACCTTCCACCAAATTCAGTTCCAAATGGACCAAAAACCTTAAACTAAAGCCAGATACACCAGGCCTGATAGAAGAGAAAGTGGGGTGTAGCCTTGAATTCATTGGCACAGGAGAGGACTTTCTCAACAGAGGACCTTTAGCACAGGCACTAAGATTAACAATAAATAAGACCTCATAAAACTTAAAAGTTTCTATATCGCAAAGTACAGCATTATTTTTTGACCTTTTATTTTGAAGTTATATATATATATATATATATGTATATATATATATATACATATATATATATATAAGCATTACCAAAGTTCTTTTTCCCTTCTCTCCTCCCACACACCCCCAAATTTCCCCCAGTGCCCCATTCACTCCTTAAAGAGGATAAGGTCCCCTCCCATAAAGAATCAACCAAGTCTGGCACATCAAGTTGAGACAGGCCCAAGCCCCTCCCTCCTGTA
Source organism: Phyllotis vaccarum (assembly GCA_033318265.1). Taxonomy (NCBI): domain Eukaryota; kingdom Metazoa; phylum Chordata; class Mammalia; order Rodentia; family Cricetidae; genus Phyllotis; species Phyllotis vaccarum. Next base: position 26,101,978 of record JARWLC010000007.1, read on the forward strand.
TCAAGGCTGAGCAGGGTGTCCCTCTATAAGGAATGGGCTCCAAAAAGTCAATTCATGCACTAGGGATAAAACCTGGTCGTCCCATTGCCAGAGGTCCCACCAACTGCCCAAGCCACACACTGGCATCCACATTCAGAGGGCCTAGTTCAGTGCCATGTAGGTTCCCAGCTGTCTGTTCAGTGAGCTCCCAGTAGCTCCAGTCGGCAGGGCAGCATTATTTGAACAGCCTACAAAACGGGAAAAAGTTTTACCAACGACCCATTGTAGGTGTCTTTATTTCTCTCTTTGGGAGCCCTCCCCCAGCTCCCAAATAAATACACAGGACTTATTCTTACATAAATGCTCAGCCTTAGCTTGGCTTTATTCTAGCCAGCTTTTCTAATTAAAATTATCTTGTTTCTCTTCATGTTTTTCTTCTGGGCCTTTTACCTTTCTTTATCCTATATATCTTTCTTTCCTTCTTACTCTGTAACTGGCTGAGTGGCTGTGTGGCTGGGTGGCTGTGTGGCTGTGTGGCTGTGTGACTGTGTGACTGGGTGGCTGTGTGACTGTGTGGCTTGTGGCTGTGTAGCTTTGTGGCTGTGTGGCTGTGTGGCTGAGTGGCTGTGGGGTTGTGTGGCTGGGTGGCTAGGTGGCTGGGTGGCTGGGTGACTGGGTGGTTGGGTGGCTGGGTGGTTGGGTGGCTGGGTGGCTAGGTAGCTGGGTGGCTGGGTGGCTAGGTGGCTGGGTGGCTGGGTGACTGGGTGGTTGTGTGGCTGGGTGGCTGGCTGGGTGACTGGGTGGCTGGGTGGCTGGGTGGCTGGGTGGCTGGGTGGCTGGTGACTGGGTGACTGGGTGACTGGGTGGCTGGGTGGCTGGGTGGCTGAATGGCTGTGTGGCTGTGTGGCTGTGTGGCTGGCTGGCTGTGTGGCTGTGTGGCTGGCTGGCTGTGTGACTGTGTGTCTGTGTGGCTGAGTGGCTGTGTGACTGGGTGACTGGGTGGCTCGGTGATTGGGTGGCTGGGTGATTGGGTGGCTGGGTGGCTGGCTGGCTGTGTGGCTGTATGGCTGGGTGGCTGGGTGGCTGGGTGATTGTGTGGCTGTGTGACTGGGTGGCTGTGTGGCTGGGTGACTGGGTGGTTGGGTGGCTGGGTGGCTGGGTGGCTGGTTGGCTGGGTGGCTGGGTGGCTGGTGGCTGGGTGGCTGGGTGGCTGTGTGGCTGGGTGACTAGGTGGCTGGGTGGCTGGGTGGCTGGGTGGCTGGGTGGCTGTGTGGCTGGGTAACTAGGTGGCTGGGTGGCTGGTTGGCTGGGTGGCTGGTGGCTGTGTGGCTGGGTGGCTGGGTGACTGGGTGGCTGGGTGGCTGGGTGGCTGTGTGGCTGTGTGGCTGGGTGGCTGGGTGGCTGGGTGACTGGGTGACTGGGTGGCTGGGTGACTGGGTGGCTGGGTGGCTGGGTGGCTGGGTGGCTGGGTGGCTGGGTGGCTGGGTGACTGGGTGACTGGGTGGCTGGGTGACTGGGTGGCTGGGTGGCTGGGTGGCTGGGTGGCTGGGTGGCTGGTGGCTGGGTGGCTGGGTGGCTGGGTGGCTGGGTGGCTGGGTGGCTGGGTGACTGGGTGGCTGGGTGGCTGGGTGGCTGGTGGCTGGGTGGCTGGGTGGCTGGTGGCTGGGTGAGTCTCCCCTAGACCCTGGCATCCTCCTCTCCTTTTCCTTCTCTTGCTCCTCACTCTCTTGCTCTTCTCTCAAGCCTAGATTTCTTCTCCTGTTTATTCTCTCTGTCTGGAAGCCCCGCCCCTGATCTCTCTCCTGCCTATCTATTGGTTGTTCAGCTCTTTATTAGATAGGTCAGGTGTTTCAGGCAGGAAAGCAACACAGCGTCACAGAGTTAAACAACATAAAGGATGCAGCACAACTTTGCATCATTGAACAAATGTTCCACAGCACAGACAAATGTAACCCATAAGTTAATATTCCATGACAAGCCGTCTGTCTGATAGAGGGCTAATACCCAAGCTATATAAAGAACAACAGCAACAAAAAACAAAACAAAAAACCCAACCAACCAACCAACCAAACAAACAAACAAACAGCCCAATTTTGACAATTGGTACAGATAAAAACAAAATTCTCAGGAGTGTACTCAAATGGATGAGAAACACTTGAAGGAATGTTAAACATCCTTAGTCACCAGGGAAATGGAAATCAAAAGTACTTTGAGATTTTTACAGGACACCTACTAGAATGGCTAAGATCAGCATAACAAATGATGGATTGTGCTGCCAAAGATGTGGAGCAAAGGGAGCACTCAGCCTTAACTGATGAGTCTGAGAACTTGTATAGCTACCATGTTGATAAGTGTGGTTGTTCCGCAGAGAGATGGGAATTAATCTACCTCTAGACCTAGCTGTACTACTCTTGGGCACATACCCAAAGACCACTTCATCTTACCACAGAAATACTCATTGCTACTCTATTTATAAAAACCAGAAACTGGAAACAACCTAGATGTTATTCATAGAAGATTGGATAAGGGAAATGTGGTCCATTAGTCCAATGGAATATTACTCAGCCATTTAAAAATGAAATTCAAAGGGAAATGATTAAAACTAGGAAAAAGTCACAGTGAATTAATGCAGAAAGAGAAATATGCTTTGTATTCAATTATATGTGGATGTTAGCCATTATAAAATTGATATGTAAGCTCCAATCCATAGAACCACAGAGGTGAGGTGTAATGTAATAGTCTTTACAGGACAGGGAAATAGAATAGACAGCTATGGATGGATGGCAGGGGACTGGAATGGGTGGGAGGTCAGAGGAAAGAGGCTGATGGGGGAATATGGAGAGAGACCAATAAAATAAGGTCCATCTGAGGGGTAATATGGAAACCCAATATAGTAGAAGCTTCCTAACATATATACATACATGAAGGCAATCTAAATAAATCACTAAATACTGTGGTAGACAGAGCCCCAACTGAACATCCCTTGTCACCAAAAGAAGCTTCCAGTACCAGGAATTTGTTGCATCTAATTGAGCTGTTGACTTAAGGGGTCCCATAGGAAACTCTAAACAACCTCAGCTGTTGCTAAGACGATAGATTTTTTTTCTACAAATGGACTGCAAGGCCCCAATATTGAATACAACACCTACATAACTCAACTCACTGAACATAGAAAAGTTGAGCTGATGCCTCTATAGTCTTCACTCATTCATTCTAGAATCTTTGGCACAGGAAGGTGCTCTGCAAGCTACCAAAGGAACAAAGGAAAGAACCCAGCCACAAACCCTTTGATCTGCAGTGGTGTCTTCCCTGCAAGATATGCTAATGTAGTGGTGGCACAAAGCCTTGTGGGAGTGACCAGTATCTGATTTGATTTCAGACCTACCTTGTTTGGATGATGAAGAACCTGATACCAGATAGCCCAGAGACCTAGGCTAAAGCCAAGTACCACTGTTCTAAAACACAAAATAACAACAGAACCCCTCACAATAAAAGGACTCTTAGTGGCATCCTGTTCTACTTATACATCAATGCCTTCTTCAGCCGTTAGCAGAGAAGCTTCCTCCTGTGGCAGATGGAAACAAACAGAGACAATATACAATATACAACAGACAATATACAGAGAGACCTTGGAATACTCAGCTCGAAAAGGAATGTCTCCACCAAATCCCTGCCATGGGCTTAGGAAAGTCTGCTTAAGAGGAGGCAGAAAGAGTGTATGAGCCAAATTGGGAAGACACTGAGAAAGCAAGGCCCCCTAAGTCTACCTGAGCAAAGCTCATATGAACCCAGGGAGACTGAGGCAGCATGCCCAGGCCTGCACCAGACGGAATTCTAGATCTGAAAGGGTAAATGGATGCACACCCTAAACCCTCACCCAGAGCAATCTACAAATGATAATCATTGCAAATGATTTCACTAGAGAAACAAAGAATTCTCAAGAATAAACTGCTTGACCAGCAGTAGATGGCCAACAAACTAAACAGCATTTTTTGGGGGGGAGGGGGTTCCTTTCCTTATAATGTCATGTCTGGGCTTTTCCTTTATTTTTTAAGATGTATCTTTTTGTTTTCTGTTTTATTATTTATATATAGCTTTTCTTCTCTCCCCCCTCCCACTGCTCCTTCTTCCCGTATATATCACAGCTTCTAGGTTAGTGCTTTGATGAGATTTATAAGTGTATGGATGAGTGGGTCTCTGCCTCTGTATCTGTTTTTTGTGCCTTTTCCCGGGCTCTTTCCCTTCTGATCCTTTTGTCCTGTTTTGCGGATAGTTTTTGTTTTGTATTCATTATAGTTTATTATCTCTTAAAAGCCTTTTTTGCTTTTTAATAGAGACAGAGTGGATGTGGGAGGGAGGGGAAGTAGTGAGGACCTGGGAAGAGCAGAGGGAGGGAAACCATGATCAGGATATATTATATAAGAAAAAAAAAAATCTCTTTTCAATAAAAGAAATAAAATGGAGTGCCATGACAGGGGCTCTAAAGTTCATATACTCCATTGCTTCTCCCCATTTCCTAGTCCCGTCTTCTAGGTAGTATTTAACCAGCTCTGGCCAATGCCCTGTGACTCATGTGATCTGAATCAGTGCAGATTTAAGGGTGGGCACACATTGGCTATGTTGTCCATTTCTGGCATGGCAACCTTGAGTATTGTGTGTCAGCAGTCATGGTGATATTACAGGTATGGTAGCGTCCTCCATCTTGTGCCCTAGGTACATGCAATACCTTTCCGACTATTCTAGGTTAGGCATCTCCTAGCTAATCTGTGTTGAGCCGCTACGTTTAAGATCTTCATTTTGTCAGCATACTTTGCTCAATAAAGCATTTTCTTTTGACAGATAATGTTTCTGAGCTTCTTTTAACATACCATATAATGCCAAATGTAGATATTTAAGAACAGGGTGTACATCCTTCTGCATGGAAAAGAGAGGAACAGTATCACATTTAAGCTTATCAAAAATCTGAACAAGCTGTCCTTATTTGCACATGTTGGATGGATAATGAGATTAATAAGAAAAAACCTTTGATAAGGCACATTATGAATAGAAAATACTGTCTGATTTTTTCTCCTTTTCTAAATATACCATGCAGATGTAAAGGCACCTGGTCATCTTAGGAATCAAAATTGTGGTGGTCTGATGTGGAGATTCAGCAGTGGGGTCCAGTCCCCTGCAGCTGTTTCTGATGCACAGTTCATTGTTCGTCCCAATTAGAACCTCCTCTTTTGCCATACCATTTCCTCTTCTGTGGCTGATTTGATCAAACGTTCTATTGTTTAAGCCCAAAACATAGCTTTACCAAATCAGCCACAGTATTGTTCTATGCTTGTCATTCGTTACATTATTCTTCATCAATGCTCACAATGCTAATATCTGTAAAGAGTCTCTGAATCTCTAATGAAGCTTTTCAAATCCACTTGGCTGCAAGTAGTCTGTGAACAGAGCTTTCTTCCTTCTACATTTTTTTTAAAAAGAAAATCAAAACGATTCAGTCCTGTATGGGTCATGACAATGCCAAACAGATGCAAATAAATATTAAAGTAATATATTTTTCGTTTGGATCACAGCCCAAATTCTTTGCCCCAGAAAATTACCCAAATGCTCTAGTGCACATGTGGTTTATATTTAAGGTGTAATGAGCTGTTCAAATAGAGAAGGGCAGGCAACCATATTAAAAATAAACATCAAATTTTAACAAAGACACATCCACTTAGATTGCAAATAGCCCTAATGGTTTCAGCTTATTGCAGCTACTTCAGTGTGTAGCATCTTTGATTGGAAGCCAGTTTCCAGTTTTGATGTCTCTTAGTGAAGCTGAAAAGGTTGCTGGGTATAATTCTTTGATGAAATAATTATTCAACTGTGGTCATATTGTGAGAGTGAGTACAGTCTATAATGAGAGGGTAGAAACAAGTGTAGTCTAGGGACAAAATGGGATATGAACATCTGAGATTGTCCAAGACTCGTGACTCCATCCTCCTCTGAAGTTTATCTATTTGCAATAGGTATACTGCTAGAGCTCACTGACTAGTCCTGTGGTGCTCAGCTCTGTACTATGATGTCATTGTGTTATGCAGCATTGTTCAGAAAGCCTGAAGAGAAGTACCTAGTATACTCTACTCTCCTTACTTGAGATGTATGGACACCTACAAGGCATGTTCTGACTACTTATGACACACAAACACACACACAGACACACACACACACACACACACACACACACAGACACACACACACACTCCAAGACACAAATTTATCATACTTTTTTTTTTTTCTCAGTGAGTGATATTTATCACCAAGGGAATGATCTTAACACTCATTTCAAAAAAAGTGCTGTGCTTGGATGTCATCTTTACATGTCTTAGGGTACCACTGAGCTCCTATATCTCAGTTTGTGAATTATAAGATGCTACCTTCCTTTTAGGTCTTCCAAGTATTAACCAATAAAGTACAAAACAATCTTGAAATGAACTAAGCAATCATTGATTTATACATTGCCTAAGGCCTTCTGGTAGTTGGCAACACTACCCCCCTCTTTGCTGGCTAGGGAACGAGGAAGAAATGATGTGATTCACCCCGACTCAATCTGAATGACAAGTATCCAGTTTTGCCAATAGGATATGGGGCACACAAATAAAACGGAGTGGTATTCTCTAGGCTGTGTAACATCAGTCAGTACATTAATTGCATTATCAAATTAATTACTGGCTTCAGGATTAACTATGGTCAGTTAACCTGGTTGTGCTGACATCTCAAAAATCATTTCAAATCCTTAGATTCTTTTATTTGCTGTGGTCTTTATACAGATTTTTTTTTTTTTTTTAAACCTGTGATAGCTAATCTTAGGTGGCAATTTGATTAGATCTGGAGTTAGCTAAGAAACAAACTTCTGGACTATCTGTGAGAATAATTCATTAGGAGCTGAAGGGAAAAGCCTTTCTGAGAGAACACCTCTTTCTAATGGTGGCCCAGATAGAAAGAACTCTGAAAGAAAGGCCTGTTGCTTTGATTTGCTTACCTTCACACCTTGCAGGTGAGCACAACTATTCTGTTGCTGCCTCAACTGCTGTGACTCCTCACTAAGATCAGAATCCAGTTTCTTTGACTTTCCTACATGGGCTGAAGACAGCTTTTCAGGGGTTCATCAAGCATTCACTGTGAGCCCAGGACTATTGTGGGGTCCCAGTTGAGGATGAAGCTACTACCTAGTCAGTTCTCAGCTCTCCAACACATAAACTACTGTTGTGGACTACCCTGCCTATATCATGAAAGCCAATCTAATAAATCTCCTTTATAATACGTATTTACTCTATAAATTTTGTTCTTCTACAGAAGAGTGCATGCTTGTTCAGCCTCTATGCATCTGAAGATAGTTCCTTAGAAAACCGGAAATTGATCTACTTCAAGACCCAACTATAGTACTCTTGGGTATATACCCAAAAGATGCTCCATTCTAACACATAGTGGCTTTATTGATAACAGAAAGAAACTGGAAACAACCTAGTTGTCCTTCAACAGAAGAAAGGATAAAGAAAATGTGGTATATTTACATAATGGAGTATTACTTAGCTCTTTAAAAAATGATATGAAATTTGTGATTAGATGGATAGAACAAGAAAAAAAATCCTGAGTGATGAAACCCAGATATGGGAATACAAACATGATATGTACTCACTTATAATTGAATATTAGCTGTTACGCAAAGGATAATCACACTGCAGTCAACAGACCCCAAGAGGCTAAGTAGCAAGGAGCTCCATGGGGAGGATATGTAGATCTCCTTGGGAAACAGAAAGATTTTTGTGCATAGACGGGGCAAATGGGGATGGCAGGAGAGGGATCAGATTGGGGAGGAGAGACAGAGGGAGAGTATGGGGACAGATGATTGGAACTGGGGTACATTTAGAGGTGATAGAGACACCTTGTGCAGTGGAAACTTCCTGGAACCTATGATGGTGATCTTAGGGAGGACTCCTAGTAATGAATGATATGGCGCCTGATCCACCATTTTCTGTAACCAGGGAAGGCTTCCCATGGTGGGACTGGGACACCAATCCAGCCATCAAGTCTTTGACCCACAACCAGTCCTGCCTGCGAGATATGCTTGAGCAAAGATGGTGGATTGTAGCTTGTAAAAGTGGCCAACGAATGACTGTTCTAACTGAAGGTCCATACCGGAGAAGGGACCTCATGTCCTCCACTGCCCGGATGGTCAGGAACTGGAAGGCAGATGGCCCAGAGACCTAGAGTAGAAATCCCAAATAGGACTAACCCCCAAAATCAATGAAATAATCCTGATGATATTATGCTATACTCAAAGATCAGTGCCAAGCTCAGTTGCCATGAGGGAGGCTCTCTTCAGCAGCTGATCAGAATGGATGCAGAGACCCACATCCAAACATTAGGTGGAGCACTGGGACCGTGAAGAAGAGAGGAAAGAAGGATTGTAGGAGCCAGAGGAGTTGAGAACACCAGGAGACCATGACCCCTAGAACCAAATAAGCAGAGCTCATAGGAGCTCACAGAGACTAGAGCAGCAATTATGGGTCTTCCCAGGGTCTGACCTAGGTGCCCTACATGTATATTATGGCTATTTAGCTTAGAGATTTTGTGGGACTCCTCACAGTAGGAGTTGGGTGTCTGGCTCTGTTGTTGCCTGTCTTTGGGACCTTTGACTTCTACTGGGCTGCCCCATCCAGTCTTGACATGAGAGTTTGTACCTAGTCATTGCATCTTGTTATGCTGTGTTCGGTTGACATAGAAGGGAGGCCTGCTCTTTCCTGAAGGAAAGCAGGGTTGTTGGGAAGACTTGGTAGAATGAGAAAAAAGAGGCTGTGGTAGAGATGCACACCACATGTGGTAGGAGTGAGATATGAAAATGTGTGTGATGGTACTGAAGGCTTTAAACTTTCCACATCTGATGGGCTACCCTTGGCAGAGGATGCATGCCCACCCCGCTCTGGGAAGCACTGCCATTTCTGTTCTTGCCTATGAGAATTCATTCTACCTTGATTGTGGACCAGGCAATGCCTTTCTGTAAGAAGATATGTCTAGCAAGACAAAGCTGATACTTCTCATTTTCTACTCACTTTTGTCTCTAGAGCTATAGCCAGACTCAAGGCTAAGCAGATCCCTAAAGGTGAGGAAAACTCTGACCCACGAGGTGGTGCCCTATACCCTAAAAGAACTTAATGGATTTTCTTATTCATATAAGCATAAGCCTGGAGACTGTATAGGAATGGACTTTAAGGGTATAGAGTAATGTTGGAAGGAGTATACTCCCAAATCAGAAACTTTATTGATATGGGCCCATCAAGAAGACATTCTGGGTTTAAAGTTATAGTTCACACAGGAAAAAGGGTATCAATAACTTATTTGACTCATTGACCGACATAATGGACCAAAACATGCCCTACTGTGAATGAGCTGGAGATGCCTGAATTGCTTGGTTTAATGATGATGCAGTGTTCAAAGACTCAAGGATGCTGAATTGTATTTACTATGTAGAACCCAATCCTCTACAGTGCAGAGGTCCAAAAGATGCACCCTTCTGCTGATGCTGAAAGGGACTGATTTGTGCAAGAGTTTGAAACTTTGGGTTAGAAAGCAGAGCTTAATGGTCATTCTGGTGGGGGGTTGGAAGGCCAGAACACTGAGAAGTTGGACCATTGTTGAGATGAAACTGACCATGTGGTTCTTTTTTTTTTTCTTTTAATTTAAAAGTTTTTCTTTATCTTTTCTTTTTTATTTACATACCAACCACAGTTCCCCCCCCTCCCAGCTCAGCTTCCCCCCCACATCCACTCTTCAGTGAGGATAAGGCCTCCCATGGGGAGTCAACAAAGTCTGGAATATTAAGTTAAGGCAGGACCAAGCCTCCCTCCTCCCCCCAATCAAGGCTTAGCAGGGTTCTTAAGCCTTGGAACTGGTTTATGTGAGGAATGTGGATAGATCTCCAAGTACACGAAGAAGGAACAGTTACTGGAAACTTCAGTGAAGTTTCCTCAGCACTGCTGAGGAAGAGAGCTGGAGCCAAGACCACAGACCAAGACCACAGACGAAACTGGCATCTCTGAGTCCCTTTCTGTAGGGCTTTGGTGAGGAGAGCTGCCCTACCCTCCTCTGGGACACTCCATGGCATACCCAACTCTTCGATACCCTACAAAGAGTTGTGTTGTCCCAGGTAGGAAAATTCTTACTTTCTCTCCAACAGGGAAAGGGATCAGAATTCCTGAAGAGCTCGACATTTTGCATTTTAGAAGAAGGGAAGGGTTTCATAAAGCTGAATGTGCAGGGCAGATTTAGGCCACTGGTTGAACAGGGATAACAAAAGATAGACAAAGTCCAAATCCTGTGGGAGGTTGGGGACAAATATGAAAGATGTTAGTCTGAAGCAGAGGCAGGAAAACAGAAAAATAAGAATCCCTACAGGCAATTTTATAGCAAAAGTAGAAAACGCAGTAGCTTGACAAGGTGAATGCTGCCTGCCCATTACCAGGAAAGGAAAGAAGCCTTCTTCACTTGTTCTTAGTTAAATTGTATTCCCTATACCATGTTTCCCAGACTCCCCACCCCCTCTGTGTGTATGTGTGTGTCCGTGTGTCCATGTGTGTGTGTTCATGTATGTGTATGTGAGTGTGTGTGTGTGTATGTGATTGTGTGTGGTGTGTGTATGTGGTGTGTGTGAGTGTGCGTGTACGCATGTGTGTATATGTGAGTGTGTGTGCCTGTGTGTGTGCCTGTGTGTGTGTGTAGTGTGTGTGTGGTATGTGTGTGGTGTGTATGTGTGTTTTTGTGAGTGTGTGCATGTGTGTTTGTGTGAACAGTGTGCTCATTAAAGGAAATTCCAAGCATCCAGAAGCATATGCAGTTAGAAGACAGCATTGTCCTCCCCTCTTCTGCTTTTCTTCACCTCTCCAACGTTTTACTAACGACCACACAGAAGAGCTGGTGATGTCCTACCATCAGGGTACTGAAAGAAACTATGGCATCCTGGGAGCTTGTGAAAACCAAGAGTACTCCACACCATCCCTCATCTCTGCAGTCAGAATCTACGTTTCTATAAAAGTCTTGGAGATAATCTGCCTGTGAAGGTGCAAAGTGCTGTCCTATGTTGGTGAAATCATCAAGTCTCACCAGCCATGAGCTATGCTATAGAAATACGTTTGTGTGTGTGTGTGTGTGTGCACATGTGCATGTGTGTGCGGGTGCACATATGTGTGTATATGTGTGCACGTGTGTGTGCATGTGTGCGGGTGCACATATGTGTGTGTGCATGTGTGTGTGCATGTGTGTGTGTGCATGCATGTGTATGCATGTGTGTTTGTGTGTGTGTGGTGTGGCATGCAGAAACAACAAAAATATCTATTATTAGCAGGGAACAAATAATCGTGTCACAGTCACAAGTTGGAACACAAAGCAGTGGGACTCCTTTTTTTCAATGTCACTTGTTTATCATCCCACTGGTACCCTGGGGCCTTTCTTTTTATTACAGGAGATCCACCAATATGCTTTATTAAATGGAAGGAGACCTGTCATAAATAAGCCATCTAACAATGTCTTCACTGCTGACAGAGAAGTACTTAGGCATACATATTCAATATTTTTTTTCAGTAAAATATCCATTAATAATTATGCATGATGATTTTCGGGTTACATAAATCCTATTGCCGAAACAAAGTTAACTTTCAGCTTGGTATGTATCTCTCTTGGGACTCTCTCTTCTCCCCTCTTATCTGTGTAGCTTAGTTGATCAAGCATGGTGGAGGCTCAGCTCAAGAGACAGGCTTGATCCTGACAGCCCTGTTGAGGAATTAGCCGATGTGGTCAGTGCAGGAGGAGAACCTACTATCCATTCTTCCTTCAGTTGTTGCTGCCTGGGGCTACTTTGGATCCAGCTAGTTCTAAGCAGTCTGCTTCCTGTAGCTGCTCCTGCTGTGGCTCAACTTTGAGCCAGAGGGATATTGGCACAGCCCGTGTTCTTTACTCACAGGTGGGGTCCACATGCTTCACCTCAAAGGCTTAGTTGTTCCTGAGTATGTTTACAGAGTTAGGAAGGATGTGGCTGAGTTAAGAAGCGCTTCAAGCCTAAGGACATGCAGGCCTAAGGCACTGTATTTATAGATTAAAGTTCTGGTCCTTTGACCCAGTGGGACTTTATATAAGGCTGTGGCTAGGTCCTGCTCTCTGAGATCTGGATCCAGTTGAGCTACAATGAAAAACATCTCAAAATGATTTCCTTTTATCATCAGTGACCAGAGAGCTGTGCAATAAAGAACAGGAGGCCTTAGAAGAAGTACTCAGGGCTCTTGCCCAAAGGCCCCTGGCTACTTGCGTCTCCTCTCCTTTTCTCAGTGAGACCAGAAGTCAAACACCAGGAGGCTGCTGAGGTCTAATAGAGTTCTGAGGGTGGGATTGTGTTTGCTGGGGTTCAGAAGCATGAGTGGCAAACAGTATGTCTTAGGAACTGGACTGATTGGGATTCTCCATTCAGGGCATAACCCAAGACCCATGAGACACTTCTGTTGAGAGAGAAGCAGGAAGCTATCATATTGAATACTTTTTCTTAAAATATGAAGTTAATGGTTCAGCTAGACTAATCTAATGCATTCACTCATTTTGGTCTATAACTCACCACTGAAGTTGTTAGGGTGAATTTTAAAGCAGATACAGTAAACAACAAAGAAACATATCAAGATCATTCTAGGAAAGGTATATTTTTGTGACCTGAATAATTTTTCAATTTGTTATAGATTCAGAAAGTAGTGGAAGGAGTCATGTCGGATGGCTGGGATATATGAAAAGATGATTTTTGGACAGGATCTATGAGCACTGGATGTGGATTACTAAGCCATTTACAATTCATTACTGCATTGTAAAGATTCATATCCCTTCCATTTTTATCACATCTGAAGCCAAGAATTTTTAAGGGTCATTTAGCTTTCAGAAAACCATGAATTATGTTGAAGGCATTGTTCTTTCTGTGACTTTAATGCTCTCATTTACAGAGAAGTTACAGGAAAATACTTTTGCTTAAGCCCTGAATCTGAACCTCGTACAATCCTGCACATAAAGTAATTTGTCGTTAATGGCTTGCTGGATTCTCTGTGCTCATTGCTGATTATACAAATATTTTTTTAACCTATGATAGAATCCAGAGTAAAAAAAAAACCCAAAAAACTAAAAAAGCTTGTTGTTTTTAGGATAATGAGATCAAGCTTTGCAAACTCAGATACCAAATCACCCAGAACAATTTCAGATTGCATAAAATTCTTGACTCCATCATCAGAGGAATTTCAGATTTCACCTGTCTGGTGTTAAGTAGAGAAAATGAAGTTACTTGTCTCTGAGTCTAACGAGAATGAAATTAAATGAAGTGTTGACCCGTGGGCTGTACTACGTAAAGTAAAAATGGCTAATGGCCAATGGAATTTACTAAGAGACATAAGAGACAAAATTTGGCTGAGAATTGTAAAAGACTTAAATATACTACTGTTCTAACTAGCAGCTAAATTTTATTTTTCTCTTTTGTTCCTTCAAAAGTTAAAGAAGAGACTCACTGAGCCTTAACTTGGGTAGAACTGAAGTGTGAATTGACTGGATTTTCTCTTATGTCCTTGAGCAACTTGACTCTGAGCATCCATTGTAGAATTACTTGTTTGCAGCTTATGTGTAGTTTTGGAATTTGATCATATGGATACCATAATCTTTAAAGCTCTAAAGACAGCGTTAATTAGGAGAGTTTGACAGAGTAACATTTATTGGGAATTTAGCACATACCAGGTCTGTGAATTAGGTCTAAGACTGTTACATTTTTGAAAAAAAAAAGGGGGGGGGGGAGGGGGAGTCTAAAGGAACTTTGTTTATGATAAGCACTTCAGCTGGAACATACATTGTGGGAAACATTTTGTCCTTTGCTGAGAAATCATCCAGCTTTCACTACTTTGTAGCTTCTTAGAATCCAAGCCACGTCAATATACACATATTGACCCTCAAGCCTCAACTGCCCAGGAGCGATTTCTCATGAGGCAATGTTTCTGTGGGAACACGGAGGAATGTTTCTGTGTGTGCGAGCATCTTCCCTTTTATGTGTTTCTCTCTCCCAGAGCTGTGAGATGAAGTCAAAGAAAGCACACAGTGCAGTTTTAAAGATTCAAGGTCAACCAAATCAATAGGATAGACTATACTTAAAAGGATGACAAAACTTTACTGTTTCTACTAATTAACATTGAAAAAATGATTAATAAACTCTCAGATGTCAGATTAATGAAGGTTTATGAGTTATCTTTTGGGGAGAATTTTACCTTGAGTAGGAATGTGTAATTCTTTGAAACCATCCGTCAGTGACATAAAAGCGAACTGAAAATCATCAAAGTTAGAAATTTGTCAATAATAGTATCCAGATCGAGTCTGAGAGGGGGAACAAGAGAAACGTGCTTCAAGGCCAGAGAACAACTTCAACAAAAGAAAAAATTATGCCCTCCAAGTCTTTAGACAAGCTTCTAAACCAGTTTCCAGCTACCAGTCATGCGCAGCGGGCAGGGGCAGAGGGCACACTTTCTCTCCAGGCAGGGAGGTTTGGTTTATATTCTGTTTTTCCTGTATCTGTGCAAACCAGCACTGTGTCTTTGTTCCCACCCTTCCAAAATGGCCGATCGTTAAAGATCAGTTGATCCCCATTATTCATGGATTTTATGTTTTCATACTTGCAAACTTCCTAAAAGTCATGTGTTAGGGCTGGAGAGACGGGCTCAGCAGTTGAGAATACTTGCTGCTTTTGCAGAGGCCCTGGGTTTGGTTCCCAGCACCCATAGGATAGCTCATAACTGTGTGGAACTTCAGTTGTGGGGTTTCAGCATTTTTTTCCTAGCCTCTGTGGACACCTGCATGCACATGGTGCACAGAAACACAGGGTGCTCACATACACAGAGAAAACATCATTAACATTCACATGTAACCCTTGAACTAATGGTTAACTGTACGCCAGTGACTGCTTGTGGCTATGTGGTTGCACGGGGCCAGGGGAATTTCATTCTTTTTGATGCCCTAGATCATTGTCCAGCTTACACAGAACTAAGGGTGACAACCTGTCTTGCTGCCTTTTCTTTTTCAGCTCTAATGATGTAAAATTGCATTCTTCCTGAAGCATACTTAATGATACGTTTTATCATTTTCGTGATTTAAAATTTAAAATGGCAAAGCATTGGAGTACTATCTAAGTGTTCCTAAGCACAATAAAGTTTCAATGGAGAAAACACATATGTTTACTAACTTATGTTTACTTATTAGTTATAGGCTTGGAGTTCAAGGTTAGTGGATTGATAGTATATTGGCTAAGATATTCTGTTATATAGATATAGCAGAGTTATGTCTAAAGCAACTTATGTATTGACTGATAAACGTCATCACTAGATAGTCACAGGTACCTGGTGCTGTATTGGATACTTTTAAGAAGAGCCTTTTACCATTTAAATCAACTTTATGCAGCATAGTTTTGGCGAGGAGAATCAATCCCATAGGATGCTTCTGCAGTCTTTGGATGTCCACCTTGTTCAAGATTGTAACCCCTTCCATCCACCTTGGCACCTCTAGATTATCATTGGATGAACTTGACTTCCCTCTATTTCCTTAAACTCTACCTGTGCCAACACAGTCTTCAAGCTCATCTTACAGAGTTGAAAGGATTATGCTTTCATATAAGAAAATATATTCAACAAGTATGGCACATCTTTGCTAGGGAGTGGATGATCTGAAGCTTTGTAAAGGTTTGTGAAGAATGCAGAGGCATAAATATCAACTCACAATGAATGTAGCCTCTGCTGTGATGGATTGTGGGTAAAAATGTAATGGCAAGCCAGGGGTGGATAATCATGGAGGTGAGGCTGGAGGCAGGAAGGTTTAAAATAGGATGAGGCACTTGGCTTAGGTTTTAATGTGTGTGATGGTGCTTGTCAAAGAAAGGTGTAAAAAATAATTTTCCGATACTGAAGAATTTCAGATTTCATCTTCAGGTTACATGTAAATGTTTATTTATTATGTAGAAAGATATTTTAGTACCTGGATAAATGTTTCTATGATTTTATTCTGGTTACCTGATTCTCTCAATATGTCCCAATGTCTGCTAGCCTCATCTCTAAGAACTTCCTGCCCATCCGGTTCACCTCTCGTTTTTCCTGTCTTCACAATCTTCCCTCCTGCCATATTGACCATTTTGTGTTCATTTACACTTTTGTGGCTTTGCACATGAAGTTCCTTTAGCTAGATAAGCATGACTCTGTAAGCCAGCCAACTAGCCAGCCAGCCAAAAGCATTCCTCCACGGTTTCTGCTTCAAGTTCTTGCCTGACTTCCCTCAATAATGGGCTATAGGCTGTAATCTGAAATAAACTTCTTTCTTACCCCAAATTGCTTCTGATTAGAATGTTTTATCATAGAAACAGAAATCAAATAAGAATCCTGGGATTTCCATGTTCTCCAAGCACCCTGTGGAACATAAACATTAGGATCATAGAGTCTGGCAAAAGGCAGATGCAAAAAAGCTGATGAAAAATAGCCAGACCTAACAAAGGGTGGTGGGGGACAGGGGAGATGGCTCAACGGATAAAAGTAGTTGCTGTGCATTCATGATGATTAGCTGGAGTCTGGACCCCCAAAGCCCTGTGTGAAAAGCTGGGGAATCACAGCAGTTACCTTTTACTCTAGCACTTGGAAGAAAGAAACAGGGGTTCCCTGGGGCAGGGTAGCTAGCTAGCAAGCTGGAATTAGTGAGCTCTGGATTCAGAGAGAGCTGCTGTCTCAATAAATAAAATGGAGAGAAATTGAGGAAGATACTTTGTAGAGGATTGTGTTGTTTCATGGTAAACAATTGTCCCACCCACTGGTTTAATAAAAAGCGCTGATTGACCAAAGGAAGGCAGGAAGTGTGGGCGGGGCTACCAGACTAAGAAAACTCTTGAGAACAGGAAGCACAGAGCAAATGCCAGAGCAGAATGCCAGAGAGATGCCGGAAGAAGCAGAGGACAACTATGCTGCTCTAAAGAAAGGTACCGAGCCATATGGCTGATCAGGAAGAGTCATGGGTTAGATGAAGGGTAGAGAGCTAGCAAGTGATATGCCTGGGCCTGAGGCCGATCAGAAACTATTGTAAACATCTGTGTGTCTCTGTGGGTCTGTGGGTCTGCAGGTCTGTAGGCTTAAACCTTGAGATTAGGCCCCAAAGTCCGGGCCAGAAACCTCATACTACAATTCTTGATGCCAAATTTGCACCTTCACATTCATACTGAATGTACATGTAGCCATACACATGAATATGCATGCATGCATAACACACTCTCACAAATATTATAAAAATAAAGTAGGATGATGGAACCAGAGAGTGGAGAGTGGGCCCATAATTGATAGAAGTTTAGATCTCAAGATTTTAAGAATTAATGTTCAGATAATGTAAGAGCTGGCGATAACTTCAAATTAGCATAGGCAATTGGAGATAGAAGGTGTTGGGTATGGGGGGGGGGGGGGGAGAAAACCAGCCAGTGCAGGAAGAAAGGTGCGTTGTGTTTGAGATGTTCAAAGCTCACATCAGTGGCTATCTGCAGACATAAAGGAGTTTCAGCCATTTCAGGGTTAGTGGTTGGGTTGACCTTCTTTTTTTGGTCATGCAGATGTGGAGGGTGCACCAGAAACCTAGACGAATGAATCCAGACAGAAGATACAATGGGGATGTCCTACCTTATCTTCAATAATAGATAATTGCTTTGTTGTTCAGTGGAAGTTAATTTCATTTCTCCCCTCTTTTGCTTCTGCCACATAATAGGTGCAATTATATCTCACACGCAGGGTGATATAATTAAATATCATCTTTTGTAATGGTGCATTTCCAGAGAGTCTTCCCAGGCAGCTGATTTAGGTACTTGTCAGGCTTATCTCACAACTGATAAATGTTTTCTTCTTGTAGCTTTAATATAACAGGGTATCTGCCTCAGAATGGGAGCCTTTCCAGATAGTCCAGGCAAGCGGTTCGTTTATTGCATTTGACAGCTTTATTGCTTTATCAGTTATCTGCTCAGGGAGGATTTTATTATATGTAAAATACTGACATCAATTATGGGCAGGGGAATTGATTTTTGTTATATAACTTTGATTCATCTCTCATTGTTTGCATGTGCCAGGTTTGATACTGCACACTTTTGTCCTGGTGTATTTGTCTAAACTTATTTTCCTGGTCTGACAAATACAAGTATTAAATTCTCAATTGTTTTATTCTTGTGAGTACTTACACGCTTACACTGTCATAGGTTTGTACAGTTAGCAAATAAAGTACTGTTGGATATATGTGTATAAATAAAGTGTATGGCTAGATGTGATTGTCTAAATAAACTTGAAGTAGTGATCTAAAATTCTCCTTTCACAATTAGGAGCCAACTTCCCTGCTGGTGACTGATTAGAGAAGCAAGTTTAGTATCTGTCTGGGAAAAGTCAGTATATTTGCAGGGTTACGTAGTTGCAGAGATTTGGCCAAGAGAGTAGGCTGGGAACCATTCTCAGGGGACTGAGATGTGGGGGCCAGCGTCCAGAAGGCACAGCCAGGCCTTAGAAAGCAAGCATAGGAAGAATGTTGATAGAGAAGGCCACGCCAGCAGACACTGAGCTTGGGGAGCTGGCAACAGACTCCACTAACTCAGCTATAGGAAGTTGCAGCAGCCTGCCTAGATACCCTGGCAGTTTTTCATGTCATGCTTCTGAGTTTTTCTGCTCAAACTTTTAGGCTTCCTAGAGCTGCCTCTCACCAACGAACAGTCTGAAGTTCTGCAAAGGTCTACTTTTCACCTTTTAGGCAATGATAGACAGGGGCAGCGGAGCAATAGCAGACTCATTAATTGAGAACAGACAAGGTACACTCCACGCTTCCACAGTTTCTGTTGACATCAGGCTGTGGCTAGACTTCATCAGGAATTACAGCTTTCTTTACTCTTCCCCTGTCTCATCCTGTTTCCTGAACTCCTGTGCAGTCTCTCATAGGAGCAGCTCCTGAGTGAATTGTTTGCATTCAGATCCTGAGCTCTGTGTCTGCTGCCCAGGAGCCTGTCCTATGATGGTCAATCAACCAACTGACAAGGTACCCGGCTTATAGCATCAAAAATAATAACCAACCTGGCAATATCAAGTCACCGTGACCGATCATTGTTGTTTTCTAGGCCTAGTAACATAGTTTTAATACCATTTTATTAGTTATTTTTTTGTTAATTGTTTTGAGTCCAATGGGACAGATGTTATTATCATTATTTCTATTTGATAGCTGAAAAAATTGAGGCTTAGATATGTTAAGCAATTTATTCCAGGTTCTTCGGCTAAATTGTAGGAAGTAGGTCTCCAGAGAAGAGTCATCGGGGTCTTTCTGGCATATTATGTGTTGAATCATAGTCTTTAGAAATTTCATTACTGTATAGCACGCCTCAGCCAGAATGTCTGTTTCCGGGCCTCTTCCTAAAGAATGGATGGGATTTGTCCATCAAATAGATGAAATCATGATTAAAAAAAATAAAGACCAGACATTATAATATTCCCAGTCAGTGATCTTTAACAATTAACAGTCTTGTGATTAGGAAGTTTCATCATGTCTGGAGGGTTTGAGGTGAGCACCACTCTATTGCTAGAACAAAACAATAGCAATGTTGTTTGGTGTCTTGTGCGCAGCTTTCAGCTGACCATGTTGAATTTGTGGATATGTCCAGGTGACCTTCATGGGAACCTGGAAAGTGAGGGAAAAAGGCAGGCATGTGAGAAATATTTAGATTCAAACTTTGAGTTTCAACCAGAATATATTCTGTAATTTGTCTGGGTATCGATGTTACTACAGCATCTGATGTTTGCCAACGGTTTTCTCTTTTCTCCTCTGTGTCTATATGCTCATGTGTGTTCACATGTGTGGGTACAAGAGCGGGTCTGTGTGCCTGCCAGAGGTTAGCATTGGCTGTCTTGTCCAATCATTCTCTACTTGTGTTTTGAAGCAGGGTCTCTTGGTGAACGTGGAAATCACCGAGGAAGAGGCTAGCTGAGCAGAGAGCTCCAGGGACCTGCTGCATCTGCCTCCCCGTAATGGGGTTGACAGATACACATCATTGTACCTGGCTTTTCACATGAGTGGTAGGGGTCTGAACTCAAGTTCTCATGCTCACATGACAAGCATTTTACTGATTGTACCATGTGCTCAGTCCCTAAAGCTTTTACACTATACGAAAAATGTTAAAATATTTATGTATCTTGTAGAAGGATAATATATTGAATTTAAAAGCCTCAACCATTTAGTAGAGAATTTCAAAATATTTTTGTATCCAGCAGAATCTTATTATGTCCAAGAATGCTAGGCTGAGTCATAGATACTGGCTTCTAGTCTAATGTTCTCATAATTTTTTTAACCTACAGAAAGTTATGTTTTTTATATTCTCCAAGACCTTGATTCCAATGTTTCTCTCCTGTGAAACCAAATCAACTGGTGATTTTTTGTTGTTGTTTTTTGTTTCTTTAAAAGATGGTCCATTCTCTGCTTCCTCCTTCTTTCCTTGATGAGATCCTGTATGCTTGGATCACAATCGGCCCAAGAAAGACCCATCAGTAAGTTTTTATAAATACTCACAGTATTTTATAATTCTTTAAATCACTCCTTAAAATGTTAGATAACAGTGATAGCGCAGGGGAACTAATCCTATGAATGTAGCACCTCACAGGTTAACGGCCACACATCACCCATCAGCCCAGGGTATGGTGGAGCCCTAGAGGCTTTCCATACAATTCAATAAACTCCATATCCACAATAGCTGCTATCCTGACTTGCAGAGTCATAGCTTAGGAATTGCTGTTTTCATCCTAACATAAATGGAGATAAACCACATATAGGCTTCCATGTCATACAACTCCTCAATACTGTTTGTAGAAATCTGTAACACTGTTGTATATAATCATTGTCTGTTCATTCTCTTTGCCATCTAATGATTCCATTATGTAACCAGGCTTCATTTAAGATCTACTTTGCGATAGAGGACCATTGGCTTTGCTGTCCGTTATTTGACATTTTATCACAGACATTGCTCTGAATGGCTGAATATATGTGACCCATATTCTGATGGGTACACAGCTAACAGAGAGAAGGTTGAGTCCTAATAAGTGCATGTATTAATCTTTTGCCAAAACTGCCAAGTATCTTTCCAAGTGATTGCAAAGGAATATCTTATTTTAGTTCATAAAAGAAGTGTAGAGATGCTGAGGGCATATTAGAACATTTCTCATTTGGTGAGCTAGCAGGTGTGGACCAGTACCATTGCTACATATTAAACTCAAGCTGAGTAGATAACGGGATATGAGCACTATGCTCAGAAATAAAAAATTAGGGGCTCTGGGAAGGCAAGAGGATTGGCAAGGTTTGGGACTGGAAGGAAGGACAGTCTCTGTTGGTAACAGGAAAATGAAGCTGTCCATGAAGGGCCATCATCTGACTTGATGGTTGCTCTGGAATGTAAACCTTTGTGTGTGTAACTGAATATCTGACCAGGGGCCCTTCTTCCCCTGGAAAGGAGCATTGTCCTGAGCTGCCTAGTGAACATGTCAAAAGAAAGTTCGGGCAGGCGGGAGACAGGTGATTTAGACTTAGAACTGCACATTAACAACCTAGAGTTGGCCATAATCCATTTGGTCTGAGAACCAGAGATGTGGTTTAAGAAATAATTTGTAATGAGGAGCAGATAGAGCCAGTGTGGTTGTAATTGTTAAAGAATGTTTCTTCTGTATTTCGCTCTTGCCATAATTGCCTTTGCTTAATGTTGTTAAACACACGGCTACTTTTTGTGTGGTTTCTCTAGTGTGGAACAAGAAGGGAGTAATATGCAGAAAGAGCCAAACCAGTAACCAAGGAGACTCCGATTACACAGTGTCTCTGCACACCAGCTAATCCTGGAGACTAGGGTTTGGGAGACAAGAAACGCAAGAGCAGAGAGAGACTTTCAGAGAAATTATCACCAACTGGCTTAATCTGGGCAGGAAAGAGGGGCCCACAAATAGCACTTGCTGGGCCCTCTCCTTCCATATTTCTGTTCAATTCCTGTTTGTCATTTTCACAGGACATAGTTCCATATCCTTCGGGTAGTGGTTCACTTCGATATCCTGGTAGATTCAATATTATCAGTAACTTTCTGCTTATTGACAATTGGTTATTATATCGGTGACTGCTGTGAATTATGAAAAGAAGATAGTTCAAAGAGAGTGGTTCAACCATGGGATGGTCAGTGGGTGAGGGATTATCTGAGTTATTGAAGGATGTTATTACTTAAAAGGGGCAGATACAGCTGGCTAGTCTACTACTTGGTCCCCAGCCTGCCTCCAATTTGAGCAAGGATCTTCTAATTTAGGTTTCAGCGCTAAGGCAAACTCACTCATAAAGAATGAACAACCCTCTGGTCTGTCCTGTTTACGTATAAGTTTACTGGGGGTACTAACAGTGAAGGCTGGGGTTCTCCATCCTGGATTCCAGTCACTTTTCATTTCCTCAATGTGAACATGATTCTTAAATCACCTTTAAAGAATTGTCTCTCTTAGGGCAGATTTAGAGCCACAACAGAAGAGAATTTTCATATGCTAGGGCAAAACCACAACATCGTCAGCTGTTAGTGTCCTACACCAGCCTTGGCCACATGACCTGACTGGATCATCATTACTCAAAGCTCACAGTTAGCATTAATACTTACTGCTAGCATTGTGTATTTTTTTGGAGTTGGGAAGTTATATTGTAATATATTTCTGCCATTACAATGACTTATAAAATAGTCTTACAGTCCTAAAAATTCATGTTCCCACCTATTCTTCATCTATCCATCTATCCCTTTGTTTTAGACACTGCCTGAATGATTTTTCTTTCTTTTTTTTTTGCTGTCTTTATAGTGACTTTTCCAGAATTCCATACAATGAGCATATTATAGTGTGCAGCCTTTTCAAATTGGCTCCTCTGACTTAGTCATAAGTACTCAAGGCTCCTCCGTGCCCTTTTCTAATATGATAGCTTATTTTATGTTAGCACAACTATTACATTGTTTGGATGTGCTGTAGTTTGTCCATTCAACCTACAGAGGCATAGTTTGGTTGCTTCCAAGTTTTGGCAATCATGAGCAAAGCTGTTACAAGCACCTATACATTTTAATGGTTTGAGAAACCCCCAGATTGTCTTTCTAACTGGGTTACAAGTTTGCATTCACACAAACAATGCCTGGGCTTTTGCTGCTTCCTGTCCTTCCATCCGTCCTAGCCCAGCATATACTATTGCTAGTGTTCTTGACTTTGGGAAACTGTAAGTGATATGTAGTGGTCTCTCGTTAACTTAGTTTTTACATCCTTGATGACACAGAATATGGAATCTACATAGTACATATCCTTTGGGATATATCTGTTCAGGCCCCCCCCCCCCTTTTTTAAAGATTTGTTTGTATTCTTTTGCTGACTGTTAAGAGCCCTTTGTTTGTACATTTTGAACATAGTTACTATTCAGATACATCCTTATTTCATTCTATTGATCTAATGGTGCTTTTCATGGATTGTCACATTTGATTATTTAATGCTGTGGCAAATCACTTCAAAGCACACACACACACATACACACACACACACACACACACACACACACACACAGAGAGAGAGAGAGAGAGAGAGAGAGAGAGAGAGAGAGAGAGAGAGAGAGAGAGAAAGAAAGGTTGATTCTATATGAGGACATTTTCTTGCCTGGTTGTCCTGCCCAGTACCTGTCATTCAAGGTTAACTGGAAGTGTTGAGAGAAGATATCTTTATATTGTTACAGAATACAGGGAGAAGACATGCTTGCTTTCAACATTAAATTCATTGTGTGCTGTAGGCTTTGCAAGGATGTACTATTTGAGTTGAAGAGATTCTCTTTAATGTTAAGTAGAATTAAAACTTTAGGAGAAATTGCAGTCTTGATATAATTTTTGTTCATTTTTTTTTTGAGTTAGTGTGCTACTTTTTCATTTCTGTGACAAAATACTTCACACAAATAATGTGAGTGGAGGGTCCATTTCAACTGAGGTGTGGTCTTCATGGCAGGAAAGTCATAGCAGCGGGAGCATAAAGCAGCTGGTCACAATGTATTTGTAGTCATGCAACAGAGAGAGAAACGGATGCTGGGGCTCAGCTTGGGTCCCCTTTTCATCCAGCCTGAAGCCCACCTATGGAACACTTCCAGCCACATTCAGGATGGTTCTTCTCAACTCCATTAACCTAGTCTAGAAACAGTCTCACAGACGTCTGAGTGGTGTGTCTCCTAGGTGTTTCTAGACCAGTCAAATTGATAATCAATGTTAACATCACAGTTAAGGGCTCACCGTGCAGTCTTAGCTGGCTTTGAACATGCAATTCTCCTGCTGTGACCTTCTATGTGTTATGATTATAGGCATGTGGTACCACACCTGGAAAGAATGTTTTTATTTATTTATTTTATGTCCTGGCTGCAGTTTCCTATTCCTCCTCTCCTCACAGCCTCCCCTCCCCATCACTTCCTGTATGCTGCCCCATCCATTTCTAGTCATAAAAGGGTAGGTCTCCTGTGAATACCAACAAAACATGGCATGTCAACTTAAGAAAGGCTAAGCACCTCCTCATGGATAAAGGCTGGGCAAGGTGACCCAGTATGTGAACCAGGGTCACAGAAGCCAGTAAAAAGAGTCAGAGACAGTCCCTGTTCCCATTGTTAGGAGACACAAGAAGACTAAGACACACAACTGTTAACGAGTGCAGAGTGCCTAGGTCTGTTCCAGCAAAGAATGTGTTTAATGATGAATAAATATTTGATTTTCAATGTCCTTTGTGAACTCCAATAAAATGATTTTGTTTGTGAATATGATGAGTTACATTAGCTTACTTTAGAATGCTAAAAGAATCTTACAGTTGAGGATAAATTCTACATTTTCACTATGTATCATCATCCTTTTTATTCGTTACTGGTGTGTCTCTTCTTAGTGTTACTAAGTAGAGCAGTTACATCTTTATCGGTACTATCAGTATAATGCCTTTTTTTCTTTCTGTTTAAGGTCTTTGAATGGTTTTGATATCACAGTGATGTCATTCATAGTTGAGTTGGGAAGCGCTACCTTCTGTATATGTGTAAAATTGGCATTATAGTCTCATCAAAGGTTTAATAGAATTCTTTTAAGGACTTCTGAGCCTAAGGGTTTCTACATAAAAAGAGGGTTTAGAAATATATTCTGATAGAAGCAATTGGTCAGAGAACTACTGCTTACATCTTTTGAGAGCCAAGGTTCTGAAAGAATTCACAAACTGTGAAGTACTCTAAAATATTCTCGCTATCATCATCATCATTATTAAGAAATTATCTTACAGTATAGCCAGTTGGCTTCAAATTACCATCCCCCAGCACTAGAACTGTAGGTGTTCACTATATAAGCACCTCATCAATATCCATTTATCTCCTGTCTCTCAAGATCTAGAGACAGTCACATGCCCTCTTCCAGAGTTCTTTGTGTGCATGTACATGTGGGTGCATGCTCACAGGGGAGCATGTATGCATGCAGGTAGACATTACCCTTGAGTGCCATCCTCAAAGATTCATCACCCCGGATTTTTTTTGTTTTTTGTTTTTTTGTTTTTTTGTTTTGCTGGTTTGTTTGAGACAGGGTTTCCTAGTGACCCAGTGCTGACAAACTGGTCCAGACTGGCTGGTCAGTGAACTCAGAGCAACCCTTGCTTCCTCGGCCTGGAGATTACAAGCATGCTCCCAGGCTCAGCTTTTGAACATGGCTCTTAGGCATCAAACTCATGTCCCTAGACTTACACAACAAGCACTCCACTCATGGGCCTGTCCCCTAGCTCTTCTAGACTTCTTAAAAGACCAATTAGTGGAGTATTGAGAAATCATTCTTAGAAGAAGAATAACACAAAAATAAATTCAAACCAGGGTTTGATTGAGCTCTTTAGGTCTCAGTAGTTTTATTTTTTAATCCTGTGAATAGTTTGAGTATGCGTGCATCGATGTGTTGATATTCTCAAAATCCCATGCTTAGGTTCCATAATTTTCTCTGTTACTTTCTGGTTCATGCTGTGCTCTTCTGCTCACTATTACTCTGTTTTTATTTTCTTCCTCTTCCTCCCTCCTTCTTCTCCCACAACATGGTCTGATGCTCCATTTCCCCAGATGTGCTACTTCAGCGAACGCCTGTGTTTTCTAGCACAATGCCATTTATTCCCGTCAGTCCTGATACTGGGTAGCTTCTCTTGCCATGGCACCTTTGGCCTATTAAAGTTTACCACTTTTTCTAAATACTCAGGGAGTTCCCAGAGTTCTTTCTGTCCCTTATTTCTCCTTGATCCTTGCCACAATTCGGCAAATATACCTCATCTTCTCTGAAACATCTGTGGCGAGCCCCTTTTATGAGCTAGAATATGGCATATCTTTGTGACTCGTGTTTTTGAAAAGACAACACGGCCAGTATCAAAAAAGGTGTTCTAGAAGCATCTGATGTGGGAATGCGTTTATGTATGCTGTGAATCTCAATCTTTAAATAAAGGAGCTGTTTTGGGTCATGGCAGGTACCATAGAAGAAGTAGGAGGAGAAATCAGAGCATAGGTAGGAGAAGCAGGGCGGAGTCAGGCAGATCGAGCAAGCTACCCAAGGAGCAACATGTAGGAGCACAGGTGAGCCACGGGCCACGTGGCAGACAGATTAATAGAAATGGGTTGATTTAAGATGTAAGAGCTAGCTAGCAATGTGCCTGAGCCATAGGCCAAACAGCATCAAGTTAATACAAGTGTCTGAGTCATTTCTGGGGGCCTGAGCGGGCGGCTAGGCGGCTAAGGGGTCTGGTGTGGCAAGTCTGTGGGTCCAGGTCCCTGGCCGCCCGAGATCAAGAAACCCCACTACTACAAGCATCTTTTGTGGCCAAGCTGATTGATACTGTTGTCTGAGTCTTCCCTGTTTCTGTGTACTTGACATGGAAAGAATGCTTTTATAATTATCCTGTTGATCTTCTACTTCTTATAATCTGATATCCTTGCTTTGCTTTGTGTATTCTGCATAGGTTTAGTGTCCTAAACCTTAGGAATTGTGTCCTACTAATGAACTCCATCACTTCTGGTTGAGGACTTTCTATAGACTTGACCAAAGGCTTTGTCTTAAAATATCATTGATAATAAATAATATGGACATCTCAGCTCTATTGACTTGCATTAATACAGCATTTGTTTTTATCCTTCACTTTTAACCAGTTTACATATTTAATTTTTATATGTTTCTTGCACTGCATGTTTGGTAGGGTCTTACTTTTTAACCCAATGTGACAGCCCCGTTCTTCAAGTCAGTTGTGTTATGTTATATAATATATCATTAATGTGAATACTGACATGGCAGGGCTGTCCATCACTTTTGACTTCCATTCATCTGTACTATTTCTTCTTTGTTTCTCTTTTCCTCTTTTCTTTCTTCTCTTGCATCCTTGGGATCGTGCTTTGGTTTAATCTTCTATGCTCATTAATGACTATCATTCCTGTTTGTTAATTTAATGGTTGTCTGAAGACGGTCCATTATCCTTTATTTTCCAGCGATGAACACCATTCCAAATATAGTATATGAACCTTCTTATAGTATACTGCTCTTTTCATCTTTGAGGTCATTATGCTTTATATTATCTTCAGTATTAGTTTTATATGTTGTGCTACATGCTTGTAGTTTGAGCATTAAATTGTCAATTATCTTCCAGAGGTGAGTAACAAGGAAAATCTATGTATATATGCACCCATGCACTTTATCATTCGTTCATGGGGGTGGGGGGGCTTGTACAGAGCTGTATTTCTGTATAGAATAATTTTGTTTTTCTTGAAGGACTTTGTATAACACCTCCTATGTTGAGGGCTGGCTCCAGGTGACCCCTTCTAGTTTATCTATGTCTAGATAGGTTTTCGTGTCACCTCTCTTGAAAGATGCTGTTGTGACAGAGATCTAGAGTGATGTTGCCTCTCCTTTGACTTTCAGCAGTACTGCTCTTTGGTTTTGTCACTTCACCGGTGTAGAAAAGTCTGGTATTCTTCTCCTTATTTCTTTAAGTACTTGGAAGTTTTTTTAATTTATCAGTATTTATAGTAAATATTATGGATCTCTTATAATTTCCTCTCTTGTCCCACCCCCAGGGTTGGAGTCCATTGAGGTTTTTGAATTTCTGAATTTTAAAATTTGGGGGCTATGATGCATTCAAGTTCCACCCCTGCTCAAACGGCGTCTTTCTGTTTCTCCCATGAGTCCAGCTGAATAATATTTAAATGATGACTGGAATTTATCCCATAGTTTAATGATGCTCTGATCATTTCAGTTTTGTTATTCACTTTCACATGGGATATTTTTCTTTGTGTGCTTTCAAGCTTCCCCTACTCTTTTGTTCTGCAGTTTTTCTACTTTGCAGATTTCCTACCCAGAATAGCTCTTACCTTAGACATGGTAGTTTCTACCACTAGAATTCCAACTTAGGTATTTAGAAATATCTTGTTTTCTACCTAGTGTTTGGAGTAGGAAACACAGAACTAGCTCCTTTAACATTCTTATCCACAACTACTCATTCTCATATCCGAGTCAGTTTCTCCTTCTTTTAGATCACATATTTTGTCTTTCTCCTTTGTGTATCTGATCTTTATTGGATGACACCAATTGAAGCTACCTCATTAAGTGTTGGCTCTTCTTGAGTTTCTATAAATAGTGCTGAATTTGTTTATGAGAAGTTGTGTTACGTAGAAACAGTTTAGTGTTTTTAAACCTCTCGTATTTGGTAGATATGACCAATGTATTATTTTTGTCTAGGGCTCTAAGTATTTTCTTACTATAGCAGTGAGCCATTTCTGTGTAGTCTACCCAATACTGTGTGAATTACAAGATTTCCAGGCTGGTTGGAAGTATCTGGCTCTGAACCCTATCCTTCATGGGAACCATCCATTGCCAGTTTGCTCACGTGTAACACACAGGTCAGCAATATTCTGAACACTAAGAGGCAGCACACTGCTATCTGCCTTGGTCTCTCTAATTCCCACCTCTGTCTCCTCCTAAAGATGTAGCTGATCTTTGCCTGCATTTTGTCAAGGCTACAAACAGGGACAGCACCTTATTTATTTCTTCTTTCTCAGGGATCACGATCATTTACTAACTAATAGCCCTAAAATACTTTTGTCTCTCTATTTTTCTGGTTTCTTGTTTCTTTTAGTTGATGGTATAAATGAGGTTCATTATTCTGTTTGTCCCAAAGCAGAAGCCTCCACAAACATATATGTCTGACTGTAACTGCTATGAACCTTAGTGCTTTTACTCTTGGTGAAAATGTGTTATTGCTTGAGACTGATGTTTATAAATCCTTTCTTGTTCTCTTGCTCTGATCTTCTTAGGCTCCTGTGAGATTAAGATGTCCTATATTAAAGGGAACCCA
Source organism: Phyllotis vaccarum (assembly GCA_033318265.1). Taxonomy (NCBI): domain Eukaryota; kingdom Metazoa; phylum Chordata; class Mammalia; order Rodentia; family Cricetidae; genus Phyllotis; species Phyllotis vaccarum. The sequence goes on from JARWLC010000007.1 coordinate 26,131,422, forward strand.
ATACAGTGTGTCTTGTGAGGATTGGAAGGAAAAGCCGAGGGCTTCTGAGAAGGTTCCCTTGGCATTCTAATCATCTTTATGGGAAGAAGAACTGCTAGAAGTATTGGCTTTCTTCCCATGAGAGAGAGGGGCGATCTCAGAAGCCACGGGAAAATGGGCTCGAATAGATTATCCAGATATACTGTGTGATAGATTCACAAAATGATTTCTTCATATTCTGAGCATGTTCTCCGAAGGGATTTGTGCAGCCAAATAATGACAAAATAGATGAACTAAAGATGCCATGAGCATAACACAGACAAATTATTGTTTTTTTTCCAGAATGTACTTCTTATCTCTGTAGTCAATATTTGATGCATACTCATTCCCATTTCCACATATTCAGTCAGGGAGAGAAAATGTGGATTCATCTCTAAGTGATTGATCAGCCCAGTGTTACTCTGCAACACCAGGAGAAAGATGAATCATGGGAGAATGTGCACTTTAAACAGCCATTCTGATTAGTGAGAGCTCTCGTGATGAAGCCAGAAAGGAGGCTTGGCAGAGAAGCATCGTTTCTTAGGAGTGCTGAGTGATTCATATACTTTTCAAAACTAAAAATAAAAATTCTGCTAGTCACTCAAAAAGACTAAATAGAGGGTAAAGGAGCACTTACTATTTGCTTTTTTAAAGGAGTCCCAATTAAGAAGTCAGCAGTAATTTCTACAGAGTGGGACATTGATTGAATTGTCAATTCATAACTTAGAGTGTCCAATAGGTAAAGAGTTCGTGGTGTCCAACAACCAGGGAGATTGAAATAAAAATGGATCATTAGTAATGGCAGAAAAAAACAATGAATGTCTCTGAAGAAATAAAACTTGTTTGATTTTGATGTGTTTGCCAAAAGCTACAGCAGTTTTTATGTTATTTGCCTAGTTGTTACTAAGGGGACTTGCCATACCTGAATTGCTAAGCTATGAGGTTCCTGAAGACACATCTCATGTCAAGAGGCCAATCGAACTGGAGACACTCTACATAACCTCTACATAACAGGTAAGTGCTTCCAGATGGGAGCACAGGGCATTCTGGAAGGTTAGAGCTGAAGGTCTAACTCAGGACAAAAGAACAGCATTTGTGTTGGGTAGTATTCTGTCTGTTATAAAACAGTCAGGAAAGCAAGGAGGTCTCATGAAATTTTATGCAAGTAGAATTCATTAAGCACACCAAAGGTAGGATTGAGTGAGTCATTTGGAAAATAGACCAGAAACAGAGCAAACTCTTCTATCCTTTTAGGAAACTACTTTCACATGGAGGAAAGATTGGCAAGATGCCTTCAAACACTGTTGGCACCTTACACTCAAGATACGATATGCTTTCAGTGTACCACCCTAGCACTTGCAAATGAGAAAACATAAGTTCTGGCAAGTTGTATTATTGCTTGTCTGAGATAGAAAAGCTTGGACTTCAATCAGTCTATAGTTGCCAGCATCTACATTCTCACATGGTAGCCACTCATGGGGACCGTTGCTTTCTGAAAGCATTGTTTCAAAGGAAATTTTTGGCAATTCAGTTTCAACCCAGACCTGCTGGAGTCCTCAGATTCTGGTTCCTTGGAAATGGCATCTTGTTCTTCAAGATAGCCCAGAGCCACTGGGGCCCAACCTCAAATCATCCCTTCTCCTTCCATGCATGGCTGATGCCAGCCCCTGAATGTCAAGTGGACTTGGCTTGGCTCATTTGGCCTAGAAGATCCTTTAGGAAAGAAAATTCCCTCCTGCCAGTAGTTTGCAGAGCTGTGTAGGGTGATATGGAGTCTTGCTGGTCACTCTGCAGATCATAGTAAGTCACCAAGAGCTTTTATTAAAAATTGACTGTAGGCCACGAGCTGAGGACTATAATAGCTGGTTAATTGTCCGAGTGCTATAGTTCAGACACGTGGTCCAGTAGCTCCCATGTCTGCTTAGGACACAGTGTAGAACATACCAAACTTTCACTGGGTGGCGCTTTCATTGAGAGCTGGTAAAAATTTGTTCTGCAGAAATGAAGAAGGAAGGAAGGAAGGAGTCCATATTGGGCTGCCCCGGGTCCTTTCAGTTCACAGAGTCATGACCTGAGTGTTCTATTTCCGTTTCAAGACCACAGGGAAGCCTCAGGAAACGGGGCTTCCTTATACCCAAGAGAGTTTTCAAGCTAGAAGGAGTCCGGAGACATGTAGGAATCTCTTTAAGAAACACTAAATGTGTGACCTTGGGGGAAAAGGCGCACTTTTCTCATGGCAGCTGGCAGGATGTAAAAGGCGAGGACTCTGAGGGTGGCACCAAGCTGTGCTATAAATCCAAGGCATTCACAAGCCCTGGGCTGTCCCATCTCACCCAAGTTTTGCTTTGTTTCCCATCAATGGTGTTAACAGCTCTGCCAGCGTTTAGCAATTGTCGGGAGAAGACAATGCTAGAGAAAATCAGTACAGTATTGTTTTATTTTTATGCCACATCCAGACAGAAAGACCTCATGTATTCTTTGTAATACATTTGTCATTCTAGTCTGAATAAATGCGAGGCTGTGAGAGAATGCTGATACCAGTTGTCAGAGGAAAACTATTTACAATTGTCTCTCTTTTCTTTTTGTAACATTTTCATTATGATCTTTTCAGTTTCACAGAGAGATGAACAAAACTCTTGTTCTGAGTCTAAAGCAGAAGTGAACTATGCCGACTCTGACCTTCACGTTCAAGGTCAATAGTATGTGTGTGTGTGGAGATACTGATGACTTCTGTGGTTAATATTTCCTGGGACAGGAAGTACTATTTTTCTTACATCTTATTATATGTCACTGTACTAAGGTTTGCAGAAATCTTTGCTTCATTCATTTCTTCATTGTTTATAAATGCGGTTTATGGGTGAGATGCTGGGTGAGCGTCTGCAGATGAGGCAGTGATTGTGACCTCTGAGATCAGACCACAGCTTAGCAAGGAAGATGTCTCTCTGAGGAAAGAAGAAATCCTGCTGTCAACCTCTGGGCTTTCAAAGCACAGGAAGAAGAATCTGTCCAGCTGGACTTCTCTCTCTGGCATTCTTACACCTCCCTCTGCTGTGTGGCCAGTGTATTTAAAATAAACCTCTCACGTTGGACTTTCTATCTCCAGTTAAGAACATACTTGCTTTCCTGTGTTTCAACATAATCTATGTTGTAATACAGGAAGCGCAAAAAATTAAATGTTATTAATCTGTTTTCACTAGACATTGAAAAACATCGTACTAACATTACTGTATCTAATTAATAACTAACTTTAAGTGACACCCTAAGAACAAGGCATAAAATATCAGGCAGTTTTCCCTATGGGCATAGTACTGATTTTATTATAGACTTTTTTTTTTAAGTGTGTGTATGTGTGTGTGCATATGTGTGTGTGTTTGTGTGTGTATAGGGGGTGTGTATGAGTGTGTGCATGTGTGTGTGAGTGTGTTATGTATGCATGTGAATGTGTGGTGTGTATGCATGTATGAATTGTGTGCCCCTCTCTCTTTCTCTTTCTCTCTCTCTCTGTGTGTGTGTGTGTGTGTGTATATTACAGTGTACATGTGGAGGTCAGAGGACAACTTGTCAGAGTGTGTACTCTCTTTTTATCATGTGGTTTAGGGGCTCAAAGTTGGGTTGTTAGACTCAGCCAGAGGCACCCACACCTACTGGTAGAACGCAGTGGGTGTTCTATTACCTTTTCCCCCTGGTATTCTGGTCACTATATAAGGGAATAATCTCAGTCCTCTGTGTACTTTTCACACACATTCTTACAAGTATTTAGGTTATATCCCAAGCCAGAATAGTCCAGATGCCATTCGTTTATACAAAGGTTTCACCATTGTCTTCAATAAGTTTATTAGAACTGAGAATGAGTCTCCTATTTAAATAATATTATATTTAAATTCACTTAGTATTTTTAGCTTAAACAATTTTTTTCAGAGAAAACATGATAATCATGAAGAGATCCTGATCTTGCTTACAAATAAATAAAGAGTGGTGGCAAAGGAAACAAAATGTTCACCGTCATTCCCCAGTTTTATCCAGATCCAATAAGGGTCGGAGCCCCTCTCCTTTGACAGTGATAGGCTTTGTTCCTGATGCAGAATGATAGGCGGGAGTGGACTGTTAGGCCGGACAGGGATGAGCAGAGAAATCCTGGAAGCTTCTTTGCTGTGTGATTCCAGGTCTTGACTGCTACACCTGGGCTTTTCCAAGGCTGGCTTCTGAACCTTTAGAACATTACGGGGGTCACAGTATGCCTGCAAGCCAGGCTCTGATGGGGGTCTCTGGCTATGACAAGGCTACATCCCCCAGGGTCAAGGGGTTTCTGTGACAAACAGAACAGTACTAAAATAAATGAATGAATGAATGAATGAATGAATGAATGAATGAATGAATGAATGAATAAATAAATAAATAAATAAATAAATAAATAAAACCCAATTGTTTCATTCTTCTAAAATCTGTAAGAACAGACTCCACTCAATGGTTAAGATATTTGGGACAACTTCAGAGAAGCCTTGGTTCCCCTCTGAAATCTGCCATTGCCTCTCTAGGTGTGCTGTTATTAAATATTAATATTTAATAATATTAACAAATTGATACGTAAAAATGAACTTTCCAGTAGGTAGCTGTGAGTGACAGCCTCCAGCCAGCATAGCAGAAGGCAGGGACTCCAGATCACAGCAGACCCCCTTTCAGTATTCCACAGCCCAGCAGTGGTGACAGCAGGAAGTCACTTGTCAGGCGCAGGTCTCTCATTTCGTCTCGAAATACAAATTCCTCATTTTTAGTAGAGAGAAAGATGAACTGTGAGGATGATGATGGATCGAGCGGATGACCCGGTGGACCAGCCAAAGCATTTAAACATGACAGTTTTCAATTCATGGCTGAAAAAGAGCCGAAGGAGGAAGAAGGGAGGAGACTGGGCTGCACTTTTGGAAAGCAGTCTACTGTAGTGACAGCTCCTCACAGACTTCCCTCATCATCACATCAATCTGAACTCTCTTTAGGTCTAGCCTTCCACAATATTGCCATGCTACAGAGAAATGGACCTGGTATCAGAAATGGTCTTTGCTGGATGGACAGTGAAGAGAAAGAGCCAACTCATTACTCCAAATTCATCATGCGGCATCTTTAAAAGAGAGACTTTGTTTGTTTGTGGAAAATAAATGCAGAAATTGCTAAGCCAGAAAACAGATCTTCCAGATACGTGCTACTAAAATATGAGGGTGAATTCTGATCAGAATATTCCAGCCTTTCCAGAATGATGGAGTGCAGGCGAGTCTCAATAAATGTGGACACGATGGTAACGAAGCTGAGGGTTTTGATTGGAGTTTGAAAGCAAAAGAATCATTTCATGATATGTATTGTCCTTAAGAAAAGGAATACTTAAAAACATAAATGACAAAGAAAAATGCTTGGAGCTCGGCTTATATTTAAGTGATCCATTTCCACACACAACATTCCCAGGCCTGGAACAGCATCTTCCTCAGTGTCTCTGCTGCCTCAGGCCTTGGCTAGAATTCTTGTCCTTGAAACACAAACACAAACAAGCAAATCAACCAAAAGTACCAGGAGTGCTGGGAATAATCAAATCAACCCATCTCATCCGTCATTTGCTGGATTGTCTCATATCTGAGTTTTTAAATAACAAAATCACGGTAGGAGCTGATTCTTAACAGTTGTTCGAGGCCTAACAACTAACCTTGTTCTAGGATTAGCAATGACAGATAGCAATCCCTAAGAAGCCTTCACTTCGGAAGAGGTGGGATGCTGCTAAGTTGTGTGCTTTCTGTTTTATTTTATTTTATTTTTTAAGATGGTATGTAAAGCTTTTGGTCAGAGAAATGGCCTCCAGCAAGTAATGCTTTTTTTTTTTTTTTTTTTTTTTTTTTTACACAGAGGAAACTTTTCCCAGGAAGGGTGGTTATGAATTTAATTAGAAGCTCTTCTCTTTGCATAAATTTGGTTTAGTCTAAATAAGACTTGAAACATGGAACAATGTCCATGGAGTGCAATTCACCAATTGTTACTTTTAATTATGTCTCCATGCATAATTCATAGATGCACCACACGGACAAGAGGAAAGCAAAGATAAGAAGGAACAAAAGAGACGGATTCCCATCAAACAATTACTATATAAATAGACAACATATTTAATATATTAGCTAGAAAAATGACTCTTTGTTCTTGTCAGTCTGGGGCTTGAAAATGTTTTTTTTTGTATAATCCCACAAACATAGCATTGTTGCATTTTTTGTTAATGTCTCTCTTAAATGAAACAAATAGGAATTGTAAGTTTTATAGGATAAAAATGATATCTAAAATGATATTTTTTCCTAGGTGGTGATATTTTAGGTGTGGTTGACATAGCTGACTACCTAGTACTAAAATAAATTTGAGTGTGAAATTTTAATATGGGAACGCTTGAAAGTGGCATTATTTTCTCGTTAGGGTTTATAGTCTACATCCTCCCCCCCACCTTGTGAATACTAGATTTACATTCCATGTGGCACAGAGTCTTTGCTGTGTATAAAGTGGCTAACATAATATACATCGTTTTGGGAAATAAAAATAAGTGCTCCAAACAGGTTCAGAAAGCATTAACAGAACCCTAGTTGTTTACCATGTAGAATGTTTTTAAAAAAGAAATATGTTTGACGGCGTTAATGCAAAGAACACACAAAATGTTGGTTAGCAAAATGAAACATTAAATACTGTCAGCATTATCCTTAAACATTCTTACTGTAGATTTTTTTTTTTTTTTTTTTTTAAATAGAAGAACAAAACATTTGGTTCCTGGAAGAGTTTTTGGACAGGTTTAAAAAGTAGTGCCACTCACTAATGCCTTAACCAGTATCAGAAGCCTTGAACACTAGGAAGGGAAGTAGGGCCTTTCACAACCAAAATGGTGGTTCTGTTTCTCCTAGAACATTGGGATCTTGGTTCAGACCTTGGACAGTAGTGTGTGCCTCATGCCAGAGGGTCAGAGTTATGTTAATGAAGCAGGACTCCAGCCCCAAGCTCTCCACTAGCTCATCAGCACAGGGTCCAGCTGCGCCTGCTCAGAAACTTCTCTTGAAAGGATTAATCAGAACTCTCTCTTTTTCCAGGTAAAAGTAAGAGAGATGTGGTAAGATTTAGGTGTCAGCCAATAAGGTCTAAAGACACTTATTTAGGGTCCCGGGCTCTTGAAGGGGAAGTGGCCAACTCTATTCATAAGGGGCTGCTGGGATCTTGGGGTCCCGTTATTTTTTGTTTCTTTGTTTGTTTTTGACCGGGAATAGAACCTGGGCTGTGGCAGTGAGAGCGCCAGATCTTAACTACAGACCGAGCCAGCCCCCCCCCCCCCAACATATAAAAAACACAGGTGAGCCACAAGCCATTTGACAAAAAAGATTAATAAAAATAAATTAAGATATAAAAACTAGCTAACAATATGCCTAAGCCATAGGCCAAACAACATAAGATAAATATAAGTGTTATCTATTCTATCTATTCCCCTTTCTCTTTTTAAAAGAGATCTTTGAGGCTATATTATTGTTTTGTCCTTAACTTAATTTTAATTTATAATTATTTTATCAGAATAATAATTATAACTTTTAGAACACAAAATTTATTGGGAAAGGGGTGTAATTTTTTATAAGGTTGCTTTTGTTGACTTAAGGGTGAAGGCATTTTTGGGGGGATCTTGTAAAAGCTAAAGCAATGGTTAGATCTTAATGGACTGACTATATATATAACTATTTTAGAGTATTGGGTAAATTTATTTGGAATTTTTATTAGAAATGTGACTTGAAGGGTAATCATAGAGAGTGATGTTGTAATCATTTTTGAATAATTTATTTTTAAAAGTAATTATTGATTGGTGTATATTAGGTTTTTGATTTTTTTATTTTTGTCTTTGTTTGTTTGTCTTTTTAATATTTTTTTTATTTTTGTTTTATCAGTAGGAGTCATTGTGGTGGGGGTCCTACCTTAGTTTTAGATTTTTTTGTAGATAGCTGATAGGAGGAAATGTTATTTATAATGGAAAACTTAAGCATTGTTGATACCCAAAGAAAATATGTATACCTTTTATGACTTCAGGAGAAGATTGTATGTAGGCAGGATGTTTGGAAGGTGTAGATACAGAGAGAAACAAGGTTCAAGATGAAGTCACAATAATATTGGTCTTTAAACATTTTAACTGTTTTTTGTCCCACACCAGGTGGCTTTTTTTGATATGAGAAAGAATCTCTCACTTTTTTTTTTTTTATTAATATGCTTGGGTTTAGAGAGGGAGAAAGTCACTTGCTCCCACTGCAAATCTAGCCCATTTGTAGTCAAATCAGGACTACAAATTTTTTTTTGAAAGCGGTATAGATATAAGATGCAAAGCAGTGAGAATTGAGGGATTATCCAGTAGTGCATATTTGTATCAGTTGGTCTCATAGTCTGTTGTTTACATATTTCATCATTGATCTCTCTTTTATTGTAGGTGATTAATCATTTAATGTCTAGTCACTGTCTTAAAGACAGTTGTATTTATTTTTCTGTAAAGACAAAATTGAGACCCTGTCCCGGTCTTGTTAAATGTGTTTTCTTTACCATGTATCTATTTGTCGTATCAGGGATGAGCTATTATTTTTCTTTTTCAGGAAGGGACTCTTTTTTGAAGCAGATCTTTATTAATTTTGTTGGTACCCAGATCTTTTCTTTTCCTGTTGAAACAAAAGCAAAACCCCTACCCCATCGAAGCACATATCAGGGAACTAAGAGTCAAATATTTCTAGTTTGAAGCTGAAATCTGGACCTGAGAGATAGCTAACATCTGTATATACCACATCTGCTTCCTATGGATGAAAAAAACCTAGGTATAGAATAAAGGTTTCAGTAGAGATGGGAAAAAAGTAACCCAACTTTTTAAAAACAAAACAAAACCAAACCAAAACAACTTAATTAAAACTCCAAGTGCACTGCACACATGAAAAAGAACATTACTACAGAAAAAAAAAAAAAGTCAGCATTGATGCCCAATTTTAGGAGGCATTTAAAAATTTTATACTTTGTGTTTGATCACAAAAATTTCCTCTCCCAACTTCTTCCAGGCCCTCCCCACTTTCCTATCCACCCAACTTTGTGTCCTTAAAAAATAAATAAATAAATAAATAAATAAATAAATAAATAAATAAATAAATAAACCAACCAACCATTATGATCAATTTGTGTTGCCTTGTGTATTCTTGGATGTGCGGCCTTCCACTGGAGAATGGTTCATCTAAAAGAAAACTGACAGGAATTTAGTCTCTAGCACCAACATAATAATATCCAGGCATGATAGCACATGCTTGTAATCTCATAACCTTGAAATGAAGATGGGAGGATACTGGAGGTTTCTACAAGCCTATCCAGCCAAAAGGGTGAGTCCCAGGTTCTAAAATAATCAGACAGTAAAAAAAGAATATATTCAATATCAATTTCTGGCCTCCATCATGGATGTGTGAGTGAACATGCACATACAGGCAAATGCCATGACACACATACACACACTCTCACATGCACTCATAAAAAATATTAACTATTGTCATTGTTTTGTATGTCAGGTCCAGACCTGTGGATTTGGGCTAGGTTCAATGACAGATGTGTAAGTAGCCAGAAGAAAGGCTTCCTTTGATGATTTGTCCAGGAAGTAATTATACAGAATCAGAAACACACCTTGTATTGTTGTGACAAGCTGTGTGACCCACAGTAAGTAGAAGACATGACTCCTGTTTCTTCAAACTGTACAGCCTCATGACTATGTGAGCAGGTAAGCCAGAATTCAACAGTATAGGGGTCAGAAGTCCCCATAGGCCAACCTCAGGGCATTATAGGAAATCAGGCTTTGCATGACCTTGAAAATGAGACAGGCTGTGTCCTGGAGCAAACAAGGGCTCAGGAAAGAACAGAGGATTTAGAGGCTCCTTGATGGGATAGCATAATTGGACACTCATGGCCTTATGCTGTAAAGAACATCTCAAAATCAAATTCTTCTCTGGAGCGTACATGTTTGTTTTATTTCTCTACCTAAGTCCTTTCAAGAAAGCCAGCCTCCAAGTCTGCATGCCAAATGTGGCCTGTCTCTCATCCATGCTACACTCACAGCTTTCCCCAACTGCTCCTTTATCTTCTGTTCTCCGAAGGCTTTGGATTTTTGTTGATTCTACTTTTGCTGCCATGGGACGATCATAAGTGGGTGATTTAACAAATAGAGAAATTTATTGAGGTTGAGATGTCCAAGACCAAGGTCCTGGCAGATTCAGTGTCTGGTGTGAGCTGTTTCATTATAGTAATTAATCCAGGTAGACAAGGGTCAAAGGTCCTATCGGGGCTTAGTCCTGATCACCTTGACATCAGCTCACTAAAGCTCTGCCTAATGCTGTCACATCGTTAATGTCACATTCATCATGGAAGTTTTGGGATGGACGACATAACTTCCTATCTCTAAACATGGTAGTTTAAAAAGGCCTAATTTTTTTTTATAATTATTTCTCTCTCTCTCTCTCTCTCTCTCTCTCTCTCTCTCTCTCTCTCTCTCTCTCTCTCTCTCTCTCTCTCTCTCTCTTGAGATCATCATCATTGTTGTTACTCAGGAGCCTGCCCAGCTTGTCTCATGACGTAGTTTCCCATTGGCCTCGAAATGACCCAGTCAAGGCTAAACTAGCCAATGAATGAGTTGTGCTGGAATTACAAGGGCTCACTGTCAAGTCAGACTCTCTGGCTCCCTACCCCCTTCACCTCTCCTCCTCTTTCACCCTTCGTTACCTCCCTCCCCCAGTGTATGTACGTGTGTGTAGTGGTGTAGTGTATGCACACACATGTATACAGGTACACGCCGAAGCAGGGGAGTTGCTAACTGACTTGTTCTATCATTCTCTACTTTCTTCCCCTCCTCCCCCGAGACAAGAAGCTGGTCTGGTGGGCCTCCTCTCTTGACCTATCCCTCCCCAGTGCTGCTGAAATGACAGACTTTGTGCAGCCACACCCAGCTGTTTACATGGAGGATGGCCCATGGTTTGATCTCAGGTCCTCGTGCTTGTATAGCTTTTTTAGTGACCAAACCATCTTCCAAGCCTTACATCACACTTAAAAATAAACAAGAACATAGGTTTTGGGATCTCTCTGAGTCTTGATGCTTATAGGGGAAGCACTTCACTGACAGAACTGTCTCCCAGACCCCTAATTTGTTTGCTTTTCTTTTCTGCCCAAAATAAACCTCCAGTAAGACTTTGTGCATCTGTTTTACAGTTACCCTTTGTTGGTTTTGGTAGGAAAAAAAAAACCCATGAAGATCTTAGTCCTGAGCCAGTCTGACTGATGGTTATGTGAGCATAGACAAGCTGCTTAATCCTTCTGGGCATTGGCACCCCCAATTGGGAAATGAAGAGTTTAAATTGGATGATGTCTCTTCGCTCACCCGACTTTTGATCTTTATCATAGGTTTTTTTGTTCATTGGGTTTTGCACACACTACTATTATTCAGTTCTATGATGAGTAGATTTTCCTCTTCCTGTGGGATTTTTAAGCCCATTGACTGAAAGGACTTAGGTCCAAGCCCATTAACTAAGCCAGTGAGTCGGATTATGAGTATTGACGAAACACCAGGCAATTCTCGCTGCCACCCCTCCTTACCAGTTCTCAACTTTGCCTCCCCCACCTTCCATCACTCCCCAGAGTCCCTTCTACCCCTGATATCTGTGCAATCCAAACACCCAAGCGATTCTTACTAATGGCCAGAGAGCCCCAGTAGTTGTGTTTATAAATGAGAATTCATTAAGGGTAACAAAGGGAAGCATTTAGGAAAGGGTTGCCAATGGGAGTTTGCCACTTGCCCTCATGAGCAGGAGACACAGCTCTGCAAAGCATGATGCAAGAAGCATGAAGCTCCCTGGTCTAAATGAGACCTCAGATGCTGTCTTCCTCCACCACAGGCTGATGTGTTTATATCTAGGTTCCCTCACAGGGAGCTGCCTTCTGCCTTTGGGCACCAGACACTGTCAGAGTTTCAGAGAATTTTGTTTTTAGTGCCATATCCTTTTTATGCCAATTAGAGGTAATCTCCTTGGGCTCTTAAATAATTTGTCGGGTGTAATCTCAGGCATGCTGAAAAGAGGCATCGGAGTAGAAACTCCTCAGGCACAGTTAGAAATTAGTCAGAACTTTGAAGTCACTATGATGTCTATTTTCTCTCTTTATTTTTATCAAATAAAGAAAGCTTTCTATGAAGGAGTAATGTCTAAAACTTTCTTTGCACTTATTAAACAGGAATATGAGTGTCTTTGCACACACATGCACAGTACTCACAGTTGAATGAGTTGAATGAATGTAGATTTTTCTCAAGGAAACAAAATTCTTAGGTTGGAATTTGAAGGCCCTTTCTCTCTTTCTCTCCTTCTTCCTTTCTTTCTGTCTCTCTTTCCATCTCTCCCCTCCATCCCTCCCTTCCTCCCTCCCTTCCTCCCTCCCTCCCTTCTTCCCTCCCTCCCTTCCTCCTTCCTTCCTCCCTCCCTTCCCCCCCCCCCCCCCCCCCCGTCCTCAGCATCTAGAAAAATCAAGAGCCTCCAGTCCTTACTGCCATTGGTCCACTTCCATCAGACTTGAATGGCTTCATTAATTCCTGAGCTATTGTCACAAGTCCTTTTTCCCTTCTATCTTTATTTATCATTTACAAATTTCTCCTAAATATATTACCATCAATTAACTAGAAACATTTGCAAGAGAGAATAAAGCTTTCCTCAAAGAATGACCAGTTATAGAATCCTAGAAGGAAGTCATAATGATGAGTTTTGACACCAAAGGAGCAGGGGAGGGCCTCTGATGGAGCATGTGATCATCACATGTCAATGGCTGCTATGGTCAGGATGGAGTGATTTGCCCTCTTTTCTAGTAATCTCAGAACACACATTTGGTATTTTTTAAAGTTAAAATATTTCTATTTCCCCTTTCTAGGAGCTTCTTATTTTCCCTCTAGTCCCTTACTCTATACTTAATCTTTGTGGTTATACAGATTGTAGCCTGCTTATTAAAGATTTAACAGTTTACATCCACATATAAATGAGTTCATGCCACTAGGTATTTTTGTATGAGCCCTTGGGATTGAATTCAAGCCCTTTTGCTTGGATGGCAAGTGTCGTTCCTGTCTTATTGTTTCGTATAAATATACAGGGTATGTTTCATGCATTCAGTATAGATATTCTCATGTAATTTGTCTATTTCTTTAGTGAACATTCTTTGGAAGCTTAGGTACATCCATAAATAGGCATCTGATAATAAGTTGAAATGTATGCTTGAAGTAATATTCAAATTTTCCATTCTACAAACATATATGGAGATGAGGAAGTTTTCTAATCACCCCAGACATTACAATCTTATTGATTGTTTTGATGTTTTATTTATATCCTAAGCATATTACCTTCCCACATATTATTTATGACTGAGAAAATGCCAAGATCTCAGAGCTGAGTAGGTAGATCAGTTGATAAGTTCTTGCTGGGTAAGCCTGATGACTTAAATTTGAATCCTCAGTGCCCAAGAAGAAATCTGAGTAGGTGTTGATATCAATGTATAATGCAACCATTGAGGGCTGGGATAGGCCACTCCAAGAGGCTTATTGGCCAACAAGTCTAATGAAATGACAGGCTTTAGGAGAACTGAGAGATCCTGTCACAAAATATAAGGTAGAGAAAAATAGAATAAGACACACACCGTCAGTCTCTATCTTCTACATGCCCCATACACAAGTGTACATTTTCTCATTCACACATAAACACATGCACACATTTGTACACCACACACAGAGAGAAAAAATTGGTGTAGATAGAGTTTTTTATTGGGACCATCAGTCAGCTCTGTCCTGCCAGCTGCTCCTAAATAACCACACAGTGACTTATTATTAACTATAAATGCTTAGCCCACAGCTTAGGCTTGTAACGAATGAGCTCTTACATCTTATATTAACCCATATTTCTTATCAATGCACTGCCACATGGCAGTGACATCTCAAAATGGTATGTTCATCTTGCTTCTCCAAATCTTCCTGGTGACTCCTGAGACTCCTCCTTCCTTCTTCCTTGGGCTTTCTTTTTGTCTACAAGTCCCACCTAACCATTACCTGTCTAGCTATTGACCAGTCAGCTCTTTTATTAACCAAAGAGAGTAATACATATTTACAGTGTACAAAGATTTTTCCACAACAAACTTGGAAGACAAGATGTAAAACGCCCAAGAATACTTAAAAGAGTATTTTGAATAGAATGTTACAATAACTTTTGAATATTGTTTTAAAAAGCTATAGAATTCTCTGGGAAACTTAAGGTTAAAAAAAAAGTAAGGTATTTTGTAATAAACTGAATATAAAAACATGTAAATTTCTTTCAAATGTGATTTTGAGTTGCTATAATTCATATTAATTGCCTGGGTAATTTTAATTGCTGTGAAACTCAGTGATGTGATATGTCTATGCATTATAAAACATTGTTTTAGATCTTACTATGACCCTTTCTCAAAACTTCTAGCCCCCAAATTTCTCAAAGTCAGCATGTTGCCTATTTTTTTTCACCACACACACACACACACACACACACACACACACACACACACACACAAATTTAGAAAGATTTCACTGCATCAATCTAGGCTCTTTTTCAAAGTCAAATGTTCTGTGTGCGTGTGTGATATACTGTAGGCAGATGCATCTCCACAGACATTATACATGGAGTGCAGTACAACTGGTCATGGAGGCCTACACTAATGATTCAGTGACTATAAATGTAGGCAGAAGAAGCGCTTCAAGATCAACGTATGAAACAATGCAAATCAGCAAAGGGTAAAAGGAGCCAAGAAGGGCAAAGAAGAGACATAAATCAAGGCAAACTTCTTCCAGAGATATGAGGTGACATTAGCAGGGATGTGGAGGTCATGGATTTTACTTCGACTAATTTGCATAAATTATTATCCTCTGCACAGCCCTTGCCAAATAGGAACTTAATAGGAGAGGGGACAGTAGGTCATGCCCCATGCTGGGGATAAGGTGAGAGGTGCAGAGCTGAGGTGTGCAAGCAGGACAGAACAGTGAAATACAGAGGGCCTCTGCCTTACCATGTGGTCTTTTCATGAAGATAAGGCATTCATTCAGGAAGAAATTCTTTAGCTGGTCAGACCAGCTACCACTTTGACTCCACACAGGGGGTGCTTTGGTCATTTTCAGTTTTCCAATGTGAAACAATAAATTAACTAATAGTAAATAAATGGACATACAAAAGACTACATCTAAGTGATGAGAAATTCCATGACAATTAATTGAAGGGAGAGAAATGGCCTGCTGGGAGATGCTCCACTCACGAAAGCATGGTCCTCACATTATGAGGAGAGAGAGTGAATCAGTTTTTGCTTTCCAAGCAAACTAAGCAAAAGCAACTTCACTCATGATCTGAGAGGCTAACTGCCAGATCCCAGGTCAGCTACACCCCCAATGATATGCAGTTCTGAGAATAAGGGCTCCAGATAGCAATACTCAAGAGTGTCAGTGTGTGCCACCTAATATTTTGTGGATGAACTTGCAGGTCTTCTGAAAGAAGACATCATGTTCATTTCTTTCATTTTGGGTTTCCAAAAATGCCTTTAAGCTTTCTGTAATGCAAGAACAGGTCCATTTGGGGTGATGTCTCCTCATCTCAGAGAGGCTGCCTCTTAGAAATTGTTAGCACTGTTTTGGATTTCTGCTTCCTAACTCCCTTTTGGGTTTTTGTTTCCTGAGATCTCACCACCACACCAAATAGCTTCACAGAACAGAGCTCTGTTTAAGCATTTTCTTTTTATTAAATGGAGCTTATTGAGAAGGGCTGACTTATATCACATAAAAACTGTGTTGGCAAATGAATTCCTAAGCATCTACTTGTCACAGCCAACTTATATGTGCATCATACAATAACGTACACACACACACACACACACACACACACACCCCAATGACATACATTTCAGTTGTGATGTTGCCCAAGCTGCTATGAAATATATTTCTTCAGCTGTAGGAGTTTTAACGCTTGTCTCCATGGCCCTGTGGGGGCTTTCTAGGAGCATTGCAGCTGTCCAGGCAGCCAAAGGGGAACAGAAAAACTGTAGGCAGTCAAGTCGATGAAGCTGGTGTGTCAGTCTACACACACACAAAATATGGGCTGAGTTCTCTTCCACCCATCATCCCTAGTCAAACCAGCCTCATGTTGCCACATGGACACTGACTCAGAGACTCTATGCTCACTTTGCATTAAGCTTTTGTGGTAAGAAAATACGTATTTTATTCCTCTTTATAGTGATTTTCCTCATTTCTAATCACCCCTCCAATGGGGTCATGAGTTCTTATGCTTCTTTTATAATATTTTGTGGTTCAAGATTTCCAGGGAGTTGAGATAATTATACAAATTTGGTAAATTGCACACTAATGATAATTACTTTTTAATATGTTTATAATAGCAACTATAACTACTCATTGCTAAGTAACACGGGTTAGCTAAAGTCACTTAACAGAGTTGAGCTAGACAATGTTAATTTGTGTATGTGTTTATTGAGATCTTCCAACAGCCATGACATTAGGGATTTTTTTTTTTTTCCAGATGAGGAGGATAAAAACTATGTGACTTAATCGAGCTGGGCTTTAGACGGTTTCTACTCTGATCCCAGCTCTGTATCCATTGCTTATGTAAGTTCTTACTTGAGTACAGGGTCTAATGAAATGGCTGGTTGGGGTCTCGGGGTCTCTCTCTCTTTCTTTCTTCCTTTCTTTCTCTCTCTTTCTCTCCTCTCTCTCTCTGTTCCTGGAACTGGGTGACAAAAAGAGTAGGCATGTTAATGAGTAGATGATGAATATGTTGTGTCTTAAGTTCAAATTCTTAGGGTCTGTTTCTTGCTATGAAGTTGGCTTTTATCTCAGACAAGAGAAGAGAGGTATGGAAAACAGAGAGAACTTGATACCTGGGAGGGAGGCCTGGATGCTTAAGCTGCAACGCTGCCTGATAATAATGTGAGGAGAGAAGAAGAGACCATATTCAACCTTCAGAACACAGAGACTGCCTTCACTACCACCAGGATTCAGGATCACAGTTCATACCACAGGAGTCATCTTCTCAAGATACTCCCCTGCTATTGAATGAAATCCTAGGGTTGTTGTATAAATGGTATCAGATACCATGGCAGGAGGCATGACTTTGACACTGGAGTAGAAAGAACTTTTTATTTAATTTAGCAAGGCTGTAAACTTCATTAATGGATTTTAGTCCAGGAATATGAAACTAGTTAGGGGTAGAATAAAAGTGTAGACTCCAGCTTCTACTAGGGACCACATTTAATCTGTCTTGGAAGAACTCTCACAAATTTGGAAGGATAAAGAGGCTGGATGACTTGTTTGTACAGGTCAAGGCTGAGTTAGATAAACACTAACTTTATTTTAACACCTCAACCTGAGGAGCCACAGATCACACTTGATCATGTTTACAGACATGGGACCAGTTTATGAGATTTGTTTAGGAAATGTGTGGGAAGACCTAAGAAACAAGTCTTTACAGGAAGCCCCGCGAGTTCCTGGTCTTGAAAACATGCATTTGTGTTACATACCTATGTGTGCTGTGTTGGAAACATGTTGGCAGAGGAATGGATACTCAGATTATGTGACTCATTGGCCACCCAAATGACTAGTCTGCAAGAAATGAGAATTTTGTTGAAACAATTACCATTCTGGGAAATACATCAAGTCACTTGGCTAAAATGTCTGTGTCTTTTAATTTCCCATAATTAATGTGACTGAGGAGAGAAGCAATAGGAAATGAAACAGAAATGATGGATCCTGGGTTGGATGGATTCTGGTTGGAAGCCAAAATTGTGCTTCCCCTGAAGTCCACCTTGGGGCTTTTGAAAAATCAAATACTGCTTGCTGCATGGACTGTTTATTTCTCTTAGCCAAATGCTTTCCTTTTATTTGAATCTGGTTGGGTTGGGAATCAAGTACTTTCTTTAGCTGACAACTGTGTTTCTGGAAGGAAGGCAGTGATATTTCTAAACAAACACATAGAGTCAGTAAACAGGACAAAGGTTGCACATGTAGAATGTATGAAGAGCAAGAATATTCTTAATTCTAAGGTAAGAAAAGGGTGGGGAAAACCTTCTCTACTTTCTTGCTTCAGCACTATCTTTAACTTTTGCATATACCATCATGAAGTCACATTTGAAATTGCAAAGTCTGGTACTATGCTAAGCCCAGAGGAAGGGAAATTCTGGGACAGAGTATCTTGTCTCTGACTGGCAATGCGAGTAGGGCAGTCCAGTTGAAATGGATGTTGGTAATGATAATGGTTACATAGGCAATGGTAAGGGAAGGAGACTATATCTTGAGCTTTCTCAAGGGAGAGAAGGATGTTATAAGATCATCTTTTTTTGTACACTGTGAAGATGATGTGTTTTGCTAAGGCACATTCTGATTGGTTTAATAAAGAGCTGAATGGCCAATAGCAAGGCAGGAAGAGGAAAGGTGGGTCTTTCAGACACAGAGAAACTCACGGAATGAATCTAAGTGCATGGAGATGCCAGTGAGACACAGAGCAAGTCAGACATATAAGATGAATGGAAGGTAAAAAGCAATTTGGCAAAATGTAGATTAATAAAAGCAGGTTAATTTAAGTTGTAAGTGTTAGCTGGGAACAAGCCTAAGCTAAAGGTCGTTTTCATAATAATAATTCTCCATGTAATTATTTGGGAGCTGGTGGCCCAAATGGAAAATGTAACAACAGAAGGATACCTTTGCTGAGCTTCACTGAGGATAATCCTAGGAAAATTTGGGGGTATACCTACTTCTTTACCCTTTGCTTGTGTTTTCTTCTCTGCTTCCCCTCTTCCATGTCTTCCTTTACTTCTGGGTCAAAACTGTTGGTTTGTAGCTGGGGATTGTAATACCCTACACACTGTGAAAATGTCCTGACAAGCCAATGAATATTGAGATATTTCACATTTGTAGAAACTTTCTAGGCATACAGAGCAGATAAATTCTACAATGTGTTACCATAAAGTGGTTAAGACAGTTCTGTTTATTATTGAGTGCATTTTTAAAGAAGGACTCTTCCTATGGGTTTTACTGAGGAGCTAATTATATATCAGTTAGTTCATTCAGAGTTCCAAACAACTGACTTATTAGAGAGGAGCTATTTCTTGGACAGGTGTTACCTGTGATAGATGAAACAATATATTCCAGAATGTAATTTTATTTTGAAAATGAGTATTTATTTTTCCATGTATCTACAAGTTCACATTCTTCTTAAAGTGAGTGTTCTCCAGCAAACTCACGAGATTAACATTTCTTAAAGCAAGGATTTATCCCAATTGATCTTCCCTGAAAAGTCAATTATTTAGAACTCAGAGCCATCTGCGTAGTATAAAATCTACTGAAGGGCGTAGTTTTGTTGTATGAAAGAAGAAATCTAAATGTAAGCTAGTCTTTATATCAAATGACTGACAATAAAGGTGCATATGAGCAAAAATAGTTAAAATTAAAGAATTATTTGAAATACTTCAAATAATGATACTTCTGGTATCATAGAATACACATATGCATGTTTCTTGAAACATGTTTTTTATTATGTAAAGTATTTCAACCATGTAGAGGGTGGAATATGTTCCTCATTGTAAGCCACCAATTGAGATCCACTTTCGAGATTCTTTTCTCTTGTTTATCAGTAGTCATTTGGTCTGAAATCTTGGCCATTATTGCTATATTGTTCCAGTGACCTGGCTGTAAACTTAGCATATATTTAAGAACTTCTTTCTAACTCAAAGTGTAGTATAGGCATGTCCCAGGAGCTTGTGACAAATTGGGAATCTTCCAGCCCATGCTCTTTAGAAGAAGAATTTGCCTTTTAACAAAATTCCCAATTATTCAGTATATAAATCTGTTGTTGTTGGTCCCCCCCCCCTTTGGCTCTTTTGGGGACCTGCCACTCAACTCCCAAATAAATTTAGAGGAGGATCCTTTCTTATGGATTCCCAGCCTTAGCTTGACTTATTTCTTGCCAGTTTTTCTGAACTTAAATATCCCATCTATCTTCTGCCTTTGGGCCTTTACCTTTTTCTATTACTGAATATCTTTTCTTTCCTTCGTATTCCACGTCTGGCTGGGTAGCTGGCTCTTTCTTTTCTTGCTCCTTTATCCTTTCATCCCAAATTTCCCTCCTATTTATTCTCTTTGTCCGCCAATCTGGTGTTTTAGACAGGCAAAGCAATGCAGCTTCACAGAGTTAAACAAAATGCAACATCAAAGAATGCAACACATCTTTGCATCCTTAAAGAAATGTTCTACCACATAGAAAAAATTCAGTTCATGTTCCACATCC
Source organism: Phyllotis vaccarum (assembly GCA_033318265.1). Lineage (NCBI taxonomy): Eukaryota > Metazoa > Chordata > Mammalia > Rodentia > Cricetidae > Phyllotis > Phyllotis vaccarum. Next base: position 26,151,809 of record JARWLC010000007.1, read on the forward strand.
TTTTGAAATACAACATAACATTTAGCCCAGGACACAATATTCGTGTGGATGCTTTGAGAATGTTGCCTATTTCTTTTGAATTTTTGAACTCCTTTTCTTCTACCTAGTTTTAACATAAGAAAGAGGCCTCTTTGTGTCAGTCTTTCAAAGACTCTGTCCTCAAACCACAGGCGGATTAGTGGAACACATATGTCATGTCTAGCAGCTGAAGGCTTGTATGTGCACACACACCTTCTACTTTGCTCTCTAAGTTGACAAGAGAACTTTTAAAAATTGGCATTTTCAGCCCATAGTGAGAGCTGGTATGAGATTGGGAAAGAGTTTTATGGAATTCATCTCTAAACAAGCATCTTGGTCTCCTCCAAGCTCCTATGCCATATTGCTTATAGTTCTATCAACAGTGCTCATTTCATTCTGTCTTTTATCATCTTTATTGTATTCTCTCCCCTCCAACTGGCCCCCCAAATCCATATTTATTTTCCTCCCCCACCACATCAATATTTAACTACATAATGAATTCACATGTTAGAAAACCACTATCTACAAATCTGTAGACTGCCAATCTCCCTCTTTATGATTAGATTTGTTGTCATGGAGACATCAATGATGATGACTATAGATTATAGATGGGAACAGAACAAGTCTTGCTTATCAGTCGATAGAATGCTAAGGTTCTATTGCCACAACCCTACTTATAGCAGATGGACTATAACACTCTAAAATTTGATCTAGTAGCATTCATTAAAATATGGAAATGAACCAGATGGCAAAGAATGTGCTGGGGTGAGTGAGTTTAGAGGTGGCAGAATAGCATTTCTCTTTCCAAATGTTATGACCTTTCAAAGACTGTTTTTAATGTCTTGCTTTACTATTTTACATCACACACAAATGATGACAAGGATGGGCAGCCTTCTGGACTTTAATTATGGTTCTGTCACTCAGTATCCCTCAAATAGTTGTGTGTCTCAAATACACTTCATCAAAATCCTTTAAAAATAATTATGGAGACAGAGCACTTTCTGATACATAGGTGATATACACATCTGATATTATCATCATAGTTTTTTAACAAAAAGGATAATCCCAGTGTGATGGCATGTGCTTATAATCATAGTACTCAAGAGGATGAAACAGAAGGATCTCTAGTTGGAGGCTAACCTTGATGCTACAGTGAGACAGATCTCTCTTTGTCTCTCAAAATTGACTTAACCTTGTTCTTATCTTCTCTCAGAAAAAAAGGAGGGGGGGAGGAGACTAGAGAGATGGCTTAGTGTCTGCTGCTCCTTCAGAGGACAGGTTTGATTCTCAGCAGCCAAATGGTAGCTCACAATCATATATAACTTCAGTTCCAGGGGATTTGATGCCCTCTTCTGGCTTCCAAGAGCACTGTGTGCATAGCAGTGCATACATTCATGCAGATAAAAGAGCCATATATGTAAAAACCAGAAGCTTGCATTCAGTCAATACCTGTATATTTGCGTCCTTATTATATTATATCTTTCTAAAACACTAACAGATAATTCCCACTAATTAGACAAAACTTTGGCAAATGGAATGACTGAGTGTTGCTCTCTATAGAGCCACATTTGTTTCATGTGGCAGTGAGTTCCAGTGGGCTTCGTGTTGGTCTGATTTTCTTGATCATCTGTTGGCCCATAGGCTGGACAGACTATAAGGTGACTTCTGGTGCGCCCTCACCTCAAGTATGGGAATCTTGAGTATGTCCATGACACATATGGCAAAGGTAGTAATGTAATGTTGCAGATGTAGTCATCATATTGTGCCACATGATCTTTATTCATGTCGAAGAGCACATGTGGCACAGAACTATGGACTCCCACCAGTGATACCCAAGACTTCCATCCAACAGCTAGAAAAATGCCAAACATAAGTGTATTGAATAGTTACTTTTATCTGGGACAAGGACACCTGGCAAAGTCAACTTAGGGGAGAGAGGGCTTATTTTGGTTTACATTTGATTTACCATATTCTGCCATGGTAGATGTGGGGGGATTGGCTGGCTATATTGCATCCAAAGTAAAAAAGCAGAGAGTGAACAGGAAGTGGAGCTGGGTATAAAACCACAAGGCCCCACTGCCAGTGACACACTTGCTCCATCGAGGCTCTACTTCTTAGAGGCTTCCCAATTTTTCCCAAATAGTTCCACTATCTAGGTACCAATCATTCAAACCCACAAAACTATGGGGCACATTTTACATTTAAACCATAATAAATAAGAAAATAATATATGCCAGCAGTGAACTTGGAATGGATTCTTCCATGTCTAGCCTTTGGATGAAATACAGCCCAGTCAACATCTTGATGATACTAGATTGTGAAACACACTGTGGGAGACTCATGCAATTCACACCCAGACCCCTTCTCCTTGATATAATGTGTGTGTGTGTGTGTGTGTGTGTGTGTGTGTGTGTGTGTGTGTGTGTGTTTATTATACAGCCATAGACAACTGTTGAAAAGAAGAAATGGCATGTGAGAAAGGCTCGTGTGTTATACTGGCCCAACCTTTGCTAGTCCAATCTGAAATATCAACCTTCTTTTGTGATTGTTGGGGAATTGTACAGAGGACTTGAAGGGGTTAATTCAAAGTATTTCTAAGCTTAATCCCCAGTCTATCTTACAATAAGAAATCAATTTTAGATTGTATTGGAGCTAAGCTAGTTTTTTTTTAATTGTTGTTCAAATCAGATCACTTTTCAGTCCTCCTGTGTTTCAATAAGTAGAAATTGCTTTTTACAGTAGTTCCTGATACTCAAAAGAATCAAGCAGATACTATGGAGAACACTTACAACCGTCCTTAAGCAAACACATTCATGAATGCATGCACACACCCACAATTTTTCATTATTAAAATGCAGTATTAATTTACATTTATTTTCATTAGTCATTATTGGTCACTATTATTAATGACTCATTAAGTACCCATTACCACATGTCATACATAAATTTGACTGCCCTAAAACTCCTTCCTTTCTCCCCTTATTTATCTTCCCTTTTGTAGTCCTAAGCAACTACTATTTTTTATTGTCTTCACAATATTACCTTTCCAAAAATACCACAGAGTTGGCACAATATGGATTTGTTTCCAGACTGGTATTGTCCCCTCACAATATGCCTTTAAGGTTTCTTCTTTTTCTTTTCTGGCTTAAATTTCTATTTCTATTTCTATTGCTGAATAAGACTCCACTGTAAAGACACACCACAGATAATGACTTATCTGTTCATTTATTTAAAGGCATCTTGGATGCTCTCTGCTTGGGCAATTATTGTAGAAAAGATGATGTCACCATTTATGTGCAAGCTTCTGTGCGAATGTGAAATGTCAGTCTCATTGCATAAACACCTAGGGACTTAGCTAGGGACTTATGAGATGGTCAATGTCTACTTAGTTTTATAAGAGGTCCTGGACCATTTTGCACCATCACACACTGACTGAGCATGCCTGCTGCTCTGCATCCTTGCTCTGCAACATTTGATGCCTAGAAATTCTGTTAGGGGTGAAGTCTTAGCTTCTATTGCTGTGAAGAGACACCATGACCAGGGCATGTTTTAAAAAATCATTTAGTTGGAGCTTACTTAGAATTTCAGAGGGTTAGTCCATTATACTCATGGTGGGGAGCATAGTGACACACAGGCAGCTAGCTGAGAGTTCAACATGCAGATCTAAGCAACAGGATAAGAAAGCCACTGGGCTGGCTTGGGCTTCTGAAACCCTAAATCATGTTCCAAGTGAAGCATGTCCTCCAACAAGGCCATACCTCCTAGTCTCTCTTAAATGGGGTCACTCCCTTATGACCAAATATTCATACATGTGAGCCTATGGGGTTCATTCTTATTCAAACTATCACATGGTCAGTCCCTTATTGCCATTATTTCTTCCATTTCTTTGGTAACTATGATATTGATATCTTTACAGGAGCCTAACTTCTATATGTTTATCTTCAATCTTATGCCAATTTTTGTATTTCTTGTTAAGAGTTATTTTGTCCTATTTTTAAATGAGGTGTATCTTTTGCAAATTGCTTTTCTCTGGTTTGCAGTTTGTCCTTTTATTCCCTAGATAATGCATTTTGTAGAGTAAACATTTAAACTCTGATTAAGAAGTGATGCATATTCCAAGGTCCTAAGTGGTTTGAGACAATCGTTTAATAGTGGAAGTTCTTGGTCTTGACTCTGGGAGAAGAATGCCATTGTGCTGTTTTCCTTACTTTGTTCCAGTGGCTAGGTCCACGAATCCATGTTGGACTTTTATATACACAGAAGAACAAAAGGTTTTGCCGAAGCTGACTGTTGAGCTCATCAATGACAATAAACTCCCGGTGGACAGACACATGTGACAGCTCATTTTGTGCCCCCCGCAGAGTTTCCCTCAGTTATTCAGTTCTACTATGATCACACGAAGTAAAACCACAGATCATTCCATTTGTGTTTCTAGATCTGAATCATGTGGCTCCCAAAGAATGAAGGAGCTCGTCAGAGCCTTGAAAAAAAATAAAGCTACAAGGACAAAGAGATTGTAGCACCAGAATGTAGCAGGATTTTAAGGATTTTGTAAGCTGGTTTTTAAATGAGATTCTCAGTTGATTCCTGTTTGCCGCTTACCTTTTCATAACTTACTTCATCAGGAAGCAGCTCTTCATGGTCTGGCCCTGTCCCCCCTTCCCGTCATCGCTGACTCCATTTCTGCTGTCCTCTCACATTTATTTGATGATATTCATTTTATTTGAGTTCTCAGGGATGCTTTGTATCTTCATGTTCATTGCTTGAAATGCCCTCCCCCACAACCTTTTCCTTATTAGAAGTTCCAGATTGTCCTTCAGTGACCACTTGAGGCTAAAGTAGATGCTCACGCACAGACCTTGCTCCAAAATCCGCCACAGCTCCAGGGACGTTCGTGGTGGTTGCTGACCCACTGATCCATTTCCTAGAGAGGAAGATGCCGAATAGAAGGCACTCCCTGCTTTTTACCTTTGCCTCTCTAGCATCTTTTATGATGCTTGGCGTTTATGAAACATCTTAGAGTTTCAGGAAATACTTGTTCGAATGTTACAAAGAGTTGGATTGTCTCCTAGAATCCATACCTATTGCCGGGGAAAACATCTGGTTATGCTACTGGCTCAGGAAGCCTTCATGAATGCCAATCACGGCGGAAACAGAATCTTTCCCAGTGCTTTTTGCTTTTTGTGTAATTGAAGAAAGGAGAATGGATTGTTTTTCTCTCCCTGCCAGTTGTTCAACAGATGCTGGCCAGGTTGCATATGGATGCCAAGTTACATGCGAGGCATACCAGCCATTTTAATGGTGGACAATCTTAAAAGCAAAAGAAGAAACAGCCAATGATGACCTTTCTCCAGGGACCTTTCCATTTCTTGGCGACATGTTGCTATGCGATAAAAATTAGGAAATAAATCTTCTTTGGGAAAAAGTAAGGGAGAGGATTCTTTCTTGATGGGGCCTTTCATTTCTAATAAACATTCTTCTAAGCACAACTTTAACCATATGCTCTGTAGAAACTGTGGCAATATGATGACTCAAATCCTGGCTATCTCACAGCATACTGCTCAGGTCACATAGATATTATCAAACTCAATAAATATTTATTGAGTCATCAATCCATGTTTTTATTGATCCCATGGGCATATATTAATGTAAATTAATAATATACTTATTGGATTTGGTAGCTCTTTATTGAACTAGCAAAGATACAAATAGATGGGCTATGACTCTAGAAGAATTTCACATCCTTAATAAATAAAGTGGAGTAGAATTATTATAATGGTTAGTGACAACACTAAACTTGACAAAATCTAGACTCACTTGAGTTATGAGTCCCTGGACTTGCCTGCGAGAGATTATCTTGATTAACTGGGGTGGGAGCACCTCCCCATTGTGAGTGGACCATTCCCTAGGCTGAGGATCCTGGAAGGAGAGAGTTAAGCACTTGTTCACATGCATTCATTGCTTTCTTCTGATGGTGGATTTATGATTTAATATAATCAGTTACTTCATGTTGCTGCTACTGTGACTCTATCCCTTTGTTGTCTGTCGCTTTAGTTATTTTATCACAGGAAAAGAAGCTAAGACATCCATTTAGATCTCCTCTCCTTCCAAACTTCTTGCAGTACCAAGATGGTTAGATTGAGAATAAGCTTTGATTATCCAGCTATGTATTGTTGATTAGCTTTCATCTCTGATAATGAGGGTTTATCATCAAGGGCCAGGGAATGGTTTTACTCATTCATTCACTCTATGTAGTTTCATATCTTGTTACGATCTAGCTTATGAATACATTCTGAAGATTGACACATGGTTTCTATCTCTAGATATGCACCATTTAGTAATGGGAAAAATAAGTTATGAAAAAAGCCGAAAGCCATCAGAGAAATAAGTTGGATAGGAAGAAGGAAAAATAGTCTGAGTGAACTCTGCTCATTCTGTTAGCCTGATCCAAGTTCATTCCTGACCCTTTTCTGTCTTGCTATTTATTCATATTCATTCATTACACAAACATGCATGGATCGTATCTATGACATTGTATGTACCTTACTAGATACTGGAGATTAACAGTGAGCTAAACTATGATTTTCCTGGTAGCAAATAAATAAATAAATAAATAAATAAATAAATAAATAAATAAATAATAAATAGCCATATTGGCAAATGTAAAAAAGAAAAAAAAAAGCCAAAACCAAAACAAAACAAAACAAAAAAAAAACCCCACAAAGAACATAGTTGTGTTAAGAGAGGAACAGAAAGGGACAAGTTAGGGACACATGTCTCTTGGATCTTCAGTGTGTTATCTGCTGGGCAGTTCCTGGCATGTCCTTAAAAGTTCTTAGTGACTTGTTAGAGAAAGCTTTAGCCACAGCACCAAAGTATTCCATTTGATCTGTGCCTATCCAGCTGTGTTCTTTGAAGGTTTGCTCAATGGCCTGGTTGTGAGTGCGTGAATGAGTAGCTCTTTAATTTGTCTTTAAGAATGTTTAATCCTGAGTACATGTGGTTCAGGCTAATGGAAATAATTTACATTTGGGCAGTGTTGAGACAGTATACCAGGTGAGGTCTGCAATCTCTCCATTTGAAGTGGATATTTGTTAAGTCTGGGACTTTTAAACAGTCAAAGCTACTCTGTCACTCACCACAGCATGAGTCATTTCTGATGGCATAATACAAACATAGATAGGTAATACCACCTTAAGAATTAGTTGTCTCTGAATACATATCATGAGTGGGTACGGGAGAAGTGACAAGGACCTTTGAATAACAGTCTCAGGAAAGATATGTGGATTATTACACCTTTTGCCATTCTAAGTTACAAAGAAACTTGTTCTAAAATATTTCTCATGGATAGTAGCATAGGTTGCCTACTTCACCAGTCTTTTTCATCTCTGAGACAGCTGTCTTCAACTTTGCTGGATGGTTTATTTTAGAGCAGTTTTATATTTGTTTCTCTCACAAGTTGATACTTTTAATTTTAATCCCTTTTATATTAACTTCTCACTTTGGAAAACTAGTGGAAAAAAAGAGCCTTTTCTGACTTCTTCCGGTAGGCATATCCTAGTCTATCATCTCCCTAGTGGAGCTACGCTAGTCATTTTCTTTCCAAATAAAGAGGGGTTTATTTAACTCATAGATCAGGAGGTTGAGGAATCTAAGAGTACAGCTCTGGCATCTGTCGATGCCTTCTTGCTCCAGTGCTTTCCTTAAGCCAATACGCAAATTTACATATGTATGACTAAATAAATGATGTTGGGAAGAAAATTTTGTAGCAAATTATAGCTGTTACTGTGAAGCGTTTCTTATAGAGAGTCATCTTGCTTTGTTAGCTGCTAATTTTCTCTGTATGGGTAAGGCCTTTAACCTCCTCATAGTTGTCAATTTACTCTTACCTAGAATTCAGTCTCATCAGGTGTTTTGTCAAATTTTCCCTTTTGCTTTTAGACTTATTTATTTTATTTTATGTGTATGAGTATTTTGCCTTCATATAAGTATGTGCGGCATGTATGTGCCTGGTGCTTGTGGAGGTCAGATGAGGGGGTTGGATCCTATTGAACTAGAGTTACAGGTAATTGTGAGCCACCATGCGAGTGCTGGGAACTGAACCTGGATGCTTTGTGCTCTTAACCTGAGAGAACTCTCCAGTCCCCAACTTGTCCTTGAAGATTTTTTTTTTTTTTTTGTCTTGAAACTTTCTGGAATACTTCCATGTGAGCAAGAGACTCTTAAATTTGGCTCAAAATTATCATACTAAAATATCGTTTGTTATACCAATGAAGTACATGTGTCTTTCTGGTGGTAGATGTTTTCTCCTGGATTTCAAATCAAGCCAGCACAAATAGATAAGTAACTTAACATGACAAAAGTTGTCTTTTGTAGCATAAAATTCACTTTGTGTCTGAATGACTCTGGGCCACTCTGGAAGACAGTGTTTCTGGAGCAGCACTCTGGGGTGACCTTTAGCTTGGTGTCATCACATTGACGTGCATCTCATGGTGCAGAAGCCAGGGGAAGAACATAAAAATGGTATACTTTGATTTGGTACATCCTCAAAGTAGATAAGCTGTATCATTAGCCAGATCAGATCCCACAGTCATGCTTGTATGAAAGCAGATGGAACAATGCATGTAGGGAAAGAGGACAAAGAAGAAGATGAACTGTAGTAAGGATGCCTTGCTCCTGTGGATGGTTATGAGCCAGTGTGCGGGTGGTAGGAACTGAACCTGGGTTCTCCAGAAGAGCTACAAGTGCTCTTAACCACAGTCATCTCCCCAATTCTTTGATAGCACCTCTTTGAAGTATATATGTGTATAGTCTGGACTACAATTGGCTAAAACACTTGGTCATCTACTTTCTCGGCTTTCCATCTTGCCACACTGGAGAGAGTATACGTGGTGAGACAGACAAAGGGACAGGGGAAGGTAATTGTTTTTTGATATTGACGCATGAAACTGTCATTATTTTGTTCTAACAATTGATGGGAATTTGACTTTTAAAGGAATTCGGATTTGTTACCCTCTGCCCCAAACCCTGAAAGCACTGACTTTATGTTTTCTAGCTGTCAAGAAGTTCAAAAACACAGAAAGCTATTTTTTACTTTCCTTGGTAAGGAACCTTTATGGATCATCTCTCTACTTCCAGATGAAGTGTGCATGAGTCTGTATTTTGGTAGGTCTGTTGCCCTGGCAGGCAATCTTGTTGACTTTTGTTTCTTTGAAAGACAGAAAACATTTTGAGTTACTTCTTTTTATTTGGTATCTAATGTAGTTCAGGTGTAATAAGATCACCGAAAAGATTTTTTAAAAAGACTTTTTATGTAGCATAGAAAAATGGGTTTATTTTAATATTTTAATATACATATATATTTATTTCCATTTCTAACTTTTATATTTACTAAGATGTAGGTCTCAGATCTACACTGGCCAAGAGGAGGGCATGCCTGTAGGTCAAAGGAATGGTACCTGCTCTCAACTACATGGGTTCTTAATATACATTTGTCCCATGAATTATACGGTTCTTATTATAGGTTCTCACTTAACCTGTAGTCTGCTGTGTTCTACTCTAGGGAACCTCTACATTAACTTCCCTGCAGAGTAGGAGACAGTGACTATTTTGCTTAGAATAATTTTCCCTCTTCACCAAATTTTCATCAATAAATATTTAAGAAGATCTTGTTTTATCAGTATCTGAGGTTCGGGACAATTCTTTGGTGAAAATTTGCTTAGTTCCCAGTTTCTACCACTGCTGTCTATAGACCTGGTGTTGAAAGTTTGTGCTAATTTGACCTTTGGCCCATTGACTTTCAAGCAAACAAACATTCTGAGTGTGGCTGTGATCTTGGCAGCCTTACCACCCACCCATGCGTCACTTAACCCTTCCAAGTCAAGACAAACAAAAATGTCTCCAGAAACTAACATTATCTCCAGGTGAGCAAAATTGTCCTCTAGTCAAAACACACTGTATTATGTTATAAGAATCAGAAAAAAACAATAATAAAAAGGCTCAAACATCTTCTGTTATGGGTGTCTAGTGTTTGTTTCCATTATGTGACATATTGTCCGTGCTATGGATATTCAGTTCTGCCATTGAACCATGTACACAAGTGAGCAGGGTTGTATTCCAATAAAACTTGATTTACAAAAAACAAGGCAGCAGACAGAATTTTGTACAGATCCAGGCGGTAGTTTTCCAATCCCCAATATTTACAGAGATCAGAGATTTTGGAGAGAGTTGAGCACAAGTCTTCTACTAGTTGTAGGAGCTCAGCAAAACTTAACTGCAAACATTATCTATCTGCTCTCTGATATTGATGCCCTATGGTACCTTAAAGAGGAGACCCTAACACCTTTTCTGGAATTTGTCAACATTCACAAGGTAGTGTTCCATTTCAGGGAATGAGAAATGGATAATAAACATCATCTTATGTGTTTGGTTTAATCAGTACTTGGCACAGCGTCTTTGCTGATTGGATATTACTTGGTGCATTTTGTTATGCTCAGGACAACTTTATCTCATGTTGATATCAGCATCAAAATTTCAAGATATTTTAAGAAGAAATATTTTGATACGAGATTTAAGAACAATCTTTGCTTCCAACATTGAAAGGAGCTTTTTTGCCTGATAAAATCTCATTCCAGTAGTGCCACATCTATACAAGAAATGTTTTGTACTTTTTCACAGTTTCCAAAAGGGCTGAAATTGCATATATGCTATTAGAAGCACCAAAAAAAATAATGACATAATTTTGTAGCATTAGAATAGATTATCTTCTAGCATATTAAAACAAAATCCTATCTGCTTATTGTTACTGCATAAATTACAAAACCTGACCTTTCATTTAGGGTCTAACAATCTACTGCAAGTGTTTGTGGGACTTTTTCCTTAGTAAAATGAATTTTAGGACTCCAAATCTTCAGAATAATTGAGATTTTTTTTTTGAGGCAAATTTAACACTTTGCTTACTAGAGGCAAACTGAATGAATAAAAAACTAATAGAGCTGTGTCAAGGTCTAACAGATGTTGGGATTCCAAGAAATCACTAGATACTATGTGCTTTAGATTTAGTTTATTATTTTTAATTGTATATATACATATATATTCATGTCTGTGTATGTGTGTGCATGTGTGTTTGTATATAAGCATGCACATATAAGTGCAGGTACTTGCGGAGGCGAGAGGCATTTACTCTCCTGGAACTGGATTTACAGATCCTTATGAGACACGTGAAGAGGGTGCTGGTAACTGAACTCAAGTCCAAAGCAGCACATACTCTTAAACTCTGAGTCATTTATTTAGCCATGCATATTTTTGCATCTCATTTTCTCTCCAGTGGAGATGTGATGTCTGATGAACAGAATACTGTCAAGTCGTACATGTGAAGAGTGGTTTTATCTGGAAATACTTTTGAGAAGGAACCCGGAAGTTCTAAAGAGTGTTAAGGATGCTCTGTGCTTGTTTGAGAGCAAATCGAAAAATGAAAAAATTCAATGCTTCAAATAGTTCTAATATTTAAAATTTCCTCAAGGTGGGGAGACTTTTGATATTGACCATTCTGTTCGTGACTTTCTTGTGTTCTGTAGAACAAGGGAAGAATAAGAAACACTGGGTTTGAGAAACAAAGGAACTGGAAAGGAAACCTCAGAGGTGAGCAACCACCTGCCATATAAGGAAGATAAAGAGTAGGATGAATAGGTTAGTGGGTTGGTGTGGAGGGGAGAAACCTAGAAGCTGTCCAAACACAAATCATCTAAACATATGCCTTACTCCACTTTCTGATACTTTATGAGAGAAATTTTTAATTAAGTATATTTACATCACTTCTCCGTCTCCTCCCTTCAAGTCTTCTTATGTCCCTGCCCCCACTAACTCTCAAATTAACAACCTCTTATTCTTTAATTACTTTTATTACACACACACACACACACACACACACACACACACACACACACACACACACTGGGGGGTAGGGAGAGACACACACCTTTAGCATTGATTAGATGTATAAATTTTAGGGCTGACCACTTGATACTGGAAAATCAGCTAGGTGGTTCATCCCTGGAGAAGACTGATTGTCCCTCTCCCAGCGGTCACTAATTATTTTAGCTCTCTACCTAGGGTTGCAGACAATGAGACTCCCCATCCACATTGTCAATAGGTATTATTGTTCTGGTCTCGGTTGAGCAGCCATGTTGTTGAGATTTCATGGTTATGACTTCCCTGTAATATCCGGAAGTCATAATCTCCTAACACTGTTCTGGTTCTCTGTAGTTCCCCTGACCTTGTCCTTAGGTAAGGAGCTTAGCTGTAGATGTATCAATTAGCTCTCCACAGTTGTCCAATGCATTTTGAACATTTATTACTTTCTACAGTTGTCTCCATTTTCTTCAAAAAGAAACTTTTTTGATGTGGAGTGGGAGCTATACTTATCTGTGGGTCCAGGATAAGTGTGTAGAACACATTAGATATTGTTCTGGTTTAGGAAAGTGACAGTCGTACGTTCTCTATGATTCATGGCTTTTCCTTTACTATCCCTGGGATGTTGAAAAGGATTATAGAACCAGGCATGATTTATCCCATTTTGAGAGGGCCCAAAGTACAATCAAAAAGCTGTTGGCTACTTTAATGTAAATGCCACTATTGTTCCTTTAGAGATATCTTACTGTGCTAGTCACTGTTGTTCATAGCTGGGGAAGACTGCCAATTGCTTTCTCTATTGGCAGCTTATATAGCACCTTCCAGTACTGTGAAAGCTAGTGTTCATGATGGAGATTACAAGGTCAGTTCCATCTCTGTCCTTCATGTTCTGTGTGGGAAGTGTGTGATACCTTTAACAAAAGGGACATACCTTCAACTTCTGAAGAGGAGAGAAATGTATTCAAGTCCTGGAGACAAGAAGAACAAGTTCAAAGCATAATGTCTGTTAAGACCATATTTCATCATGGTGGATATCAGAGGAGCAAATAAGTATCTTCTCCTCCCTCCTCCCTCCTCCCTCTTCCCTCCTCCCTCCTCCCTCCCCCCTCCTCCCCTCTTCCCCTTATTTTTCCTTTACTGTAATTTTTCTTCAGTGGCAATATATTCCCCTGACTATCTTATGGGGGAAAAGGCTGGAGTTGACCATAATATGAGTCCTTTGATAGAGCAGAAATGATTTTCTTGTGTGTTCCAAAGAGATTGCAAAGGATGTTTAGATTTCATCCCATTATCAAGCATTGTGCGTGGGCTGTGAGCTGACCATAGCTGTGGACTCTTTAAGAATTTCCCTTTATGAGAAGCTACCTCTTATGAGTATTTTCTGAGGGAAGCCTGTGCCCCTAGTCAGTGCAAAAGTACCATGTTTTAGCTTTTTTTTTTTTTTTTTTCCAGCTAAGACAACTTTAGATCCAGAAGCTTCTGTTGCGGCAGAACAGAAAAAGATCAGTTCTTTCTTAATGTGATTGTTCTTATTCTGCACAGGTGTTACTCCTAAGAGGTCTTGCTAGTAAACATGCGCTACTCAGATTTCAAGTTTTCACAATATTTTTCCTGTGGAATTGACCTATGGGGAGTTCACAACAGAAGCTCTTTTTTTAAGTAGACTCAAATGTGGGATTTGGGCACCCACAGCAAGAGCAATGCACCTGTAAGGTTTAATGAAAATACAAATCACAAGAAGTATGGTATATATCAGTGATTCTCAACTTGTGGGTAAAAAACCACTTCGGGGAGTGAGGGAGGGCAAGGTTGCTGGACTCCAGTTCAAAGGGATCATCTAAGACTGCCAGAAAACACAGATACCTACATTGTGATATATACCTGTAGCAAAATTGCAGTTATGTCATAACAATGAAATAATTTTAAGATTGGGGGTCACCACAACATGAGGAACATATTAACGGGTCACAGCATTAGGACGATTGAGAACCACTGCTGTATGCTGTTGTTAGGGGCACTGGTACATTGAAGAGTAACAAGAGGTGAAATACAATTGATCAGAAATGGCCACTTGATAAAATTTTGTTTTAGATTGGATCCCCATGATAAGGGTATGTGTCTTGATAAGAAAAGATTGATAATTTGGATATATTTGGCTTGCCTTTCTTTCCCATAGGTCTTTAGGTAGCACTAGTGAGTGCTGGGAGGTCCAGTCCATACTATTGCATTAGACCCTTAGAGCAACTTTATAGTAAGGAAGATATGTTAGTAGCCACATGGCAATAGACTTTATTGCTCTTATAAACCAGAAAACCTGGTTACATGGAGTAGTGATAAAATGAACATTTGAAGGTCAAAATGAGGTACTAGGTGAGAAATAATACCCCGTGTGGAAGAAGAGGTCTCTTAGATCACAGCTAGTGATTCTTTAGAGAAAATTTTAATTGCAGAAACCTAGGATTCATATTGCTAAACTTTTCCTCACTGCAACAAAATATCCTAAAGAGGAGGGAATTCTAGAGAGCAGAAAGATTGATTCTTGTGGGCACAAAACCAGCAGACAAGTATCAGGAGACACTGAACAGTCTGGAATAACTGGCCCTGACCACCCAGAAAGGCAAAACAGTTTTACACAATAAAGTCAAACAAAGATTTGCTTGGCTCCAGCTGATTCACTAGGGTGAGTCTTGGTGCACACCCTTACCAGTCTTGATGGTACTTTAACAAAAGCCTGTATATGTGAAGGTCATGCCATTAAGCAGGATCTTGATCCTTTTGAGGGGAGAGTTAGAGGTATGTTACTGGAGCAGGGGACTGAACAGGTGAGAAGAAGGTAGCAGAATGGGAACAAAGGAGGAAGGAGAAGGGTCCCTGTAAGATTTAGCTTTAGTGGAAAGTATAGGACCAGATGGGATGAACACTGGGCTGTGGCATCCGGATCAGGATGGTGTTTCACACGAGAGGCCAGAGTTCTGAACCTTGTGCTGGGCAGGGCACTCTTCCTGCACCAGAACTCATCACAGGACTGGCTGAAGTCTCTCCTGCAGATAGTTCACAGGTGCTCAGATTGGACTCACATCTCTCACCCATCAGTCTTATTGTGGAGTCTGTTTCCTAGGGAATCCAGACTAAGATGACTACTTAAAAAAAGTAAATAAATAAAAACAAAAACAAAAAAACCTTTGCATAATAGAAAGCTGCCATGCCATTGTAAATACACACATAATAGTTCCCCCTAACCTTAAGTGAGTGTGAGTGACTAATATTATCTAGTTATGAGTAAAGGGAAATCTGAAATAAAATAAAACATAGTTCCATATACCATTAAGTTGAGTCAAGTCTCACTAAAAGCCCTTTATTAGATCACAAATAAAGGATAATATCATTTTAATATAATATTTTATTTTTTGAAATTTTATACAATGTTTTTTGACCATATTCACCCCCTGTGCCCCCTGACTCCTTCCAGATCCACCCCCACCTCCCTACCCTTCCCACCTTCCTGTCCTCTTTATTTTAAATAATCTATAATTATTAAGACTGGAAAATCTTTTCTCTTCCAAGTAAATAAATTGTAAAAGCTGGCTATTACATGATATTGGATTAGAAGAACACAAAAATGAGCCTGCCTGGGTCAGTCGCACGGCCCAGTTTGACCATAAGGGTAAGTGATGAACCTAGGGACGCGTCACAGAGAAAGGAATCCCGGGGAGGTGTTGATGGTAGATTATAAAGTTCCATGGTACTCATATCTTGTGCAGCAATGTGGCCCCAAACCCAGATGTCCTTATAGAAAAGTAATCATCTACCCACTGATCCCACCACTTGGTGTCAGCTCATTGCCCTGTCTATGCACCTGGGGAGACATACATGCAGCCTCATCCAAATCTATTCTCTTTTGGGTCTTTGAAGCCAGGGTGTGTACTATGAGGCCATGGGGTTCAAGGGGACGTCAAATCATCGTCTCTCAAGATCTAAAGACAATGGTGCCAATGGTAATTATTCTCTAGAAATGCAGCTCAGTCTACCTTATTGTCTGCTTGCTTTCCATACTTAATACTTAAGCTTTCATCACTTATCTATCATTCCAAATATCTTCTAGTAAATATGAGGTTTAAATTTAAAAAAATTATATGTATGTGGGTTTTGCCTGCATGTATGTCTGTGCACCAGACATATACAATATATGGGTACCTAGTGTTCCAGAAGGTCAGTAAAAGGCCTCAGAACTCCTGGGACTGGAGCCACAGGTGGGTGCCTGGAAATGGACCAGGTTCTTCTGGAAGAGAAGCCAGTGTTCCTAACTCCTGAGCCATCTCTCTAGCCATATATATATATATATATATATATATATATATATATATATATATATATATATGACCAGATATGGCTTTGTTGCTCGTGACTATTTATACGGACTCATTCAATTACCCAGCAAGCAGCCTAACATTTCCTCAGAAGGTGAACTCGCTACCATGAGAACAGAGCCTTTCTCATGACCCCCCCCCCCCCCACTGTCTCCTGCTAAAGACAAAGCCCCGCAGTTTGTAAGAGAAGAACCAATGTGTTTGATTAGTGGTGTGACCTAGGTTAGAGAGAAAAGTACAGTCACAAGTGATGGCTACCTGTGCTCACATGTGTGGATTTTCAAAGATTTAGGGGGGAAAAGATAGCAATTAGGTTTTGCATATATTGAATATGGAGTCTGGATAGACATGAGGACACAGCCTCATTCCCAAGTACTAAGGAACTCAGGTGGCTGAGAAGATGGTCCCAATTGCCACAGAGCCTTGGGCCCGTTCTAGATGTTGAATGCTTCTCTGATGACTGATTGTCTGTCTTTATCCTAAAGGAGTGTAAAATGTGCAGAAATGCTTTTGCTTCATGTTTTTCTAATTGTTTGCAAGCTTACTGAATGGTATTTCACTGTATCTTATTTTGTGTTTGGAGATGCCCTGGCTTCGTTCAAACATTTTCTTCATTTTTCTTCACTTGTTACCTATTCCCTGGAATATGTCAAGCCTGCATTTTCCTCACTTCAGAGGCTGCTGGAAGAGTCTGTTTCCTAACGAGGCCTGTAAGGATGGGGAGTGGGTGGGATATGCGGAGAAACATGTTCCAGAACGCATTTCACCCACACAAACGAGAGAAAGAAAAGCTCTCTTCTCCACAAGCTGCTCACACAGCCCTGACTTTATTCCTTCTGCCTGCCTCCTTACTTCAAGTTTCAAACTGAGAAAACAGGGCATAGTCTTTCTAGTGCAGATCAAGCAGAGGGCCAGGCTATTTTAACCCACCGCTAGCATATGGCCCAGGGAATCCAGAGAGGAATACTGTATAAGGACTGTCTTCTCTTTTCAATTTTGATATTAACATTAATCCTAAGTAAACAGGGCATGATGTAGGTAGGTGACGTGCACTCAGAGATTCTTCTGTGTGAGTTCTAAGTCCAGTGGGGCCAGTATTTATCTTTTTACATATCAAGAAGAACAATGAATTCAGTCTCCACCAGGATTACTGTTAGAAATGGATGGAAGGAAGATTTCTCTGGCTTCTTGAGATACTCGTTCTGGTGACTTACACCGCGGGTCACTGGGCACCTTTTAGATCTGTAGTAATCCGGTTTTGATGTTACTGTAATTAATGTATGCATTTGATTGCCCCAAAGGTGAGCAGAAATGTTACGTAGGGGAAGACAGTGTACAATCTCTCAGCTGCACAAAGAAGTCAGACTCCCCAGACCAGTCAGTTCTAGGCAGGATAATCACAACCAGAGAAACAGCAATGGATAACAGGTGATGAGAGAGAGAGAGAGAGAGAGAGAGAGAGAGAGAGAGAGAGAGAGAGAGAGAGAGAGAGAGAGAGCAGACAGATAGACAGACAGACACGGGGGGGGGGCAGAGAGACAAAGAAAAAGAGAGGCAGACACGGAGAGATAATCAGTTCAGGATAATCACAACCTGAGAAACAGCAATGGAAAAGTGGAAAGTGAAGAACAGGCTAGGGGAGTAATGAGAACATTAGCCTTTCTTCTTCCTACTCATGAAGAGCACTAGTCCCACTAGGTGGGATGATCTGGGTGGACATACCAAAGCATGTACACATGACATATTGCAAACCCCAATTTCTAAAAGGTACAAGCAGGCATGCTAGGGCCAATAGAGCTCCAACTGCAACTCGATTTCCCAGGTAGTTTTTCAGATAGACACCTCAAGATTTCCTGATGACTACAGAAAACTGAATATTCTGGAAAAAAACTATTTTTGTATCTTCTCTAATTAAGCAGCAACATCATGTGTCTGTAGTGCTAATAACTTCATTCTGTGAAAAGTTGAGACTGGGAGCCCGCCCACTCCATCCCCAGAAGTAGCACTTGAAAAAAGCCCAAAATTTTCTGCTATAGCCTGGTACCTTCATCTTTTTATACTTTCTCATTTCTACAATGGAACTTTTTCTTTGGGTCAAACACAATAATGATTATTACAGACCTCTATTAGAAAACCAGAACCAAGTTCTATCTGAAGGGATCGCCATTGTTCCAACTGAACTTGTCCTTAAATGCTGAGGAGGGACTTTTTTTTCACAATTGACACAACCAGTTCTACTGGTGAAGCCCCCTGTGGGGTGGATAAGAGTCACTTTGTAGATGATGTCCCTGGGAGGTCAGACACTAGGCAGAGAGGTGTTGCTTTGGAGAGAGGCAGAGGGAAGCAGTTTGCATTGAAGACATGTGTTGCAGCCATAGGCCATGAGGAGGAAATGAATGACAGAGAAACAGATATTCCCTCTGGAAAAAAAAGTAAGACGATTACTGTGAAGAAACGAAGTTGGTAGCACATAGAACAGACCCTGTGTGCCAGGATTTTATCCAGGACTGTCTTGTTACATCTTTGATGCTTCTTTTGCCTTAGTGTCCCGTGGGTGAAAAGTAGTGAGAAGACATTTGAAACGCCGAAGGAGGTAGGGTGGTGTGCAGATAGGCGACCAGAATTTCTGACCCACAGATTTATTAGATTTTTGGCTGGGATCCTCCTTCTGAATCCTGTTTTAACATCCGACCATCTTTATTCCTTAAGAACAGTTATCAAATTTGTTTCTTTGTGTCTGTCTTTATTGATGACAAATGTCCTCAAAACTCAAGACCATGGAAAATGGCAACAGGCTATCAATTCCTCATGTTAACAAGCACCACATTTCTTCCAAAATATCAGGGAAAATGGGGTTGAGGAGGGAAGAATCACCACACAGATGATTTAAATCATTCAGTTCATAAAGATACGGGGAAGCCGACTTTAGTTAGAGAGCAAGCTGCTTGGAATTGAATTTAATTTAAAGATGGACAGTTTTCCTATAGGGTAGGCATTCTGTCTTCCTGAAGCCAGAATAGATTCCATCCAGATGCCTCATGTTTTTGCCCTGAGAGCAAACATTACATGGGAACTGAGCTGAAGGAACCAAACAAAGCAACCTTGTAAATTCTAAATTCGGTGATTGCATCATCCAAGTCCTAAACATATTAAGAGTCCAATCCAGCTTTTATTTTTATTGAGCATTTGTAACTAATTCCCACTGATCAAAGACAATTTAGTCTCTCTCTCCTTCCCCCACCCCTCCACAACCCTTGTTTTTTTCTTTTTGGCAAAGAAGTCGTATTCTGGAAGGATGACATGGGAATCACTACTCTTTCTAGCGGCCATTCAAAACTGCTATTGCAAGGGAACATGAAATGAGGAGAAGCAGTGCATTTTGGGAATTCATTAAGTGGCTGAATTCATTAAATGTTGGAAAGAGATAATTTAGACCTTTTTTGTAATGCAATAATTTGCAACTGTATAATTATCAGGGTTTGCTTTAGTCTGGAACAAAAATCTGATATTTATACTTAAATGAAAATTATCTACCACTTATACTGACAAAAATATGAGCTTTTTATTTGTGGTTCTTTGGAGGATGTGGGGTTATAGGATCTCCACTTTGCCTTTTCCTAATTAGGACTTAGTTTGGGGGTGGGTAGAGCAGGGCAATGCCATACAGGGAGCAGATGGTGCAGATGGTACCTGTGTGAAGCTTTTCACCTAAGTGGAAATGGAAATCTGAAGGTGGACAAGGAGGCTTAGATCTTACCCTTGGTCCCTGCAGACTGTTAAGGTCTCTTGTTGAAAAATAATGAAGACTATGATTGTAATGAGCCTGGGGCAGATATATGTGTTTTGGGGCTTAGGATTCAATCATTCTGGAGAAAAGGCATGAAATGTTATGACTTTTTATTTGGTATGAGGTACAGAGATTGGAATTTGAGGGTCTGTGAAGTTTATGCTTTATTAAAAGTAAATTTACCTCTGGTTTGCTAACATCCCTAACGTCACTGAGATAAAGGAAAGATGGCACACATCAGTTGCTTTGCCCCCTTCCTCCCCAATTTGTAAAGAGCTGTCATTCTTGGTAAACAGATTACCTTTCAAAGAATGCTGAAAAGTTCTTCTTTAGGGTTCAGAAGGTTACAAGCCAAAGACGATTGTCTGCTGACCAGAGAGTATTGGTCATGGGAAGTTTATGTGCACAGACTAAGCCTCCAGGATCAGGCATCCCCTGGTTTGTGAACATGAGCTTCTCTAGAAGCACAATCCTTGCATCAGGATAATTATGTCTTTGGCCTCTTGGGGTACACTGTCCTTTGCTGTATTACATGGTTCCCATAGCAGCAATGGGAGGGGTTCCAGTATGGCATTGTAAATATGGAATCTTATAGGGGGATTATGTTGTTTCATTGTAAATAATTGTCCCCGCCTATGGTTTAACAAAAAGCGCTGATTGGCCAAAGACAGACAGGAAGTGTGGGCGGGGCTACCAGACTAGGAGAATTCTGGGTACTGGAAGAACAAAGCAGAATGTTAGAGGAAGCCAGAAGAAACAGAGGACAACTATGCTGCTCTGAGAAAAGGTACCGAGCCCCATGGCTGAACAGGATAAGAGTCATGGGTTAGATTAAGGGTAAAGAGTTAGCAAGTTATGTGCCTGGGCCTTAGGCCAGTCAGCCTAAAACTATTGAAAGTATCTGTGTGTCTCTGTGGGACTGTGGGTCTGTGGGCCTAAACCTTGAGGTTATGCCCAAAAGTCGGGAACAGAAACCTCCTACTACAGAATCTGCATCAGCTGTGCTTAGAGGTTTAGTGACTTGGTAGGTATCTTAGGGTCAGTGCTGGACATTCACTGATACTATTCTTTACATCTTTACACTTGCTGATTCTTTCTTAGAGGTTACAGTCTTGGACTTTGTGAAGGTGACCTGTTTTCTCTGAATGTTCTCACTGAGAAGTTGTTTAGTCAGCGAAAGGGACACCTGCCTCTTGGGACAATGACCCAAGCATGGTTACAAAATGGAGGATTGTATTCTCCTCTCTTGTTTGATAGCTGGTCAGTGGAGTAGAGAAACATTGACTGTGTCTTGGGCTGATGAAAGTTCTGTCCTGGTAATATGTTGACAAGAGAGAACTTTCTGTTCAGGGGATGATAAATAACTATGGATGGTTAGAATGCATCCCAGTGATATATTCTAAATATTCCCTTATTCTGAGAGTTCACTTCATGGATTTCTGAGTGCTGGACCACAAGGATCTGGGAGCTGGGTGGAAAGAAATAAGATGAATTTCTAAAGAGGATGGAGAGGAGCTAGGGCTCTGCATTGGGCAGTTTTAATTGTCAGCTTGACACAATCTTCAAATTATTTGGGAAGAGATCCCTTAGTGAGAAATTATAACAATCATGTTGACCTCTGGGCATTTCTAAATATTAATGGATGTAGAAAGACTCAGCCCATTATAATGGCCCCATTCCCTAGGCAGGGGGTCCTGAGCAGCCCAAAGAGGAGAAAGCTAGCTGAGAGAAATCAGTTGAGTAGACGACTATCTAGGATGCATGCATTTGTTTCTTTATGCTCTTGACTATGGATGTGCTATGACCTGCTTATAATCACTGTCTTGATTTCACCACAACGATGGGCTAGAGCCTGGAACTGTAAACCAAATCGACCCCTTCCTCAATTAAGTTGTGTTTGTCAGGATATTCTAAAACAGCAACAGAAATGAATAGCAGCAGGTACTTGAGTGGTAACATCCTCCTTTCCAACCAACTCCTGAGCCTTCTATACTCTCTCCCAATTCCTTCACACACTCACTTTTTTATTGACAGTATAAGGTTCACTAGGACCCAATAGCAAAAGAACAATTGTCTCTTAACAGTCTGCTCAACCTCTGTCAGGAGGGGAGTCCTCTTTCTCACAAATTAATCTCTATAAATTCATGTTTAGAAGTGTGCCGTGTTCTGATTGGGCCCAGCAGGCTTTAGGTTTGCTTTGGATCCATGGTAACGGAGCACATACTTCTTTTTAAAACACTTAAAAAATACTGCGATGGTTACTTCCCCAGGAGAGATCATTTGCAAAGGTTTTGCAGGTGATGTCTTTTTGGGGAAGAATGGGTTCTAGTTCCATCCACACTTCCTGGCCAGGAAAGCAGACTGAGAACCCTCCTGTTGCCATGGCTGTGCTTAGATGCTTGGAAACAATAGAGGTGCCATGCAGCTTGGAATACATTGAAATAGGCCTGTCAAGTGTCAGTTTATACAGGAGGCGATGGAGTATATGCTGCCATTATGTAATCAAAAGGAAAAAAATTACCCAGTGTGTCTTGCCTGTGAGAAAAGATAGATGCAACTTAGCAAGCTGCATTTCATGGTCCCTGAACAGAACAGTAATGCCTTTCTTTTATTTATTCAAGGAACATCTATTTAGCTCTATGGTGGTGGTTTACAAATAAGCAAAGTGTGGGCTGCTGTGTGTGGTTTAAAAAAAAACAAAAAGCAAAACAGAAAACCTTGGGCTCTAGTGGCTCAGATAAAGCCCAACCCATCTCAGCAGGTACTAACTTGTTTAAGAAAACCAGCTGTCAGCAGCAATGAAACTCAGAGCTCACAGACTTCATCAGCCTTTTGGCAGCCCCTGAGAAATTTGCTGCTTGAATTTCTTAGTGAAATGTCCGGCAAATGGAGAAAGGCAACCAGAGCTTGAACTTTCTATAAGTTGGGGCTCAATCAAGAGACGGAGAGGATATTTGCTTGTTTGTCTGTTTGCTTTTTTGAAATTTATTACCCCCAACAGATTGAGAGGCACAGGGCAACTGGAGCCTCTGACCTTTATCCACTAGAGGAGCAGATAAATAAGTCATGGAAGGCAAGGGAAAGCCTTAGGTCTCTTCTCTCTATAGATGGGATTCTTCTCCCCATTTGCTCCCCTCCCTTCCAAAACACCTTCATCTCTGTGTGGCTGACACTGACATTTTATCCAGGTCTTAACTGGATAAGCAAAGCTGTTCTGTAAATTGACTTCCTGCTTTTGTCTCACCCTTGACCTTTGTCTATTCCCAGGAAAGCCTTCTCTGGATTACTGTTAATTTCAGATGTGCAAGGCAAAAGCCAAATCCATGGGCTACGGTATGATAGAGATACTCTTTCCAAAGGTAGTTGTCATCCATCTTGCAATTCATACGGCCTTTGCACAATGACCCCCCACTGTTTGCTATTAAGTCTCAGTATCCCCTGACATTTTAAAAGCCTTCCTCCTTTGTTAGCACAGGGGACATTTTGGTGCTCTAGATAAATGTATAAACTTGGGTTAATTGTGAAATAGAGCATACTATTAAAAGATGGATAAGACAATACCAGAGATGGTTTCTTATGTGATTCAAGAAGCTTTCTGATAGGATGATTAAGTAAATTCATACTATGTCAATCAAGACCTAGTCTGCATTTTTGCTTTTATCAGTGAAGAAGGTAAGTGGCTGGAATAGGTGGAGTATTGGAGGTCAAGAGATAAGTTTCATTTTATTCTGATATTCTGCTTTGTGAAGTAAATCAGGTCATTCTCAAGAATGAGATGTCCTTATGTGTGGGATGGTCTGTGAATGTGGATGACATGACTTTCATCTAAAAATCCAAATCACCCAAATACAAGCAGCCAGATGGCACACTTTCTCAAACTTCTTCCCTCCATAGCCCTAGGGGATGACACTGAGCTTGTAGATAAGGCTTAGTAGGTCAAAGGGAAGTTACAGGAAACAATGAGAGATAGGGTAAATGTACCATTTGCATTCAGATGAGTTGAACAAGAGAGGAGTGTGTTATCCCAGGACTAGATTTATAAAGTTAAATTCTACCCACCTAGCTTCATTCATTGGGTGAATGATACAGTATTTAAATCTTGGCCTCCTTACCACATGAGCACAGGAGCTTAAGGACTGTGCAAGTCATCAGACCATGCCAGACCTTGCCACAGGGGCTGACACACAGTGAGATGTTATGAGAGTCATCTTCTGCTATCAGCACTGAAGGCTTCCTAAAGAGCATTTGAAATATCTTAGGAAGCCCTGGGAGTCTGTAGAAGAGACCTGCATAGCTCACTGTGTTAAGCTTACTTAACACCAAGCTTCTGACTTGCATTATCTAGGTACCTTTTGGGAAATATCATTCATCCAGGCTCGGATTCTTGAACATTTGACAGAGAAATTCAGCTTCTCTTCTCCCTACTTTCTTAAACTCTCTTCATTGCTTTCAGCCCAATTCCAGCCCTTCTCCCAAATAACCCTGTTACCGCAGGCAATACTTGGCTTTGCTCTTTTCGGTATACTGCCCTGTCTATTTCACCAATATTTGTGCCTAGACTTTGATCTTCCTGACATCATCTTTTCCTTCCTTCCTTCCTTCCTTCCTTCCTTCCTTCCTTCCTTCCTTCCTTCCTTCCTTCCTTCCTTCCTTCCTTCCTTCCTTCCTTCCCTCCCTCCCTCCCTCCCTCCTTCCCTCCCTCCCTCCCTCCCTCCTTCCTTCCTTTCTTTCTATATTTCTTGTCAATTGAACTTGACTTCTTTTAATTTATTTACAAAGCAAGTCTTCCAACCCATCTCTGGGCATCATTAAATGCCATATACTTTCCTCAGCACCAGATAGAGTGTAAGTTCTGAAATGGGGTGTGGATGTGCAGTTCAGGTAAGGTGATGCTCGTTTACCACCCTCCTCACTTCTAGTTAGGCTAGTTGGTCTTCCACCCACTTGTCATAAATCATCTCTTCTTTTGATGTATCTGCTAATCGCTGGGGAAGCATATACTATGTAACAGACTGTTTAATAAGGAGATTCTATTTTCTTTTATCCACATATTTTCTTTTTATACCCGATATTTTGTTCTATTTCTTAGTAACACTTTTTTACTTTTGTAAAACAATGTTATTCCCTAAACATTTTAAATTGTCACATAATAATTTGTACTATTTTTGAGATACAATGTGACATTTTGATATATTTGTGCTTTGTGCAATGTTCAAATCAAAGTAATTAACATATCCATCACCGCAAACATTTACTGCTTGTTTGTGGTGAGAACATTCAAAACCTAGTCTAACTGTTTTAAATATGTAGTGTATCATTGTTAACCATTGCACATTCTCCCTACTGTGCAACAGAACACTAGAACCTATTCTTCCTGACTGTAACTTTGTACCAGTTGACCAATGTTGTCTACTCTCTACCCCTCAGTCTCTGGTAAACAATTGTCTCCTTTATATTTTTATATCATGCACTGAGACTTTGATTTAACATTTTATTGACAATTATTTGATGTTTTAATTGAAAATTGTATGTGGTGGTAAAGAGATGGTTAAAAAAAACAAAACAAATATCAATGATGGTTGTTGAAGAGCTTCAGTGTGCAGGCTTCTGACTGAAGATAAGTTCCCTTATGCTCCATACAACTCTGTGACTTTAGGCAAGTAACTTACATTTTCCTTGCTTAACTTGTTCTGTATAATATGGATCACATGATTAAGTTAATACCAATCCTGAATACAGTAGCAGCATGCAAATTTTAGCAACTTTTTCAAACACGCTTTGTTTTATGTGCCTGTATGTGTGTGTGCATATACTACAAACAAAATATGAGGTCAGAGGATAACTTGTAAGTCACTCCTCTAGTTCTATCATGTGGGTCTTTGGGATTGAAGCCAGATCATCAGGATTGACACTCGGTACCTTTAAAGGCTGAACATCTCACCCACCATAGGTAGGTGTTTTGAGTCAACAAAGCCCATAGACATGCTCTGTAATTAAGATTCTCATCATGTGGGCCAGAAGCAGAGTGAGAATGTGAAAGAAAGCAGTATTGAGTTAGATATGGCAGAGTACATAGAGGGAGTGGTTGGGGGAGCCTGCTTCACTGGGGGTCACACTGGGAGGGGAGGTGGGGACAGTAATTGGAGCCCAGTGTGAGGGGTTCTGAATCCCAAATGTTCTGTAGGCAACTGTTCTTCGCCGAATTGTTTGTTTGAGTGCTGGGGAATGGTCTCAGGGTATCTCACATTCTATATAAGCCCTCAGCACTGAGTTACTTTCCCCAGCACTTCCTGGAAATTTATACCCCCCCCCCATAATGCATTCAGATTTGTGTTTTGGGGAAGCAGGCTTTGAGTATGGCAAGGAGGTAGAGGAATTGGAGCAGAGAGACCAATTAAGAAAATAAATTTTACCATTTATTTTTGCTCTGTTTCTGTTTCTCTTAATTTATTTTCTTTTTACATGATAGGAGTTTTTCATGATCTTCTCCTGACAATCCTTGAGAATACTCTCCCTAGACTTTTTAATTCCTTTTCCCTCTGACTAGGCCTACTTGAGTTCATCTGACCTCAAGGAATATATTCAGAAACAAAATAGATTATTTCATGCTTTATTTATAAGTCTCAACTCCCATAGTTGCTGACCATGACCATAATCTCTCTGTTTATGTTAAATATTCTAAGTTTAGTGTCTCATCCTAATATACAAACTGTATTTCTGTTTTAAAGGGCAGGGGCAGGACAAGAAAAAGAGATTTGAATGGCTCTCAGTATCTTCATCAAAATAGGTGCATAGTTTTGGGGAGGCAGAGCTGGTACCATTCTGGAACCTGCTGAAGCACAAATGTTTACATCAGATACAGCTGTAGGATGCAAGCTTTCAGTTCAGCTAGGCACACAGCTCTCTCTACTGATGACTTTTTGTATACCTGTCATCAGCACTTTCCTACTAAATTCTCTGTCTGCTTAAAATAGAGTACCAGTATCTCTGTGTTCCTCACTTTGGAAAACAAACTAGACCTTCAGATAAGACCAGGGGGATTCCAGATTTATCTCATGCTACATACTCATTGTGAAAATTGATTCACTTTCCTCCCAACTCAGTATGTCCATGAAATAGCCTAGCTGTTGAAAAAAAACAATTGTTATTCTGTGTGAGGTGATTCGGATGGTCTCAAGGCCCTGCAAGCCTCCATTTATGCTGAGATGGACTGGCAGTAAAGTAGTCATAAGTTGATACTTGAGGCAGACAATGATGGTCAGACATGCCACATGGGGACAGCCGGAGAACCTCCCCATGGTTTGATGGGAGAGAAAGATCTTCAGTTTCCTTCAGACCTGTATGCATAGGAATCTGCTCAGTTTTGCTGTAAGACAAGTAATCATAAATGATCTAAGTTGTCCACAGTTCCAAACTGACAAACCCCGAGGCCTGCCAATGAACAGGGTGTCCCCAAGGAAACTCCGGTTTACTTGTGCTGTTTCTTTCCCCTGTAATCTAATGATGAGATGCAATTCGATGTAATTTGGAATGTACGTAATTGCAACTCATTCAGAAAAGATTATTTTTGAGAGGTTCAAAATGAGAAAATGTACACGTTCCTTTATAGGCTTCACTGAAACAACATTGATTAAAATGAGTGTGTGAACCCACCTATCCTGAAGCATTTGTTATATTCAAATAAATATGCCCAGCTGACTTTTTGTTGACTTTTCTACACATTCAAATGTCCTAAGATTAATATTGTTATTAATGTCATCGACTAAACACAATATCGCTTCACTAGCCATTTCGTATTTCCTACGAAACATGACAAAGTAAGTATTTATATTAACTAGATGCTTTTGTACTATGGAGTTACAAACTGGTTCCCAGTGATCCACAAGGTCATTTCAGAGAAGGCTGAAAGACTCTGGAGAGGCATTTTCTGTATTTTTTTTTTTCTAGCAGGAACCTAAGAATTAATACTTGAAGCCCTGAGAACAGGGAAGAAAAAGCAGACAGAAATGTTCAACCCACTACAGAAATGAGTTGTAGCACAATTAGATTTTATTTCTGTCTTTAATCACTGAGTTGCATGGGGTAACTGACTGACTACCCAAACTTAAAATGCAAAGGTAGGTGCTCTCTGATGTAATGCTTATTTTGCTTATTAGTAAAATCCATCACTTCAGTGAGGTAAAAAAAACTTTCAAATATTTTGATTTCAGTTTGATCAGAATGATTTCAGTCACACAGGCTTGTATTTTTATGTACAAATCATAAAAGCGGCCAACTATACTTATCTAGATGTTCGGCTGTCGAAGGTAAGAGTCACAGTACATTAAGCTTAGGTTCTGAGGTTGATTTTACCCCTCCTCCCTTCTCTCACACAATGCGGTGTTGAACCACCAGCAACTCTGATCACAAGTCAGTGGTTTCTCATTTCAGAACAACACACCCACTCTTCTTCCCATATCAGTCTGTACCCAGGTCCTCTTAAGCCTTGACATTGGTGCTAGGGACATGCTTGGATCTTGAGAGAGGGATGGACCTCTCACTACAGTGAAAAATAAACCTGATCTGTTGATTCAGAATCAGATCTTCTGGAAAACTTTAACAGTTCTCTGGTGGTTAGGGAATTCCTGGTCTATATAGGTCTGAGCCTGTGAAGAACTGGGGTGAAAGCCATGGGAACCCACAGGCAAATGCTAGTGGCAAGTTCCTCAGAAAGTATCTAGTTAGTTTGCATCGCGAAGCTCACTGATCCGCTGTATAATTTCAGTATTGAGTTCTAACCAAGTTACAATGTTACTCTTAACAGTAAGAATGGGGTTCTTTTTCAGTCATATTTTGGGCTTCATTTCTGTAAGTAATTAAAAACTGGACTGGACGTAGTCTTTCTCTTGCCTGTAGTCTTTGTCCATTGGATATCTCAGGGTTTAAACAACAAATATTTCTTGTTCACCTGTCTGGAGGCTTTCATGGCATGGCTTTATCTAGACGCTATCATTCTGGCTAAGAGATAGCTACCTTCTCCTTGGGTGTGAGAAAGTGAAGTGAGGAAGATCTCGTGTCTCCTTCTCCCCTATAAAGAAGGCACTAAACTCGTGTGGGAGTTCCCCCTTCATGACCTTGACTATGGCCAAGGGCTTTGAGTACTAACATCATCGAATGGGATGGTGATGGGGTTTACTATGTCATGTATATTTTGGAGAGACACAAACATTCAGTCCACAGCATCCTACAATGAAATATGAATACTTTTGAAATTTTATAAACTATTTCAACTTGCCTTTATTCATTCTAAAATAGATATACACATATAGTTATTCTACAACCATTTAGTATTTCTTGGCTTTATGCTGAGTGGTTCCTTATTGATCTATTCTCGTATCTCTGCATCTCCTTTCATGGCCCCCAGTGTACCCATTCTTAGCTCTTTCAAGTTACTCTCACTTTTAACCTTGACATCATTCTTTGCCTTTACTGTTCCCTTTGCCTTCTGCCACTCCAATGTAATCAGTGGGGCTCATCTTTCAGGTTTAATCACAGATGTCCACCATTTTTATTCATGCTTTCTCAACTCAACACAGAATTAATAATATACTACACCTTAGCTGTGATCTGTAGTGATCCCTGAATCTTCAGCTGCTGGCCTTAACACACTATAGTCCTGATTCTTCAGGCCTGACAACCCCTCCTAAGTAGAGGGTCAGGGATACGAGAGGCTAGGATGTTTGACTTTGCTTTTGTGGTTATGCTGAGTTAGGAGACCAGTGACAGAGCTGGATTATAAAAGAGGAAGGCTAGAGTGGTTGTTAGAACTTCTGTAAATGAGGGGCCAGGGTAGGTAGACATAACCATTGAATGACATCTACAGAACGTGAGGCTCAGCAGAAAGTGTCTTTGGCAGGAGGTAGGCAGAAGTGTTGGGTCATTAGTCATGACAAGATTGAAAGCCTCCTGAGCTATAGACATATAGGCTAAAACTATGACTTTGTGGAACGCACTTCCAGTCAGCACTCATAGGAAAACTGAGTTTTAGCTATGACAGGAAGTGAGAACGTTCTGAATAATCTGGATGGGAGTTTGCAATTGACCAAGTGAAATTTGTAGAGAGAATGGAGAATTTTGAGAGGAAAGAGAAGGAAGGGGAATAGGTGAGATTGATTTTTTGAAGTAGAATGATAGTAGGGCAAGAGCTTGTCGTTTTTAATGGTAGATGTATTAGTTGGGTTCCCTACAGAAACAGGGAATGAATACATATATATTAAGAGGGGGTTTGTTAGAGTGGCCTATGGGCTGTTCAACATTAGAGCAGTCCATCACTGGCTGTCTACCAACAGAAGGCCAAGGTTCTACTAGCTGTTCAATTTATGAGATTGAATGTCTATCAGTCTCAATCTGGTTCTGAAGTCTCAAGGAATTCTGAAGAGCTGCTGGTCTTTAGTCTTCAATGGACTACTGAGCAAAAAGGTTTGAAACCAGTGAAGGAATGAATGCTTGAGCAACAGGACAGATGAACTTTCTACCAACAATGAGGACAAGCACACAAAAAGCAAAAGTTTCCTTCTTCCATGCCCTTTGCTGTAAACAGCCAGCAGATGTGGCCCAGAAAAGGCTGTTCCCACCTCAAGTGATCGAATCACATGCTCAGTTATTCTTGGTTATCACTGGGACTTCCTCCTTTGGAAAACTAGAGTGTTGGATTCACTCTAAATTTACTTTCTACTTGAACATTTGTGATCCTGCAAGCCTTCCTTTGGTATGACGCACAGGAAAATAGCTGTTAGGTGTCAGGACAACTTGGTATTGTGAGCATTAGAAATTATTGGATCTTTCTATGTAAGTTCGGAATTGCGTTTTCAAGAATAAAAAGCATTGAGATAATTTTCAGAGTTAGGCTCATTTCTGTGACCGGAAGTAAAGAGAAGATGAGATGGGAATAAGATGCAGCATTCACCTTTAACACTCATTTGTACATACGGTTGTTTGGTTGAAGGCATTATTTCTTAGTCCCTGGAAACCCAAGAAGAAAGCCCTACACACATTTCAGAACTGACCACAAATGAATCCAAGGATACAAGGAGGCCTATGACAGAATTTGTTATCTCAGAGGGTCTTATTCTGACAGTGCCCTTCACCACCTCGGGTTTGCCATAGCCCATGGGTCACTGAGCGGTCATCTCCATCTGAAAGGAAAATCTGCCACTGGATGAAATTTTCCATCTTGCCCCTGAAGTGAGAGGCGGCACCATCATCTGGCAATTTCTAAGGGAGACAACTTTGTGTTTGTTTATTTTATAGACACAGCTGCTTTTCTGTTACACATCTGGGTGACATTAAGGATGTTATTTAAGCATTCGGAGCCTCTACTTCCCTATCAGTGTGTTCCATTGACTTCTGGGCTGTATGGAGACATTAGGAGACAGTGCTTGCCAGAGTGAGTGTATTTTATACTGTTAAACATAATGCACATGTTGGCTATTAGAACCAGTTGCACAAGTAATGACCAACAAAGTTATTTTTCTTTCTTGAATCCCCAAAGACAATAATTTTCCATCCCTGTCTTCTGAAGTATAATCTCTTCCATCTACTTCTAGTCAATTTGCCAGTTTGGTAGCTTTGGCTCCAATTGGCCGAGTTTTCTGTAAATCCACTCTTACTAATACACTTGTTATTGTTGGAACTCCAGCCCATTAATTGAAATTGGTTGCTGCCAAGACTTGACCACAATTGAAGAAATAACGGTGGCCGTCAGACTTACACCTGAATTGCTTTACATATGTTCATTTAAATTTGATCCTTGAAGTATTCATTTTACTCATTATGCTGCCTAATTTGCCCCCAAATAAATTAGTCAGTCAGCACTCAAATCCTGGGGTAATTGGAGATTTCAGTGTCAGCAGTAATGCAAGCATCTATTCCATCATGGGCACTTGCAATTTTTGTATTGTGTATGTGCAAGAAATGTGGGCTAACAGTTCTTTGCCTGCAATTACTGGGGATATCTGGGGATATTTTTAGTTCTTCTCTAATAGGTAGTAGGTAGGGAATGTCACTGTCTGCTAGGGACTCGCGATTTTCATGTCTGTCTAACCTGGAGACTCCAGGAAGAGAAATAGATATGAATGTCTCTCACTTTATCACTGTAGAAATACATAAAACATCTTTCAAAACTAATATACAATTTCAGTTCAGGAATCTTAGAGGACAAGTCAGTATTTGAATACAACCCGTGGATAAATTAATGTCTATTCTGATCGAGCTCTTTGAATTGATTCTTGTCTGAACAGGGGGAAGAAAGGAAGATGAGTATGATTGCATTGAACTGCCAGCAACTCCACTGTGCCTGATTTCAGGAAGCAAAGCAGGAGATAAGAATCCAGATAAGGAAAACACTCACTTACTCAATGGAGTTGGTAGTTTGGTGCTGAGGAACTCTTAGGCTCCTTTGGGGGTGCTTATCAGCCTGGCAAGCATAGGGAGACTCCACTTTCTGCCTCATATATACTCTATGACTTAGATCTGCACCTATGATTTCTCCCTCCTACTCACCTTATCAGCTGGGAAGAAAATCTAACAAAGGAGCAGATGTCAGCCACTGGCTTGTCCTCAGTGGACAGGGAGCAAAGACTCTGTGTGGAGTCTTAACACCTATGAGCTGAATCAGTAGCAGGCAGGCCAACATGGTGAAACCAAGTGCCTTTCAGTTGGGGTGGAGGAGCCAAGGGTGGGGAGAGATAGAGGGTGGGAGCTTGGGCCTTTGCCCAGTTCAAAGATATGGAGGTGTCGGAGATTCCCTAGTCAGGGCTCAAGATAGTATGCTTAGGCCAGCCAACACAGACAAGTATGAGAATCAGGCCCTATTCAAAGGCTTGTAGACTCTAAAATAGAGTAGCATGTATTTGTTTTCTATCCAGGATAAAGGCAATAAATTTCCATAGATTGCCAAAATTAACATCCAAGTAAAGTGTGTTTATAACCAAAGTCCTTAAAGAGATTGGAAAATTATACAGGCTAAGTTTATCGTTGTTGTTTTGTTTTGCCTTTTTATTTTTGTTTATTTAACCTGGAGAAGAGGAATCTAAGCCGAAGAATCCCATCTATAAAAAGGCCTGGTGAGCCTGTCAGTGGGGCATTTTCTTATTTGCAATTTGATGCAGCAGGGCCAAGCACATTGTGAATAGTGCTGTTCCTAGATAGGTGGGCCCGGGTTGCGTAAGAAAAGTGGCTGAGCAATCCAGGAAGAGCATGCCAGTCAACAGCATTACTCCCTGGTAATGCTCAATTTCTGCTTCCAGGTTCCTGGCTTGGCCTCCCTTGATGATGCAAGGTAGTTTGCCAGCCAAGTAAGCTCCTTCTACCCCAACGTGCTTTTGGTCAGTGTTTTATTAAAGCAACAGAAAGGAAATTAAAATGGGAATATTCTGAGTAGACGAGGCTGACATTTTAGAAGGAAAATATTTTCCTGAAGTCTGTTTCCATTATTAGTTCATCATGTTTGATAAGAACAATAACTTCTGTGACAAAATTAGTAGAGTTATTCTTATAGTAAGATACAGTATTCAATCTGAGGTCCTGCTTAGAAAAGCTAACCTTTAACCTTTTCTTCCTTCTTTCTTCCACCCCCGGCTTTTTTTTTTCCCCAAACTTGCATGATCTCATCCCTTTGCCTCCTGAGTACTGGAATTATATGCATGTGCTACCACATCTGCCATATTTGGATTTCTGCCTGTAACTTTTAGCCCTTGTCATTGTGTGTGCGTATGTGTGTGTGTGTGTGTGTGTGTGTGTGTGTGTGTGTGTGTGTGTACACAAATGGAAGGTTCAATTGTTGATTTTCAAGATGGAATATTCACTCTTAATAGTGGTCTCAAGTATCAAGTTATAGCCACATTTTTTTTATATGTTTCACAATATAAAATCTTATAGAAATATTTTTAAACAGAGGAATACTGTGGCTTCATAAGGAAGGGTCTAAGGAGACTGATTGCATCCTTTAGTTTTTACCCACATTCCCCAGCAACACTATTTTGATGTTGAGCATGGTGTGACCGAATAGTAGTGGTGCTCTGAATAACAACCTACATTGCATCTGTTACCTAGAGCTATGCTTGCAGGATACACAGTGTTTCTTCCAAATAATGCTACATTTTAAGGTCAGACAACACAGAGTGATGCTCTTCATAACATAGGGATTTCAATTCTTCCCCATCCTGAACCACAGCCTCAGTTTTCTACTCTGTAAGAAATGCTAACCCCTAGATATTTGCAACGAATGGTGGTATCCCTGAGGTGTAGCAAGCAGGGGATATTAAGGAAACTCACCAAGGCAGAATCCTTTTTTCAAAGATTGGTTTAGGCCATTGCAGCAGCAGTACAGCTATGCCATGGCCATGCTGCAAAGAATGTTGGGTCTGGAAGTTGGTAGTGCTAATGAATAAGATCCAGAGTTGAACTGTAAAATTAGTGAGCTAGAGCTGAAGATGCCTACCAAGACTCATCAGAGACTTCCTAATTAATGATGGAAAACTCATACCTGATCTATTCATTTGGCCACACCATTAATGAATACTTTGATCTGTTCATGAAGATTGAGTTAAGGAACACTCCTCATGTTAGTAAAAAGAGAGATTTCTCCAAAGACTCTATGATTTAGAGCCAAGACCTTTAGAGCCAAAAGCTTTGTGCCTAAGCCCTGACAAAGACAAGTAAGTCACAAACATGAGCCAGAGCAGCTTGAATGCTGTCTTAATGAAGTTTCCAGAAATGTGAACGGAACAAGGTCAGCAGACAATAGCCAGTAGCCCGAATCCATCTTAGAGCTTTCCGGGAAAATAGCTCTACTCATATTTATGTATTGTCCATGGCTGCTTTTGTGTTTCAGTGGCATAGTTGAATAGTTGTGACAGAGACCTTATGATTCACAAAGCTGAAGATGCTTCTCATTGGCCCTTTACAGTAAAAGTTTGCCAACTCCTAGGATAGACTAACTGGAATATCACTTAGCAGGAAGCAGCAGCCAGGCTCCTGCAACTAGAACCAGAGACCTTAATCCCTGCATTTTTTATGGTGGTTGCTGTTGATTTGCAAGCATTTTCTGAGCTCTTCCTACGTGTCAGGCACTATTCTTGGATGCTTGAGTAAACAAAAGAATTGAATAAAAATTCCTGCACTCATGGAGTTTTCTAAGTGTCCATTTATTGGGTAATTAATCACAACGATGAGAAAGATTATGAACATGATTCTTCATGGTCTGTTTATATAGGAAAGGGAAGTTGTTCTTTTTGGCTTATAGTTGGATGGGATACAAGCCCATCTTGGATGGAAAGGCACAGTGGTCAAAGAGTGAGGCAGCTAGGCACATTGAAATTATTACCATAAAGTAGAGAACTGACAGAAAGTGAGGAAAGGCTAAGACAACTCAAGGTCCACCTTCAGTGACTAACTTCAGCTAGCTAGGCTCCATCTGAAGGTCTGTTCCCAGCTAGAGACAAGTTGTTCAAAGGCATGAGCCTATGGAGCTGCTCCACATTCAAACAGTAGGAGAAAAGTCTTACTAAAGATGAAGTAAATTATAGAATATTGGATAAAGTGCCATAGCACAGATACAGATACACGTATGGGAGTTGGGGAGCGGTGGCAATGTCTCAGAGTTTAAGGGAGCCTCAATGAAGAAGAACATGAAAGTGAACGATGGAGATTCCTGGATGTGGGAGAAGATCTCCTCAGCCCCAGGAAGAGCAAAGGCGGATGCCCTAGGAGCTTGCACAGACTGTCACCCTCACCATCAGCTCCGAACTCTAGGTGAGCTTTTCACCTGCTTGAAAATAATCTTAGAAGTATTTTCACCTTTCCAGGAAAATTTTAACTTCATTTTTTTTCCCCCAATAATTCCATTCAACTTTGACACTCAAGGTGGGGCCGGGAATCTATCTTTTGAAGTACACTGGAGCATCTTGGATTTCCCAGGTGCCTCTGTTGGGGAATCACTAATCTAAATCTGAATAAGAAAGTCTTCCAAATATGTTGAGAGTCACTCAGCTTCACCTTACACTATTAGCTCTTTTCGTAGACTCCTTCCATAAAATATTTATAACATTTAATTAATTTATTCATTTATTCAACAAAAATGTGTAGTCTCTCACTGTGAGTCAGGTACTGGAGATTCAGGGACACGTTTTTTTAAATTCTCAGGTGGCAAAAATATATATATTTGGTTTAAGTAAGATGGAGAAAACAATAAATGATACATCGGGACAATTGTTCTTTATTCTATAGGTAGAACTATTATTTGCTGTCCTTTATCCTCTATCTCCACAATTAAAAATCTGAGATCTTCCCCTCCCTTCTTCCTTCCCTCCCTGCTTCCCTCTCTCCCTTTCTTGTGCTGATATAGAAACAGAAGTGTCACCTCAAATGGAAAAAGAATTCGTTTATCATGGAGTCCCAGGACCATGGATTTAACTTGCCTCAATTCCTGCATTACAATGTGAAGAAGTTTTATAAAATTTTTATAGTAACAGGTTAAAGGAAATATAAATCAAGGCTTCTTCTCGAATGCATCAGTAGAAATATTATGCAGGTGGTTCTAGCGTAGTGGAGACCTCAGCTGTAGGGTCAGTTGCTATTTGATAACTCTGCTTTCTGGTTGGGGAAAACTAGAGATCTGTTAATGCATTCCAAAAAGTTTGTATCTGTTAGACACAGGATGTTAGGTCCAACACAGAGGTGGGTGTGGAATGGCTATTTGGGGGCTACACACAGCCCCAGATGAGTTGTAATTAGACTCGGAACCTTCAACATTCCAACCTCTATACACGGCTGTAGCTCCAGTAAGTCAATCATCTTCGTGGGCAAAACTTAAATCAGTCCTTGGAGACTTAACTTTCCTCTGGGCCTTTCATTCATAACTAACTCTTTTCCTTTCTTGAGTGCTGTGTGCTGGGATTATAGACATGTGTCTTCATTACTCCCTGCTAAGCTCTCCCCTTCAACTAGTAATATAAATATTTATACATTTATGAAATATCTTTCTTCATGTGTTTTAAATAACAGAATAGTGTTACATTTTATAAATGTAGTGTGCATCTGTGTGATAGCTGTTTAGGTTCTTTTAAAGTGTTCACCATTCCAAAAATACTGCAATTAATTTTCTTGTAAACATTTTGCAGCATTTCTAATTATTCAGATAAATGCCTACAGGTGGGGTTTCTGAGTTAAAGGGTTAGGCTATTTAGTTTTTTGAACTTTAGGGCCAAATTTCATTTTTAGGAAAACTAATCTCATTTTCCTTCCTATTTTGCTCTAAGAACAAAAGAATTCCATGTCTTCATACATTTGAGGATGCTGATACTTTCATTTAAAATGCCGGAATTACCAAATTCTTTCTTGTACTGGGTTGGAATTTGCATATTCAAATCTTCAAACTCTTAATATTACTTTAGGAAATATTGTGGAGCAATGCAGTAGCTCTGTTTTGGAAAAGAATTTCAAATATTTAAAAATAATTATATTTTACAATACTCTGTCTTTAGTTATATCATTTTCCTTTGCTGTAATAATCACCCCTACAGTCTTTTCCCCAGGAATTTCTGGATATTCTCTATTTAGAGTTTCTAAATAGTAAGAGATGATATTGGCTGTTGACTAAATGTTTGTAACCACTGAACATTCACATGTTTACTCAGAGATTAGAGTGAGGACTTTTGGGAAATGGTGCCGTTATCAAAAATACCTGAAAGAATCTCCCTCCCTTTCTTAACAGAGCAGATACCATTTGTGAGCCAGGGTCTGTCAGGTTCACCAGACAGTCTTCATCTTATACTCCTCTCAGCATCCAGGACTGTGAGAAATGCAAAAATATTTTGGTGGTCTATAAGCCCAAGTCTCTGGTAACTTGTTACAGTAGCTCAAACCTTTGAAGCCAAAAGCTGGGCCAGGGACTGGCTCTACAGGAGAACCTTCCTCTTTATTTTGAACAAGGCAAGGCTACTGTGTACGCTCTGCAAGCATAGCTTTTCTTGGCAGCCTCCCATGGCGTTGGCTGATTGAGAGTGATAGCAACTGAAATTCCAAAGTATTCTGTAAACAGTCAAAGTGACCCCAGAGGTCATCTTTTCTTCACTAATGTAGGGCCTGGCAGATAGCTCAATAGGATGTGCTATAATACTTATTTTTATTTTATTTCAATACATTTTAATTAAAATGTAATTATATCATGTCTCCCATTTCTTTTCCTCTTCCATCCTCTCCCATATTCACCCTTAATAACCCCTCCCATGTTCCCTAACTCTCAAATTGATAATCTCTCCTCCCCACACACACTCACGTATGCATGCATGCCTCATACACGAGCACATCACACATCTGTAACTCCAGCCTTGGAAGGATGAAGAAATACCAATACTTGGAGCAATCTAGCTATTTGATCTAGCTTCATTAACAAGTCCCAGGCTTAGCGAGGACTGTGTCTCAAAAAAATAATATGGAATATGATATAGGAAGATGCAGGCATTAATATCTGTCATGTGCAAACACATGAATGAGCACACTTGTACGTACACCTGTACACTTGTATAACACACACACACATACACACACAAATGTATAAATGCTGCTGAGTCTATTTTTGTTGTCTGTGTGTATATGGTTTCAGGGGTGACCACTTTGCATTGAGTAAACAATCTGGATGTTCATCCTCTAAAAGAGAGGCAAGTTCTACCTCTCTCAGCAGTAATTAGTTGCCTGTAGTTCTTTGTCTAGGGCTGGGGCCCCATGAGAATCCCCCTTCCACATTAACCTGTCTATTGATATCATCAGTGTTCAGGTCATCTTTACGTGGCCCTTTTTAGGAGAGACAGTCTCACAGCAGACTTCCTGATATTCTGGCCAATTTTTCGGTCCCTCTTCCTCAGTATTTCCTGAACTGTGGATCTGGAAACCATGATATAGATGTACTCATTGGGGAAAACTCTCTGTGATTCATTAATTTCTTTATTGTGTCCAGTCCTGGATTTCTGGAATGATTTACATTTCTGTAAAGAGAAGTTTCACTGGTGATGGGTGAATACTATACTTCTCTGTGAGTATAAGAAGATTTAGAATACAGTGAGGAATTATACTGATGTAGGAAAATGGCAGTGGTAGGTTCTTTTCTAAGGTCTATGGCCTCACTAGCCAAGGTAGTTGGCTGGTTTCTAGTACCAGGAGTGATTTCCTGCCTGTTCATTGGGCCTTAAGTTCGACTAGACAGCTGTTGGTTATGGATATGTGAATTCCACTATTGTGTCTTTATGCATATCTTGCTACAGTGGTCATTCTTAGATGCCATAGCTGGCATTAATTAATAGCTGACTATTAATTGCTTCCATCCTTCGGCAACTTATATAGAACTTTCTGGTAGTATGAAGCTAGACCACAGAAAGAATATTTTCAGTCCTAGAACTTGAATATCGTGAAAGAGACAAGTAGATGAATAAGGTGTGAGCCAGGATTCAACTCCAGACAACAAATAGAAAGATTAAATACAGAAGAGCTAGGGTCCAAAATTATTGTCATTAATGACTTCTGAAGATTTCAAAGTTTACCAAAGAGGAGCAAGAATGGTCTAGAGTTTCCCAAGGCCTAATTCTTGTAGACATGGCCAGGAGGAGGCTGGATCAGAGACACTTGGGTTTTTATATAACAGACACTCATAGAAAAGAATGACAGAGCCGAACTGCTCAATTAAGGTGATAATTTAATAACTAGGTAAAATCAGATCAGCCATGTATTAGCTGTGTGATTATAGGAAAATCTTTGCCCTTTCTGTGCTCAGCAGTAATAGATATACCATGAGAACCATAACTCAGAGAGGTAAAGAGTACATTAATTAATCCATGTAAAGTACACGGCGTAGTAGAGCATCTAACACATATTCTGCCAGTATTAATTATTATTCATGATAGCTTTAGATATAGATCAATCCACACATTGTTTAATAAAGCGAAACCACTCTATAACACAAAAACCAGAGAATTTTGCCCCATAGATTAATGGAACACTATTAAGAGGTTTCTCTGTAATAAATAATACCAATCTCTCTCTTCTAAAACACAGTTATTCATGTGTTCTTAACTCTGAAGCTAAATGCTTCCTTCTCATCAGGTTGTTGTGATTTAAAATATTTTAAAGAAAATGCCTGTGCAGTGATAAACTATGAGAGGGTGTCATGGGAAGAAGATCTGAATTCCTTTTGCTTGAGAAACAGCTTCCTAACTGTTTGCTGTTAGAGACTCTTACATCTTCAGGCTTCAAGAGAAAGGCAGAGGTCCCAACCCTGCCTTTGAATTATTCAGAGAGTTTCAGCAGTGTCTAAATCTTTATCGGTGGTGATCTTTATGCATGCATTAATTTGGGATTTTCCAAAAGACAGATTAATTAAGCCATGCATCTTTACCAATTAGGCTTTTCCTCATTGGCAAATATGGTCATGAATTGTTTATAGACATAGTTTTGAGATTAGCTCCCAGCAACTCTTCCACAAAGTCATTTAGCTAGTGAATTAAAAGAACCATGTGTGGCTACAAGTAGCAGAGCAAGAACTGCTGAGCTGGGATGCCCTGTATTAGCTCCATTATGCAAATAGGTATCCCAGGAGAGACATCCCAAAGACTATTAGCCTCTTTCACCTTTAATAACCTAAGATCTCTTGTACATGATCTGTAGAGATGAAAATATGTTCAGCCTGTGGGTAAAGGTGTTATTAATGCATAATTCTTTAACTTTCTCTTTCCCTACACTGGAATTCTATTTTGGCAAACCTCTGGGGTTTGGTTGTCAGAGAGATAAAAGCTTGTGAGTACGGCAAAAGAATCTCGGGTGAATCTTAGTAAATTTACAGGCCTGCGTTATTCTGCAAGGACTGCTGCCTTTATCTGTGAATAAGACTACATCTCTCCTCTCTGCCCTACAACCAATTGTGTTGTGAGTACTTTAAGCAGTATTCTCTGGGTAAAAGCCTTTTAAACATGACCCTGTGTTTCCATCTGTAAATGACTGGGATTGTCAGTTGCATGTCAAATACGGCATCTGGAACACATTTGCAGGTAATACTTGTCTTTTGTGGATGGCTCTGCTATCTAGAGGATGGCAATGATGCCAGTGGCCCTGGGAAGGCTCAGGAAGAGAATTACAGCTTGGTGGCTAAAAAATTTAGTCATTTTTTAAAACCGAAATGGAATCTCCCAACCTTTTGAAAAGGTATGTGCTTGAGGCAAATGTCTACTCATGTGCTTTTGTGGAACAGTCAGAGACTATGAGAATTCACAGGTCTGAAAGAACTCTATCACAAATTTCCCAAAGTTCATAATTATTAAATTCAACATGAGGGCAGTTTGAGAAGGTTGTTCGGATTGGGGTTCAACCAGGAAGAGGATTCCCCAGCTTAGCTGGCATAGTTTAGTTGGTGACTTATACAGGAAATATTTTTTCTCCATTTCTCCTCTCATTTCTCCTTGTAAGTATTCCTGAGTGTTGTGGTAAAGTATCCCTCCAAACTCCCATATCCTGAGGTTCGATTGTTAGTCTGTGGTGTTCATGAAAGGAGGCATCACTCATAATTGATGAGTGGGATTACGTTAGGCCATTGAGAGCCTTCCTTTGAAGCAGCCTGCAGGATCATGGCCCCTTCACCCTTTGTTTGTTTCCTGATCGCCGCCATAAGGCACACAGCTTTGACCCACCACATGTTCTTCTCAGTGATACACTGCCTTGCCACAGCCCTGAGAGTGGTGAAGCCAACTGGGCTTAAGCTTCGTAAGCCAGGGAGCAAAAGGAAACCCTTCTTTTAAAGTTGGTTGTATCATTTTTTTGTCATAATGACAGAAATCAAATGCTGTATTAAAGAATGTCTGGAAGAAAGAGAACAGATTGCCTCTTGGAAAGAGCCTACAATAGAAATCTTCAATATTAACCCCATATGCATTTGAAAACTCTTTGGAACTGGAGTTCATGCCATATCAGTGGCAATGGAAGGCTGAGCACAACTTACTGAAAGATGTGAATCATACCTGTCTCCGATATTTCAAAGTATCAACAGGCCAAGGAAAAGTTAGGCTGAAAATATCCTCATCTTTTGGTGGAAAAAAATTAATTTATTTTTCGTGTTTATTTAGGGAAATTTGTATCTCATCTAAAGGTTTTCTTATCTTTAATTTTTTTTAAAAAAATTAAACATCTATGTGTAGTTGGTCTCCCCTCTCACCATGGATCTGCATTTTGTAAATGTTGTATTCATCATTATTCTTGTATTAAAGATAAAGGACTGCCATGTGATCCATTATTCCACTTTTTTGAATTCTGAATTTCATTCAGCTGGTCTTTGTGAGGCACTGTCTTGGTTACTGTTCTGTTGTTGTGAAGAGGCACTATGACTAAGGCAATTTATAAAAGAAAGCATTTAATTGGGGCCTTGCTTACAGTTTAGGAGGATAAGTCCATGGCTAGGAGAATGGCAGTAGGTAAATAGGCATGGTGGTAGATCAGCAGTTAAGAGCGCCTATCTAATCCACAAATAAGGGGAGGGGCGGAACAAGCTACCTACTTGGGAATAGCATAGGCTTATGTAAACTCAAAGCAAACCCCCAGTGACACAGTTTCTCCCAAGGCCACACCAGCTCTTCTCTAACAGTCTACCATCTGAGAACCAAGTATTCAAATGTATTGCTTACAGTGTCTGTTCTCATTAAAGCCACCACAGGTACTTTGCTTCATGTATTTTTTGTTAATGTATTTCTTTATATGTTCTTGTTTCTCTTATTTGTGGTTCTGACTGTGACTTGTTTGTTGATTTTTCTTTCGGACTCTTATTTCTTAAT
This sequence comes from Phyllotis vaccarum, assembly GCA_033318265.1. Classification (NCBI taxonomy): domain Eukaryota; kingdom Metazoa; phylum Chordata; class Mammalia; order Rodentia; family Cricetidae; genus Phyllotis; species Phyllotis vaccarum. Next base: position 26,194,735 of record JARWLC010000007.1, read on the forward strand.
TCTTCAAAGAACTCCCATGTCCATGCAGAGAAATGTGTTCATACTGTATCTTTATTTCTATTTACATTTCTATCACAGCATGATAACTTTAGTATTAGGTGTTAAATGCATGATCTCTGGGCAATAAATTCAAACAATCATATGTTGTAAACTCCACTATTACAATGGAGTCCTTGAACCATCTGACTGCTTCTAGGACTAGAAATTCAGAATTACAGACTGTTCCTGGACATACAGAATGAACATCTGCAATTGGACAGATAAATTATGTATAATACATACATTATATATGTGTGTGTGTATTACACTGTAGTGGGATTGTGTTCTCTTCCATTGTAAATAATTGTCCCACCTACTATTTTAATAAAAAATGCTGATTGGCTGAAAGCAGACAGGAAGTGTGGGTAGGGCTACTAAGAAAACTCTGGGAAGAACAGGGCAGAGATGCCACAGAGCCACTAGAGAAGCCAGCAGATGCAGAGGACAACTATGCTGCTCTGAGAAAAGGTGCCGAGGTGCATGGCTGAACAGGATAAAAATCATGGGTTAGTTTAAAAGCAAGAGCTAGCTAGCAATATTCCAAATCCAAAATCCAGGATGATTAGCATAAAATTAATATGAATCTGTGTGTTTCTATGGGACAGTGGGTCTGCGGGTCTGTGGGTCTACAGGTCTGGACCACAGGCCAGACAAGCCAGAAACGTTATACTACATTATACATATTATGAATGACACATAGTAATTGTACTTATTAATAGAGTACCATATGAAAGATCTTTGTCAATATTTGTATACTATGTATAATGTTTGTGTTAGAGCAATCAATACAACCATCACTCTGAACAATTGTCTTTTCATATCTATGCTTTGTCAAGGTGTTGTATTTAGTTTGCGGGTCCCAAGCCCCAGAGGTTTCGGATCCACAGACCTGCCTGGCGCCGCTTATCTGCCCCGCCGCCCGGGTCTCTAGAAACAACTCAGACGCTTTATTTATTTCAGGCTGTTTGGCCTATGGCTCAGGCACATTGCTAGCTAGCACTCATATCTTAAATCAACTCATTTCTATTAATCTGCGGGCCACGTGGCGGCCCGCAGCTCACCCGTGTTTACATGTTGCTCTCTCGGTGGCTTCCGCGCGGTCTGCCTGACTCCACCCTGCTTCTCTTACCTGAACTGACTCTCCTCCCACCTTTTTTATGGTGCCTGCCATGACCCATCAAACAGCTCCTTTATTTAAAGATACAGTACACAAATGCATTCCCACATCAAGGTCCCAATTTCATACATATATATTAACATTTATGTGTCCCTGAATTAAATCTGTATTGAAGAACCTTCCTCTGAAACAAACTTCAAGGCATTGCAGAATTGTCACTGTTTCTAAGGTCCCTCCTGCATCTGGGATGCTCTGATTGGTGTCCTTGAGGGCAGTCAGAAACCTGGCTGTGCTCTCAGAGCGTGACTGATCTTGGGCAAAGAACGTGGATTTCTGATGTCTTGTACTTAAAACAAGTTTCAAATAACCAACAACAAAAAAAGCAGATACAGCATCCATTTTTAGGTTTCTCTCTGCTTATTTACGTGTGGTTCATTGATTCAATTTCGTATCTGCAAACTTGCAGGTGACCAGGGAACATCATTGCTTTAACAAAAGATTCAGTGGACATTTGTTTCTTTGAATATATTGTCCGCAATTTTCAAAGCACAAGGTAAAATATGCCCAGATACTTCATAGGATATTTCAATATCCAAGATGATTTGTATTGTTTCTCCAAGAATGTAATAAAAGAGGTGTTATCTCCTTCATTCCTGACTGCATTTTAAATATAGAAGGCCAGCACATGAGTTTGACAGCTAGAGGTGTAAACTTAAATCTATGTGAGATCAGAAATGAAATGAATTGTCAGCACAGGAAACAGTTATGAATATCTTCTAGTGGGGGAGAAGTGTTGTCTGATTTAACTACCATCATATCAGGACATACACAAAGTGCACATTCCAGCCAAGGGTCTTATAGGACAAGAAAAGGTAATCATGACAAATGGTTATTGAGGCAGTTAAAGTAAACTTTAATTAGTATCCCAAAAACTTTTTTTTCACTTACGAATGAAAATTTGTAAATTTTGAAAAGCTTTAAGGAAATTGTAATTTGATGTTACTGGAATTCTGAAAATTCATGCATATCTTAATGGTTTGTGGCTGAATTTACTTTGTATTCCAAAATATTTGTTTAGAGCTGTCTCTCCACAATCTACAGTTGTCAAGAAGGCACATGAAGAAATTACTCAGTGGATAAGAGTAGTTACTGTGTAAATACATGGATCTGAGTTCCAATTCCAAATACCTGATATGCTTGCAACCAAAATACTAGAGGGCAGACAGGTGGATCCGTGGGGTTCACTGGCTAGCCAGTCTAGACAATTGATGAGCTTCTACTTATGGTTCAATGAGGGAGTCTATCTCCTGGGAATAAGGCCAAGAGTGATGATGAAAAGTATCCAGTGTCTCCTTGTGAACATATGGGTAAGTGAACATCCATGTGCACTCATATATATGTACCACACACATACTACACATAGTAATGCATTCTATACACACTCAACACACACACACACACACACACACACACACACACACACACACACACACACAAGAAGAAAAAAAGACAAATCCTACAAACTAACAACCTCTGCCCAGCATGATTTGAACCCAGATCAGAGTTATCATCCTAAACTCCTTGGCACACCTCTGTAAACAAATTTTCAGAAGTCCAGCTCCATGATTCTTTCAATTTCACATGTCTGAAGATTATAATGCATTGGGAAATGATAGCCTTCCCAGTCACCATCCAACAAACCCACCCCTTCTATTTTAATATAGTAGAGAACTTAAATGTGACTACAAGGTCACCAGAGTGAAGCCGTCATATTTGGAAATATATAAAGATATCACCCTAAATCTGAAGTCAGATATATTTATTTCTCACTCACACACAGCCATTCTCCATGGTGTGTGTGTGTGGGGGGGGGGGGGTGTCTCGGGATTACAAGAAGTTATATAACTTTGGAAAATCGAGCTAAGCAGTGTCTCATCTCTGCTTCCTATGCTGCTGCACTTACCTCTGGTTTTCAAGATCCTCTGCTCTAAGGCCATGTTAACTTCCATTGTGATGGTGTAACATATTTTAGCTGACTCTCTATTGTTGAGGTGGGAGCTGATGATATTTAAGAGAGAGATGTGAAATTTCCTACCTGCCTTACTAAGTATGTCCAAAGCTTCACATTTTACAGAGAGCTGTCTGTCTTCAGATCTGGACTGATGAGGTCCTGCTGGAAATGAAGGTGAACAATCCGTGGTTATCAGCAGACAAGCCCTCTGCATCCTTGCATTGGAGATGGCCAAAATGTTCATGCTTTTTTCCTTGATCATGATTGTATGTTAGTGCTTATGAATTAAAGAGCTATTATATTCCTGCAATCGGGGCAGCAGTGCAAAGTAGTTTAGGTGTACTTTTAAAGAAAAGGTTCATGCTTGCATATTTCATATATAGTTCTCCATCACTAACTTCCATGGATTTTTTTTAAAAATAAAAACTCTCCCTTTGAAGATAAAGAAATGTTTTGAATGTGAATGCTCTGTGGGTTTTGGGTATGTCTGTGTAAGGGATGTGTGGACTGTTATTACCTGAGATCTCATGTTGACTCTGAGCTGTGGTAATATATTGTATATAAAAAAAAAAAAAGATTATCTGAGGATTAGAGGACAGAGCCAGCCACAGAGTTAACTGCAGAGGTCGGGCAGTGGTGACTCACACCTTCAACCCCAGCAGAGGCAGAAATCCTCTATGAGTTCAAAAGGCCAAACAGAGCCAGGCAGTGGTGGCACACACCTTTAATCCCAGCACTAGGAAGGTCGAAACAGACTGTAATATGGCTGCGCAAAGAAAGATAGAAGGTGGGAGGAGATGGGAGTTGACCCAAGTGTTTTCCTTACTTCCCACTTTGTACTTCCCTTCACTTCTTCTATTCAGTGTGAGGATTCATGGAGACAGGATCTACCCCTTTCGGCTGAGGACTTGGGTAGGTGAGAAGTGGCTGTGGCTCGTTCTTCTGTTTCTCTGATCTGATCGTTCAGTTTGTCTTCAATATCTGGCTCCAGGCTATTATTAGAAGAACAATTAAGATGTGTTCAGTGCTGGAGCAAATTTCACATTTCTCTATGTTTGTCAATGTCCTGTAAAGGTGGCTTTTTAAAAAAAAAATTATTTATTTTATTTTATTTTTTTGGAGGGGAGGTTGACATTCTTTTGCCTGCCAAATTCCAGTGTGACAGAGATGCTTGAAGGCTACATTTAGGAAGGAGTCCTAGAGTACATCCACGGCAATTGTCTCTATGTCAAAGTTGCCACCATTTAGTTCATTCATTCAGGGACAGTTGACCGTTTATCCAGCAGGTATTTAGCATCTGGTACAAATTCCCTTTCTAGGTCATGCAAATGTAGCAATGGAGAAATAGTAAAAGGGTTGTGTTTTCCGCAGTAGGAAAGGAGCCATGGGCATGAGTGATACGTAGGGAAATTAAAGAATGTAAGTGGGAAAGGAAGGGGTCTCTCTGGGCACCGTGTTCAGAGAAAAGCTGTGTTTTGCAGCATTCAAAATTGTGAATGAGTGATGATAACCCAGAGTTGTAGGTCTGTGAGGGTATCTTTCTGGACTCAGGGGAATACATGTAAAGGTCCTGGAGGCTTGGCTGAGTTGAATTTCCTAGAGCAACGTTGGTCTGTGGAAATACGAGAACTGCATATGTGATTTACACTTAGCCAGGAACTTCAGCAATTGACAAGGAAAACACGGAGAGGGTAAAAATGGAATTATGTATTTTCATTTAAAATTCAACTGACACAAAATTACAAATAAAATATTTCACATTTTCTGTTATTGTTCCAAAATTGTAAACTTCATACTCATTGTGTGCCTCAATTTGGAAGCAAAGCCTTCCTTGGAAGTGATCGAGTTGTATTTTAATTTCACAGAGTTTATGTGTTAAAGTAGATTCATCAATCCGTGTTGTCTGAGCGTCCTAAAGAGTTTCCTGAAAATTAAATGCATGTGCCTACTTTAAAATTCAAATTAAAGGAAGTTAAATATGAAAAACTCAGTTCTTTAAGCTCACCCCTTGGATCTCAAGCGCTCAGTGGGCACATGTTATCAGCAGCTACTGAAATTGATGGAAACCAGGTCAAAGTATAAGGAAGAGAGAGTGAGAAAACCAGGCAGAAGCCAGGTGGCAGAACTTGAGCTTTGTGGTGGTGGGCACAGGCAGGATTGTGTCTCATTTTGATATGAAAGAAAGTCAGTCAGGTATCAGAATGAGTGAGTAATAATTTAAGAGTTTGCTTTTAGAGGAATCTTGTCTGATCTTGGTAGGAGAAAGAACAGAAAGACAGGTATATGATGGGAGTCACTAGATAGAGGATGACAGAGGTTTAAGATTGCTGGTCAGGCATTCCCTGAAGTTAACCTTGACACAGTGAGCTGATGTCTTTGTCCCCAGAGTAGACAGTGAAGAGGAATCAAAGGAGACCACTAGCATTCAGGCCTGAGCAATTGAATAACTGGTTTTATCATCATTAACAACACATATTTGGTGGAGAATATGTGTAGACTTCCAAGTGAGCTAAAACAGGAAAAGATTAAAACCGAAGGTGATGTGTTAATATGACAAAGCTCATTTAAGACGTAAAGTTACAGCAGACGTGAAGTGGGGCAAGGAGTCAGGTCTTACTACAGGATGGATGACTAGATGTCTTTAGAGAGAAGTTGAAGGATGATGCATTGATTGGTATAGATTTGTGACATTCAGAAGAAGCCCTGCGACTGTGAGATGGGGAATGAATATAGAAGGAAAGGTTGGCTCTATCTATGTCTGTCTATCTTTCAACTCCCAGCTGTATAGATTTCCCAGATCCTTGGGTTCCTGTAAAATGGGTATATCTCAATCAATTATTACGTCAGAAAAAAAATAAAAACCATAAACAAACGTATTTTTGAGTTCCTAATGTGTTCTACTTTCCACTGCCTACTATGTGTGATCATTTTATACATACCTTAAATTCAACCCTTCATCCTTAGCCTTCTCTGCTTCTTATTTTTTGTTTGCTATGTATATCAGTGATCCCACTAATAGCATGCAGGAAATTAGAAACTCATTCTTAGTTCCCAATTTTTTTTAAATCTTTTTCCCCATACAAGTTAAAACAATCGTTTTCTCCCTTACCTACCAACTAACATTGTGTTGGGTCAAATGCTAGACAATGCTTACCCGGAAAGAGTCTCCTACATCTAACTTAGTCCTCTGCACTTCTCAATCTGTCAGGAGAGAGGGCTTCTCATCTCTTTTGGACAGTACGTCTTTCTGGTAGTTTTCCTTCTTCTCTTAGGCAATTACAAGCTATCATGCTTCTGAGAATGTCACACATTTGCAAATGGTCACTGTTTACTGGGACATATCTTCTATACATGCATTGCCACATCTTGTTTTGCCAGCCTCCCAAGCTCTGCTAGAGTACACTTGCGTGGAGAAATCTGCTCTAAGGAAAAAAACCAACCTTCATTTGTGTGCTCTCCTTGGCCGTTCAGCAAACTTATTTCTGCTTTCAGCTGAAGCATGCTCGTGGCTGGTTTATATGTCTGTAAAATCTTTCTAGGAAGCCGGTCGCTTGAACAATGAGGTCATAATATTTTTATTGTTGTATCTATAGGGCCTGACAACTTGGTAATGTTTGAGTCGTGGCATTACAGTCAGCGCTTCTTATCTACAAGTTCTACATCTGTGGATTAAACCAATCCAGAACAAAATATTGGCAAAAAATTACAGAATGTGCGCAGATTTCTCTCTTTTGTCATCGTTCCAAAGCCATCAACTATAAAACTCTTTATGTAGTATTTGCACGTTATCAACTATTGCAGGTCATCTAGAGATGGCTTGCAGTGAAGGGATGTACAAGGATCTTTGTGAACACTATGCCAGTTTACATAAAGTACTTAGGTATTCCCAGAGCTCGGTGTCGTGTGGGGTCCTGGAACAAATCTGCTGTGGATACTGAGAGATAACTGTATTTTAAGACACTGAACAAATGAGTTCTAGATTTGGATTAAAGGAAGATGAACTGGGAACGAAGAAGAAAAATGCTTAGGCAATTTATCTTGGGATGAGCTGTGCCAAGCTGCACAGATGGCTGAAGTCTGTGTAGGGAAAAAAAAAATGCTGGAGGCTAATCCATGCAGAATCCTTCCTGTTTGGAGGATGGATTTGCCAATCATATCTTTAAATTGTTCATTGTTCTTCTCTCCACTTTTTCCCGTTATGTGGCCTTGTCATGGGTAGTCTCGACTCAATCCAGAGAAGTTTGTTGTACTATAATGATGATAACCATAAGTGCTTTGTGCAGTGTTTTCCAAGTATTTTTGTGACCCTTTGACCTTTGAAACAACCAAGAGTCACCTGGAAAGCCAGCAGCCTCCTTCTGCTGATTGTATAGATCTGAGTAAAGGGGCCAAAGTCCTTATGAAGCTTTTAAAATATCATTTGATTTCAATTGTTCTGTATCTGCAAAATAGGACTCGCATTGCAGGGTTGTCATGAGCACTGGAGAGTCAATATTTACAAAGACCTTATGACCTGGAGCAAACCATGCGCTATGCAAGTAAACATTAAATTAATCACACCACCTGCACAATGTCCCCATGTTCCTCTCACAAAATCAAGTGTCTCTATTCACAGGAACTTTGTGTTTCATCTACTTGGCCTCAGTAACTAGTCATAATATTCTTCTTAAAATCCAATGAGCGGCCTCATCACCAAGATCATCCTGAGTTTCTTTTGTCATTTATACGGGGATTGAAACTCCCAAAACCGTCTTGAAAGGTTGCAAAGAACTTTTAATGAGATTGCAAATGTGTTATAAATACATATAACCCGTATCTGTGCACATAAATGTATTTAATTATAATGACAAACTGTAAAAGGGTATAGCCATGTTAGATGAGGCATAAAGGTAAACACAGATCTGCCTTTGAAGTGTCCTGATAACCTGTTTTGAAGAATGCCTGTACTATACCACTGCAGTCTAACTGTTCTGGGCTGAGGTATTCTGACAGGCACGTCTACCCATTTCTTCCTTTATACAAAGAAGAGAAGAAGATCTGGAACCCATTTAAGATCTGGAATCCTTCAATCATCTCCCATTCATGATTAAACACAGTCAAGTATTACATGACATACCAGCTAGTAAGACCACATGTTAAATCACAGCGTTTGTCTGCATCTACTGACTCCCGAGGGCTTACCAATTCCCACATTGTTTCCTCTGTGCTCCCTGCCTTCCTGGCTAAACCAACATTAGGAAAGCGCGAATGATTTAACGTTTTATCTCCCCAGTTCCCTTTTGCTTATCAACACTTTGCTCGGAGAATTCTTGTGACACCTGGGTCCTTGAGAATCGTACTCAGTGATTATCTTACGCTTATTTTTAAAAATCTACATTCCCCTATGCCTTTAACAACGGCTCCATCTTCCCATAGTCTGAGAACCGAAAAGTGCAATCTTGACATACTTGAAAAATTCTTTTTGAAACCGAAAGGTAGGATTCACTTGCGCTTGTCAAGTTAGATTCCCTCATGGCTTTAGAGAGCACGCTGAGTCATTTCACAGCACAGTGCAATTGATGATGACGCCTATTTACGTGATACGGAAGCAGAAAGAGAGAGGTCAGCATCCAGAAGGAGAACAGCAGGCAACTATTTATTTAAGATAACGTTCAGATAAGAGCTCCAGAGTTAACAGCGTTTAATCCCGAATATGCTCAATAGTGTATTTCCAAAAATGTCTGTCACTCACTTCAATGATTATGATATACTTACAAAAAAAAAATCACTGTTGAATCCATAGACCCAAATTATTTATTGTAAAGAAACAAACATGGCAATATGCTTTCTATGCCTTTCCAATTAATGTTTAGATCAATTTATCTTGAGGCTGCCTCGTTGGATTTTAAGAAGAATATTATGACTAGTTACTGGAGCCAAGCAGATGAAACACAAAGTTCCTGGAATTCAACATTCATTATTTATCCATTTATACTAATAAGCCTCTATATCCCACATGTCCCAGCTCGGATTTGAAAGGAGCCTCAGAAGCACAGCCTGTTTTAAATTTATAACACAACAGTGGCGTGGACAAAGACGAATGACATTGAAGGGCAGTCACCCCCGCCCCATGCACAAATTCTAGGAGATAAATGATGAAGAAATTAAAGACATGCATTCGTTTCTTTTTCTTAAAAGAAAAATTAGTCATAAAAATTCTAAGATCATGGTCTATAAAGAGAAGAGAGAAAAAATTAATGTGGAGATACAAGATCAGATTGAGTTGTAAAGTAAAAGTGTCTCGTCTTTTTCTATTAAAAGGCAAAGCCAACTGATTTATGCTCTCAGCTCTAAGCTATTTTTTTCTCTCTTTCTTCTCTCCTCCCCTTTTCTCTCTTTGCTCTCTCCTGAGAGGAGAGATGACGTGTCTATTTTAATTTGATGCACTGTGTCTTAATTACCAATGTTTAAAGACAAGGCAAGAACATTTTCTTACTTCAAAGGCCTCCCCAGCCCCAGCGGCAAGAAGTAGCTCAGATGTTCCTGTATACAGGGTGACAACAATATGGTGTCTTTATATTTTAGGACTGGTGGCTCATTTAAAAAAAAAAAATCCATGGCACACCAAACTGAAAATGAGAACACAAAAATAGCCTTTCTCTCTCTGTGATCCTTTCCTCAAGGAACCAGGGATGTTTTCCATTGCCCAGGCCCAGGTATTTCAAGAATAATTCATTTGTTATGATAATTCTCATACTTAATGTAATATAAGCATTATTAAATGTTAGTGGGTCATAATACAGGGGGGCAGTAACAATAGCAAACACAACTCAAGTTGCTGGAATTTACTGGGTGTACAGTCATTGCATTTGGGTAGATTTCTACTTTCTTTTTCACCCCTCAAGGACATGTACTTTCATGCTAGTTCAATGTAGGTTATAATCTGAGGCTGCTGGTGGTTCAGAGAATACAAATAGTGTAGTCTGTGCCTGCCTCTCTATTCTAAGTGCCCTCTTGGATGTTCACAGCATCTCTGTGTTCTTGAGAATATTTCAAGGCTTCAGAAGAAGGAAACATTGAAAGCTGGTCAGTAACTCCTCTGAAGTCACACAGGCATTGCATTTTAAGGGGCCTGTTGGAAAGCATTTGAAACCCTGGCTGGAACTGTTCCAGTGAGTAGAAATCATTCTTTGCTTTGGGGAAAAAAATGGAGTTTGATAGAGTTACCAGCGAGATCCATCGGGAAAAGGAGCTAGGCCCTCCTAGAGTACGCAACTTTTGACTGGTATGAGCAATATGTGGAGCCTTGAGGAGTGAGATAAGACTGTGTTCCTGTGCATGGGCTGGCACCTTGGAGCCCATTCTCTGCAGAGGAACACCTAACCCAACATTGACTTTGGGATGAGGAAATGGGACTTGCCTGGAGTGGATGTGCCATGCTGAGCTGGCTCACCTTGGGACTTCTCACCCTTTTGGGGGAGAGGCTGGGTGGTTGGGGAAGGGGGAAGCTGGAGGCTAACTGGGAGGGATTGGGAGGAAGGAAGGGAGGGAGAGCACGGGGATACATTGAAAAAAATATTTCTAAATAAAAATATAACAAAATAGAGAAAATACAGACAAATAAAAGAAAAATATATAAAAATACAAAGAATAATAATAATAAAAAAAGAGTTACTAGCAGAGTGTTGCTGCCAAGCTAGGTTTCTGATTCCTTAGAGATATCTTCTGTGTATTAGCAAGGTGAAGACAGCCTGCGATCAGCCAACATTTGTAGCTTGCTCTATATAATGATAAATCATGCATGTCGGTTACATTGAATACCTCTGTTTGAGAAGACAGGATGACATCCACCTCCCCCTGTTCAAATAAGAATAGAGTCACTGGTCTTGGTTGACATCACTGGCAGTCACCAATGAAGTAGAAGGAGGAGTCACTTCCTTTGACCACCAGGAAACTGGTAAATTCTAAATCTGGACATGTGTCATCTATACCTGTTCATTGAGAACAATGAAAAATGTTCCCTGTCCAGCCATTTGAAAGAGACACAGGAATGAAAATGCATAAGCAGTGGACTCTGACACCCATGAGGATAGGATCTGATTATTTCTGGAGACGTTCTTAGAAAAATAAATGGCCTTTGTAGAAAAACTCCTTTTATTAGATTGTTGTCCACTAGAGTTCTGAAGAGTTCACTCATGGCTTGATTAGAACCACTGGGAGAATGCTGCTTTTGAGGGACATGGGTCCTTTGGATTCCAGTCCACTAAAGTTCCATTGTGTCGGTCTGTCCCCTTTGTCCTTTTGGGTTTCAGCTGCCTCCCCATGATTATGGACTATCATGAATGGGTCTGGGGGCACATTTATCCTGAGCATGGATATTTATAACTAATACAAGAAATTACTTTTTCTGAATGAGTGAAATTTTGGTTTTTCATCATCCTATCTTTCTTGAGGGTTAGATCAACTGTCATTCTCCATTCATGGGACAGAATCATCACTGGTCAAAGCAACATCAATCTTGTCATTCTCTGTCTAATGAGACAATATCATTACTGGTCCAAGCAATATCCTTTTCTGTTTTATTTTTAAATACTTTATATCCATTCTATTTTCTGTATCCCTCACCATGGACACTGACTCTAATGTTATCAACAAATTTGAATTATGTTTTGCATGATTTTAATTTTTACTGAAGGACTTGGATATAGATTGCACTCACAACTTCATGACTTTTCACATTGTTCTGTATTTGCTGGATCCATCCAGGTTCTAACTGCTTCTTCATCCATCATGGGAATCATCTCCACATGTACCTCTCTATGAGAAATGCTGCTTTAACTATTTCAGACCGCTTACTTGAGGTTTAACTTGATAAATCTTTGGAAAATATACTTGGGGAAGACTAGTTAGATCAAATGGTAAAGCCATAGGAATTCAAATAAATATGATGAGCTGATTCTAAACTAGTTGTACAAGTATTCACTCCCATATCAATATGCCATATAATATTTTAAATTCACACATTAATTATCTAGATTATCAAGAACTTTTCTTACATGGTTCTTTACTCTTTGCAAGTTTACTCTTTTCTAAAATCTCACAAGAATATATTTGTCCATTTTTCAACATTAGGTCCTGATTTTTGATCTCCATTTAAATTATTTTAATTTTAAAAAGATGAACATAATTTTCTCAAACTGCATGTGTCTTTCTAAGATTGCCAGGAGGTTCTTTTTAAATCCTTTTATTAACATATATTATAATGGATTCTATTAGATATTATCATAATGTTGTATGTGATGGACTTTGACCATATTTCAAATAAGAAAAGCTGAATTCTCCCTTCCTTCTTTTGCAGCCATAGGGTACATGGTGACCTAGTTCTGGGCAATGAGATCTACACAGAAGATTTTATTTTCTGGAAAAGAAAACAAAGGCCATTAGTGGTTCTTTCAGGCTCTTCTTGATCCTTGGAACATCGTGTTGGAATAAACAAAATGCCATTTTTATCCTTTTCTGTTCTTCTATGCCCCATAGAGACTGGAAAGCCTGGAAGCCTGTCTTCATGGAGCTTCTGACATCAGGGTTTCAGTGTAAAGATTCTCCCTCATGTGGGATCTGGAAAGCAGAACTATTTTGCTAGTCTTACACAGCATCCAACCAGCCCTGAGGACAACCGTTTACAACGGTGGCTCGACCTGTCTCTTGAAAGCATTTGCTTTTGGTTCTAAGTGATAAAAATGATGATCATTTTCTATGATTCTATGGCTTTCTGCAGCCTCAAAGTTAGGTAAAAACACCAATAGCCACCTATACAGACATGTGCTGTGATATTTTGTTTGTGCTCTAACCAATAAAGCTTGTCTGAAGATCAGAGGGCAGAGCCAGGCACTAATTGGCTATAGAGGCCAGGCAGTGGTGGCACACACTTTAATCCTAGCAGTTTGGAGGAGGAAGCGGGAAGATCAGGAGGTCAAGAGAACACTGGGACTGATCCAGTCTAAAAGAGAAACAGAGGCAGGCTCATGCCTTTGAACTTGGGATCTCATGCCTTTAAATGCAGAGCTAGAGAGGTGAATACAGGAAGTGATATGGCTGGGCTGACAGAGGAATATAATCAGGAGGAGATAGCTGCTCCCCCACCCCTTTGGCCTGAGGACTCTGTAGAGATCAGAAGCCTCTCTAGTGACTGGCTCCTTAGTTTCTATGATCCTTCAGCATTTATTGTGATTTCTGTCTCTGTTATTATTATTATTAAAATCAATTAGAATCTCAGCTACATTGTATTCTCCCTAACTTGATTCCAAATAGTCTATAAGCCCTGGGTAACTTACACTAATCCCCCTCCCCTTTTTGTGCTTAAAATACCTACAAAGTTTTCCAACCTGGGGAAGATGCTGGTGCAGGAGGAAATAGATCTTAGAAGATACCACTGGCTGCTTCATCAGCTCTACCCTGCATCATGTCTTTTATTCCTTTTCCCATGAAGAAACAGAAATTGTGATTGTCTCAGCTGCCTTCAGTCAGATTCCCTCACACGTATAGCCAAAGCATTTCTAATTATTTTTGCTTTCACATTCTCCTCTGTGAAATGGGCTCCTGGGTTTGGTATGTATAGTTTATGCTTGGCAGAGAATAGCCACTTAAATGTCAAAGACTAACAATGAATCATTTGGTTAATATCTACAGTTTAAAAGACATGTCTCTTCATCTCAATGCCCATTCACAATGGAATCAATGCCAATAGAGTCTGCTCTTGTAAATTCCAGTTGGATATTTGGTTAAGTGAGTCCATGTTAAGTGATATTTGAATATCACTGGCAAGTAAAATTTGAGGATGTGTGTAGGGAGATTATGTTGTTCCATTGTAAATAATTGTCCCCGCCTATGAGTTTAATAAAAAACACTGATTGGCCAAAGGCAGACAGGAAGTGTGGGCGGGGCTACCAGACTAAGAAGACTCTAGGAACAGGCAGAACAGAGCAGAATGCCAGAGAGAAGCCAGAAGAATCAGAGGACAACTATGCTGCTCTGAGAAAAGGTACCAAGCTGCATGACTGAACAGGATAAGAGTCATGGGTTAGATTAAGAGTAAAGAGTTAGCAAGTTATATGGCTTGGCCTTAGGCCAATAAGCCTAAAACAATGTAAGCATCTGTGTGTCTCTGCGGGTCTGCAGGTCTAAACCTTGAGGCTAGGCCCGAAAGTCCAGGCCAGAAACCTCATACTACAGATGTGAAGTACAAAAGTATGTTAAAGACATGCAGGGGAGGTTGGGTTGATTAGGTTAGTAAATTTGACTAAAGTCATCTGGGAAGAGGTAATTTCACTTGGGGCATTGCCTTCTTTAGACTGGCTTATAGGCAAGCCTGTAGAGCATTTTCTTGGTTAATGATTGATGTGGGAGGGAACAGCCAGCTGTAGGCTAAACAGCCTCTGGAATGCTGGTCTTTGGTTATGTAAGAATACAAGTATGGGCTGGAGAGATGGCTCAGCCATTAAAGGCTAGGCTCACATCCAAAAATGTAAGAATACAAGTTGAGGGGCTGGAGAGATGCTAAGAGGTTAAGAGCACTGGTTGTTCTTCCATGAGGGCCTGGGTTCAATTACTAGCACCCACATGGCAGCTCATGACTGTCTGTTACTTCAGTTCCAGGGGATCCAACACCCTCAGAGAGACATGCATGCAGACAAAGCACCAATGCACATTAAATAAATAAATGATGAGGAAAATGTGTGTAAATGGAGCACTCCATGAAGAGCAAGTCAGTAAGCAGCATTCTTCCATGGTCTCTACCTCAGTTCCTATTCTGATTTCCCTTGACAATGATGTAGATATTTAAGCCAAACCAACTCCTTCCTTCCCAAAGTTGATTTCAGTCATAATGTTTATCATGGCAGCAGGAACTTACTAGAAGAGAGACTGAGCCGTAGAGATCCCTGAGATATGTATAGAAAAACAAACTTAAATGTTATGATTATGATTCCTCTCTGTTCTATAAATATTTCTTATTTTATAACAGCTTACTGTAAATAAGATGATTATAAGTGCTCTACTGGAATCAGAGAGAGAGAGAGAGAGAGAGAGAGAGAGAAAAGAAAGTGTTGACCATATCTCATTGACAAGGGATAACAAAGAAGTCATTACATTCCTTACTGCTTTCTGAAACCAAGATTGTAATCAATGCCTGGGTCATGCAAATCTATTTTTTTCACTCAGTGGTTTTACATACTCAGTGCCATTAATATGGAAAGGGATTGGCTTGTCTACCTTTTTCTAGCCATGTTCATAAATCAAGAAAATCATTATCATCAGAACAACAAGAGGAAAATATTGTGAGAAAAGGTGAGACGTGAAATAACGTGTTCAGAGGTAGGATGCTAACGATAAACATAAAACCATTTCTTTTCCCCCAAGGTGACTTATTTGCTTATGTACAGTCTTTCTAAATCTGTCCCACTTGAAGACTACAGAGATGTGTTCATATTCTGGCATGGAACTCTTCCAGTTAGCTAAATTTTCAAATCAAGTTTTACCTTGTCAGAGGACCATAAAAATAAAATCATCTCTTTTAGTGCCAGCTCTGGGACCTCATAATTATCTTTGAATTGTTATTGTGATCTGCAGGTTGTTTTTTTTTTTTTAATCACCCCCCCCAAGTCAAAGCCTTTGAAATGTGATCTAAGTATCTGTGACTGGCCATCCAGAATGGAGTTTAAGAGGTGTTCTCTCTCTCTCTCTCTCTCTCTCTCTCTCTCTCTCTCTCTCTCTCTCTCTCTCTCTCTCCTCAACACATTGAACAATATTCTGGTCTCAGTGGACTGACAGCAAATTGACAAAGCACAGAAAAATTGCTGCTATACTGAACCTGGGAGATAAAACGGCTGAGTGACAGGTGGGACTAATCAGTTCATAGGTACAAATCAAGATTGGATTTGATGAGGGGATTTCTTGGTCCATGGTGGATTCAATCCTCTTTTCAATATACTGAAAAGCCATTTTTTCTTTAAAAAAAAAAAAAAAAAACCAAGTTTGATTTGCATTTATTCCTCACCCTGAGCGCTGTCAGTTCTCTAGAAGGTTCTCAGCACTGGCCCAAACAGCCTGGTGAAAGGGATCAGCGTTAACTAAATGGAGGGAGAAAACTAAATGCCTGCTCCCCTGTGAAATCTGTTCAGGAGAGCCCATTATTAGTTATGCCAGGGGTTAGTTGTGACAGTAAAACATATAAGATGTCACACCGTGAGGTGCCCCCAACACTTATATTAAACTGGTTTTAGAATGTTATATTCAGTTGGCATCTGACCAGCCTGCCATATCACTAATAATGGCAAAGAGAAGTGAGTGATCATTTCAATGTTCAAATTAATTTTCTCAGACCACCAGAAACTATTGGCTCTTGCTCACATGATTATCTTCATGTCACAATCAAAATTTTTCAGTGAAGAGGTGCTTCCTTGCTCCTGAATGAACGTTGGCTACATAATCTCACTAATCCTGTCTCTACATTTTGTTGTTGTTGTTTTGAGGGCCGGAGTATTGAACTTGTGACCGTGGACATTTGAGGCAAAAACTCTACCCTCCCACTCTATTCTCCTTTTTTCTCCCACTTTGTCAAGAGCTTCCCATCAGCAAACTGCATCTTCAGCTAAAGCTGCCAATGCCTTTTTCCTTTTCTTTGTCTCTCTCCTTGCTGACTTCCAGGGCATCCCTAAGTTGCTTTCAGGAGATAAACTGCCAGTCTCTATGTCCACAGGGCTTCCTTGGTGACGAGGACACCGATGTGGGTACCAAGTTACTGATGTAACTCCTTTGTAGAAAGGAACTGAAGAACTCTGGGAATTCAAGAATTACTAACAAAAAACCCCAGCAGTTTGGTACTGTGAGGGAATTTATCACCTTTTATCACAAATTAGAATTGAAGATCCCATTTGAATTGCTTTTAGGAGTTGGCTAGTACAAAGATGTTTATTATAAAAATAAACACTGGGCACACCATTGTCTTGCAGTGATGATTTGCTCGATTCTTCTATATCGTCTTTTACCCACATATTTAAATGAATGCTTGCATCCTTACTGGATTTGTTTAACAAGATTTTATGAGGCCCTCCTGTAGGTTTAGGCTGTGAATAAAATAGTAAAAGTCACCGTCCCTTGGGAGTTGACATCTTCAATGGAGGGGGACAATGAGCAAACTGGAGAGGTGAAATACATAGTACCTGAATCACTTGAGCACAAAAGCAGAGCAAATAAGAAGAGAGTAGACTAAAGGATGTAATTCTCTTGGGTATAGGAGATTCAAAATAAAAATGTGCTGTTTGAATGAACAAGCAAAAACCTAGAGGAAGTGACCCCGAAGGATATTCAAGTGTTAGAGACAAGCAAGCATAGAAAACCAAAAGTAGTTTTTATGTGAGAGTATATGAGGTATATTTCAGAAACAAGAATATCTAGGAATTACAGAGGCTGGAGGGATGTGAGCAGAAATTAGTGGCTGACAATGGTACCAGAGAGAATTCAGCAGTTTGGGGACAGTGTATAGGACCTTTTCACCATCAGGTTCTCCAGCTTTCTCTCTGAGTTGGAGTAGAATCTATTTGGTGTTACAAGCAAGGAAGTAAGAAGATCCCCAAACAAGATGTTAACTTACAAAGTTGATTCCCAGCCTCAGGACAGGAAGAGAGAGAGGAGGGTGCAGAATGGAGCCAGCAAGGATGTTACTTTAGCACAACCAAGGGGTGATGACAGTTTGGATAAAGGAGAGACTCCTGTTTTAAAAGTAAAAGTTGGGAGGTTTTGATGACTGATTGAAGGTGTCCTGCTATAAAGGAGGACTTGGGGGTGACTCCAGGCTTTTGTGCTCAAGGAACTGAAAAGAATGGATTTCTACTAAGGTGAGAAAGAGTTTAGGAAAAGTGTAGAAGAAAGAACCACTATTTTGTTTGGACAGGCCAGTGAAGTTTGAAATGCCTCATGGGTAAGGTACCTCTTGACTGGGCATTTAAGTTCATACTGTTTCTATGACATTATACCTTAACATCTTGCCAGTTGTCAGCATCTTCCTTTTACTCTCAAAGTGAGCATGATTGGATGCTGCATTCCTGTCGAACATGTGGCTAAGTAGATTGAGCACAGAGACCAGTGTGGAGTTCAGACAAATTTATTCCAGGTGTAAGAATTTGGGGTGAGGAACATTCATCAAATAGATATAAATGCACAACAGTGTTTGGAGGTGGATACCCCAGAAGGAAGAAATGAGGCCAAAGGACAAATGCTATATCTCTGAGTTTGGTTTCTGAAGAGTCTTGGAAGGGAAGGTCTGTTTGGTTCTAAAAGCTGAAGTTGTTCAAGTAATTATTTCTGACCAAGGCAAATGGAATCTGCACACTCCTATCTCCCTTGGCTCAAGTGCTCAGTCTACCTCCTATCTGATGTTTCCTACAAAATTGCAACCTCACAGTTTTTAATGTGTATGTGCGAAGCGCACCATCTTCACTACTTAAACATTTTTTATGCAATGCATAAAAACTAATGATCACTGTTGACTTGGCAGTATCCTAGAAATATGCTGTCTTTTCTTAATTAACTCCATATTGATTTTATCCTGAGGTTAAAAATTACTTTAAGTTTTTATTTGTGTGTGTGTGTGTGTGTGTGTGTGTGTGTGTGTGTGTGTGTGTGTGTGTGTGTGTGTGTGTGTGTGTGAGAGAGAGAGAGAGAGAGAGAGAGAAGAGAGAGAGAGAGAGAGAGAGAGAGGCCTGTGCATGGAGATCAGAAGAGGAGCATCAGTTCCTTTATATATATATATATAAAATGTGTGTGTGTTATGTGTTCTACCTGCACTCCAGAAGACATCAGATCTCACTATAGATGGTTGTGAACCACCATGTGGGTGATAGTAACTGAACTCAGGACCTCAGGAAGAACAGCCAATGCCCTAAACCTCTGAGCCATCTGCCCAGGTCCTATTATCTTTATATTTTTAGATCTTCAACATCTCTATCTTATTCACATTAATAAAATGCTTAAATGTATGAACGAACTCTACTCTCAGTTTCCTTTGGGGATTTCATTCTGGGAGTTTATATCAGCATTTCAATTTGGGGAGGAACAGAAAAGCACATTCACCATTTTTAATAGTGAGGTGACTTTTGGTATAAAACCTAGTCAGAAAAAGAAAGGCATAAAAAAGAAATCCTATTTTATGTACATCTTTGAGTTATATAAAAAGTGCATTTGAATGATCCATCAAATCTATGCTTCTACATGAGTTTCTGTATTCCTATATTGAAATAAAAACAAACACGTAACCTGGGTCAGTATTTTTAAGGTCAATCTTGAAATATGTTGGAAGAGAACACCAGGCTTTGATAACAGTTCTGTCTTCTCTTGAAAGTGCTCATTGAGTCAGGAAACTCAATCAACTATGTTAGCTGCTAGTTGCCCCTCTGTCAGCCCTGCTCACTGTGCTTCATTCTGTCTTTCTCTGTTCTCCTGGAACGCAAGGTCAAGTCTGGAGATGTTTTGTATAACCTGTCTTCTATCAGTAACAGAATCTGGTATCATTAAGCTCCTATGCTAGACACTTTTCCTTGCAGGACAGTATGGTCAGTTTCCCAGAAGGGAAGGTGGGACCTCTTAGGAATCAGCCTCTAAGAGTTTTAGAGCCATTGGGGCCACATTGGTTGGACACAGGTCTGACTGAGAGTCTTAGAACTGTTTCCACCACTTACTACTATTCCTGGTGGGTAGCTGCTTCTCCTGGTACTAATCACACTTTGAACAGTCTTTGGTAATGAGGTTGCCTACCTCCTGGAGTTATGATAGTTAAATACATTAAGGTATGTAAATCACCTAAAATGTCTGGCTTATGGTCAGGATTCAGGATATGATGCAGACTATTATTATTTTAATCTATTTTTAAGATAGTTGGAAATGGTATTAATCTTGTTTATTTATATAAACAAACTCTGACCATGAGTTCAAATTCTCCTTCAGAATCACTGGCTCACTGGTGAGTTGGAAAGATGCCATTTTAGATTATTAAGACAATTATATGCTCCCTAACTTAATAAAAATATATTGATAGTTATGTAAATATGTATTATACATACTTACACACACACGTATTTACATGTTCAAAAGCTGAAAGTTAAATAAGTTGTTCCAAGCTCCTGAGAAAAATTAATTCCTTAAGATATTTACCTATTTTCCCTGTGGAAAAGTCCTAAAATAGAAAAAAATGTAATTTTTATTGAGTAAAAACTTTACACAGAAATTATATTTTCAGGGTTCACTTAAGAACATGTGCCTGCCTAGAGAAATATATGGTTTTCTGGTGTGTGTACATAAAATTTCTCTTTTAAATCAAATGCTACCTACCATGCTGCATATGTTGCCTGCAAGTTGTGTTTCTAGTCCATGGTTTGTTTTTGAGATTTATCCATGTGGATTTGTGTAAACTTAATTCATTGCTTTTGCAGAATAGCATTCCAGCAAATAAATATGCTATATCTTATGTATTGGCAAGTCATCTGGATTCTCAATTGTCTCTAAACTTGGGAAGTTAACAGAGGGGTTTCTGAGTTGTGTAAGCAGGTAGACACCTCCCTGAAACTAGATTTCTAGCCATTGCTTTCAGCAAGTCCTTAATTCTATAGTTGTGAGGTATGTTTTCCTTCTTCACCTGACTGGAAACACTAGCCAAGTGCTCTCACCTTGAGTCCCCTCCTTATTAAATTCCCTTGAAGTCAAAGCAGAGGCCTCAGGCAAATGCCACAAGGCATCCAGGTGCTCCGCCTGCCTTTAATACCACAGTTGACCAGGTATGGTCCCGAGAGAAAGTAGGACAGTGTTTCAGTTGCTCCCCCGGGTCTCCAGCCTTACTGAGCTCATCTGAAATTAGACACCTGTGAATTGTTCAGGACATGTTTTGGGCAAGTAAACTCAACCATAAAATTATAAATACTAGTCACCCGAAGCTCTGAATGGTTGAGAGCAATAGCTAATTAAATAGACGGTGCAGTACATTTTATTTGCAGAACGCCCTGTTGGAGAGATGGAGGCTGTGAGGCTGGCATCCGGGCAGCACAGAATCTTCTCAGGGAAACATTCATCTTGCAACCCACGACGCTCTGAAATTTCTAATTTGAGGCTTTGTGAAAAGATGTACAATCTGGTGCTTCATGCAGTCCATGGCTGGATCTGATCAGGCCCATCTGCTCACTGGGAAAGACTGGAGGATGCTTTCTTTCCAGTATTTTAATTTCAGGTGTAGGTGTTTCAAAAAGGCAGTTACTAAAATGAATCATCTTGAGACATGAGATGTAAATGTTTAAATCAAGCTACTTGATGGGTCTGGATAGCAGTTCATTCCATTTCACACTCCCCGTAGAAAGCTCTGATGGACACAGACTCTGATGGACACAGACATTTAAGCCAGGGCCCTAGGCCTGTCTTTTCCCTGGAGTCAAAGACATTGGAGGCTGATGGAGCCTGTGGCTGTTGGATGACTGTGCAGTGGACTTCTCCTTTGGGGTTTTCTGATGACTCTCTGACTTTTGCTTTTTGGATTTCTGCTCACCTGATAGCATTAAGCCTTGAAAATGGTGCTTCTGTGCACGGCCGTTTGAATTCTCCTGAGGACTATCCTGTTGCCATCCAAGGCAAAAGCAAAGGTTGATCTCTAGGGCAACGATTTTTTTCTCGTTTTGTTTTGTTTTCCCTAATAGCTTGACAGAAGCTAAATTTTATATTTTTTATCTTCCTGTAGCCTGAGAAAGAATAGGACATTGTTAGGCCTCTTCCTATCAGTGTATCTGATATGTAAAAGCCTTGAAAAACAACAAACCAAATCCAACAAACAACATCCCCAACACACACACACAAACATACACACACAGACACACACACACACGCACATGCACACACACACACACATGCACACACACACACACATACACACACACAAACACACATACACATCCCATACAACAACAAACACCAAAGAAAACATGGTGTTAAATTCTAGGTCATTCATTACATATAGACTTTCTGGAACTATATCTCATGCAAAAACATGGGAAACAAAAGATGGTTCAAATCCTGGCTCTTTCGCTTTTTGTCCATGTGCATTTGAACAAGTTTCTTAAATAGCTCATCCTCAGCATCCTTCCTGTTGCTGGTGTTGACAACATCCTGCACATTGATGGAAGGAATGGATGAAGGCCCTTAGACACAGAGCCTGCTTCAAGCTGTTTCTCTCCCACGTTAGCTCTTTTTGAATATCCTAACTATGCTGACACAGCTTGAAGGTAGCAGTGTAATACCTCCATCTAGAAAAGCACAGTATCTTGATTATTACATGGCAAATGCTGATATTTCTTAAAACTTACTTTTATTTTTTACCATGCTGTCGTGACTCAGTTGTTTTTCCCTGCAGCTTTTTTTCTTTTAGAACTCTAAGGTGTTTGTATAGTCTTCATTTTAACTGGACACTGCAACGGAGAAAAGTTTGTTGTTGTTTTGCTGTGAGACAAAGTCTCCCTATGTTTCCCAGGCTGACCTTGAACTTGTGAATCATGCCTCAGCCTCCCAAATGTTGTAATTACAGACCTCTGTCACGAGGTTTGGCTATGAGAGGGCTAAATAAGTTGAAATAGAATAATAGCTATTTGACATTTGGAAAGGTATTTGAGTCATGTTATCCAGAGATTTGAAATAAGAAGTCTAAATTTGAGGTCTACGAAACATTCATAAAATGAAAAAGACGGATTTGAGGCCAGCCTGTGCCCATCAGCTGATGGTTAGATGCCTAGTAGGAATGTCAGTAATAGTGTAACAGTTACACCATGTCTAGTTTTTATAAGCAAAATAGGTTATTTTCTATTGGATGTAAGGTGTTTTGTGTATACTATGACTTATCCAAATTTTCTTATTGATAGATTTTAGGGTGAGTGTGTGTGTGTGTGTGTGTGTGTGTGTGTGTGTGTGTGTGTGTGTGTGTGTGTGTGTGTGTGTGTGTTATGTACCTACCCCTATGGCATTTCATAAATGCCTCAACAGATCCAGCTGTACTTTTCCTCCATGACTGTATCTAGGCTTACAGCTTCTATTTCTATCTTCTGCATGGCTCTGCAGTTAATTTACAGGGATCTCACTATCCAGAAAAAGACTGAACCCAGCCCTGCACTCCCAACTGCCTGTTAGAGTCCCCTTTCATTGTGTCAGTAGGAGGTGAAGGTCAATGAGGTCTACACGGAGACAGTGTAGTGACAGAAAGGGCTATGTTTGGAGAACATGGTGTGAGTGCCAGTCCACAGAGTAGCTTGGTAGCTTTGGGTCATCACCTAACTCTCATTTTGTGTTCAAGCTTAAAGTGTACTGTGGTACATTAATGGATCTTGAGAGCTGTTAAGAAGCATGATAATATTAATGAAATGAGGAGCTGTGTATCCCCCCCCCCTTATGTCTCCCTCCATAAAGCCCCTGCTCTTTTCATCATATGTCCATCTCCTACTAACTGCCTTTTCCTAGCACCCCTGCCAATCACCCTCAGGCTCCCAGTTCTCTGGGGATACCCAGATGCCCCTGCCCTCTCTGCAGAGCCCTTACCCTGGCCATAATTGGAAGGAATTCTTGCTCTTTCTGGACCCTTTCTATGACAGATAAATGGCCATTTGAAGTTTTCTATTAGAATTTCAGCTAGCTGATCAAATCATTTCAGCCCGTTTATTTTTAAAATACTTTTTTTTTTTTTACTAATAAATTAATGACTTTATCCCTTCCAAATAACACACTCATGTTTCAATATGAGCTTTCAGAATATAGTGCATTTGTTACCTCAAAGCAAGAGTTACTCTGGTGGCAATCTGGCAGCTCTCGGGTAGCTTAAGAGTATTAGAGCAAGAGGGAACTCTCTATGCTGCTCAAATGATGCTACCCACGGTGGGTGGCTACTTATTTGCCAGTAATTCTCATGAACCAAATTTTCAGCTCAGGGTACTGTTGTGGGTGAGCATCCTCAGGTACTATGTTTTATTTATCCCATAATAAGTTGTGTTACTATGGGCTTGAAATAAGCTTCTGTGACTCAGACTCCTTTTAGGTTTAGAGCAGTGGTTATACACCCCTGGGTTGTAGCCTTTTGGTGGTCACATATATTTGTAATACAATTCATAACAGTAACAAAATTACAGTTGTTAAGTGACAGTCAAAATAATTTTATGGTTGGGGGTCACCACAACATGAGAAACTGTATTAAAGGGTCGCAGCATTAGAAAGGTTTAAAAACGGTCTTAGAGGTTCAGATAGAATAAAGGACCATGAAAACTCTGGTGCGCAGTTGTCTCTGTAAAGGTTCTTTGCATTTCCATTTGTGAGCTCACCAGACCTCTTATGCCTATAAGCAAGAATGGTCCTTTCAGTCCCAGGCAGAGTATGTTCATGATATAAAAGACCACTTTTTCCTTTTATGTTCTTAACTCCTCCTAGAAATTATCTCAAGAGGCAACAGTCAGAATCAGCGAAGTCCATGTTTTAAGAGGTTTTTTATAAGGCCTTTTGTTTGCCTCAATGTCTCTCAGACACCCTGATAGGTTAGATGCGGTATTTAGTTACTTTCTGCATTGTTGCCACCAAACTACCTTGAGAGAAGCAACCTCACAAGGGAAGGGTTTATTTTGGCATATCGTCCCAGGGCATACAGTCTGTCATGAGCAGGCAGCATTTGATCACAATGAGTTCACAGCCAGGAAGCAGAGAGAGGAAAAACGTCAGTTGAGAAGATGCCTCCATTGGCCAGAGTGAAGGATTGAAGTCTCCCACCAACAGCATGCAAGGGTGAATATGTGACCTACACTGTTTACAAACTGGGGTACCCTTGTGTTTGGGGCACACAAATGCATGTCCTCCTGGTGGACTGATTTTTCCTTTGACGAATATGTTTCTTTCTTATCTCTTCCGAATGGATTTTGGCTTGAAGTTTATTTTGTCAGATATTAAAAATGACTACACCAGCTGTTTGGTCCGTTTGCCTAGGGCCTCTGGATTTATGTTATGACTTCCGGTTTAGGGTTTTATGGGATTTCTGAGTGTGTGAATGAGTGGGTCTCTGATTTTTGAGCCTTCTCTTGGGCTTTTTTCCTTCTCTTGGTTTTTCTTGTCTAACCTCAATGTGGGTTTTTGTTTTATCTTATTTATTTTATTTCGTTATATTTTAGAAAGAGTCAATTAAGGAAAACCTAGCTACTAGGATAAAGATTTACAACGGAACTATCACTTATACCTGCCGATGCTACATATATCAACCCCTGTAGACAGGCCTCAGTTCCAGGAGTAGTTGACCAACATATAATGGACTCCCGAGTCATGTTTTGTATGGGATTCTATTTGGTTACAGCTTGGTGTTTATTACTTATTTTTGTTTGGTTTGGGGGGATGTGGTTTATTTTATTTGGTTTAGGGGGGATTGTTGTGTTGAGTTTTGTTTACTTTTTTAGAAAGTTGGATGGGTAGGAAGGGAGAAGAATCTGGAAGGATATGAAGAAGGGGAAAATATGATCAAAATATATTTAAATTTAAAATTATTTTAAATAATGAAACATAATAAAAAAAAGAGAAAATGCCTCCAGAGGGTCAATCTGTAAAGGAATAACCTGTGGGGCATTTTCTTAGTACCTATGGGAGGAGGCCCAGATTGAGTCAGAGACTCTCCTGGGCAGGTGGTCCTGGGTTCTATAAGACTGAATATACCAGGAGAAGCAAGCCAGAAAGACACACCCCCTCTATTGTCCTGCGTCATCAGCTTCTGACTCCAGGGCCTAAAACATCAAATAAACATCCTGCTTTCTCCATTGAAGCTCCTCCTTCTGAGGACACTCCACAAGCTTCCAAAACGCTACCTCCAGCTGGGAACCAAATTCTTCTTCAAACCACATTCAAACCAATTCTTGTTCAGCATCCTGCCTCCTCTAAGGGGACAAACCAGATTTCTAAAGTTCCCAGGTATAGCCACGTCCTAAATTAAGCAGCGCGCATACATTCGGAGGCATCTACGCTATACAGAAGAAAAGTATCGAATCCAAACCTGTACTGACCTGATGCTTGAAGACGTTTGCTATTAGGGCATCTTCAAGACACCGAAGTGGCACGTGCATCCTATTATGCTGTGGGAAATGATCAAGCTCTCACAGCCATGCAGTAAAGCAAGAAAATAGGCCCTTTTGCTTTGACTGTCATTTCAAAGTCTGTTTATGTAACAAGCAGTGAAACCTGCCTTCATTGAATTTCTTACAGGATGGAGGTTGAGTTTCTGTGTGCTGATAGATAGCCTAACTCCGGGGAGTCAGCCTACCACTTGAACTTTAAATAGGCCTCTCATGTTGTCTTCATTTTTCCAGGCAAAACACTCTCTGGCCTTCTTGCTGGTTTGTCTACTGTGACGTGACGTAGCCAGGCACAGCTGCCTCACTGGGACATGGTGTTTGGGGAGATAACTTGGCAGGCTACGGGGCTTTCTTTCCACCCCTCTTCTCAGCCCAGAGCAACTGTTTGAGTCTCTCCTTGTCCCACAATCTCTTCCAAACATTACTTCCAGTAATTACTATACTCAAGGATGCTGTCCAATCTAAAATAGCTAATGAGAACCAGTCCTTCAATCCAAACTGTAATCAGCTTATAGCACGCTCCCGTTTCCTGTGCCTCGTTACTGTGACACCATCCATTTTTCATACCTCGAAATGATAAGGAATAGTTGGGGCGGGGTTGGGGGAGAGCGATGGCTTTCTATCACTAGGCTTGCAGGGAAGGGGGGTGGACCTGAGCGTGCAGAATTGATTTATTTCCCATTCTTCTACTGCTTTGGTGGCTGCATCTCTGAAAGCAGTTAATACAGCAGTTTTGATTTGGCCCTAAGAACAGCGAGCCCTGACAATCAAGCATGCTTATTACAGCCAGGAAGGGTAGTTCCAGTGAACCGTGATGCATTTAGACACGTGCGGTTGGAGGCAGAAAGTATTTTAAATTTGGTTGGCGATCCAAGCAGTGTTCTCGTGATCTCTGTATTTAGTGTCCCGATTACTTCCTGTGTGATTGTTCCCTAGGAGCCCCATAGTCTCTTCCTTTCCTTTTTAGGTGCTTCTGTCAGCCACTCATTGTTTATTTTTAAAGGAAGAACATGGAACGTCACAGGGGTCCTTACTGGAAGTTTGGGGAATCTGCTTGGATAACATTGTACAGTCTGTTGATAAACACCCAGACCATTTTAAACTCCTTTCCAAGTTTATCCTCCTGCGTTAATTTCCAAACTGTCATTTTTTTTTGGGGGGGGGGGGTTTCTAGTGTGATTAAAGCTCCGCCTGTCTGCATGCTCCTGGCATAATTTTCTGGGCACCGATGCTAGCAAAGAATGCCTATTAATCCCACCCTCATGATTAAAGCTGCCGAGGGCTGCAGCCTTGATGGGTTAATACTGGCTTCTGCGTCCTTGGATTTAATCCAACTCAGTCATCACTTTGAATGAGGCAGTTTGATGGGCTTCGGGAAGGCTGCTTCTGCTGTCACTGTCCATTTCAGACTCCCAATACCAAGGAAAAAAAAATAAAAGCCAGCCTCAGACAGCTAGACAGCTCCAAGAAGTATAGATGTCAATAGAATAAAGGTAGAAAATGCAGATTGAGTTATCTTTGCTATATAAATGTTTAGGCAGAAAAGTCTTACAAAGAGCCCCCCACCCTCTGCTTTACTTGCCTCCCTTCCCAAAACAGAAAAACAGAACCCATCAGCGAGGAGTTTTGAAATGGTGTTTTTCCCCTGCTTTGTCTGAAGATATGTAAAAGATGAAACTAAATGGGAAAATCCTTTACTCTGTCTCTTCATTTGTATGAAATGAGTGCACACATCTCCCTGGGAGTGGGAGGCCTGCAGATTCACTCATTAGACACAATAACCAGTAAGCCGGTGTCTGCACTCAAGTGGAGTCTTCATCAGGCAATTAGGGAAGGTGGTGCTTGGCTGCCTCTCCACCCTCAAGAGCCCTGGCATCCAATGTGCTTTTAAAATAGTGGGGCTGTCAGAGGACTCCAGTTGAGCGTCTGCACTTGAGCTGAGTTCATAAATTAATGTCTAGTACTCACAGAATTCTGGGAGAATGGAGCTTTCTTCGGATTCATGATTTGGCTGTTTTAGGGATGTTACATAACCATGCCTGTTACATGCGGAGAATTCCCTACCTCCAAGATTTTGTTTTTTTAATATTCTCTCTCTCTCTCTCTCTCTCTCTCTCTCTCTCTCTCTCTCTCTCTCTCTCTCTCTCTCTCTCTCTCTCTCTCCCCTCTCTCTCCCTCTCCCTCTCTCCCTCTCCCTCCCTCCCTCCCTCTCCCTCTCTCCCTCCCTCCCTCTCCCTCTCCCTCTCCCTCTCATCATTTTTATTTGAGAACATGTAAAGTGGAGTGCCTTCACAACTTGCTGTCAGGGTACAGAATTCATAGCCTCTGCTGACTGCTCAATCAAGTCTTTCTAGTTTGAGTGTTAAATCTGAAGGAATTTGAATTAGTTCATAGATGTCTGGATTTATATGTTATTCAATTATTTTCTTAGGGAGCATGGATTTCCCATATACATTGTTCCTACCATTCTTTATATACCTGCTAATGTGTATCATGATTCCTGAATTGTACTATAAGTGATTCATCAATATTGATGAATCAGTAAAACTGTCATTGGCTAATTTATCCATTTTTTTTTTTTGCTAAATAGAAAAACATGAGCACAAGTTATTTCAGAAATAATATAAACTAGTAAATTTATATTTATAAATGTAACTATCCTGCATTTAACATTGTTCTTAGCCAACATATTCATAATATGAACAAAATCATTGTTTTGATAAAATAAACACTTATTGATACTTTCTATGTACTGACCTAAGATGCATGATGCTGAGGACATTCAGACTTCTGTGCTCAGTCTCAAAGCTCATGGGTTCATAGTTGGAGTCTCTATATAAACAGAACATTATTAACAATACAAACAGAAAGGTAGACACGCTAGTTTCATTTCTTATTGCTATGGTAAAATAGCCCCAAGAAAAGCAACTTCAAATGAGAAGGTTTTTTTTTTTTTTTTTTTTCCCAACTTGCAGTTCCAGACTGTAGTCCATCACAGCAGAGAAGCCAAGACAGCTTTAAACAGTTAGTCATAGTCACAGTCTGTAGTAGAAAGAGAATAAATGCATGTATGTTTACTCAACTCACTTCCTCTACTTTTATACAGTCTAGGACCTTGGCTTAGGGAATGGTACCTCCTACAATGGACAGATCTTCCCGCCTTTATTACTATAAGCAAGACAATCCCCAACAGATACTCATCCCCACAGGAAAACCTAATCTAAACAATCATGCATTGATGGTCTCTTTCCTAGATGATTTTAGATTGTGGAAAGTTGACAATTGAAACTAAGTATGCAAGGTAAATAATAGTGGTGTTAATAATGATGATGATAATAATAACAACAATAAATGTCTTAAGAAAAAGTATCTAAGATAATTTTTGGGTGTTTTGTGTTTTTCTTTTTCTTCATTTTTGAATCCTTTATCAATAGTACTAGTCACACAATTCAGTTTATTTATGACTAAATATTTGAAGTTGGCTGCATTGGCTGATAACTCGCTTACAATTTCAATGTAAGATTTCTCAAAATAAACCAGAATGTAGATAAATTATTTTTAATATCAACTACCTGCAAATACAACTGAAGAGCAGAGAGATAGCTGAGTAGTGGTAGCATATGCTTTTAATCCTGGCACTCGTGAAACAGAGGCAGGGAAACTTCTGTGAGTTTGAGACTTGCTGCCTGGTCTACAAAGCAAGTGCCAAAGCTGTTACACAGAGAAACCCTGTTTTAAAAAAATCAAAAAAAAAAAAAAAAAAAAAAAAAAGAAAAGAAAAGAGAGGAAGAAGGAGGGGGAGAAGGAGAAGAAAAAGAAAATAAAAAAGATTGTAAATACAAATAAAAGAATCCACTAGGAGGCACAGAGCTGCAGAGATCTAAGGTGCGTATTTGTATATTCTGCATTTATAAACCAATCTAAGGAACATTAGTACATTTTCAGCGGTTTTGAAGCAGAACAAAATGAAGAGTTTTAGGGCATGGAGAGATAGCTCAGCAGTTAAGAGCATGAGCCGCTTTGGCAGAGGACACTAGTTTGGTTCCCAGAACTCATGTTAGGCAGACTGTGAAAACGAGCTGAGAAATGAAACTGAAGAAGTATCATTCAATATGCATTGTTAAAAATTCTTACTGTGCAAAAATTTTCACATGATTGCCAGAAGTACTGGGTCATTGTAAAAAGGCTAGATGGTTATGGATGGTCATGTAAGGCATCTATATTTTGCCTTCTTAAGTCTTATTGGTGCTTCCAGAGTGGGCTCAAAATGTGGATGGTACAAGAATTAAGAGCTAGAGATGTTCACATGCAGGGCCAGTTGTGGGAATGCATTTGTGCGTGCTGTATCTTTAAATAAAGGAGCTGGTTTGGGCCATGGCAGGTACTGTAGAATAGGTGGGAGGAGAATCAGAGCTTAGGTAGAGAAGCAGGGTGGAGTCAGGGAGACCGCGCGGAAGCCGCCCAAGAGACGACATGTAAGGAACACCGGTGAGCTACGGGCCGGGGCCACGTGGCCCGCGGATTAATAGAAATGGGTTGATTTAAAATGTAAGAGCTAGCTAGCAATGTGCCTGAGCCATAGGCCAAACAGCATGAACTTAATGTAAGCCTCTGAGTTACTTTTGGGGACCTGGGCGGCTGGGCAGCTGAGGGGTCTGGCACGGCAGGTCTGTGGGTCTCGGATCTCTGGCCGCCCGGGACCCAGAGAAACCCTAATACAACAGATGGCGCATCCAACGTGGGCCGATTATCCACTTAGAGCCTGAGAAAGATTAAAAAGAGTTCTAGATCGCAGAAACTGAGCAAAGGCAGCTTCCAAATTGTGTATGTAAATCGGGTCTCTGTACAAACAAAGCATGGTCCGGGTCACATTCAAAATGGCGCCAGCGGCGGGCTGGCGACAGGCAGTGTGAGCTACAATCAGGCGGGTTCCTAAAAACTAACAAAAGATTCAGTAACGTGATTGATTTTAGATTTCTGCTTATTTTGAACAAAAGAGAAACAAATTTTCTTCGTGGCAGCATTTTCTTAGGTGTGCTCTGTTTACGGTCCGCTTAAGAAAACTTAGTGATTCAGCCTAATTTGCAAAAACTGTGTTTCTTTTTGGAGAATGTATTTTAAAAGCTCTTAAGGTTAGAAGATGATTAAGGATTCACAATAAAACAGATTCAGATAAAAAGAAAACCTGTAAACGGGTTACAATGTTTGTAAAAGGTACATAGGCTTCAGAGAGAAAATAAAGAGGTTAGAAAAAGTTTTTAAAGCGAGAAATAAAGTAATAAAAAGATAATAAGCCACGTAAAGATGGAAAATAGACACAAAATCTGGATTTTGGTTGTTATTGTGTTTTCTTTTAATTTTTTAACTGTTAATGAGCTAACTACAAAAAGACAATGGATTGCAAAGGCTACTAAGTTAAACAAGAATGTATATTTTAGAGGTATTTTGATTTTGAAATTTGTGTCTAAGGATTTATTGCTTTGGAAGAGTTCTGTTTCTGTTTCCACAGATGAGAACCTGTGGATTGCTTCCAGGCAAATATGGTTTCATCAACCAAGACCCCCTGAAAAAACCTCTGATGAAAAGAGATGGCCAGATCAGCTTCACAGCTACAGATTATGATCCAGTCTCAACAATCCATGAGATTTTCAACGCCCCTTAATCAGCAGGAAGTAGTAATAGATAACTTCGCCCAAATTCCCCAAATATTGTTTCTAAATGTTTGTTTTCATTATAAATGGTTAATGGTCATAGTCAATCTCTTTCTAAGAAAAAACGGGGGATATGGTATGTGAATGCTTTTTTAAAAAATTAGATTATTAAATTTACAGGTAATCAGCTGTTAATCTCAAACTGCTTTACATTGGTATAGATTTTGGTTTATTGATACAAATTTAAAGTCAATTTTATTATGCTGTATGTGTTTTTCTATTCTTGTTTAAGATATGATGTTCATGTAACTGTTTTAAAATTGTAGTATATAATTAAGAAATAAAGGTTAATAGTCACTTTTGATAATCAAACTTATAGTTAGGTTAGTTAAGATTTTTAAGTATACAAAGATATATTTCAATTAAATAGATAATCTTCAAATACTTCTAAGACCTACAGAATATGGCATTTAAAATGTTTTAAGAGCTTAGACTTTTCTGGACAGTGAGACAGGTCTGTTCCTGGCAGCACTAATTTACTTCAACAGGAAGGTGGGCATTGAAGAAACTCCATATAGAATCTCATCTATTTGTGGTGATGGTGAGCCACTGGAGAAGAAACTGTTTTTATATTGACTGCTTGACAGTATGCTGTTTAAACCGGACATGCAGGTTCCATGGAAAGATGACCTCTGGACTTTGGCAGAGCAAGCCAAGATCATCATTCGGGTTCCTGCTTTACAGAAAAAACTGTCAGACATTCTTCAAGACTCAAGGAGAAACAACGAATGAACTGTGCCAAAATGGGCAGAGCGGATTTCCTGCTTCACTAAAATAAAAAGAGACTTTGGGCCTATAGGCTGAAGATAAATGCCCCAACTTTATAAAAGAACTTTGGGTGACTGTCCAGGCAGATAGGTGTCATCTCTGTCCTTTCTAGATTTTAGAAGTCGTTTGCACTTCTGGTTTACTTGGGTAAATATTATATCCTTCTGTGGTCTTTGATGTAGTTGAAGATTAGATAGTTATATGTACAGTTTTTCTTAGTCATTTAAAAGATATATTAGATATAAAACTTTAGATTCATAAAGATAAGATAGATGATAGAGTATTTTCTTTAATTTTACTAAATACAAATAGACTAGATATTATAACTGTAATTCTTGCTTGATAGCTATTTTGTTATATGTAATTTTGCTATGTTAAAATTGAAACCTTCCTTTTTGATTAGAGAGAAAGGGGGAAATGTGGGAATGCATTTGTGCGTGCTGTATCTTTAAATAAAGGAGCTGGTTTGGGCCATGGCAGGTACTGTAGAATAGGTGGGAGGAGAATCAGAGCTTAGGTAGAGAAGCAGGGTGGAGTCAGGGAGACCGCGCGGAAGCCGCCCAAGAGACGACATGTAAGGAACACCGGTGAGCTACGGGCCGGGGCCACGTGGCCCGCGGATTAATAGAAATGGGTTGATTTAAAATGTAAGAGCTAGCTAGCAATGTGCCTGAGCCATAGGCCAAACAGCATGAACTTAATGTAAGCCTCTGAGTTACTTTTGGGGACCTGGGCGGCTGGGCAGCTGAGGGGTCTGGCACGGCAGGTCTGTGGGTCTCGGATCTCTGGCCGCCCGGGACCCAGAGAAACCCTAATACAACAGCCAGTGTTCTAGAATTCTATTTCAGGGTAGCTTAGGCAGAGAGTTGCATGGATATGAGTACATATCAGCACTGCCAAGTTCCATATGGCTACCATGATGAAGGGGGTCTCTGGTGAAGCTTTGTGGAGGTGGTATTTTAGATGCTGAAACCAGGGGTCATCAGCACTTGAATATTCATAGAAAGACAATTTAGAGATAATGAACACTGTATAAAGAAGAAATAGTCGTGACACTATTCAGCTGTGAATCACAGAAACCTCTATCCCCACAGAAGCACCATGTGGGTGCCTTTGTCTTCAAGGGATGTGATAAGGAAGTTCATGTATTCAGAAATAGACAGGACAAAGGAATAGACAGGGTACTTCTGACATTTGCCCACTTACTTTTCACAGTGAGACCTTAAGCATCGAAGACTCAAAAAAAAAATGCTTGGTGATTTTCCTAAGAATTATGAATCAGCTGGGCATGATGCCTGCCATATGCCTGTACTCCCAGTACTGGGGGCTGAGGAAGAAGGCCAATTCATGAGTTTGAACCACGGGCATAGTCTACTCTATATAATGAATTTAAAAAGCAGATAGCATGAGTCTAGAAAACACAACATCAGTAAATAAATTAATAATTAAAATTATGAATCACATCATTTCAGTACAAACAAAACCATAAGGTGTTATAAGGACTAGTACTTATCTGGGAAAAACCATATTACAATTGTTGACGTGCTTACCGGTTGTTAATTTTAATCATAAAAAAAAGAGAGAGAGAGAAATCCCTATTCAAGCAGAATCGTCATAGCTTTCTCAATGTTCTCTCCCTTTAGGTCAAAGTCAATCCTATGATGAGATCTACTAAGTGGGGAGTGAAGGGTGGCTCCAGAGCAGACTCTCTTCTCTGGAAATGATCAGGTGGCAATAACATTGTACAAAACAAACCAACAAACCCCCAAGTTTTGAAACGTCTATATCCCTTTTGAATGTAAACCAGTAACCAGAAATGCTAGGTGAGCTGCCTGGTCCTGGAGCGGAGCGCATGTACCTGCGGTACCATGATCTTGCTTCAATCCTCTCCTTGTTAGAATTATGTAACTTTCTTCTCTCTCAGATGTTCATGGTGGGAAGTTCAATCTTCTCCGGTGAGCATTCTTACTAAATATGATTTCTAAGAGCAAGGAGAGATGCTGAATGTTAGAAAGTTTCTGCTATTGTTAACTTTTAAAATTCCGTCTGCTCTTCCAGGGCTAGAAGGCGTGTATACTGACACATACATTAAACTGGAGGAAGTCCTGTAACAGTTGCTGGGAGCCTAGACAGGCAGCATTCCTTAGTTCAAACCTAGGATGTCCAAAGGACCTCTGCAGGAAGCCTGCTTGCTCACTGAGAAAATTACATTCAGTAGGGGTTGTCTCCATCCTCATTTCAGCCCTTGACTGCACCAGGAGGCAGAATCATAGCTGCAGGGCTGTCCTCTAAGACTTCTGTCCATTTCATCTCCCAGCTTGATGGCCTGGCAGCCTCTTCGGTCATCAGCGTGTACTTGAAAGATTTGTGTTTCAATGTGCCTGCCAGACCTGAGATCTACAACTGAGAGGCACACAGACATGTCAGATTTAACATCTCATTTGGGATGGATAATGACTGTCTTTCATTTTTCCTCTTTCCATCCCAACCAGCATCCTTTGTTTCTGTGTCTCTTCTGCCTCCCTCGATTGCACCATGCTAAGGACAATGACTGCCTGTTTATTTTACTTCCAGAATCCAGGTTTGCTGCTAGAAGTAACTCTTGGAGGTCACGCATCTTTTATATTCACATTGCAGATTGGATGTTAGTTATTTCTCTTAGTTGGGATTCGCAAACTGAGTGCCGAGTCCTTTCAGAGAAAGAATTCTGAATTGGGATGAAGTATAGAGACTCTTGAGGCATCAGCCTGATGACCTCAGGGGGGAAAAAACAGACCTAACAGTTCTGAGCTTGGTTTTCTTCTTGTCACTTAACAAAATGAAGATGTTGAGAAGATGACAGGAGAGATCCATTTACCATGCTTTGCCCAGCATCTGATGCACATTAAATGAACCAGGCCATTAGCTATTATTATATTCATCTTCATCACCACCATCAAGATGTCAATAGTGTGGTGCACCTCGTTGGGAGCATCAACTGTGCTTTAAGACTCAAGGCACAGATTTAAATGATCCCTTTGGTAAATACTTTATAGTATCACTTTACATTAGGATGCACGTAATTGCCTAACAGAAGACAAAAGTCACGATCACGAGTATTTTAAGATAAGGCTTAGTTAGCAGAGGTTGATATTCTTGTGACAGGGGCTCCCTGAAAAAGACAGATTTGCTTTTTTTTTTTTTTTTCTGTACTAGAGAGTATTCTAGGGGATCTGGGAAGACTGTGAAGTGGTTAGCACAATAGGCTCAAAGAGTCGTTTTCCTCTTGATTAAGAGTCAAAGCCCTTTCTCTGATTGGTCTGCGTTTTACTGAAGAAATCGAAAATGTCCAAACTCATATATTTTTTTTAAAAAACACTTCCTCATTTGTTTAAGTATATTAAGTGCATTTTATTACAATTAAAATGCGTTTTATTAAAAGGTGATTCTTTTAGTAAGAATTTGAATATTTATTTTACAAGTGAGGAAGCTAGATAACCCTGGGGTCACTGAATGATTCTTCTAAAATTCCAGAGGCTAATGTAAGCCAGTTTTTTTTTTTTTTTTTTTTTTTTTTTTTTTTTTTTTTTTTTTTTTTTTTTTTTTTTTTTTTTTTTTGTCGTCAACTTGACACAAGCCAGGGCCATCTGGAAAGCTGCAACTTCAGCTGAGAAAATGGCTCCATTCAACTGGCCTGTATGCAAGTCTGTAGGGCAGCTGTGTAATTATGAACACTTGAATTTTATGTAATTTTTACATGTCACAAAATACTCATCTTATATTTTTTCCCTAAGCATTTAAAGTATGAAAAAAATTATCCTTAGCATTCAGGCTGAACAAAAGTGGGCAATGGATTAAAGCTTGCTGATCTCTGTCAGATGAAAAATCTCCCTGATTCTATTTTAGCCAAAAATAGAAATGGTCACTAAGTTGAATATTCATGGTCACAAAAACATGTAGTCACCAGGGAGAGAGGTTCTAGAGTGGAATCCTGTGCCTTGTAAATGGATGTGTAAAAGGGCTAAGGATGAGCTATATGTATGATAACATTTTGAAACAATATTATTTAGTTGTTGCTTGATTCTTTCCCTTTCAGTTGAGAGAAGACAAAAATGAGGAATGGGAGGCACATCTTAATTATAAAGGCTCAGCACGCACATTTTCCACCTACATATAGTGTACACAAATAGATCTATACATACATAACTGGGCATACACATATGTAGATCCACCAGTGCTTGCTCAGAGTAATGTACGTATGCACTAATCTTTAGCAGTTCATGGTAGTGATGAAAACGATTACGTGGTCTTTTCAGAATAATAGCTGCTTCTATACCATGTGTATGTTTTGACATGGAATGAAACAGAAATTATCATATGACACCCTCACCTCTACAGAGCACGAAGGGAAGCAAGCATTATCTCTGTGAGGCAGTAAGCCTCATTAATACGTGTTGATGAAATCCTCTATCACATCAAAGAATTACCATCTTTAAAAGATGGCTGTTTTGAATAAGACGTTTAAAATATCAGTACAAAGTAAGCTATCTTAAAATACCTAAATGAGCAAACACATTCAAATATCATTAATAGAAACAATACTTTCTAATGGGCTCTGTAATGAATTAATTTGAAATGATTTTTAGATGACAGGGGAACCATTCAATCTCCAGTCTTTAAGGTCATTCTTTTATTTGGGTGTACTTTCCTATTCTATTAATTTCTATACGTTAGTTTTAAACTTCAAGTTCCCTTTCCTATTTGGACATTCTCAAGTGAAAGAATAATTCCTGGTGATGCCCATGCTCAGGAAATCTTTGCCAGCATGAGAGGTGAACAGTGTAGCACATATCTCTTCATTTCCAATGTGACAAATCGCCTGTCAAGATAACACCCTGGCCAATTGTTTAATTGTGCATCAGGTTTAGGTGACAGAACTTGAATATGACAAAGAGGTGATGGAGGAGGTAGCTTTCTTCTCTACCCTAAGAACTGTAGTGTTATGAATGAAAACATCTGCTAAGTCTCTATTTCCCAAGGCATAAGAATCAGCCTTCCTACCTTAAAATTTGTAAGGGGTGGGCTTCTAGAAGGTGGGGTTATCAGATTCAGTTTGCTATCACTGCTGATTTTAATGGATCCCATCTCCTCCTCTTCTGATTCTGTTTGTTCATATCCCCAAGGATGAATTCTATTAGTCACATATTCTTTGGTTTCCTTTTCTTATTTGCATGCATTTTTGAGATGTTGGCCAGGAAAGAGAGAAATAGATGATCTCTTTGCAAAAATGATCCTTTTATTCATTCTTCCTCCCTCTGTACTTTCTCTTCTCCTTCCCTCCCTCCCCCTCCCTCCCTCCCTCCCTCTCTTCCTCCCTCCCTCCCTCCCTTCCTAACTAGTGTCTATACTTTACAGCTGTTGAATGAATTTATTTAAGAAACAACTTTACTCATAAATCTTTCTGAATTTTGGTTTACCTATAATTTTTACTGAAAGGCACTCAAACAAAAAGAAAATCTTTCTATATTGATCTTATTTTTTATTTTAAGGTGTGATAAAACTTTGAATACTCTTATTTTTTAAAAAATTATTTTCATTTAATGTCATGTGTGAGTGTTTTGTCTGCATATATGTCAGTATACTGGTGCATATGTCTGATGCCTATGGAAGTGAGAAGCGGGCATTAGGCTACCTAAGACTGGAGTTATAGGGTGTTATGAGCTGCCCAGTAACTAGGGGGTACTTAACCTGGGTCCTCCGGAAAAGCAGCCAGTGCTCTTACCTGCTGGGCCATCTCTCCAGCCCTGCATTTCCTTATTCTTATGAGTTCCTAACCTCACTTTACTGGAACTAATGATTGAGATTTTCCAATTATTCTTTCTGTAAATGTCTTTGAATACTTGAACAGTTGGTGTAGGATACATCTGCAGTAAAGAGTGCTTCATCATCTCTTACACAATGTGTACTTCCTCCCTAAGTCCTACTTTAAGCAAAATAAGAGTTATTTTTACTTTACTCCTAAATCTGAGCCTTTTGAACTTTATATGGTATGTCAATCATCCATCCATCCATCCATCCATCCATCCATCCATCCATCCATCCATCCACCTACCAAACTACCCTTGCAGTATGTACATTGCACTGAGTTTTTGATATTTAATGGAGGATAATGGTGGGATAAAATCAATGGTTTCTGTCTCAGGAAATTTATAGTGGACTGTAAAGGGAAATAATATATTAAAACAAACATCATACTGAGGGCATGGGTAGTGGCAGAATGTTTGCCTAGCCAGGAACCTCAGTTTTCATGCCCAAATCCATACCAAAACTGGGTGTGGTAGCTCATACCTATAATCCCAGGAGCCAGGAGGTAGAAGCATAGGATCAGGAATTTATTGTGTCCCTGAGCTATGTAGCAAGTTGAAGGTCAGCCTTTGTTTCATGAGATTCTTTAAAAAAAAAAAAGAAAGAAAGAAAGAAAGAAAGAAAAACATGCAAATAATTATGTATGTATTATGGAATTTCACAGATATGACATTTTCTTTAATTTTTAAGTTTTTTCCTTTTCTTCTGTAAATCGTATGCATGTTTGTCCATGCCTGGGTGTTTGGGGTGGTAGAAGAATCTGGTTCCCACTGGGAACCAGATACTGCATAACAATATCAGAGGACCAATTGTCTTAGAGAACGCTTGCTTCTTTAAGATTTATTTGCAGACTTCTCACTCCGTTTTATCAGTCTTTAAATGCATGTTATCAGGAGATACATTTGATATTTTTCTCCTTCTTTAAAAGAATGTCATTTTGGATTGACTTGTAATATTGTATATATTTATAAAGTAAAATATGATGGTTTTAATTGGTGTATATGCTGGGTAGATAGTGATCAACTCAATATAGTCAGCATATCTAACATTTTTTTTTTTTTTTTTTTTTTTTTTAGTTTCTTAATCATCAGAACCTTAAGAAGCCTCTCTTTAACTATTTGGAGATGAGAATACATTATTGCTAACTCACTAACCTCAATCTTTCCTCTCTTCTTGGCCCCAGAGAAGTGCAAATCCAAGTTAGCATCCTAAAATGCCACGTATTACATAGTCCTTGGGAAACGAGAGTGATGTAATGTAAAATTTGACCTAGGAGGGGCCAAGGAGATGACTCAGTAAAGTGCTGGATGCACAGGCATGGGCTCCTGAGTTAGATCTGCAGCACCTACAAAGAAGCTGGGTATGGGCTAAATTCCAAGTCTGACCAGCAAGTTCCAGGGATAATCTAGTCCATTGGAATCTGTGAGCTCCAGGCTCAGTGGGAGGTTCTGTCTCAAAAAAGTAAGGTAGGAAGCTACCATGGAATATATCCAATATTGACCTCTAGCTAGGTGTGGGTTTCATCTCACAGAACAAGCCTACATCCAATCATAAAACGGTTGGTTAATCCCACAACATTTTTCCCATTATTATATTTTAAATCCTTGTTTTGTTTATTTCTACCATGATCTTTACTCTTTACTTCTGTAAGTTTGGCTTAAGGAAATTTATTTTTTAACACAGTATGATCGTGTATAGACAAAACCCTAAAGGTTCTAACAAAATTCTCAGAACTAATAAAAAATTTTCAGTAAAATCACAAGCTACAAAATCAACTCATAAGTCAGTAGTATTTCTATATTCAAATAGTGATCATTATTTAAATGAAACTTTAAAACTAATTTACCACTATAATTTATAAATAGGTAAAAATATATAGGAATGCACTGAACTATAGAAGCAAACTTCTCAACATGAAAACTTCAAATATTGATGAGAGAAACCAAAGAGCAAACAGCTAAATGGAAAAATAGTCTTTTTTTATAAATAAGAAAAAATGGATACTTCTAACATCTCTATATGTCCCAAAGGAACATAAAGGTTTCATGCAATATCCAGAAGGAAAAAACCCCAGTGTCATTCTAGACATCTGAAAGGCAACCACAAAAGATTTCAAATAACTTCAGAAAATCTGAACAAAAGGATTGTTTGTTCGTCTCCCTGAATTCCAAATATATGACAAAGGTATAGTAAATAAAAAAAGCTCAGGATTGGTATCATCATATCACAGAAACACAGACACAGACACACAGACACACACACAGACACACACACACACAGAGAGAGAGAGAGAGAGAGAGAGAAAGAGAGAGAGAGAGAGAGAGAGAGAGACTTGGGAAACATATTATAGATCCCCAAACCACATTTATTTGGTAACAACTATATATATATATATATATATTTTTATCAAAAACAAGAAATACCCAGGGGGAAGAGGCTGGTCTTTCTAGTACACTAGCTCAGAAATTAGACCTCTGTGCTCCACCAGCTACAAACAGCAACTCAAAGTGAATTAAAGACCAACTATAAAACTGCTGTAAGCAAACATGAAAGAACACTTCAGACTGATTTTTATATGAACCCAAAAAGCACAGAAATGAAACCAAATTTGACAGTTAGAATTACACAAAAACAAAGCATCCTTTGCACAGCAACAGAACTATCAACAGAGTGAAGACACAAACTTCAACATGAATGAAATACTCATATAAATAAATATGATTATGACAGCAGGTTCAGGGTTGATGCGCTAACCCAGATAATATAGATGCTCACCACCAAACTTCAGGACCTGAGTTCAATTTCTGGGACAAACAAAGTGGAAGAAAGAACTGAGTCCTACAATGTGTCTTCCAACCTCCACATATACACACACATTATATTTGATGATCAGAGGGTCCCTGCACTCACTGGACAGGCAGTCCAGCTAAATCTGAGAGCCTTAGATTTTAAAAAGTGGAAGAGAGCTTGGGGAAGACATTTGACAGTGACCTCCAGCCTTTTATGGTTACAATGGTTACTAACACACACACACACACACACACACACACACACACACACACACACACACACACACACCAATTAGGGTTTTTATTGCTTCAATGAAACACCATCATCAAGATTCTAGTTGGGAAAGAATGAGTTAATTCAGCTTACATTTCCACATTGCTGTTCATGACCAAAGGAAGTCAGGACAGGAACTCAAGCAGAGCAGGAACCTGGAGGCAGGAGCGGATGCAGAAGCCATGGATGGGTGCTGTTT
Source organism: Phyllotis vaccarum (assembly GCA_033318265.1). NCBI lineage: Eukaryota > Metazoa > Chordata > Mammalia > Rodentia > Cricetidae > Phyllotis > Phyllotis vaccarum. The sequence continues at coordinate 26,236,631 of JARWLC010000007.1, forward strand.
ACTGACTTGCTCATCATGGTTTGCACAACATGCTTTCTTACAGATCCCAGGACTAGGAGGCCAGAGATGGCGCCACCCATAGTGGGCTGGACCATCTCCCGTTGACAGCTCAGAAGAAGCCCTACAGCTGAATCTTTTGAAGGTGTGTTTTCAACTGAGGCTCACTGCTATCACATGACTCTAGCTTGTGTCAAGTTGACAGATAACCAGCCAGTGCACTAATTAAGTGACTAATTAAATAAAGAGCAACTCCTGGTGAGGATGTAAAAAAGAAAAAAAAAAAAAAGAGGGAGGGACCTCAAAATTCCTCTTTTGTTGACTTTAATTTTTTATTATAATTACAACAGTTCTCCCTTTCCCATCCTCCAACCCCCCATGCACCCCTCTCCCCTCTTCAAATTCTTGTCTGGTATTGGGGTTTTGTTAGGTGATTTTGGGCTCTGGGAGGGAGTACCTTGCAGCTATTTCCAAACAATTTGGAAATCCTCAAACAAACAAACAAAAACCCTATAAAATCAGAGTTAGGAAATGAATCAACAGCTCCACTGCTGGGAATACATCAAAGGAAGTAAACTTAGCATATGAAAAGACACCTGCACTTCCATTCTTATTTGCTATACAAAAACTGCCAGGTAGAGGAACTATCCAAAATGTCCATAATGCATGACTAGGTAGAGAAAATATAATGGGTGACCATGCTAGAGTATTACTCAGCCACAAATAGAAGGCAATTTTTGTGATTTGCAACAAAATGCAAAAATACTTGGAGATCATTATGCTCACGGAAATAGCTCAGGTTCAGAGAGTCAAACACTACACAATTCCGTTCACATATAAGACTGTAGAGAGTTGAGGGTAGTGTAGTGGCTGCCAGAGATGGAGCAGAAAGGAACTTGGGAGGTGGAGAGCTGGTCTGTGTTACTGTTAGTTAGGTGGGATCGGTTCTGGTGTTATGTGGCACAGTAGAGAGGGTATAGTTAGCAATAATGTAAGGGGGTCAGTGCTCAGAAAGCCAGACTTCACCCTTGCAAGTGCAACTTTGTAACAAAGACCTCCCTTAGCTGGAAGTAGAATGGACCCAACATTGGGTGAAAGGTCTATTGGCTTGAGACCTAGCCTAATCTCCTAGAGATTATGCGATGATTCCCTTGGCTCTACTTTCTGATTTCCCAATAGGAAACCACATGCCAGCAGAGAATCTTCTACACTAGAGGGGATATTGGTAATCATCAGTTACGAACTTCTCCCTCACTGTCAGGGGCTTTTTTGAAAATCTGAGCAAAATCTATTTTAGTATGTAGATAAAATTCATTGTTATTACTATCTATTTTTAAAGAATGGCAGATAGTTAAAAAAAAAAAAAAAAAAAAAAAAGATGAGTTCTTCAACACAAGAAACGACCTGACTATAGTCTACTCTAGTGGTACATTTTACCTTAGGGAAAATAAAGGGCCATTAAAGTGACAGTATGCCCTTAAGACTACCGTGCTGGCTAGTCTGAATGTCAACTTGATACAAGCTAAAGTTATTAGAATGGAGGGAACCCTGACTGAGAAAATGCCTCCATAAGATCCAGCTGCAAGACATTTTTCTAATTAGTGATTGAAGTGGGAAGGCCCCGCCTACTGTAGGTGGGCCATCGCTGGGCTGGTGGTCCTGGGTTCTAAGAGAAAGCAGGCTAAGTAAGCCATGGGAAGCAAGCAAGTAAGCAGCACCCCTCCAGAACCTCTGCTTCCTGCTTCTAGGAACTTGGCCTCTTCCAGTTCCTGTCCCAACTTCCTCTGATGAGGAACAGTGATAAGGAAGTGTAAGCAAAACAAATCTTTTCATTCCCAATATGCATTTGGTTACGGGGTTTTATCACAGCAATAGAAACCTGGCTTAGACAACTTTATAACAAGTTTACATTTGATCTTTGCTTGCAAGATCCAAACTGAATCCTCTGTGCCTCAGTGCGCTTAGCATAATGGGTACGTATTGCCTTCATAAATTTATTTATGGGGGGTGATGATTAGCAAGGAAGAGCCTTAGTGTCCCTCGGTATTTTTAAATCTTAGAAAGGCATTAGGCAGGAAGGTCCAGGGATGCGGATCTCTCATTTTATCTTATTTCTCAGCTTCTATTTTAATTTTTTTAAGTCTCCCCAGCTAACCTTTCTTCCTTTATGCCCAGGGCTTGCCTGGGCTAAGGCATTCAATGCACGCCCGACTCTTCTTCAGCTAGATTCAGCACTGCTGAATCTCAACATTGAGCATAAGAGCCTACATCAGCTTGGGGAGGAACACTTGTGAGCAAGCGTTCTTTGTTCTTCTCTTGGCTCCTGGCTCTGGCCATGTGTCCTAGCAGGACATCCAATTAGAATGCCTGAAAGGAAAGAGCAGATTGGAGTTGCTATGTCTTCCTTTGATGCCAGCAGGTCTGGGGGTGGCATTATGTGCTTCCCAAAAACTCACTGTGAAAGACTTGTTTCCAAAGAAAGAAAATGTGGCTCATTAGCCAAGAGGTACAGAATGGGAAAGACAGTGTGGCAAGTGTGGTAGACCTGGGGTGGGTTTTCACCTAGACTGATCTGTCCATGCCTATTCTGATAGACAACAGCTTGACCTAAAACTGAACACTCTTCTCCTCCTTATGGCACAGATTTGAGTTCTCACTTTTTAATTCAGCTGTTGGGAGCTCAAGCCTGATTTTGCTATTGGTATAATCAATATCCATTTAACAGCTTTCACACACGTGTCTATTGGCCAGAGTAGAGGGGCCATGGATGCAAGATCTAAAGTCTGATGTACTCCTTTATTCTCAGTGCCCGAGAGGAACTTGGTATATATCACAGTGGCATTAAAAATATTTGACTGTCTATGTCATTTGTCTTTTCTAGACTGCAGACTTCCCTTGTGAGATTGGGAGAAAGTGATAATAAATATGAACCATCTGACAGTAGCATTTGTAGAAGGACATACCTCATCTAAGGGAAAGGGCATGAGCTTCGGGCTTGGACACGTCCTGGTTCTTATTCTTTGTCTGTATGATCCAGGACAAATCAGCCAACTGTCCAAGCTGCTGCTTTTACCCACTTAATAACTTCTGTCTTGCAGAATCATGTGAAGTATCCATGCTGATGTATATGAAGGCCTTTGCCTCTGACCTATGACAAATCTATAGCTGATGGTTATGTACTGTTGCTTTTGGGGGCTTCTCTCTTCTTAATTTGAAAAGTGGGAAGTTTCTGTTTTTTTTTTTTTTTCTTTTAAGACCTCTGTGTCAATTAGGAAAGGTGGGGAGGATGGGAAGGAGAGAGAGGAAGGGGGAGGGAGGAAGAGAGGGAGTGATCTAGCAGAAATGAGTGACAAAGGAGGTTTTACCCTCATGGCTTTCTGCTGCCCTTTGTCATATCACTTAGATCCTGGGGATGAAGGTGATATCCCAAGAGCAATTTCTGGGGACTAAAATGAGAAGCGCAGATCTCCAGGAATTATCCTGTGGGTGTGAACTTGAATTTGTAATTTCGAAGGTGTTATCTGGTGTGTGTGGCGGGGAAGGAGGTGCCTTAGTCTCCCTCTGTTTCCTGCCTGTTCCCACGTAATTAAATTACACCTCAGATCCAGCTATATACAGTTTGCAGCAAGCGGACAAAGAAGATGTGTTGTCTGTGTAATTCTCCCAGCTCTTACTATTTTTCACTTACATATAATCAAATCAAGAAACAGAATTACAATATAAAATCATGAACATTTCTAAGCAAAGATTAATTGCCAATAGAGTTATGCAGATTACAGCAACTTGTCATAATTAATATAACTTTTAAAAGTTGTGCTTGTAAAAGTAAGTAATACCAATGGACTGACAATGTTCAGGTGTAGTAAATTTAGTTTTGTATTCAACAATTCCCCAGAAAGCACCTGCTTTTAATTTATTCCTGAGTCATTATTTTAAAATATAAGAAGTATTTGGGGAAATGGTTATTGGCTTCAGGTATTCTCATAGGCTTCCTCCTTAAATCTTACATCTTTGGCTTCTGGAAAAAAAATTGGATAATATCAATCTTCAGTACCAGTGAGGATAAATTCTTGGAATCGGTGAAAATATTTCTTTTTGTTAAAAAAAAAAAAGCTTATATACTTGAGTTAGAATTTAGATATTCTTACAGTCATAAACATATTTGGAAAAATTTGGTTGGATCTCAGAAAACAAAAAAAGTAAAATTTAAATTTTGTTTTACCAGAGCCCCCCCCCCCCTCTCTCTCTCTCTCTCTCTCTCATGCGCGCGCGCACCTGGGTCTCTATAGTACTGATAAGTAGTTAAGCCCAATAGCTACCAAGTCTCTCCAAAATATCTTTCTTGATTCATGGTGATTTTGGCTTTTCCCAAAGACAGACATATGCTTATTTCTAAGTGGTTTAATTGTATGATCATGAAGAGAAAGCCCACCTCACAATGAGCTATTCCTTCCCTACAAATAAACTGGCTTTGGGGGAGAATAGGGTGACAAATGGCAAGTCTTGACTCTAAGGACCCCTCTACCACTTGCCAGCTCTGCAGCAACTAGTAATCTACTTATTCTGAACTCAGACTTCCAGTATTAGGTAGATTGCTTACTGTACCTGTTCATAATATACATGTATTCTAATAGTTGCATCAGACGATTATTAGAGGTAAGAATATAGATAATGTCTCCCAACTCTAGAACCTTATAGAATTTGAATTCTGATTGGTAAAGATTGGCCATTTGCATAAATTGCACCGTTAACTTGATCAATGATGTAGCTAATTGAATTAATGTAGATTTCAAGTCATATAATTAGGGCCTTAAGGGATTACACAGAATAGGGTAATTCAAAGTCTCCCTAGGTAAAACATATTTTACCTTTTTAGGTTCCCATTTTCCATATTTGAGGAAGATTATTTCATCTGATGATGTGCAGAATGGATGCTATAAGGATAAAGATTATTATTTTTAAGTTATACTTTAAATGTAGAATTTTTTTAAAAAGAGATTTAACTCTCTTAATTTAGACCTTTCCACAATTGAAAATGAATCTGATGATGAGGTCTGTTAGGTTGGCATCATAACTTCCAAAGATACTCAGGAAAGATAAACATAAAAAAAACATAGAAAGGTCAGGCCATCCTTGGGGAAGCTGGCAAATAGCACAATGCCTACTGATCTCCACTTGCATGCTAGCCTGGAGGTTCAGAAGCAGTTGGCTTCACTTGGCTTGTTGAGAAACTGATAAACATCTCAGTTTCCTAATCTGGCCTTCCTGTCATTTGGGGATCCATGCCTAGTCCTAAATTGGCAAGGCAGCTTCATCAGCCCAGTCTCCAAAGGCCTTTATGTGTAACGTGGTCTCACTGATTGACTTGGATTTTGTTTCACTGCTACAATAGAGTAAAGCAGGATGAATGTACACCAGGTCATATGAAAATATGTTAATGCTTCTGGGATGGATAGGGACTTGCAGCAATCTGCCTCCACAGACACCCTGGTAAAATGGCACAGTCAGGATAGAAGATGAAACCACTCCATAAAATAATGAGTTGCAGTGTTGGTAAGACACACACTCTTCTGTCTCCTGCACAGGGCATTTGATGGTTTCCATGTTGATGTGCTTGAAGAAGACACCATGATCTCCATTTTCATCAACGGATGATGAAATTGAGCCAGAGTAGGGGTAAGTAAGTTGCCCACAACTTAACATATATCAGGAAATTTTCTCTCATTACAGACACACAACAAAGGTCCAATGGGATTGTGTCAGTTGGTAGCACACTGAGCAGAGTGCACAGGGTTCCCACTGATAACTCTGGGTTTGTGTGGGTCCTAGACAAAACTCCTATCATCAGGCTCCTGTACAGAGAACTTTGTACTCCACAATAGACAGCCAGCATGCTAGATTTCAGCTTCCATAATCTACATTGTCTTTTTCATGAGAAAGACATAAGAATGATGGTTTCAGGTTAGCTTCATACCACGGAGGAAAAGGTAAAAGGATGATGGATGCTGTGGTATCAGTTCAGATGTACTAACAAAAATTAAAATTCAACCAATTTGTATATGTGTGTGTGTGTGTGTGTGTGTGTGTGTGTGTGTGTGTGTGTGTGAAGAGAGAGAGACAGAGAGACAGAGAGACAGAGAGAGAGAGACAGGCAGACATAAAGAGAGAGAGTGACAGATAGATACACAGAAAGAGAGAGAGATGAAGGAGGAGGAGGAGACAGTGTGGGCATCGCATGTTCCAAGGACTATGAGGTTATTTAAGGAGAAAATCTACTTAAGGAGAAAAAGACCAAGTCAAAAAAAAAATAGCTTTCCTAGAATGTCTCAGAATTTTCCAGTTATATTCAGATTTCTATTTATTGCAGAAAAGTGGGGCAGCCTGGCATTATGTTCCGCACTTCTATGTAAAGTAGGAGCTGACTGACACTAAGATTTCATCCGAACAGTTATTTTATACCATGGAAAATGATGTCAGGACAGCTCAAAGCAGAGATGGCTGATTGTGCTTTCATCCTTAGGGCAGCAACAGTTGAGATGTGAATTAAGTGCTAAGTTAAACAAGTTGAATACGGAACCTATTTTAACTCTCTAATATTATTTCAAGCTTTCCGTAAAAACAAGTGCTTTATGAGAAGTCCCCTTAAGTATCTCCATGCAAATCTATTTTCACCTTGCAAAGAATTCGATTCTTACGTGTAGAACAGGAAAACTCACCAGAAACCGCCGAGGTCGGCACCAAAATTGGCTTCTCTTCTGCAATTATGACAGCTGTCATGGTTCGACAGTAGGGGTCGCCACACACAGGGTCCATCTAACAACTGTGCAGTATGGCGCTTGTACAAAGTGGGGAGTTAGAGACTTATTGAAAGACTGTAGCAAAATAGAGCTCCATCATGATTGTATTTAAAACGTTTTAAAGATGGCATTGGATCCTTTGGAAAGGCCAGAACAATTAGTGTGTTGTGAGCTGATATGTGGGTACTAGAAATAGAGCCCTGGTCTTCGGAAGAAAAGTGCTTTTAACCTTTGACCTATCTCTCCAACCCCATGATGATATTTATAATTAAATATGGATTAGAAAATTCTACCAATGGAACTGGGGCCAAAATGTAGATGTTACTAGAAACCGCTATACTGTAGAAATCATAGACTAAGTTCAATGACAAGATTATGGGTAATTTTGCTTTTGATTTATCTTCTAATATTAGTATTTCTTTTAAGCATTATATTGTCTTAAATAATGATAGCCTACAAGTAAGCCTGCATACCTTCAGTGAAATATATACTTAACATTTGCTATTTAAAGTCTCCAAAATTTAACAGCAGAAGAAATGAAGTACAAAAGGTTGGACAACAAGATTAGATGCATTCATGTGGTGCTGTAAATAAGAATGCCCCCATAGACTCATGTATTTGAATGCTTAGTCGTTGAGAAAGATTAGGAGGTGTAGATTTGTTGGAGGAAATGTATCACTGGTGTTGGGCTTTGAGCCTACACCAGGCCAGCATCTATCTCTTAGCCTGTGGGTCACAATGTAACTCTCAGCTACTTCTCCAGCACTGTGTGTACTGCCCTGCTCCCCACCATGGTGATAATGGACTAAACCTCTGGAACTGTAAGCCAGCCCCCACTTAAATGCTTTCTTTTATATGTTACCTTAGTCATGTCTCTTCACAGCAGCAGAACAGGGATTAAGACAACTCATGATGTATCAAAGGTGGTTTTGAATTCCTTCTCTGCTAAGATTTCTACTTGCTGTCCTTCATCCTTGCTGGTGATTTTCCTTTCTTACCAATCTCATATTCTAATGACTCTTATAGTAGGTTGAATAAAGGGCAACCAAATTTATGTGATCGTAATCTCGGGACTCCATTATCTTACTTGAGAAGATACGTCTCGGCAGATGTAGTTAAATAAAAATGCTGAGATCTGGGTATTATTCTGAGTTATCAGGGTGCCCTGAAAGTGTCATCAAAGTATGTTTATAATTAGATATAGTGGAGGGTTTAATACACATGTCCTTCTGGAAGACTAAAATGAAGAGACTCCCAGCCAAATATCGCCAAGGGATGGTCAAGTGCTAGATGCTCAAAGAGTAATGGGGTGGATTCTACCCAGAGCCTCTGGAAAGAGAGTAGTTGTGCTAACAATGTGATTTCTAGCATGTAGTCAGACTCTGGGGCAGTAAGAGTACATTTCTATGGTTATAAATTGCCCAGATAGTGCTAGCTTGTTATGCCTGTTCCCCAAAGCATTTCTAACTCTCCAGTGTATTTTCCTGACCCCAATTTCTCTCGTGAAACCAAACCCAAAGTGCTATTGTTGGTACCCCAAATTCACTTCCTAAATCTCCCCTATCTGTCTTCTCCTTCTCTCAAATGTAATTTCTAACATGCCAGTTCCCTTCACTCTGGATTTGCCTCCACCCATCCTCCATATTGGAATAGTTATAAATTATGTTAATTTGAATGTAATTGACCCCTGTAATCTCATAGGGAGTGGCACTATTGGGAGGAGGTATGGCTTTGCTGGAGTGGGCATGGCCTTGTTAGAGGAAGTATATCGCCCTAGGGGTTTGGCTTTGATGTTTCTTATGCTCAGGATATTACCCAAAGTCTCAGTCAACTTCCTTTTGCTTGCAAGATGTAGGACTCAGCTACTCCTCCAGCACCACATCTGCCTGCAAGTAACCATGCTCCCTAGCATGATGATAATGGACTGAACCTCTGAAACTGTAAGCTAACACCAATTAATACTTTCTTTTTAAGAGTTGCCATGGTCTTGTTGTCTCTTTACAGAAACCTTAAATAAGACACAAATCGTGGTTGACTTGACATGTTTTGAATCCTCAACTGCTTTCCTTTGCAAGGACTGCTAATCTAGACTGGATTTTTCTCACCCATGCCTCAGTTTAGCTGTCTACAGACTCCTGTATGCCATTGTCTAATTTTATCTTTACTCTCCTAGCAAATTTATCTTTTTCAATGTGGTTGGAAATTCTTGTAGAGGCAAGTGTAATATCAGAGTGTTCTAGGACAGCAATACAGTACAAGCCCAGCAGGTGTGTCTGTCCCGGTCAACTCAGTCCCCCTACTACAACCTACTTGTCCATACTTCTATTTCTGCAATTTGAGGATGTATGAAGGGGCATCAGGAAAAAATGAACTGCATTCAGGTTAAAGTCTTTGAAATTCAAGCAAGAAGCAGGTAGCTTCTCAATCACAACTATTATAATGTTGGAAAAGATGTTCTTCGTATATGACCTTTAAGATCTCCTGGCTGGTCCTGTTTGCTGTTATATGACCATCTCTTTTGTCAGCCTATCTTTGTTAGTCAGGATGTTCCACACTTACAGAACAACAGGACTATGTAAAGGTACAAATATTCACTATGAGGAACTGGCTAGGCTCTTAGAGGAACAGAAACTGACAGGGCTTAAGATCTGTCTCTGGCAAGCTTGATGCCCAGTGAGAAGATAAACAACCAATGTCCCATTTCAAAGGCAGCCAGGCAGGAGGTGCTCCCGCTACTGGGAAGGTGTGGGAGGGGACAAGGGAGGGAGAATAGCTCTTTTCCTTTACTGGTATCTTCAACTTTGGAAGAGGCTAACATCAGAATGACAGTTTTAACTTTCCCAGCCTACCAAATCAATTTGAGTCACTTAGCATAAACTGGCACCCTGTAGCCCATCAAGTTTATCCCATTCCATCTATAGCAGCTTAATAAAGTCTTGGGAGTTTCCTGAACAGGGTTAGCTCTGTCTCATGTTCCTGTCATAACCCAGATTTTTGCCTTTGATTTTAAGTTTTTAAACAAAGGAGCATCTTTTATTTATTCTTTGACAATTCTACTTTTGGAAACAATTTATCTTCATCAAAGCCAGCCCCAACCACACACTCACTTTCTCCAGGGCTCCCAACAAGTCTCCTTCCCATTAATGTACTCTCTGCTCTGGGGTTCAGATGTCTCTTGCTTCTCTGTGTAGCATCCATATTCAAGTTAGACTGTTCTGCCTCTGCTACCTGCTAACACTCTACTCAGAGACACAACCATGCTGTGCTGAAACATGATACGGAGCCACTGGCTCCAACTCACTCTGCAGAGGACCTAAGTATAGCCTTGCTTCTTGTTTTTCATAACATTTCTCATGTCTGGCCTAATGCCTTGACCATCATAGGTGCTCAGTAAACATTTGTTGAATAATTCTTTGCAGTTTTAGGGAAACAGAAGAGGCAAGAATTTCTAGCAAGCAACCTGGGGTTCTATTCACAAGCAACTCTGCCATTCCTTAAATGTAGACTTTCCAGAAGGCACTACCCTCCCATTCATTCCTTACAGGGGGAACTTGAGGACAAGCAGCAGGAGGGCCCTGGCTGAGTTGAATCACTGTGGATGGTGCCTAGGGAGAGAGGCAATCTTTGAGGCACCCAGGCAATAACCTTTATTTAATTGGCAAGATGAAAATCAATAGCACATATGGCATTAGCAATTTTAGATTTTGGATTAGTTTGCAACGATATCTGCTGATCAAATAAAAAAATAAAGATTCAATTAATCTTCAGACCATTTGCATGTGTTTGTGTGTCCAAGACAAATCCCAACACATTTGTTACATACTTAAAAGAAAATCAGATGTTTAAATTTGTGTGAAGAAGTAAAAGGTCCTCTAAAATGACATACACGGTTACCGAAAAGATGTGAATATGCACTAAAACCTAGAAGCTGAGCAAGTTGACATTGTTGGCCCCACCTCGGTTTTGGTACCAAGAAGGGATGGGTACTGGTTAGGAGATCTGGCCATTATTATTTCTTTTATGAGGACTCTCCTCTCACCATAGCATCGAACATGTGAATACTTGATCCTTGGTTGATGGCTCTGTTTGGGGAGATTTAGATGTACAACCTTGCTTCATTTTTGTGGGATGTGATGTGACCTCCTGGCATCCTTCTTCCGTGCTTGTTACTTCCTGCCAATTCTTCTCCCCCAGTATGATGGACTCTTATCATTTAGAACCATAAACCCAAATGTATCCTTTGTTAATGTATATACATGTTCCTTTGTACATGGTGTTTTATCTCAGAACCAGAATGGTTGCTAACACACACACACACACACACACACACACACACACACACACACACACACACACACACACACGCACACATGCACACACACACACACAGACACACACATATACACACACCAGGAAGTTGAGAAAATTTTCTTTGCACTGGAATAAAATAATTATCTTAAAATTAGTTACTTCACTTGAGTAGTGATGCAGAAAAAAATATTAATTTAGGTATGTTGAGCAGCAAAGAGTTTATCCCAAGGCAAGGAAGCTTAGAAAAATGTTGGAAAGGCCAGAGATATGGATGTCAAGAGGCAGCAGTAGGGTATGGAGGAAGTAGCTGAGTGACCGGAAGTTTCAGCTGTCACCTCCCGCTCCTGATACCATAAGCTGGTGATGTGGTGTGAGAAATCGGTTTTGGCCATTCACATCTCTAAGACTTTACTCAACAGGAGCTGTGCAGTCTGCTGAAGAGCTTGCATCATGCCCGTATTGCAGAGCCAACCTATGGCCTTTGCGAATTTTGTAATACAGATGAAAGTCTTAATTTACTACCGATACAAAGTGAGAAAACTATCTCCCAGTTTTTATAGCTTGATTAGTGTTTTTCCATATCATTTTTACATTTTTCGACACTGTGAAAATTTAATGTTCTTTTCCTATTATCCTTAGGCCCTGGATCAGTTTACCAAGATTTCTGTAATAACGTGACACAATGTGAGTGGCTTCAATATCAGACAATGACCATCTTATATTTCTAAAGGCCACAAATTAGAGAACAAGAGGCTAGTGGGATTCATTTCTCCATGGATGGTGGAGAAGGCTCTATTCCATGTCTCTCATTTAGCTTTTGATGAAAGTCTTGAGCATTCCCCACAAGCTGTATTGGATTAATTTCTCTGACTATAGAGGAACAATATTTTAAGTCTTTATACTCAGTGGCTCCCTCTCAACATTCGATCATCTTCTATGTTACTGGGGTTAGTAATTTGATGTATGAATTTTGGGGATGACCTTAGTGTACCACTATACACTCTTACACACACCTTTCTACCAATAGATGGCTACTGGTTTATGACACACCTATTTATTTAGAGTGTCATTAAGAATGCCATTAGAATGAAGACATTTTTTAAACTTATCAGGATCTCTTCCTTAAAAAAAAAAAATCCCATCAAGATTTCCTTCACACCTCCTATCTATTTGCATGAAACTGGAACCCCAGTAGGAAGTTTGGTAAAAAGGCAGCAGATAATTAGGTGTTCATTTTCAAGTTACAGGACCTCATTTCATTAACTAGCATTTAGAGATGTGCTGGAGCCTTGAGGTAAACAGCAGGCAGACAACATTTTCACTGCATTTTGGAGAGAGTTTCTTCCTGATTGATGTTTTCAGGTTCATCAGATCCCAATATAGCCACTGTGACATGACCACCTCACTGACATCACACGCACTGGGCCAGCCACTGTGACATGACCACCTCACTGACATCACACGCACTGGGCCATCCCTATGGAAATAAGAGGTATGTTCATTTCTCAAAGATCTGCTATTGCCTCCTGATCCCGTGTCTCACTGTCCAGGCCTAGACCACATTTATCCTGGAAGCAGTCACTTTAATTTCAGGATTGATTGAGAGTACTCTAAAGTGTACAGCAAAGATGCATTTTACCCACAGGAAAGCCAAGTGTTTTTTTTTTTTTTTTCTTAATTTTTTACAGGAAAATAATAGACCCCCAAGAAGATAAAACAAACAGCTCACCATATGTCGTCTATAGCTGCTGCTTACACTTCTTTATATTTTGATTGGCACATTCAATAAATGAAAATATGTGCATCTGTACAAATACGGTAGAGCATCCTCATATCTGCAGAAACTGTAGTGGTTTCTTAGAACATTCAGTTGGTTATATTTTTCAGCTATTAATTTGAAGTTTTTCAGAACATATGTCTCCACAGAGAAGTGTTACAAGCTCTTATCTTTCAAGGATAATGTGTAAATTATCCTACGTATTACATGTAAAATTATAATGTGAATGCATCTTTTAATGATACTTCTTCATCTGCCACCCACACTCCCTGTCTCTGAGAAATAACTTCAAGTGTCAGGAGTCAAATGTGATATGCCGGACTACAAGAAATCATGTTGGGACCAAATAAGAGATGGAGACAGATTCTTTTCTCTTGGATATAAAAGAAAATCTAAATAGGAGTTGAACATGCTAAAATATAAATCACGTCCAATTTCTTCCCTGGCTTCCTTACACATTACAAAAATGACCTTTAAACTACCTTGAGAGATAACAGCTGACTAGAAAATTACAGTTATTAGCAGGATAACCAGAGATTAAAGTATTTAGAATATTGTAAAAAAAAAAATACTAAGAGGCAGATGTTAACAATTTGCAACCTCAAAAGACAGCTACAATAAAACACTATATTGTAGTATTTCTGAAAGATGATTGGGGGATTTGGAATAATACACTGTACCTAGAAATCTGAATGTGAATAGGTAAAATTACCTTTTGGGGAAACTATTCATAAAAGTTTGATTTCCTTAAATCATGATAAATGACTAATTATATTTATCAAGCATTCACCTCTGCCTCCAAGGTTTTAAGTGTAACGCTTTCCTTTATTCTAAATAACTAAAATGTACATTTACACTTTTGAAAGACATCTTTAATATAACAGCCACATGATGATTATAGTCTGTTCACTGCTAACTCTTCGGGAAACAAGGCATGGTAACTACTGGCTAAAGCCCTAAAGCAGGTATTAGAGACTAAAGGTAGAAGAATCACTACTAACTTCCATTTGATCCTGGACCAATCATTTTATTGTCATATTATTTTCTTCATGGGGTGGGGAATCCCAGAGCTGGATGACAGGGATGCTTAGGAATCCAGCATCAGTCTGCTGCCATTTGAATCCTGCCTCTGCCTCTTACTTTTATTTGACCTCACTCAAATTACTTACCTCCGTATTCTAGAGTATTCTTGCACCTTACACAGGGCCACCTATTTCCACTGGGATGATGAGAAATAAAAGTTTCCTATTATTAAAGGATTTGAAGCCTTGCCTGTGGTAGGATTTGCTACTATGTGCTATCTAAAGGGTTTTTGCTGAAGGCTCAAGTTATCCTTTTACTAAAGCAGAGCTGGGACAATAAAGTGGCATGTAGTTTACACAATATTTAATCAATTACTAGCCGTAGCTACCCAGTGCTTGGTGGCTGATTTTCAAATGATAAAATGTTTTCATGATGATGAGGGGAAGGACAACAGTGTATTTGTGTTCTCTGATAACCTTTAAATATAAGGATGCCTCTGGAATAGTCTGCTGTCACCATACACTTTTGATATTTATTATGAACTACACAATTCATAAGCCATTTGTTAACTGTGTGTGATTCTGAGGCATATTGGACCCAGAAGTAGATTCAAAGAGCAAAAAATAATTTCTCATTGGAATATTGTTTGCTCTGTCTGTGTGACTCTAATATGTTCTTTGCATGAGTCATGCTCATGACCATCTGTCTCTTGGGTTCAACAGTGAACTCTTGTTGCGTTTTGATGGAGGGTTTTCCACTGCTTCTGTCTCAGGCTGGGACTATCAAATCCTTTGCACACACTCCAAAACATCCCACATGTAATGCATCCAATATCCCTTCTATTGTGCATTTCACAGGGGTGCACATGATTGGCAGGACTCTGGCTCTCTCAGAATGTCACTGGTTGCTAAGCTACAATTTTAGCTTTCTCTGTATCTCTTCGGTGATTGCTTGAATCATTGAAATTGACAGAGTTGTTTATTCATAGTCTTCTCGTTCAGGGGTTCCTATTACATCCTTAGAACAAGTTTCAAAACTTGTCCTGTTGTGTGACAACTCATTTCTCCCCCTTCTCAACTTTAAGCCACAACCCTGTCCCTGGCTGTGGGAACTGTCTCTGACTTTTCAGAACTTTCAAACATTTTATCCTTTCCTCTTTAACATTATCTATGCTTACTTTGTTTTATATTTATTTTCTTACCTATATTTAATTCCCTGTGCTCTAAATTTTCACAGAATAAAATGTAATCTTATTTACTTTTATGTCTCTATAATGCTGAGCATGGTGATATGGACACTCAAAAATACTCATTAAAGTTTGATGGGATAAATGGGGGAAATTTATGGCATTTATCTTCCATAGATAAGCATTTAGTAGATTTTGTGTGTATGTGTGTGTGTGTGTGTGTGTGTGTGTGTGCATGCACGCGTGCGCACATGTGTGTGTGTATGAGAGAAAGAGAGAGAATATCATGTGAATATAATCTGAAAAGTCAGAAAATAATGTACACAAATGTCATAAACAAATATAAAAAGTGACTAGTTGGAGGTTTTGTTGGGCATAACTCTAGGAAAGGGTAGAATTTGTAACTTCAGTTGAATATTAAAAATAAAAGTTGAGGTTCAGGCAAATGTTCAGCAAAGACCTATTGGTAGGGGGAGACCATTGCTATATTCAGGACACAGCATACGACATCCAGACAGATCTTATTACCTGTGTGACTCTGAACCTATCTAAGTCCTTATTATCTGGAAAGATCCCAGGCAGATTTCTATATTGAAGGTTGTTCTAACTAATGTATTTTAATCCTACTCAAGGTGATAGAACCATTTCCTTAATATCATGTGAGGACAACACCGTCATTAGATAATAGTTATTTTGTGAACTGCAGCCCCCTCTCTTACTGATTGTAATTGAGGGTTACTAAGAATCATGGGAAGAGAAGTGCTCATTTCCACATTTTTATAACTCAACATTTTGTTTTATGGTCACAGAGAATGCTGCACATCAAGCTTAATACCCTGTCAGGGTATTTTTCAGTAGTACACCAAATTTAAAAGGCGTTGACTCATTTAAGTGTTATGATAAAGCATCAAGATTGGCAAGCATGGAAATTTGAGTGGTCTAATGCCCTGTAGATAAAAATAGGAATTAATAAATATTGGCTGAAGTAGACTGGTCTACACTTAGCTCTCCATATAGCAGCAACAGGAGCTTTTATATTACATCTCTGTCTGCCTGTCTGTCTATCTGTCTCACACACAAACATACTTATCTTGGGATTCATTAAATAATCCATTATCTTTAAAAGTTAATTTCCTATTTTGTGGGTTTAAGTTTATTTTTCAATTGTGTTTTTATCTTTACTCAAAGAAATGGAATAAATGCAACAATTATAGTTTATTTTCTCATATGTTATCATCCTTATTTTAAAAGTATTTTATATACACTGTATATATATATATATATATATATATATATATATATATATATATATATATATATATATATATATATATACACAAAAATATAAATTAGAAACTGGGGAGAAAGTTCAGTTGGTAAAATGCTTGCAAGGTGAGTATTAGCACCTTATTTTTATGCCCCCAGAATCCCAAACAAGAATATCTGGGTATGGTAGTATATGTTTTTAATCTCAACACTGAAGATGCAGAGGCAGGTGGATTCCTGGGGCTTGCTGGCCAGCCAGCTTAGCTTACTGAGGAAGTTCAGGGCCCATGAAAGGTCTTATTTGAAATGAAAAAAACCAAAAAAAAAAAAAAGGAAAGAAAAGAGAAAGGTAAATGGCGTCTGAGAAACCATTACTCAAGGTTTTCCTTTCTCTTCCATGCACATGCATTCATGCCTGCCTGCACATGTGCACGTGAATTTACCCACACACATAAATACACATACACACATGCACACACATGGCCAGGCACACACAAACACAAACACCCAAATCTGAATTAAAAATGTACTTACAATCGTATCTAAGTTGTGATGGTAGGTATCACCCAATCCAGACATGCCATTTATAAAGTAAAAGTAACAACAAGTATGACAGTACATGCATATGGTCCATTGACTTGGGAGGCTGAGACAGGAAGGTTGGTAATGAATTTGAAACTAGTCTGGGCTTACATTGTGAGCTCATTTCTCAAAGACAGCAAATCCAACAAAGATTTTAAGTTATCCTTTTATGAATGTAGTGTTAGCAGATGGCTAGTAGAAGAGATTTTCAACTGGTTATGTCCTCCAAAGTGTAGCTGATTGCAATTAGGTTCCTTAGAATGCTTAGTAGCAATAAGTTTTAAGTATCAATGTATTAATGCTACTGTGGGGGTAAGGGTGCACACACTAATTGTTTTCAAATGTCTTCTCATCCTGGAAATGCTTCCCTTCCATCCAATATAAACCTAAGTTTTATATGATATCTGCCCACATCAATATATTATTTCATGAGGATATCTGTTTTGTTGGTGGTGGTTATTTTTATTTGTTTACATAGGGTCTCACTGTGCCATGGGCTCAATGAGCCTTTCAATTCAGCTTCTCAAGGAACAGGGACAACTGGTTCAGGACACTACTTCCTAGCTCCACAAGGATTTCTGAACTTGGATCTGCAGAGTTGAAATGTGTCTTGTAGGTAGGTGGCTGAATCCTTACGAATAAAACGCAATACTCAACGATGGGAAAAAATGATCATGGCCTCTAGAAGGGAAAACCACAAGTTAGCCTCTAAACACCATGTTCTGATTAAATGGTCTCCTTCTTTGTTTTTGTAGACTAGCTTTCCATCCTACTAGTCAATGCATTTTCTTTTGTGTTTGAACTAGTTAGAAGCAGGCATTTGTGCCGATGGTGCACACTTAAGATTCCAGTACTTGAGGCTTAGAGGCAGGTGGATCTGTGTTCAAGGCCAGTCTAGTTTATAGAGTTTATTGAGAAACCCTATCTGGGGGGGGGGGGGGAGGAAAAGAAGCATGTATCTGTCGCGAATGTCCAAACTCTGCTACTGTCTCTGGCTTTTTCTGTAGGCAGAATGCTGCAGGGAGGGTTCCATTTAGTGAGGATGTAAACATAGCCGACCCTGTGGAGCAAGTGACTCACATTGTCAGTGCTTAAACTCTGCCCAGAAGAGGCAGAATGAAACCAAACTACCTTACCTGAAGCAAAAGGTGCGAATGGAGTTATCTGTAGTGATCCAGAGATCAGAAAGGAAAAGGAACCCTCTGTGTAAGAGAGAGAGAGGCCTGTTCTCAAATACCATTCATGGTTGAAGGAGTGGTGTCTAAAGACTTTGAGCTAGGCTCAGTGAAGGATTTTCCTTACAGTGTAATATGTTTCTGGCCTAGACTTTCTGGTCTAGCCCCAAGGTTCGGAACCACTCTCAGCCCTGCTGCTGCTTAGTCCCAAAGAATCACACAAAGGCTTATATTAATTTCATGCTGATTGACCTATGGCTCAGGCTCAGACATATTGCTAGCTAGCTCTTCATCTTAACTCAATCTATTTCCATTAATCTGCTTAGCCATGTGGCTTGGTACCTTTCCTCAGAGCAGCATGGTTGTCTCCTTTCCTCTGTGTCTGCTGGTATCTACACTGGTGTTTCTGCTGCGCTCATCCTGGTCCCAGAGTTTTCTTAGTCTGGTAGCCCTGCCCACACTTCCTGTCTGCCTTCAGCCATCCAGTGTTTTTTAATTAAACCAGTAGGCAGAACAATTATTTTCAATGTAACAGAACTTAATCCCACTACATTAGGGGAATGTAGAAAGGGCATGAGTAAGAAGCCAACTTCCCTTGAGAATAAATGCAACAGGAAGTAGCAGTGGGTCTATCCCGTTTTAGCTCATTGAGACTGCTGTGACAATCATGACTATGCATCTTACAAACAAAGAAATATATTATTTTCTCAAATCCTGAACCTGAGCTGTCCAACACTGAAGCCTGACAGGTTTGATTTTTGTGAAGGCTTACTTTATGATTCATAGAAGGCAACTCTGTCATTGTGCCCTTTTGCACAAGGAAAAAGTGAGAGCTTTCCTGGGGAGAGTTGTCTCCTTTACAAGGTCACACAGACATTCACAAAGGCTCCATCCCCACGTTCTAATCACCTTCCACAGGTCTACCTTGGGGATTTGATTTCTGCCTATGAGTTTTGGCGAACACAAACTTGCAGTCTATGACACCTGGGAAATGAATCACCATCATGCACTCTCATTAGATTCCATATGGCCCTGAACATAATGAACAAATGCATAGCTGAAAGATAGCCAAGTACTCTCTGTACCATTCTAACGATAAAATTGGTTCTCCCCAAGATAACCGCTACACAAGAATACGGTGACATAAAAGAAAGAACTCAGACAATAGCATCTTCACCAGAATATCAGAATCAAATAATCTTACATAAGTGCTTGGCCCAAGTTCTTCTCTGATAAGTCCAGATAGTAGAAACTAGAGGCCCTGGGGTCCACCTAGACACTTGCTTCTTAATTCAAAAGCAGGCAGAGAAGACAGCAGGCAGAGCTCAGAACTTTATGTGTTTCAGAAAAGTAAAGGTTTCTAAATAGCACAGTTGATGGATACAGAATTATGAAACACCTTCTGATTTAGTTCACTGGAAAAGCCAGAAATGTCTTTCTTAAACTCTCCACCTTAACCTTCAGAGATGAAGCGATGGAACTTTTCAAGATGATGCTCCTTAACTTTCTAAATTAGTTTACCACAAGTCTATAAATCAAGACCATTTTTCATTTTTCACTCTGGTGGTCATCCCTCTGCCTGGCTACATCCTGAGGTGGAAGACCTTTCCCCTTCCCCAGATGTGTTTGGAATGCAGCCATGCTCCCACCTTCCCTTTATCACTAATTGCCTCGTCTCTCAAGCAGGCAAGTGCAAGTTGAGTGCATGGGAGGAAGCATGTATGGGACCTTATTAAATCAAGGGCAGTCAGGTTAGACGCTGCAGCATAACTTATGTCTATCCCTCTTATCCGGATTCCTGACCCTGAACTTGTTTTGTGGCCCATCACATTAATTATGGTGATATAAGAATTAAAAACAAAAACAAGAAACCCCCTTTGTCTTTTCGAGCAAAGGAAGTGTTCGAGAACTGTGCTGGGTTTCCTTAGTGTGGTGTGTGTTCCCTGGTGGTGTATTTAATGTATTTACTTTTCCTTACCATCCTGTTGCTCATGGGGAGAAACATCCCTGCCCTATAGCCCTTAACTCCCACTTCTTGTTATATGCTGAGGTTAAGAACATGTGAATTTGAGATAAGTGACCACTTAAATTATTTAATATTTATATATGATCAGCACACACACCCTATACACACAATACTCATAAGTACTCTGGGTGGTAAAAATGAACTTGTCAAGGTAAACCAGTCTAGGCAGGGATTATGGGAGTCATATCTATCTTAAATTCTTTTCAAGGGGAGAGTGTGGTAGGGCTTTAAATATGTTTAAATAAATCTGAAGTGAGTTTGAAGCCCATAAGCCTTGTTTCTAAGCAGGAGTCTCTATATAGCACAGGCAACGGGATTATATTTCTGCTTTTATTAATCACAAAGGAAATGCATGTTCAACCAGCCAAAACCAGCTTTATTGGTGAATGGACTTTGCTTGCACCTTCATTTATAGTCTGCATTTGGGGAGGGCTTTATATTCTTCCTCTGCTTATTGCTATTCAGAGTAATTGAGCTCAGACTTAATCCTTGTGAACTGGCCCAATAACTCAGCTCTCTGAAGAGGAGAATGATGCTAGCCTTTCTGTCTGGGTCTTTAGGATGCTACATAAAGACTTCATCCCTCAAACCATGAGGTTAGCAGGATTTTTTACTCTTCTTGGTGCTATTTCGGGTTGTCCCTTGATGCGACTGCCATGTTGCAGGACTGTATTTGCAAATTGGAACTTCACTTGCTCTTCCTTCCTCAGATCTCATTGCAGGGACCCATGATGGATGATTGGATCTGCTGGTCTGTCATCAATCTCAATGAATGAAGAGAGAGAGACCAAGCTGACAGGTCACCTCTGAGGACTGGGTTACAGGCTCCTAACTGATTTATCTGCCCATTTCTCCTCATTATGAAGAAAGGAAATGGTTTAGTGCAAATATTTTATAGAGACATTTGGTTAAGGCGAATCTATCTCAGGGAAAGCACACCCCAACTCTAGCTTCATTATTTCTCTCCCAAAGCCATTATTCTTGAAGCAATATACAGCTATGAGGTCTCCACAACAATTTTTTTCCCCCATGAGCAATAAAAGGCCAAGTCTGGAACTTGCTGAGCCTTTTTCTATTTAGGATATAATTTAATAATAATAACTTAGGTCCTGAGATGCCCATGGTTTCCTTATTCAAACTGATAGTTAAAGAGAGAAATATGAAGAATTAGAGTTCACAACCATACCAGTTGTCTCTCAGCTGTGTGACTACATGCGTGGTACCTATGCCCCCAGTCTCAGTATTTCCCTCCATAATAGACATTCATCATAATGCCTGACTGTTTAGGGTTAAGTGAAATGATACTTGCTTTACATAAATGCTAGATAAATCTAAAATCTTTGTCCCCATCAGGCCATGGCAGGGAGTTACTATCAATAAATATGAAGAAGACAAATCATATCTGTAAGGCTATATGGAGCCTCCGTTTCAGGATCTGGGAGTCCAGAGGTGGTGTGCCTTGTCTGAACTTGTACACACTTAGTCTGGCATTAACTGTCTCTGTCACCTCTGTGCACATCCATAAAGACTCCCTGTGCCCTCTGCCTCATGTCCCTGTGCCCCCTTCCCTGTGCCCTACCTTCTTCCTCCTTCTCTATCTATAATGCACTTCCTGTTTGGACATTTATTCTTTAAACTGGAAAACTTTATGTGGGCTCCTGCCCAGCCCCACTTTTGTGCCTTTTTCCATTATTTACAGTCTTCTTTAACTGATTCTTATTTTCCTTTGGGGGGAAAAATGATGTTAGTTTTGACATTCTATCTGCCCATTCTCAAGTTGATTTAAATAACTCCAAGCACACTTTCCCAATAGTCTGTAGTTTCTCTCAATGTTGGGCTTCAGAGGGGCTCTACCCTACCAACTCATTCGTGTGCCTGACTCTAAGACTCAGGGAACATCAAGAAAGAACAGAGGAGGAACTGTAAGAGTTGATGTAAATAAAGGCATCCAAAACTTACTCTCTCGATGCCATACAGTCACTATAGCCATGAACTCACAGCAGCTTTGCTGCTTGCTCTGGAGCTGCACAGGAAACACCCTTTCAACAGCCATGGATGCAGGAGTGACTCAAGGGACTTCTGAATCATTGGCGACTGGTGAAGGTTGAGAGAATGAAACCACCAGGCTGTAGCAAACATTATAATATTATCACAGAAAAGGTCCTGCTCAAGTCCAGAGTGACACAAACTAAGGGGGACATGAACGTGGGAAAGAGAGTAACTGGAAAGGGAGGTAGATAGAAGAAGGCAGAGGCAGCAGTACTCAGAATGCATTATATACAGGTCTGAAATTGATAAAGAACAGATTTAATTAATAACTATGTTGCCAAATTTCTGTGTTTTCTATAATTATATGCATGAACATCTTCACTTCCACACTGGAAAATTTTCAAGCAGGGATTGTTGTTTCAGAGCCTGGTACAGAGTTACGACAAATGTGATTTTAGGGTACCATAAACTTAGTATGGAAGGCCCTATAAAATTCATTTTTTGTTTATATAGATACAGGAGCAGCTAATGGCTAATGTAGTTAAGGCTGACTTTAAACCCATAGAGACCCGTCTGCCTTTGCTTCCTTAGTGATGGGTGAAAAGGCATGTGTCACTATCACCCAGCAACCTCAGTTCAAGGATGGGGGAAAAATAAAACTCCAAGTAAAGGGGCCTCTGAAATACAAATCATCAGTTCTCAAAAGTGTCAAGGTCATCAAAAATAAGGAAGGATAAGGATTATAGGCAAGAGACATTTAAGAAGACACGATACCCTGGGTGAGATCCTGGAAAAAAGAGGGAGGCTTGCAAATGCTTGAGAAAGTAGAGTAAGGCATGATCTTTAACAGGTTAACAGCGAGACTTATTTAATAGCAAATGGTACTATTCTAAAATTGGAATAACAGCGGCAGCTATGGCCAGGAAGACTATGGCAATGCTGGAATATCTCTTCCAGGTTTTTATAAATTTAAAACTAATCTAACTATTTAACCATTAAACATGACTAAGAAAAAAAAAGGAAAGGCGAACAGGAAGATTAAAAGCAGAATTTGATGAATACTATCATGGAGATAACAGTTCTGTCTCACTGGTGATGCCCTTTATCTGGGTAGCTTGGACAAATGAGTTTATGTCACAAATTAACTCAAGAATTGCCTCAATTTTCTGCTCCATTCTGTGCCTATAACAGCTAGGGAATAAAAATACTGCCCAAGCAGTGGTAGTATGTTCCATCCACAGTCAAAATTTACTGTTGAGACTAATGGTTTCATGCCTTAACTGTACATCTAGGCTAGTCTGCCTGATTTTCTGGTCTTGAGGAACAAGTATCTCCCTAAGGTCCATTTGCTTCCTCTAATGTTGGCTCCACAGTTACTGGGTTTCTTATCTTGTTGGGATGCTATACCATGCTTGTATTTTCCCTTTTGGTTTGGGGGGAACTGAAGAGGATTGAAAAGGAAGTATGGTGTGTTGAACCAGAGAGAACTTTTGATGTTTCCATGCTGGCAAGGAAGATGCATACATGCTATGACCCAGAACCTACAGCATTGCCAATGAGCTTCGACTGCTCTATTGCTGTAGCCACCATTTTGAGATTTTTTTTTTTTCCCCAAGACAATAGACATTTTGATTAAGGCAGGAACTGATGATGTTAGCATTCTGTGCTGGGTAGATTTATGCTACATTGACACAAACTACACTTATCTGAGAGCAGGAAACCTTGATGGAGAAAATGCCTCCACATGATCAAGTTGTAGGCAAGCCTGTAGATCATTTTCTTAATTAGAGATGGATGGGAGAGAGCCCACCCCTTGTAGGCAAGGCCACCCTGGGCTGGTGGTTATGGCTTCTATAAGAAAGCAGTCTGAGCAAACCATGATGAGAACAGAAGGAAGTTGGAAAGAATAGAGTCTGAAAAGCCCCAGGTACATAAACTGCAAGACCCTATGCAAACTGAAGTACATCCTTTTAATTAAAAACTTTCTGAAAACTTTCAAGACCATAAAAGCAAAACATTGAATCTTTCACACAGGAAAGTCCTGTGGGACTGTCTAAGCCATAAGCCTGTGACTGGCAGCCCTGGCCTCAAAATAGTAAGAGAACAAAACACTAACAACACAAGTGGAATCAAATCTTGTTCCTGCCTTCTTACCAATCATGTGCTTTTGGAAAACTTTCTCCTTGGATTCAAGTATCTTTACTCATAGTATGAGCGACTTGCGTTAGAAAAATGTATAAGACAATGTAACTGTATTGTATAGTAAGCACTTGATAATTTAATGAGGATCGTATTACCAATAATAGTCTGAGAAGGCCTCAGACGATGCCTTATTGGCATTGAATAACTTCTGCTCAGCTTTTCCTCAAACACAGTGTGGCTGGGAGAATCTGCCATCTCACCCCCTCTGGCTATCAGTTCTTTGGTGGCCCTTAGAAAAGGCCATCTGGAACCTGAGTTTGACACTGCCAAGACTGGAAAGGCTATGAGACTGCTATAGTAGTCCCCTCCTTGACAAGGGTGCATGTTTCCATTTACCGTAGATGTGGCCTTCCAGAATTCCAGTCCCTTGCTGGGGTCTGAAATTTCTTTGGGCTCTATGCTTGACCTCCACACCTGCAGCTGCTGAGTTGGCTTCCCGCTGGTATTGCCTGTCTGTCCACCAGCTCGTTGACCTCCTGTGGGCCAGACCACATAGCGTGTGTGCCCTGTGGCCTCCTGGTCTCTACCCTCTCTTTGACCTGACACCATGACGTCTGATTTGCCCTCCGGCTGCCTGCTGACTCTGTAGCCCTTTGCAGCTATTGAACGTCCTCAGAGTTTGGCTTTTTGCCCAGAACCAGTGACCCTGAAGCTGCCTGGGCCTTGTGTCCCAGTGCCCCATAACACATTGGTAAAAATACAGCCCTTGCCTACCCTTGCTCTCTCCAAGGTTTCCTAAGTCAACAGAGAAACAATGTCTAGAAACTTCTCTACTTGCTCTGTGTTGAGTAGTGCCCAAGCATGTGATGCATTCTGTCTATCCACGAGCTGTATTAGTCACTCGGTTTTAATTAGCACCACTGGGGTGAGTTGTTCCCCTCCAAAGCCTCCCTCTCCCTTTCCACGATTCTCAAAAGGCAGAAAGATCGGGCATTCTTTCCTTTGAGGTCAGCGAGAGTTCTCCATGAACATGCCTCTTTGTTCTTTATGACTTGATTATATTCATTAAAAATTTTCAAGTAGACCCCGTGCAGAATTGCCCCTTTGGGATTATATATACTAGTTGACAATCCTTAATCCTAAACCATTTATTTTTCACTTGGTAGGTATTGTGGCGGCGAGCCAAATTGCACTGGAAAGATTAATAGCTAATCTGCTCATGCTTTCTTGAGCTTAATATGGTGCAGTGTGAGTCGCCTTTAACTCACCAATAGGTTCCTGCTGTCTACCTGAGGAGGCACACGGGGCTTCAGAATGTTTGTCTCTAGACAATAGTTTTTCTATCGAATAGGTAGTTCTTAAAGTGAGTGTGGGCATTTAATTGATTCCAGCTACAAATGAAATCTGTAAGTCCCTAAAAGAGGTGAGTTTGTGAAAACCACCTTTCTTAGCTTATAAACAACCTCTATGAGGTCACCCTCCCCATGGACCACTGCCATTCCTCCCTCAATATGTCTTTCTTGAGTCTCCATAGGATCCACAGGTTATTTCTCTTTTGTTCTCTTGAAGATTTTCCTCATACCCAGACCTCTAAATCAGCAATTATCCTTAGATTTGTGCTGAGAAAAATCTTTTGTTTGTCCCATTCTGTTTCTCTCTCCTCTTACCTCTTTTCTGACTAGTTTGTACCAGGGGAGGAAAACTAAGTGGATTGCACCATAGACTCAGTGACTGCTGTAGGTTGGTGTGTGCCCTTCTAAAATTTGTATGCTGAAGTACTAACTCCAGGACAACAGGATGCAGCATTATTGGGACATTATAGATGTGCTTATCTAAGAAAAAGTCACACTCAGATAAGGTAGACTCTAACCAAAGCTGAGGAATTTCTGTGGACCATATCTACTTGCTTTTTTCATGTGAATGTGAAGGGAATGAAGAAGATGATGCGTTTGCAACCTAGAGAGTCCCAGCATTGTTCCAAAGCACAGAACCTAGGTTCATGAGGAGTGGAACAAAGACAGGTTCTCTCTTAGACCAAGAATCTCTTGTGACTGCCTTCCAATTATAGAAAGTCTTAATAAATAATCTCTTTTAATTTATTCTAAATTAACACGTTTCCCTGGGGTACTAACTGTACAGACTCTTTTTCTTTACAAGTTATTTATTTTATGAGTTTTAGTGTTTTACTTGCATATAGGACTGTGCACCGTGTGTGAAGAATGCCCACAGTGACCAGAAGAGGGCATTGGATACCATCTACTAGGAGTGGACTTATAGAAGGTTGTAAGCTTCCTTATGGGTATTGGTCGTCAAACCCAGGTCCTCTGGAAAAGCACCCAGTGTTCTTAGAGACAGAGCAGATCTCTAGCATCACAGATCATTTTTCTTGTACTTATGCTTCTTTGGTCATTTCTTTAAGGTGCAGAGACCTCTCCACTCAGTTTCTGCCTCTCCTGCTCATCTACTGGTTACTTTCCATAGTTTATTTAATAGACGTCATAAGTTCTCTTAGAAACATAGTTCAGCTTCTAATATAATCTATCTCATCCTATTCTTCTAACAGCTCAGTCTAAAAACACTGGCAGAGCCCAGCTTTTTGCTATTCCAAATTGTGTCCACAACAACTAATATTCAACCCATTCACCAATCCTGTTGAGCCCACGTTAAAAGGAAGAGAAAGTGCAAAACTTTTGCAGATGGGGGTGTAAAAATGCTCCAGTTACTATTGAAGCCAGTTTTGCATTTTCTTAGAAGTTAAGTGCAGACCTGTGAGGGAGTTGGGGAATTTGACTCAAGTATGAATCCCAGCAAGCAGAAAGTAAGGGTAGGATAATGTGCACCGGTGTCCATAGCATTGTATTTTTTTTTCAATAGCTGCAAGACAGAAGCAGCTCAAGTGCCAATCTACAAATAACTGGCAAAACAAATGTGGCACCTGTGTCTGGTGAAATATCACTGGGCTGTGAAAAGAAATGAAATGTTCATGCACGCTCCCTCATGAAGAAATCTTGAAAACATTTTGCTTAGTGAAATAAACCAGACACAGGAGAAAAAAAGAGAAGTTTTATCTATAAGAAATATTGAGAATATACAAATTCATCTAGATAGACAATAGATGGTGATGGCCAGGATCAAAGGGAAAGCTGATCTTTATCAGCTCTAGAGCGTTTATTGGGGATTATATTAGTTGCTTTTCTTGTTGCTATGATAAAAGATCCACTGAAAGAAATGCAAGAGGAGAGATTTATTATGGATGACAGTCTGAGGGGAGATAGTCCATTGCAGCAACAGGTCATGGGGACAGATGCATGAGGTGGCTCATTACATTATTCCAGAGGTTAAGAAGTTGGTTGAATGCAGGACTTGCAACTAAACCTCAAGACCTGCCTCCTCCTCTTAGGGACCCACTTCCTTCATCTGGGACACACTTCCTAAAGGTTCTACAACCTTCCCAAATAGTGCCACAAGCTGGGAACCAAATGCTCAAACACATAAGCTGTGTGGTGGGGTGGAGATGGTAGCATTTCACATTCAACCATTATAAGGATAATGAAACAGATTGAGAGTGGATAGTTGGGATGGTTACATAGCACTGTGACTATATTAAATATAGACCTGTGAATGATTAAGATGATACATATTATGTGATATATATTTTACTATTACTTGAAAAATAAATATATACACCTCTCAGGACTTTCTCTGGTACCTTCCGGGTCTCCACTAGTAGCATGCCTTGTGTGGACTACTGCAATAGTCTCCTCATGGGTCTCCCAGCTTTACAAGACTGTGTTCCCATGCTCTTTATACCTCACATAAGCAACATGATCCTGTCAATCAAGATACATCAGATCATACCACTTGTACTTGGTGCTCTGTAGGAGTTTCCAAATCCTTCTTCTAGTCTACAAGGTTGTACATGTTGGTGTATAGTCACCCCGGGCCTAGTGGGGGTGAGGCCTTGCTTCTCTTTAACTTTCCTAGACAGATCAGCCTCTTATTGCTCAAACACACCCAACCTATCTATATGTCAAGGAGACTGTAGTTGCTAAAGAAAGGGCCTTTCTTCCTTCCTTCTTCCGTGTATAGGTCTTATCCCATCTCTAATGATGTCCTGGTACTGTTTAAGAAATGTTCTGCAACACTTGCTTCTGAACTCTTGTCTAATTGCTGTTTTTTTTTTCTCCATAGGTCTTTCTGGTTGACACATCAAACACAGTACTTGGATCTTGTCTAGATTTCTCTCCCTACAACGAGGCTTGGAAACAGAGGCCCTGTTCACAGAAATCTCCCATGAATGTAAGAAACTTCTTGGTTCATAAAATACTTTTGATATAGATTTGTTGATCAAAGTTCTCCTTCTGACCCTGATGGATAATTAATGCAATTATCAAAAGTTCAGACAATTCCTCATTGTGATTTGTCTTTGACATTTAGCCTTTCATTCTGATGATATTTTAAATTTTAGGGTGTTATTTTTTTCTTAAATCCTCTTCTTTTGGAAGCGGGAACATGTGAAGGAGGGGAGTCCCAGAGCTGTTCTTCTCTGCTTTGTTCTGTAGGATCATTGACTGACTTTTCCAAGGTTATGCCCCAACCCATCATGCTTTCCTTGACTCTGACCTTTTGTGTAGTATGTTAGTTAGTGATCCTCAGAGAGAAGAAGCAAGGGAACCATCATGAGAATGGTACGTGGATATGTATGTATGTGTGTGCATGTATAGGTGTGTATAGATGCATGTATATCTACGTGCATGTATGCATGTGTGTGTACAAATACATATGTATGACATGAAGAGAGGGATTTATTTATTGCAAAGAGTTGGCACATGCCATTGCGGTGGCTGAGGAGTCCAGAGAGCTGCTCTTAGACAAATTTATGAGAGTCCTCAGCATAGCACATACTGGACAGTAAATAAAGATCAGGGATTGTTGCTATGCATTCCAGTCTGAAAACTGGGAGATGTGAGTGGGCCAGAGCTGAAGTTTCTAACTCAGTCTAAAAGCAGATCAGTGTTCGAGCTCCAGCAGAGTGAGTGGCTTTTCCCTACCTCTGACTCAGATCAGACCTTCTGATTTGCTTGGGCTGTTTGGATCAAGTGTACCCATTGAGAAGCATTTGCATTTTGATGTGGTGTATGCTGTGAATATCAATCTTTAAATAAAGGAGCTTTTTTGGTCCATGACAGGCACCATAGAAAAAGTAGGTGGGGAATCAGAATAGGTAGGAAAGGAAGGGTAGAGTCAGAGACAGACTGAGCCAGACACTCAACGAATAAACATATAAGGAACACAGGTGAGCCACAGGCCACGAGGCAGACAGATTAATGGAAATGGGTTGAGTTAAGATGTAAGAGCTAGCTAGAAATGTGCCTGAGCCATAGACCAAACAGCATGAACTTAATGTAAGTGTATGAGTCATTTTGGGGGTTCTGATCAGTGGCGGGCAGCTAAGAGGTCTGGCAGGGCAGGTCTGTGGGTCTGGACCTCCGGCCGCCTGGGGCCAGGAAACCTCTCTGCTACAGCATTTTACTTAGCCTATTAATCCAAGTGTGAATGCCATCCCCAACCACACTACAGACACACCTAGATATTGTTTGAATGCACATCTGGCCACCCCACGATGCAGTCAAGTTGCCATGGAGAACTAACCATCATACTTTTTTTTTCTTCCTGGTCTCAACTGGAATGTTTTGTTGGGGAAAAAGGACTACAACATGCCTCTGGTTTCTCTTGGGAAAAAAAAAATATTCTATCCTGTTTCTTCACTTCCAGTGACAGTATGTAGGGCAGCTCTTTGTGACTTTGACTGTAGTCTAGGGCCCACCGCAAAGCCTTTGAAAGAGGATAACTTTTGGCCCTGTCTCTCAATGCTGCAAATGAACATTTGTCCACAGAGGGCCTGCTATCCTGCTTCTTTCTCAGCAGGAAACATGAGCAAAGGATGCTAAAGATGAGGGGGAAAGAGAGATGAAGACAGTGGCTGGTAACACGGGGCCTTGGGGCTTTTGAGGCCAAATGGGAAAACCTGAACACTTTCATCACATCCACACTTTGTGGTGCCAGAAAAACCTCAAGCAATCTGGTCTGTGACCCGACAGGCTTTCAGGTCTCTCATATTACAATTCTGTCTCCACGGTTTTGTTCCTGAAGAAGACCAGGAGAAGACCACAGGACCTCAGGACCTCAGACCCATTGGAACATAATCTTCAGGATATTACACACCCCCCCCGCCCCAGTGTGTGTGGTGTGTGTGTGTAGAACCCAGAACCCAGGTGATAGGGAAACACAGCTCTCCCATAAGCCTGCATACGTTGGGCAAAGTTTCTTACAGTAAAATCTGCTCTGTAATGTGAAGCCCAAGGTTGCACCAACTCAGTGATATCCTTCTTACCTGCTTCAGGTCCTGAGAGAGTGTAGACAAACTTGCGGGATTAATTTCCATTTTATTTTGGAAGCCAAGGGTGAACTGTAGTAGGCAGAATGGATCTGGGCATTTTCTTCTTTCTGTGGCAGGCCTATGTTTACCTCAGACTGATAAACTTAGGCCTTTCAGCTTGCTTCTGCTATACTCCAGTACATTTTTATGATATAGCATGCTCAGTACCATGTTTGTGCACATCAGTCATAGATCTTGTTTCTTTTTGTTGATTTTTTTCCCTCTATATTTATTTCTGACTTTTACTTTGAAGTTTTGTTTGACATCTATTAGTATTCGGCAAGTACTAATCATATGCCAACCACTTATCTATCTGTAATTGTAGCCTCCAAAGATAAAGAAAGCAGAGGTCAGTTCTCCCACAAAGTCATAACATCCCATAGGGTCATCAGCAGGTTTTGAAATAGCTCACAAGTTGAGAGGTGGCAGACAAAGGAGCCAAGAGAGTTAGAGAATGGAAACGTTTCCTCTGAGAACTTATTTTATGTTTCTCTGGTAACTCTTATCTGAATATATTTTTAATTATTGAAATAAATATTTAATAAAAGGTATCCAGGCTTACCCTACAGACTTAATGTTCGCTATTTTTTTTTTTTACCATGCTCTTGTTTTGAGCAAGATGTATTCTCATCCATATTTTTAAAATTGGAATTAATGTGGCCTTTCTGAACAGTTCAATTTAATTACTACTTTAAAATTCAAAGAGAAACATCATTAAATATTAACAGGCCAATCAGGAAAAACAAATTTCACTGGAACTTTGGCTTAGGTAAGCGGGGATTGGAGAAAGCATGACAGAGCTTAAGAAATACTAGAAGCAAGAAAGTTTGCATTTTCCAAGCTTCTTTATCTTTATTTATTAAAATGGCTCTCAGAACTAAGTTTTAAAAAGCATCACAGGGACAGGAGTTTCAGGAAGGGCCTGGTGTGTTCTGCAAAGGGGATTGACGACTGAAGCAAAAATATAGCTCTAAATTCTAAGAATAAAATTTAAATACATAAAAGAAAAGAATAGGTCTAAGGTCTATGGTAACATATCCATAACTGCCCCTGTCCCCTGGAAGAGTCATAAATCCATGTTTTAATAGACTATATCTGAATTTTATTTTTGATTTTTAAATATCAGTTCTGTGTTAAGAGTACCACAAGCCAAACCGTATGACTACATCTCAGATCGAGTCTCCTAGCTTCACCTTGAATTTATCATCTAAAGCCAGGTTCCACAGATATCCAGTCGCCAATCACACTTCAGGCAATGGAAATCAACCTACAAATGGTAATTCTCAGGCCAGCGGAAACCCTGGGAGGGATTCTTTACAAGAGCAGGGCCAGGGCCAGGGCCCCACTTGTAGCAATTCTGATTCAATTGCTTTCTTTGTTTTCTGGGGGGGGGGTTGGGGGGGTGGTGAGCAAGAATAGCTTTCACTAACTTAGTTTTTGCCAATGTGGAGGCAGTTGGGAGAACTTCTGCCTGAAGCCCACACATGTGACCACCCTCACGCTGGCTACCACACCTCCCTTTGCTTTCCTGAATCTGGAGGGCCCCAGGACAATCTCAAAGCTTTCTCCAGCAGCAATACCTCTGTCTTTACAACAGAACATCTTTTGGTGAGCAAGGATGAAGAAGTCCCTAAATATTCCTTTCAGCAGAATGTGATTGGGGCTCAGTTGTGATTCATGGCACTAACATGTCACCCTCCATTGTTTCTGGTCCTGTCTTTCTCTGTGCTCCCGCATGGGAAGGAAATAACCAGGGCAGTTACCACCATCCTATTTTTCAATTTTATGCTGCCTAAGCAATATTCATAATGAGCACTATGCTAAATCTCTCAGAGACTGTCACGTTTTTGCTGATGTTTGGGTGCATTTTTATACTTTTGCTCCCTCTAAGTATTGAAAACAAATCCAACAAAATAGAAAGACCAGAGAAATACAACAAATAATTCTTCTTGCCAAGCATGAGTATTTAACACCTGTGTGCTTGGGAAACATTCAAATTGGTTTGCTTTGTACAGTCTGTGAAAATGCTCCAGGGAGCTGAGGGAAGCTCTTAGGGGTTTGTTATTTATGTGTTTATTTTATTTTGAGAATGTTGGCAGTAGGCAAATTAGGTTGAGCTGCAGAGTCTCTGGGTGTCGCCATGAGATTCTATAAGATTGCATTTGTCTGGACATCATATTGGAGTCAGGTTTGGTTTATTAATCTGAAAACTTGTGGCCGGATGGATTCCATTAAAGTAAGACTCTGTATACTTTCATATAACTCATGCTTGTCACACTGATTATATGTCTCAGTGGCTAAAGGTTCACAAATGGTTCATAAATAATTTTATGAATGAAGGCTTGGGGGTGAAAGTTTGTCGTAGCCAGAATGAATGATGGGTGGGAGGTAAAAGAAAAGGAAAGTGAATTCTGGAGTTTTTATTGCCCCTCCCCCCTTATCTTGAGGGAACTGATTTAATGACCTGTGTAGTTTCCCTTTAATTACCTCTGAGATGGTTCTGGAAAACACAACTCAAAATGGAACTTAGTATGATTTATGGCATTATTTTATGAGATGGAATTAAAAATTCAAACCAGTGTAACGTGGAAACTGCCTTTTATTTGATGGCACCTGCTAGTGAGGAACACGATGGTACTTCCCTCATTTGACTGAGTCCAACTCTGACAAGATGTTCCCAGGTCACTGGAGAGCTCTCTGTGTGGAGCTGAACCAACCAACCAACCAACCTTGCCTAGTTCTGAAGTGAGAACCTAGACCATGCCACCCAGTCCGGAGAATCAGTGCAGTTTGGCAACCAGAGACATGACTAAACTTTCTTAAATGTATTGGTTTTATTTGTATACATGTGATGGTTCATGTGTATGCACATAGGTGTTCAGGGTCATGTGCATGTATGTGTGTGTAGAGGCCAGAAATGACATCTTCTCCAATTGCTCTCTGTCTTTGTGAGAAAAAAGGTTTCTCACTGACTCTGGTGCTTACTGATTTGTTAGACTGAATGGCTCCAAGCCCAGCTCTTCCTACATTAGCCTCTGCAGCACTGGGACTCTATATGGTTTTGACATAGGTACTAGGATCTGAACTCAGTTGTTCATGCATGTATAGCAAACATTTTATAGACTGAACTATTGTTCTAGTCATTCAGCTTTCTTTATTAAATAGGATTGACATTTATTTTGTAAATACTAACTACAGTCATACATGAAAAAAATGTCTGATGAACTTGACAATGGAATATGAATGTAAAACATGCTTTAATAGTCTAAAATCTTTAAGGAAACTACTTCAAGGTCTTCTCAGACATCAGTAGCATGAATCAGAACAGTTGGTTCACATTTTCATGGTCTGCCAAGGAGATATACTGAGGTACCAAATACCCTATATTGTAAAAAAACTCTATTAACTTTGTCCACTAGGGTATATCTAAACTCTATGTAGTTCTGGCTTTGTGCACTATATATATATATATATATATATATATATATATATATATATATATATATATATATATATTCTCAGTATGCATGATCTATATAGGTGTGCAGAGAGGTTTTCCACCTCATATTGTATCTAATTTTTCTTATGGTCACTCCTCATCTCCAATAGACTTCCTCTGAAACTTGGTTTGACCTAGATTTTGCCATTCTCAGTGAATCTTAACAACATTCCATTTCCACTCTGGGAACAGTTCTGATGTGGAAGGATCATTTTCTTCTCATTATATCTCTAATTTTTTTTTTCAGCTTAACTGCTTTTAAGTCATCCTTTGTAGACTCACAAAGAAAAATCCTATGTCCTTCTCAAAGACCTCTAACAAAAGGAAGGGGTCTGGAAATTGAAACACTGGCCTTCCTTCTGATGACCACACTGTGTCACTCACTGTCTTTGATGTCACCGTTTCTTACCTATTTCTCACTGCGACAATGCAGTAGAATCTGTTTTAGGATCTATTTTAGAGTTCTTTGCTCTTTACTTTTGCAGCTATTTATCAAAAATACTTCTTGATCTTCAAGCCAAAGATCAGAAAGTGGAGTTTGGTATCCTCCTGACTCAGCCATTTCCCAAGAACTGCAAAAGGCTGAATGGACTTTGTTCCATGGCACATGCCTCTCCTGCAGCTAATAAGCCCCTAGTCTGGCTATTATGGTCAGAAGATACATGTTAGAAACACAACGGAACACATATTGAAATCTGAGTCCTGCAGGTTTATTCTCTCTCTTACTGTATTGTGTGTGTGTGTGTGTGTGTGTGTGTGTGTGTGTGTGTCTGTCTGTCTGTCTGTCTGTCTGTCTGTCTGTCTGTCTATGTCTGAGTATGTGTTAACCCATCTGTGTGCTGTTGTATGAGCTGATGCACACAGAGGGACCAGAGGAGGTCATCTGGTACTCTCCTTATCTCTACCTTGTTCCTTTGAGGCCGAGTCTCATGTTAAACTTGGATCTCTGATTTCCAACTAGGATGGCAGCCAGCAAATCCTAGCCATCTTCCCATCTCCACCAATCTTGGTGCCGGGGTTATAGTCATGTAGGATGTCACCTCCAGCTTTCACATGAGTTCTGGGATCTGGGCCCCAGGCTTCATGTGTGAGCAGTAAGTGCTCTTAGCAGGACAGCCATCTTTCTAGCCCCTTGGTTTACTTCTTGATGTGTAAAGTTGCTATAATCATTTCATGATTGTTTCACACATACTTTGGGTTTAACACTTATTGTCTTATTTGAAAAATCTTATTTTTGACATCAAGAAACACAAGCTATCTTGTTCTTTTCTAATTATAACAATCCAAACAGCCACCTTACCCAGGGGTATGTATCAGATTCCATCCTAGATGCTAAGGATGCAGTAGTAAAGGAAATATGAGAAGGATGATCTAGCTTCTATGGTCCCTGTGAGTGTGTGTGTTTGTGTGTACATGGCTACAGGCATACAAATAAATAAATACAACCACTATGTGAGGTATGCATGTATTATGCAGAGGGGAAAGTGAAATAAGCCATGCAGATAAGGGTCTGGGCTTGGCTTTAAATTGACCTAAGACTTGATGGAAGCTTGTGAACAGATCATTGCCATGCTGATTATGTAAAAAAGTGGTTCCCAACTCCTGGGTCTCCACCCTTTTGGAAACCACATATTAGATATCCTGAATATCAGTGATTTACATACAATTCATAACAGTAGCAAAATTATTTATGAAGTATCAACAAAATAACCTTATGGTTGGGGGTTATCATAAGAGGATCTATATTAAAGGGTTGCAACATTAGGAAGCTTGAAAACCAATGTGATCAGAAAAACTTATATTACTTAGAGTTGGAAATATGGCTGAGGAGGTAGCTTAGTTGGTAAAATGTTTGGCCCTCAATTATGAGAACCTGACTTTGATCCCTAGTACCGACATAAAAAAAAGTCAAGTGTGATGGCCTGCACTTGTAATCCTAGCTCCGGAGAGAAAGACAGACCACTGGGCATACTGGTCATTAGCTTGGCCTAGTTTACTGGGAGAGCTCCAAGTTCAATAAGAGACCTTGTCTAAAACAGAAATGAGGAGGCAGAAAGGAAGAAAGAGAGGGGAGGGGAGGGTGAGAATTACACCTGAAGACAACTCAGAAGACACTTCTGACCACCACACTTGGGTACCCGTGTACACATGCACCTCTTCCACACAACATGTACATACACATAAAATTATAAATGGGAAACACTAATATGGCTTCAAAACATTGTTAATATCTTATTACACCCAAAAGATGATAGATAGTTTTAGGCTGGTTTGTCCATTTTGAATATTATTAACACATTATGCTTCTTAAATGTTTCAAAGGTCAGGTCAAATCTATGCAAAGCAGCCTTTGGAGAATCTCCATTACTGCATGACAGAATTATTTAGCAGAATATAATAAGATCTAGGGATACAAAGATTCAGTTCCTTCTTTCAAGAGCTCTTAATCAATTAGGGACAATGGATTTCATTATGAGTATATAATAAAATCAGTGGTAGACATATGCCCAAGAGCTGCTAAAATTTCAAAGGAGGCATCTCATATACCCATGAGGGAGATAAAGGCTAGGAGAGGCCTCCACGGAGAAAACCATACTTGAGTAGAATTCACAAGGGATGATCCGAGAAGCAGGGGCATTAGGCAGGTGGGACAAGCAGGTGAACTACATGTGACTCATAGCTCTCTCTCTCTCTCTCTCTCTCTCTCTCTCTCTCTCTGTGTGTGTGTGTGTGTGTGTGTGTGTGTGTGTGTGTGTGTGTGTGTGTAGGTGATGATGAAAAATAAGACTGGGTTAGAAGAGAATAAGAAAGGTCTTCTTAGCAGTTTCCCAAGAGACACATCTTTCCTACCGGGTAGACTGAACTCAGTGTGTCAGAGTGTCTCATCTTTCTTGCCTATTTCTTCAGCATATTCATGTCTTAAATTCTGATCACAGCCTGCCACAGCTCAGGAGCCCTGCTTCCTTATAGCTGTCCAGTGTGATCTAGGGGATGTTTGCCATATATAAACCCTTAGGCTATACTCACATTATTTTTGTCACTCTTGATTCTTATCAGTTCAAGCTTCCAAAGGTGTGCATCCATTTTCCTTTCACAGGCCATAAATCTGGAAGAGCAAACTACCATTTCCCCATTCACCATCATATTGTTTTTCATAGGATAGTTGCCCAGTATGTACTTATCTTAAAGGACTTTAATTTCTCCTGCTTTTTAAAA
Source organism: Phyllotis vaccarum (assembly GCA_033318265.1). NCBI lineage: Eukaryota > Metazoa > Chordata > Mammalia > Rodentia > Cricetidae > Phyllotis > Phyllotis vaccarum. The sequence continues at coordinate 26,274,056 of JARWLC010000007.1, forward strand.
ATCTGTGTGCTTTGATTTTCCTTTTAAGTAAGTGCTTACTATGTCTCCTAGACTGCCCGTGAACCCCGGATCCTCCTGATTCTATCTTCCCAATGTTGAGATTATAGGATATTTTACTACTTGAAGGTTGTATTTTTCAATATGGTGGCAGTCACTTATATTGAAATTGATTAAAAGTAAATCAGATGAAAATTTGTTGTCCCATGTCATTGGCCACATTTCAGGGCTTAATAACCCACATGTAGCTAATAACTACTATGTTGAGCAGTATAGAAAGATTTCATCATTCAAGAGTATTCACTTGACCATCAGTAAGTTACAATATATTTTTAAAAGATAGTTCCAGATGAGAAGTGCTTCAGGCCGCTTGGGAATTGCACCTATAAACTGTCAAAAGAGTGCCATTCAATTCTATTAAACACGATGTTAAAGTTATTGATGAAACATTATAATTTGACTCTGGGTAATTTATTTTTATAAGCTTGGCAATACACAGTAGATATTTATTGAAAGAATAAAAATAATAGCATTTTATTGATGTCTACTTGGTACCAGGCATTGTCTAATAACATACTAAAAATACTTCATGTCACAAATTTTTCGATTTAACCTATAGACTGACCCCTAGGAATATATATTGTTGAAGAAGAGGATGTTCCGATCACAAGGGTAAAATAATTTTCTGGGGGAATACAGCCATTTAACAAAGAGCAACATCCCAGTTCAGGACTGCAGAGCACTGTCTGCCTGCAGAATACATTATATAAGTGCACATATATGTGTGCACATAACTTGTCAATATCAGCTGCCCAGGAGAAAAAGGAATGGATATTGTTTTCCATGCCTGCCTCTTTCTATAAAATACACGTCTATGGATTTGGATACATCTTTAAGCTTTCACACACTTTATTTTACCTTCCGTTGCAAAGGTAACTACTGTTTTTTGTTGTTAGTACATACCTCCTTTCCATGCTGGTATGAGTATTTCTTCCAAACAGCATATATTATTTTGAATATATTTTATTTAAAATATAACTCAGTAGCTTCAATTTTCTTATCATTATCTTTTTTTTTTTTTCTGGCACTTATTCCTATGGGTACATTTAGCTTTGGCTCATTTATCTCAACTGTCCTATATTGTCCCTATATGATTATAGAAGTATTGATAGACATTTGAATTGTTCCTGTTTTGTCTATTATGTGCTCTTACTACAGAGGAGTTCTGCACACATGCTTTCTTTAGCATGTCTCTGGCATGTTCATCTTTACAGTCATAGGGAACTTTCATGTCTATGTCCATTTTTCTATGTAGCAGAAAATTCTTTTAAAAGTGCTTAAAACTTGACATTTTCACATTTCTATAGTATTAGGCATCTTCAGGCTTCAGATTTTCCATTTCAATAAGGATGCAATATTTTTGCTCTAATTCTCATTTTCTTGGTGAAGTTGGGAGTATTTTCTAGCAGTGAGGGTACACATTTGTTGCTTCTGAGCCTTGCCCAGCTTTACTTACCGGCCAAGTGTCCACCAGTCAGTTGCTTCACATTGATTTATGGAAATCATCTTTGTTGTGGTTAATCTTTGCTCTTTATGAATATTGAAAATTACTTTAAAAAATTTTTCTTCCTGTTCTTAGGCATTTTAAATTTCAAAGTTCCTCAAATACCTCATTTGCCTTTTGGGGATTGACTTTTAGTGTCTTTCTTAACAACCGATGCTAACCTATCTTCTTCACATTTCATGATGAACCCATGTTTTTTCTAATGCAATGATTTGCAACCTATGGGTCTTGACCCCACAGGGGGTCAAACAACCTTTTAAATAGAGATTACCTAAGACCAATTACGGATCAGATATTTAAATTACAATTTATAATAGTAGCAAAATTACAGTTATGAAGTAGAAATGAAATAATTTTATGCTTGGGGTCACCACAACATGAGGAACTATGTTAAAGTGTTGTCACAGCATTAGGAAGTTTGAAAACCACTGTGCTAATATGGTTTTTAAAACATTGCTTTTTACATTAAGGATCATAGCTGTTTGGGGTTTTATTTCAATGTGTGATGTAAAACAGGTATTCAGTTTCACTTCACACAGATAACTAAATTATTTTGCTTTTGACCATTTCTCTTCTGATTATATAAAAAAGAAATGCTGTCAATCACTGTGTCCTCATATTTGTAGGGAACAGAGCCCCGGGTGCTTCTCTGCTCCTAAATTTTTTATTCACCTCACTATATCACATTATAATTTCTGAAATATGATAATGGACTTATTTGTTCTTGTAAATATTTTTTTGAAATTGCCTTGGGTGTTCTTAATTCTCCTCCTCCTCTTCCTCCTCCTTCTGGCCCTTCCTGCTACGTTTTCAGAATAGCTTAGCAAGTTTCAGTCCTTTCTGTCTATCACCTCAGGGATCAGCTTGTATTGTGCCTTGTCACAGGACTGTCACTTCCTTGGGCGCTTCTGAGATTTGGGGTACTGTCTGGGTTGAAGATGTGATGACCAGTACACTATACTTTCATTCTTAGAACAGAACAAACAGGGAGAGGAAATATTCCTAGAACCTAGGAAAGCCACTTACTCAACCCAACTTGTAAAAGAAACAGACAACCACATCCAAAGTGGGTATTGCTTGGTGTGGTTCAGACCTAAGAGGTCCTGGCTTAGATCTAAGAACTACATTGCGTATCTTCCTGGCTTTAGCAGGAGGAGAAGAGAATGTATCCTTTCCAGTCCAGGTCACTACAGCCAGATGGAAACTTCAAGTTATGGCTCCTTGTTTTCGCATATCACAACCTCACAGCCTTCATAACCCTCCCACATGCTTCCCAGATTCGGAAATGACGAGAGAAGTGTGGGGAGGAACAGCCAGTGTTCTAACCACTTCATCTTTGCAAGTCGGGATTGGCAAAAGGGCTCAGAAAAGACAAAGGAGGGAGAGAGATTTGAATGACTTCACTCTTGAAAAAGTTAGAAGTAGTTACATATAAAACTTCCATTTTATAGCTGTGGTTATCCACCCAAATACAATCTTCTGGCTGTGCACTCAATTTCCTACTCATTAGTGGCTCTCCCCTAGTCAGTGGATATGTTCTAATCATAAATGAATTCTTAATAGCTTCAAACCAAAAGAATTACAGTACAAAGGTCACTGTTTATTTTTTTAAGTGGCTTTTTGTAACCCAATACCAAAGATTCATGATAAGAAAATTCACCCCGTCTGGAACTGGTTGAAAGATGAAAGGGCCAGGTTGACAATGTCACATTAAAGATGTTGAAGTTAAGAGAGGCCCCAGGAGTAGCCCTACACCGGTTACATGTAATCACAGGCCTTTGTTTAAGTAAAATTGGAGCTTAGTCTCTGATAGAGACCAGCATTAGCTGGGGTTTAAGACTGGATGCTCCTATGAAAAAACAAATCAACAAAATGCAAGTAGGATAAAGCTAATTTATTGCCATCTTCAAACTTGCAGCTGCTATAGAGGCTGTGGTAGCATGGAGTCCTCAGCAGGACCAGCTCTGTATAGCTTCTCACTGTGTCATCTGTTAGCACGGGTGTGGATCCCACTGATACAGAAAGAGCATATGCCTTGTTTGTAGGACATTCCAGAAGCCCTACAACTGGTTTCTTCTCTTGGTCAGAGTGTGGTCATGCGACAAATATTCTGCAAGAAAATCTGGGAATCTTGACCCTTGTGGGTAGCCATATTCTCTTGGGGGGAAAAAGTTAAAATGACAGAGATAAAAGAGGTCAAGGTAGAGGTGAGTGGAAGGTTGTGTTCATATAGGGCCCATTGGCTTTGAGGTCCTCATGCTTCAACCATGCCAGAATAAATAACTAGTTGTCCTGTTGTCCCTTTGAGCCCCACAGTGGATGCCTAAGGAATTGGCTGTTCAGGTAGTGCTCCAGTAAAGACTCTCCTCTAAAGAGTCTTTCATTCTGATTTTGAGTAGTCTGTAGAGGAGATAGGATGATACAAGAAGACAGATGTACATGCCACACAAAGCTTGCAAACAAGTGACAGGAAGTTCAAGAAGTAAAGGTGAGACTTCCCAGATAAATGATGCTTCCCACCTGACAGTCATTTGTCACCTCTGATCTATGTGAAGATCTGGTAGATGAGCCAGAGGATCTGGGAAAAACTTCAGGAGTGAATGGGGCATGCCCTAACTCTATTTCAAGGTGTACACATACAAAAATTTCAAAGATAAGAAAATATATGAATAAAACTAAAATATTAATGAGAAGTAAAATTTGACTTTCTTAAGTCTATCTCTGCTGTAGGAAAGCAATATGACCAAGACTTTATATCAAGATCTAGTATTCATCCAGGAAGATTAAAATTTATCTTACTTATTCAATATTGAAATTTAGTTTTCTCAGTTGATTTTTCCTTTTGTTCCTATCAAGAAGGAGAACCCAGTTCCCTCATGCAAATCCAGTTTCACCTTGAGATTCAAGATATTCCCACTGACCATTTCACAATAAAAATCTGCATTTTATATTTAATAACAAAATGCATGTGCACATACACATATCCTTACACACACATTCTCACCCATGAGATCCAGAAATCTGTACTGAAGATTGCAAAAACTTAATAAAGTAGCAAGTACAAAGATTGAAACAAATATTTTTTTTGCTGTATTTAAATAAAACAGAGTTTGAAAACTTGACTTTCAAAGTATCAGACCATAAGAAAGTAGAGGTATTCTTTACTAAGAATTAATAAGGGCTGATAGACATTAAAGCCCGAAGCACTAATACTAAAAGCTTTTATGGTGACATAGCAGCCGGATCACAGAGTAAGGCTAGTAACCTAAAGAAAAATCTGTGCCAGGCATCCAATACAGAGTCCAGGCAGACACAGAACAAACCAAGGGAAACAGATATTAAGAGAAATGATAGTGAGAAAATTTAGTGTTCATATAATTGAAAATTTGGAAGATTATATAGAACAGATCAGAGGAAATATTCCAGTGTGTAATGAGTCGACAGTGTTCTTGCAATGCTGAAGGACACTGATGACAGATGGAGGACGTCTATGGTGTGCTAAGAAGAAAAACTGAAAGAAGCTCATGTTTGGACATTGGAAATTCAAACAAAGGGAGGAAAGAGCAGCTAATAAGAGAGATCAAATGGTGAAGAGGAAGGGATTATTGTAGAGGTCCTCCACCTTCCCAGTGCCAAGACCCTTTAATACAGCTCCTCATGTTGTGGCGACCTCACCTCAACTATAAAATTATTTCTTTGATGCTTCATAACTGAAATTTTGATGCTGTTATGAATTATAATGTAAACATCTGATATTCAGGATTTGATATCAGACCCCTGTGAAAAGGTCATTCAACCCCCAAAGGACTTGTGACCCACAGGTTAAGAACCGCTGGATTAGATGCAAGCTGACATCTCCATGACAGAAAAATATAACAAGAGTCCCTCATAGCCCAGAACTCTATGTCCAGTAAAGCCATCCTTACAAACACTAGAGTAAAATTAGGATAGTCTAAATAAGCCTCACAGAGAAAGAATCATTGAAAAGGAATGTTAGGTGGCATATACCACAAATGGGGAAGGCTCAGTGATAGAGAGTCAGAAACACAGAAATGGACAGGGACAACAAGTATTGAGAAAGTTCTGTGCAACTAACCTGCACTGTTTGTTCAAGCAGCAGATAATACAGTATTTTATTTTTCTGGGTGAAAGAATTTTAGAACAAAACTTATTTGAATGTAATAGTTGGTAAATCAAAAGCAGCAAGTCAACTTTTAATTTCAGTAAAAGAATAAATACGTGAATACCCTCTATATATGGCTATGTTTTGTTCTTTAAGATTTATTTTGTTTTTATGTGTGTGTGTGTGTGTGTGTGTGTGTGTGTGTGTGTGTGTGTGCGCACATGTGTGTAGGTACCCACAGAGGCCAGAAGAGAATATCATATTCCCTTGAGTTAAAGTTGTAGGTGCTTTAAGAGTGTCTGACATGGTGGTGCTCAGAGCCAAACCCCAGTTCTCTGAAAGAATAGAACATGTCTTAACCACCAAGATGTCATTTCAACTCCGAATAATGGTGTGTCACAGAATGAAAGAGAAGGAGGAAAGAATGGGTGTACACACACACACACACACACACACTCAGGATAGATTCTTAGTTCTCAAGGCGACCTGATTACGAGAGTTCATAGAGATGTCAAACTTGCAAATAATCATGTCCCTTTTACAGAATGGTTCAGTTCGTGCATGTGACCTGCACACATGCCCAGATGAGACTGTGTAGTTGGATTATAGTATGTAATACAATAAATAGCTATTCCACTGCATTAAGAATTATAGAAAGACATTATCTTCACATGTTCAGTGCAGGCATAATATTTTCTTCAAGATTTTTATCCACTGTAGGTTGTAACCACAGCTATAGAGCCAGTAGATAACAAGAGTTGACTATGTGTATATGAGTGCACACATGCCCTCATGCACAAATGTGCATACAGTCAGAGGTGGACAATATATTACTTGGAGATTCATCTATGTGGCATTATTATTGCACCAGAGAGTCTATAACTTAGGACAGAAGTTTCCATTATTAAGTAGTAGAAAATATGCTCTATGTGGGAGAGATGGATTTTACTAATCTATGTGGTGAGCTCATGAATTCAACATTATTATTATTACTTAAAATACAAAGGCATTCTCTATCCGCTTTTCTGTGCTAATGATTCTTGTAGGCTCTGGGTCTCCTGGTTTGGTTCTGTTCCTCCACAATCCTTAACAAGTGATTATCATTTCTCGAAGCTCTTGGTCCCTAATCTGTAATAATGCTTGAAGGTTTCAGTTTTCTCTGTGTACATCATCTTTATACAGTCTTGAACTATTTTCTCAGGAGTCATTGAGAGTCCCTGAACTTTGAACTAGAGTTGCTGGGTGTGGAGAAAAAGTGTTCTCTATTCTTGGTAGTTTTAGAATCCATAATTTTGTACAGTAAGTAACACAATAAAAAATAGAAACACAGTCTAGAGAAAGACATTCAGGAACCAAGATAAAGTTACCAAAATATTAGAAGCAGACATAGTTAAAGGTAAAAGTGATTGTTTAAATTTGTTCTATGAAGAATAGAATGCTTATATTTGTTGATAAAATTTGTGCGTCTTACAAACGGCAGTAGAAGAAAAAAATAAAATCACATTTCTCATGAGTGAGCAAAATAAACAACACGTTTGAGGAAAATAAAGACAATTAATAAAATCTGGCATTTTCATCTGATTTTGGATCCCTGGTTAAACAGAACAATGTGAGTACTGTAAATATCCCACATATGTAAACACCACCATCACGTCTCTATTAATCACGTAGTACAACAATTGATATTCTCAATTAAAACCCTTAATTTGCCTGCTACAGAGCCTGCAGTCCCTGGAGTAATTACTCTCTTATTTTTCTAGATAACTTATTTAGGGGGAAATAAAATAATGAAATGATCTTAAAATGAAGAGGCCTGAAAATAGCACTCTCATTTAAATTACAATACTAAACATGCATTGAAGGCTCTTCCCTCTGCAATAATGCAGCTGTTTTCCTGAGGGTGTTCTCATAAGTTTGGAAAGAAAAAAAATTGTTATGAGCCTCCCTTAACCCCAAGGAAAGCAGCTGTGTTTTTAATAAACTGGCCTGAAGTTTCAACACTTTAAGCTATAGAGAAATTTACATGGGAATTTTCTGCATTATATATCCATGAGCAATATATTTTCAACTGTAGCAACACACCCTGCTTTTCCTTTACACAGCAAAGCAACCAGGCAGCAGAAGAGCATTGTGGAATTGCAAACCTGACCTTCTGTGGAAGACTGCCCCAAGCAGCAGGCATCCATTGCCTCTGACCTACTCAAACGCACCAGGGAAATCAGCAAGCAGTGAGAAGATGCTCAGAAGAATTCATCATTAGACATTCCATGTCTTTGGTGGCAGGGCTATGCCATAAAATGGTAGCATGACCAAAGATGTCAGACATTGACCAGGCTTGAATGATTAAAGAGCTTGATGCTGACATTCTGAAATACTCTTAGTTCACAGGCTGTGCTAACCATCCTGCCTCCTTGCCTTTCCTCTCAGTGGCTGTGTCTTACATAAGTAAAAAATCTTAGCACCTGATGCATATTTCAAGGTTTCCTTTTACGTTCTCAAAAAGTGGCCTGGGTTGTATCCACTCATTGCATTACAGCACACACTAACTACTTTTCGCTGTGTTTTACAATGGAGTGCCTTTGCTTTCTAGGTAGACTCCTTTCTTACAGGTGCATCTGTTGCTGCTGAGCAGCCAGCCTCCTGGGCTCTTCTTTCAGGCAGAGCCATTGTTCTTTGTCAGATTTTGTCTCCATCAAGGTAATGCACACCGATTCAAGGCTTGTTTTTCCCTTTGTGCCCCATCCATTCTGCTAGCCTTTTCTAATTCCCATTGCTTCTGTGCTATGCTCAGAGCAACAGTCAACTTTCTCCTTCAGTGAGCAGCCTCTGTCTTAAGTGCACTATTGGATGGTGATTTTTAACGTTTGCTTGTTTTATGGGGAGGATGGCGTCACTATAATAAACATTCTTCAACCGAATTCATTTAACACCTTCATTTGGGAGTCCTGCTGAAGTTCAAGTGTCTGGGTTTTCTAAATAAAGAGTTCAGACAGACTGACAAGGAAACCGGTAACTAACCATCATAGAATGAGCCAATTGCATGGTAGGCCTTGAGCTATATTTTAGAGGGACCCTGGCAGTTTATTCCTGAGGAGGGATGATAGTAGAGTCAAGTGGATGGTTTCAGTCATTTCCGCCTGTGTTAGTGTGCTCTCACGGGTGAGTGCTAATGTCCTTCCCAAAGTCATGAAACTAGTCAATGACAGAGGCAGAATTCAGGTTCTAACGCATTTTATCTCCCCATACCTGTAGACAATCCTTCTCTTTCCTTTATCAACCCTATCTCCTACTACAGAGTCCCAAAACCAATATGGAAATCTATGTTTGTTTATGTATTAAAGAAGAATTTTCACCTACAAATATGATAGAAATTAAGTTGACTTGACTAGCTTTTCATGTCCAATTGTCTCCATGACTTCCTGTTCACGGGAGCTGTAGAAATGCAGAGTCTCATCATCAGGGCAGCCTTTTCTGTCTAATGAAGGTATCCTCAAGCAAAGGTACCCCCTGGCCTGCTGTTACCAGGCATGGCCAGGGGGACTGTCCCCACTGGATACTCTGCAAGTCATTCAGCTTTGGGAGATATGTGGCTTCAATTGCATCTTCCCGAATTCACATCCTGAATTGTTAACCCCTAATTTGAGAATACTGCTTTAGTATTATCATATTCAGATATGGCCAGTCAGTGGGGATCAAATTTAGTGGAGGTAAAGCTTTCCCAGTGGGAACAATTTTCTGTTTTAAGTGAGAGTTTTAGAAATCTTTAGCAGGGAGAATATTAGTGTGATACTGAAAGCAGAGACCTACAGGCCAGTAATAGAAAATATGGCTGCAACCACAGGAAGCTAAAAGACAACAGGGAACATAGCCTCTCTCGCAGCCCTCAGAAGACAATAAACATATGGAATAGCACCTTGATCTAGGACTTCTAGCTTCTAGGATGTTGAGGCAATAATTCCTTCTGTTAAAAGTTGCATTGTATGGTACTTTGTCAATTAGTCCTGCCAAAGTAGTGGGGCAGCAGGCAGGATAGAGAAAGTAGGAAAACAGAAAGGGGGGGGGAGTAAGTTGGGGGGACTAGAATGAGAAGAGAAAAGAGAGGGATGGAGGAGAATTACAAAGGTCATCTGTCATATTTTCCTCCCGCTGTGATGTTGTTTATGAGGCATGCTGCTGTTCTTCTAGAACATGTTACTCTTCTTCAAATTTAGTTTCCTCGTTACCATCAGGATAATGTTTGGTTCCAATGACAGAGCAAATTGGCAATTGATCAAACTGGGTGACACCCACATGACATGTTCTTTAGGTTACCCAAAGTCAAGGTCGTGCACAACAAAGCTCAGCTTTACCTACATCTTATTCTTTCGTAGTGTGCAGCTGGGAATAGCAGAAACCCTTGCTTGGCCAACAGTCCTCAGTTCCTGTCCCAAATGTGCCACTAAAAAAGAGTAACTTCTTACAGGATGGTCATCATAGCATGGTCCTGGTAGGAGAGAGGTACATTTCAATGAGTGGCTCTTTTCAGAGCAAAAGCCCATAGCTACTTATGTAGCTGATGTGTAGACGTGTGCGTGTGCATATGTGCACACACGTGCGTGCGTGCGTGTGTGTGTGTGTGTGTGTGTGTGTGTGTGTGTGTGTGTGTGCGTTCACGTATGTACACACATGTATATTTAGGGACCTGAAATGTAACTACCTTAAACATGTTTTTTAGGTGAATGGATGGATGGATAATGGATGTTGTGGTACCTAATAGTGACCAAGGGCACTGACCTGACGTAAAATTAGTTTCATAAAGACAAGGTCACAAAAACTCAACACAGTTTTGTTACTGTCTTAAACTCTTCCTGCCTTCCTTATCACCATTTTTTGAGAAGTACAGCTTGTTTCCCACAGAGCATGTTGATTTAACGTTCATGGGATTGTTTCTAGTGTCAATCATGCTTAGGCAAGAAGGACTCTGTGAACACAATTGAATAAGTCTCACTTCAGAGACAAAAAACTTCCTTCTCGTTCTGGAAAAATGACACTATAGAAAAATAATCTTTGCAAATTACATTACATTTTTTAAATCAATCACCATCTTGTAATTAATTAATGAATGAATTAGCAGAAAACAAGCATCATGTATTACCTCAGTGTTCAGGGTGTGGAATGATATGTAGACCCATTTTTCTCTTTTCAGGTGCACATTACAAGCATTGCCAACACATTTCCAACTCATCTGTGGTAAGTATTACCTATTTTGTTCCTTGTGCTTCTAAAATGTCCCAATACTAACTGGCCCTGAGGGTGTATTTAGCAGTTATGACACTTCAGACTAGACAGTGAGATGTTTTTTGTAGCTTACTGACTTCCAGCTTGTGATAATGTTCCTGTAGGTGCCACACCTATGTCTTCTGGCTGGTGTAAGAAATGATTCAGAATGCAGAACTAAAGATATTCTTTTTGAATTCCTCTATATCAGAGAGTAAGTTATTCTATGCCTTTAAGCTGCCTCAAATCAGTTCAAGGTAGGGGGAGTCTCTTTATCATTCTGGGAAAGGCACAGACTTAATATCACCTCATTCAGGGATGTGATCCTTGTGGACATACATTTGTTAAAATATCTGCCCTTCCCTTGCGTTATGTTAAGGTAACGAGTATACCCTGTTTGGTAGAAGATGGCATGGATGGGGGGGGGTCCATGCCATGTGGGCACAGTGAAAGGCTGCCTGGGTCCATGTGGAGAGACTTTATTTTTATGGAGAAAAAGAGAAGAGGGAGAGAGCGAGGGAAGGAAAGGAGAGAAAGGGGGTTTGGGGTTAGGTGCATACTCTGGAGTGGAGGCCAGAAGGACAGATGAAAAGGGAGGAGTCGAATGGAGCCTGATGTCAGGACTCATGGTGGGGGCGGGGCTCATTGCCATTGACCACGTGTGGCTTCAGGGGCTGGGTCAGAATCCTAACACCTTGCCAGGGTCAAGGCAGCAAAGCATTATATGGGGCTCTCTATGCTTGGAAAATTTCTTTTAAATTTCCCTCATAGAGTCCAGGTCTAGCTCTTCTATTACCCAGACTTCATTCAGCTTTAACCCTACGAGATGCTGAGCACATCCATGCTTCTGCATAAACTATTACTTTATGTAATATTTGGGGCATTTACAAGAAGTATTGTTTCTAGCTTATATGGAATTCAAGTTTAACTTGTTATTGCTGCTAGTTACATGTATTTTTCTTTCAGTTTTTAAAAAAGATATTGGGGGGCAGGTACATACCACCGTGCATGTGATTAGGTCAGAAGACAGCTTATAGAAGCCAATCATCTCTGACAAACATGGAGACTTGGGGATCAAGTCCTCATGATTGCGAGTAAATGACTTTACCTGGAGAATCATCTTAGTAATCACTGGTTACATGTAACCTTCAAAAATAATGTACTTCTACACCCCCCCCCAAAAAAACTAACATCAATGCAAGTTTATTTGTGGCAACAATGTTTAGAATATTTTAATTTTTAAAATAAAAGTAACAAAATAAAAATAGCTGAGAAGTAGATAATAAGTTTAATCTACTATTTTTGTTGTTTCTTGAGGCAAGATTGTATGTAGCATAGGCTTGCTATATACCCAAAGTTTTTTTTGAAGACCTATCCCTACTCTGCCATATTCCAAGTGCTGCGATTATCGACGTATATCAGCATGCCTTGCTGGTTTAAGTTATTTTTGAAGTTTTAGGGTTTCTTAAATCTTAAGACAGTAAATAATCTTTGAGAATAGCACGTCCTCTGAATGACAGACTCTTCTCTGCATAGGAAAACATGGTTGTCAGCAGGAGTTTTGTGAAGGCAAGATTGCCTTATTTGTATCTCAACTTCAATAAAAGAAGTTGTAAATAATTTACCAACATCACTATGTGTGTGTACATGTTCTTACCTCAAGTTACTGTTAGAAATAGTATTTACTTTCAGAAAATGGAGCTGTTTGACTATTCTGTCCAGCTGCATTCTCCCCCAAAGAGCAAAGCCCTTCATTCTTGTGGAAGAGAGATGTGAACTGCACTCCCTTGGAAGTTGAGCTGACAAAATGGGAGAAGTGTCATAGCTGTGCACAACAACTCTCTGTGCTCTGCAACAAACGTGCAGCCCAGAGGACCACCTGGAGGCCCACTGAGAAGTGCTGTGCTGTGATGGTAAGTGGAAGTCTTGAGTTTACAAACAACTATTTCCATCTATGTAGTTATTTCCTTAAGGTTATTATCATGTCATGGATGAATGCCATAGATGAAAGTGATAAAGGAAAAAAATATAAAGAAATTGAAATGGCCCCATTGTCAGGAAATTTAGAATGCAGTGAATAAGGTTCAAGAATTGTCAAGAATAAAGATTTACACAGAAGGAAAAACAAGCTTAGAGATTCTCTCCATTTCTGTTCTGCTGTCTGAGCCTGCAAAGTACATTGTTCTAAACAAAACTACAGGATGTGGGGAAGAAAATTTAAATGAGCTCTGTGACAAACCAGAGACAGTGTTTGTGCTTCCCACTAGCTGTGACACATTGCTGAAAGACATCAGGTGTAGAGTATGTCAGGCCTGACTGTGGGGATGCTATCCTGGCTGGAACACAGTGGCTGGCTCTGGAGACAAGAGCCATTATAATGATGCTACAGATTTAGTTAAGATACCAAGCACACTCCCTCATGCTTTAGGAGATCTCCGAATGTAAAGTATATCAAGCCCAAAGTCTCAAAGCTAGCAAATTCATTCATTCTTAGATTAATAAAATGAAATCATCGGCAATATCAAATATGATGGAATAAAAAAACTTTCATTCAACTTTTAAAAGATTCCAGATGGCTTGATATATTTCCAAAAATAAACATAGCCTATACTTTTATTAAATAAAAACAGCTAATTATTTTTCTAGGTGTAGAAGCAAATACTGATTAAAAAATAAGCCATTTAGGTTTATCCATTAAACTTATCTAGAATCATAGATATTATAAAATATTTTTTGATATAGATATTTATCTTATTCTCTTCTTTAAGTTTTGACAATGGCTTTGCCTACTTACACATATGAGCTGAAGTGCTTATCTTACTGCAAAGAACTTGTATTCTAAATACCCAAGGGTTACAGCATATGCTAATGATCTGGCCGTAATTTCTTCTTCTCCTCTGTTATATGCGGATGAACAGTAAACTGAAGATCCCAGATTTGCTTATCTAGCTTCAGCTTCTTTCTTTTAGTCTGCCAGTTATGCTTTCTCTGTTTATAATGCACCCCAGAACTCAAAATAAACTGTATGAAATATTTTCAAGTGGTAAGAAATGACACTTATCTTCTGTATCCAATATAGAAATGAGAGAAAAATATCTGGAAAACTCTATTAAGGACTGAATCTGTAGATAGCAAGATTCCTCAACTTGGAGCCCATACCCCAAGATACTTGGGTGACCAAGAACCAGAGAGTAGATAGTCCAGGGACATAGGGCACAACAAAATATTATTGGTCTTAAAAAATAAAAACGACAAACAGAATCCATAGTAATAAAACAACTTTTAATGAAAATCTGCTATTTTCACAGATCATTGTCTTATTCAGCCATCATCAAACAAGCTTTCTCCTACAGAAGATGGGAACAAATACAGAGATCCACAATCAGACAGTGTACAGAGAAAGCCCTTGGAAAAGTGATGGCTAAGCTGGGGGGGAGGGGTTATGTCACCATAAAATTCCTCCCCTCAGACCTCAGGGAACCCTGAATAGGAGGAGGCAGAAATAAGAGTTCAAAAGCCAGGGGAGATGACAGACACCAAGGAAACGCGTCCTTCTAAGTGAACATGAGCAAAGCTCATGAACTCACAGAGACAAGGCAATTGCACAGAGCCTGTAAAGGGGTCTGCACAGGTCCTCTGTGTATGCATTATCGCTTTCAGTTTTGTGCTTTTATGGGGTTTCTGAGTGTGTGAACTACTGAATCTCTGATTTTGTTTATTCCCTTGGACTCGACCTTTTGTTAATCTTGTTTAACTTTGATGTGATAGTTTGGTTTTATCTTATTATAATTTTTATAGTTTATCATTATCTCTTGGAAGCCTGCTTATTTTTTTTTTTCTAATGAGATATAGAAAGGGATTGTGTCGGGATAGGAGGGGAGGTGGAGAGGGAGGGGAAATAAAAAGCAGGATATATTATATGAGACAAGAATATTTTCAATACAAAGAAAAAAGTAAAAAAAAGAGCAGAATAACATGATTTCAAGCATTATGCCCTCATTTTTGACACCATGTTGTTGTAAAATAATAATTGTTTTCGCAACCATGGAACTGAGAAAATGGTTGAGTTTATTTAGTATCCTGACAAAGTTTCCCTAAAAATTGGGTTTGCATTGTTCTGTCCTTACCATGGTCTGTGTAAAATTTTATTTCTAAGAATAATTTTATTATCTTGTAATGATTTAGTATTATACCAATGAATTTCTAAGAATAATTTTATTATCCTGTTATGATTTAGTATTATAACAATGAATGGTTTTGTTCGGGCTTTTCTGAGTTTCTGGACTGAGCCTATGTGATGGTTAGTTGTCTACCAAAGTGGCTAGAATATAATCTATTTAGCTAATAGTAGCCTAGGCATTGCTCTCAAGGCATTGTGCAAACGTGGTTAATATCCAGTCAGTTGTCTAAGTAAAGAACATTGCACTTGGTAGTGCTGGTGGATTTCATCAATGAGGTCAAGGCCTAAGGAGCAAAACCTAATTTTTCTAAAGAAATTCTGCCTCAAATCTTCTGGAGTCTCCAGCATGACAGTTTGCCATGTCAATTTCGGACTAAAGACTGTAATACTGTCTCTTCTCTTTGTTTCTGGCCTGCCGTGTTATGCTATATAGTGTAGTTTAGAATTGTTTGTTATATTAGTGTTCTCTCTTTTTATATATATTTGTTTATATATATATATATATATATATATATATATATATAATATGGTAGGTAGGTAGACATACAGTGATAGGTTAATCATGAGGGATTGGCTTATGTGATTAGAGAAGTAGAGAATATTGCGAGCTGCATCTTGCAAGCTGAAAACCTAGTAAATAGATGAGTGCATTTCTAGCAGGCATTCAGAAGTCTTAGAACCAAAGGAATATAAATGCTTGTAACTCAAGGCCTAGGGCCAAGAGTGATAGCTAAAGAGTAGATGAATGAAAAGCAGAGAACAAATTTGCCTTCAGTAAATTATAGTTCCCAACTCAAAAAGGAAGGAAGAAGAAAAGAAAGGAAAGAAAAAGAAAAAAAAAAAAACCAAACTTGGGAGATTTTGATTAGAGGTTCTATCCAACATTTAAGGAAACAGTTGCACTTTTCCTATACAACATTTTCTAAATATTAGTAGAAAGAATGCATCATGATATCACATAACAGCCATATAATTAAATTCCACATATTGTCCCATCAAAAATAAAAATTTCTAATTCAATTCAAAGAATATATTAAAATGCATCATAGAGCTCAGTTCAGAATGCAATCACATTTGATACAAGAAAATCCAATGTATATTTACCTCCAAACTGGTGATCTTAGAAGATGATGTTACCAAATTCAAAGACAGTAAGATACAGTGATGAAAGATGCACAGAGACCGCATTGTGACAAATGAGTAGGTCATAAATAGACTCATTAGCATGTACTGGTTTGTGATGGACTGGTAAGAAGCTGATTCCAAAGAGGAAAGTGAGCCCTTTAATAATTAATACTGAAACAAACAAATACTAATAAAGATAACAAGACACATGCTCTCCCCCAAGGCTTCTACAAACCAAACTCCAGAGAGTTCTCGGCCTAAAAGTAAAACTTTAAAAATTAAAACATCTGAAACAAAACAGGAGAAAACTTACGTGATCTTGGGTTTGAGAAGGGATTTTTTTGTTTTGTACGTTGTTTTTAAACAACAGGAAAACAGATCCATAAAACAAGACAAATTGGGTCTGTAAAAATTAAAAATTTACTCCCAGTGAAAGACCAGTTTTTTTTTTTTTTTAAAAAAAAAAAAAAAGCACAGACTGGGGCAAATATTTATAAATCCAAATCTGGTAAAGTACCTGTAACTAGATATAAAGAGAATTTAAACTACATCAGTAAAGAAATAAATCAGGCATGGCCTTGCATGAATGTAATCTTAGCTCTTCAAAAATAGAGTCAGGGGAATCAAGAGACTGAGTATGATGACTACATGAAACCCTTTCTCAAAATAAAATAAAATAAAATAAAATAATATAATATAAAATAAAATAAAATAAAATAAAATATAAAATCCATTTGTACTAACAAATAAAATACAAAACAAAAAAAGTATTATCAACAAAAAAAAAGATCTGGAATACTACCATTAAAAAAAACAAATGAACTAAAGACTTAAGATTTAGCATTTCACCAAAAAATTATATCTATGACAAAAATCCATTAAAAATAGTTAGCATATTTGTTCTATGTAAACTATGTTACAAAAAGTATAAAGACTTAGAATATTTTACATGGGAGTACTGCTTTTGAGTACTTGTGGTGGACCTTGAATGAGGAAATGTCTGTTTAATAGTTTTATTTCTCAGCACTCAGCACACACACCCTGCAAAAATAATGGGCAGTCATTGTGAATCCACTAGAAATATTTTTTATTGAGAAATTACTATAATCCTCATCAATTGTCATAATGTGATTTTTGTTAATCTTTCAAATATGCTAGACTCACTTTAATTAACATAGTAGTTAATTTATTATTTATTAAGTTATTTATTAAAGATATTTTCAAGGATGAGTCTTATTGGTAGTCTGCATGCTTATCCTTCAGTCTAGTCTTAAGCACACCTAGGAATTATTTTTGATGAGTTCACCAAGTCCCAATCTTTTGCAAAGCAATTCCAATGAATTTACTTGCTGAATCATTGGGATTGCCTTGTTCACTAGCAACACAATTATAAATTTGTTGAAGTGAACAGAAATATATCAAAATTAATCGAAATGGCAATGGAAATAAGAACAAGCTAGAACATGTGAATGACCAGATTAAATCTCTTGAGCAATGTTTTCCATGGGTCACGGATGAAATATGTTGTTTAATACGTGGGACCCTATTTTCTTCTGGCCTCCTTCAGTTATCAAGGGTGGGTCACAGATGAAATACATTTATTATGGGGACCCCACTCTCTTCTGGCCTCCTTCAATTACCAAAAGCAAATGAGCCCTTTGAACTTCCCAGCGTTTATTTTCCTTCTAAGTACAGTGCTTATTACAAATAACATCAGTAGAACTGACTTTTAAAGGTATGTGTATTTGTATGTATGTATGTTGGTGCATACATACCATGGTCCATATGAGGTGATCCATATGAGGTGATCAGAGGACAAGTTTTGCTAGTCTGATCTCCCCTTTCACTTGTTTGAGGCTTTTGTCATACTGTGCACTCCAGGCTAGCATTTTTTGAGCTCCTACATAATTTTCTTCCTTGCTTCCTAATTCATGATAGGAATTTGGGATTATAGAAATGTGGCACCATATCTGTCTCATTACATGGGCTTTGGGGATTGAACCCAGGCCCTCAGGCTTACAAGTTGTGTACTTAACCGTGAAGCCATCTTGCCAAACCGAAACTAATTTGCATCTGTTCTCTTAGGAGACTTTCTCTTTTAAAGGAAAACATACCAATTTATAGTTAGCTTGTTCTGGGACAGCCAGCTTTCTGATCTCCATCAGGACACTGTGCATCTGGAACCCAGCTCCTTCTGTCTGCAGTATATTGATGTGTATCTATACATTTATGTGTGTGGATGCCTGTGTACACAGATGTAAACAAGGCCAGAGGCCAGCCTCAGCTGTCATTCCTTGAACTCGCACACTCTGTCTACCTTGATTTATTGGGCTATGGAGCATGGTAAGGATCTCTCACCGACGTAGTACTAGCCAAGCAAGCTAGGCTTTCTGGTTTCTTAGCCAAAAGTGTCCATTTGCTTTTGCCTCCCCAGCACAAAGTATGTACCACTAAATATGATTTTTTTAATATGAGATATAAAGCATAAATGAATAGAAGAAATGTTGGGTTATGACATAATTGCTTTGAGAGGTGAGTAAAGAAGCTTGGATTTGAGTAGAAAAATGGGATAAAGTGGGGAAGCAGAGGCAGGCGTATCCTTTAAGCTCATTAGTCAATTGACCTTGGCTATTTGTTGAATACAAGATCAGTGAGAGGTCCTGGCTACCCTCCCCATTCCCAAAATAAGTGAAACAGAGTAGATGGTGCTTGAGTGACCAAGGGAATGGATCAACCAGATGGTCTGAACTTGATCCCTAGAATCCATGTAATGGTGGAGAGAGTCAAGTTCACAAAATTGACATCCACATGTATGTGGTGTGGTGTCATATAGCTGCCCCCATTCATAACATACACACACACACACACACACACACACACACACACACACACACACACAGAGACACCCCTCAAATAAGCAAAATAAAGTTGGCACCCTAAAAAAAGAAAGAAAAATCATTCCTCTATCTGAAAACATGATAAACACGGTACAGAAGGCACACTTCAGTTAACCTATCAGCTCATGAACTTGACTCATTTGAGGATGCCTTCAACAAAGGGATTTGAAGCTCCTTTTTCACCTAGAGCTCAGGAGACTTAGTACTTTTTTCTATGATGCACAAAGATTCCGGGCATCAGGTGGAGTGTACAGTCTCTACTTCTTTCACATTTTTGGCTCTATTTGTCACTTTTAAAAATCGTATTTCTTCTCATCATTCTGATAAATGTCATGCTTTTCCATCCATGTGATTGCTGTCAGTAGGCATATCGTATTTAGTGAGGTTTCTGCTTGTTTAGAAGGCTATTGTTGAATAAAAGTTTTACATAATTCTCAACTTTAGTCACTTGCATTTACACGTACACAAAGTAAAACAGTTATTTTCTTTCTTTACGTGTTTATTTTGCTTTGTTGGATTTGTTTCTTTCTTTTGAGGCAGTGTCTTACTTTGTAGCTCAGGCTAGTCCCATCCTCTTCTGCCTCTGTCTTCCAAATGCTGGGTTTACAGGTTTAAGCCACCATGACTTTATCTTTTTATTATTATTATTTTTAGATAATATGCTTGGGCCTAGTAATTGGTTTAAAGTAATTATTATTTAATGTAAAAATTAGCACTTCAGATTCAAAATGTTTAGGTTTCCCAGGGAGGGGGGAATAAACAGTTTTCTTCTACCTATTGGCTGCTTTGGCACCCATGTTTAAAATGGCTTGAATTCTGGACTCTGCCTGTTCTGGTGCTAATACTCATTTAACTTCTATAGATATATAAGCAGGATTTATGTCAGGTAGGCCAAGCCCTTTGTCCATTTTACATTCTTTATACTTAAATCTTTATAGTTTATCTCTTAAAATCAGTTTGTTTTGTGACTATTAATTTTTCTTATTTTGAGAATTGTATGTGTGCACACAATATATTGGAATCATATTTACCCTGTCACATGCTCATCTCTCTCACCTCTTCTACTCATGTGGTTCTTCTTCCCAATTGTCCTCCTCCTACCTTTGAGTCTTTCAGTGTGTGCTGGTCTTACACATGTGACTCCAGATGCTGTGTGCTGGTGACTGCAGCAGCTGTGTTATATCTCATAGGCAACACTTCGTGATGCCCATCTCTATTCCCCAACTTTTACATTCTCTCCTTCTGCTTACGGATGTTCCCTGATATTGAAGGGGTGATATAATGTCCATTTATCACTGAACACTGATTAACCACCACTTCCTTTTTAGATTAGTTTGAGAAAAAGTGACTACAACAATATTGTGCTCTATAGTTTATAAATATAATTCTATTTGATTTTTCATTTGGGGCGGGGATAATATTCCCCTATACAAATCTACATATTTTGTCACATTTATCCCCAAATGCTTTTCACTTCAAATTTGTTCCCAGTAGCATTCTTTTAAATGCCATTTTCTGCTGCTGGAAGCTGGTGTACAGGTTGAAGTTCAATTGAACTTCTGTCCTTTGATAAATATAAAGATCACTTGTTAGTTAAACAATTTAAAAAGATTGTTCAGGGTTCCTATGTCAATAATCAAAATGCCTGTAAGTAAAAGCAGGGTTTATTCTTTCTTTCCAATGTTTTGCCTTTGTGTTAAATTCTTTCTTTGAAAATGTTTTAATTTTGATTTTCTTTGTATGAGTGTTTTGCCTGCATGCATAGCTGTATATCACATGTGTTCAGTGCCTATGGAAACCAAAAGAAGGCAATGAATGGATCCTCTGTAACTGGAGTTGTAGATGGGTATGAGTTACCATGTGTGTGCTTGGGATTGAACCCAGGTCTTCTTGAAGAGCAGCCAGTGCTCTAACCACTGAGCAATTTCCCCCATCCTCGATTTAAATCCTTTAATATAGTTTTAATGGAAACGATGATCCTAACCTTTTTTATATTTAGAACCAAGTACTTAATTAACTCTTCCCCCCTTTTAAAAAGCAGAACACACTTTCAGTATTTTCTTAGTTCAATTTATCTTCACTTTTAGGGAAAATCGTTGTAAATTCAGTCTCAGTGTAGGGATATACACATGATGTTAGTGTAAATGATGGTGTCTTATTATGCTTTGAAAGTCATGGTTTCTTGTAGTTGGTCTATTGTATAACATTACTTCCCTGTATGCAACATATTTTCCATTCTTCAATATTTGCATATATACACAAATAAACACACACACACATACTCACATATTAATTTAGCATTTTCAGTGTGTGATTATTTTCCTAACTAGGGTTTATAATTTTATGCTTCCTTGTGTGCTTTTATTTATTAACTTCTGGACCTTTTAAAAATACCTATGATATATTACCATAATTGTGAATGTGCTTTCCCCAGAGTATTACATTTTATTTTCTCAGGCTGATAATTTGCTGTTTGATAAACTTGATCCCTTCAAGAATGAAATTTATTCAATCTTATTGGATTCTGGACACATTCACACAAGGCATTACATGTAACAGGCCACCATCCATTAAAGAAAATTTTATAAATGGTGATTTGCCTTTATAATTATTAGTTTGGGTCTTCCTAAGCCCTTACTTGAATCAGGGTATTATTTTTCTTCTTTAAGTTTGCTTTCCTGGGGTTTTGGCTGACTAATAATTGTCTTTATCAGGCCTCTTCACAGGTAAAATTATGAAGAATTGCAGTATTATGTCTGCTTAAAAATCTCCATTCCTTTCTCTGCCCCAATAGGTTCTGTAGAGTCTTGCATATTGCATGCCTCACTTAGCATTTGGCCAAAAGTAAGAGTAGCTCTACTCGGAGTGTGTTCTTCACACAGCATTTCCTTCCCTTAACCCACCCCATAAATTTTAACTGCTTCAGTGGTCTTGAAAGTCTGATCTTGGCTTTCAGTGAGCAGTGGTATGGCTGCTACCTGCTTGGCTGTACAGTATCAAGGGTTGGATGTTATCCCAGGTAGAAAGCTTGGATGAATGTGGTGTGAACCTTCTGTATACATTTTTTCTTCAAGATCCTGGACCTGAAGTGTTATAGTAAGGTTTCTGGCCCTAGTCCGCCAGAGGTCCAGACCCACAGACATGCCGCCCCAGATCCCTTAGCTGCCCACTGCTGCTCAGGCCCCCATAATGACTCAGACACTTATATTAAATGCATGCTGTTTGGCCTATGGCTTAGGCACATTTCTAGCTAATTCCTTCATCTTAACTCAACCCATTTCCATTAATCTGTCTGCCACGTGACCCGTGGCTCACCTGTGTTCCTTACATGTTTCTTGTTTGAGTGGCTGGCTCAATCTGACTCTGACTCTACCCTCCTTCTCCTATATATTCTGATTCCCCACCTACTTCTTCTACATTGGCTGCCATGGCCAAAATAGTCCTATATTTAAAGATTGATGTGCACAGCATACAGAAAGACATTCCCGCATCACTGAAGCTCCATGTTTGATACATGGACAGAGTTAGTTCATATTACACCAAGTCTTTGTTTAAGTCAGAATCAGAAATATGCTGAGATACATCTTTTTAAGGGATACATATAGGCATGTGTGTGTGCACAAACACACACACAAACACACACACACACACACACACACACACACACACACACACACACACACACCATCATACCGCACCTACCCAGACTCCCTTATAACCCTCCCTTTCAGGGAGAAGAAACATAAAGAAATTTCTTATCCATTATATTACGCATTTGGATGCCTTAGGATTACGTTTCAGTCTGATGCCAACTTCAAGTGACATCTGTGGATTTTGTTTTTGTTTTTGTTTTTGTTTTTTTTACTTCAGAGTTTCAGTGTATATTATAATTCCTCTACAAATGACTGCCTTACCATGAGTGTCTCCATGAACTTGCCTTGGCTCAGTGTTCAGGGTTCTGAGACCTCAATTGTTCATTCTGTTGTGATGAGAACATTAGGAACTGAGTGGAGAACTCATTAAGATTTTAACGCTTTAGAAAAAGAACCATGCTAATAAAAACATAGAGGAAAAAGTGCTATCGCAATTTACAGTTTCTAATTTTATGAAGTTCTAAAAGGATTTATTGAAAATTCTTTTAGAAATGTGATTAATGCTACTCTGTGAATAACCAATAATCACTTCAAGATAGATTTACTTGATTTCTTGATAATTAATTGGTTTAGCATGGAATCTGTTTGGGTTAATTGTGAGTGTACCATAAAACAATTTGATTATATTTCTAATTAAGGAAATAAGCTTGATTATATATAGATAAGATCATGTTCACAGGTCGAAACATTCAGAATTAGTTGTTCTGGTTTTTTAGACCATCTTAACACTAGACCTGAGTCACTGTCTTGAAAATACTATTGAGTTATGGCAGAGCAGTAAACAGAGAGTTGAAAATCAGAAATTGAAAGGAAATGTAAGAAAAAATTAAGGTTGCATTCAGTATATTGTATTAGTCTGCTGGTATGACCACTAAAAAAATGTTGCATGGTTTAGACAGCATAAGTTTATGTCACATATCTCTGAAACATTAAATGTCAAGGATCAAGGTACTGGAAGCCTTGATTTCTCCTGTGGGCTTTCCCCCTGCCTTATGGTGTCATATCTGGTCTTTCTTCTCTGCCATGGCCTGATGTGTCAAGTTCCCTTCATCTAATATAGTGAGAATGGATCAGATCCTAATTCTTAGTGATTTATTTAGTTTTAGTTACTTTTTCAAGGTCCCATTCAGTACATAGTCACATTGAGGGTTATGTTTTCAAATGCAAAATTTTAAAGAACACAATTCACCCCATGGTAATTCTCGTGTTACAGAGTACTTATATATAAGAATATGATATAAAGAAATTGGAAATAAGAGCTGTTAGAGTCTGAAATGTTCCTTGAAAACTCATTTGTTAGTGGGTAGGGTAGTGGTGATACATTGTATATTTAATAAAATCAGTCTGGAATATCAGAGGACAGAATCACTCACAGTTGATTCTCACCCAGCCAACCTCTCAGGCTGAACAGGGTAAGTACTATCTTCACGAGTCCTCAGCCTGGCTGGTTGCTTCTACAGAATGCTCCTTTTCTGCCTTTACCTGCCTTATATGTCTTTCCCTGATCAGATATTTTACTTCCTGGTTTAATTCTGTATCATAATTCTAGAGTTAGAATTAAAGGCTGTTAGGCCTTGAGCTCACAGAAATTCAGAAAGATCTCTGTCTCCTGAGTAATGAGATTAAAGATGTGAGCCACCACTCTCTTACCTTCATGGCTTGACTGTGGGTAATTTTGTCCTCTGATATTCCAGAGTGATTTTATTAAATATTCAATATATCACAGCATAGGGTACCAGCTTTGGGGAAGAGAATAGGGTATACATGCTCTGAGTTCTCTAGTGAATTAATTCTTTTATAGTTTAATAATTAGTTAGCATTATTAGACAGTGATAGGAAATATGATGTGGGGCCTAACCTTGGAGAAAAGTTACTAGAATATGCCTCTGAAGAGTTCTTTATTATGGAATATTTGTACACTGTGTGAAGATTTATTTCTGTGATGGGTTTAATATAGAGCTGAATAGCCAATAGCGAGGCAGGAGGTATAGGCGGGACTTCCAGGCAAAGAGAGGAAGTAGGAGGGAATAATTTAGGCACAAAGGAGACATCAATGAGACATTGAAGAAGTTGAACATACAGAATGAAAAATAATGTAAAAGCAACATGGTAAAATATAGATTAATAAAAGCAGTTAAATTAAGTTATAAGAGCTAGTTAAAAAATGCCTAAGCTAAGAAGTCTCTGTGACATTATTTGTGAGTTGGTGGCATGAAGGAAAGTCTGATCACAGTCTCTTTGGGGTGTTTCTGCTTCCTGGACTCCACGAGCTGAGATGTGTTCTTCCTCTGCTCCTTCTATCATGATGAATTGCTTCAAAAAGAGATCCAGGGACTCTAAGCCCATTAGCCGTAGACTGAATTCCAACTTTGAGTTGTTCTTTGTACAACCTTTTTCTCAAGGCTTTCAAAATCAGCATATTTCAGGAATTCAACGTGGTCTGGCTCGGCAAACATCACTATTGAGCCCACTGTTACCATGATTTTCACCACTGTATAAAATTTTCTTCAGAACCAAGAGTGGTTCCTCAGAGCCCAAGCTTTCTCCATTTTATTACCAGTTTACTCCCAGAATTCTTCATCTCAGAGACACAGAAGCAGCTTCCTGCACATGTGTGGGTTTCTTTTCAGGTCTTTGCTTTAAGGGCAGACAGAGCTGTGAGTATTCATGGCAGAACTTACTATTTGAGGAGGAGAATATGGACATGTGCTCTAAGGAATCCACACATGTGGGCATTCCTTAGGAAATACATTAGGTTAAAAAAAAAAAAAAAAAGACATTCATGAGCACAAGAAGTACCTGCTAAAATCTATCCATGTACTCACAAAAGTTTGGGCTGCGTAGAGTCCTTACCTACTTTTCTAACTTCTGGCTCTCATGACTATATATGCTTTCTTCTTCATGTAGCTTCTTGCTGTGTGCATATATGAACATTGTGCTTTTTGTGTGCATTATGCTTTCTCTGATTTATTCTTGGCTGGCTCATCTCTAACTATTTCAGTCTAAGATTAAAAGTTACCACTTAAAGCTTTTTTTTTTCCTTTTAATTTTAGTGTATTTCTTGTGAAACAGCTTTTTAAATGTTATTTACTTGCTTGGTTGTTGTTGTGGTGATGGTGGTTTTTAAGGCAAGACAGATGTAAGTTGTGTTTTAGCTCATAGCTTCCGAGGGTCACAGGTCCCCATGGTGGCAAAGGCGATAGAGAGTAAGTTGCCTATGGTGTTAGGCACATGTGACAACAGCTTACTTATGCGGTGAAGACCAGGAAGTAGAAAGTGTGACAAGAAGGAACCATGGATAGTACAGCCACAAGAACATACTACTATTGACCACCTGCTTTAACATAGCTTCCCATAGCTTCAGCAGTGGACAAGCAAGTGTACAACTATGGAAGCCTGTGAGGGACATTTCAAATTCAAACCATGACACCCATGATTTTTATTTTGTTTTGTTTTTAACCTCTTACTGGAATATAAAATGCAAATAGAAAAGTTGTAAGTGCATAAACCCTTTCCTTCTAATCTTTGAAATGGGTTGCTTTTGATATATTTATCTTGCTGTTTATCTTCTGCCTGTCCCATCCTGACTCCCACTTTTCTATATGCAAACAATCTGGATATGTACAAAAAATAAAGGCAAAAAGTATTTCTTTAAAATATCTTCATTTTGTGCCCTAACTGAGAATTAATTAAATCTGCCTATTCATCATTTAAAGATGTTTTTTTTTCTCTAAAAAAAGGGAAATAGTAATTTCTTTATTTTTAAGTTGTTTTAAGCCTTTGAGCCCAGAAGTATAGAAAATCCTTCTGTAACTGTTTCATTAAAAAAAAAAAAAAAAAAAAAAAAAAAAAGTAGGCTTGACCTGACTTGCTGCTTAAAAGCTCTGAGAAGCAGTCAAGGTTATTTCTTGTCATAATACTGGATGTGCTTCTCGGAAAACAGTTCTGTACATCACAGTTCATCTTTTACACTAAATAAGACTTGGAAACATCTTCATCATGAATACTTACTTAGTCATTAGCTGTTTAAAGAGAGTTAGTTCCTCATAATATTCCTGGAATGCTTACATGCCGGAGAATATGGAAATGTTTTCATTCCATAGACAGACAGATGGGGGATGGGAGATGGGTGATTAGTCTCTCCAAAGCCTCTCTGTGTGCTAGTCACCATGGAATTGCTTTACCTGAAACAGCTTATTTCATGTGACTCCTGACAACCCAAGGGATAGGCATTTGTTGGTTTGGTTGCTCTGAAAGGGTGAGGTGAGCCTTATAGTGGGGGACAGCAAACAAGCCATTCTCATAGTGTTAGACACAGCAAGCAAGGTGTCCTGGTGGAGCTTAGGCATTTAAGACATCCAAGTTTGTAACATCGTTTTAAGTCTTGTCCTTTAATGCTAGGGTAACCAAGAGTTTCCAATAAATAGCACTGAAATTACTTTCCTATATAAAAATTTCATGTCAGTTGAGTGAAATTGTCACATCATAGAACAAATGTTTATTACTTGATTAAAGTATTTATTCCTATTTATAACATGAAATTTGGAGCCAGTGAGATAAATCTCAGCAGGCAAAGGTACTTGCTGCCAAGGCTGACATCCTGAGTCCTAGAAACTCACATGATGGAAGGCAAGAACTACTTCCTACAAATTGTCCTTTGCCGTCCACATAAGTGCATGCATGTGTGCCACGCCTCCCACACAAATAAATGATTTCTTAAAGTAATAAAAGATTTAAACATTAATTTATAGTATTTAAGATGTAATAAACAACATCAGGAAATAATAATTATAATTAGTATATTTATTTCTAGTTTATTTTTATTTGTAATATGTAATATTGATATTACATATATTTTAGTGTTACAAAACAAACTTTCCCATGTACTGTTTTAACGCTTTTGTTTTTTATTTTAAACTTCCATGCTTGTATGTACAATATATATATGTATATATGTATGTTGTGTAGCAATAAATGTCTATGCTTTCTACCTATGTATCTACCTATGTATATATGTATGAGGATGAATGTCTGCCTATTCCTTTTGTTTTTCTGTTTCTTTCTTGCTAATCAAATCACAACAGCACATATTTTTAGCTCCCCTAAACATGTCATTCCTGAATCACACTTGTTACTTTTTGTTAACCATGATCAGGACTCTCTCTATTTTTTAAAAAAATAAAGCTATGGCAACATGAATTCCATCACTGCATTCTCTATAAAACCATCACATCAAGAAATTATTCACTGAGTGACTAAGGCAAGTGCAGTATATTCCTGAGGTATTTGAGATGAATGTAATCTGCTTCTCCAAGTACCAGAGGGCAATGACTTTGACCAATGAATTTTTCTCACATCTTTTTCCCCACAAGACAAACAGGATGAAGACTTAATTTAGTACTTGGTTGAAGTAAATATATATAGTGCAGAATTTTGTTGTTTAGTATGGTAGCCACTAAACACATGCGACTATTTCAACTAAGTTTAAAATGTGATTCTTCAACTACAATAGATAAATTTCCAGTATCCGATATCCATCTCTCTACTAAACCACCTTCATTACCTGAACATGCTCAGATTAGTTCCATCGCTATAGAAACTTCTACTGGATGACACTGGTCTAGATTGTGGACAAAATTATACATTTCTAGTCTTTCATATATCTTTATATCTTATATTAATTTAAACTGTCTAGATGATTACTTATTATTGCATAATAATTGGCACCTTCTATTTCTTACTTATTATTTCAGAATAATTGCTACCTTCTATTACTTTTAGAGTTGGGTGACATATAAATTGCAAATGTGTCATTAAAATAACATCATAAATTCTTATAAAATTGATTTCCAACCATTAGGAGATGACTGGATAAATGATCAGATTTACAAAAGGGATTTAAAGATTGATTATATCTAGGCTGTTTAGATTAACATTATTTACTTTTGTACAAGTTTTTCTTCTTTATGTGACCATTATAGGACGATTTACATGACTGAATCTCTAGTGCCTCTCATTCAGGATAACGCTCATGCCCTGGCCATCATTACTAGGTTTAGTGACAGGTAGATGAAAGGCAGATAGGTTTCAGCAAATAGCAGTGTTAGTCTGAGTGAGATAATTTGGGTCATTTTTAAATATCATTTGGAAATTAGGGCTTAGCTGGAAAATCCTAATGCAACATTTATGTCTTAAACTCTGCACACAGAGAGTTCTCACTGACCTGACTGAATTTGAAACAAACAAAGCAACAGTATGTCTTGAGCCTGGTCTTGGCACCTTCTTTCAAAGTGCTTAGGTATAAATAAGTCAAGCCGAGATTTCCTTGTCTGACTATGTAGTCAGAGAATGCTCAGCCATAAATCAGCACAGGCCACTTTAATCTCATTCCTTGCCTACATAATCAGAACGCGAAGCTCCCTTCTCTTTAACACATAATTCTTCCCAATCATTGCACAAATTGCCATATTTCTTTATAACAAAGTAAATGCCTGGGCTCAGCTATGATTTACAGATCGAGTAAATTATTAGCCATATGGTGGTTATATATGCTGTTCTGCTTACAAAATATGTGTTTTAAGTAAGCACATCTAGGGCTGGGAAAGAGGGCCATCCATTAGCATTTAGAGCTTTTAAACATCTCCTATATAGCAAGCACAAGCACATTCAGCTGGTCTATATCACCCTAATACCTATATTGTTTTCCAATCTGTAAACACAGGTAAAGATAGGACTCCGCACTCTCCAATCTGTCATTTGCAGTATAATTATCAGATTCTTCTGATGCTACTTCACCTCTGCACTGTTAGGAATTTGGGGATTAACTGTATCTGTTTATTCCCAGGGTTCCATGATCTCACTGAGCCCATGACAAATCGTGAATTTTAACAATACTCTTATTACAGGATGAGGAGGAATCCAGTCCCATAGACTGGTGGACAGGTGACAAATTCTTTCTTCTTTTCTCAGAAGACTAATTTTTCAGAGGGAGTGAGATATTTTGGTTTGTAAAAAACATCCAGGTCATGTGAGTCTTCTGGGGACACCAAATATCTGAACTCTCTCTCTCTCCACTTTTTTGATGTAAAATATATGTAAATGCACAAGTATGCATGTGCATGTCTTAAGACTGAATTATGAGGCAGGTGAAGTCCTGTGCACAGACAAAAGACTTCAAAGTACAGGGCAGTGATTTTACCAATTAGAATGAAGCAAGGAGACATTTTAAGGACAAGCGAAGTAAGATCATTTTATTATTTGTATGTTCTAAAAATCTTCAGTAAACTATGTATCAAAGATGGGGTTCTGTGAAAATTTGTGTTGAGACCGAGGCAGTCTTGACAAACATAGATAAGTTTAGGGTATTACAGAATACTAACAGAGATGCAGGAGCTGCGCGAATCTGTGATGCCATGCTATGGATCAATCTGTGTTGCTGCCTATAATCTCATTGTACAGGTCTCTCAGTTCATTCATTCTTCCCCATGTAAAATGATCTTGGTTCTTGCCCCCACCCCCCCGTGTTTTTCTTGCTAGACCCAGTGCTACAAAGAACATATGTGAACGTCTTTTTGGACACCAAAAAAAAAAAAAAAAAAAAAAATGTACCTACAAGTGATTCCTACAAAAATATGCAATTTACAAATTGTCTTCTAAAGCTACTATAGAAATGTTGGCTTGGATTTTCAGTGTGTGAAACTTCTCCTTTGCCATAATTTTAAAGTACATCTATTCATTCTTCACTCATTTTGTGTGTCTATGTGTCAAGGAGAAGGGTGCACATGTGCCATGATACTAGCGTGTTGGTCTGAGGACAATGTGCAAGTCTGTGGGTTCCAGGGATGAACTGAAATCATCACGCCTAGTGCTGATCCTTGAGAATCATTAGGCAAATCACTAAGTCACCTGCCCTGTTATAATTTTTGTAAACAAAGAACATCCCCATCTGTTAATGAAAGTGCCCCCGTCCCCCCAGGAAATGGCATTATTTGAAAGGATTGGAACTTGTGGCCTTGTTGAAATAGGTATGGCCTTATTGGAGAAGTGTATCACTGGGGGTGGGCTATAGGGTTTCAGAAGCTCAAGCCAGGCCCAGTGGCTCACTTTCTCTTCTTGCTGCCTGTAGATTTACGTGCAGAACTCTTGGTTCCTTCTCCAGCACCATGTCTGCCTGTATACTGCATGTACTTCCTATCATAAACTTTTGAACTTATAAAGTTGCCCAATGAAGTGTTTTCCTATCAAAGTATTGTTATGGTTATGGTGTCTCTTCACAGAAATATAACCTTTACTAAGACAGCATGTAATAATACCTTATTATTCAGCTTCTTTATTTTTAATTAATTAAATATCAGTATGAGAATAATAATTAAATATCAATATAAATCAGTATAAATAGCAAAATATTTTATTAATTAATATTACATTTTATTAATTAAATATAAAATATTTTGAATAAGTTTTTTAAAGATTTTGCTTACCTTTTCTGTGTAACACTTCGATCCCTTTGACTGATATGGTTAGTGTCCCTCTACCAGCCATTTCTTACAGATTTTCCAGCAGGTTCTTATTTTCTCTAAGCTTCTCTCAAGTTCAACTAGGTTCAATATCTAACTTTTAGAGATAGTCTCCTGCTGACTCTGGAATTTGAACTTTCAACTAGCATAGTTGACCAGAAAGACCTGGGATTTGCCTGTCTCCATATACCACCATTAAGGCTGGAGTTACAGATGAGTACTAACGTACCAGCCTTGATGTGGGTGCTGGGATCTGAACTCAGGACCTGACACTTATGCGGTAAGTACTTTACCCAAAGATCCATCTCTCCCATCCCCCTCCAGAAACTTTCAATAGATATGTTTTATTCTTATCCTATTACATTCCTTTTTCCCTCTACTTTTTTTTTCTTGAGAATGGACCAGAAACCTTGGAAAGAGGATGAAACATATGAGAAGGATTCATCTGACAGGAAAAAAAGATCAAACTCTAACTGATCTCTAGAGGCTGCACTGATCCTAGGTGACCTCCTTTTTGATGTCTGTTTATATAAAGAAAATCAGCCCATATTTCCTTAAGCATCTCTAGCTGAATTTTTGTAGTAAGTATCAGGATGTCACAATTATCTTCCTTTTTATCCAATTAACTTATTTGATTTTAAAAGCAATTCTCAAGTGTTCTTGATATATTATATATATAATTCCTATGTCAGTTATATGTATATATACCACAAAAATCATCTTCTAGAGACAGGGAATTTTTTTCAATGTTTTTTTTTCTCTAATTTCACCCTGTACTCTGGTTTTTAAAAAAGAAAAAGCATTCCTCTTCTAGGTCTTGGGTTTATTTTTTATTATTTTTTGTAAAGTGATGGGCAGAGAGTCCTTGGGGACATGTCTAGCCCTTATATTCCAAGTGCACAATTCATGCTTAATAAGCACATCTTTGAACAAGAGGACAGAGTAGCATGCTTGGCCACCACCTGTCATGTTGATAAACTTCTTGCTGTCCTTGCCCAATTGATCACACAGTCCAGACTGATCACTTAAGAGACTATTCACAAACCACTTTGGATATCTCTGGAGTTATCCATCTTTTTGAGCAGGTATAGAAATAGTCTTACAGACACAGAATCTAAAATTGTCTTACCCTAGCCTAACCCCCATAAAAGAAATCTTAGAATCCCTGAAATAATATTGCAGTATTTCACAAATGTACTATCAAACTCAGAGAGGAGCACACTTTGATTGAGAAATTGTGTCCATGAAACTGGGAAGTGAGAAAGCCTGTAGAGGGCCTTTTCTTACTTAGTAATATATAGTGATATGTGGGAGGATCTAGGCCATTGTGAGAAGGGCCACCTCTGGGCTGGTGGTCCTGGGTCCTATAAGAAATCAGCCTGAGCAGGCATCACTCTCCCGTGGCCTCTGCATCACCCCTTCCTTTAGATTCTCATCTAGTTTTGGTTTCGCTCTATGGACTGGATCAAGATGAAAGTCAAAATCCCAACAACCCAGTCCAGGAAGGATGACTGGGAGTGGGTCCCTCCTATAGGAAAAGACCCAAGATCTGTTAAGGTGCTTACTAGAGGCAGAGGAAACACAGAATAGGTAGGAGGGAGAGGCAGTATAAATACCAGAAGAGGCTATTATTCACCCGGTTTCTCTTTATAAGTCAATCTATGACACTTTTGCAGAGGCAGCTTCTCACTTCAGTCCTCATTCTGGCTCAGCACTTCTAAAATTTCCATATAATTCAAAGGTCCTCAAGAGCCCAAAGTTCCCACTAATCCAATCATAGACTATGTCTAATCCATCACTTAATGAACTGAATGAGTGCTCTTGACTTTTCCATGGTGGAGTACGTGACTCCATCTTGGTGCCACTGCTCTGTGACAAATAGCAGAGGGAGACTAGGCACACCCAATTCTGCTGATCTCTTGGCAGTCTACATGCATGCTGTCTTAGTAAGGATTTTTATTGCTGTGAGGGGATGCCATGATCATGGCAATTCTTATAAGGAAACATTTAATTGGGGCAGGATCAACAGAACAGTGGTTTAGTCCATTATTATCATGACAGGAAGCATGGTGGCCTACAGACAAATATGGTGCTGGAGAAGAAGCTGAGAGTTCTACATCTGGATCAGTAGCTAGAAGAGAGTGTGCCACTAGGCTTGGCTTAAGCATATGAAACCTCAAAACCTACCCCCCAGTGGCACAGTTCAACAAGGGCACACTCCCTAATAGTGCCACACATTATGGGCCTATAAGGGCCATTTTCAAATCACCACATGTTCCCACCATGATGTTACCACTGAACAAACCATACTCAGGAGATGTTTAAATCTAGATAAGGCTGGCTTTCATTCCATTGCGACCACAAGGGGCTCCTTTCACCTGTTCCTAGATTTCCTTTGCTTGGCTTCTTTCTGTTGCTCCAAAGAGATGAGAGTCCATCCTGGCAGGACAGAGGCATGGCAGCAAGTGAGAGGCACAGTGACAGGAAATAAAAGGCAGAGAGATCACATCTTTAATAGCAAATATCTAGCAGAGAGTGGATTGAAAGTGGAGAAAGTCCTTAAACTCTTTTTTTTTTTTTTGGTAATTTTTATTCTTTACATGTTACATCCTGACCATAATTTTACCTCCCATCTGCCCCCCTCTCCTCCAGATCTACTCCTCCTCCATTAAAAATAAAGAGCAATTCTCCTAGATATATCAACCAAACACAGTATAACAAGTTACAAGACTAAGCACAAACCCTTATATCAAGGATGGAGTAGGCAAACAGCAGGATGAAAGGGGGTCCCAAGTGCAGACAGAATTGACAGAGAAATCCCCCCAATACCACTGTTAGAAGACCCCAAGAACACCATTGCTATGTGCTAAGGATCTAGCTCAGACCCATAAGGGCTCTGTGATTGTCACTTTAGATTCCGTGAACCCCTATGAGCCCTGCTTAGTTGATTCTGTAGGTCATGTTCTCTCTTTAATTCCTCTGGTTCCTTCAGTCTTCCCTCCCCCACTTTTGTGTGGTTCCCCTGGCTTCACCTAGTGTTGGACTGTGGGTCTCTGCATCTGCTGCTGCCAGTTACTGGATGATCCATGCCTCTATGATGACAACTGGACTTGGCCCCAATCTATGAGTACAGAAGAATGTTATTAGGAATAATTTCATTGACTTTTTTTTTTTTAACCAGTTGTGTTTGGGTATATCCTTGGTCTATGGGTAACCTGGCCTCTAGTTCCAAGAGGCCTTAAACACTTAAAGCCCACTCCCAAATGACATGCTTATTCCAGAAAAGATGTACCTCGCTAAAACCTCTCCAAAAGGTACCATCAACCAGAGACATGAGGGAACATGTCTCATTCTAACTGCCACAGCTGGGATGCAACAATTTCTTCTAAGTTATGTTTGTGGTTTTGTTTCTTTTTGTGAATTATGGGGCATGCTGATTGTTCTCTCTTGAACTGTTGCAATTACCTTCAATGCTCACGCTGTAGTCCCTTAAACCACCTAGGTTTACCAAAAGTAGGATGCTTTTAATTCTTTTTTCAAATTTTTCGTTTTAGATAAGTACCAAGTCTCTGTGCCCAGTTTATCAAACTTGAAACCTCCCGCCCAAAGCAAAACAAAAACACATGTTGACATAAGTTGGTCAGCGTACTTCATTGCGTTATCACTTCCTATGTGCCTTCTCTATACCTGAGCATCTTGTGGAAATCACGTTTGGTTTCATGGTGTCTTTTTGTTTACTCCTTTCTAAAATTTGGAAAAGCATTACAAGTGTCAATGTGAACATGATTAATGGATCCCTTCTCCCTGTGGAATGTTCATGTTCCATTTGGCCATTCTTCAAATTTTGCATCAAACAACATGTTTTCCATTACGGTAGCTTCACGTTCATGGTGTTCTGTCTGGTGAAGTAATCACAATCAATAGTGATGTTTTCTCGAGGTTCCTTAGTCTCCCGAGAGCAGTTACTGATGGCAAATCTCTGTCTCGCCTCTCTCTCCCTCCTTTCCCTCTTTCCCTGTCCCCTCCCTGTCATCTCTTTCACTCTCTCTTCTTCCCCCTCCACTCAGTCTCCCCTTCTCCCCTCTCTCCTGTCTTCCTGCTTCCTCCCCTTCCACACTCACCCATATACTTTCTTGGAACTATTTCTTATAGGAAGCCTAAGTATGATATCTGCTCTTTCAGTCATTCCTACATGTGTTTTAATGGAAAGTGAGATATTTACACCACCAGCGTGCTTTGAAATAGACTGGGTACTTGATTCCCTGTAACACCATGAAGTGATGGTTCTGTGAGAAAAAATAATAAAGAGGAAAGACCTACCCTATTCTGTAGGCTGGAGTTTCAGAAGGGAGGTGTGGCTGAGGACCAACATCCTCTTTCTGCTTCCTGATTACAGATAGAAGATAAGGCTGCTGCAGGCCCTTGCTGCCATGATTTCCCCATTGCGATAGATGCACCCCCAAACTGTGAGCCTGAGTAAACCCTTCCTTCCTTTACTTGTCCTTTGATACGTGTTTTGTCAAACAGGGAGACAAGTAGCTAAGAGTACTTTGGGCTATTGTCCCAGGACACAGATACACAAGTGTGGGCAAGTTTCAGTTCCTAGCCACTGTAGTGTGTAGTGCTGCATATAACTTTCACACCCTCCTATCTATCAATCTAACAATCTCTGGGTTACAAGTAATTACTAATACAATGCAAAAAGCTGTGCTAACGATTGTTATATTGCACTGTCTAGGGAATTCTGGCAAGATATTTGTGTTTTGAAAACAAACTTTAGATTCAAGATTGTTGGTTGAATCCAAGGATAGAAGGCCCACAGATTGAGAAGAATAATTGTATTTTTATCCATTGACCTTGCTTCATAAATGGCAGATATGGCATTTACCCATGGTCATACTTTCATTCTTCTAGGAATTTATTCTAGAAGTCTTATTTTGTGTGTCTGGTCTATTACTTTTCAAACTTTATGTGGTGAAAAACAGGGCAATAAAGGACACTAATTGTGAACTATCATTTTAACTGCCATTATTTTAAAAATAAAGAATACTAACATATTTTAAATTAAGATAGAATGATAAACCCTTGTTTAAGGTTTACAACAGTTTTAATTCCTAATTTTCTTAAAAGTTTTGAAAACTTAAGAATCTGAGCATCTTTTGAAAAATATTTTATTACCTGGCTGTTATATTTTTTAGTTTTCATTGGATTCCCCCCACTTTCTTAATTATCTAGTGCTAATTGTTCCCTGTGCTCTCAAGCCTTAAGAAACACACAGATAGAAAAACATCTTGGGCCATTATGTAGCTTCTATTGTAATTGAGAATGTATTTATAAGCAAGAAGTACAATTTTAAAAATGACAAAATAGATTATAGAGAAAATGCTGTAGGGATCAAAGGAGGTTGCAATTAGCTAGAAGTGAGACTCTCGGGGAAAATTCACAGAAATGTTTTTCTTTATGTTGAAGTTTGAAGATGAGAATGAATTTTCCATGCTTGTAGTAGGGAGCAGTGATGGATTTGCAGTGATATACTATAGACAAAACCTAGAAGTGTGAATTAAAAAGTGGGATAGAAAATGGAAATATCCTTTCTACTTGTTCTTTCTGGTATATGAAAGAGGATATATAGTACAAAATCGCTTTGGGGTCAGGCTAATGAAAGTATTAAAGGATTTTTTTTCTTCCACCTATGAATATGGGCACTCAGACTTGCCAAATAATTTGGACTGTAGCATTAGGCTCAAAACTCTATTTTACTAAAATGAATGTGAAGAAAGTATAGATGATAGATTGTCAAGATTAAAAATAATAGAGGGCATTGCTCAGAAGGAGATCAATGTAGCCCAGACTAAGACAATAAGAGATGTTCTAACTAGAAGGAAATTCACTATGAGTATATAAGTCGTAAATGCCATCAACTAATTGAAAATAAGGACTAATAAAAATGCAGAAATAAAGACCACTTTGAGTTTCCTAGCCTGAGTTTTTGGAGGGCTGCAGTGTTTTTCCTGGTGAAGCAAGGAAGAGATGATCACAGGGGATAAAGGAAAGCCACATAGGCACTCACAGTAAATACCATGTCTGAAAATACTGCTCAGAGCTTCTTCATTAACAGGAGGGAAGTCTTTGCTATTTCTAGAATAGTCCAAATTTGTCCAGGTATAGCAAACTTCTGACTTTATAAAGTATGCTGCTTCTATATCTAGCAAGCTCCTGAATGAGTAAGAACTTTGGGCAATCATGATCTTGATCTATTATGGTCAGCAATATCACAGATGCTTAAACAATGTAATGATGAGATATGGTCAGGAACTGACTCTAGCAAAGGTGGAGAAGCTTGAAGATGAGATTCATACAGACCTAGGTGGGTACAGACATAGTCCACTGTGCAGAATTGAAAAACAAGTGATCTAGTAACTATCTTTGTGTTCTTCATCCCAGGATTGAGAGTCATGCGGTTGTCTGTACCTTGACATCATGTTAAAGTCATGGTGGGGTGGAAGCGTGTATTGTTATATAATGAGTTTTTTAAGGAAAGATAAGCCTGTGCTTCTGATGTCTACTCAAAACAAATGGAGAAAGGCTCTGGATGTCTTTGCATGCTTTAGTTACAGCCTAGATCAGCTGTGACTCCCCTGGAGCCCTGTGAAACAATCCTCTCTGATGCTAGTTCAATGATCCACAGGCTTCTGTCCTGGGATGAACATTCAGCGTCAAAGCCCTATAAGTGCTACCTACTCTAGCCATTTAATCAATACTGGGACCATCCATCCTAGAGACATGGGTCATGATAAAACGGAGGACAAAAAGGGGTAGTGCTTTGTTTTTTGTGGCTGTGTGCTTTTTGTAGAAATTAGGTGCTGTGACTGTGAGTCCTAAAATACTACCCCCAAGTACAAAATGGTGCCAGAATTCAACACATGCGCAAAATTACAGCAACAGGAGCAAAATTAGTAAAGCATCTCCTGTTGGCACTAATACTGCCTCCCCGCCCCTCCCCCCATGAGAAACTAAGCTATGGCAGAAACACAAGAACTTGAAGCTGACACTGTGACTTTAAATTTTATTTTGCATAAACAGTCCATCAACCCTGCCTAGATCAAACTTCTATAACGAGGCATATTTTCCCAATTTCCCTTTTCTGAGTCATGTGACCACCCCTCCCTTGAAAACCTTGAACTCACTGCTATTTTTTGGACAGACTCACTTTTCTTCCTTCTATCCAATACCCTTCCTGAAATGCTCAATCCTTAATTAAATTGATTAGTCAAGAATGTCCTTTATTTTAATTTTATAACTACAGTGTAATTTTGTTAAGACATTTTGATACAGAGTAATTTCCCTTGGGCCCTTCGTTGACCTGGAGGACACAGTAGAATGGAAATTAAAACAGTAGAGGCTAAAAACAATAGAATTTTCCAGGCAGTTCAAGACTTGGGGGTGATGAATATGTGATTTAATTTTGTATATGTGGCTATTTTGGTTGTAGTAGGCAAATTCTGACCTTTAGAACTTTAGATAGATGACTCTTGGGGCAGGGCTGTTTCACATAGCATCATGATATAGGCATCAGAGTACCAAGTGAAGTACATCTTCTTGAAGACCTTAACAAGCATACCTGGTCATGCAGCATGTAATAAGGCACTAAAAGCTGGCCTCTGGCTGTTGTGGCAGGTTTGTTGTCCAAGTATAACTTATATTGGGTTCTCCACACTTTAAAGTCATCCTGGTTGGCATGGCTGCATGAAAAATTCCTGGAGCAGAGTAGGCTATTACCTTAATGATACTACATGTTGCTTTTATTGCAATGTTGTTCGTCTAGAGGAAGTATTTGCTACCATAGTCATTTCCAATTTTTCATGATGTAGAATACTCTTCAGTGTATAAAGCTCTGCACACTTAATCCACACCTCCGCTGACTCAGGCAGTTGACTCTATTAACCTTGGCAAGAGCAGAGGCATAGAACTCTAGAGAGTACAGAAAATTCTCCAGGGCTTCTGCTTCTCAAGTATTTTGACTATTACCCTCTATGATCAGGGCCCTGGATGACTCTTCAGGACTGGGTTAAAAGTGTGTGGAGAAATGGAGCCACTTTGTTCTTTTAGAATCTTCCTGTTTGTTCTCACAGCAATATCACAAGTATATATTTGCCTTTTCCTTGTCTTGCTTAATGAGAATTTATCACACCTTCGGCTGCAGCTGAATCTTTGGTCTCCCTTAGAAGTTGTCTCCGATTTCACTTGTGTACACTCCCATTTTGCATCCTTGGACAATGGGCTTGTCTTTGCTGTTATTGTAGGATAGATGTTTATATCCTCCTTCAGGGCTCCTGTGCATCCATGGGCAAGGCAAATCCATTCATTGTTATGGTCCACATTTAGCAATTCCTAGCCCAAGTAAGTCCTCAACATATATTGTTGAATGAATGAGTGAATAATTAAGTCTTACTTGAATAAGTTGACCTATTTGTCAGAAAAGCAATAATTTAATAATCTAGTGCTGGGAATGGCTTAACTACTTTCCCCCTACTAAGCACATTTCCTTTTTATGAAACAGACCATGAATCCAATCCCTTTGCTCTTTAAACTATTACATGTACGTAAATGAAGCTACATAAAATTAGCTAAGTCAAGCAGAGAAGTATCAAAGAAATTTCTATTTGAGGATATAAAGCCAGTTTCACACACAATGAATTACTGAACCAATCAAAGATGTCAGATAGTTTATTGCCCCCCCCCCACAAAGTTAGCAATAGAAAGACTCATACCAAGTGAACCAAATTCACTTCTAGTATACATTTCTATGTAAGTAACTGCATCTCAGCTGGCTTGGATCATAAATGTCAGCTTGTGACACATTTACACATACACAAGCTTCCCCAGAGGATGCTAAATCCAGTAATGCACCAATGATATGATGTTTTCATTTTTTTTTTCTCTAGTGCTAAGGCTTTAACAGAAATGCACACAGGTCATTATTTAAAGGTAGGATGGGAGAATGGTTTGAGAGGTGAGGCTGACTTTTTTTATATTGGTCCTTGCTGTACTTTTATTATTAATTTGTTTCTTTGAGACAAATATACAGCCCAATATGTCCTTGAACTTCATCTTGGAGCATTTCTCCCTTGCTTCCTGAGCTGGTCTCTGCTTTTGATAATAATGGTAGATTAAGAAAACCACTCAGTGGAGCATGAAACTATTCCCCTACATATGTTGAGAGATTGAGCCAGAGGATACTGCCTGCCCAGGGCTCTAGCATCAGAGAATTCTGACATAAGATGCCTCTGTGAAGTGAGTTTCCTAAATGAACATGTGTTAGGCTTTTCTGTGAAATTTTGATCTTTTTATTTGATGACTTTTTAGTTGACTTCAGTTTTTGTTTGATGTGTGTCTGTATGTGTGTGTCTGTGTGTCTCTTTCTGTCTGCACGTGTCTATGCGTGTGTGTTTCTGTGTCTCTGTGTGCACTTGTGCCACAATGTATGTATGGAGATCAGGAAACAACTTGCTGAAGGAATTGGTTCTCTCTTTCCACCACATAGCTCCTGTGGATTGAACTAAGGTTTTCAGACTTGGTGGTAAGTGCCTTTAGTCACTGATCCATCTTACCAGCACAATTTTAATTTTTAAAATTATTTTTCCTTTTAGTTACATCTATATGTATGTGCGTGTGGGATGGTATATGCAGGTGAGTACACATGTACACAGAGGCCGAAAATAGTATTGTGTTCCATGAAGCTTTAATTACAGAGCTGTGAACTGTCTGACGTAGGTACTGGGGATGAACTTGGATGCTTATAAGCAGTACATGTTCTTAACCCTGAAATGCCTCCATCCCTCACCTATTGGGATCTTTAATCCAGGTGAAATATGGGCTGAAGACCCCACAGTGGAAACAGCCTTGTGCTATGAGAAACCTCACAAGGGTTTTGTGGATTTATGTGCTGGATTTGGATAACCTGACACAAAGGGAACAGTCAAGCTGGGAAGTAGGAGACCTGGGCCTCAGTTCTGGTTTGCAGCAACTTTTGATGCAACCATTGGTAAGTCACTTTCTTCCTTTGAGTTTTAATTTGTATATTTGTAAATGAAGAAAATAAAGTCTGTGCCACTCCATAAGCACAATTGCTCTTGAGCTGTATCAAAGGTCTTAAACTATGCAGAGTCTTAGGGAAATCCATCAGACTGGGGAGTTAGTGCCTTTAATAGATTTGTGTGTGAATCTTAGAAATGAATGAGATGCCTGTGAAATATATCCTACCACATACTGTAAGCTTTGGCTTCCAACTACAGCCAGCAACCTAATCGCATTGGACATCCCAGGACAGCAAGAGAGTCTACTGGAGGTGTCTTGGCTTGAACCAACACAACTGTTCATGGGCTTATGTGACAATGTATCTAGCTGTTCAAGGAGGACAAGACCTTCTTCAAGGTCTATAGATGTCACAAAATAGAGATGAAATAAAGTTCCAACAAAGAAGATTCATGGAAAGCTGGCTGGGAAGGGCTCATAGGGTACAACATCTTAGAGTGAAAAATTATCTCTTGCTCTAGGTTGGGTACCACCTAATAGATAATACCTACTATCCAGGTGCTGAGCCTAGAATCAGAGAAGTTAACTCCTAAATAGGTAATCTTAGCCAGAGCTGCCCCAAGTAAGACTTTTGCAATTGAGAGTGAATAACAATGCCTTGGAGAACACAATACAAATGCATGAATGCATGTGTGTGTGCCAGTGCATGTGTTCTTCCTATTCATTTATATTTCTTGTATATGCACTTAAGAACATAACGTATGCTGATGTGGGAATGCGTTTATGTATGCTGTGAATCTCAATCTTTAAATAAAGGAGCTGTTTTGAGCCATGGCAGGCACCATAGAAAAAGTAGGAGGAGAAATCAGAGCTTAGGTAGGAGAAGCAGGGCGGAGTTAGGCAGATCGAGCCAGCCGCCCAAGGAGCAACATGTAAGGAGGCACAGGTGAGCCACGGGCCACGTGGCCAACAGATTAATAGAAATGGGTTGATTTAAGATGTAAGAGCTAGCTAGCAATGTGCCTGAGCCATAGGCCAAACAGCATGAAGTTAATAGAAGTGTCTGAGTCGTTTCTGGGGACCCAGGCGGCGGTGGGTGGCTAAGCGGTCCCGGGAGGCAGGTCTGTGGGTCTCTGGACCTCTGGCAGCCCGGGGCCCGAGAACCCCACTGCTACAGATGGCACATCCAACGTGGGTCGATTATCCACTTAATGCCTGAGAAAGTTTGAAAAGGGTTTTAGCAAAAACTGAGCAAAGGCAGCTTCCAAGTTGTGTATACAAAACAGGTCTCTGTAAAAAAAAGCGTGGCCGACAGGTCACATTCAAAATGGCGCCGGTGGACTGGCGGCAGGCAGTGTAAGCTGCAATCAGGCGGGTTCCTGAATCTCACAGAAGACACAGTAGCATGTGATTGATTTTAGATTTCTGTTTATTTTGAACAAAAAAGAAACAAATTTTCTTCGTAGCAGCATTTTCTTGGGTGTGCTCTGTTTACGGTCCGTTTAAGAAAACTTAGTGATTCAGCCTAATTTGCAAAAACTGTGCTTCTTTTTAGAGAATGTATTTTAAAAGCTCTTAAGGTTAGAAGATGATTAAGGATTCACAATAAAACAGATTCAGATAAAAAGAAAAACCTGTAAACGGGTTACAATGTTTGTAAAAGGTACATGGGCTTCAGAGTGAAAAGAAAGAGGTTAGAAAAAGTTTTTAAAGCGAGAAATAGAGTAATAAAAATATAATAAGCCACGTAAATATGGAAAATAGACACAAAATCTGGATTTTGGTTGTTATTGTGTTTTCTTTTAATTTTTTAACTGTTAGTGAGCTAACTGCAGAAAGACAATGGATTGCAAATACAAAGGCTACTAAGTTAAACAAGAATGTATTTTTTAAAGGTATTTTGATTTCAAAATTTGTGTCTAAGGATTTATTGCTTTGGAAGGGTTCTGCTTTTGTTTCCACAGAAGATGAGAACCTGTGGATTGCTTCCAGGCAAATATGGTTTCATCAACCAAGACCCCCTGAAAAAACCTGATGGAAAGAAATAGCCGTATCAGCTTCAGAACTGCAGACTGATTCAGCCTCAACAACCGCGAGACTTTCAACACCCCTTAATCAGCAGGAAGTAGTAACAGAAAACAATGCCCAAATTCCCCA
The DNA here is from genome assembly GCA_033318265.1 of Phyllotis vaccarum. Classification (NCBI taxonomy): domain Eukaryota; kingdom Metazoa; phylum Chordata; class Mammalia; order Rodentia; family Cricetidae; genus Phyllotis; species Phyllotis vaccarum. The sequence continues at coordinate 26,317,559 of JARWLC010000007.1, forward strand.
AATATTGTTTCTAGATGTTTGTTTTCATTATAAATGGTTAATGTCATAGTTAATCTCTTTCTAAGAAGAAAAAGGGGATATGGTATATAAATGATTTTTTAAAAATTAGATTATTGAATTTACTTAGATCAGGAAATCAGCTGTTAATCTCAAAATGCTTTATATTGGTATACATTTTGGTTTATTGATACAAATTTAAGGTCAATTTTGTTATGCTGTATGTGTTTTTCTATTCTTGTTTAAGGTATGATGTTCATGTAACTGTTTTAAAATTGTAGTGTATAATTAAGAAATGAAGGTTAATAGTCACTTTTGATAATCAAACTTATAGTTAGGTTAGTTAGGATTTTTAGGTATACAAAGATATATTTCAATTAGGTAGGTAATCTTCAAATACTTCTAAGACCTACAGAATATGGCATTTAAAATGTTTTAAGAGCTTAGACTTTTCTGGACAGTGAGACAGATCTGCTCCTGGCAGCACTAATTTACTTCAACAAGAAAATGGGCATCGAAGAAACTCCATATGGAGTCTACTCTCTTTGTGGCAATGGTTAGCCACTGGATAAGGACCTGTTCTTATATTGACTGCTTGACAGTATGCTGTTTAAACTGGACATGCATGTTCCATAAGAAGATGACCTCTGAACTTTGGCAGAACAAGCCTAGATGGTCATTCAGGTTCCTGCTTTGCAGGAAAAACTGTCAGATATTCTTCAAGACTCAAGGAGAAGCAACTGACGAACTGTGCCAAAATGGACAGAGCAGATTTCCTGCTTCACTAAAATGAAAAGAGACTCTGGGCCTGTAGGCTGAAGATGGATGCCCCAACTTTATAAAGGAACTTTGGGTGACTGTCCAGGCAGATAGGCATCATCTCTGTCTTTTCTAGATTTTAGAAGTCGCTTGCACTTCTGGCTTACTTGGGTAAATATATCCTTCTGTGGTCTTTGATGTAGTTGAAGATTAGATAGTTATAGGTATAGTTTTTCTTAGTCATTTGAAAGATAGATATAAAACTTTAGATTCATAAAGATAAGGTAGATGATAGAATATTTTCTTTAATTTTGCTAAATACAAATAGACTAGATATTGTAACTGTAATTCTTGCTTGATAGCTATTTTGTTATATGTAATTTTGCTATGTTAAAATTGAAACCTTCCTTTTTGATTAGAGAGAAAGGGGGAAGTGATGTGGGAATGCGTTTATGTATGCTGTGAATCTCAATCTTTAAATAAAGTAGCTGTTTTGAGCCATGGCAGGCACCATAGAAAAAGTAGGAGGAGAAATCAGAGCTTAGGTAGGAGAAGCAGGGCGGAGTTAGGCAGATCGAGCCAGCCGCCCAAGGAGCAACATGTTAGGAGTACAGGTGAGCCACGGGCCACGTGGCCAACAGATTAATAGAAATGGGTTGATTTAAGATGTAAGAGCTAGCTAGCAATGTGCCTGAGCCATAGGCCAAACAGCATGAAGTTAATAGAAGCGTCTGAGTCGTTTCTGGGGACCCGGGCGGCGGTGGGTGGCTAAGCAGTTCCGGGCGGCAGGTCTGTGGGTCTCTGGACCTCTGGCAGCCCGGGGCCCGAGAACCCCACTACTACAGTATGCATCTAACTAATCTTATGATGCTTAGGGAAAGTCATAGCCCCAGGTGCTATAGGTTGCAGTTAGAATTTGTGTTGGAAAAGTGACACTTTGTAGACTTACATTTCTTTCACTTAAGCAACTGATTCATGAGCAAGACATCCTTTTGACACGCTTATTATTAGCTTCGCTTGTTTTCTGACAAGTTTTAAATTTAGAATCATGATAATACTTTTTAATTAAGCACCACACTTAAAACTGAAAATGAATATTTTCAGTATTTAAAGACTTTACATTTCAAAGGAGCGTGGCTATATTCAGCCTAAGTTTTTAACAGCCAGTGAGTGTTGGAGTATTTATGTATCTTAGCTTTGTTCATCTTTGTCCTTCAAACTGATAGCTCACTGTAATACAAAAGTTAACAGTATATGAGTTTAGGGCCAATATGTATACAGTGCTTAATTTTCTCATCTCCAAATTTTGTGCTGGAGAATTCGTGGGCTCTGGGAGTCTCTGTAAGATGGCAATAGTCTAAAAAAACTCTTTTGGTTCCCAAGATGCCAGTTCAAAAACTGACCATCAGTGTTTGGGATTGTATCTACGTTCTTCAGGTAACCCAGTGCAGACTAAGGCTCCATGGGGATGCTCCATATAATACATTCTTAAGGGCATACTAACCACTCTCTTAAGATATCAAACAAAAAGTTTCTGCTTGGCTCTTTGGTTCCATGAGCATTTACTGAGCTGCCCTTACAAGCTTGATGCTCCACTCAATACTTTCAGACAAAGATCTGGGAACAGCTTGGAAACTCAGGGCCAAGGACAGGCTTTATTTGAAAGCCAGCAGTTGAAAAAACCTGATCTATTAAAGCTCACTTTGCAGATCACCAGCTCAGTGACCTCACTGTGGAGGAAAGGATACTGCTACAGGAAGGAAGCGTGCCGTTGAGCAGCATGGCTCCACATTTTGCTGAAATCAAATAGCCCCTTTCCTTTTTGTTAGACGCCTTATTACCTAAGAACTAAATCAGCAGGACACCCATGTCTGAGTTATTCGTCCTTTCTGCCCAGTTCAAAGAGTGTCAACTTCCATCACTTGCTCGGCAAGAAAAGTTTTGCCATGCAACAAATCATTCTCCCAAGAGAAAGCAAAACTCTCGTATAACTTAAAAGAGTAAGATGGAAAACTGAACATACAATTTAATCTTTTTAATTTGTCAGTTTGAGTGTGATTTTGGAGATTGGACATAGGACCTTATACATGCCTTGAATATTCTCTGTTGCTGGGCTTCCCCCTCCATTTACATTGGGCAACCTACCTCTCCATTTTTTTTTCTTCATTTTTTAAATTTGAGTCAAGATCCCTTTATTAATCAGGCCTCTCCTTCAACTCATCCTCGAGCACAGACAGACCTTGAACTTAAAATTCTTCTTCAACCTCCAAAGTTTCTGGAGTTTCAGGCCTATGACTCTAAGCCCAGGTTGAGAAATACTTTTTATAGATATGATCTTTGCTGTTTAACTTTGTTGTCAAACAAAGACTTCCTTTTTAAACCCGAATCTGCTTCTAATTAGTATTTGACTGAATAATTTATGTTCTGAGATTAAATTTAGTCATTTATGAAATAGAGATTATGGTAGTAACTTCCAAGGTTTAGAGAATTAAATGCCATGGCCAGTACGTTCAAGTTTTGCAAACCTGTGATTACTCCACCCCCAAACAAATCCACCGATTACAAGTACTTCATAAAATAGATTGTGTGTGAGCGCACGCGTATGTATGTGTGTGTAAGCATGTGTGTGTGTGTATGTCTGTGCATGTTCATGCATGTACTTGGACATTTTGCAATAGGAAGGAATGGGGTAAACACAGGAGATTGGAGTTTTAGGCTCTGTTTCTGGGCATCCCAATCACGTGACTACCAGCGGTCCATATTCATCCTGAGTCTCTCTGTTTTCTTCTCTTCAGAATGAATTCAGGTGAAAGAGTGTGGTGATGATAGTCATGATAATTCCCATAATGCAGCTGGAACATGGTAGCCACTCTGTGGACAACACTAATCTCCTTTCTGCTCTGCTTTTGAAAATACAGTGAAAGATGAAGTAGAGGATACTAAATGCCACTACCACATATTTCATCTTTCTTTCATACTGATGATTATATTGATCACTATAAATTGTTCAAATCACTTACATGGATTATCTTATTCAATTTCTTCCATGTAGTCATCTCTCTCACATTTCATGGGGGGTACCATTATGAATTTTGTTTCATAGAAAACAAGGCTTAGAAATTAGGTTGACTAATTAAGGTCAAAACTGGTCTCTTTAGCTCCTTACTCAACCCAATCGGTCAGCTAATTGTTCTTTCCTTTACTTTGTCAACTAAACATACCCATTAGCTTATCATGAATGTATTTTTTAATATTTGTAGTTCATTTGTTTGTCTGCTTTTAACCAATCTTTTCATTGAAATCTGGAAGGCTTCTGCCTTGAATATCACAAATATGCCTAACCTAAGCTGTCTTTGGACTTATTATAGTCAAGATGATATCAATTGATTTCAATTTGAGTATTTGATTGTTGCTTTTATAAGTACATAATTGATGGGCACTTATTTTTTTTTTAAAAAAAAAAAAACCCTCAACAGGATTGCACTTTCTCATTTGATTTGCAACAAAGGTATATGATTTGAGGAAACCTGGCCCTTAAATGATTAGACAGCGTGTGTGACTAATAAGAATATTGTCCCCAAAAGAAAGCAGAACATCTTGCAAACACAGAACATTCAATTAGAGTTTTAAATTAGAATGCAATTATGGGAGGATTCTTCCTCATTTTTTTTTTTTAAGAAAAAAAGAAGAAAGATTTTAAGAGCTTTTAATCTTTTGGGTGGCCTCAACTTGATGACAAGACAATTTTAAGAAATGTTCAAGCTTTAGAAGCTGATCACTTCTTGCTTAATTTTGGACCCAGTCCAACTTAAGAAGGCCTGAAAGCAGGTACTTTTGTTCATACCTGGCCTTTTAAGTCACTGAATTTTATAATTCAGCACAAGGATGAGCTGTTGATATGGATTACTGCACTCAGTGTAATGAAATTGTCAATATGCTTTGAGATGCTCAGCATGTAATCAGACATGGTTGGAAATAGCCCATTCAACCTCTAAAACAGAGCATTTGCCTTTGAGACCATGACTGCATGAAACAGCTGTGATCTCCACCTGAATCACATGTTTGTCTTAACATTAAACTAAGTATGCTCTTAGTTTACAATGCTCAGTAGTATTTATGGACATTTTCTATATAAAAGGTTATTGTTTGATGTTGGTAGGTCAGGCTTCTGCATTATCTACTCAGTAGCACAATATGGATAATAAACACCCATGGAATTATCTGGGAATCTATTCATGTCCCAAGCTCTCCTTCTATCAACTACCTGGAACAGCTACATGGATATAAATCTGATGACCTATAATGCAGCTCTTATCAAATTTTTAAAAAGCTTAGTGTAAAGAGGAAATATATGCCAAATTGTTTAACTTGAATTGATATTTTCTGATAAGGACTCAAAGAAAAGCCATTACTTGGGATCTACATTGTGCTGGAGATTCTCACAAGTGCTCTGCATCGGTTAGCCTCCGTGTTATATGGTACGAAGATAGGTTCTCCTCTCCATTCTAATTGGAAAGATGTGGTGACCTTTGAATTTCAGAGCTATGATGAGGCAGGAGCAAGCTTGACTCATGCGTGTGTCCTCATTGGGGCTTATTCTACACTATCCAGAAATTTTCAGACAGGGAAGAAGAAATTAGATTTTTCTTAGGTGTTGTTTTTCCTCTAAAGCCTACACAGGGATTAAAAAACTCTCCTTGAGAAAATAATTATAGAGAAAACCACAAATAAATGCAGTGCTATTTAGAGACATCTGTAGCCAGAAGAGGAGGCTGAATGCAGCAGAATAAACAAGTCCCTGAATTCAGGAGCTGGGAGGATATTTAAAATCATATTTCCAAATGTTTCTCACAGAATGTTCACACATATGGTTTAGACAGAGTATGGCTAAGGAGTACATGGGGTGTATTATTACAGTTACGTACACAAGTTTTAATATTTAGACTTAACCCTACATATATATTTATTTACATATGTATGCATTTATTGAGTATGTATAGATGTTTATTGTTGCTGATGGATGTCAGATTTTACCTGTTCTGTACCCGGGACACATGAGGGCCCTAGGCAAAGATCTTGGTTCTCAAGAAACTTACATTAATCTAAGATGACTGTATATTCGACCCAACGACTGTGTGCAGATAAAATTCTCCTGGGCCAAGTGACACTGAATTTTCAAAGTCAGTCTTACATGTAAAAATCTGAGCTCTTGTTGTGGGAGTGGCTAGACACAGCCCTAGGATGAGAAGACAAAAACTGTCATTAGGGATGGCCAAGGACCTGTCACAATAGATGTGCTTCATTAGCCATTCTCAGCCTCATGGATAATGCAGCTGTGGATGAAATCGTTTGGTCTAGTGAAGAATTGCCCCGGAGATCGTGTTGATATCAGAGATTTATTTTAATCTCTTTCTGCAGATTTTATAACAAGGCTTGTTACAAAGTATGCCAAAGAATCATTACATATCTTATAAAATCTTAATAATACAAAAATTAGAAGCATTTTTCATGCATATGTTCAATTTCTTCAGAATCCATTAGTTTCCCTTTACTGATTAGCATACAGTGCCCTGTGTGGGAACCTTGTCTTTCTCAGGTCACACTGCCTGGATCGTTCTGCACATTTGATTTTTGTAATGAAAGTCTTTACAGGATGAGTGCAGGGTACCATCATCCAAAGCTGCAGCGTGGGCAAGTAAGATGCTCGTTGTATGTATACTTCTTCAGACAGCTTTCTTCATCACACTAATGTTAGCCTGCGTGGAACATAATGAGCACAAAGGGGTAAAAAATGAGATTTTAGAAAAAAGAGCTCCATCATTGAGCAATGTGTAATGTATTGTGGGATGTTTATCTGTTCACTGTGAATTATCATTGGATAATAAAGGAACTGTTTCGACCTGTGGTGAAGCAGCTTAGAAGCAGGCAGGAAATCCAAGCACAAATAAAGGGGGGACAAGGGCAGAGTCAAGAGAGCTGTGACCCAGCTGCCCAAGAATCAATATGCAAAAGAGACATGGGCCACATGGCAAGACAGATTAATGAAAATGGGTTAAGATGTAAGAGCTAGTTGATGATACCCCTGAACCATAGGCCAAACAGCATGTAATTTATATAAGACTTTATGTGATTACTTGGGACCAAGCAGCTGAGGGTGGTCTATTTAGGATAGCTGGTCCAGATTTTGGTGCCAGTCTGGGCCAGTGAAGAAATCAGTAAGGAAAAACCACATGTTTCTTGCAAGGGCAGAGAGCTAGAGGAATGGCCAAACAGGAATCTGGGACCTATGGTTAGTGACATGCCTTCTCTTCTGGAGTCCATTATTTTATAGCTGTGGATTCTGTTCAAAACATTCAATTATCCCAGCTGCTTCCTCATTTGAGAAATGAGATTAGTATTTTTTACTTTAATGTTATACAGTGAAAATGAAAAGGAGTACTTGCCACAGAGGAGGCATCAATCAAGGGTCAGTTTTACTCATTGTGATGGCATTTAGTTCACAAGCTCTCAAGCCAACCAGTTACCCTCAAAAATTAGGACAATGGTCCATGGTTCATCTTCCTGCATGAAACTCCTGTGATAACTTGACATCTCATGCAATCTTCTTTTTTTCTATCCTCACACACAACCTATAAATCTGGTTGATTTTTCATTCTTTCCTAAATTTCCCTCGTCAGGTCCTGCAAGCTTTTGTTTTCTATGGCAAACTGCATTTTCCTTTAAATATCTTTCCCTTGATATTTTCTTCAGAGGTCCTGTTCAGTCAAGATCTGCCATAGGTAACATTTCTATTCTGCTCCCCCTTTCACCAAAACCAGAAGCCTGTGCTTTAATTTTGAGGTTTTTTCCTGATAACAACCAGAGATAAAGAAAATATGAGCTATAAAATATTTTCTTTCCAGTGTTCCAAAAGTCCTACTATAGTTATACAATAAGTTTGGGGCAATAGTAACAGAACTTGTTTTAAACATTTTTTTTAACTCCTGACTCTACCCAACTGAAGAGGTCAGGATTTGACCTTGTGGTTTCCATTAAAAGACTTGTAAGAATCTGGTCCATCATCCTCCAAAATCACCATGCCCCAATGCCAGCATTCTTCAGACATTCAGGATTATGATTTCTAAAATTTAAGTCATTGGGAATATGTCTTAAAGGAAGCTAATGGAGACAAAGTCCTGGTGTTGGGGCAAGTATATATGAAGACAGTAGGAGGGATTACCAAAAGTGAAGATAGCATCCTTAATTTCCCTGCATAACGAGGACCAGAGCAGAGCCACCAAGAAGTGGGGCAGAACTTCCTCCATACATGATGGATCATGGTTTGTGGCAAGACATTCACACAATTCTGCACTGGGAAGGGAAGGAACTTCAACAATAATGAAGAGGAGTTACCCTATGAGTCAGATGAAGGCATGGAGTTAGATTAAGGTTGATGAAACAGAACGCACAGCTGTTTTACAGTTGTATTATATATTATATATTTTACTATAATGTATTAAATATGATGGAAGAAATAGGTTAAACGTTATGTAGGGATGCCATTGTTGTGAGAGATTATATTTTTGAATATTATGTAAAAGGGCAATTTCTTTAAAAATAAATCATTTGAAGAACAGAAGAACGTTTTAAAAACAGGTAAAAAAAAAAAAACTAGTCAGAAAGCAATCTCATGTAGAGTCTTCTAGACAGAACAGGAACTGTGGAATATAGATATACAACATGCTTGATATAGTGAAAGTAACTGGATAGAACACATACAGAAATACACTGTCCAGTATGCAGACCAGTGGCTACGTGTGGCTGTTGAGCACTCTCAGTGTGGGCTGTTTTGAGCTGAGCTGTACTTTGACTGGAAGCTCTGCCCAGATTTCAGAGACTTTCAATAAAAAACAGAATGTAAAATATGACATATGTAATGTTTTTTTCTGACTACATGTTGTGTAGATAATATTTTGGATGTATTGTGTAAAATAAACTCAGATATTAAAATTAATTGCATCTGTTCTTTTAGAGTTTTTTAAAAAATTCGATTACTGAAAGACTTACTGTATTCTGTCTCTCATATGGCTCATAGTATATTCTACTAGCAACACTATTAAAGACGATAGCATCAGAAAAATGATAAAAGGTCCGTTTTTAATCCTTTTAGGTCACCGGAAGGGGATTTGCATATGCCCTACGTGAGAACAAAATGGTTGGGAGATTTTGAATAGTGGATGGGCATCGTCTGCCGCTTTGCTAACAAGATCACCAGCTCCTCTTCCACAGGTTAAGAGAATTAGGACAAAATCCAGGAGACTCATTGCAGGGTCCTCAAATAAGCCAGACCAGATGTCTGCTGACTTGGGTAGTAATACATAGATGGTGAGAGGGGGTCGGGGACCAGAGGGTTTTGCGATGTATTCCAAGTGGAATGTGAGTAGAAGAAAATAATTGAGAATTATTTCCCCATGCATTGGCCTCGAGCACATACAAGGATTCAGTCTGCTATTATTGAGATATAGAGACGAACAAGCATGGATTGGGCCAGACTCTCCATCTAGATCTGTTCATGTTAAATTTGAGATGTGCATTGGGCTTCCAAGTAGAGGTTTAAAGAGACTGTTTGCTGTCGCAGTTAGGGAGAGAGATTAACGCAAGCTAAACTTTAATATAAGGTTGGTATTTAGGGCCACAAGGTTGGATGGTATCACTGACAGAATAAGTTAGAAATAAAGACAAAAGGCAGGAGGACATGGCCAGGGTCACTCAGAGTTCATGAGCGAGTTCCTGGTAAGCTGGAGCTGCACTGAGCATGCTCACTTCAGCATTGCCCTCTGGGTGCTCATAGACGGATGCAGAAGAAACAGCAGGATTAATTTGAAAGGTTCTGTTTGTTCTGGGCTGGGGAGTTACAGCAGGAAGAATGTTATGCAGTGAGAAAAGAGTCAGATGTAAAGTGTATTTCCCCATGTGCACGTATGTCATGCTTTAACAGAGAAACTGCATTGTGATGAACTCTTAGCAGCATCCTAATTTAAATAAGTAATTGGAAATTCCAGTGATCCTGATGCCATAGTGTGCCACTGATAATCTTTAGGAGTCCCTCCTACAATATCTTGGCAAATGTTTAATTTAAATTTAATTGTATCTCCTTTCAATTTGCGAGGCTCTACTTGATAATGCTTATTAGTGGGCTCTCTAAACACTGTAAATGTCATTCATTTTATCTACCTGTCCATTTGGGTGTTTTTATAGTCTGAAATTTCTAACTATAAGGAAGCATTTGTCCATATCCTATACAAAATAATAATTTTTGTCTTTGGAGAGCCCATGATTTGGCTTTTAGAAATTAAGATTGCCTTTAGCTTCTTTGGAGCTGTTTCCTACCACCTGCTTTCCCATACCTTGGTCACATACCTTCATGAGTTAGGAGCTGTCCTGTAGCCGAAGCCTTTTGCCTTCTGTGCTTTCAACTTTGTTGCCTCTGTGCTACAACCTCACTGTCTTCTCCCTCTTGTAGCAATGGGTTTATATTCCTGTCCAAAACAATATCAACAGACATCTAATGCCTGAAACAAATTTTGGGAGACACTTGGTTGGCACTAGACAATGGAATAAGGTGACTTCTGGAGAACAGGACAATTTGAATCCTACAATTGTTCCAATTTAAGATCAGGAGAAAGTTTCCAAGCTGTCTTATGGTAAATGGATTCTAACGAGGTTTGACAACATCTCTGAGTTGAGGAGATATGAGTGCATGAAAGAGACAGAGCAGCAGTGATTTGTAGGGCTGAGCACTGGCTTAGGAAGCAGAGTCTAAAGAACCATGGATCCTTCTCCTTGACATCCTGCATTCATATAAAGAAACTAAGCAACTCTGAGGAAGAAACTACTTAAAAGAGATAGCATCAAGGTCACTCAGCAACTACACAGATCTGGGAACAATGCTGCTTCCGACTAGCCATACAGAAGACCAGGAGTCAGAGGAGACAGTGGGAGGGGCCTAAGCAGAAGGACTCATTTATCAGACATAACCAAAAGGGTGAACCTGCTTCCCAGCAAGTTCACACTGAAGCAAATTCCAGAATATCTGTAGGAATTCAAAGTTGCCTCCTAAAAAGATCATTGCCACTGTCTAAGAATTGTTGATCATTGAAAAGTGGGGCTACCCATTCACTGAAACCAACCCAGGGCTGGCAGAGTTACTAAAATAAGTGAATAATGATATAGGCTTAGTTTGGTGTCCGATGTATTTAATAAACTCCACGAAGACAAAGAAATGTGAAAATATCACTATCAAATGTTTACGGTGGAAAATAGCAATTTCTGAAATAAAAACTGATTGCAATTAGATATTGCTAAAGAAAAAAATAGTGACTGCAAAGGAATAAAACTAAACATAATTAAATGAAAAGAATGTTTTAAAAGGAAAAAATGAAACAATAGTTTCCAGCACAACCACCAGAGGTGTGGTATAAGTAAGTGCATTGTTGTCTTTGAGGAGTAGGGAGTCGTAATACACATTTGGAGAGACAGGGGCTGAAGATTTTCTGAATTTGGTGAAAAGCTTAAAACCTGCAGACCAAGAGAGTGTGAACTGGAGATACAAGTGAGTGTGGATGCTCGGCCCTGAGTACAACCCCAGTGTCAACCACAAAAACTTACATAAAAACTTACTTACGTTAACCTAGAAAGTTCAATGACTCTCAACACAAGAAGCACGAAAAGAGAGTTCCATCCAGGCATAAGACACAGCTGCTCTACAACAGCTGTGTTAGCAATGCTTATGGAGCTGCCCCACAATGCCTGGGATCATTATAAACACAAAGGGCTCAAGAGTCTCACAGTTCTACAGTGTCTTGTCCAGGACTGGGGAAAAAGGGAAGAACCATAAAAGCCATAGTCTTGGGTCTCTGCTGGGGGTGCCAAAGATCATTAGCAGGAAGTGTGTGGTGGGGACATCCTGTTCTTAAGACAGGAAACAGAAGGACAACAGGGGTCTCTAGTCCTTCTGGTGGCATGTCCTTCAATTCCTAAGGATCTGCTCTTCAAAGATAGTACCTCTCAGAAAAGCACTTCCCTCGGGACCTGGTCCTTAATGCAGATGCCTCCTGGAATATTAACCATCGGAACTCTAATATCACTTTACAAAGTCTTATAATAGCAGGGAAAAGGAATGATGGAGAATGTATAAAGGGACAAACAAGAGTTGCTGAAGAATTCTCCTCAGAGACAGACACTTTAACATAACGGAAGAAAACAAACCGTCAATCCGTAGGAACATTCCTTTAAAAATAAAACTGAAATAACTATCTCATGCATAAAATATTGCCATAAGTCACCAGCAGGTCTGCCTCATAAGAAATGTTCAAATCAGTCCTAAGGGCAGAAATAAAATTAAATCTTTAAGAAAAGAAAAGCTCAATGTAATATTTGGTTACGTATACGAGAGTCAAGCGAATGACAGATAGTAATAACACAGGGGTCAAGGGTCAGAAGTGGAACTACATCAAAGCAGTCTCACAATAGATATGAGGTGGTATCAAGATATACCTATCTAATTATATATACATACATACTTATATATATATATGTATGCACATAGAAAGAACTCTAGTTAATAATGAATACCACAAACTATGTGTGTGTGGATACTGAAAAATCAAAAGAGTTAAAATTATGAAGAAAAATGTGTTCATTCAACTGCATTTTTGCTCTAATTCAGGAGGTTACACATTAAACTCCTGAAAGTAATTTTTTTTGATGAACTTATTAGTTGATTTTGAGGAAAGAACCAAAAAAGCAATTGGGAAATGGTGAATAAACTCTAAATAGCTAGCTCACTCACTGCTGATGTGTTCTCACTGGTCCTCGGGAATCAGTCTGTCATCTCTGTCCAGCAAGGATCCTGAGAATGAGAAGCTCATACAGGATTGGATTAAAAGGAAGCGGGCATTGGGGAGCAGCTCACATCCGCCCCTGCATGTGGCAGTTGCTAAGTTAGATGTTGGGCCTCATTTCTAATATGCTCTTCTCACCCTAAAGCTGAGGTGGCTTGTGGAAAAGGATCCCACCTGATGAAGAGCCAGTTTTAACAATCAATCCCATTAAAATAAATACATATTTTAAGTGGTCTGATCTTTAGAACAAGGAATAAGTGTTATCTACCTCACATGTCAACCAGTTTGGGAAGGGAGAGATAACACACAGGTGACTTCATGATGTGACCTGAGAAGACAGAGGGGATGGAAGGAAGACGTATCAGCAGAGAGTCCCCCAGCAGGAAAGAAGATGCTGATGAGACAGACAGAGGGCATCATTAGTGCATACAGGACAGTCAGCATCCCTATTTCCTATCACTCGTGCACATATAAAACAGTCAGCATCCCATGTCCTCTCTGGGTAAACAGCGCCTGACGGCCAGATGCTTGCTTTCTGGTCAAAACAATAATGAAAAAGAAAACAAACTACAAAAGAGAAATTTTTTAATTATTTTTTATGGCAGATCAGGAAGTTCTTGTTAGGAGAAAACAGAGCAGATACTGTGGATGTGGGTCACCTGGAGAAAAACCTTCCCTCATTCATGTAGCATTCATGTAAGCCATCTCATAGTGCTAAACATTATATTTCCCCAGTATGAAATTAAAATCAGTTGAGGGCAGGATAGAAACATGACACTCCATTCCTTCCCTAAATGGTCTGTTTGCTGAATAGTCAAAAGATTTAGAGATCATTTGGTGTAATTCATGTTAGATATCAGGAAATTAAGGATGTGATCAATGACATTACTTTTAATGGCAGAGCCAAGATTAACACCCATTCTTCTGTACCTTCAAGAATTCTTTTCTGATCCTTAGTGCCTCACAATTATTGACTATATTATTTATTCTAAAATGGCAACGACAATTTTGTAACAAAAATACTGGGTATTTTGAAAGAAATATGACCTCAGGGATCAACTAATCATGTATGCAGAGGTGTTACAAGCTGGGTAAAGGCAATTAACAAAACGGAATTGTATTTTTTAGCTGTTTAAATCAAATAAATGAGAATTACATGATATCACGAAGTTGTCTATTTGCTGATCTTGTGAGATCTCACCAAAGGGTATTTTATTTTCTACTTTTTTTTTTTCCTTTCTGGTTTCGTAATCCTTTTAAGGGAAAAAAAAATCTTGCTAAAATTGAAGTGAATACACTTAATGCAGTATAATCAGCTTCTAAATCTACTTAACTGTAGCCCCATCATGCAGTTGGTGTACTGAATGGAAGGCACAAATGGGGACCCTTATTATAATGAGGAGCGGGTGAATTTTGTGAGACTAAAACTTCACTTTCCTGAAATGTTTTTAAGCATCTGATTTAGTAGTCAAGTATATCTCAATTTGCATATCTCTTTATTTGCATTTGACCTAGACACCTGCATTACTTTTTGGAGAATTCTGCTTTTATGGTGCTTTGGAACACTTCAATGACACCCCACTATGACAAAATGCATTTTCCGTGCTGTGGAGCTTTGGGGGGTGTGGTGTGATTATTTTTAAACTTTTCTCTTGCTTACATTTGAATTGGAACTATTTGTTTACTTATGTTGCAAGGCTATTTCTTTTTTTTCTGGGTTTATTTTCCCATCTAATTTTTTAAGAACTAGATACAGTTTTAGCGAGGTGGACATTTTCTGAAAATTGTATATGCACTGTAACTACTGACAGTGTAATTGCTAATGTAAACGTAGCAGGCTTTCTATTTTGGCTGCACTGGAGCCTGTTACTCTGTCTATCCTTGGGTTAAAGAGACAAGCATTGATACCTCCCAGGTCCCAAATTGAACCTGTCAGTTTCCAACTGGCTTTGCTACAAAGCAGGTCAAAAGGATGCACCTCTTAAAACAGCATGCTTCTAAGTAGAAAACTCAGAGTTAGCCTTGAGTCTTTTCTTGTGCCCTGTTCTGTGCTGTGTCTCCTTGAGTTAGTTGGGCTGGCCCTGACTGGACCTGTTGGTTTCTCTCTCCACCATGTCATTGGCTGAGTTCAATCCCCATTCTGCCAGGATTGGACCTTTACAAGAGTCCATCTTATAGTCGTATTTTCTGTAATTGACACTGAAATATCACACTATCATAAATGCACATGTATTTACGGTAAAAAAATTTGAGTGCCTTTACGCTATGTATTTATCTCCAGTGTCTGGTTTGATTGCCTCGTTAACCTCACACTTCACACTGACTTCCCCTCAAATATTAGCCATGTGGCATTCCTTCTTATTTATTATTGTATGATTTTTCACATACTTCTGAACTGATGTGCATATTACATGTAGAACTTCCTCTTTCTGACACCGTAGCTGGTGTTGCATTCAGAAACTATGTAAGACATGATGGCAGAACATGCTTGGTCATTGTATCCCAAACTTTCCACATACTAATTAGCAAGGAACTTGGCCTAACTACTTAGTTTCCCCAAAAGTCACTTTTTCGATCTAGAAAATGGTGGCAATGGTGCTGGATTTTTGTGAAGCTTCTGTGGGAGTGGAGGATAGTGTGTGGGGCAGGGTAATCAGTGAGATCAGTGTAAATGTTTAGGAATAATTATGCATTGTCAATAAAGAAGACCAAAGCTAGTAGAGCTACCACATCACAACTCCTAGAAAGTGCCTAGACTTGTACTTAATAGTTATATGAAAGAGAAAAATTTAAAGGTATCAATTTTCTCTACTATGCTTTATAAGTAATCATCTGATTTGCAAGTCAAATCTGTATGATAATGTGTAACATAGTTCATCTTCCACAGATGTCCACGGAAAGAAGTGAGAAATTAGTCAACAAGAATATATTGACTGCTAGCTATTATTATTTTATTAATAAATCATAAACTTCTAGGGCTCGCGTCTTAGACTTTCTTAGTCAAACAAGTTAGTTATCTGTAATTTCCTGGTCATGTAAAGATGGGTTCCACAGAGAGGATCTGCTATGAAATATAAGGATATAAGGTGCATATGAGTTTTCTTTCTGAAAACTCCTGCAGTTTCCATCCTGTGTGTGTGTGTGTGTGTGTGTGTGTGTGTGCATCAAACTCAGCCTTTTCTGTTAGTTTTACTTTGCCTGTGGGTTCTGACTTCAGGGCCTGCCTGGAGGGTAGCAGGGGTGGCCAAGAGAAACCCCTGGTTTAACAAGTCCTTTAAACGGCTCCTCCAGGGCTTACCCAGAGGGTTGAGCTGCCTACCCTCCGCCCCTATCTAAAATCGTCTGCAGCCAGCCCCTGTTCACACTCTCTTTGTGGTCAGAACTACCCCTGCTATTGAAGTGAACCTTTCACCCGAAGTCCCCGAGCAGCCATCAGCGCCTCCTCCTCAACAGGCCAGAAAACAGGAGAAAAATCCTGCTCCAGTGTTGTTTGAAATAAGCAATTATTACAGTTCCCAGAAGACGCAGGCAGAGAAAAAGTCAAGCTAAAGGCATTGTTGGGGTGATGCTGACTTCTCTTGGCCCCAAGATACACTTTAAATGTTTCCATGGGGGGAAAATAATAAAATAAAATAAAAATAAAGGGCGCACACAAGTTATCTTCCTCACATTAGAAAACAGTGAAGTCTGCTAGTTTGAAAAGTAGGGGTGCTTTATGTTCTCTCCCAGGGCCCCCAGAACTGTTAGTTCAGGATCTACTCACTTCATCTCTATGGCTAGTTTCCATCTCAGAATAAAAGGGCATCATGGTTTCAAGGTTGGAGGAGATTATGGAACTATCATTTATAGTCTCTTAGATAGTGCCGGGATCTGTGATGTCTGGGAGCTCTTAGTGACCCCAGAGAAGAAGGACTTAGAGGGAGGGAAGATGGCTGGACTAGAACCTTTCCTCAGGTTTCTGCCTTTTATTTGGCATGTTGTCACAATACTTTCCCTGAGAGATGTAAAAACGTGTCTACTTACCTCAGATAAGGAAGACATCAACAGGTCAAAGAAGGCAGTATGTCCATTTTCGAGAACCAGTTAATCTATTGGGGTGACTTAAGCGCATTGGTGACTCAAAGGCACCGTCATTTCCAGGTCAGTGTAGAGGCTGCTGCCATATGAGTCTCAGAAGTCCACATTCTACTCACATACAAGATCTGGGAAGTCTCCATGAAGGTCACACAAAGACTCATGAGACACATGAGCCTCAGTTCCTCCATCTCCAATTATTTTATGTGGGTGAGTACTGTTCAGATTCAAGGTCACAATATTATTTCTAATTTATAGAGAAGATGCCAAGATGTTTTCTAAGGACATAGTAGGACAGCTCATTCAGCTAAGAAGCATGTTAGAAATGGA
Organism: Phyllotis vaccarum; assembly: GCA_033318265.1. Classification (NCBI taxonomy): domain Eukaryota; kingdom Metazoa; phylum Chordata; class Mammalia; order Rodentia; family Cricetidae; genus Phyllotis; species Phyllotis vaccarum. The sequence continues at coordinate 26,334,601 of JARWLC010000007.1, forward strand.
AGGAAGTCAGGAAGCAAGTCACATGCACCTTATAAAGTACTATACATAATTTTTGTATCAGTCTTACTCACTAGACTTTAGATAAAATTTTGTGTGGGAAAAGGGGTCCAACCAGGAGGCAAAGGTGCTTGTGGGAGGTTAGTATAAATAACTATTTATGGTGACAAGCAGTTGTCAGATTACAGAGTATGATCCTGAGTCTAAAGCTAGGAAGGCCTTGAGTGGGTCAGGCTTCCCAGAACCCACAGAAACCCATTTTTCTCTCACTTGACTATCAAGCCTTATAGCCAGTATTGGACACTGCTTCAGTAATGCCTCTCAAGCACTGTCCACTGAGGAATGAAGGCCGATGATGCTCACTTCAAATGAGATGTACTTCAATGAGTTGATTTCATCAAAACACATTATATTCATGTATGAAATTAAACAATGGATTAAACTTTTGAAGTGAGATTCACTTAAAGAATTTCATTTATAGCCACAAAAAAAGATAAAGGAAGATATATATTTGGAGCTAAGAGATGCTTAGCAATCCGGTGGCTAAATATAAAAATAAAATGAAATGTCTATTCAGTATTGCCAGGCTTACTTACTAACTTCCCGGCTCTGCTGCTGGACTTCCATTATGATTCCAGTGCCTGCCAGATGATGTTAGGTGGCCAAGTCTTACTGCCCTGGCCTCTGTCTCCCTCCACATTGTAGCAGAGGCTACTTTGCAGAAGCGTATCTCTGAGGTTGAAAGAGTTGGTGGATGACTAAGCAAAAAGCCCAGGCTCCTGCAATAGTTCTGGGAGTTTCATTGCTGGGTTGTTGTGAGGACTCAGTGAAAGAACCAAGCTCAGATGAGAAGTACTGGATACAATGTCAGGCACTCAAGTCATGCTACCCTCATCTCATTGCAAGGGACAGTTCTCATCCTGTTGTGAGCATCACCTAGCTGCTCCTATTCTTTGTCACTGCCTAGCTCATGACCATTATTTCCAAAAAATAAGCACAGTGACACTAACAACAATAAATGGCAGTTGTTTATTGAGCCCTTAGTGTTTTCCATGAGTTTATAAGCATTAAATCATTTCAACATTAAAGCTATCTTTATGGAGACATGTCGAGCCCTTTAAAAATGAAGATGTGGAAGCGAAGAGACTTTAACTTATCCAAGGTCACCAAGAATGGCCTTGGCTTTTTCAGCTGCCCGTGTATCACTGGCTTTACTTGTCTGTTTTTAGCCATAGACTGCTTCCAGCATGACTTATCAAAGCTTATTGGGTGTCCTGGATCTTAGCTAGTGTTAACATTTCCTGTTGGGTATCTCCTGGTAAGGTCCCAAGCCCTAGTGTTCCAAAGTGTTATTTGGGGATAATGGCACTCACTGCTCTCAATACCACATAATAAAGATTAATTAGTGGATTTTGGTAAAGCACTCCAAGAAAGGTTGATTTGGGCATAATTGTGCGTCTTACCTCTCATTGATCTACAGCATCCTTTTTATTTTGTATTGATCCAATGTTATTGACCCGCTTGATGGCCATTAATCAGGCTGCTTGAGGTTTTACTATTTCTAAATGAAATTCTGCAAACTGGTAGTCTAAAGTAACATATCCATACTCACAACTCTCATTTTAACCATTGATTTGAAAGATTGAATTAATTCAACCTTTGACAATTTTTTTTTATACTTTTAAAATAGCCATTAGCACATAGTATCATAATATATTGCATGCCTGTCACCCAAAGCTCTCCATTTGAACTCTTAGGATAAGGACGACAATTTCTTAGTCATTCCCATTTAAATGTTTCTGGTAAATGCCAAACATGATACTCAACATGTAAATGAATTAAACATTAGTTAAATGAAGAATTGGAGTAAAACACTGGGTTATGTTCAGATACCCTTCATCTAGAGTTGCTTTAGGAACAGAAACTTAAGGACCACTAGCTACAAGCTTGGAATAGTCAGGTGAACAAAAAACTTGGTGTCTTTTATCCTTTCCCCTACAGTCTCCCATTGTTATTCTACATTAACTCAACAGCTACCATAAGATTATTTGCAGTCACCCCCAGTTCTCAATATCTCTGTTTTACATAGCCAAAGATGAGATAAGAATTCTGAGGACTCCATTTTCCTCCTTGCAGGAAAAAAAAAAATCAATGCTAAAGATTCTGTATATATTATGTGCATATGAATTCCAGAGACAAATGTACAGAGAGAATGTATGGTGAGATACAGTTACCTTATTATGGCAAGTGAGCCAACCGCATCTCCTCTAACCCATTAAATACCTCCTGAGTCTCTAAGGACAATAAGTAAACTTAAAAGAAAACTTTTGACCACCTTCTACCCCTGTTGATTTGAGCCACAATATAACGTCTCCCTACTTTTGCATCACGGAATATGCTCTGATAAATATTTAGCAAATCCCAGTAAAGGTATTTTCTAATTCATTATCTCTTATTTTACTTTATTTTACACTTTGGTCATCCAGGAAAATAGAAGAGGTGAGGTGCTACTGTGCTTTCTTTGAGAGGCATGGAGTGAGCCAAAACAATAAATAGAGCAGGGATATGCAGCCCCATGCACTATGGGCAATAACATTCCTAAGAAGCAGGGATCGCCAGGGGAAGTATATGCTCACACAGTGTTCAGGAAACATCACTAACAGGACTGGTGAACTGTCAGAAATGTCATAAGGGTTGGGGCTTGGCGTAAGTCATAAAGAAATAGACAGGAGTCCCTGGAATTGTGGACTGTTATATGAAGTTTCAGGACTCAATGTTGTATATATCATGGTACACCAGAACATCTGGGGTTCTGCACTGACTGTTGAGAGAAAACATGAGAATATCTCTCTAGATAGAGTCATTATACATTGTACAAAGGAGCATCTAGTCTTCTAGGAAAAGCCTTTTTATCTCCCTCATGCATAGCATCCATTTACTGCCTTTTATCCTATTCTATCCACAATCCCTTCTTGCTGAGATGTCCAGATACAGTGTGCATCTGAAGCTCCATGGGAGAGGCTTGTGCACTGTGGACCGTACCATCGCTAGGCAGATGGACCCGCACTGGATGAGGAAGCTAGCTGAGCAAGCCGGAGGTAAGAAGCAGCAAGCAACATTCCTCTACAGTCTCTGCTTCAGTTTCAGCTCTGTGTTCCTGCCTCAGCTTCCCTGGACGATGACTGTCACACGGAAGTGTAAGAAGAAATCAATTCCTCATCAGCTACATTGATTCATGTTTGTCACAGGGACAGGAAGCAAATTTGAACAGGTCCTTCTGCTTGTGTCAGGGAAGCACAACTCTCAAACTAAAATCATACATGTCTTACCATGTTCTAAGGTTTGCTTCCACTGCCCTTAAGTGAAGAAAGTCAAAATTGGGTAATAATAAAATGACAGATGGAAATGGAGAGGCCATGACTTCCACAATCCAACCTAACCCCCAAAGAAGAGAATGTCTCGATGTCTCTGTGCTGTCGCATAATAAAATGCAAACAATATCTGGACTATCTTTGTAGCTTCTTTGGCTTTCGGAAGCTTACTTTGACAGAAGAGATAGCAAAGTATCTTGGGCTCTAAGGAGACAATCCAAATAGGCTGATGCACTAATATTATTTATAATAGACTTATTTTAAATTGCTGCCACACAGATTAACTCTCAGTGCTATTACTTGACTCTGGGCTTTTGTGTGTGTGTGTGTGTGTGTGTGTGTGTGTGTGTGTGTGTGTGTGTGTGTGTGTGTGTTCCTTCAACAGTGAGGATACCCCATCCAGCTCCATAATTGCCTAGCAGATTGCTAAGGGATGGTTTTTGATCACTGCAGATGGTGCCTCCTACAGCCAGTTCCTCAGTCCTTGTTTACTCTGCCAGTGGCCGTGGTCATGATCTTCTAATAGCTCATTTAAAGGAGAAGAGGGAAGCATGGGGTCTTTGTGTTCACAGTTCACTCAAAATCAGCCGCCAATATTGCATTGTTATTAATACAATAGTACAGGCAGTAAGAAACTGCTGAGTATGGAAAGCTCATTTTAAAATTGCTGCTCAAATATATTGTAAAGAATAAACATATATAGTATATTTGTCAAATTATTAAAATGATGACAGGAAAAATCTGTTTATCAAGTCATCAAGACTTTGGTATTTATTAATACATAGACCACTTGAATACAATAGGAAAATTGGATGGAGCCCAAGTTGAGTTCATGTGAGAGGTTTGAAAGTCTTTGTGGTATTTCCAGCTTTTATCATTATGCCTATACGTGTGACAATGGGGTCAGTGCATGCTGTGTGGTGGTTGTTTTGTATGCCTTGAATTAAGTGTTGCTATCATTGGTTAATGAAAATGCTGTTTTGGCCTATGGCAAGACAGAATATAGTCAAGCAGGAAATTCAAGAGAGATACAGGAAGAAGAAAAACAGAGTCAGGGGAGATGAAGTACTGAGAGCCTCCAGGGGAGAAAGATGTAATGGAACACAGGTAAAGTCGTGAGACATGTGATGATATATAAATTAATAATTATGGGTTAAATTAAGTTGTAAGAGTGATCTAGCAAAGAAACATGAGCCTTAGATCAAAGAGTTTATAATTAATATTAAGCAGATGAATGATTATTTTATAAGCAGCTGCAAGACCTCAGGGCCAGGAGGGACAGAGAAACTTCTGCCTACAAGCAGATCTTCCATCATGTATTCTTCATCTTTTTATAAAACACTCAAATCTCCAAGAGTCCTGGGTTGTGCTCTGTTTGAAGGCACTTTGAAGATAACCAACGGTAGTCAGGTTGATTCTAATCATCCTAATTCTTCCTCCAGCTCTCCTCCGACCCCTTCCTTCTCTTCCTTTTCCTCCTCTTACCTCCTCCTTTCCCTCCTTGTTTTATCTTATCTTCTGGAAGAATTGGAAAAGGGTGACCGTAATTATTTCTTTCGCAAAATGTTCAAGTTAACCTCACAACTAATACGGTAACTAAAGTGGGGTGTTAATCCAACTGTAGACTGTACTCTACATATCTGCACTACCGTCAGAGCAGATATTTTGTTCTCTTGTGTAGGTAATTATAACTTCTGTTTTATTTCTTCCAGATTATCTGACATAGGTTATACGGTACAATCATTGAACAATTGTAGATGCCTCGATGTCTCATTTCCTCATGAAAATGCGGTTCTGTTTCATATCTTTAGCTACAAACTCGAGCAGATGTTGCTAATGTTTTCAAGAGAGAGAGCAAAAAATCTGTGTGAAGGTAAATAGGAGGGTAAGTGGAGACAAAGTGTGAGAAGGAAAAGCAGGGCAGTCAAGAGCATAATAAAAAAGTAAATTACAAACCAAAACAAACCTGCTGGTTCTTTTTATCTTTTGAGAGGTAACCAGAAGTCCTGTAGTGATTTGATTAGTAGTATTTGAGTAATGCCATCAGCAACAATATATTAAGCCTGTTCTATAAAGACTGTCATTTTTGGGATTTTTGAAAATAAAGGATAAAGAGTTAATACAAATATTTTATATTATATATAAATATTATACATAATATTTAATAATTTTGAAGTTTAATATTTAAGCACCATACTTAATAACTCTAGTATCTCAAATCAATGAACAAATTTGATAAATGCTAATCAAAGATAAAATCAATTTCGTTAAAATATCATCCATGGGCCTAGGAAATGGCTATGTGTATAAAGCGTGTATGTAGGAGGATCTGAATTTGAGTGCCCAGATGTGACAGTGTGCATCTCTAATCCCTATGCTCATATCACAGAATGGAAGGTGAGATGGAATTCCCACACACTCTTAGGCCATCCAACCTGGTGTGAGCAAAACAGCAGGAGAGGCAGTCCCCAAAGCAGTCCCACAGAATGATCAGTGGTAGCCATTATCCACTGATTTCCACACATGCTCTACACCATGTATGCACACACTAGCACAAAAGAACACAAACATACATGTGTGTCATAAACATATACATAGCATAAATTACATCATACATACACATATTACAAAAATTTTAAAAATTCACTTTCTGGCATCTATTAAAATTAGTGCTGTGATTCATAGAAATTCAACATATTTATTAAGCCACTCAGTCCAGATCTTGGAACCAGTGCTGGCACATGTCATTCACAATTTATTAAATTTTATCTGAGAAAAAAATTAGGCCAACATGTGTCCATCAAACAAAATATCTATGACATTTTAACATATGACCATGAGTCTAGCCAAGTTTGAATTTCTTTTTTTTTTTTTATGACTTGCAGGATGTTTCTAGAATTTTTATCCAGGTTTTTTAACTTGTATCTATTTGGAAAAAATAGAAAATATTCCATGATGAATGAAAGCAACTGAACTAATCCTAGATAATATTTAATGTGAAGAGAGAAAGGTACAATGGACTTTAGCTATGTCTTTGAAATGTGCTGTTTCATACATCTCGTATCTGCTCAAGGTAAAGTTAGAGAGATGACATTGACAGCTGTGGGTCACGACAGGAAAGTCAAATGCTTGTCTAGACTCTGTCTTTGATAACAATGAGCATTTTTAGATAGCCATAGAAAGTGTCTCCTTTTCTAAAAGGTAACTAGATAGGATTGTGTGTTCTCACATTACCAATAATTGCTGTGAGAATTGCAAGTATGACATTGTCCTTTTCCTAACTGGCTTGTGTATCAGGTTAGAAACCATCCTCTCTTTCATAAATTATATTCAGTGAATAGAAAATTATTCTGGTTTTTATAAAAAGCAATGCATTGTTATAGACATCATTATCCCGTTAGGTAGTACACCAACTTTTATAATGGCCCCCCTTTTCAGTGGATTATGTGAATCTATATCATAGGCAGCTTTAGTTATGGCTCCTTAACATTCTTCTTTAATGGTTCCTATTATGCTTCCAATCAGATCGTGCTGTCCTGTGTTTCTTCCTATCTACATCTCTTGTTATTATCAAGAATGCGTACATGATGCATAACAAAGTGCTGCAGGCATCTCCCTCTTTTCTCTTTTTCTTCAGAGCCAGAGTGAGCTGGTTGCTATCCAGAGTAGAAGTGAACCTGTGGAAACACAGCAGAGGTAGCTTTATCAGGTTATAATACAAAAGCCTTACAACAAAGGCCTGTGTTCCATCTTGCCTTTTGATGAGTCAGCTCACAGCAGAAACTGTTCCCATTTAGCACTGACTGCCCGATTTCTAAACTGGCATCCTAATTACAGACTGGCAACATGAAGACACGTCCATTTGCACATCAGTGGAAAATAAATCCTGTATTGTATGGGGGTGGGGGTAGAGTCATCGTGCTGTCAGTACATTACCAGAGTGTGGTAGCTTTGTTTTATGTGGATTCTTTTTTTGTTTGTTGTTGTTGTTGTTGTTTTGTGTGTGGGGGGGGGGAGTTTAGAATGAAATTTTTTTCAAATGTGTAGCAAAGTTTAGAGGAAATGTCCAGCAAACATCTGTATACTTTCCCCTTAGATTTTCCCATAATCATTTTATTATGCGCACTTCAGCATAGATCTGGCTTTCCATTCATCCTCCTTCTCCAGAGTAACCTGTCATACTCTTGTAATGCTTTTCCAAGTAAGCCATAACACAGCTCTCACCTCAACACTTTTGACTGATGTAATGGTTTTGATTAAGAAAATGGACTTATTTCTCCCTAACCAATGTTGAAAGTCCAATTTTAGAGAAGCGAATAAAGGTAGAGAAAATTATTTCCCAGGAACAAAGATACGAGGAAAAATAAATTTTGAGACACCATCTGGGGTCATTTTCTGATGGGCTACTCCGGTCTTGCTGGAATTTCAATCAATATACCTTCTTTTTGCTCCCATGAGCGGGAGAGGATTGCTTGTCATCAGATTTTTGTGTGGTTCTTGGGGATCAGCAGCTCACTAGATTGACTCAGGGCCAAGCAATGCTCATACTCTAAGAACTGCTAGTAGATTTTTTTGTTAAGCCCCTGAGCAGATTGTGCACAGGTCTATTAATGTATTCTGTTAGAATTTAATAGTGTTGTTAGGAGATCTTGGGCAAGGAACAAAATAGCTGTTGCCCTGCTATGAAGCTTTGCTTGATTAGACTAATGAACAATAAAGTAATTGAGACTTTTCTGTATCCCACAAATTATCACATTGGCTTTCCACTGGGCAGTGAATGAACCTTCCTAGGTTGAAGATAGTTGGGTAGATTAGCAAGCAAACTTAGGGTGTGGAACTTGAGTAGAACAAAGTGTCCTCACACAGATGGTGAAATAATCCACTTGATGGGAGTCCCTAAATTGGAAACACAAATAAATTAAAAGATCAGCACTCAGACTGGCATATGAGTGGAATGGGGGATTATTGAACTTAAGGATGTTCCAGGTTTCTGTGGTTTGGAGATTGAAGTCACAGTGCAGAGTGTGAGTTGAGTGTGCAGCCCAACCTGCATAACTAGGAGACCGGTGGGTTGGACGGGAGGAGAGCAGGAAGCAGCTATGACAGGCTAAATGGGGCCCAATCCAAGAATGAGATAGAAAGTGGATACTTCAAATTTCATCAACGCTAAAGAGAAAGAAGAAAAATGTTTTAGAGGACTTAAAGAGGACATCTGGTTGATGTGAGTGACTAAGAATCTGCCGAGATACAGGAACTGAGAGGTGTGCACCCATCTAGTGAACATCGAATTTGGTTCAGATGAGTCCCCAGAATATGAACCCCTGATTTTTCTTTGGTCTGGAAGCTTCTACACATCCCTGGTTAAATTCTAGGCCAGCTTTCACCCAACTTCCACTCAGTACTCCAGGTGTAGGTCTGGAATTAGTGCCATACCCCCATCTTACTAGAGGAAGCTGATAAAAAGTATGATAAATAGTAAATTATTTTGGTCAAATAGAGAAATACCAGAAAATGAGAAATGTTGAGTATATATAAGTCTTTCAATATTAAGGAAAGTTTAGGCAGTTCCCCTAAGTCCATGCTGAATGTTAATTGAAATCATCACACTTATTCCCAATGCAACACTAGTTGGGGGAGGAGAAGAGGCAGATGGAGAAATGAAAGCAAGAAAATGAGGGAGGGGGCAGCACAAAAGGAGGAAGAAGGAAAAAAAAAAGGAATTGAGGCAAAATATTTCCCAGCATTCCAGTGCTTGTTTTATTTTGAAATCCCCGCTCTTTTCTATAGAAAATCTCAGGATAAATAAACGACTTGATTTATACCTTTTCTAGGTGTGTTTGCTTCACTCCCGTTTCAGTTAAAGAGAAAAATAAATCCCAGCATATGAATATGTCCACAAATTTTCTATATTTTTATGTGTATATGCGTATGTCTCTCTGTGTGAGCATGAACAACTTGTGGGTGCCAGAACAGGACATCTGATCCCCAAGTACTGGAATTACATGTAGTTGAAGGACCATCTAATGTGGCTGCTAGGAGCCAAAGTTTGCACCTTCTAACGAGCAGGAAGTACCCAACCTCTGGGTCATCTCTCAGGCACCAATGAAATCTAATATTGTATATTAAATTTATTAAGCCTAAAACATTCTGCCCGTTGCCTTTCTAAAAAGTCACGATCATGCTCAGCTCAGAGCTCAGTGGACAGTAGACCAGAAAGCATACATCTGAGGTCTCTTCTATTTGTAGCTTTCTTTGGTACACTGCATATGTGAATATTTCACACACAGAAAAATTAAGAATTAGCTAAGATAATAAGATATTTTACTGGTAAAAAATTCCATGGATGGAAATGTCATTTAAATTTTTCTGGAAGAGTCCTCAGAAATCACTAGCAAAAAGCTCTGCTTTGCAGCTGATGGCTGATGTGAAACAGTCTCTTCCCGTCCCAGAAGCAGCCTCTCTGCTCTCCTCAGGCCTCCCTTGACACACGTGAACTCTCCATTTATGGAATGTCTGCTACGTTCCTAATAAATAAAAAGTTCAAAATTTATCAAATGAGATTCATGTCTCCTCCTTCTTTATTCTCTTCACAAAAACAAATGTCAATGTCCATCTTCCATACAATCGCCTTTGCAGGCAACCGCCTATTGTCTGCTTGACAATGGAGTAAACGTGAAATTTAACATAGGCCCAGTTTAGAATAGGTACAATCGATAAGCAATAAATAGAGGCCCGGAGGATTCTGAGAATGAATGTGCATGCTGAAGGAGAAAAGACTGACCTGAATGCCCAGAGAAAGGAGTTAACACTATAAATTGGATAGAGAAGCTTTCTACTACATCTTTTCCAAAAATGAATAAATATATGCTTCCTTTATTTTGCCATCATGTATGAGATTTTCATATCTATTCAGCAAGGTTTCTAGTATTGTGCAAAGGATAAAAAGACCATGTGTTAATTATAGACATTTTAAATGACTGTCACACACAGATATTTTTATTTGTCTTTACAATTTTCCTACTATTTACTCATCCACCTATTTATCTATCTACCCATCCAATCCATCCTCTACCTACCCATCAAAATGAATGCATCTTAGACATGTACTTAAGTTATAAAGAAGAATGAAATATGCTTCTTTCCCCCATGTGAGTCCTCAGTGTGATAACATGTCATACCTTTCCATTTGGAATTCGTATCTAGGCTCGTGGAAAGTGGTCTCCAAGGATGGAGGATGAACTTGATGCGTCATCCTAAGAGCTTCAGTTTTGTTTGAGGCTTAATTATTAGATACACCAATTAACAAGTTATTTAAAAAGTTTACATAGACGAACTTTTTTAGGTAAAACAAGTAGTTTATGGAATTTGAAAAATTATTAAGTATCTGAAAATCTTGAAGCATTAGTAACGAACCTATCTGTTGTTCTCTGATTCTGAAAAAGTTTGGGTTAAAGGTCTAAATGAAACCAACAAGGTGCAAATATCCTAGGGAAAGCTTTGGGAATGACACTGCCTGGCCGTTGGAGTCAGTCTGGGAACGGCCTTGAATGCAGTGCTGGGGAACTTGGCCTTCACCCCAGAGGTTCCAGGAAGCTGGTGTGAATGAAACAATATGATGAAACTCCTGAAGTGGTTTCGGTCCTTTGGTAAGCTGATATCAGGTACTGTCTAGAGCTTGTTGAGTTAGCAAAATAAACTGGATATGGGGCTAAAGACTGTGAGTCAGAAAGCCTCCCTGTAGATGCCACCAACCACTAGCTGTATGAGTGAACTTGAATATGCTTTTCATTCTGATTAGACGAAGTCTTTGCATTTATCAAAAAGGGAGACAGCATTTGTTCCTCTGCCCCTCCCCCCCCCCCCAGGACCATTGTGTGACTCAAGGGAGACATGCCCATGGTCGCTCTGGGTAAATGGAGAAGCGGTGAACAATACTTGGAGCACTAATGAGAATGGGTCACCGCAACTGTAGTGTAAGAGCACTCGGTAAATATTTTCATAGATTTTCCAAGTGGGTAACTAAATGCGTCCCTCTTTTATTTTAAATTCATGGAGTATACCTTTAGTCAGAGGATTAAGGGTTCATGTTCCTTCAAGGTTATTGTTTTTCTGTTTTTATAGCATCTAAGCACAGCCTCCAGTCCAATAATTCAGCGGGCACTAAGTAAGCATTCTTGCATGGCACTGTTCTGGTAGCCTGACTTCTATAGGTGACCCTTTTATCTCTTACCCTCAAATGAACGCAACCTCCATTTCTCTTTGATTTCTGAACGTCAGATTCAAAATTATGTTGTGAACCCCAAGGAGTCTCTATAACTGTTTTCTTTGTGTTCTTCTGTGCCATTTTCTGCTTTTGCAAAAGTATGTTTAACATTTTTTCCCAGTATCATGTATCTACAGCAAGCATTGAATGTGTCTCAACCTTGAACAGTACTGAGTTCTAACGAAATAATAAGGGTATTGAAAGTTTCTGTTTGAGATGCGAAGGAACCCCTAAAGGGGCAGTGAGCAATAACGGTGGAGATCACAGGCAAAGCAATGCAGGAGAAGATATGGGCAAGGGAAGATTTTGAAGACAGTTGGCATGCAATAATTGACACTGTCCACAAAGTTCTAAAGAGGAATTCTAAAAACAGAGGAATTAAAGGATATCAAAAAAGGAAATTGTTGATTAATTTAATCTAAGTACAAATTGCTCCAAAAATGATTTCAGATGTATCTCAAAATTATAGTCAAAATGTATGAAAATGAGTGAGGAAATGAGACATTGAGCAAACAGGAAGAGGAAAATAAGATGAAAGCCGGGTGGGATTATTCCACACACAGAATTAAGTCATATCCCTTAGATGTTCATTGCAGATGGAGCTCTGAACTCCCACAAAAAGAAGAAACATTTTATGTAATGTAAACTTAAGATAAAACACAAATCTACCATTGGTTGGTCTCAACTTTTATTGATACTGTAAGACATGGTCTTGGTGACCACCTGAAAAGAACCTAATGAAATACGTGCCATACTTTTTGTCCAGCCTCACTGCCGCCGACAGGACTTTGTTTCCATAGCCTTTCTGCTGGGAACCAGTAACTGAAGTCTGTGCTAAGTTCAGTGCAGGCACTTCTGTGTTGTCAGGTATATAATTCAGAACAATAAGTAGGATTTTTTTTCCAGGTGCGGTGCTGTTTGGAGCTGAAGGAACAAGCAAGAGGTTGGGAAAGCAGTAAGGGTGCTGTGGGGAGCCATGTGGAGTTTGGCATGCACATAGCATGGGGTGTGTCTGTGAGCTCCGTATGACTGTTGGATGAAATCCAAACTCTTGGTATTACATCAAGGCCCTTGATAATATGGTGTCTTGGTTTGTGTGCAGCTGTGAGCTGTTCTCACCTTTCCAACCATAGGTTTTAATCTCCCTGAACTCCTGTGTGTGTGTGTGTGTGTGTGTGTGTGTGTGTGTGTGTGTGTGTGTGTGAGTGTGTGTGTGTTTCTTAGCTTTCCCACACTCTGCCATGACTTCCTACCTGTGTCCAAACAGTCTCCTCTCCCCTCTGTGTAGACTGCCATATCTGTCTGTCTGTCTCCCAGGTCTAGTTCTCATGTTCACCCAAGGCTCCATCAACTCTCAGGCTGGGTTTCCAAATGCCCTTATCCCTTTTCTGATTGTCTCTGATAGCTTGTGTGATGATTGTACCTATGCTAGGCTTGTTCTCTCCTCTCTGATCTACACTGATATGATAAGATTCTGTCCCATTCATTTGCATATCTCTACCACCTGTCAAAATGTCTTACACAACTGGAGTAGTCACTCAATAAATATTTGTGAAAAGTAGTGGAGATAACAAGGAACAGAGGGAAACTGGGGTGACAGCCTGTCCAGGACACTAGTGTAGTTGGCTGAGAAAAGACTGAAAGAGGTCCCATGTCTCCGCTGAAAATGTTGGGTTTCATATTGTAGAAAAAATGAAGACCCAAGGAAGACACACAGAGTAGTATGTGATAAACAACTTTTAGAAGGAAATTACCAGCTACATTGTGTGACAGTTTGTGTGACAAAGGTGAACAGGTCAGTTGGCACATCTGGATATTGTGCAAATGTGATACAGTACAGGTGTAGGCTGAAACAGAATTTGAGAAAAGTTCAGGAACCAAATTGATATGACCTTAGAGATCCTTTTAAAAATCTGATATTCAAAGATATGTACTTTATCAGTTAATTCTTTCCTGATATTATTTATTATTTTAATACAGATGCCCGAGGAGTATACCAATCTTAAGCATACAAGTCCATGAGTCTGCTGTACTGAGGACACTTCATTCCTCACATGCCAGAAGGCTCCCCAAGTCTCATCTCAGACTCAGCCACTCCTCAGGAGTAGCCACTTCTCTGATTTTTAGTCATTATTTCCTGGTCTTACATGTCTTTAAACTTTGTGCAAATAGACGTAAATATATACTTTTTAAATATTTTCCCTTACACCCTTACTTCACATATAATTTCAATCCAATCATGTTCATGGCTGCATAGTATTCTACCACATGAGTATGTAATTATTATTAATTTATTCTATTGATGGATATTCTGTTGTTTCCAGGTTTTACATACTGTGAATGAAATTTCATCACTTTGAATGTCTTCAATTGTTCCTCCTTTGGCTATGAAAAGGTTATATCACCCAAAGCCTAGAACTTGGAGGCTGGTCTTGCCTCTGTCACCACACTGGTCAACAAAACCAGTTATATTCTTTGTAAATCAAGATAACTCTCCGAGCCTTCCTCTTGCCTCTCAGGATCAAGGTCTAAACAACACTAGAGAAGAATTTGGTGTCTGCATGAGATCAGCAGGTGAATCTGATTCACTCACTGTTGGAGTTACGGAGTCTGACATGCATTAAACGCCCCCAAACTGTTGAATAAGTCAATGAATGTTAATAATAGTTAGCAATTTCACCCTTCATCTTCCCTGTCTAAGCAATAAGCCTTTCTCATAGACATTTTAGACATATACTAAGCCAACACAGAATTCACAGGTACGTGATGGAGATACAGCAGCAAGCCTGTGAAGGTTCCTGTGTGCACCTTCACTGAATTGAACAGTGTATATATTGCCTCATTCCTACCATATTCTTAGTCACTATTTTGTTAACATGACATTCTTGGAGTGGTTAAAATGATCAGGATCTGTGTGCCATGGAGCACATTTCCACCTTTACTTATGATGGAGAACAGACGTCATTTTGCCTGACACTATGATGCTACTTTAATCTCCATTCCACCACATGCACTTAGCTCTTATTAGTCACTGTGCAACATTTACCAAACAAACCCATTTGTGTAACAGTATCCATTGTGAGTGCATCCATCAGAAGCTCACTGCCCCTGTTGTCTTTGCCCAGGTGCTTCTGAGGGGATCAGTGGTCACAGCCATCTATCTACTTAGTAACAACGATTTACTGTCGTAGTAATTAAAACTTGTCTCTTGTTTTAGTTATAGGGTACCCAAATATCTGATTTGATTCATGTAGAAAGAGTGACGGGGCTTGGGGAGTGGGAGATGGGGCATTTTAAAAAGAGAGACTGCAACTAATTTTTATACATTGTGTTAAATTGAGAGTATTTATGATCAATTTATGGTGATAGAATTTTATGATGAATTCAAGATGAAAAGTCATTACATCTGGCTATACTTTCTTGGGTTGCTCAATGTGGGGCTGTAGTATAACTCATTAGAAACTCTGTTTAGTAAACTGAGCTTCTTGTGGCTGATTAAGGAAGTCATTTATGTTTTCCCTCCGGATACCACACTCTTCTCTCCCAATGTCAACTAGGCATCAGAAAGACTCCTTTTTCTTTTTCCTAGACATGGAACATCCTTATGTCCTTCATGTGGACTAGAAGTCAGTTGTATGAACAGTGTCCCTTCTCCAAGACACCATGTTAATCAATCGCACAATGTGAGGATGTCGTGAATCGGTCTGACAAGTCTGTGGCTCCAACTTCCTCATTCCTCCTACCAGCCAGACCCCTTTCGTTTGTACTTCTGTGACTCTTGACCCAACACTCCTGAACTACTGCCTTTTCTTCTAAGACCAACTCTCCCTTCTACCCTAACTCTGAGTTTTATTTGACTTGATTAATTTTCCCTGTAAGATTAACACTACACACCTTGCTTCTGTCTTATTGCTTAGTCCATTGACTAAGCTTCCAGAGAACAAAGAGTCCTTTGTCAATGCTCGCCTTTCATGTGATGACCTTGGCTTGATGTTTTAGTCTCAGCTCCACCCTTCTCTGGAGGAAGGCATTTGTCACTCTTACAATAACAAATTTTCTCAAAGGTGTGATGCAGTCCCCCTTTGTGGGACTGACTAATAGTCTTCTCCTTACTACTTACACAATTCCAAGATGAGAACATTCTTACCCTGCAAAGTCCAAGCATGTTCAACTATGCAAAGCATGATACAGACATCCCGCTTTCTTCAGGCTCTACATTCCCACCCAGTCCCTATTCAGTGCCGTTTTATGCATCTAAGAATGCACAAATTATTTTTTTACACCCTGAGTCATCCTTCTATTGAGTGTAAGTAGTCTCATGTTACCCTTCAACTCCTGGTTTGCAGGCTAGCTGCTCTGAGGAGTTTCATCTAAACCTTAAGTTTGCCTTGCATCCTATGCAAGCCTGAGCAGCAAGCATATGTGTGTTTGTCCTAGAAGGTCCCAGCTAAAGACGAGGCTCACTGGAGGAAGACAGAGTTGGCTTAGGTTTGGTGTTCTCAAATCATAGTTACTGCATGTTTAGCAAAAAGTAAATTAGCAAATTTACCTTGTTATTTGAAATGTGAAATAGGAAAGACCTAAAATTATTCTAGAGGATTGAAAATGATATTCTATGCGTATCTATACATGTAATACTAAATGTATTGACATCTTGTATTATTTATTTAGGAATGTATATATATACACGTAAATGCATATATGCATACCCATGTGCTTATATACACACAGATATATACATAATGTATGCTCACATATCTATATATCTATCATCTATGTATATCTATATATCTATATTTATATCTCTCTTTACATATATTTTATTTGACTTGATTATTTATACAGACATAAATATACATTTATATAATTTATATAAATATGTTATATGTTTATGTATTAATATGTACAACTTTATATATATATTTAAAGAAATAGAAACCATAATTTCTGGAAAGGTTAAGGGTGGTACATGGAAGGGGTTGGAAGGAGGAAAGAGAAGTGTAAAATGATATATTTTAATTTAAAAAAGAACAAAAGGAATGGCAAAGACTTGTTACTTGTAGTAGGCAAGAAAAAGCCTAAAATAACGTCAGAGCAAACCTCTCCCCAACAACAGGATCGTGGGGAGCTTATCCAAAGGCCATGCATACACAAATGGCGAGGTAGTTTCCAAGCACACTCATTTTAGGACTTCACTTCTTAACAGGATCATTGTTTTAAAGTAGAATCGAATTTTAATTTAATTTAATTTCACCCGTATTTAGGATAGATTTATTTATTTTGTTTAACCTTGGTTGAATTTAATCTTTGACAATTCTATACATATATAAAGCTCATTTTGATGACTTTACCCCCTCGGATCTCCCCCTCATCTCTGTTATTTGTTCACTTTGTCCCTAAGGTTTCCTTTCCAACATTCATGTCTTTGTTTTTTGGTCACCTGCCCAGTGTAACTAAGACCCTCTGATTGACTGTGGGTTTGGAACTATTCATTGGAGCTTGGTGGCCTCCTAGTATGTATACAAATGAAGACGCTGACTATTCCCTCCACAAGAATCCATCAATGGTCAATAGTTCAACAAAGAACAAGACCAGCCCTGTGAGGTCTTCTCTGAGCCATGATTTACTATTGACAGGCCCAGTCTTGCACAAGTTCGGCAGAGTCATCCACTCTACTCAAATTACGATTGCATTTGCCATGCACAGAATGTAGTAATTCTAACCCGTCCTGACACCTCCTCCCCCCCAGCTCTTACAGTCTTTCAGTCCTACGTCTGTGATGATTCTTAAGCCTTAGGGAGAATGGTGTAAATGTCCTGCTTAGGACAAAACCCTTATTATGTGTTAGTCTTAGCCCCTTCAACAGCCATGTGCTTCTTCATCGACTCTGCTAAGGTTTCAGAGAAGCTTTCCTGAAAAAGGCCAGGATGGCATTTATTGATGGTCATGAACATAATTTTTTAGAAGATAGCTTGATGCCATGACACTTTAGCTAAGCAACAGTAGTAAGTTCACCCTAGGGCCAAAGACCTCAGCCATAGGTTTTTGGTGGAGCTTACAGTACCAGGGATAAATCTTTTTTCGGAGCCTATATTATCTCACTCAGTATAATTCTTTTCCAGTTTCATCCATCTATGAACTTCATTTTTTCTTTAGAGCTAAACAAAATTCCATTATGTGTGTGGACCATATTTTTATTGTCTGCCCATCAATGGACATCTAGGCAGATTCTATTCTCTGGTTATTGCAATAAAGGAACAACAAACTTGGTTGAGCAATTATCTCTATGGTAAAATGTAGAATCTTTTAGGTATACATTCAGAAGTAGGATAATCAGGACCGATGGAAGGTCTATTTCTGGCTTTTGGCTTTTGAGAAACTGCCACACTAATTTCCCTGGTACTTGCTCTATCTTATTTCTCCACAAACAGTGAATGAAGGGTCCCCTTTCCCACACACTCCCAACATTTTCTGCCATTTGTTTTAAGATAGCCATTCTGATTGCGGTGAGATTGAATCTCATAGTACTTTTAATTAGTATTTCCTTGATGACTAATGGAGTTAGACACTTTTTAAAAGTATTTATTGGCCTTTTGTGTTTATTTTTGATAATTCTTTCTTCTGATTCATGCCCATTTTCTCCAATATACAATTTGAATTGATTCTCTGGGAATTTCACTCCATGAACCAGGATCACACTCACTTCCCAATCCTTTATGTCT
The DNA here is from genome assembly GCA_033318265.1 of Phyllotis vaccarum. Lineage (NCBI taxonomy): Eukaryota > Metazoa > Chordata > Mammalia > Rodentia > Cricetidae > Phyllotis > Phyllotis vaccarum. Next base: position 26,352,954 of record JARWLC010000007.1, read on the forward strand.
ACCTCCCCCGCCCCTTGTGTTCAATCCCCCCAAGAAAAGTAAAAATATAAATTAAAATTAAAAACAAAAAAAATTAAAGAAGTCCAATTTGTGTTATCTATATACTAACTGGAGCATGGTCAAACTCTCACTGGCCTGCTGCTCAGTTAGAACTAAATCCTTCCCCTTGTGAATACCCACCAGAAGCCATCAATTTTGGAGAGCTAGACTTCAGCATCTGCATCACACTGTAAAAGAGTTTCCTCCAATGGCTTCCAGCATAGGCTGTGACTTTTTGGGTGGAGGTTGGGGTGAGGGTGGGAGTGACCCTCCCTCTCAGTTGTCCATCTACATTAATATCACAGCAAAGGTAACTTTCTTTCTCTTCAAGTCAGTGGAAACATGGGTATGCCTCTACTTGGTTTCTGAACACATCACAGAACCATGAATATAGCCATGTATGCAGATAAGACCATGAGAAGCAGCCTGTATCTTGAACATCAATATGACCTCAGGTGGCAGCATAGGCTCATTCACATCAACTTGGGCCCTGACTGGAACACTGACTGGGAGCACCAATATGGCTTCAGGGTGAAACACAGAACATGGACATCTAGACGGCCTTTGGTGGTAATACAGGCCACAGACGTCAACACAGACTCCTGATGTAGTATGACCACGGGCCCAGACTCATGCCTCATTTCTAATTGTTGTCTACTTTCTTAATATATCTTTAATTCTATATGTATCCTAGGTACTGATATAGAGACATAGATGGAAAAAAATTTTCTCACATTCATGGACTGCGACTTTACTCAGTTGACACTGTCTTTTGTGTTACGGAAGCTTATTTTATGAAATCCATTTGTTGGATGCTGATGTTTTGTAAGACCAATGGAGTCTTATTCAGACTTTGCCTTCTAACATTTTCAAAGTATTCTTTCTTGTATTAAGGCCCTTGATGGAGTTGGCTTTATATAGACTAAGAAATGAAAGTCTAGATTCCTTCTACATATTGATATTCAGATTTCCTGGGGCTATTTTTTGAAGATTCTGTACTTCTCCATTGTGTATTTTCAACATATTCTAAAAACCAGGTAGCTGAGGTTGCATGTATTTTACATGTGAATGCTCTATTCAATTCTATTGAGCTACATGTCTGTTTATTGTGAGTACCATGCTGCTTATATTACTGTGGCTCTATAATATAGCTTAAGATTAAGAATAATGATTCCTTCCTATTACATCCCATTTATTCAAGATTGTTTGGGCTAAGCTATCTTTGGTGTTTTGTGTCTTTATATGAATTTTAAGATTTTTTTTTGGCTGCCTGTGTAGAATCGCCCTCGAATTTTAATTTGGATTACACTGAATCTGTAAATTGCTTTTGGTAGGATAGTCATTTTCACAACACTAATTCTTACGGTCATGGGTGTGTAAAATGTTTCCATCTTCTGGTGTCTTTTCTTAAAATGTAATTGTCTTTCAATTATTTAAATTGGTTTATGTCTAGATTTTATAATGGCTATGGTGAGTGAGACTATTTCCCTGGCTTCTTCATACTACACTCATCATTAGTTTATTAAAAGACTATTACTTTTTTGCCCGTGAGTTTTGTATTCTGGCACCATGTTGAAAGTATTTATAAACTCTACATGCATTTTGGTGGAATTAGTAGTGTCTTTTCTATAAAGAGTTATATCATCCTCAGAAAGGAATACTTTGACTTCTTTTTCTGTTTGTATCTCCTTTATTCTGTCCTCTTGACAGACTGCTCTGGACAACACTTGAAACACTATGTTAAATAGGGACTGAGACAGCAGACATTCCTGTCATGTTGACCTTAGAAAGACAATGTGTGTTTTCTCCATTTGGCATGGTATTGGCTATGAATTTGTCGTACGAGGCCTTTATTATGATAAGGTATATCCCTTCTATCACTGCCCACTTTGTTTTACTGTGAAGGAACATTGGATTTTGTCAAAGGCCTTTTCAGAGCGTTGCCTTTCCTACTCCAAAGTCATAGACATAAAGGAACACCCCCATAGCAGCAGAAGAAGATGTGGGGGATTGTGCTGTTTCATTGTAAATAACTGTCCCACCCACTGGTTTAATAAAAAGCGCTGATTGGCCAAAGGCAGACAGGAAGTGTGGGTGGGGCTACCAGACTAGGAAAATTCTGGGAACTGGAAGAACAGAGCAGAATGCCAGAGAGAAGCCGGAAGAAGCAGAGGACAACTATGCTGCTGTGAGAAAAGGTACCGAGCCTCATGGCTGAACAGGATAAGAGTCATGGGTTAGAATAAGGGTAAAGAGTTAGCAAGTTATATGCCTGGGCCTTAGGCTGTTCAGCCTAAAACTATTGAAAGCATCTGTGTGTCTCTGTGGGTTTGTGGGTCTGTGGGCCTAAACCTTGAGGATAGGCCCGAAAGTCCAGGCTAGAAACCTCTTGCTACAAGAAGATAGAAACAAATTTGTAGAGATGAAAAGAGGTTCAGCAGTCCTGGGTTGTCTAGGTAGATTACAGAAAAAACATATAAATTGTGTAAAGAATTAGATGCGACAAGTTCCTTAACCATAGGTAAGAGGACTTTAGTGTGGCCTTTGTAGGGACATCAAAACTCAAGTCTACATATGAAGCCATTATAGGGATAGCACCTTATAGAATGTCACATGTATACAGTCTGGCCTGGCTTGTGTCACAGAGGGCTAGGCATTTAAGAAGATAAAAAGTAAAGATATTCAGGAATAGGGCAAGAAAGCACATAAGCAGTCCTTCATCTGGTTCTTTTAACTACCCTCAATCTGGTGTGGCAGCTAACTAGATTCTGATCACCACCCACTCTGAATATTATTTAGGAATTGCTGAATCTGTATTAATTCTAGCAGTTATAGGTATAGTGTTTATGACACACTATAAAGATGTTATGTTTAAAGATTTCTCTGGTGATATTTATGTCTCATTGAAATTCCATGAAGACATCAAAGTGATATCTGAAGCAGATAGGTATAAATCAATGGTTTTCTTGGTCTACTGGTTAGGACTGAGTTGCTACACGGGCCTACTTTGTACTTCCTCATACCACTGCTCAAACTGAGAATTTATGTGCACAGAATGTTCCTTTTGGAACTGGGGAGATGTCTCAATGGATAAAAGCACTTGCCATTTGAACATGATCCCAAGTATCCATAAAAATCTGGGTGTGGCAACACACACCTGTAACCTTGGCCTTAGAAGGATGAGAAATGAAGATGATGGGAACATGCTAGCCATTTAATATGGCTGAATCAATGAGTTTCAGACACAGGTCTCAAGAAATAATGAGAAATATTATTTAGGAAACTACAGGTATTATCTGACTTTCATGTGCATACACATGAGTGAGCACACCTGTACATATATGCACACCACGCGCACACACACATACACACACACACACACACACACACACACACACACACACACACACACACACTAACTGAGTAACATGCTTGTCTTTCTTCTTGAAAAGATATAAATTGTCTTCAGTTTTCAAGATTATATGTTTTTTTCAACTAACAAAATAAACTGATTCTATATGTTGAAGCAACATTTTATAATTATCCCTGAAAGTTAAGAATATAAACATGAGTGCTGAGTCAAGACCGAGTAGGAAGGGACAGGGAAACTAGGGTGCACTGTGTCTGGCTTGATTTTAAAGGGAAGCAATTAAAGGCAGGGCATCAAGCAAGACTGGACAACAGGAATGATGACATTTCACAACCGAGTTAGAACCATAAACCTTTCAAAAAGAACTAAATATGGAATAACAGCCACTATGGAAAGGTCAGTGTCAAAACACCAGGAGATAAATGAAAGGGGAGAGGGATTTAAGGGAACTGGGGTGCTGATTTATTATTCATCCTCTTTGTTGTTGCTAATTTAAAAGCTTACGATATGAGAAATAGATAAGAGTTAATTGGTTACAATAAAAAAGATCAGTACGATGAAATCATTAAGTGGCATATAAATAGCATGGCTCACTCGCCTATGACATCTAAGAAACATTTTATATGTGAAAATGAAGGTACATGATGCTAGACCCGGTGTTCCCAGAGGAGATTCCAGTGTACATGTCTTGTTTATTCTCTCTCTCTCTCTCTCTCTCTCTCTCTCTCTCTCTCTCTCTCTCTCTCTGTGTGTGTGTGTGTGTGTGTGTGTGTGTGTGTGTGAGTGTGTGTATTCAAATAGCCTTCACCTTTCTTTACCTATATATACCCAGTAAAACCTGTCCCCTCAGGCCCCTGAGACCTTTTTTGCCAATCTGTAGAGCAGTTTGTCTCTCCTGAAAGCTGGCCTTTCTAGGATATTTGGATAGATGACTATTTTCAACTTTCTGGGATTTCTCTCCTCATGGCACACTCAGGTCATTCCCTTGGACTTTACCTCATATTGCTCAAACTGTCTCTGTCAGCAGCTTCCTGTACCCCAACACTAACCCTTCCTTTTTTTCTTAAGCTAGTTTGGACTTTTTCTCGCCCTTCTATCCATGCTACTTCAACAGGCCAAAATTTTATCCCTGAGTTCCACAGCACTTTACTCCCAGACTGTGCTTTCTCTCTCTACCTCCCGTCCTCTCTGAAAGTAGTCTCCTACCTACAGTTTGAACTCTCCACGTGGCTATGTAGTTTTCTTGCTAAAATGAACGAGAATCATGCAGTGGCACCTCATAACTCTAATGTCAGCCTTTAGAAGAAAGAGGCTGGGGGTGGTGAGTCATGGATTTAGCCTGCCTTACATAGTAAGACAGGTGTGAAAAGCTGAGTAATTAACAAAAAGTGAATACATTTGAATATCACAGATTCTTCTTTTTCTGTCTTCTCATGGGAAATGTCTTATGTTCACATAGTTACTTGAGTTAAAGCTTATATACATCTTAGAATATTCCACCCCCCCTTTTTGCTTAGCATACCAGAACTGGTTCCAACAACTTGACCTTTGATGCTTCTATTTTTGGCTAATCTCTGTTATCCCTCAGCTGGGGGTGAGACAGGTATGCTCCCTCAAGTTCACTAATTCCTGTAAGTCAGTCAGAATCATAGTCCTATGTCTCTTCATTATGTTTCTGCATTTTCTCCACAGTGAATTTGTAGACATACCACCCAAGTCACTTCGTTGTTCAAATTTAAACCCTTCACTGGTTTACAAATCCTCTGCAGCCAATGTTACTACTAGCTAAGTAGGGCAAAACCCCATGTGAGAAATATCTTAATTCCCCAAGATGTACCTGTCACAAGCATGTTAAGCTCCCCCCACGCCCTGCCCATGTCCATGGAATGTTCTTTAGTGTGTGTTTGTCTGTCATTCCATCCATTCCCTTTCTGGTGTCCTCCTCTTCCGTAAGATACAAATCAAGCATTTCCTCCTCTGAGCGACCTCTCTGCTGGGCTATTCTCTCCCTGGCTGTCTTGTGATCCTGTACACATGCTCAAATCCTCACACTTCCCAGACAGACAGTTTTGTGACCATCTGTTTACCCACTCAGTTTCCCCATTAGGCAAAGATCTTAATATATTTTTTCAAATGTGACACATTGCAAAGATGACATTCAATAGTGCAGTTTCCAATGAGGTAGCTAGAAGTCATTTTTTCCCTCCTAGTCAAGAAAGTCTATTACAAGGGGGTGAGAGGGAGAGCTGATAATGGCCTGGAATCTGCCCCTGAACACAGGCCTGTGAATGTCCGTCTATCTGAAAAGGCATTTAGAAGTCTTATTCTGGAGACAGTCTGTCTACTTTAATATCCTGGTTTTATCACTTTTGCTAAAAGCCCAAAAGGAATGATTTAAGCTCCACAAACCTCAGTTTCTTTCCTTGTTGACCAAGAGTTAGAGCAGTAGGAACATTGGTTGAGAGAATTAATACCGTTAAGGTGAAAATAACTATTAAATTACTTTAATATTGCCACTAACCGGTATCAGTTGCTTTTTCTGCCAGTGAAGAAACTGTTTAATGACTTTCCTGCAATGCAGTCTAACTCAGGTATTTGGGGAAGATACAGAAATAGTCACTGCTGAGGCTTTCCTGAACTCTTGTTGCTCATAAAATTGGAAAAATAATGGCATTGTGTAAAATAGGGGGAAATGTTTTATTTGGGAATATCAACTATACACTCTCAACACACTGGCTGCTCAGGTGTTTGCTCCTTCCACCCAACTACATCTGCAAACCAGGGAAGAAAATGAGAAAACTGTAGAGGAAGTGCAGTGTGCAGAGATTCAGAGGCATCAGCATCACCGTGAGCGGGTCCACCAACTTGAGCACGGACAAGAATAAAACAGAGCTATTGAAAAGACATTTAAGTGTGAATTGCTCTGTGCACAATATAAGCCTGGTCTGTTACAGGATTCCAGCTGTCATTTTATTGCCTTTAATTTCCTATTAGTGGCTCCATGTCTGGGAAAGGTGTCTGGCCTCCAGGAAAAGAGCTAAGGTGAGAACTGTTGTAGGTGCCCCTGCCAGCATTTCAGAGTGTTTAAGCAAATCCACTGGGATGGTCATTTATCTACACTTAATTCTTCTAAGGATTATTTATGATTACAAAGCAACTTCTCACTGCCCATCTCTCCTCAGGGCATGTATGCAGGAATAGCATAGGAGCCTTTATAAAGTGTAATGTAGAGACATTCTCTACTAGAATAGGAAAGTTCAGTGAAAGTCTGGGGTGGACTCTCATTTATTTTGCCTTATTTCACTCCACAGATACATGTCTCTGACTATATATGTAATGTCAAAATGGGGTGTTCTAGCTGTGTGTACCCTACTTTCCCCATGTACATGACTGGACATCTTGCTGGTAGAATTTGGCTGTGGTTTTATTGGCATAGTAGAATAGCACACTGTGGACATTATTATGTAAATAACATTTCTAAATGGAAAAATAATCTTCTACTCTGAACTCAACATACTTGGAACTTCTTAGAAGCTCTGAGCAGCTGAGGGAATGTTATTCTTTCCATAATATTTCAGAAGACTGTATCTTTAGGTCTGAATTGACCATTACCAAGTGTGTGTATCCTATGATGGTCACCCATAGAGCCTTTCAGAGCCAAGCATGGGCCCCTTTTTATTATTTTATTTGCCTTTTTACTATAGACAGTGAGCTATTCACAACACCCACAGGAAAGAAAAGTCATTCTCTCTCTCTCTCTCTCTCTCTCTCTCTCTCTCTCTCTCTCTCTCTCTCTCTCTCTCTCTCTCTCTCTCTCTCTCCCTCTCTCCCTCTCTCCCTCTCTCTCCCTCCCTCTCTCTTTCTCTAGCTCCCCCCTCTCTTCATATGCCTGATCTCAGATTTTGTTGATGTTACAAAAATGTTGATTAATGAAATTCAGGTGTATCCCTCTGACACCCAGAATGCGAAGTCACGCCGTCAGTTAGAATATTAAACACTTATACATGCTAAGCTTATGATAACAGTATTGTTTCAAACCCTGAAGTCAGGATTTCTTAGTCCTGAGCAAGACGACAAGGTACATATTTTCTGTTTAATAATACACTATTGACTTTCAGTCACTCAAGCATTAGAATGCTTGCAATCACATGCTGTGATATAATTATGAACATGTGCAATAGTAGTACATACCTGAAATCTCAGTGGCATCTTGTGAGAGGTTTGATTGGAAGCTATAGCTAGACATCAGTCATTGATCAGCTTCTGATCAGGCCCTAACGGTTAAAGGAAGCAATAAGCAACTGTCAGCTTGCCTTAGTGATTTCTATTAAGGAGTATAATAAAAAGTGCTTTGTTGATGCTAGGTATGCTTCTATGTTGTAAGAAGTTTCTGGCCCAGCCTAGCCCCAAGGTCTGGTCCTGCCTGCAGCTGTATAGCTCTTCCTATCCCAGAATTCTTTCTAGGTCATGACTAGAAGTCTTAAAGTCCCAAAGAAACACACAGAAGCTTATATTAACTAACTGTTTGGCTTATGACTTAGGCTTGTTATCAGCTAGCCCTTACAACTTAACCCATTTCTATTCATCTATGTCTTACCATGTGGCTCATGGCTTACCTGTACTCCATTACATCTTGCTTCTTGGGTGGCTGAATCGCATCCCCGAGTAACTCCACCCTCCTCATTTATCTATTTTTGGATTTCCCACCTGACTATAAACGGCTCTGCCATAGGCCAAAACAGTTCCTTTATTATCCAATGGTATCCACAGCATACACAAAGACATTCCACATCACTTCTAGCTCTTGACTCGACATAGTTCAACTCTTCCAGCTAATGCGTAGATGTTTACAATGGCCTGTTATTAATCTTGAAGCTTATACTAATGCAGTTCTCATTACAAACCCATTTCTCAGCTGGCATTTTAAAACATAAACAAACAAGTGCTTAATTTCTGGCAGTGTCTTTCCATACCTTTACATAGCAGATACCCAAAGTCAAAAATCCTGTGGCACTTCAGATATCACTGTCACACATTCTCCTTTAGCTAGTCTGAGGCAGATGGTGGTCCAGAAGGGCTGGGAGACCTCAACTCTCATGTTCTCAAAAAAGCAGAGCAAAGCAGCCCTGACTTTGCCAAAGCTTGCAAATTTTGGCCTCAAATAAAGCTGGGATTCATCCTTCTGTTGTTCCATCCTTCCCTACCGTCTGTAGGGACAGTGCCTGCCTCAGTCACCATGCTGTCCACAAATCCTGCCAACACAGCCATGTGTGTGTGGCCCAAATCATAGAACTGGAGCCGCAGAAGGCGTCACCTTCCTGTTCGCGTCACCTTCCTGTTCACCTCCAAGTGAGAGGTAAAGTTTAAAGCTTCTGCATGAAGCCTGATGGTGTTTCCCAGGACGGGACATTTTTCAGTTCTGTTCATTAACAAATGTTGTTATTTTATGACCTGAGTATTTTCTTTCAGATGGCTGTGTCCCTATGATATGAAATTATTAAGTTATCCAAAACTGTAGTCATACAAATGTTTGGCTCCTGTGGTGCCAATCATACTGAGAGATGGGATTTAATCACGAGAGCTATGACAAAATTTTCTCGATCAACTTGAAACAGATTTCATTAAAATAAAGCCTCCTGTATTAATTATAGTCATTGATCCTTTCACACCTATAATCAAGGAATAGTGTTTAGTAAAATCAAACCTCACTGCGATCCTTACAGTGGAATTATGAACAGAAAATTTAAGTTAGCATTTTCTGTACCACAGTCCTTGCACTGATTGCTAGCTTCTGGTTTTATCAGCATGTTGGTGGGATTTTTCTTCTTTTGAAGAACTAGAATGCCTGACCATGAGGTGTGGTGGCTTTTCCACATAATGCTGTCATTAATGTCCCTCTTTCTGTTTCTTAGTGATGTCACGTTGGTATACCTCTCATCCCTGTCTGAACTTCCTCTCCAATACTATATTCGCTGAGCTAGAGTGGTTCATATCTACTCACTTTATTTAAAACTGTCCATGGGACATGCCTCTTGAGAGAATTTCTTGTCATTCTACCTCTACTAACACCATAGAAAAAACATTGAATAACATTTTAGAATAAGTAAATATAACGTTACAAGGAGTCCTAAAATGGCTTGCATGTTTTTTTATCTTTCCCCCCTTCCTGATTGCTTCTTCACAAACCATTTTTAATGTTTTTATATTGTGGGTCTCATAGTAGATATGGGAAATATATTATATGAATTTTTTCCAGGAAACTACTGATTTACTATGATCTGGTAAGCGAGATGGAAAATAAAGTAATTTAATTAAACAGCGATAGTACATTTGCATGACAAGAGCAGATGAAGTAAAGGAAAAGGAATTTGTTCTATCTGATGAGGTAGGACAGGACTTCACGGAGGGAGTAGGTTTCTCTTGATCCAGTTCCCAGAGAGAAAATATGAGTTAGCCAAGAAGGCAGAGGAGAGAAATTGGTGAGAAGGATGAGTGAGCAGAGGATATTTTAGGTATAAAAGAGCTATGCAAGAATGAGCTGATACTGCAGATCCAGGGCTATCCAGGGAGTTCACATAGCTGAAATATGAGATTCACGGAACAAAAGACTTTGTGGGGACTGGAAAGGTGCCTCCGTCATAAAAGTATCTGCTATAGAAATATGAGAGACTGAGTTTGGGTCCCAGCATCCATTAAAAGCCAAATGTCTTTATGAAACCCCAGAACTGGGGGAAAGGAGACAGATCTCCAAAGCTCATTGTCCAACTGGCTCAGCCAAATGCTGAGAGACCCTGTCTCAATAATTAAAGTGGACGATAATTGTCACTGCCTTTTGGTTTCCATGAGACCCAACACGACTACTTAATGAATGTGGTTGTGAGGAATTTTTTTGTGTTGCTATAGTGACAGTGCTTTTCCCATTCTATTAGTCTAATGTGTCAATTTAATTGAACTATGTTCTTTGGAAGCTCTGAAAAGATTTTAGATGTGGATGAAACATAACCAGATTATCTTTGCCAGAAACAAGAAGAGTCTGGGGACTGGAGGGGATGGCTCAGCAGTTAGGGTTAGAGTTTAGTTCCTAGCGCCCACGTGACTGCTAATAACCTTCAGTAATTCCAGTTCCGGGAAGACACAATGCCCTCTTGTGGACTTCACAGGTGCTACACATATAGAATGTATATGCATACATGGGAGCAAAACACTCATGAATAAAATAAAATATTTTTAAATTAAAACAAGGAAACCAATACACTGAAATACATCAGGTATATGCTAATAATATATATTTGAAATACTTCATATAATAAAGCATTTACCAAAAACAGGGAAACCAGGGCACATTTTAAGGGTGGCATCTACTGGACTCGGCCACTCACTGAGGGCACATTTTAAGGGTGGCATCAACTGGACTCGGCCACTCACTGAGCATAGAGAGGACTGTCACTCATGCAGATTATCAGATTTATGCCATGTCAAAGATGTCAAATCTGTGGAGAAACAAAGCTCAAACTGAGGGCATGTTGAGTGGGGGCTGTGAAGGAGACCTACTGGGGAACTGCTCTGTAGACATTGAATTTAAAGGAGCTGTTGACCATGAAATAGGCTATGAATTTGAGTATCATCAGTACCAAAACAGCTGTGGTTACCAAGCACCATTAAGACAGAAGAGTGTCAGTAAGGACTATTTTGTACATAGACATTTAGCAAAGGGGAGAGTTATCACCAGAAGAGGTCAGGAGAGAAATGTCTCGACAATGAGAGGAATGGGTTGGGTGAGGGCTAGAGATAATAACAGAAGGACCACAAACTGTAAAATCACTAACGAAGTGCGCATAGAATGAGGGAAACTGAGTGAGTGCACAGAACAGACCAGAGAAGCTTCCCTTGACAGTTTTTGGAAAAAGTACAAACTGGACGCAGACACCGAAGTGCCATTGACTAGATGTGGCTGCCCGTGCAGAAACAAAGACCGAAAAGGACAGTCACATGGGAACTTGGACTCCAAGTATGTGAAAGGGAAGTATGTGTCAAGATGGAGTCATCCTGGAGGCCAGGCTGAGGAGCTTGAACTTTATCTCAGAGGCGACATCAAAGCCTTGCAAGTAGGGCAGAGATAATTTCAGAATTGTGCTTTAGAAAGAACATTCTGACAGCTCTGAGAAGGAAGTGTGGACTAGATCCAGCGTGCCAATGGAGATAAGCTGAGACAGCTTTAGGAGATCTCAGCCCTGGAGCGGAGGACCTTGATGAGGGCACAGCATGTGAGCGGTCACCCCATGACTGTTTTCTGAGGTTTGTTTTTCCGTCTAATGATATGTGGCTTCTCACTGAATCCCAGTGCTCCTGATAAAAGCTTGCCCAAGATAGATCAGAAGGATGTCACACATTGCAGTGACATTGTATGGTAGCACAAGATGATGTTCTGTACTTCACCACGGCCTTGGCTCTGGTTTTGAAGAGTGAGCGATGCTATCAGAGCCATTGCGGAGTCACTGGGACACAGAGCTTGTTCACCTCTGTGTTCTGTGAGCCATTTGCATGACATGATTTCTATCAATTATCACTTAATTTGCCCTTACCTTATCATAGATTAAAAGTTAGCCTATATTTGAAAATATTGATACTCACCTAATGGTGTGTTCGCTGATTCCAGACCACATCTGGAGACAATGGAGACTGTGACAATTAGCCAGGAAGAGATAGACAGATGAGGATTTGTTAAGAATCATGCAGTATATTAAATAAACTCCCAACAACAAAGGACTATCAGATCCCAGAGGCCAAGAGTGCCAAAGCTAAGCAAGAATTCCAAAGACTGGATATTATTTTCTGAGGAACATCATCATATGACATTCATCATCATAAAGAGCTATATTTCTGGTTATCTTCTTCCAGCTGTGTATGTTCCCATTCTCACATAAAATGCAGAATTGAGTGCAGCTTGCCTATCCCAAGTCAAAGTTTATTTTTAAAACTTTGTTCAACTCATTGATACTTTTCTTTCCATTTTTAACCTAATGACTTAAAGCATGCAAATGAACTTTAATGCTATCGCCCCTTTAGACCATGAACAGATAAAGCCAAAAGGGAAACGTCTATGGAGTTATTTTCCTAGATTTGTTCCAAATTATTAGCATTTTTGAGTACCTGTAAGTTTTATCCATTCACTACAATGCTGATATTTGGTAGAAAATAGCTAGAACCACAATCCATTATTGGAATGAGCCCTGGGAGGAGAAGGGTCTGATCCTCACATTTGTATATTGAAATAAGAGATATTTATTGTCTCTCTAGGAAAGCACCTTCATTCTCTTCTGTTTGTTAAGAAAATGGATCACGTTTGTGTTAGAGTCTTTCCTCCAAGGATATTTCTAGGAAAGAACAAATTCTGGCAGGATTCAATAGATCCATGCCTTAATAAGGCAGGAGACAAGTCACACTTCCCACAGCTACTAAAAATGCATTGGGTTTATATTAGAAATATAATCTGTATCCGTAGTAAACCTCCATTTCTTTGCCACATTCTGACTTCCTTTTTTTTCTAGCTGTTATTTATGATGTTAAAAACAACATTCAAACAAAACACTGCAGTTATCATAAATGAAAACTTATGCCTCCAAGGCAGTATTTATTCATTCAACAGTTTGAGGAAATGGTTAAAGAAGGATTTTCTAAAGGGTTGACTATGATAACCTGATGTAAACTAATGACCTAGAATTAGTGGTAGGTCATCCAATGGTCCCAGAAAGGTAGCCAGTGATGAAGGCCAAGTCCTGTGGATCCATCTCTGGGTAGCATGCTCCCAGAAACATTCTTTTCCCAAGTTGCACGCAAATGTGTCTTAAATGTCTTCTTGAAATTTCTGAAAGGGTACTTACATCATATTTTTCTTACACCATTGAAGAGTTACCATGAAAGTCAAGGTTCTAGCAAGTCTGCAGCTCATCTCTTAAATGATGAAAAGTCTACAACAAAAAATGTGATTATAAATATTCTTCTTCTCACTACCCTTTACTTCAAAATGTACTTCTAGTATTTGCTTAGTAACTTAACTTTAGAAGAAGGGGACTCTGCCTGTCTTGATCGTCTGAATGATGAAGTACTGACTGCTCTGCCATTTGTACCTCGGTCACTGCACGTGTCACATTATATTTGAATTATCTCTTTATGTGACTGTACTCTCCATTAGAATGAGGACCTTGAGCTAAGTATGTCTATGCAGGTTTCTTTTCTTTTTAAAAGTTCCAATGCATTTCCTGATTATAAGCATGGAAGGCTGAGTAGGTAGAGGGGTGGGTGCCTGCATAGAGATACTGAGAGAGGATGTGATGTAAAAGACTGTTTATCTACCACCAAAGATACTTGTAGCATATGCTGCTAATGATTTTTCAGGGCAAAAAAATTATGTACATTTCAGGATGAAAGATATTTAAGAAATGTTACACCTTTTAGGAGTCTGCTTTTACAAAATGGGAGGACTTCTCGGTTTATTTTTTTCTCCGTATGTACTGTGAAATTTTGAGAAGGAATAAAGTTCACAGTATTTCAAAAAGGCATCTGACTGCCGGACAACTACCAACTTAGCAAAGCAATTGCATTCCTGAACCTCAGTTAGCAAGAGCTCATTTTCATCTCGGGGTCTTCAGTATGTCATCTTTAGAAGGAAGCTCAGAACCAATCATGACAAAGAAAGAGAAGAAGGGCGGTTGAGAAAAGATAACAGGACCGTGGCTCTCAGAGCAAGCACGGGGGAACTTAGGCAAAAGGCGAATTTTCTTAGAGAACTGGGATTTGTGGATGGGATTCGTAAATAATCAGATTGTGGATGAAGACACGGATGCTTCAAGTGAAGGGCCAATTATCAACAAAACTAAGGAAGCCTTCCAAAAGAATAAAGTATCAAACCCACATTCACAAGCAGTACAACTTATAAAGGAAGGCTTTGGAGAGGTAGAGCTTCCAAGTTAAAATATGATAGTGACCTTATTTTTCCCCATTTTTTCCCCTTTTGTAGATACGGTCTAGGCTATGGCAGTGAATTCAACTACTTTTTCTGTTATTTAATATGATACCTAGCTAAGGTATAAACCATTACACCAGCTACCTCCTTGATGCCATCTCTGAAGATTATCTTTCTCTTTCTCCTCCAGATGCCTGGAGTCCTTTGCTGTCTTCCAATGATGCTAATCATATGGACTTTGTGTCACTCTTTCTAGGTCTCTAAAAAGTTATCTCCTTGTTACCTCGAGCTCCAACATAGTTTTCCTTAAAATAATTTTGTCTGTGCAGAATATTCTACTACTACCTGTTTTCTTATACTCTTTTTTAAAATCTGAATATTGTCAATTGTTAACATGTGCTACTGGTGAATATTGTTTACTTTCATTTTCTGAACTAGGATCTTACTAAAGGCACTGGTTGGCATGCCAAGGCATGATAGAAGATGAGCGTGTTTCTGGTCTTCATTGTGCCCCTGACTTAGCTGAGCTTAGGTCTTCTCTTACAGGGAATTTCACAGATTAGGAGAATTCCATTAGCATATTTGATAACACAGGAACACCAAAAATGTGCACTAATTCTAAATTTTGTATAAAATTGCCCAAAGTGAAAGAGATTTCTGGTCAGAGAGCTAACTCATAATCCTACTAGCAATTAAGTGTATCGTTGTAAAGGTAAAATGTGGGAGAATATTTCTATTACTAATGTTAGCTGGCAATTACTTTTCATTTACATTTTTTATTTCTGAGCCAAATTAATGAAAAATGACCTATCCTTCTAATGAATAATTTGTCCCCAGGCATAAATTGGGTGTAGTCATAAACACATTAGCAGTTTCAGGCTCACCGGTTTTAAAACTCTGATGCTGAAAGGGACCTTAGGGATCAACTAACACAGCCCCCTCATTTTCCTATTTATGCTTACAGCACTAATTATTACAATCTGCAGCCCTGGGCAATGGTCGGAAGGCATTAACAGACCCACAGGAGTGCTCTACCAACCTGGCCTCTAATTGCCAGTTACAACTCAATCCTGGCACAAGAAGGAATTTATTTTTCCCCCTTCACTGTGAACAGATAGTCCACATCAAGTGTTTCCACTCATACTGAAAAATGAGAATAAAGGGGAAAACCCTGAAAATCAACTGAGACTGTCTGTATCTGGAGAAAATAATCTGGCTTGAAAATGAATTCAATGTCACAAGCCAAGCCGTTCTAATATGAGCA
Organism: Phyllotis vaccarum; assembly: GCA_033318265.1. Classification (NCBI taxonomy): domain Eukaryota; kingdom Metazoa; phylum Chordata; class Mammalia; order Rodentia; family Cricetidae; genus Phyllotis; species Phyllotis vaccarum. The sequence goes on from JARWLC010000007.1 coordinate 26,368,590, forward strand.
ACTTGATGCCAGACAGAGTTCAGTGGCTAAAAGCCTGTCACACAAGTCAGGGCACAGAGTTCAGATCTCTAGAACGTGCATAAATCCTGATATGCAGGGAAACCTGTCTGTATTCACAGAAAGTGAGGGGCAGAGACAGCGAATCCCAAAGCAAGATGGTAAGCACTTTGTTAATACTCCAGTTTCTACAGGTCTTGTCTCCTGAAGAAGACATTCCATGCCCAAATTAGACCTCCACATGAACATTCACACATGGATGTGCACCATCACACATATGGACCTACACACATGTGAACATACATACACATACACCCCACATGCATATTTTGATGCCTATGGCAAATAATATATTTACTTAGCTATATGCTCTATTTGCATTGGATTTATATATGTTTCTATATACCATTTGTTAGAAAAAAAATCTCAAACACTATACAACATTTAAATGACTTTTTAATTCTACAATAATACAACACCTGGTTTAACTAACTTCCACATGCATTCAGTCATCACCGCGGGATTGGGGACCTGAGCTAAAATGTTTACCAAATGAGTTTTCAAGCCTGGCTTCACTGTTAAAATTAAACAGGCTAAGTACTCAAACACAATACTGTTGGATGACTAATAACTCCAAATCATAAACTGCCTTAGATAGAGATCTGTGTTTTGTAATGAAAATGTAATCATAAAACTCACACTGGAGTTTCTATCCTGCCAAATCAAGCTACCATCAACAAACATGTTAATACCTGCCAGCATATTTCAGCACCTTAATGTCAGAAAATAAGGAAATTCCAATTTCGCTCAGAACTCAATGGGTTCCACTTACTTAAAGCATCTCCCAACTTGTGAGTTGAACGTAATTTTACAATTCTGATTACTCAATCAATGATATCCATCTTTTATGGATTGTGTTTCATATTTGAGAGGCAAGTTGTAATTTATAGTAAAGGTGGCTTTGGGGAAATGGAACGTTTCCAGTGTTTCCCAGTGTTCAGCACCTTTAACAAGGGCGTTTTATGACAGCCTTATTCTACTGCTTTCTCATGTCACTTGTTGTGCCTAATCCCATGTGTCAAGACAAATGTTTCCTATCACCAGACTCCTTACACATTTTATGATTTATTTGCACTCATTCCTTCCACAAACATTTATTGAGATCCTTTTCTAGGGCAGGCAACAGGATGTTGGGTTTTATTCGAAGATGAATAAAACATAATCCCTTGCCACCAGGTGCACACAGGGTAATAAGATAGATGTTTATGTAAATTGATGCCTGCAATTCACTTTTGTAAATAATCAGGTTGTGGATGAAGACAGGGATGCTTCAAGTGAGGGGCCAATTCTCAACAGAACTAGGGAAGCCTGCCAAAAGAATAAAGTGTGGGTTTTAAATCTACAGAAGTTGGAAATTCTCAGAAAATAAGAGAGAGATAAACACAGAATAGGAACAAGGAGGCGAATGAAGAACATTGACGTAAGGAGTGGCCGGAAGTGGCTGAGAGAAGCCAGCTTGGAATGGCTCTGCTGAAGTGGTACAGAAATATCTAACAGAGTTTAATGCAGGCCAGGCCAAGGAAGTTGGACTTTCTCCTAATAAAATGAAACATTACAGGGCATTAAAATATTAATTTAGACTTTTAAAATTATTTCCTGTTATTTTACCTGTCAATTAAAAATTAGCTTTTTTGGCACTTAGAGTCCCTATATTCCTACTAAGAATAGCTCTGACACAAGAATCTGAAGGCCACAGAGAGCCTCACACCAAACTAGAGTCAACAAAGAGAAAAATGTCCAGACCCACTTTGGAGTAAAAATCAGAGAACTTCAGAACAATCCTCTGATGTTTCTGTTGCCGTGGATGTCACCCCACAGATTGATAGAAGACTAGATGATAAAGAAATTAAAAAGCATTAAAAGAAAGATATTTCCCAAATATTTCCTATCTACAACTATGTTCATCCCACTGCAGAGGCTTTATCCCGTGAAAAGCCTATGCAATCACTGGTGTCTTACTTGGGAAGTGCACATGAGTGTGTAAGCATGGCAAGGCATGGTCACCTAAAAGATGGTAGGTATTTAATAGCCTTTTGATTTAAAAGGGACAGCAAATCACTTGGATCTGATATTTAACCTGCCCAATGCTGGTCAAAGAAGGTCATGAATGGGTGTCATAAGGAAGCAGAGTAGTAACTTGGGATAGGTATTGGGAAGTGGGGAGTGACTTTCATGTCCCTTCATTTAGAAGGTTTAGAAGTATAACTCAACAAACAAAAAGCAAACAAAAACTGGAACTCACATGTGTCTGAATGACTTACAGGAGCGTGTGTATCTGATATTAGATGTGTAGTTCTCCTTTGCCAGCCCTGAATGGATCCTCCATCTTCCCTACACACCTGTCATTTGCTTTGGACACTATTATACTTTCCCATTTGGCATCATATCAGTTCTATTAAGCCCTAGGAAGTGAACATCTTTTATATATAAACTCAGACTGACTGATACTCTATCCATCCATCGTGTCCTAGAGAGTTGTATGATTCCTGATCAGCTTTAACAGGTCCTGGCATTATGTTCTGATCATTGTCTGATGATTGCTACTAGCAGATATAAAGCTGGGTGTATTTAGGACTCCACAGACAACTTTAGTGATGGTACATCTCATGCTGAACTCTCCCCCACTGTGCCAGCCCTTTGTGTCAGCATGAAGTAAAACCCCCCTCTTCTGTATCAAAGTAGCCTGTGTACTTTCTCCCATCTAGGAAGCTGCCATTCCATATTTGAGCATGTCTCCTCTCCTGTTTACTTGTACAAAGTACTGAGGACTGTGGGTCAGAAGTTCAATAAGTAATAAAACATTTGGTGTAGAGTATCAGTATCTGGTCCATATTAGTGATGCTTTCTGCGAATGTATATTGGGAGAGGTGGGAAACAGGATTGAGCAGGGTTACACATTATCGCTCCATTGCCAGTTTCTATGTTAACATGAAATATGAGCTTGAATGGTCATTGTTATAAATTCATAATGTTTATTGAAAACTTACCATGTACAAAGCATATATACACACACATATATATACATATGCTCTGTGTATGTATATATGTATATGTATGTACATGTGTATACACACATGTGTGTTGTAATTGATCTAAAAATGTTGACTCTAAACATCACACCCCTTAGAACAAATGAGAGGCTAGCTGTACATTTGCAAATATGAGACCTGAGAAAGAAGCAGGTTTCCTCCCTAGCACATCAACTCTTTGTCTCTCTTGGCTCAAAGTGAGAACCTACCTTTCCCCACCACACATGTATACACACATGTGCTTTGCTTCAGTCTCCATCTGCACTGCATTTCATGAGTCTCTGAAAGGACACCATTTTGCTAGCATTCTAAGGTATAGTCACCAAACACAAAAATCTCAGGGAGAATTGGAACTTTACATGACATAAATAAGCATTTTCTTTGTCACTTATCACTTCAAATAGCAAATTCTTAAAGGACCCAGGAAACGTAACGTTTAAGGAAAAAGAAAAGACACACATCCCACCTATGCCTTAACCCACTTCCAAGATAACAAAACTCCAATCGTCTGCCTTCCCCTCTCCTCCACAAAAGAAAAATCCAAACCACACTGTAAGAGTTTTCATCATTTCTCAATACCCCATTGTCCCAATTTTCAATGTTTTCATAAAGAAATTTCTGCCCACTAGACAAGAATATAACAAAGCTGCCTGGGTCTGATTCTGCTAAATGCCCACAATTTCATAATAAAGTCTTCAATTTCAACAGAAATTCTCCAGGGTACCTCTGAGGGCATTTGTCCTGAAACTCAGCAGATGCTTTTTCCTGTAGCAGGTGAGAGCAGGTCTTAGGTACATACATAGACTATTTTCAGAAGTCAGGAACGTTTCCAGAGTGACAGGGCTTCAAACCTGTCATGTGTAATGTCACCAAATTCATGTCTCTGTTTGTCCTTGGAGTCCCAATAGTTATATCTTAAATCAACATCAGTAAGAACATTAAGATCTCTCCAGAGTGACAAAAATCTTTCTTTCTCCATGGTGGATAAACAGCTAAACAGAGCTCTGAAAAGATGGAAGACCAGTGGCTGAGAAACAAGGAAATGCTCAGTATCCTTAGTCTCTTGGGAAATATGAATCACAACTACTTTGAGTTTTCATTTTACACTTGTCAGATTAGCTAAGATCTCTGAAACAAATGATAACTCCTGATAGCAAGGATATGGGGTAAGGATAGCCCTCATTCATTGTTGGTGGGAATGCAAACGTGTACGGCCACTGTAGAAATCAGTGTCTGGAGTAGATCTACCTCAATATCAAGCTGTGCTTCACTTGGGGATTTACCCAAAGAACTCTGCATCCTTCTATAGAGACACTTCTTCATCCAAGCTCATTGCCGGTATATTCATAATAGCAAAGAAATTGTGAACAACATGGATGTCTGTCAACAGATAAGTGAATAAAGAAAATGAGATACATTTACACTATGGAATATTACTCAGTGGTTAAAAAACAACATCACGAAATTCTCAGGTAAATGGGTGAACTAGAAAAAAAAAATACAGATCTAAAAGGAAAACATTGAATGAATTTGCTTATATGTGGGGATTAGCTTTTGAGTCTACATTTTACTACATATTACTACAGAGATTAGGTATAGAGTAAGGACTTAGGGGGGAAGGAGGCATCCCCCAAGGAAGTGGTAATAGAATGGAGCAGGACTGGAAAGAGGATTAAACAGAGAGGGGAGGAGAAAGGCAAGGGAGGGAATGTGGTGAGGGACAGCTAAGGCTAAGTGCCATTTGAGGGATCATATGAAAACCTCGTATAGTAAATTTTCTTAAAATATATACATATATAAAATAAATCAAAAGGGAATCACCAAAAATGGGGGCGAAAAACCTCAACAAGACATTCCTCACTATCAAATGAAACATTCAGTGTCAAAAATGAGTTACATATGAGTTGTTGGCCCCCAAAAAAAGCCCTTTAGAAAGCCTAAATGACCCAGGCTATTGCCAAGGCATCGATTGCTCTTCACAGCTGATATTAAGACCCTACAGCTTCAGAGAACACTGACGTAACTTATTGTACATGGAGCAGTCAAGTTGGTGCCTACTTAGAGCCTTCACCCCTACCTATTAGTATTCATGATACTGGAGGGCATTCTGCAGCCATGGGAGAAGAATGGAAAACACTCTCTTAGTTACAAAGCCTTCTAGCTACAATGGTGACCTGTCTATATGATATGCTAGTGCAATCATGGTCCAACCGCTAACTGATTAGATTTAAGGTCCACTCCATGAGGTGACATTACTTGGGTAGCCAAGAACCTGAGACGAGAGAGGCTGTTCACTTAGGAGAACACCGAATACTATTCTTCTGCTAGAGGAACATAGCAAGAAAGTGACTCCTGACAAATTTCTGCTATACTCAGATATCAGTGTCTCAGCCTTCAACAGAGAAGCTTCCCCTTGCAGTATATGGGCACAAAACCAGAGACCCAAGACTGAACAATGTGGAGAGAGAGAGAGGGACACACAGAGAGAGATAGAGAAAGAGATAGATGAGAGATTATTGAGACACTCAGTTGTAAATGATATGTCTTCATCAAATCTGTCTAGGGTTTTGGGAACCTTGTGGAAGAGGAGAGTAGGATTTTAAGAGTTGGAAGAGGTGAAAGACACCAAGACAACAACCCCTCCTAGACACAACAGGGCCGACACACAAGTGGACCTACAGAGACTGTGGAAGCATGCACATGGCCTGCATGGGTCTGGGCCTCATGGGCTCCCAGTGTCTCCACCCCTGGCCTAGAAGCTCTCTCCAACTTACTTTCTTTGGCTGTTTGGACAAGGAAAGTTCTTTTCTTCAATGGTGTCTCACTTGTTACACAAACTACACTTAAGGGAAGGTCCCTTGCTTTTCTCATTCCCAACATTTACATATTTGATAGATGCTGAGTAGACTTCACAAAGTGTTGCTGTCAAACCAAAATGGAGGCCAAAGTGTCTCTCTTGAGCCGTTTGTGAAAAGGTCATGTTCTTATTGGCTTTGCTATTCGCGGATTTCTTAGTATTAGCCTTTGCTATTGTAGAATGAGAAGTAATTGCTATTTCACCTTGCTCCGTGTTCTTTAATTTTTGGACTTTTTAGAAAACTCAGGCATTGGTTTTTCTGAGCTCATCTTTTACTTATAACGTACCTTGGCAACCATAAATAACTGCAGCCATCACACACTAACAATCTAATAGTCTTCCTATATAATTCTCTTGAAGAACATGTGTTGGCCATTGAAGCTACTGAAATACTGGATACTGTTTTACTAGAGCCCTCACTGCAGCCTAGTACTGGACATGGCTTCAGTTGTTTTCTGCTGGCCACTGAACACTACGCCTTAACTCTGTAATTCACAACCATGTTCTCACACAGCACACCAAATGGCATCTCCTTTCGGGATAGGTCCAGAAGGTCTGAGACATGTTGTAATAAGAGGCAATTCCAAAATATTAAAAGACTAAATGCAACAAAAGGCTTTTTGGCCCCATTCTACATGTCTTGAAGTTTCGATAGTCTGTATTGCAGGAAGTGCCAGTGTTAATTTTCCTCAGAGAGAAAAATGTCTGTTCACCCCAGATGGAGCTTGACAAAGACCAAAGAAAGGATTCTGTTGAAATGAAATTTAATAAGCATATGGAAACATGGGTGAGGCATTGCTTGGAGGGGTCTGAGTGTCCCTATACAGAACTGTACCACAAAATAAGCCTACCCCATCACTGAAGACCTTGTAAAGTCTTCATTCAGTCGTCTACACTTTATTGCGAGTCTCCTTCATTACAACCCTCAACGTTCAGTCCTGCTCTCTACCACTTTTAAGGAATATTGTTCCAAAATTTGCAAAGCAGCCTTCTAATTATGTATTTACCTGCTTGTTTTTAGACTTTGGGCTCTTGGGAGATAAAGTTTCACTAATTTTTCAATTTCAAGCACCTATTCACTGTCAAGCACATGATAGATTCTAAAGAAATTACTATGGAGGGAATTTGTTTTTGAAAAATTGATTATATTACAGAATCTGCAGTTAATTTTTCCCCTCTAGATTAAGATTCTAATTACACATTTCAACATAATGAGATTTGAATTTTAATAGAGAAATTTGGTCTTATAATTGTTTTATATTGAAATATCTTTTTCTTTTCCGTTCCATCTCCTATTACCACAGGCTATGCTTTCAAAACAGTAGACTTTGTGTACAGTAATATTTCTGTAGCAAATGCATTAGCTTTATACCTTCCCATTCATTTTTGTATCCACAGTCATTACCTTCCATCATTAAAAAATATTTTGTCCTTACTAGCCATAATGATTTTTCTGTCATTTGTCAGTTGTGAGTCCTACATACTACTGAATTTGGAACACATCTTCTATCTCTCAAACTATTTCTGGTTATCACTGTCTTTCCTGTCTGTCTTAAGGCTGTTCCCATCCTCCATTCTCAAGTGACTTCTGCTGATTTCAGGATAGAATCAATATAACTTTACAAGTTCGCTAATATTACCCGTGGTCTCAATCTCTCATTTCACTCACCCCTCATTTCTTCTCCCCTGCTGGCTCCTCCAGCTCCACACACTGCCCAAACCACATCTAACTTGTGTTCCCGCCCACCTCCTCTCCATTTCCGGATCTTGTGCCAAAAATATCCCCTTCCTTTCAGCAAGTCAAATTCTACTCCCCCTTCCAATATTAGTTTTATCAGTATGCAACTACCATTGAGTCTTCCTAGACTAGGTCATGTTTTCTTTTCTCAGTATATCCTATGCTGTATTTTAATAATTACTGTACTTCGTGATTCAAGTCCATTTACATAATGATAAGACTTTTCCTAAATTGATGACTCTCAACAGAGGGCAGGACAGCTCTGTTTTGTTCAGACTGAGAGATGGCACTAACATGTAGTAGGAGAGGTAAGGACTGGTCCTAATCCTCATGTAATATCTAGGATAGACCATAACAAAGGATCCTTTGCCCAACATGTCATCAGTGCTGAGAATAAGAAACCTGAACTAAATGTGCCTTGTGTCTTGAAATAGTAACGAATCATATAGTTACATACAATAATTTACAATTCATATCTAAAGTTAAATATATATATATATATTTACATACAGTAATATACTCAAAATAATTTTATGATGAGAGACTATAAGCTAAAATAAGAATTTTTACCCCATCAGAATAACATGCAATAGATACTCGATTAAAGTTACTGTTTGCCTTCAGTTAAAGAGTCACAGAAACTGTTGAAGTATCTGAGACTGTGGAATACAAAACAGAAGATGAAGGGCTTGACATCTGTCATCACAATCCGGAAGGAGTATTTTGTAGGAGAAAGATCTGTCTTAGTGGTGCACTTCCAGAAGGCAGAGCTAAGATCAACAGAATCAACACCGAAGATCATTTCGATACTACAGGAGGAAAATGTTCTAATACATTTTGCCATTTAAGTGAATAAGGAGCCAGTATAGCATCATAGGCAGTTGTCTGTTGGAGTAAGATATGGGACAAAACAAGCTACACCATCATAAATGCAACAGTTAGGAAATATATTCTTAAAAGGTCTAAACAGACACAAATGACAAAGGAGAAAGGGGAGTAGGGGGGATGGAGGAGTAAGTAGATAGAAGAATGGGAAGATGGAGCAGATCCGGGATGAGGGGTAACTATCATGAAAAATGTTTGGAAGTTCATACTTATATATGCATGCTCAAATAAAACAGCTTAATTTTTGTTGCCCTAGAACAGAGTAATGCTCCTCCCAAAAGCCATATGTTGCCAATGAAAAGCCTGATGCCAGATGAGAATACCTCCCCTTGAGCTATTGGTCAAGGGTATCCTAGACAACCCTCTCATCATCAAAACACAGACACAGACACAGACACACACACACACACACACACACACACACACACACACACACACACACACACACACACGTGATGAACATTGCTCTTGCAAAATCTTGATGGTAATATCCTATCATGGAAGGCATCACCCATTTTGGTCATAAGATATCAAGAAATCAAGTAAGTACTGACTAAAAATCTTCCTCCATGCTACATAGCTTTCATAGTTCCTGTAGGTGCTGTGTAGGCTCCTGGGGGTGGAAATCATCAAAAGTCTTACCCAGATATAAACTCTGTGAAGTACAACAGTAACCAGTGTGACAAGATATGCCATGAGTGTAGTGGTGGCACAGATATAGGAATAACCTACTACTTTCTGACTGGATTCAAAGCCTCCAGAAGAGGAAACACATGCCTAGTACTGTAATCTGACTGAGAACTAATGGTTGGGGAGTTCATAGACTCCAAGGGTAAAAAAGTACTACATTACTCTACTAAACGGGCATAATATTAAATTGTCCTCTAAATTTATAGTTTTACACTCATAGATTAGTATATCTCTCAGGATTTATTATAGAAGTTTCTTTGTACAGTGGATAATGGTTAACACTGAAACTCAATACTGGTCAAAGTATAGAGAATAAATGTCAGTTTAGTGCTCAGCCACAAATAGGAGACATATGTCATATCCCCTAAGGTTTAAGAGCTGCCGTAGAAGGCAGAGTAGAAAAATTTAGGACTAGATATCAGAGAAAAACTGTGTGAAACTCTGTCTTCTGGATATGAAAAGGTTGTACACATGAGTGCATGTAGATGTGATTGTCTGAACAAGATCCCCACAAGATTAGGTCAGTCAACATTCTAGTATGAATGGGAAGGGTCTCAGGGGACCCACACTCTTAGCTGAGGAGCCATTAAAAGTTGATAGCTTTTGAGGGAGAGAAAGTAAGTTTTTTTTAAAGGGTGTGGCCTTTGGTGATCTGACCATTCTACAGTGAATGGACGCCCCACAGTCAAGAGTATATAGACAGTACGAATTAGATTCAATGGGTTAGTAAAAATAAGAAAAAAGGAGGCTGAATAGATGGCTCAGTAGTTAAGAGCCCTGATTGCTTTTCCAGGGGTCTTGGGTTCAATTCCCAGCAACCACATGGTGGCTCATAACCATGTATATGAGAACTGGTGCCCTCTTTTGATGTGCAGGGACACATGCAGGCAGAACACTGCAAAATAAATCTTTAAACATAAAAATAAGAAAAGGGGTACAAAAGGGTGTTGGAAGGGGTGAGGCGAGTGATAGGCCAGGCTGGAGTTAAGGTAACTAAATATGAACAGAAAACATAGGGTATGGAATCCTCAAAGAATCAAAATTATTTTTTAATACAGGAGAAAATTTGTGAGTAGAATTTCAAACAGTTCATCATGTCCTCCAGGGTTTCATGCTACATGGTTAAAGTAAAAGATGAAAACTTGGTGTTTTTAGGCATGTACTGTGTTTTTAAAAATACTTTTAAAGAAGTTTTGAAATTAGCACTAAATATTCATAAAGTATGAAACCTAAAACAAACAACACAAGTTTTTTATTTTATTTTTTATAATGTGAAGAGATAGATCAATTTCATTGGAAATGTAATGGTTTCGTATCAGGAGTTCACAGTGGAAACGTGAATCTATAAAAGCAAAACCTTAGGAGCATGAGATACACTATCATTAACACACCTCAGTACAATGACACTGGATATAATCAGGAGACAGTCCCAAGGAGATGCAAGCACAGAAGGCCGAAGATGTCAGTTAGTGCCCTGGGAGGTCACTTCAGTCTCTCAGGACCATTATTCAGCCGACTCCTGGAGAAGGATTCAAACAACTTAAGATCAAATGCAACTTGGATTAAAATTGCTTTATTATCTTGTCTAACTAGAATTAAAGCTTAATTTTTATTATTTGTAAGGGTGTGTGTGTGTGTGTGTGTGTGTGTGTGTGTGTGTGTGTGTGTGTGTGTGTGTGTGTGTGTGTGTGTGTGTAGTTTAATGGGAAAAAATAGAGCTCAAATAGGAAATACATTGTTGAGTCTAGTGAACTATGTGGTGGATAGAAAGTGTCTTTATATTGGTTGTGTAACATTCTTCTCTTTGTATCGAGATGAACAGGGACAGTACACGTGCCTTTTGACACTGGTTCCCATTCAGAGTGAAACCACAAAAGCTGAACCTTCAGGCTCATTTATTCCCCAGAGCTTAACAATCTCCCAAGGAAGACAGATGTATTTTCTAAGATAGGCATTTCATCAAAGGCCAGCTGATAATGACTAATCAGAGCTGCCTGGCACTCAAGCCCACATCTGTTTCGAAGATTTGCTGAATACTAACAGAACACAGCTTTTGTTCAGGACACCCTATGGTCACTCATTGCCTCGTATCATTAGACCTGGCCACATATTGGTTTACAGGATCCTATCTGCTGTAACAAGCCAGAGGGGAAAAGAATAATCAGATATGTTGGAGATGAAAAAGAGGCTAGGTCTTAAAGCATATGCTCATTAATGCAATAATGAAAAGGATTTGTGTACATGTAATATGAAGTTTCTAGCCCAGCCTTTCTGGCCTATCTGAGGTTCTGACCTACTGTTCTGAAGTCCCACAGTAACACACAGACGCTTGTGTTAATTTTATGCTGGTCAGCCTATGGCTCTGGCATATTGCTAGCTAGCTCTTACTCTTAAAATAACCCCTGGTTCTTATCATGTTCAGCCATGCAGCTTGGTACCTTTTCTCAGAGCAGTATTTCAACTTCTTTCCTTTGTATCTGCTCGCGTCTCCTCATGGCGTCTCTCTGTAATCTCTGCTCAGCTCTTTCTGTTAGAGTTTGCTTAGTTTTGAAACCCTGCTCCCACTTCCTGTCTGCCTTCAGCCAATCAGTGTTTTTTATTAAACCAGTAGGTGGGACAATTGTTTACAATGTAACATAATCCTATTCCTTGTACAGGACCAATGGTTTCTATTTTATTACTATAGTGTCACACTGTTCACACATGGGAGTCAGAATGAAGTTACCCAGATCTGTGTCCCAGTAAAGAAAATCTGAACCCATATGTGACTCTTGCTCGTAAACCTCAAGAATGACAGGGTTAACCTCTTATATGTTGCCTTACAGTTTTCTCTAATTATTTGTAACCCATAATGTGTTCCCACTAAACTATAAAGATACATCTTAGAATATCATGGTTTCTCCAGGTCTTTCCACATTGCCTTATGCTATTCCTAATAGAGAACTGGGCACATAACATGTATTCAAAAATACACACTGACTGTTGACTTCAGTCATAAATGTAGAAGTTAGTGGTAGGAAAAAAAAAGAGTTTCTAACAGAAGGTAAGTTACCAAATGATTAAATAATCATTTATATAAAAAGTGACAATGGAGTGTTTCAACATTATGCCGACACATGAGGGGCATAACCAAAATAGAAAATTTTGAATGGTGAGTAGAAATCATTGTTGGTACTGAAATAATTTGAATTTTAGAACTGAAAAATCACATTCTGGGTTAAAGTGATATAAAATTAGATTAATTAAGCATTTTTATTTTTGAATTTTTTATGCAGATTTTTCTTGAAGTTTTTATTAGTTTTAGACACTCTTGCTATTGGGCTCATAAAGGCTTAGTTTAAAATAGAGGAACAATAACTCCAACAAGGCTTAGATAAGAGGGTCTTGAATTGGAGCCCAGACAGCTATATTCCGTCATAAAACAAAATCACAAACTAAAACTAAATGCCAACAGATAAAACACAAGGTATGATAAGTTGTTTTGCTTAGTAGCATTAATAATAAAAACATGTTTTCCATTTTTTGCAACTAATGACCTCTCCATTAATACGTGGTATCACTGACAGGTATTTAGAATTTGTCTGGAAATTGGGATCCTATTCTAGTTTCAATAGGATACTTTATACAGTATCAGTCAAATGTCTTCCCTAAGGTCAGTGTTCTAGCCATGAAGTGTTGGCAGTGCCTGCAGGACTCTGTTTGAAGTAATCTACTGGTCTAGGACTTACTCGTTCTGAAGCTATAATGACATTTATGTAAATATCAATACCGTTGACATGTGCAATTAATCTATGTAAGATTCAAAATGCTGCCTCCCCTAGAACAGATGAGTGATGGGTTTTGATTATATCAGGCCATACCAAACTCCCCTGTACCTAGGCAGCTTTCAGTAAAGCAATGCACCACTGAGGTCCTTCCAATGAATTTAAACTACGTCTATAAATCCCTGTAGGGCAATAGCCAAACATTTACATTTTTTTCAGAGAATAAATAATTGTCACTTAGTATTTACTGAATAAGTCTTAGGGGTCAAGCTTTGTAGTAGGCCTTAACCTTCGTGACTCTTCAGCAGCATGATGAGTCCTCAACCACATAAGAGGGGACAGAAGCATTGGAAGGTTAGTCATTCATAATATCTAATATGTGTTTGAGCTAAAATTTGAATCCAGAACTTTCAGGCACTGTTTATAATTGTTATCGTCTTTCTCCCTTCTTCTCAGTCAGCTATGCAGCTTATTACCACTCCCATCACCTCCCGTTTATAGAGCTAACACTTATTGGGTATTGACCATGTTCTAAAGTTTTGTGTTCAAGCATTCAATATCCTCCTAGTGAGTCTTCAACCTGTGGTATAGATATAATTATTGTCAGTCAGAGAAACTGAGGCATGAGCAAAGCTTTGTAAATTGCTTAAAGTCAAGTCGCGTGATTAAGGAGACCAACCGGAGTTTGAGCTCTGACATACTGAGAGAGCTTGCTTTGTACTCAGCTGTCCTCAACTGAAGCTGCGCCATGTAAGACATAAGAAGTGCAGGCTTAGCTTTGACCTTGCCGCAAGTATTGCTATGTAATTACCTAATAGAGATGGCAGAGAGAGCTTCTCTGAGTGTCTTAGTTCAGATGGTTTATGCACTAGCCAAATAGGACTGAATAAATAATATTAGGCTGAGCAATGCCTTTTACATGTTTAGGAATCAATTTCTTCTATTTAATAAGAGCATATTTCAGAAACACGACTTCTTTCTCTTCTATTCAGAACTCAGGAGATTCAACAAAGATACATACAATTTATATGCTATTTGCCCAGAAAACTATCCTTTTTGTTCAACATAAATAAATTACGAGGGTGTATGAGGTCAAAGAGAATTCCAGTATACCTAAGTATCCATGCTGTTTCAAACAGAAGGCTCAAAGTAACATCTTAGAATTGCACTGTGTCTTTCTAAAATAAAATAAAATAAGTGGGCATCTTGCTTGCCTTTGAAGATCCCCTTGCTAATCTCAGATTGCCATCTGAAATTTTAATTAGTGATTTGAAATGTGCTTACACAAAGAACCCTGTCCAAGTTGTCTGTTTCTGCCAAATTAAACTATTAAACTAAGTAACCTAATTAAAATCCTTTTAGCTTTTAATCAATATTTTATTTACATTCATATTTCCTGGGAAGCTTGATGAGTTTTTCTGGATGTGATAGTTACGGCTTCCCTATTTATCAAAGGTCATTTTAAGGAGTTTCCTCCTCCAAGGTGGTGGAGTCAGCAGGAAGCCAAGGGGGGCACCATTGGTTCATGTACCTCTGTCCTCTACCAGCCTTGGGTGCACAGAAAGTAAAGTTGCTAGGTGTTGGCGCAGTTCCTAGAAGCCCAGGCTGCTGCAATAGGGGGCAGAACAGCATCATTACCCTTATGCAGCTAGACCCTCCATCTCTCCTCCCAGAGACCCTGGTAGTCCATACCTCAGTGGAAGCTTCAGGTTCAAGCTTGACCACATTCTCTATTCTCAAGATGAACTCCACACCTAAAATGTAAGAAAACAATGCATTTAGTTTATACAACATCCTTCTCACTCATTTCATTTGGCAGAGCCCACTTCCAGCGTTTTAATCAATGTTTATAACCATATCTCTTAGAACAAATTTCTAAATTTTAGGTGTCAGCTCTTAATTCCTCATGATAAAAGACAATGGTTGATCTATCAGTCTCTGATTTCCCTGGCCATCCCACACACACAAATTCATTTCAACCATGTTAAATGAATCTATGTTGTCACAGGGAATTGGATAACAAAAACCCTTTCTCTCTTCAATTGGACTTTTTATTTCTTTATTAACTACATTAGTGTGAGCCTCAGGTTCTTCCCTAATTTGATGAACTCTCTCCTCACCATCAAAATTATCCATTTGTATTTATGGGGGTCTCGTGGCAGGAGCTTCCCAATGAGCTTCAGGGTGGTCTTCGGGTTTCTCAGATGATGCTCAATGGTTGCTCTCTCAGCCTCCATCCCTCGATAGACCTTGGACTTCCTCTAAATTTCAATGACTAATTGTTTCATCTCATGTATCCCCAACTGGCCTTGAAGATATATAAAGGACGAATGACCTTGAACTTCTGCTCTACCAAATATGTAGTGCTAAGTATGGGATGGCAAGTGTGTATCACCTCACCTTAGTTTTAAGTGGCATGGAGACTTAACTTTATGGCTTTGGATGAGCTAATGATAACTTTATCAGCTGAACTTAATCCTCAACTTTCAATCATTATCTTTATAGGATAATTATGTCATGCTCCTGTTATACCATGAGATGAGGCATCAAAGCTGTGCCATCTAACAGGTTTGAAATGTGTCACCTTGGCACTTTTTCAGTCGGTGATAATTTCTCTGGCTACTGATTCTGGTGACATACTATTCCTTCCTCTAAAAATAGCTGGGCCCTCCCTGGGGTGGGTGGCTTTCAAGGGCTGGCACCTTGGAGCCCATTCCCTATAGCGGAACACCAAGCCTAGCATTGGGATGAATAAATCGGACATGGCTGAAGTGGATGAGCCATGCTGGGCTGACCCACCTTGGGACTTCTCACCCTTTTGGGGGAAGGGATGGATGGATGGGGAGGGGTGAAACTGAGGGCTGTCTGGAGGGATTGGGAGGGAGAGCGGAGGGGGAGCAGGGGATACATTTATGGAGATGACATTTTTTTAATGAAAATAAAATAAAAAAAAACGAAAGGGGAGTAATTGGGTGTTTAGGAATCAGAAGAAGATGGAACACGGAAGGCATTATCAGTATGTATGAAAAACACAATGAAGCCATTTTTCACAGTTTGCAATAAGAAAATTTCAGTGAAGGAAAAAAAATAACATTCACTGTATCTTCTCCCTTACACATCTTTATAATGTGAGTTTTATATCCTTATATTAAAGGGGCAGCTTTTCCTTTGTCTGTCTTTCAATCTGGACAGAATAGGGACCTTGTCAGTACTGTAATTATGTAGCTTTTGTAACTACCACAAAGTGTGTGTGTGTGTGTGTGTGTGTGTGTGTGTGTGTGCGCGCGCGTGTGTGTGTGTGTGTGTGTGTGTGCATGCATGTGTGTGTTCTTATATTATTTTTCACCTTGAGATGTTCATTCCCAGAATTCAACCAGTATTCTGATAGGGAACACACATAGTGTACACATTCACACGGAGAGGAATTTGCAGCCAACCCTGCAGGTGGCTTGCCTCAGAAGTAGGTCTTCTGACCCATCAAGCCACTAAGCTTAAGTCAGACACCTTGAGCATACAAGGTGACTCTAGTCAGTGACTGTGACATCCTCTGTGACTCTAGTGCAAATTCAACGTCTGTGAAAAATACTTAGGATATGGGGCTTGGTGATACGTTGCTGCTATGCAAGCATGGATACCTGGCTAGGTGGGGAAATTCGCTAGCAGTTTTAAAGTGCCTCATTATATTCCTTCTTAGTCATTTTCATTGCTGTGATGAGAATGACTAGTAGTCTCAGTTTTGATTGACTTAATAATATCCCTAAAAATGGAAAGAACTGTGAAGTTTACACTTTGGCACCGTGCAGACATCTTGTCATGTTGAGCTCTGGCACGGTTTTTCCTTTTGTGGTGATCAGATCCCTGAATCATAGCAAGTAAATTCCTTTCTTAACTCTATTCTTTCTTTCTTGTTTTCTATTTGAATAGCAATTCTCCTGGGCTGGTTTCTCTCATCTCCGATTCTCTAGTTTCCTTCATTCCTTTGTTTTCTGTCGATGTTTTGTTCTATTTCCAGTATAATTCTAATTATTTTTATGCAACTATTCTTTGAGACTTTAATTAATTAATTTTACCTGAAGTCACAAGTGGATGGACAATGGAGGCATATTCTGAGAAACAAGTTGTTAGGTGGTTTTGTCATTAGATGAGTATTGTCGAATGTACTTACTCACACTGAGATGGCTGTGGCATCTTGATAATGCTATAACCTTATGGGGTCATCGTTGAATGTGTTTCATTGTGGGCCAAAATGCCATTGTGAAGTCTGTGACTGGAGTCTCAGCATTGTCAAATTTTCTCTTTTACTGCTATTTTCTCATGATTATATTAGTCTTACTCATCGTTAAGATAGAGTTAATGATAAGCACAGTTAATTTTTTGCTCCAAATAATTTTTTAACTCTTCATAGAAATTCATCTGTGGAGATACATATACGGTATTTTTGCTAATTTTCTTTTTACTTTGACTAACAGACCCAAACAAAATGGCCTTCTGCATTGCCTACAACCTGCAGGTCCCGTGCTTTCCTGTCCTCTGACTTTCATATTGTAGCATGTACAGGCTCTTCAGAAACCGATCAAATGTGGAGCATAAGGATGTTAGCCTCTGTGTATCTCTCCTATCCACTGTGGCCTCTACCTCAGGGTGTTTTGGCTGGTTGGGACATTCCAAAGGGCAGTCTCCTTTCTGCTTAGAGTAAGATAAATTTACCAGGGAAGAATTTTCCAGTGTTCTTAGTGCAATAATACAGACTGTCTGATAAATGAATAAGGAAAAGGGTGTTGAGAATCTCGGAATGTAGAATATAAGATTTTTAGCTCCACTTTGTCTGGGATAACTCTTATTCTTTCTGAAGGATGAAGATGTTTTCTTTTTTCTTCTGGGTTTCCATCAGAATTGTAAACTATTCCTCAAATAGTCTTTGAAAAATCATCTCCTCTCTCTGTCTCCCTCTGTTCGTCTCTGTCTCTGTCTGTCTCTTATTCTCTCTCTCTCTCTCTCTCACACACACACACATGCACAGATGCACACACACATAAACACGTGCACGTGCACAGACACACACGCACACACTCAGTGGGGATATGTGTACATGCACCCTCAGTGGGTACTTTGTATTCCTTCTTGGACGTCATGACAAATGAAAAGCCACTTGTATTCCTGCTTCCTTCTCCTCATCCCTCATCCCCCAGGGGTTCTTCCCTTTATCCCCCCCCCTTCTCTTTCCTCTCCTCTTCTTTCTTTATATTTTTTACATTTTATGTCCATATGGGTATACACATTTTTGCATATATGTAGGTGTTTGCACAGAGGCCAGTGCTGACCCTGGGAATCATTTTGAATTGTCCCTCTATCTTACTCATAAAGGTAGGATCTACCTACCAAACCCAGACGTCACCAATATGGGTGGTTTGGCTAGCTGGTTTTCTCTAAGGATCATCCGACTCTGATTTCTGAGGCTGGAAGTACAGGCAGGCTGCCCAAACAACTGAGCTGTTCAACACATTTCTGGGGATCCAAACTCCGGTAGTCATGATTGCAAGCTCTCCTGTCAAGCGCTGAAACTAGATGCCTTCCCTGCCCTTCCATTTTTTCTTTCTAATTTTTCTTCTCCTCCTCCTTCACCACCTCCTCCTCTTCCCTTTGTCTCCCCTTCATTATCCTTTTGCTCTCCCCCCTCCTCCCCCTTCTCTCCTCCCCATCATTCTCCTCATTTCTTTTAATACTTATTTACTAGCAGTCCTTCTGTCTCATACATTTTTCTTTGGGTATTTTATCATTTTTCTCTGTACTTGTTCATTGATGACAACATGCTGGATAAATAGAAACAACTTTTACTGCTTGTTCTATTGAGCTTTCGGAAGGGATGACAAATGCCAACGCCGCTTAGCTATGGCCATGTGACATCATCCTAAAACTCTCAGGATCTTAGAGCAGTGAGCTTACAGAGCTACTACACATCACCTAAGGAATTCTAAACGTCTGAGCTTGTCCAGGTAACCTCTGCAATGCCCTGCCTCACCACCTCAGTAGGTGTCAGGCTACCTTCGGCTGTAGGAATGAGACCACCTAAGATGAGTCGACCTCCAGCCAACTTGCCACCCAAGATGACCACTGGAAGTATGGGAATCAACAAAAGAAACAGAGGTAACATTCAGAGCTCTCTCTTTGGCCATATGCAGCCCGCAGACTGCACGCTGGACATACCTGTGATCTGGATCATCTCGGTGGGCCCAATTTACTCCCAAACAAGAGGTTAGTTAGCAGGAGACTTAGAGTCTGGGACAGAGGTGAGGTGACAGAAGCAGAATCAGAGTATTGGACTTGTTGAGAGTAGCCACAGGCCAAGGAATACACATGGTTTTGAGGAGACAGAAGAGACAAGAAACAGAGGCCTTACTGGAGGTTCCAGAGAGACAACAACTATTCCCACAGCTTGGATTTAGGACTTATGACTCCGAAAAGTATCAGATGATAAAGTTATATTGGCTTAGCCCATTAAGTTCATGATGAATCATTAGAATAGTAAAATGGGAAAGTCATATCACCCTTCCTTCATTCAGATGCTGGGGCTTTCGCCACATCTGCATGTGATATCCACTAATGTTTTCTTCAAAAATGTAGCTGCTATAATCCGATTTTAACTTTATCCCCACCCAATACTGTGTATTTCCTCCTCCTCCTCTTCCTCCTCCCCCTCCTCCTCCCCCTCCCCCTCCTCCTCTTCCTCTTCCTCCTCCCCCTCCTCCTCCCCCTCCTCCTCTTCCTCCTCCTCCCCCTCCTCCTCCCCCTCCTCCTCCCCCTCTTCCTCCTCCTCCCCCTCCTCCTCCCCCTCCTCCTCCTCCTCTTCCTCCTCCTCCTCCTCCCAGTCCTCAGTCACTGGAGCTGTTGGGAGATAATAAATCTTCCTTCTGTTCACCATTGTGTAAGTACTTTCTTGTGGCATCTGCTTCCCTCTGTGACATTCTGCCTTGACACAGACCCAGAATCTAGAGTCAGCCAACCAGGGATTGAAACCATGAACCAAAATTAAGCTCCTTACATACATTCTTTTTAAAAAAAAAAAAAAGAAAGAAAGAAAGAAAGAAAGAACGAAAGAAAGAAAGAAAGAAAGAAAGAAAGAAAGAAAGAAAGAAAGAAAGAAAGAAAGAAAAAAGTGCCTCTGAAGCTACAGTGTGTATACTGATCTCCTCAAAGGCTCTCATGGGCCCCTTTGCTACAAATCATAGTGTTTTCTTAATTTCAAATACTGCCCTACCTGTATGTCATCTAAGAACAAATTGCAGAGAAATCATTGCTCATGAACTACTCTCAGAAACACTCAGTTGTTCTTGCCCAGTCTACTTATTTGCAAATCCCCAAGACCTATAGGAAATAACTAGACATTAGTTACTTCTGTTTCTCACTTATCATTCACCAGGATACGGTGACCACCAACGAATTTGATTTTATCATCTCCTATTATAAACACATCATAAAACAACCTCAATTTTTACTAGACTAAACCACCTACTTCATTCCTAGGAAAATGGAATGCATACAGCATGCAGCTAATCAACATATTTCATAATTGGTATGGTATCATTATCAAAGTGTTTCATAGTTTGCATGGTATTATGATTGAAATAAAATTGCAGTATTTATAATCCATCTCTTTCCATTTGCCTGTTCTCTGAGTTACACCAGGCAATGGCAAATAAAGTCAGCTGCTGCCTCTCTCATCCCCAAATGGGGAACACATTCATAATTAACTACAGAATCCCATTGCCGAGGTTTCCTGAGTCCTTAGAATCATTTTTAACACAGCTAGCAGTTATATTGTTTGTGTAAACTTAAAACTATTCAGTAAATCTGTATTATAATATTTTTTATATTGCTTTAAAATAGCATAGTCCTCATAGTCCAAGCACCAATCATGGAATGGCAGTTATTACTATTTTTATTCTCATTTGCCTTTATTTGTCCATTGTAACTAAAGAAAATATGTTTAGTAAATTTTAAAAGGCATCCCAGAATTTCCTCTTTAATGCAGCCTCTCTGAGCCGTAGTGTCCTTATAGGCAAAAAGGGTGGACCAGGTTTAGTTTCTTAGTTTTAAAGTTTATTGTTTGTTTCAAAGAGCATTAACTGAAACACACACACACACACACACACACACACACACACAAATTCATACATACATACACACACAAATGTATATACAATCACTCATATAATACTCATACACATACGTATATTCATATTCACACACTTACGTACACACATACATTACTCATACTTATAGATACACATATATGCTCACATGCCCACACTTACACGTACACTCATATACATACAGATGTGCTAACACACAAACTTTATATATATGTATGTATATACATGTACTCAGTCACACACGTACATACAATATATGTACTTACACACATACATGTACTCACACTCATATATGCACATACATGCACTCACACATACACACATTTAAAGCAGTTCACATTGTCCTTGTTAGCTTTGTTTTGTTTTGTTTTGTTTTTTGTCAACTTTAAGCTAGAGTCATTTGGGAAGAGGAAATCTCAGCTGAGAAAGTATTCCCAGCAGATTAGCCTATGGTAGGCAAGTCTGCTGTGCAGTTTCTGGGTTTATGATTGACATGAGAGGCCCAGACAAGTGTGGGTAGTTCTATCCCCAAGGAGGTGGACCTGGGTTGTACAAAAAGCAAACTGAGCAAGCCATGGGGAGCAAGCCATAATCAGCACCTCTTCGATGGTTTCTGTTCTGGGTCTGCATCCAGGCTCCTGATTTGAGTTCCTGCCCTAATGTCCCTGAATGATTAACTACAGCTGTAAGATGAGCGCGCACGCGCACACACACGCACAAGTATACATATACACGTACTCATACACATGCACACTCTCTCACACAATCACATGTATTTAAATAGCCACAGAAGATTGATATTGAAATGAAGACACTGGTGTTACAAGGGTCCATCCCTCCAAAAGTGCCTCTGAAGCTACAGTGTGTGTATAAAGAAAAAGGTATTTCCAAGACACATAATAAACTATGACAATAGCAAGTAAGTAGAATTAGCAGACAATACATTTTTCTTCCATTAGTAAACTATGGCATTTTGATGGAATTAGTGATAACATATAATATATTTGTGAATGCCTCTTAGTTGTTCAATCAGTAGATAGCTTGCAAACAAGCAAACAAATATAAACTAAAAAATATCACTCTGCTTCTCTAGGGCCAAGGAAAGAAACACATTAAGATATTAAAGTTAGGAAGCACAGACCTTTTCTTAGAAGTGGGTTACTTAATTTATTCCCCCAGACATGTCTTTCTATTTATCCACAGTGACAAGAATGTGCTTCAGCTGGGAGGGAGAGGCCATGACCCACTGTAATTTATAAATCACAACCTGTTAAGACTCCATTGCGCATCAGGTTGACTTCAGCCAGCAGGATTTTACACAGGGAAACAGAGGTTTAAATGTAGTTGAAGGCAAGCCAATTCAGAGCAATGGCTGTACAGTAGCCCAGGAGGTCTAACACCGCAAGACCAGAAGAACGAAAGAAGCGACATAATTAAACAACAAATGTTCTAGGCAGAAATCAGTGGAAGAAGCATTCAGCCAGCTATTTTTATGACTGGCTAGCTATCATCACCCCAGAGTCATTTAGAACCAAGGGAACGTGAAAGAGCACATTTGAATGGGATAAATTGAGTGAAGGTAACTTCCTCCTGGAGATGCAGTTTAGACACAGTTCACTGAGGAGACAGCATTGCTCCTACGAAAAGCATTTTGTGTGATGATTCATAGGCATTCCTGGTGTTGACTTACTCAGAGAGCCAATCACAGATATGAGGCAGCGTTTGTGATGTAAACTTATCTGGTGTTTTTAGTTTCAGGATTAGTAAGACTTTTTCTCATTGCTCCGTCTTTTGGTTTTTGAGAGAGGGTCTCACCCCATCCTAGGACTCCTCGGATAATCCATATTGGCCTCAGATGTGAAGCAATCCCCTTGCCTTTATTCCCCCAAGTACTGGGATTATATGCACGAGCAACCACACCAGAAGTCTTTATTAGTGGTATGAGGTTTGGGGGTCTTTAGAGCTCTTGACTCTGTTCTGATTCCCCAGAAGGATCACTAATCCCTCAGACCATGTGACTTGCAGTGGCCAGTGTAGCACTGGGAGGAGAGTGGACGGCAGTGAAGTGTCCCCCTCTAGCAAGAATATATGGAGAACTAGTATGTTCCTCACCACGTTGCTTTTTCTGTGGCACAGTGACCTACAGTTGTGGAGGTTCTCTCACCCTGTGCCCTACTGGATAGTGATGAAGAGCAAGGAAGCAACCAACGTAATACTGGAGAACAGCTAGCATGAGAGAAAGTACATTTTTTAAAATAATTTTTAACCCCTGCAGATTTGGAGGCTATTAGTTATTAGCATCGTGAAGCTCATTCTGAGGCACATGAAGTCTTGACTGGTATAGGAAAACTCTATGATGAAAAGCCAGTAATGGATACTTCATTGCAGATGCCATTTGGTTACAATTACTTAGGTTTACTTAACAACAAATCTTTTGAAGAATGTTATGGGCGAGTCAATGCGAGTGTCTCTGGTTGCTTAAACTCTCTTTCTTAGTACTTCCTAGGCAACTGCCAAATCTTAGAAATAATAGATTTGTCTAAAATCCACTGAGGGAAGAGATTCAGAGGTAAAGACCTCATGAGTGAGCCTAACTAGAAGAGTGAGGATGGATGCAGTACAAAAGAGAAATGATCCAACTTTTGTATAAAGTAAGTTGTAAGTACCTCTGAATCAGAGCTGAGATTTAAGGCTGGGGTGGGGGGCAGAGGTGATCTGTGATAAACTCATGCCATTTGTGAAGAATAAAGAATAAAGTTGTATATACAAAGGACTCACCTCTGGTGGCATCTTCCTGCGTGTCAGGACAGACATACTGCTGTAAATTCCTTAGTCACTTCTGTGAATTTTCTCATCTGTTTTGTCGACCATACTTAATATTGTCAACAAACAGCCGCCTTTGCACTGAGGTTTTGCATTAATTACATACACTCAGCTTATAGATGTTATTGCATGAACTAAGTTTCCTGCATCCTCTGGAATAAGGCCTTAAACAGTCACTAAGATGATCTGATTCTTACAAAATGTTGGATCTATTTTCTCAGATCCCATATCCCATTAGAAGTTCTAGGGATGCTTCCCTAGTTCCAAATGCTGTTCATAATTGGTCCTCATTCTCTCTTCAAACTTTTAACTACCCTTATATTCACTGAAAAAGTCTGGGGTTTAATTTTGTGTGTATTCATGTGTATGTATATGTACACCTGTGTGAGTTCAGGTGTCCATACACCAAGTATCCTATGCAGTCACTCTCTGCCTCAGTGCTTGAGACTCTCACTGAATCTGGAGCTTACTATTTATGCTAGCAGGCAGCCAGAATGTCCTGAAGATCTTCTAGACTTCAGTGCCGAGAGCTAGGGTTACAGGTGGTCAAGGAGGCAGCAGTTAAAGTTTTACATGGGTGCCAGGACACAAACACAGGTCTCATGTTTATAAAGAAAGTATTTCACTCACTCAGTAAAAACATTCTCACCCTCTATACCTTTTTGGGAAATGAGAAAAAATAATTTGTTACTTGTGATTAACTATATACCATGAATTTCCAGTTGGGACAAACACCACCTGAAGAAGATGTGCTTGTGGCGTCTCTCTCAGTGGCTTTTCTGTGCTGTTCCCTTCTTCATCAGACACTCTTTAAATAGGTTTTGATGCTTAAGTAATGGCAAAAGTCCCCACTTATTCCTGTCCACAATAAATCATATGTAAGGTTCTCATTTGCATATTTGTTATTGGCAAAAGATGAAGTCAGAAGCTGCTGTGTTTGTAAGATCTTATTCTAAAGGACATCGATCACTGTTATTGCAATTGCTCTGAATTCCAGAATTTAAGTATTCAATAATTACAGGAAAGAGGTTGAGGAAAAGATATTTGGGAGATGAATTTATCAAGAAATCCATTCACAATGTATTCTTCTTTCTTCCAATATAAATGATCAGGTAGCGAAAAGGAGACAGAGTTGCAGGCTTGAAAAACAATTCACTGTTTCATTGTTTACAGGCACAAATGCTCAATTTGACACAAATATGCTTCAAACAGCTGTTAAAGGCCTCTTTGGTTCATTTTTATTTCTAAGAAAAGAGATATTAATATTGTTGAATGTCCATATTATGCAAGTGGCATTCGTAGAACGGTACAGTATTAATTACCCACTGATTCAATGAAAAGAACAAAAAGCAATTGTTTGATACAAAAATAAAAGGTTGGAGACATTTGGATGCGTGTGTACATGTGTTTATTTTCAGCTTCTCTAATACCGTGCATCAGGAGACAAACTGGTAGTCATCAAAATGAGCTAGTTTTATGGGAAATTGGTTCAATTCAACATCCTCTCCTAAACTGGAGCAATTTAGATAGAAATAAATTATAATGGTGTTGTTCTCAGGCTTCTTAGGATGTGCCAAAAGTGTTCATTGGCTGCCCCCATCACGGCTCAGAACAGTAAGAACTACTGTGTGTGCATGGGAGCCTCAGCATCACCACAAGCAGCATCCGTCAGTAATATTGTGCATGTTTTCAAGACCAATAAACAAAAACAAAAAAACAAACAAACAAACAAAAAACAATGAATGATTTGGGTTGTGGGTGGGCGTGCTAAAGCATGAGGATGTCACTTCTCTTTTAACGGCTCATCTTCCATTGAATTTGAGCTTGTTTGTTGTCAATGGCAACAAAAGAGGAACAAATGGAAGAGCAGACATAATCTGTGTGAGAAGGAGATGGATTATCAGCATCCAGATGAGTAAATTCTAATTCTAATTTCTATGACGTTGCAAAGCAATTCTGTAGCTTATAATCCATGCACCATCCCAAGATTACAGTAAAGGCAGTTTGTTAATTATAGCAGTTTTATCCACAGATAAATCTTGTGTGGTTTTATATTTGTTTATTTAACTAAGTGACATTTCTTCAGTCAGGACAAGAGATTAATTAAATTTTAAGTATCTGAACAACAGTTTTTTTTTTTTTTAAAAAAAAGGCTGAAAAATTTTAAGAGAGTCATAAATACTTTGAAATAATAGTCAAAGAACTACTATGTATAATGTTGTGGTCCAACAGAGGGAGGAGAGAGGGGCTGGAGTAACATTTGAGTCAGTAAGTAAGGTGAGGAGTCTCTGGGAGGAGCTAGAGTAGGAGAAAGAATATGACCAAAATATATAGTATTAAAATATTAATAAAATAAATACATTTAAAATATTAAGAAAATGAAAAAGAAAAAAGGGAAGGGGCAGGGAAATAAAGGTAGAAGCTGAGTTCACCCCGGAGCTGATCGATCCAAGGCACAAGCCGAGATTCAAGAGACTGATTTCAAGTGTGTCTTTGTGTCTGTGTGTGTTTCTTGTTCTTTTTAATTCACGCTGTTCGTTTGTTTTTTCCTATTCTTCTTTTTTTTTTACATTATAATACTATTTTTTTTGAGATGCCTGTTTGTTTTCTAATGAGAAATAGAAAGAAAGGGTGTGGGTTTAGGTGGCTGATCAATTGAGCAGGGTCTGAGAGGAGCTGGGGGAGAGGAGACTGCAATCAGAACATACCGAATAAAGAAATATTTTCAATAAAATAAATAAATAAAATTACAGACACCAAAAAGTGGCAAAAGTTAAATGGTATAATGAGAAGTGAGGCTTCCATGTTCTGTGTGATAGGTAAGACATTGGGTTTTCTATGTCTATGGACCTTTGCTAAACCTTTTCCTGTCTCTAACTCTCCCTTGTCTTTTGGCCTCTCTCTATTTCTATCACTACAAACACCAACCCAAAGTAACAACCTCAAAGATTATATAAGTGATACAATTCTGTTATACTAAAGAAGACATACTCAAGCCAAATACAAGTCAGGATGGAATATGCCCCCAATGTTCAAGCCACCTCCAAGAAAGTAACAGAGGGGTGAGGACCCACAAGACTAGTACAAATGTAATAGTAATGTGGTAAACTCAGACCTAAGTCTGCCTTGAACACAACAGATTAAAAATACCTCTGACTTGGCACACCAGAGGCATAAATAGAAAGCTGGACATTTTATACTATTTATAACTAAAATGTAATGACATAGGAAGGAGAGAGAGGGGAAAAAAGATGTGTCTCATTAGAATATTAACTACACACACCAAAGAAACTCTAAGCCAGTCAGAACTAGCTGTATTAATGTCTGGTCATTTAATGTTTCAGAGTAAAGAAACTGACTACAAATAAAATGTATCATTCAGAATAACAGAAGGATCTGTGCATCAAGAAGACACAATGCAATTGTGGGCTCCGTTAACAGAACCTGACATGAACAAAAAATGCAGAGCTGAAAGAAAAGAAATAGATGAGTCTACACTTATATCAGGGCAGTGCAACACATCATTTGGCCACCAATAAAACTACAAGACATAAAATCAGCAAGACTAGGGAGATGTGGCAAGCATTATCAAAGTGCCAAAAAGGTTTGACACAGCTAACACAGTGCATTGGGTATCAGCAGATGTCCATTCTCTTCAAACATCCTGGTAGACCGTATCTTGAACCAAATGACAAATATTTAAAAATTAGGAGATATCTTATGGTGTGCATTCTGTGATTATAATGTACCTGTGATGGATAATTTCATTGTCAATTTGCCTGAACTTGAACTCTCCTTGAAGACAAACTTCTGGGTGTATTTTCACAGTGTTTTCAGGCAGGATCAATTGAGTTCCTGCCATGAATGTGCCTGGGAACATCCTATACGCTGGTGTCCAAAGCTAATGAAAAAGTAAGAGAGAAGAAAGTAGGGCATCATTTCCCATCTTTCTGGGTTTCTCTTGTCTGGCCCAATGTAAGAGACTGTCCCCACACAATTGCCAATGGGAGGGTTTGCTCACAGCACTGCCTTTCTGGCAGTGTGTCCTTAAATGATGAGGCCAAACAAATCCTTCATCTCACATGTGTCCTCTTGTCTGACACTTAACACAATAGCAACAATTTGTGAGAGCAAAATATTTCTGCAGCTACAAAGTAAATATCACATTTCTAAATAGTTCGCGAAGAGGAGAAAATCTCTAGTCTTTATGGAGTTAAGCATTTAGTTGGTCTAAAGTAAAATCAAATCAAAGCATATGCAATATGTTGGGCACAACTATTCAATAGAACTCATCATAATCAATGTTTACATTAGAAATTAGGGGGAAAACTCTAAAATGGATGTGTACCTTTCTATATAATAAAAAGTATAAAAAGAAGAAACTGAAAGTGATCAGGGCAAAGCAATAAAGAGAAATAATCAATATACTTAAAATCAAACAATAGATAACAGTGTGAAGAAACTAATTACTCTAGTAATAGACAATATTGGTCAGCCTCTAGCAAGCCCGAAAAAGACAGAGCAGGAACTATTAGTTTTATTAGGAACAAATTATGGCAGAACATTAAGCATCCTGCATGTTAAGAAGGATCATAGGGGCATGGCAAGGAGAGCCTGATACTAATTTGACAGGTTATTAACAATAGATCAATTTTTTTAAGACAACAAAACCCCAAGCTCAATCTAGGTAAAAATAAATCATCTAAGTTATTGTGCTCTATTAAATCGATAAAGTTCATAATTTAAAGACTCTCTGAAAAGCACTCCATGCTTAGACTTTTAGAACTGGCTATTTTACCACTGGGTATATTCACCTCTTCTAGGCAGAGAAAGAGAGAAAGGCAGACAGACAGACAGACAGTCAGACAGACAGACAGAGAGAGAGAGAGAGAGAGAGAGAGAGAGAGAGAGAGAGAGAGAGAGAGAGAAAGGGGAGGGAGGGAGAGAGAGAGAAAAAGAGAGATTCACAATTTAATAAAGGGTCTTATCAGACTGATAACAAAAATATGAAGAAAATTTAAAGGCAACAGAAAAACCTCACATCCTCAGGAAAATGAGTCATTTTGATTAACAACATGTGTGAATAATACTCAACTCCAAATGTAAGTTATTTCAAAAATGTAAGGACACATATTTTTATTAAAATTCTTTGGACCATTTGAAAATTGGCCAATGTACTATCTCATATCAATAGGAGAAAGGGGAGAAACCGAATTGGTACCAACGTTGACATCTATTCATGATTTTTTATGAAAGCTCAGAGAGAGTAGAGGGAAATTATCTCAAGTCAACAAAACAGCAAATGAGTGAACTTGGCAACCTGGCAGTGTATAAGCTTGGTAGACAATTATCAGTCTCAATTCTAAGTTCCAATAATGAATAAAAAGGATTAGGATGAAATGCAAAATTCGCAGTGACTCCAGGAAAAGACATCTCTGTTATGCACCTAACAAAATGTCTGAGGATGGCATATGTTGAAAAAAATAAATAAATCTAGCAGAAGAAAAGAAGGTGGAGAAACACCGAGTTTGTTCATGAATAGGGAGGGTCAACAGAGTAAAGATGGCAATTACTTCCTCACTGATGTATAGGTTTAATATAATTTCCATTAAAATCCCAGCAAGGATTTCTCATACAGTGATAAAAGTGTTTTAAAGCACTCACAGGGACCCAGTGAGTTTGCAGAGCTGGATTGAGTGATCTTAGTAAATACTTATTAATAAGGAAGGAACCATCTCCGTGGCTCCTACAAAAATGCAAAGAAGAAAAATACTTAAAAATAAAAACAAATTGCTAATAACTGAAAAAACATTTTCAATGTTACACATACATTAACAAATATATCAAAGAAAGAAGCATTGGATTTCACTTAAACTGCCAAAAGTTTGTTGACAAATTCACAAGAAAATAGATTATGTGTCTGCCCTAAAACTTCTGTAGAAATAGTGGCCATTTTTCTCTTCAGAAACTTAGGGTGCCTGTTTGATCCTCTACTCCTCTCTTTTTTATAATATCCCAGCAATCATAGTTCTTGTTTATTACAATTTTTATGGCAAGAGAGCTCACTCAAGTATTTTACAGTGTACAGTCGTCTTCCTTCTATGTGGGTCGTATTACTTTACAGCAGAACTCTATCAAATGACAGGACCTCTTCTCCAGCGTCTTTCTGTTGTTGTAAGAGAGGGAAGCTGCAAGGCTTTGTGCCACAGCTAAGGGCGTTAGTGGAGACAGGCCGTAGGTGCAGAGGGAGGCAGAGCTTTGACTGATCATGATTCCTTCTTGTTCCAGCCCCAAACCTTCCTCTCACCCCACTTTTAAGGTTACATCTTCCTGCCTTCTGTGAAGCTAACTAGCTCACCATCCCAATTCTCCTGCTTTAGCCATCTCTCCCGATCACCAACTCCCCAGGAGTGAGTAGAGATCAGGCTTCCACAGATACCCCCCCATTTTTTTCCACTGTCCATTGTGGTTTAGTGCAGGTTTAAGATGTCAATGTTACTGGGCCTTGGAGACCTCTGAAGGAAAAGAAAGTGTAGTCTCTCATCCTTTTTACAGCACCAGCAGAGAAATTTTATTAATGTAAATATTATCTTAATATTCCTTAGATATAATCTTCTTTAGTTTTACTTTGATACTAATATGAGAAAATGGGAATGAAGATATATTGAAAAGGTAAAATAAGCAAAATCCAGAAAAACACTGAAGGGTTATAGTTGCAGAGGTGAAGGAGAGTTCAGTTGATACTAAAAGCTTTATTTGACCAAATGGGATGTGGGACAAAGTTGCTGTAGTAAATACCGTATATTTCACATTATCTCAATAGAGTAACTTAAAGCAGAGATGTAATAACATGCAGGGAAAGCATAAAACCCCCTACTGTAAAAATAACCATGAAAATGTACCAGGGCTGGTGGGCAGAAGCACGTCACAGGGATATGTGGAAATAACGCTCACGCATTCACATTACATGATGTACATGCTTTGCTCCTAGAGCCTGGGACAAGGATGGGATGAACAAGGGTGGTAGGCGGTCATGCGCTTATATTGTTTAAACAAATATGAGAGTCACTTGAAACCTGTATTTACTCACTTATGTTTCTGGAATTATTACATTTTAAGGAGGAGCAATATATAATCTTCTTTTGTCCTTTATTAACACCAACTTAACTCTTTTATATGAGGGAGGGGAAGGTAGGGAGGGGAAGGTAGGGAGGAGGAGGGAGGGAGGGTGGAGTTTATAAAATAGTTGGCTTCTGCCTGGCTCTTCTAAACATCCCAGGTGTTTTCTCTCATTATTTATTTGTTTCCAGATCACCTGTGATAGGCTGTCTCCGTCCCTTTCAGATCTTTCTTTCCACTCCCACCAACGACCCCATTCTGGTTTCCTAAAGTTAAAAGCTTACATCTCACGACAGGATGCGAGGAGCCACATGGGAGTGAGAACATACAATCTTTGCTCTTTCTGCATTTGGGTTACCTCATTCCATTTCCATCGATTTGCCTGCATGCTTCAGAGTTTCATTTTCCTTTACAGCTGAATGAAATTCCATTGTGCACACGTGCCATGTTTTCCTCATCCGATGGGAATCTAGGATGTCTCCTTTGTCCTACCTGTTGTTAACAGAGAAGCTATAAGCATAGATGAGCATGTGTCTCTCATGGAAACATATAAGGAAGTAGGGTCCTTTGGGTATATGCGCAGAAGTGGTATGGCTGGACCAACATGTATGGAAATTACCGTACTTAGTTCCCAAATAAAATATATAATCTTTTAAAAGATTTTGACAAACAGAGAAATTTCAAAATATACAAATGCTTGAAATTTTATTAACTTCCTATTATTCATTCATTTATACTTATTATTTGCCAAAATAAATAGCTTATAAAACTAATGACAAAAACCCTTTCTAAATGCATCATACATCTTTACCAGTTTATATAAATATTTTAAGACAGTTTAAATTATTGCAAGTCAATAGAAACCATAACTTAGTAAATCATTTATTTTTAGAAAACTTCTTACAAAATACTTTCTCACACCAATCTTATATTTAGTTAGAGTTTTTTATGACATATTCCAAACATGAATTTTACTGAAACTCTGCATAGAGATGTCATGGGATCACCATCTCAACATAGTACTCTCTGCCTATCATAATAGTTAATGTGATTATGTTAATCTTTGCAAAATTAAATGAGGAAAATTATATTGTTACCATTTTAATAAGTTTAGTTACATTGTATGTATTAGTCGTTTTATATGTTTTGAAACTGAATGCCAATATCTAATGTATTTAACATAGATTTATAAGAATCTGATACTTATTTGGACCTCCTTGCATATTAAAGATAGTAATGCTATCGTGTGTTGTAAAGATTTCTTGGAAACTCTAAAATGCAGTTTGTAAAATGTAAGCACAGTCATAAAATGTACTTACATTTGTAAAAGAGAATCCTAGGGAGGGGAAAAGGTTTACAACTCCTGTTAGTATTAGGAACCCCTACTGTGATCCTAGGGGTGTCCAAAAACTATGACAAAAGAGGTTGTTAGCTGTATCAAATATCCTCATGTTCCAAAGCATGGCACAGATTCTGGAAAGCCAGCACCTGGGAGAACAATGAGAATGTATCAATGGCTGTCCTGCTGATAATGGAAGAGAATGATGCTTTCTGGTAGAGACTGTTCCTGGGTGTCAATTCATCATAGATCACTGTGCCCTTGAGAAGCATGGTGCTCTGTGAGTGTGGAAAGCAGGTCTTTGTAGTTATGAATAACTTAATTTGAATTCTATCGCTTGCTAGAGGCTAGAGCTTGAAATTTAGTTAGTTCCCGGGAAAAAAAGTAAACTATTTTTCCCATTAGTGGACTCAGACCTCTCTTCCTGTGCTCATTATGCATATATCTTGTATTCATTTCTGTACAGGCATGCACAAAACCCTTCATCATGACTGTCTTTGAAAAGTAGCAGGATATCCAGGATGGAAAGGGTCTTACTCTATACTGATATGTCTAAGTGCCCAGTTTTATTAAGGCAAATGAATTCATCAGTCATATAATAAAAATGAATAATACAATATGAATTTATATGGTATATAATATGCATGTTTACATGGAACATTATATAAATATTATATGTGGCAATATTTTAAATAGCTAGTAGATTTTAAAGATTTATATTAAATTACCAAATAACTAATGTAGATTTATATTCAGTGCTGATTTTCTTTTTATAATAAACATTTTTCAAAGGAAAATATTTTATAAAATGAGGGGCCAGTGATATGTTTCATAAATAGATAAACCATTGGTTGCTTAATACTCCTGGAGAGAGCTTACAACAAACCCAGTGAGTTGTACTGTTTTTCCATCTGTCTTTCCTCCCCTGCCTCTGTCTGTGTGTCTGCCCATCTCTGCCACCGACTATAAATATAATATTTTTATGAGAGGAAGAAAATGGTTCTTCTTTGCTTTCACCTTTGCTCTTCTTTAGAATTTCAAAGTCATAGAGAAAAACCAGTCGTACTGAATACGGACACTACTGAATGCGAATCCCCTTCTCAACCAAAATGCCTTGATCCTTATTCTCCTCTTGAACAAAGGCAAATGATTGTGCTTGCTTTTTGAAGTGGAGCTGGGATATACAGAAACTTAAATACACTTTTCACTTACACATGAGCCACTTCTTAGAGACCCCTCTGTTCCTGGGATAGATGAGCAGGCAACCCGACCTGAATGCTGAATCCAATGATTAGATGACTAACAAAAAATTCCTCAAAACTCATTTTCAAAAGATTATTTTTTTGTCTACTACATAATGAAATGCACATTTGAGGGCTAAAAATAAGAATAATTTTTTATTCGGATGAAGCACTTTAATAATAACCATTTTTATTAGGATTGAAATTGTCATTTAGTACATATCAAAGTCACCACTGAATTTGAGAAAAATCTAAGGATACATTATCATCAGAGAAAACTGCCCAATTAAAGCAGTCTTGGAGACGCTCACACACACGGGGGGGGGGGGGGGGGGGGGGATTCTGACGTAGAAGAGGAAACACATATGGAGTCTAAGGCATCAAATTTTAATCCCCTTCTAGAACAGAACCAGCTCTCACACCATTGGTTAAGATGAAGTGTTTCGGCACTTATTAGATGTTTATCAATCAATCAAAAAGTATGCATTGCTGTGTGTTGGACTTAACTTACTTTACCAGCGTGTTCAAAGATTGATACAAATCAATTGTGATCGGACATATTTAACAATGGTTAGCAAGGACGTTTCGCAAAATCTTATTTCTTTTTCTAAGCTTTGTAGAAGTGAATTTTACATTTCACTCTTTCTGTCATAGAAAAATAATCAGAAACACACAGCAGACAGGCCATGCTGAAGATGTTCAAAATAACTAAAACTATTATTGAAAATCAATATTTCTAGGAAGAAAAGAGGTTTTATATAGTAGAGTTGTGACCCACTACAAGTAGTTAGTGTGATTTTTATTCAGAAGTAAGGAAACTGACTGATTCTCATTGACTAATCTGTATTCAGATGGAAGCCCAAATACAGTCTTCCTAATGAAGTGGTGTGATTCAATACAAGTATGCTCTTATCTGTGTAGATTCACATCCTGTGGCCTCTGGAAAAGATTTTATTTAGCTTTGTCAAATCAGTAAACCAAAGATGAATTGGACATTTTGAGCACTTTGATAGGGACTGATTATTTTATAGTTTATCCTGAGACTTTGTCACATTCTTGAAACATTATTTTTCAGGTAGGTGCAAAGTGCAACAAAATGACATCATAAGTGTGTAGATACCACACACAAACACACACCAAGCACAAATGCACCCCCACATACATGGACACATCTTATGGTAAACACTGACTTATGAGTTCTGAAATGTTTAAAGCAATATGATGGATAAAAAGCTATTGGACCCAGGTGTCCTTGAACCCACATCTTGAACTAATCATGTACAATTCAGTCTTCCTAAAATTTAGTGGATTCTGAGATTTTTCTCCTAGAAATGTGCTTCTGTGTAGAAACTTTCATTGGTGTAGAAGAAGTTCTTTTCTTTAATGAGGTGACAAAGTTTTATTTTCAGACTGTATCAAAGGAAGCAAATAGTCCAGTGTTTTGCAGAATACAAAGGTAGGAGAGTCATCCGCAGATATGAAACATCAAGCATACTCATCATTATGATCCTTCCACAAAGACTGTGTCTGTTGGTCTCTGCCACACCAGATTTTCTCCGTCTTGCCAGAGACCATTAATGTGTTACTATGAATAACCTTTTAAATTAGTGAATATCAATTTATTTCTTTTACAAATAAAAACAAGAAAAAAATACTTTTGGGACTGAGGTCCTAAGTTTATAATAAAACATCTCAAGGGAAGGAGGGAGTTGGGATGAGGATATGGACTCTCATAGACCACACTCAACTAACTCTTTCTTGATCTCTGGGTGTAGTGGCTGCAGCAGTGATGCTAACACCACTTTCATAGCTTCTGATCATGATAAATCTGCACTACAGACAGGCATAGTGGGACTCAGCATCCCCCACATCCTGCTGTCTCTCACATGCACTTTGCCACCATTTATTGTTTTTAGTGTAGTGACCAATTGTTTCTCACTGCATATACTTTTAAATTATTCACTAAGGTTGGTATGCCTACAGGTTACAATCATATAATTTAATGTCTTCAATGTAGGGGGGAAGTGTAATAAACATGGCCCTGCAATACAGTGCCTCAACACATGACACTGATGTGGAGTTAGTGGTAAACTAGGAAACATATTGGACACATCAATTTCTCATGGAGCTGAGGTAAAAAAATCTAAGTGACAGATTATCTATACCAAGTGAAAAAATCCATTTGGATTTCACATGTACATGTCCACACATACACACACACACACACAATCAGATACATATGTATTTAAACACTCATACACATACACACATACGGAAACATACAGCTACACACTCACACATTCACATACATATAATTACACACACAGGCACAAAGAAACATGCTATTTACATACACATATACAAGAATGAACACACATAAATATGCATGCAAGCACATACACATGCACACATAAACATACCATTATTTACATGCACAGATATTTACAAATTTACAATCATATACACACATGCATACATATACACACAAACAGAAACACATGAATAAACACATATATACATATACACATATAAAGATGCTCACACAGTCATGAACCCACAGAAATATTCACAAATGTAGCTAAACTTCCACAATTTAAATCCAGTGATCCTAGATGGAAATTATCTAATATGAAAATTTTAATTGTCCTGTTAGTCCATACTTCTTGATTATTTAACACATCTACTTAAACTGGGAGGTCCAAACAGCAAAACTTCAAATAACGATTTGATTAGCTCCTGTTTCCCTTCACCTTGGGATAAAATGTTAAATAAATAAGACATGAAAATCTTAACTAGCTAATTGAAACATTCAATAAATGATTTGAATGCATATGAATCCAAATAACTCAAAGGCACGTTAATTAACTGAATGAAAATTAAATTCCTAGCTGGTGACCTATTTGGTGCATGATTCAAAAGCGTTGCAAGTATTTATCAAATTTTTACATAGGGTTTCTTAGTGTTCACCATTCAAGACAATGAGGACATGCTCATTATTTAATAACAGCAAGCATGCCATGTGGGGAGTAGCTGAATTAAATGCAAAAACCACAGACAGAAACTGAAGATAAATAAACAGCCCTGGTCAGAGTTGGCATGATCCCCAGAGAAATCAAAAGCTCTTCATGCAGTACGGTCTAGGGCTATGTCGAGCCCGTTACCCTGTAATTAGAGCCGTGATAATAGTCCTCCCGTAATGCGAGTCTGAGTCCTCATAGAAGTCAGGAAACTGTTAAGAAGAGGCCAAGAAGGTGGGAGACTTCCAGGAAAGGGAACAGACTGCCCTGGTGGGAAAGGTGGAAGAGGAACAGAAAACCATGGAGGGTTAATTGGGGAGGAAGTAGGAGACCAGGGTAGAGTTGGGAGTGTTGGGAGGGATAACGAACCCCGACGACCTTGAAAACGCCATATGGAAACCCACTCTGCTGAATTAAACCGTTCCCGAAGTTCTTAACTTTATTCACATGGATTTGTTTATCTCTCAACCCTAGTCAGAGCAGCTTCTTTGTGCAGCCTACGATTACAAATGTGAGACCCTACAATACAGCGTACAGAGAAGGGTTGGCAGTGCTCAGCTTCTAACAGGGCATCTACATCACATCTCATCTCCATCAGAGCCTCATGGCTCAGGAATTGTAGGAAGAGGAGGTGGAAAGATTGTAAGAGCCAACAGTACTTGACACTTAGTATTCTTTACTCTACTTCACACTGTTGTTATATGCGCAGTCACAGGGGGCTGTGACAGCATGCCCAGGACATGAACAAAATCAAGCCAGCTAAATTTTAGCACAGATAGGGGAGGGAGGGCCTCAGGATTTCCAACTCCTACCCGAGAAGCTATTGCCAAATGATGGCTTTTGGGCAAGGTAGAGTAAAATTCTTTTTCAGATGTGTAGTCCCCAAAAGGGACATAATTTACCTATGCTCCAGTAAATTATTCTAAACTCATGCATAAAGAGTGTGTGCTAAGTGGGTTGAGTACATTTTTTAAAAAGGGAAAGGGCAGGCAACTGAAATTGGGAAGTATTGGGGGCAGAGGATAAATTGGAGAGGAGGGAATCAGATATATTGATCATGGCATACTTATTTATGTATGCAATGCTGAATTTTAAAAAGTATTTGCTCTCAATAAACTCATCTCAGATCCACTAGGTGCCTCTTCTTACCTCCGTCTTTATTGGGCTACATGATACCATGACAGTCCCTGCTGTTTCATTGAAAAAATCCTGTTAGAAATTGGAATGGTTTCCAGTATTTCTGAAGAGTAAAGAAAACTCTGTTGAATTTGGTCAATAATAAATACCACAGGTGCTCATTGAAAATGAAAAGTAAATACCAACAATAATGGGTTCTTAACTCTATAGATGCACCTAAAAATTCAATATTGAATCTCTCTCAAATCTTAAGTAATGGCCACTATTTCCATTAAATTAGGGGACTAATCTATGACAATTTATTAGTAATAAGTGAATTGTAATCTATGGTCCTTGGATAAAAACTGACAAATTAAACTACCTTCACTGATCCAGAATAGCTATCTTGATCATCTTTTAAAAAGGAATTAATATACTTTAGTGGACAGAGAAAACGAACTCTAAGTATTTCCCACATACCAACCTCTAAAACAATTATACTATTAGCAACCTTTATCTATGTCGTGTATTTGCTCTGAGGTCAGGATTGGTACATTGCTAACTAAAGTCTATGCTTTATGTTAGAGCTCGCTCTTGCTAATTTACACATTCTCAAGTTTTGACGGATATCTGAGAAGGCCATGTATCCACACAGAACAGCATCTTACAAAATAACGTCCTAAGGTTCCTCATACTCAATTCCTCATCCTTTCTTCCCTTCCTAGAAGTTCCTTGAAGACATTGTGTCTGTTTTCTGGTTCCACGATTTTGCCCTTTCCAAAAAGGCATATAACTACAATCAAATGGCAGAACAGATAGGCTTCTTCCACTTAGCAACATGCATTTAGAACGTCTCCATTTTATTTAAGGTCATGGGTCCTTTATGTTGCTGAGGCACAGAGTCCATTGCATATGTATAGCACATCAGCACACCATTTCCCATCTGAAAAATATCCTGCTTCCACACACTTTGGCCAGTTATGAATAAAGCTGCTATAAATGTCTGTATGCTCAAATATGTATTTATTGAGTATAATTATGAATTTGATCTCCTATTGTCATATCATGTTGGACATATCCTTTTATAAATACTTACCTTGTGTGTCTCTTGTTTGACTGGATCTGCATTCAGATCTTTAGTTATTCTGCTTTAAACTTTTTTTTCCTAGTGTTGACCTTTAGGATATTTAAGAATAATGTGAACATCGTCTTCCATCATACATGCGTACCGCAAAGATATTCAAATATCTATGAATTTGTGGTTTGTTTCTTAAAAACATTATGTAGATTTATTAATTTATGTGTATATGAGGGTTTTGCCTATTTATATATACCTGGTGTCCAAGGAAGCCAGAAGAGGGAACAGAATGTCCTGGGCTAGAAGTTAATGGTAGTTTTGAGCCATCATGTAGATCCTAGGAGTCAAACCCCGGTCCTCTGCAGGAGCAGTCAGTGCTCTTAAGTGCTGAGCAGGTCTCTTCAGCCACATGGACCATCTTTTCCTAACTATGTCTTTTGCACATCAGTTTATTAATTTTCCATGAAGTCCTTTCTTCATGAATCTTTTCTTCTGTGAATTGAACTTCTGGTGTATCAAAAATGTCATTACCAAGCCTAGGGTCACCTAGAGACACTTCTTAATTATTTTCTAGAAGTTTTATACCAGCGTGTTTTCCACTAGCCTTCTTGTGTGCATGTACCTGACTGATGGCCCTTTTCTTCGCTGTAGAAATTCCCAGAAGAAATCTCTCTGATTGACACAGATGTTGTAGTTTAATTACAGCACAAATGTACAAAGTTAGACCCAAGTTTCTCCTACAAATGTATTCATTTTCAGGATTATATACTATAGATCTTTTACATTTCCATATAAATTAGAATCGGTTTGCCAATTTCTCCTCAAAATGCCTGCTGGGATTCTGGTTGCGATTTCAGCAATTGGTGAGAATTGGCTCCTGCAATTCAGAAAACAATTGTTACTTCTTCCAGTGGCTTCCATGATTTTGTGTTCCGCAGAAGGTCTTGTGATTTTTATTGTACATTGTACAGGTCATGTGCATCTTCCTTGGGTTTGGTTTTAAGTATTTTATATTTTATGCTTTCATAAATGGCATTGGTTTTTCAAAGTTTCATTTAATTCATTGCATCGCTTTGGTATACTTGTGATTTTTGTGCTTTAAGCTTCTATCAACCATCTTACTGGATTATTATGTCGGTCCTTACAGTCTGTCTTTTGACAGTCCCTGAAACTAAGGAAATCAATGCAAAGAGAAAAATGAGAAAATGCATATCTTCTTTTCTAATCTGTGACTTTTTTGTAATTCCTTGACCACACTACACTAGCTCAGACACACAATAAAGGCTAAATATGGGGGATGGTAGCATTGGCCTGGCTTTACCCCTAATCTTGGCAGGTAGGTAATTAGTATTTTACATAAAAAATTAGCTTCAGCCTTATTCTAACTTTTTTTCATTGTTGAGAAATTCCCCCTTTATTTTTATTTCTTTGAGTATGTTTAGTATTAACGCACAGTAAATTCCTTATATATTTTTCTGTTATATAAAGATGATTGTGCGATTTTTAAATGTAGTTAAATATAGTAAGTTGAAATTGAAGTATTTTCAAATATTAAATTGAGTTTGAATTCAGAGGACAAAGGATAAACTACATGGATCAGAACATACCCTTTATACACACCGCTGAATTTGAACTGCTAATGGTGTTGATAATAGTTGTATCTGTATTTTGGTTAGTCTCGGCCAGTCGAAGAGGAAATGGAGAGAGGAAAATGGAAGGGAGAGCATTAAATGGGGGGAAGGAAGAGAGATTGAGAAAGAAGGAGAGGGGAATGAAAAGTTTTACCATTAATATTAGGAATCATTAGGTTTGATCTTAAAGCATTTTTCCCCCCAAAATCATCCAGTCAGTACCTGGAATTTCTGAAAGCAGTTACACTTTGTTAAAACAGAAAATGCAAAGCACTGTGAAGTGAGAACCGATGTCCTACATGTATTCTAGAGGCAGAATAAAAAACAACCCAAAACCCAGGAGGATAATCAAAAAAAGCTGGTAGAGACCGGCACTGGGGATGAGCAGAAGGTACCTAGGACTTTGTAAGACAAGCATGACAAGGGAATTTATTCTAGGTGAGATGGAAAAATCTCATCTCTAGGTCAATTTGTCCTGCTATAGAATTTAATGATAGTCTGGAAGTGTGACTCTATTGTCCTTAAAATTACATAAGAAATATTTAAAACTTCTTTCTTATTTAATGTACAGTTGTATCAAAAAGTTACTTTCCAGTAGCAAAATGCCTCCGTCAGTAAAGACATTTATCACCAGGCATGATGACCTGAATTTGAACCTCAACTGAGAAAATGCCTCCATAAGATGTGGCTGTAGGGCATACTAATGCAATAGAAGCTGTTTGTAATGGTTCCAATGTAAAAAGTCCAAATGTTCTTATAGAAACAGCCATCCCTATTTGGGGCTGAAATATCAATAGTCAATCAATATTAATTTTATGTTACAAGCTTGGAAATACAACTGGGAAAGACATTTCAACAGGCCTTCAACATTCATACGAAATAGGCAACTGTCAATATGTCATGAGCACGGAGACCACAAGGATATAAGGCTCCTGGATCTACTGTGAAACTGGGGCAATCAGGGAGATGCTTGAGATTTGTGAGAAGAGGGAATGAGTTGCTTCAGTCATTATGGTAATTGTCTTTATCAGAATTTCAGACTCAGAGATGAATCATAAAGCTATGTTTTGAAGGGAGAGGTTTATGAAAACAACATTTCAGGGAATGGGTAATGGGGGGGGGAGATAAGAACATGCAGGGTCCCTCCTTGCCTGCCTTATATTTGGACAGATCTAGTTTGAGCTTTTACAAAATCTTTGAGGCTTTCTATGCTGCTGACCGAAGCCATGCTGATGTCCACGGTTCTGCTACCACGGGAAGTCATTTAACACTGTAGTTACACTAAGGATCCTATTTCCTGGATGAGATTCAATTTCTCCCTGAAATATGCATCATAATTACAAAACATTTAATGCAGACTCCATAGTTACCCATTGGCAGCATCTGACTTCCTTCCAAATTAAAACTATATTTCTATAAGAGTTCTAGTTGTTGGCATCTTAAACTAATATTGAAGATTCATTGCACGTAATCCAGGTGATAATAAGAATTCCCATGTGATTTTTTGACTCCAAATTATTTTATAGATATTAGTAAGAATAGTAATCTAAAGTCATGAAATTAAAACAAAAAATTTAGTTTTCTTTTGTTGGGTATTTATTATCAGTTTTTATTTTAAGTTAAAAATGAGAGTCTAGTTGTAGAAGAGAGTATCTTAAATTGTCCTTAAAATGAATTTGTTTCCAAGTAGTTAATTTTGTGTTAAGTTCTATGCCAAGGTGTGACAGGATATATATTTCTTGGTATCTTATATCTTTTCAGATAATATGATCAAGGATGGGATTCCAATTGTACCTAATACATGTCTTCACAAATTAAAACTTGATATAATTAGGTTTGTGATTGTCAAGATAAAGTGGAACACAAAAATCATATTTTCTACCTCTCATTTAAAAATGTGTCAAATATTTTCAGTTAGATAGTGCTGGCTCCTTCCATGCAATATAGTACAAGAGTGAATTGATTATTAATTCACTCTTTAAACATCTTTATCAAGAATATAGAATTCGTATAAATCACTTTGTAAAAGTAACTCTCCATGCCTCTTTTCTAGATAGGGCAAGAGTATGAGGATTAAATGGAAGCCTGCTTTCGAGTTTTGTCATAG
This sequence comes from Phyllotis vaccarum, assembly GCA_033318265.1. Lineage (NCBI taxonomy): Eukaryota > Metazoa > Chordata > Mammalia > Rodentia > Cricetidae > Phyllotis > Phyllotis vaccarum. The sequence continues at coordinate 26,411,231 of JARWLC010000007.1, forward strand.
ACATTGTACCCAGCGAATGTGGGTGAAAATTCTATTATTTTTATTATTATTTCGTTGTAAAGTTACTCAAAATTGAAGGCTGAAAAACTATTTATCATATCAAATGGTTTCTGAAAGTTAGGGAACTGGGCTCTGTAACTTGAATTGCTTCCTTATGTCTGCAATGCATACCTTGACCCGGCTGATGTTATTTGCAGGGTTCACTGTAGTAGGTTAGCTCCTGGTAATTATCTGGAGGACTCACACTCAGTTTTTTACCAGGCAGGTTTTTTTTTTTCATTTGTTTTTTTGTTTTTCCCATGAGGCTGCCCAAGTGTCTTCAATCTATCAAAGCTGGCCTCTTCCAGCTCTGTCAGGGAAAGTAAGATGGAACCCCCATGTTCTTTATGAGCTCGCGCATCACTACTATGTTCTTTCTGCTGCCCTCCCCACCCCCCAACCCAGTCTGTTACAGCATGGGAAGGAACCAGACTCGACCAGTGCGTGACTGCTGTGAGGAAAGGGGCATTGTGGAGCGATTTGGATCCACTCATCCCAGAGCTGAATCTTAAATTCAGCAGAAGTGGACGATAGAGAAGACATTTTTTCTCCAAGCTCCTTGTCTTCTACCTCCTAATTTTTGAGACAAACAAACATGACGGTTCCAAAACCTTCACTCTCACACAAATACCAAGAGACCAACGGAGCCACTTGCTTGTAATTTATCTCACAGAAGTGTCCAACAACTCCATCTAGAGCTTAGAAGGGATCCACATGTGAGAAATACCATTTATGATTTTACTGAAGAAAATGCCAGGCTGAGCGTCTTTCTATACAAGGACAGTTTTTGTAACTATTCTGTTGTTTGGTAGTATCGCTAGCATTTCTGAACACTAATAAATATCTTAAGATTTATTGTGACACAATAAAGATTTCCCATCACTTGAGCAAGGTTTTTCTGCTCATCTGCATATTGTAGGCTGATAGAAATTAATAAATAAAAACATAATGGAACGAAATTGTCCTATAGAAACTTTTCCCCTTGCATTTTCCAGTAGCGTCTGTCAAGATGGTCTTTTCAAGTATTTTTTGTGAGTCATGATTTATGACTATTGGAAACATCCCAATTCTTATTTATTTATAAGGTGCCTTTTGGGCATGGAACCTTCTTCCAGTAACTAACCAAAATGCCAGACACAAAGGGATGAAGAGAGGTCCTGGCCACATGTTCTCTAGGTCTTCTAGGAAGCATGAAGTTGTTCCTTTACAAGAAGGATGATGTTGTACACATCAAGGGAATAGTAATTGTTCAAAAAGAGATGACTCATAAGTGTTACCATGGCAAAACCAGGATTGTCTACACTGTCACCCAGAATGCTCTGGGCATCATTGTAAGCAAACAAGGTAAGAGCAAGGGAATTCATGTGTGGATTGAGCACAGCAACACTCCAAGAGCCAAGATGGCCTCTGAAGAAGATGAAGGAAACCAATCAGAAGAGAAGGGCACCTGGGTTCAGCTGAAGTGCCAGCCTGCTCACCTAGAGAAGCATATTTCATGAGGCCTAACCAGAAGGAGCCTGAGATGCTGGATCCTATTCCATGGGAATTCATAGCCAAAAACATCCATACAAACAAACAAAGACACCACAGAGCCTGGACTTTGAACCTGTGCTTCTGCAAGGTCTTAGCTGACCTTGTGCATACTAATGTATCAGAGGTGCCACCCTTCAAAATATTCTTAATCTCCTCATTTTCTTTGCTTTCTTTTTTCGGTGCTAGTGAGCTGGAGATGGAACACAGGCTTGTGCATACCAGGCAAGTGCTCCACCAACTGCCTACATCTGTTTTACTCAAGGGACTCACTATGCTGCCCAGCTGTCCATGAACATGGTGTGTAGCCCAGACAGGTCTAGAATTTGTTGATCCTCCTGCTTCAGACCCACTAGAAGTTTCAATGACAGGATCAAGCCACCAGGCTGGTCTTGTGTTTTACTTTTATGTTTATTAAAACCCTGCATTTGTAGAAATACCTTAGTCATGCCCTTTAGATACTGGGTTTCCATGGTTTGCAGGGATACATCTATATTATGTGTCATAAAGTGCATTTTCCAGGATGAGATTATCTGTCCCACATCTACAGAGTCATAGGCCAGTGTCCTCTAGGTACCCTTGCCAGATTGTCCTCTGTTCCCTGAGAGGCTGGAGCTGATTCTGAGCGAGCAGGTCACTGCAAGCCTCCTGTATTTTTCTTTAGTGGAAATCATAAAGCATCTTTGGATAAATAGCTTTTCCCCTTTTAGAAAGTTGTGTATTTATCACAGTGCAGCCAATCAATGGATTGAAAAAGGTTTATAATTTTTTTCTGACTCCCATGGGGCAATCAAAGGCTAAATTTTAAAGGATTTGTAAATGTCAACTTATAATACAAACTAGGTTGGCCCCAGGGCCTGAGATCAGAACCATAATTCACCGTGTTTACAAATGATATCATTCTGTCTAGAGTGCTAACTGTAAACTCGCCAATAATTAGAGAAGAAAATGAATTATATTCAGTCCTTTCTTTTCTTTCTGAACTGTCATGACATATGGATTCTCCATCAGCCCTCAGATCACACAGAAGGCCTCCCTAGAAGGCAGTCTTGAAATCAATAAGCAGCCAAGCTTTTAAATGACACACGGGATGACTATAGACTTTTTAAGGGGGAAAAGCAAATGGCTTCACTAAATGAATCCTCTATGTCATCCAGGCGGATGTAAGCATGTCTGTGAGCTTTAATAGAAAAGATCAAAATATTGCATTCCTGCTAGGTAACTCACACATTTGAGAAGTCATTCTTCTTCAAGGGATTAGTTTCTTCTTTGTTGTTCCATTTCAGCCAATCCCCTTCCTTTGTGCTCAGAAAGTAGCTATTTTGTGCACTACAGACTGCGCACAGGATAGAGAGCTGCCTTTCTTTGTCCGTCTCTCGCCCTGCGCCCCCTCTCTCTACACCTCTTTCCCATCAGCCACTTTTCTCCCTTCACTAATTTAGTCTCCAAATCTGCATTCTCATTTTCTTCTGACCGACAGGAGATACGTCCACTTTTAGATCATGCAAATAAGAGGTGAGTGACATGTGGCTCCTTGGCACTGCCTCCTGCTGCCAGGCTGTGAGTCTAGGGAATGCAGTAGTCTTCAGGTGTCAGAGCTGCCACTGAGCTTCTGGTCCAAAGCATAGTAATTTTGACAACTTCAAAGAGCGAAGAAGCACTGTTTATATACACTGTAGCCAAAAAGAGATGATACAATGACTTTTTAAAATATCAGATTAGTTTTAGATTGTGTTGAGACAGACAGAAACATAAATATAAGGAAATCTAATTTGGGGAGAGTTAATAAATAAACGTTGAAGAAATGAAAAGGAGAAAAGGAGAAATAAAATGTGTCTTAACACGCATGACTAGCTCGATGATGGCTGTCCACTGGCATGTTAGAAACTCTCTCTCTCTCTCTCTCTCTCTCTCTCTCTCTCTCTCTCTCTCTCTCTCTCTCTCTCTCTCTCTCTCTCTCTCTGTGAGTGTGAGTGTGTGCGCACACGAGCTGTAAAAACTATATTTTCTGCCCAAAGGTATAAAGAACTATCCATGCTCAAGTCTCTGGACAACTGGCCCTGACCCAGACCTGGCCTTTTGGGCAAGAGCCCGTTAGAGATTTGAAAGCCAGTTGAGAAACAGAGCTAGTGGGTGGGGAAGCCAGGGAGGAGGGGTATGATCTCACCTGGTTTTAAATTTTTTTTTTGAAACTAGCATGCTCTAGAATGTTTCCTGGGAAAACAGGAGGGAAAAACAAGCTGTAGGAAAATAAGGCGTGCCTGTAGTTTCAGAGTACTTTGCAATGACTCACCTGTGAGAGAAACCAGCCTTGTCTGCTCAGGAAGAGTGAGGGTGAGGAGGGGTAGCCTTTCTTAATCTCTAGCTCAGTGGTTCTCCAATTTCCTAATGCAACAATCCTTTAATACAGTTTCTCATGTGTGGTGATCCCCCCCAACCATAAAATTATTTTCTTTGTTACTTCATAACTGCATTTTTCTGCTGTTCTGATTGTAATGTAAATATCTAATTGGGACCCTTCTGAAAGGGTTGCTCGACCCCAAAGGGGTCAAGATTCACAGGTTGAGAGCAGTTGCAGCAGGTTTAATTAGGTCAGATAGGCAGAAACTCCTGCATGAGTGGCTGTGCTTTGCAGCCTGATGCCACCTGAGTGGTCCAGTGAAGGAGCTTCATGCACAGTGGTCCAGGGAAGCAGTCTGATGCAAACAGAGTGGTTCTCTGTACTTGTTGCTCTGGGCCTTCACATCACAGTCTCTGGCACTCCACATTCAAGGTCATGGCTGAACTCTTCCTTCCTACTCATACATATCTTTTAAAATCTCCTTCCTTCTTCAGAGACCAACCTGCTGTTTATTGTAGTTGGAGAGAAAATATAAAGACTAAGCACCCCCAAACACTCCCTGAAACTTAATAGAGGCTTTATTATGTTGTACTATGAGTATTAATGCAATGCTGATACACTTTAAAAATAAAATTATCTGAGGGTTGCTGATTAGTAAATTTTTTTTCCTTAAGTTAATGGTTTCTTGCTTATCTGCTGGGTTTTTGCCATAATACCACAAATCTTGCTAAATTCAATACTACTGTATTCCTTTAGCTAACCTCGTTGATCTGTGGAATTTCAAAATGAGGCAGAAATCTCTGTCATGATGTTCTATGGATATCGGTGTTTCTCAAAGCAATATGCTTATTCTTCAGGCCTTCTGTGATGAAAATATGGAAATAGCTTCTAGCTCCTTTTGGAGAAAAATCAATGAAAATATCAAAATGAGGCATGATGTCAAATAAGTCCAATAATCAGAACAGAGCTAATGGCTAAAATATCAAGAGGTGGCAAAAAAGAAGTTTTATGTCTGTCCACATTGCTACTACAAGAGTTGACTGATTTTTAACCCAAGTACAGATAATGTCTAGTTTAATGTACACTCTATTAGGCTTTCTGAAAAGATATCCAATTAACACTCTGTGTCAACTCTGCCCTTCAATTTGACTCCAACACACACACACACACACACACACACACACACACACACACATGTTCTTCAATATTATTCTCAAGATTTATAGTGATTAGAAGCTAAACATGAATATAGTATAGAAAGCATTGGGAAGAAGGAGGCTTCTCTTCCTGCTTTATTCTAGCAATATCACAAGAGACAAGCCCATTGGTGAGAGAAGTAGGCATTGAGGTGAGTTTTGGGGATGTTGGGCAAGGATGTGCACAGAAGTAAGATCAGCTCCAGTGGGAATTGTCAAACATCCAGTGTACTAGTAACTGTTCTCATTGAAGAGAGGAGATAGCTTCCAGAGCAGTTTAAAATAAGAAGCCTTCATTCTGGTCCACAGATGAAGTGGACTCATTCTATCTTGGCAAGCAGGAAGGGGGTGAGTGTAAGCAAAGAGCCAACTTCTTATAAGGCTGGACTGTAAAACCTCAAGATCCATCCCCAGGGATGGACCCCACTTCCTTCAGTAAGGCCCTGACATCTAACTATTCCATTACCTTCCCAAACAGTGTCACCGGCAGGGAGTGGGGGAGCAGACAAGTGTTTGAACAAATGAGCCAATGCTGGACAATTCACATTTGAATCGGAACACCCATAGCTGAGATAATTTTAGTCTAAGGTTGGAACAAAAAGACTGGAGAAGCCGCTTATATTTGAGAATAGATTTCCCAGTGAAATATTTCTTCCTATTCCCGCTTATCATGGTAGCCCAAATTCTAGTGCTATTTATTATAATATTCTGAGCTGCCACCTTGGAGTATAGAAGAGTGATAATGAATTACAGTTAGGCTCAAAAAATTCACCCAGTATAACTTATGAGCTGGAGAAGAGATGGATTTTAGATTGGATGTAGTTTTAATCACTGAGTAAATATGAACTGAATACCCGAAATATTACATGTTGTGTTAACCAATAGATCCTATGAATGATCTCCTACTCAACTCTCAACTTGTACATCTTTTCTAACTTACATATTAAAGACAAATTAGACAAAGTTTAAAATTGAGCCACGTTGACCTAATACTGTCTGAAATCCATGTAAAGGCCCATCATGTACCCCAACTATCAATACCTTTGATCTCTTTGAAGACTACATGCTTCTTAATGCTGCCATTGACTACCTGCCTACCACTTTAAGTCCCCGCTCAGAGTTTTCTTTGCATTTTTATTAAAATATGTCAAGTGTACAGTGTAATGAACTTCATATATAAATACCATAAGTGATACTCATACCATGTTTCAGCTCTTCTTTCATCTCCTCTTCCCTAAATGTTTACTGCTCTAGTTGGTGGCATGTACCTGGGAGAGCAGGGCCCAAGCATCAGGTGGAGCAAAGTCTCCTGCAATAACCAACTTTATTCAGTGCATCAGACAATCTATACTCTGGGGGTTAAAATGAGTCACCTAAGGAAAGTGTGCAATTACACGCCCAAGCATCATGTGGCAAAACCTGTATTTTCATCGAGGTGTGTGAACAGCAGCAGCTGAAGTAAAGTCACTCTTATCCACTACACCAGAAGGAAGCACAAAATCGCTTTTCTAAGGACAATTCTGTGTTGTAAAGAGGTCTCTCTTTTCACATCCCTGTCCTTTAAAATATAAAGGCTGTGTACGAGACTGTTAGCCGCCCGCCACTGCTCAGGCCCCCAAAATGACTCAGACGCTTATATTAACTTCATGCTGTTTGGCCTATGGCTCAGGCACATTGCTTGCTTGCTCTTTCATCTTAACTCAACTCATTCTCATTAATCTGTCTGCCACATGGCCCGTGGCTCACCTGTGTTCCTTACATGTTGCTCCTTTGGGCTTTGGGCTCTGTCATACCCTGACTCTGCCCTTCCTTTCCTACCTATTCTGATTCCTCTGCCTACTTTTTCTATGGTGCCTGTCAAGGGCCAAAACAGCTCCTTTATTTAAAGATTGATATTCACAGCATAAAGAAATGCATTCCCACATCACGAGACAAGCAATTGATATCTGTCTTTGCAGGTCTGGCTCATTTGGCATGACATGATGATTTTCATTTTCAGTTTTATTTACTCATTTTCTGCAAATGTCATGGTTTTGTTCTTTGTGGCTGAAAAACACTCCACCAGTGGGTCTGTATGTTGCACATTATATATCTATTCAGTCATTGACAGGCATATAGTCTAAGTCTGTAAATTGTCTTTTAGGAGTAGATCAATAGTGACCATGAACATACAGGTATCTCTATTGTATGCTGACTTGGAGTCCTTTCATTCATGGACCTCGAGGTGGTATAGTGGGATCTTATAGCAGCTCATCTATTTTTATATTGTTATTAACTTCTGACAAGAGAAGGATGGATTTGAATGTGAGGGAGGGGCTATTAGTCCCTCATTTAACAAGATGCTCTTGGGGACTTAATGCCTTAAGTCATCTAACTATTATTTCTATGGGGCTAATCTACTCACTGCTTTCAGTGTGTCAGACATGTCACAGAAGAGAGACTCTACTGATTCATAGTTCAGAAACCACATTATTAAGAAGTAGACCTGTCACCACATCTCTGCCAGAAGGCATGAAGGATCTTCCGCCTAGGGCACAGTCTTATGTAAAGCTCTAGGATCCATAGGAGGAAGTTCTAATGACAGCGGCCAAGAACAAGTAGCTAGTAGGAAGTAGACAATTGTGTGTCCTATGGTAGACAGTAGGTAATGTGGCATATTTTTCTTAATTCTGTAAATGTCATTGGTTAATAAAGGGACTGTTCTGGCCTACGGCATGTCATCTTAGAAGCAGGCAGGAAATCTAATCATAGATACAGGGGAAGAAAGACGGAGTCAGAAGACACAAGATTCAACTGCCAAAGGAGCAATAGGTAAAGAACTTCAGGTAAGCCATGAGCCACTTGGCAAAACCGATGCATGGAAATGGGTCGTATTGGAATGAAGGGGCTAGCTAGCAATAAGTCTGAGCCATAGGCTGAACAGAATGCAATTAATATAAACATCTGAGTCATTTGGGGAGGGGGCAATGTGACTGCAGACAGGTCTGGACCTTGGGCCTAGGCTAGGCCAGAAACTCATGCTACAGTAGGAGTGCTAATTTCAGGGTCTGGAGATGGCTAGTTGATCAGAAGTTATTCCAAGTATGACACCCCACCCTTGACTCATTCTTTTCCACGTCACTCTTTAGACTCCAGTGAGGACAGAATGGTTCACAGTATCAGTGCAATGTTTTCATCAGTTAGACCAGGAACAGTCCCTTGTGAATTAAAAAGTCAGGTGAGCACTTATCACAATGTATAAGTTCCTGGACAAGGCAAGAGAATGAGAAGAAATGTTCCATCTGCACAGAGGAGATATAAACACCTCGGACCTTAGAACCACAGCAGAATGAATTCACTTTCATAATTCTTTAACTAATAAGAGATGGAGCTGGAGTCACAGCTTTATCAACTCAATTTAAAAGTAAATAAAAATCAAAATGGACATGTCAGCATGTTTAAAGAGAAGGTGGCTGAATTCCTCATTTCTAGGCAGTGATTCTGATTTATTCTTTATTTCAAGAACAGAAGTACTTTGTAATTTTGTCTGGGTTAGTTCATCTCTTATGCTGAAGTGCTCTAAACCTACTTTCAAACAAGGCTCATCTGAAAAAAAAAAATGTAGCCTTTACCTATTAGTAGGTTACACTGAGTGTGACTGGAGACTCAGTCTGGGAAGTTTAATCGTGGAGTGGAAATGCCCCCTAAGCAATCAACATCACATCTTGTTATGACCAGGGGCAGGAGGGAACGAGAGGGTTCTGACCCTTGCTTCTACCATTTATCATGGACCTATGTAAAGACCAAGTGTTGTGGTATATATTCATAGGCTCAGGGTTGATAGGCTGAGTTGTCTCAGTTGTAAGCATCAGTAAACTTAGGCCTGAAAAATTCAGAAAAAAAAATGTATAGAGACTTTAAAAAGCACTTATAAAAAAAATCCCCCTTAAGGGATATGATCATATTTATTGGACACATATTTTTATATTTTCACAGCATTTTCTTTTGAATGTGACTGGGCAATGGGTATTTGAGCAAATTGGAAAATTTGGTTAATGAGAGTTAGCACTTACATAACCTCTCAATTCCTTCAGTTTTTCTTATGGAACTTGTTTTGGTATTAGTCAATGAACTTGCACAATTCCATGTGTCAAATGTTTTGGCGAACTTCAGAACTGGTTCTTATCCAGCTTTAATTTTTGCATCTGGCAAGTGTTTCTGCAAACTCCCTGCGGTAGACAACCAGCTGCCTTACATTTCTCCCAGTCTGGGGGTAGAGCATTTGCTCACAGCGGCTGCCTCACCAGAGGCCATGTGTTACTGGCTTACTCTGTGCATCTAGTTAAGGCTGCAAGGCTGAATCCTGATTAATAACACACAGTCAGAATTAATAATATAGTCAGAACTGATATTTGCCACATATTGGCCTGGGTCATGCAAGTTAAAGCCACCATTTTAACTCCTAAGGTTTTCCTCTGTCCTAGATATTGTTTCTGAAATCATGAATTATATACACTGATTGGGTTTTTCTGGATTTCTCTGTCCCTCGTGTTATCAGCAGATTGGAAATTCTGAGAACAAGAAATAAATCATTGTTAAAGGTATACAAGGTTTACAAATAATAATGGCTACATCCTTTCTTATATAATCTGTACCTACTTGTCCCTTTCTATTTGTCTTTCATATTTGTCCTGCATCTACAGAGCTACAGGTCACACCTTTGCCTGCCAAGAAAGCTATAAATAGCTCCTAGCTAATTGTGCATATCTTCATGGAGATATATTCTTCCAAGCAAGGCAACCCTTAAGAAAACAATGCAATTGTGTGATAAGAGTTGGTCAGCAGCAGCAGCAGAGAATTTGATAATTTAACTTCAAGACAAATCTGGGTATGGTGGTTTCTCCAAGGTCATTCACAGGAGTTAGTACTAGCTGTTATACAATTACTATGGGATTCTAAAACACAGTCACAAAAGAGGCCAAGAGATGTGCTTCCATTTTCTGTCTCTCCCTTCTTAGATTTTGAAGAAAGCATTCAAGGCCTTGGAGCAACAAAACAAAAATAAAATGCCAGCACACTGTGTGATAACCACAGTCCATTTTTCAGTCATGAACCTTGAGACGCAGTTAATAGAAGATAGAAAAAATGATTAACATCTTGGAGAGTCAATGACAAAATCCAGTCAAGTAGAATAAAGCTAAAATGAGCAACAGAGAAATGCACCAATTAGGAAGAAATCACATTAAGTAACTGCTGAAGTTCTATTTCATAACACATTTAAACAAATTTAGAGAGATATTGAGAAACAGAGAGGTCATCAAACCCTTCAGTGCTTCATGCCAACCCACCAGCCTTTTCTGGTCCAAAATAGGCTTTCATGGTTCATGGTCAAATGAAGGAGATTAGAAAAAGGAATGAGGTCATTACTGTAGGACTCAACATGGATTACCCCATGATCACTCACTTTCTATTTTTTTTATGCTCAAATGTTATTTATTTGAAGATATTTTATCCACAAGAATCTTCATTAATAGTTGACTGTTCAAGTGTTTTTGAGAAAAAGATAAAACAATACTAGTCCTTCATCTTTTTTCTTAATGTACTGAACCATCAAAATTCAGTCTAAAAGCCATTAGCATTCCTTGCCTGCTTTTAAAGAGAATTATAATCCCTAGTCGAATGCTGAATTCTGCTGCACACTTTTACAGGAAGAGAAAGACTTAAGGTTTCTGGAAATGCTTGTCTATTAAGGATATTTCACCATTTGAGATTATTCCTTCTCCTAATATGAATCTCATAGCAGAGGTTTAAATGACTTTATAGGATGTTTATATCTGTCTAGTATTTTAGAAATACAGAAATAATATTTAACAGCTAGTTGAGGGTTGGAGAGAGGGCTTAATGGTTAAGAGCACTTGCTATTCTTGTAGAGGACCCAGACTCAGTTCCAAGCATCCTCATGGTTGTGCATAACTGTCTGAAGCTCCAGTTCCAGGCTTTGGCCTCCACAGCCACTGCTTGCATATGGTGGGCATACATACATGCTGGCAATATGCTTGTGCACATACAGTTCCAAGCATCCTCATGGTTGTGCATAACTGTCTGAAGCTCCAGTTCCAGGCTTTGGCCTCCACAGCCACTGCTTGCATATGGTGGGCATACATACATGCTGGCAATATGCTTGTGCACATAAAATAAAAATAGGAATATTTTAAAATTTAATTTAGTGAAATTCATTTTTTCCTATATAGATGGAGGTAGAGCCTTACAAGTCTGACAGGACTTACACGTGTATTGTAGGACTAGATATTTGTGAAAATATGATCATTTTACGGTCAGGCACAGGCTTTTCTAGGTACTATTTTGTTAAATGACACACAGAATTTCCCAGGTGAATCCTTTCCAGACTTTTCAAATTTTGATCTGAGTTTTACATGGGCCATGTCTAGGTTATAAAAATCATCTTTGCTTAATGGAAGCTACATCCCATTTTAATCCTGAGCCTTGTATTCTGTAAAGCACCTGCATTGAGAAAGCCTTCCCATGGGCAAAGGCTGCCGGCAGGGTTAGGGAACAGCATCAGTGGAGGGTCCCATGATTGAGATAGCACATTTACCTCAGCCTGCAAAGAAGAGACTCAAGCTTAAAAAAAAATAATGTTTTCTTATAACAGCCATTCATTGGCAATCCACAATTTCTCTTTATAACTGGGGTGTAAGAAATAAAAAGAGTTAGAGGAAAATGTTTATAACTTCTCAAGCAGACTTGGTAAAACCTAAAATGTGCTGGTCTTAAATGTGAATATTCAACAGCTAAGTTCCATGAGGCTTCTTTCACCTACAGCTTCATTTCTTTCTATCTGTACACGTAAAAATGTTGCTCTATCAGCATATTAACCTAACATAGTCTTCACTGAGCATTAGAGGGGATGACAGTAAAACACAGAGGATGCCAGGCAAGTGTCACCATCTGTTTGTCCTCCATTGCCCAGGAGCCAGAGAAACTCCAAGCTTTGCCCTCATCCTCAGCTAGGAGGCTGATTAAGCCAGGAAGCAGGAGCAGGGAGCACCCCTCCCCCACGGGGACTCCCAGACCAGACTTCACCCTTGTGGAAAATGGATATGTAACTTCTGAGGAAACCCCCACTTGTCAATTCTGACATTTGCAAACCTTACTTCAGGGGAGTACCCTAGAAGCATGAAGCAGGTACTGAAATACTGAACACCTTTGCTATGATTCCATCTACTTGGAAACGTTTATAAAACAGGCAAGGGGTATCTTTTTGTCACCTTTCTGAGTGTTACCTATTTAACTGAACACACCTTCATTCTTTTCTATCACTGATTTTCTCTGTACCCTTAGGGGTGTCAGGGACTTCTATAAGCCTTGCCTGACCTCTCCAGTCCCATCATTTTAACGTCATACCTTCCTCAAGGATAGCTCTACTCACTGGGTCTCTGGCACCTTAAGCTTTCTATTTTAGTCCTAGAGTGACAAAAAGCATCTCCTTTTGTGTGATATCTACCTCATTTCTACATGCTTGACCTGCCTTGTGAAAACATTCTTGGTTTAACTGCTCACCCTCCCAAACCTTCCAAACCCTTGTAGATATGGCAGTGTTCCCTTTTCCCAAGCATACTCATACTTTTCTGTTTTCACTCACTGTGACGTTCTTAAAGAGACAAGACCTACCTAGTGGTGTGTGTGTGTGTGTGTGTGTGTGTGCATGTATGTGCACGTGTGTGCATGTGTGTGTCTGTGTGTATGTGTGTGTGTGCATGTATATGTGTGTATGTGTGCATGTATGTGTATGTGTGTATCTGTGTGTGTATATATGTGTGCATGTGCGTGTGTGTATGTGTGCATGTGTATGTATGTGTGTATGTGTGAGTGTGTGTATGTATGCACGCATGTGTGTGTGTGTTAGTAAATATAGATTGGCTTCATCCTTTCAAGTGCTCTTGTTAGACAAAAATATGCATTTTGTGAATAAGTACATGTGTTATTATTCTAGACAGAATTGTATTCACAGTTGGATATATATATTAGCTATGCATATCTCTACAAAATTCTAAGATTGACATGTAAGCCATATGCAGGTAAAATTACATGGAGACCAAAACATTAATCCCTAGCTTTGGAGCTGTGCCTTTAGGTTTGAGATTTGAAATGTCTGTTTCAGATGACTCATTCACTAACGAGAAATTTCGAGTGGTTGATTTGTTTTACTTTGCTTTAGTAGATTTTTATTTTGTAGACAAGTACCTTTTCACACTATGAAGAGAAGGCCATCTTTGTGTTAATCCGTAGTTTAACCTCCATAATCCCATTTTAAAATGCATCAGCAACTTTTAGGAAGGAGTCAATTCAAGAAAGTTTGAAATACATGTTTCCCTAGGGGAATTTGTTATACTTATGGTCCAAAAGTTGTTAAAATTTACTTATAAAAAAGTAAATATTATTTAGACACATATACAATTTTTTAACACATCGAACACAGCATCTGTTGTAGTATTTTAACATTTCCACTTAAAATTGTCTGCCTGGAAACTGTAATTTCAAACCATCATTGGGCTGAGCTATGGTAAGGAGCAAAAAATAAAAAAAATAAAAAAAAATCATAGCTATGTTCTGCACCCTCTCTGGCTTTCCCAATTACACTTTAAGATGGGCCCAGTAAGCATGTTACTAGTTCATGGGATGAATGAATTACAAAGTGCACACACTTTCATTCCTTTTTCTCTTCACTTTGCTTCTTATGCTATTGAAAATGCTAATAGGTACTAACTTGTAGGATGGGCAGCCCATGACCTGATCACTGTATCCAAAACACATCCCTGCAACATTTCAGCTTTCCAGCTTTGCTAAGCTGGTACTCATTCTCTTTGGTCTCTGGCTCTTTGTTTTTGTCTCTGTCTCTTTCTTCCTTCCCTCACATGCCAATAAACACACGCACATGACTGTGGACATACATTCACGCGTACATACAGGCACTCACGAAACTAAACTCAAAAATTAGCAGCTGCTCTGCTTTGGTAGAAAGTCTGGGAGGCAGGGAAACTCTTTAAGCAAGAGGGTATAAAAGATAAGCTGCTTTTTTTGGAATGTCACCAAGTTTTCAGAGTTTTAAATATTATATCTCCTGACAATTAGAAATATGCCTGCAATTTTTACAACCAAGAAAGAGTATTTTGAAAAATGTTGCGAGTGAAGCCCCTGGAAAGTGACTTGGTACACTGAGCCACAGGGCATCCCAGGAGAGCACTAGCCTCCTGCTGTACCTTCTAAAAAACACATTAGCTACTTTAATTTAAATTTTTTCATATATTTTAATTAGGGTTCCCCCTCTCTCAACTCCTTCCAAGTCCTTCGCACCACTCTACCCACCCAACTTGATATTCTTTCTCTCTCAAATTAAAAAAAAAGGAAATAAAGACAATCAAACTAATTAATAAAACAAGTAAGAAATAAAAAAAAAAAAGAATCTATTTAAAACATCTTCCCAAAACTTTGAGTCTCTTTTGTGTTGGCCAACTACTGGGCATGGGGCTTTCCCTCAGGTGTGGTGCACATAACCAGTGAGACAACAGAAAAAAATTGTTCTTTTGCTAGCAAGTATCAAATGCAAATAGATGCTTAGTTAGGGTTGGGAAGCTGTGTTCACTTCCCTTTCAGCAGTGGCTTGCGCCTGTGTAGGTCTTCTACATGACTCCTCAGTCTCTGAGTATCAGTCCTGTTGTGTCTGGAAGTCAGAGATCTTTGGAGTCAGAGGTCACCTTTGGCTCTTTTGATCTCTCACAATCTTCCACATAGATCCCTGAGCCTTGGAGGGTGGGGGCAGCATTGATAAAGACAATCCATTTAGTCTTCTTGTTGGAATAAAACAACCCACAAAGCCAGTTGAGGGAAGAAAGGATTTGTTCAGTCTCGCCTTCTGAGGTTGCAGCCCTTGATGCTGGGGAAGGATGGTGGCAGGTACTTGGAACCCCTGAAAACACTGTATCTACCCTCAGGATGCAGATGGGTGGATGCTGCTGGCCAGCTTACTGCCTCCATTAAGTCTGGGTCCCTGGCTATTCTATAGTGCCATCCTCATTTTAGGTAGGGCTTCTCACTTCAGTCAGCTGAGACTAGAACCCCCCCCCCCCCCAGATACGCCGAAAGGTTGCCGTTACGTTATTATAGTACCTAAGATGTTATCAGTCACTGCTATCTACCATCCTGTATTTGATTTAGTCTTCCCTCACTGGTGCAACTCAATGATGAAGCAGGACCTCAGTGCATTAATATTTTGTTTTAACTGACCCCAAACCAGTGAGGTCTAGAACAGGTTGTCTCTGGGAAAACCACAGGATATTAAATCTCTCTGACTGTGAGTTTGTGGGTGTGTGAAAGGCAGCAAGCTTGACCACAGGCAGTCCTTAAGTGAAGTGCAGGACACTGTCGTGTGTAGGAAATTGGCTTTGAATGCCTTGCCATAACAAAACATGACCTAAATAATGAAATAATATGGGCATTGATGACAATAGAGACCGACAATTAGAGACTCCAAAGTCTCCTAGTCCACAGCTGACAAAGAGGTGAGTGGCACCCTGACCCTCAGGCCAAGTGGAGACTGTGGTCTCTGAACCCCAGCCCAGGGAAATAGCCCCTGACACCTCAATAACACACAGCTCTACTCTAAACCAAAGAAAGTTGGGAGAGCTCCCCCACCCCAAGCCCAATCCCCATCAAAATACAAATGGAGGGATATTCCATGGGCCAAACTGAAATCTGTGTCATCACACACTGACAACTGGAGACCCCAAAGTCTACTGGTCCACATCTGACTAAGAGCCAACTAAGAGCCAACTAAGAAGGTCTCCTGCAACAACTGGAGACACACAGCTCCTTGGCCTACAGCCAACTAAGAGCCAATTAAGAGTAGCCCCTGCAATTGTTAGAGACATATAGCTCCCGAGTTCACAACTGACTAAGAGCTGACCAAGAGCTGACTAAGAGTAAACTGAGGAAGCAATGGGCAGATGCCAGTGCAAGAATACACATTACAATAGCCCCAGAAGAAGATGGGGGCTATGCAACATCAAGATCTGAGCATAACAATGAAGAGGAAACAGAAGGAAACAACCTTAAAAACAACTTTAAAAAGATAATAGAAGCTTTAAAAGAGGATATTAAAAAACTTCCTTAAAGAAAAAAGAAAATACAAACAAAAAATTGGAAGACGTTAACAAATCTGTGAAAGAAAAAGAAAATCAAGAGAAAGAAAACAAGCAGGTGAAAGAAATCACTCCAGAAATTAAACATTAAAAATAGAAGCAATTAAAGAAGGCACAAACTGAAACGAAGCTTGAAATAAAAAACCTAAATAAACAAACCTGAACTACAGATTCAAGCATAACCAACAGAATGCAAGAGATGAAAGAGAGAGTCTCTGGGTTGGAAGATTCAATATTAGAAATAGATATGTCAGTTAAAGAAAACACTAAAACTAAAAAGTCATAAAACAAAATGTTCAGGAAATCTGGGACACCATGAAAAGACCAAACCTGAGAATAGTAGAAATCGAGAAAGGAAAAGAATATTAGCTTAAAAGCACAGAAAATATATTCAACAAAATCAGAGAAAAACACTTTCCTAACCTAAACAAGGAAATGCCTATAAATTTACAAGAAGTTTACAGACCACAAAATAGACTAGACCCCCCTCCCCAAAAAAAATCTGCTTGCCACATAATAGTCAAGCCACTAAACATAGAGAACAAAGAAAAAATACTAAGAGCTGCAAAGAAAAAAAGGCCAAATTACTTATAAGGGCAGACTCATCAGAATAATACCTGACTATTCAGTGGAAAAAATGAAAGCAAGAAGGTCCTGGTCAGATGTTATACAGACACTAAAAGAGCATGGCTAACAACCCAGACTACTAGACCCAGCAAAATTATCAATCATAGATGACGTAAACAAGATATTTCATGACCAAACAGATTTAAACAATACCTATCCATAAATCATACCCTAGAGAAAACACTAAAGGAAAAACTTCAACCTATGGAAACCAGAGACACCCATGAAACCACAAACAATAGATAATCCCAAAGAATAAAAACACAAAGAAGGGAAATACACACAACCTACCACCAAAAATAGCAGGAAAGAACAATAATTGGTCATTAGTATCCTTTAATATCAATGGACCTGATTCACCTAAAAAAGATACACCCTAACAAGATGAATACAAAAACAGAAGCCATCCTTCTGCTGCATAAAAGAAATACACTTCAACTTTAAAGAACAGACACAGGTTCATTAAAATCAAATGGTTCTAAAATACAAGAAGGTATAGCAATCCTAATATGTAACAAAATAGACTTCAAACTAAAATCAATCAAAAGAGACCAGGACAGACATTACTTATCATAGGAAAAGTTCACCAAGATGAAATCTTAATCCTGAATATTTATGCCTCCAACACAAGGGCACCTACATATGTAAAAGAAATACTACTAAAACTTAAATCTCACATAAAACTCCACATATTAATAGTGGGAGACGTCAATACCCCACATTCACCCTTGGATAGGTCAACTAGACAGAAACTCAACAGAGAAATAAGGGATCTAACAGATGTTATGACCCAATTGGATAGATATATGTAGAACCTTCCACCCAAACACACAAAGGAATTTACATATTTATCAGCACCCCATGGAACTTTCTCTAAAACTGACCACACACTCAGTCATAAAGCAAATATGAATAGATACAAAAATGGAAATAACTTTTTGTATCATATCAGATCACCATGGTCTAAAGCTAGAGTTCAACAATGAAAATCACAGAAACCCTACAAATTCATGGAAACTGAACATCTCTCAATTGAACCACCATTGGGTCAAGGAAGAAGCTTAGAAAGAAATTAAAGACTTCCTAGAATTTCATGAAATTAAATCTACAACATACCCAGACTTATGGGACACAATGAAAGCAGTGCTAAGAGGAAAACTCATAGCACTAGATGCCTGTATGAAAAACCCTGAGAAGTCACACAAGAAACCTAACAGCACCCAAATTGGTGTTCAGAGATAAAAAAGGAATTCTCAACAGAAGAATTACAAATGGCTGAAAGTGACTTAAAAATTTTCTCAACATCCTTAGCCATCACAGAAATACAAATCAAAACAACTTTGAGATACCACCTTACACCTGTCAGAAGATAAAAACCCAGATGACAGCCTATGCCTGAGATGATGCGGAGCAAGGGGAACACTCCTCTATTGTTGGTAGGAGTGTAAACTTGTACAGCCACTCGGAATGCAGTATGGTGGTTCCTCAGAAAACTTGGAATCAACCTCCCCATGGATCTAGCAATACCACTATTGGGCATATACCCAAAGGATATGCATTAGTACCCCAAGGTCATTAGCTGAACTATGTTCATAGCAGCATTATTCATAATAGCCAGAACCTGGAAACAACATAGATGTCCCTCAACTGTCAAATGGATTAACAAACTGTGGTACATCTACTCAATGGAGTACTATTCAACAGTAAAAAAAAAAAAAAAAAAAAAAAAAAAAAAAAAAAAAAAAAAAAAGACATCCTATTATTTTTAGGTAAAAGGATGGATTTGTAGAATATCCTATATCCTACTGAGCAAGGTATTGCATGCCCAGAAAGATAGGCATGGGATGTTCTCACTTATAAGTGGACTTTAGACAAAAATCAAAGAATACCAAAGCAGTAAACCACAACCCCTGAACATCTTGGGATTATAAGGAATCTAAAAGAGACATAAAGAGATCCCCCTGGAAGAGAAAATAGAGAAAATCTCCTTAGCAAATTGGGATCACAACGGATTGCAACCAAGAAGATGTGGGAATAAATTTTGAGAGAAGGAGACGGTTGAGTGAGAGGAGCACCAAGAGGGATAAAAAAGATCTGGTTATCTTGATGGAAGAAGCCAATGTGGGGTTGGCAAGAGACCACGTGCTAGAGAAACCTCCAAGAACCCACAGGAGGTCCCTGGCTAGGTCTCCAACCAATAGTGGAGGGGGTGCCTAAGCAGGACTTCCCCTATAATCAAATGAATAACCATACTACAGTCATCACAGAACCTACATCTAACAATGCATAGGGGGGAGACAGAGATCCATTGCTGAGCACTGGGCTGAGCTCTTGTTCCAGCTGAGAACAGGGGAGGAGAGTCTGCATGAGAAAATGTGAAGAGATTATGAGAAGAAGCTCCGAAGAGATGGCTGGCTAGAGCTTTAGGGAGCTCAGTGAATCAAGAGCAGCCACTGGGGAACCATCAGGAAAAGGAGCTAGGCCCTCCAAGGGTAGGCAACTGTTGATTGGCATGGGAAGTGTATGGAGCCTCGAAGGGTGGGATCAGACTGTGATCCTGTGTGTGGGCTGGCACATTGGAGCCCATTCCCTGAAAAGGAACACCTAACCCAGTCTTGATATTGGAATGAGGAAATCAGACTTGCCTGGAGTGGGCGTGTCATGCTGAGATGACCCACCCTCTGAGACTTCTTGCCCTTTTAGGAGAGGAGATCAGGTGATGGAGAGGAGGGAGGCTGAAGGCTGACTGGGATGGATTGGGAGGAGAAGGAATGGGGGAATACATAGAAAAAAAGACGTTTACATATAAATAAAAAATATATAATGAAAAAAATACAATGAGAAGGAGTCCTGTGAAACAGCTGTGCCAGTGCCAAACACTTGCCACCAAGCCTGATGGCCTGATTTTAATCTCTGGAACCCACACAAGGAAGGACATAACCTACTCACGTAAGTTGTCCTTGGGCCTCTGGTTGCATATCATGGCACTTAGGTGTGTCACATATAAATGTCATATGCAGCAAGATAGTTGATAATGGTATTCAGATCTCTGTATTTTGCCATCATTAACATTCAGCCTGACTGTGCTTCTATATCTGAAATTTGGTTTTGATCAGAAACTTAAGTTTATACCTTCTGCTAATTAAATCTATGATGTGAGATGTCTTTCTGCAAATAAAGGAACTATTTTGGCTTATGGTAGGTCAACCAAGACCACCTGAAAAAAATCTTTGATGATAAGAGATGGCCACATCAGCTTCCAGGATGCCAATTAAGGTGATCCAGCCTCAGGACCCTCATAAGATTTCTAGCGCCCCTCAATCAGCAAGAAGTAGCAATAGAAAGTCATGCCCAAATTCCCAAAATATTGTTTATAAGTGTTTATATTCATTATGAATGGTTAATGGCCACAGTTAATATCTTTCTCAGAAAAAAAGGATATGTTCTATGAATGATTTTAAAAAGATAAATTATTAAATTGACTTTAATCCAAAATTCATCTTTTAATCTCAAAATACATTGGTATGGGTTTTGGCTTATTGATATAAATTTAAGATCAATTTTGTTATACTGTATGTATATTTTTACTCTTGTTTAAGATATGTTTATGCAATTCTTTTAAAATTATAATGTGTAATTAAAATGGAAATTAAGAGTCATCTGTAATAACCAAATTTATAGTCATGTTAATTTTTTTTAGGTATACAAAGATATATTTCAATTAGATAAGTAATCTTCAAACACTTCAAAGACTTACAAAATATGACATTTAAAATATTTTAAGAACTTAGACGTTTCTCGACAGTGAGACAGGTCTGCTTCTGGCAACACCAATCTACTTCAAGAGAATGATAGGCACTGAAGAAACTCCATATGGAATTTGCTTTCTTTGTGGCAACGGTTAGCCATTGGACAAAAAACTGTTGTTGTATTGATTGCCTGAAAATATGCTGTATAAAATGGACATACAGGACCCATAGGAAAGTGACCTCTGAACTTTGGCAGAATAAGCCAAGATGGTCCTTCAGGTTCCTGCTTCATAGAGAAAACTGCCATATATCTTTTGGGACACAGGGAGAAGAGACTGATGAACTATACTAGAATGGGCAAAACAGTCCTTCAGATTTCCTGCTTCACTGACTGGGTATGCCAGAGACTCTAGGCCTGTAGGCTGAAGATGTATGCCCTAACATTTTACAAAGGACTTTGGGTGGCTCTTCAGGCAGATGGATGTCATCTCTTTCATTTCTAGATTTTGGAAGTTGCTTTCATTTTCTGTTTACTTGGGTAATATTATATCCTTCTGGGGTCTTTGATGTAGTTGAAGAATAGATAGTTATAGACACAGTTTTTCTTAATTATTTTAAAAGGTATATTAGATATAAAACTTTAGACTCACTAAGATAAAGTAGATGATATAATATTTAATTTTTTAAAATACAAGTAGATTAGATATTGTTCTATAATTCTTGCTTGATAACTGTTTTGTTGTATGTAATTTTGCTATGTTAAAATTGAAACCTTCCTTTCTGATTAAACAGAAAGGGGGAAGTGATGTGTGGTGTCTTTCTGTAAATAAAGGAAGTGTTTTGGCCTATAGCAAGCACCTTAGAAGTGGGCAGGAAAATTGGAGCAGAAATAGGGGAAGGAGAGCAGAGTCAAAAGACGCGTGATCTAGCCACCCAAGAAGCAACTTGTAATGAAATAGGTGAGCCATGGGCCCTATGGCAGGACAGACTGATGGAAATTATTTGAATTAAGATGAAAGAGCTAGCTAGTAACATGCCTGAGCCATAGGCCAACAACATGAAATTAATATAGGCCTTTGTGTGATTATTTGGTGCTAAGCACCAGTGGGGCTGTAAACAGGTCTGAAGTGTGGAGCTAATCCAGGCCAGAAACCTCATTCAATACTTCTATCTTTCAGCTGGAATTGAAGCTCCATAACATTTAATATGTTAATTATGTTAATAATGATTGGTGCTTTGACTAAGTCCAGCACTGACACTTTTCTGGTTGTCACTTAGTTTTCCATTCTTCTCCTCTACCTTTTCTCATTTTTTCTTTGTAATTTAAATGTTTTTTAACATCATACTTTTAATATTCACATTTTAGTTTTATATTATATGTTTAGTATTTATGACATTGTGTATATTATCTACACATAGAGTAAGATAATATCCATGCAAACACATCTAAACATACCTTACCCACATTTAGTAAATTTGTTTGTTTTTGTCTCTATGATAAATACCCAAGGAAAGTATTTTAAGAAAGAAAAAAAATTATTTTTATCTCAAAGTTGCAGAGATTTTGTCCATAGTACTTCCATGGTGATGGGCTTGTGGTGCGAGGGAATTTAGTGGTGGAAATGATGTGACAGTGGATGCTGCTTATCTGTGGTAGCCAAGAAGCAGGAAGCAGGGATGGGAATGGACTAGGACATGATAGAGCCCACAGACTTCTTCCTCCAACTAGGCTCAATTTCTAAGAGCTTTATCATCTCCCAACAATGCCATACATTATGAATCTTGCCCTTAAGACCTGGCCACTTTTCAATTATTAGTTCCATAAACAAAGGACCAAGCCTTCTATCTATGAACCTTTTGCTGGGACACTTTGTATCTAAAACATGACATTAACCCACCTGGCACATTTATGTAAGTGTATTTTATAACTTTATAACTTGGTCCCATTTTTTTTTCAATTAATTTAATCAGGTCTAGAATTTGTTGATTGCCAGGTCCCTAGAAATGGGCCGCATCCTTCTGGCTCTCCCTTTTGGCATATTTTGGGACTTTGTTCATGTTGTAACATTTTACTTTATATTCTCTAGAGAATTATGAGATTTATGTTTTAGCATAAAATTTGTTCAGTTGGATTCAGACTGCAAAATGCATCTCATCTGCCTTAGGGCTCAGCTCGACTTTGAATGAAGTTTGTGCCTGTTGCATCTATGTATAAATCTTAAAATCTGTACAAGTTCTGGCCCAGAAGTGAACGATCCATCCTTATGTCTTCCCTTTAGAGCATGTTCACACATTCTCTACCTTCAAACAGCCTCTTTTCCTGCCCCTGTTGTTCAAACAGTACTATCTTCCAGTGTTCAACTGACTGTACCACTGATATAACCCCACTTATTTAGGGAAAGAGCTCTTACATAGGCCAAGCAATGTGCCAAAAAGAGGAAAGGTGGTACTGCTTACTTCTCCAGGGCTTGATTTCTCTAAGCAACCCACCCATGAGCTTGGATTTTGCCATTGTAGTCAATGGGATCTGGTTGCTTTTGTTAGCTTAGACTCTACCATGCAGAGACTGAAACATTCATATAATGTTTAGGGTTTTTCTGTTTTTTGTTTTCTTTCAAATCAAAAGGATTATATTAGATTACCCATGTTTGATGATGAGAATTTCTAATTTTAGTCATAAACCCACTGTACTTCATTGGTGTTTTATGACATATAATTAGTCGTCAGTTAGCTATATGTGTTCTTAATTATTATTTTAAGGTTATCGTCATTGCCTTTGCTGTCTTCCTGAAATGAAACCCAAAACTATAAAGAACTTAAAAATGGTATTGAAATTTTTAGATACTATTTCAAAACAATGTTTCCAAATGATCCCAATAAACACCTAGAAATATAACAAAATAGACAGCATAACACCCTTACCTGATCACACTTGGTGTCTGTCTTAACTACCACACTATTCCAGGTTGCTGTTTAATGTTAATATGGGGAAGGTCTTCCCTGTCACTCAGCTTCCAGTTATACTAAACAGATGATAAAGAAGCAGTGTTGTGTAGTATTAGGTGTCTGGCCCAGACTTTCCAGCCTAGCCTTATGGCCCAGACCTTCCTGTCTAACCTTGTGACACAGACCAGCAGACCCTCAGACCCGCAGTCCCACAGAAACACGCACACACTTATAATAATTGTACGCTGATTGACCTGGGCCCAGGCATATAACTTGCTAGCTCTTGCTTTTAAACTAACCCATGTCTCTTACCTTGTTTAGCCATGAGGCTCAATACCTTTTCTCAGAGCAGCATTTCAGCTTCTTACTCTTCATCTGCTGGAATCTCATCGTGGTGTCTCTGTGGCTTCTCTGTGGCATTTCTGCTCTGTTCTTCCTATTCCCAGAGTTTTCCCAGTCTGGTAGCTCCATCCACACTTCCTGTCTGCCTCCAGCCAATCAGCATTTTCATTAAACTAGCAGGTGGGACAATTACTTACAATGTAACATAATCACCCTACAGTGGTGTATCCAAATGCCTCCAGTTTGTTAACCACATACTCTACACTTGCCCTAGTGCTTTGTTCCATTCAAATCCCCTGGGGCAATTCTCAGAATTAAATTTAGATATTCCATCCTTTAGACTAAGATATTGCATAGTCACATCATGATAGAAACGTCATTATACTTATATGAGGCATAATCGTTACAAAACAAGGAAGTATCTGCCTTTCCTGGAATACTTAATAAATTACTTATTCATCATATTATATGTTTAATTTTGTATCAATTTATCCTTTAGTTTTCTGACATGTAAAGTGTTTGAAGTTAGACACAGTAAGGTTTTTCAAACTGTAAAGCAAGTTCTATTGGTTTGACTCTAAAGATTATAAGCTGGTCAATCCAACCCCTACATTTGAAATTCCAAATAGATAAAATTGTACTTGATAATGTGGAACCCTTTTTCATGTTAACCTAGGCATATGAAAACGTAGTAAGTGTCACAATTGTTTTTTTACATATGTCAAGTCATTGTTATTTAAATGATATTTTATTTTACATAATATGGCCCACCATGAAAAATATAAGTAGTAATCTACATATAGCCATAGAAGGTATAGTTATTATAAATATTCACCATTTTTACTATAATTATCACTCCTAACCAATATGATGAAGCATTGGTCATCTATAGTCATGCACTATTCCACATTTTTCTCAAGCATTTCCTACCTGAATTTTCAGAACTAAGCATGTGTTTAAATGCAGGCATCAAAATGTTAACTAACTTTCTTTTGTAAAGGTAATAAGTTGTCAGAGCCAAGGTGAAACCCAGGCAACCTTATAATAATAGATTCCACTACTGCATAAAGAGCATCTGCCAGTACCGTTCAGGGGAAAGTGTTCCCCAATCCTGACTTTATTCAGTAACACATCATTAATCTCACTTGACAATTATCCCTTCATTATTTAGTTTGAAACTTCAACACTCCTAGTTTTGCCTTCCTAGCTACTGTTCCTCAAATGAGAATAATGTGCAAAGATTCAATTCTACTTCATGCGGCTCCTTAGTCACGAACATTTTACTTTCAAAGAAATTTTAAATGAAGACATGTGGGATGTCTTTCTGTATGCTCCGAATATACTTTATTACCATTTGTTGATAATATTTTTAAAAAGCTCTTTTGGTCTATGGCAAATCAGCTTAGAGGCAGGTGGGAAATCCAAGCAGAGATATAGATGAAGGAGGGCAGAGGCAAGGAGAAGCTGCAGGTTGCCGTCCAGAAAGCAGGATGGAAAGGGTCACAGGTAAAGCCACAGAGCCATGTGGCAATATGTAGATTAATAAGTATGAGATACGTAGTGAGAGCTAGTTGGTAATGAGCCAGAGACATAGGCTGCATATAAGCTCTTGTGTGATTATTTGGGACTAAGCAGCTGCAGGACTGTGAGTCTGGACCTTCGGGCTAGGCCAGGCCAGAAACTTCAGGCTACAAAGACCCACTTAGATTAAGTGTTGGGATGGTCAATCACCACTGTCAATTTGAGATGTAGAGCTACCAAGTGGACAGGTCTCTGGGAACATCTGTGAGGCTTTACCTACATTAGTCTTGTCCATGCCTGTGAATTATCTTGATTACACCAACTGATATGGGAAGATATACTGTAAAGATGTTGGCAGCCTTCCCTGAGCATAGAAAGTGAAGAGCATATAAAGGAAAAAAGAAAAATGAACTGAGTCCCAGCATCCATCACTCTACTTCCCAACTGCAGATACAATGGGACCCACTCTCAAGCTTCTTCTTACCATGATGGACTGAATCTCTGAATCTTTGAATGTGACTCTTCCTTCCTTCCTTAACTGTTGCCCAGGAACTTTACCAAGGCAAAGGTGGAAAAACAAATAAACAACAAAACAACCAAGACGAACCCCAAAATTCTGAAAGGGAGTTTACAGACATTTTCACAGATGAATCCCTTACAACTTTGTGCTGGTGGTAGTAGAATCCATTTCTTTTGTGACTTACTCTAAATCCCTCAATGATGATAAACAGATTAGGTCAGTGAAAGATTTTTCTTCATTGGCTGTGTCTTCTGCATTTTTGTGTGAATCACCTCCGTCTTTAGAAGTCTTTCAGGGCAGTCATGTATAGGTGTGTAGATGGACCAATGAAGGACTGTAGATATATATATGTATATATACATTTCTTACCCTCAAGTTGTTAGGAGAATCTTAAGGGTAAATGAAGAATGTAGTGGTGGGGTCACCATCACCTCAGGAAATGTTAAAGCAAACCAGAAAGAGCTTCATAGAGAAATTATTAAGATTTCCTGCCTCCATTCCTTTACTTGCCATAATTGGCTTTAAATAAAGAGATGAATTTGTCACCGTTTTTATCTCTTGACCCCTACACTATCCCCTCAGAACTTAGCATTTTTTCAAGCTGGCTGAGGGGAAAAATGCTTGTGTTTGCCTCTTGCTTTCTTTTCTAATCATGATCTCATTTGGCTTTTTCATCTCCGTGTATTTCTTCAGAATATCTGTCTGAAAGAACCACTTACTTTAAACAAAAACAAACTATTTTAAATGCAACTTAAACATGGCATGGAACAGATGGTTAGTTCAAGGTCATGACATCTAGGGCAAATTTTGGAAAAGCAGCAATGAGATGAGAAAACTGAAACCCAAAATATCCTTCAGCAGATGCAAGTTGGAAAAAAAAAAAAAAAAAGAATGTTTGTCAAGCAAAATCACAGACTTGCTAATTATGTTTTAGGTTGAAGAAAATATCAATAGGTAGGATAATATATAAATTAATAGCTTGTTCAAAATAAAAATTATTTCCTTGGCATCAAGAGAGAAAAGACAAAAGACTTGAGTTTTGTATGTGTCTATGCTCATTCTAGCGGAAAAAGAAAATATTCCCAAAGTTAATATTGCCTAAGGCATAAATCATTTCCAAAATTGGACTTTTCTGCTTCTCTCCTAGGAACTTGGGTGATAATAACAATATGAGTTAGAGGTGGGACGGATTTTAATTAAACTCTTTTGGGGTTTCTGAAACCATTTTGACTTAGGTGTACACATCCTTATGAAACTTGTGGCAGAGTTTGTGGGTTCTTGGTCATGAAAGAAGCAAACAACTGACATGGTAGTGACCTTCTATAGTGGACTTTGAAGCGCAATATGACTATTAAGCCCCTAGTTGTGCGCATGTCGACTGGTGAACCTCAGAAATAGGATCACTGGCCAGAGAGAAAGACGTAATTCTATATAAGTTAAAATAAAAGCAGGGGGAGGAACACATGGTGGAGATATGACACAATGTGGACTAGGCTCCAGGCCTACAGGTGTAGGGAAGCGTGGAGTCAAGAGCCCAGTTGGGAAAAGGCATAGTGTGGATCACTAACATCTGATCGTAGCCATAGAGCCTGAGGCTGGGACTATTTCTAGCCAATAATGAGCTTTGGGGTTTGCATAGTCTTTTATTTGGTTTTTGCTGCATGGAATTCATGGATCATTAGGAAGCAGACCCTGTACCTCAGGTTTGATTGTGTTAGTTTTTCTTGCCAGAATGAATTGTTCATTAGCATCTAAGGGAAATATCTCCCCTTCTTTTCTCTAGATAAATTGTTTAAAATAATAAAACTTGTTGATTGTGGTTGAGGTGTACAAAAGAAAGGAGACATTCATTAGAGAATGCTGTACCCCTTTGATGACAGTTAGACAAATGAAATAGGGCAACATAAAGAAATCCCAGATCACTGTATGGCAAGTTGATGCCATCATTAAAATGTCAATTTGGTGCTGTGTTTAGTTCGGTTGCTTGATTTGTCTTCAGGGCAAAATTGGACCCAGCAGGTGGCAATCTACTTCTTAATGCCAATGCTCAGCTGGTAAACCCATTGGTTATTCACTGCACCTGCCTGCAATCAACCATCCCAGGATCTTTGTGACTTCGTGTCATGGTGAAAATACTCATTAGTGGATAACAGGATGGATAGTTCTGAGATCTGCAATGTTAACAGCTTATAGGTGTGTGGTTTGCAGGAACTTCAAGACCATGGTTCTCTTGCTTTTTCACTGGTAATCTTGAATTTGATAACATTAGAAAAGAGAAAGTGTTGTTTCTTCAGGCAGCTTTTGTTAGCTATGGCATAGAAATATTAGTACACCTCTTTGTTCCTATTTCTACTGAAATTCCCCAGAGTGTGATTGAGAGAGTTGAAAAGATATACAATCTAGAACAAATGATTTTAAAAATAAAATGAGGGGCTAGAGAGATGGCTCAGTGGTTAAGGGCACTTAATATTCTTGCAGAGGTTCCAGACTTAGTTCTTAGCACCCAAGTAACTCACTGTCCTCTGTAATGCCAGGTTCATGTTTTCTGTTGCCATCTTCTGATCTCCACCAGTACTACATACATGTGGTGAACATAAAAACATGCGCACAAAACACTCAGATACACAAAATAAAAATAAATATTGAATAAAAATGAAATGAAAGAAAAGAAAAGAACCCCAAATGAGCATTCTTTACAGATGGAGACTTTGATGTTCTGGAATAAAGAGCACCGTAAGGTTTATGTAACGAATCAGGAAGGCTTGAAACAAATGCTAAACTGAATGGAGGTAGATGCTGAGGTCTCCAGTTCAAGTTTGACTAATCCTCTTGCAAAGGCTGAGTGCCACAAATTAGAGAATCAACGCTGTCTTAAAGGATCCTTTTAATTGAATTGCCACATTGCCTTAATTACTGCATTTCCCTTGTTCTCCTAACAAATATCCCATTGATCCTCTCCTGCAATCTCTACTTCAATTTTGTGAAATTACCAGTGATGGGGAGAGACAAAAGCACATTAAAACCTTAAAGATAAGATTTATTCTTGAGGGCTGACTGCAAATGACTTGCCAAAAAAATTATACTGAGAAAATTCAAAGTATACACCATTTTTTTCACAATAGGTTTTATCAGACATGGAAATACATAAATGTTTTTATAGCTCAATATGATAAAATAATGTTCTATATTAATTTATAGGCAGCCTTCTTTTCTCTATCACTGATTATTACTCTTAATCTGTCTTTTATTCTTTTAACTTAAGAAGCTCTTTTCCTAT
The DNA here is from genome assembly GCA_033318265.1 of Phyllotis vaccarum. Taxonomy (NCBI): domain Eukaryota; kingdom Metazoa; phylum Chordata; class Mammalia; order Rodentia; family Cricetidae; genus Phyllotis; species Phyllotis vaccarum. The sequence continues at coordinate 26,440,517 of JARWLC010000007.1, forward strand.
TGGTTCTGTCAGGACTGGAATCTCAGACTCTGGAAGATGCATGCTCAGTAGGCAATCAGGAGTATCCTCCTACTCTATGTATAACCATAAACTCAGCAATTGCAATACATGGTTTTCAGGGCCATCTACTGATGCTGATACATTCCGAGAATCTCATGTTAAGTGAAAAGTGTGAGCTGCTTCTCTATGCCCTCCGCCCACACACATCTCCTCCAACAAACCTTATAGCTACTACCCCTCTTAGATAGTATAAAATCTGTGAATGTAGCATATTAAAAACCTGTCAGTTTATCTAGCTTCTGTCTATTTTACTTGGCTTAACATGATGCAAACTATCAGAATGAAACTCAGTAACTAGAGTTGTCTACCTGCAGAATAAGACCAAATAAGTGAGAAAATAATGTGTATTTCCTCCAAAGCAAATATTTGTCATTTGCCATGCAACTTTCAATTTCTTATGGTTTAGTAGAGTAATGAGTTATGAGTCAGTAATGTTCGCTTTTTAACCATATTAATAGTTCCAGCCACATGCTGCCAAGATAATGCCTGGCCTTCTGGATGTGGGCCGTGTATCACTCACATTTGGGACTTCCATTATAACAGATAATATTTAGAACCTTGGGAGGTGTTATAGACTGGGGTTCAAATTGATTTCTTTTTCACCATGGCTACTTTCTTGGAAAACTAATTTCTTCATGACTATAGTCTCTGGATACCTGCCATTTATTGATTTCAGGCAGTGACTCCAAAACTGACAGTTGAGTTGTGAATTAATAAGGAATCTCCAAAGGAAATACACCAGCAAGAAAACTGTGATCCTCCACCAATATGCACCATCTCAACCTCTACAGAATAAAGGGTGTAGTAAGAAGATGGCAGTCATACATTTTTCTGAATTTAGTAAGCATGGGAATAAATGAAGAATTGTAAAAATAATACCAAAAGCCTCATATGCCCAGTAACCAATGTTCAATATGATAAAATCTTTTGCTATAATGGGATTTATATTTTTACGAGATAAACATTTTTCTGCAGGTTTTAAGTTTTGTTTTCCCCTATAACTATTGTGTGTGTTTGTTAAGTACAATTGGATATAGGTGTTAGTTGGATGTATGTGTATACCAGGTGATAATCAAAGCAGGCTAGTTGGCATTTCATCTCTATAAACATCCTCATTGTTTTCAACGTATGTTGAGAAAGTGTGCATTCCTAGCCTCCATCTGGAAACTGTGGTGATCTTTTAAAAAAGTGCAACATTTAAGCAAAATGTGATCTTGTCAATTAAGTCTCATTCTTAAAGTCACCATTTCCTCCTTCCACACCATACTATCAAACGTTTCTCTATGTGCCAGTCCAGTGAAGCACACGTCTCCAAAATGTGTAGTTGTTTTATGGAAATAGCAGAATATGCCTGTAGCCATATTCCCTTTCCTTTTATTACACTAAAGGACTTTGTTAAAATACATCTGAGAATTTTAGTGATGAGTCTGTATTTATATCAATTGCACCCTTTGCTTTCCAGTCTCTGTGTCTTCTATTCCCTTGCAAATCCAAGACTTTTTCTTTGTTTAAATTGTTATTTACATACCGATAAACAGACACACAGAGACATACCTCCGCATATGCACACATGCCTACTGGCTTTATATAGTGTTTCTCATTGATACCCATATTTAGAGCTGACCGCCTGAGATTAGATGGCTTATCCGTGGGCCTGTCCCTAGAGGAGACTTATTCTCTCTCTCTCTCTCTCTCTCTCTCTCTCTCTCTCTCTCTCTCTCTCTCTCATCAGCCACTGATTGCCTGTAGCTCTTCATCTTCATCTAGGGCTGAGGCCTTGTGAGATTTCCCCCATCCATATTTTGATTTCTGTACATGGAAAACTGCAACTTACAATATACCACCACATTAACTTACACATTTTACCTCCTATGTCATATTCTATGATCATTTCTATTATGTGCATAGGTTTTATTAATAACTGTTTCCATTTTTGTAGGCATTATAACCATAGCTTCAAGGGTAACTATTGTCTAAATAGTTGATACACACATGCAGGAATTTCCATGTACATTCCAAAAATATAGATCTACTCCAAGAGGAATTTTAATTTTTTTAGTTATTGCTATATTACTTTCCAGAGAATAACTAATAATTTACTCCCTTAGAAATCACGACTGCTTTTCTGTATTTCTATATATTCATCAAGTTTTAATGTTTTTACACTTAAATATATTCTGCCAAACCAGTTGCTATGAGATAAAATGTCAAGGCATGTATGAATTGCATTTCCCTCATACCTTGTATTACACAGCCTTCAGACTACTATCCTGTGGATTGCCTATAGGTTTTTGTCCATTTCTCTCCATGGAAGAGTGTGTTTTTCTCATCAACATAGAGGACTTTTTATCAAATTTGGTACTATTTCAATTTGGGTACTACCCCTGTATTCTCATTGTTAATAATTTCCTCCACTGTTTGCCTATCTATCACTTTTCACTATGCTGGTATGGGAAGATTTTAATGTGGTCTTATTTGTATGTTTTTGCCCTGTGAGCTTTTAGCAAAGAGATACTTTACTATCACAGTTTACAAAGAGATTTTATTAAATATTTTTAATGAGAGTATTTTAATACCTCCCTTTTAATCCCCTAAATTAATTTAACGATAATATACTACAAAATAAGAATTCCATTTAATTATTTTTGCATAAAAGGAACAGCATGGATCCACTCCAGCCTTTACCCAGAAGGCAATGTCTCTTCTATATACTAAGGTCTTATATATGCCTGCTTTGTCTATAGACTCTTCATTATGCTGCATTAAATCTTTTCTGCCCAAGTTAATACAACACACGTTACTACATATATTGAGTGTTTTTTTTTTCTTAAAAAAATCCTAGATTCTTATTTGTCCTTAACTTATTTTATTTTATTTTATTTTATTTTGAGACAGGGTCCTATTGTGTAGCTCTGGCTTTCCTAGAACTCACTATGTGTGGACCAGGCTGGCCTCAAACTCACAAGGATCTGCCTGCCTCTGCCTCCCAAGTACTAGGTTTAAAGGTCTATATCATTATGCCTGGCCCTTGTTGATTTTTTAAAATTGTCTTGGTTGCTGTTGAATCTTTAATTTTCAATATGAATTGTTCTGGATCCATGGAAAGGTGCACTGAGATTACTGTAGGAAATTCCAACATATGCACTAGAATGTGAAGGAATAGACTCCTTAGGATGTTTTGTATCTGTATCCACAATATGTTTAGCCTGCCTGGTGTTCTCGAGGAACTTGCAATTTTGTTTTTTAATATGTCTTCATTTTGATGAACTTCTGCTTGATTTATTGTCAAATGTCTTACTATTTGGTTGATGTTATTTCATCATATATTTTAAGTGATAGTTGAGTTGTTGGCTTTCCTATACTTACTGACAAAGTTGCAGGAACATTTATGAAAGTTCTTATACTTAAGACTTGATTGTAGAATTTTCCTTTACTTTTCTTCATTAAAATTTACTCCTTTGTCATGCCCTACCCCTTTTCCTTATACACTTAGGAAGAACAACCATGAAAAGGCCGACTAGCAGTGATCTCAGCATCCTTGCCTCACCACCGACTCTGTAAGAACACAGTCATGTGATAATCAGCACAATTGATGTAGATGAAATTTTCTAGGGATAACAGCATTTTTCTATTAGTGACTAAAGGACTTCATCAGAAGGGCATCAATCTGAATAATAGTTTTCCCACGGTGTTCAAGTTGGCTATTCAGTTTTCTTCTTCCTAGTCCATTAGTATAGACAGATACATTACTGAATCACCATATAATATCATTGCAGCCTTCTCTGAATAATTGGTAATATGCCTTCTATGTGGGTACCTTGTGCACATGTAGGTTATTATAGCAAAGTACTTGGTATTCTGCATTATTCTTCGACAAGTTGTTTTTCTCATGTTTTATTTAGATTTTTATACCTTATGATTATAATGAAGTCAGTCCTCTTATTCTTGCAGTCTCTGTGGCCAGATTTAAGCATCAAGAGTGTATTAGATTTGTGCTTCTGCAAGAATGGATCTTGCTATCATTCCATTTTCACAAATAATTCAAGAAAGATAGGAATAACATATTCCTCAAAGGCTCAATGAAAAAAATGATACTATGAAACTCACAGTTTTGTTGTGTGTAATAAGCATTTGCTACCAGCCAATTCTAGCCATCCTATAGTTTGTCTAATAATTCCACATACACATTATCTATAACAAACAATCATAGTTTCCTGTGAATTTACCCGGTTACTTCCATAAATTCATTGGCATACACTGACAGGATTCTCTTAAGTGTGTCTAAAGCTCTACTACGTTTGAAATTATGCCCATAATGGTTTTGTGTCTTTAACCATTTCTCCTATTATTTTCAGTGTCTGCTTATATGTTAAGAGACACTTTTGTTGCTCGTTGTGTGCTTAGCACAAAGGAAAAATATTACTTTTTTTCTTTGTATTTGGTAATTTCTTACATTGTATTTTCTCTTTAAAGCTACGATGGATATCTATTGTGCAATTATGGAGCATGGAAATGGCTTCGATGCTGGCAAGTAAATGACCCCTCCATGTAGTTTTGACCATTTTCACTTATTCTTCGGACACATCTTTTCTGGAACAGTTTACTCCATGGATCCATTCTGGAACTGGATTGCTGGAGATCTGAGGTCCCTGCTATGATATATAGAAGCCAAACCAGTGATGCTGCCTGTTTAAGGCTTGTTAAAGTGTGTTCTCCAGTCAAAGTAAAAAGCACAGACATGTGGTATCTAAACCATAGTATGCTGCATGCAACCATGAGCACGCACCAAAGCATCTATACCTATAGATTGAAAGCCATGTTTCCAAAGCAATCCTTTATCCAGTTCTATCCCAGCAGCATAAGATTCATCCCCATTCTCTCCTTATATTTATAGATCTTTACCCACCAGTGAGAAACCTGGTTCCTATGATATATTGCCATATTTAATCAGTTTCTCTGCCTCTGCTGCTGTACTGTCCGGGATTCGCCACACTCCCACCCCTTTTAGTTTCTGACAGTTAATGACAAGCAGCCCCACACTCACCATTCGAGAAAATTCTTTTTTCCACATTTGTATCCCCCAGTGCCAGATATTCCATCACACCACTCCCTCCTCATACTGCTCAGGTTCTAAATTTCACTTGGGGAGATCTCTTCATGCTCATAATTTTCAGTCTGCTTTAGGATCCCAGCCGCACTGCATGGTACTCTTCTGTGTGGGGGCTTTCCATGCTCGGCTGTGCTTCTGCACTTATACACAGATACACCTCTTAATATCTCCTCAAGTGGAGTGGCATAGCTGGGCATACCCACCTCAACTGCCGTGTGGTGGTGAGGAAAAAGAAAAGATTCCCTGCCTCAATTATGACTACCCCTTTCACCTATGGTACCCAGAGGAGTTGACCCTTCCCTTTACCAGCTGCAACATTCAGGAAAGTGAGCTCTGCACCTTGCTTGGGGTTGGGGGTGTGTGTGCTCTGGGGAATTTCCTGAGAAGGTGAACATGGGAGTTGAGGCCCTGCTTCTTATCTGCCATATGGTGGTATAGGCACAGGAGAGATGCACCCCCCCCCCAATCTCTTGCCACCTCTGGGAGAGCTGGCCCTGAGGTCCTAAGAGTGGGGGAGCTGTCCCTGTCCCTCACCAGCTGCATCACCAGGAGAGTGGGCCCTGTACCTCACATGGATAATGCAGTAGAGCTGAACCTGAAGGCGTAGGTGTGGGAGAGCCAAAACTGAGGGAATGAAAGCAGGAAAAGTGGTTCTTCCCCTTGCTCCTTGCTGCAAGGGACGAACTAGCTAGGGCATCTGGGGACTCCCCAAGGTGGTGAGGACAGGCTAGAGTTGGCTAGCTGACCAACCCCACAACTACTCAGGCCTGGGACCAGGGTTGTGAGTTAACCCATCCCAACATCCACCCTAACTATGATGTGCTAGAACACCTAAAAAGGCCAGTCTTTGAGGCCCAAAGCAGCAGGATCTCCATGACACAGGACATCAACAGGATGTCCAAAAGGAGTCCCAGTGAGGGCCTTGCATCAATGGTGCAGCAGAAACCAGAGCCCTCAAACCAGACCAATGACTATGAAATAAACACTTACAAGTAAAGATGGATGGACTAAAGAGTTTACTGTGTGTCTCAATGTGCCACACTACAGCTTCCATGATGAGATTAATTTTTTAATCTTAAATTTTATTTTATTGGAAGGTGAGATTCCAAAGGCAGAGAGAGGGTAGATACAAAGGACAGGAAGATGCATGATGTGAAAGACACAGAGACTAAGTATAAAGAAAGTTAATAGAAATTAATTAGTTAAAAAAAAAAACAACAAAACAAACAAATCTCTTCAAGTGGAACATCCATCCTGAAGAGACATCTTCCCTAACATGCTTGGCTGTCAGACAGCTTGATAGGGTTTCAGTGTACACCCCTGCTCTTCTCTCAACACAAAGCCCCATGTGGATATCATCCTGCTCATGATTATGTTAACACCTCCTATTAGGCCAAATCCTGGGTATTATACACTTCTGAATATTTGTAGTCCTTACTTTTGGTGCGTTTCCCTATTCATCAAGATTTTATGGTAGTGAACAATGTAAGAGCAGGGACAAGTTCAGCACTGTGGCCATTTCCATAGTTAGCTCATTTTCAACGGAAATTCTTTTTCCTCTTAATGTTGAGTCTTCTTTGTCACTTTTCTCAAAGTTGGTGAAGACACAGGAGCCTTGTCTGATGTAGCTGGTGTTTAAACAGTGGATCCCCATCCCCAGGGACACACCCATCGCAGTGATGGAGAGGGGGGCTTTGGTGGGTTCAGTCTTGTCTTAATGACTTCCCTAAAAAATCTCACTTTATGAGTGACCGCCTCTTCCCAAAGGCCATTTTGCTACTCTTAACAGTACAACTTAGTTATGTGAGCCTCTAAGGACATTTTGCTGATGTAGTTTGAGTAGCTTATTAAATGTATATTAAATATATTAAAATTATAAGTTACTTGAAAATTCGTTATTTTTACACTAATTGTTTTACTACGTATTCTTTTCTCATGGATAACATCACGACTACAGTTTACCCTCCCTCCACATCTCCCAGCTCCTCCTCCCCCCTTCCTTTTCTTCCAAATATATTCCTCCACCACTTCCCTTCAGAAACGAACAGACCTGTGTTCCCGTGTGCAAATGTGTGTGCATACAAGCCATTGTGTGCCTGAGAAAAAAAATGAGAGACAGTCTTGGCAGTTGGTCCTCACTTTCTACCCTGTTTCAGGCATATATTCCCCAACAAAGTCTGACTACATGGCCTGTGAGCTTCTGGGAATTGTCTTGTCTCTGTCTCCTATCTCCCTATTTAGTGCTGAGTTTATAGATATCAGCATTAACCACATCAAATTTTATATCCATTCTGACAATTCAAACTCAGGTACTCATGCTTGCAGAGTGAGATATTTATCTACAGAATTATGTCTATGGCTTGTTTAATTTGGGGGCTTCATATAAAAGTTTAAAATATAATATGAATGTGACTAAAGTTTATACATCTATGTCATGACATTTAGAATAGGGCTAGCTACTGAACTGTACTCATACTTTAGGAATTCTTGTGAGGATTTTTAATTTTTCTGAGTCTCTTGCTACCTTGAGAAGCTAGTTAGAGATTATAACATTTTACTCAGATATAAGGAATTGCATTAAATTTGGAGATACTGTGATTCTGAAGTCAAATCCAAAGCCAGGTTATACACTCTGATTTGGAATCATGGAACCAACCACAGGAAACTAATACCATACATATTGTTTTGAGATAACATATCTTCTTGCTGGGTTTTCTGAAACCAGACATATAGGATTAGTGATATAACTTTAATTCTGGGCCTATAAGCAAAATAAACAAATACAAATAGCAAATGCCTTTCTTATGCAAAGCACAGAATTTCTGATTTGCATCTGAACAGTCTTTGCTTCCTTAGCCCATATCTCTCACTGGAGATAGGTGACATGTACCTCCAAGGCTTACATTCTGTATTCGGCAAGATTATTTTTTCTAAATTATTTTTTCGTGATTAGATCCATGCAGTTTTATAATAAAATAGACCTTGGGATGTGAAGTCACCTGAGGAAAAACAATTGAAATCTATTTCTACCGACTATTTTGTGATTCCCCACTTAAACATACCTTTTCCTTCCATTGCACACATAGAACTCCTATTTATAATACTTATTTTTTAAGTTAATGGGGTATCATATATATTAGTTTTTTTTTTTAAGAAAAGAACATTTGTGGAGTGTTTCTTGAAAGCTTTTAGGGTAATTAAGATAGTACATGTCTGCTATGAATCACTATTTTCCATATGTATATATTCATATTGAACCAACTGTTCTGGAATGTTACTGAGTGAATTAATGTCATTTTGCCCTCTCTTAATGCTTTCAGAGTATTATGGCATTTTGCAAAATCAGAATAACTCATCTCTATGTAACAGACAATTTATTCTGCCCATTAAAAGGGGTCTATTAGGTTAAAAGTGGTGTTCACTATAATCTAAACAAATCATTTGGCTTTTTACAAATAATGCTTATTAAGTCTCCATCAGAAACGGAAAATGTGAAAGCAAAATGTGAAGTTTCCAAACATAACTTTATTTCACAAAACACACAGTGGAATGTTAGTGCAATTATTCCTGAGATTTGTTTGCGAAGGGCATTGCAATTAAAAAGGACACATCAGACTCTGTGGGTTTCAGTTGGATTGTTTCTCATAAGAATACCTTGATACTCATTAGGAATAATCTTTGGAGTGATTTATCAAATTAAAGATTGCACTGTAATTAACGCATTTGGTTTGCAATAGTGCACCATGAGGAAAAGACCTCTTTCTTAACTTACTACCTTTCCAAGATCATTGGAAGGTTTGACATTGATCATACATGCTGCTGTTTATGCTTGCTGTGTCAATTGTCACAGAAGAATGGGGACAGCTTTTCTGTCACGACAGTATTTATATTCTATGAGACTGCATCTAGTTCCTTTTAAACGATCTCAGTAAGTTGAGCCTTACTTAAGTCGGCCTTCGTAACAAGCCAAAGCAACCAACCAATCAGGCTGTCATTCATTCCTTGTATAGGTGTGGTGTAGCTTAATACTGCTCTTAAGCACTTTTGCTTCTGTAACCCATGAAATGCACAGGTGTGAATATGTGTGCATTTCATCTCTCAATGATAGTTGTGGCATTTATGGCTGACTTAGTCTACTGAAGAACGGAGGTTTTCATCTGTTGTCATGAAAGCCTCCATCTATGTTGTCCAGCCCCCGAAATGGGGAGTTTTGCTGCTTATGTCCAGTCAGATCTTAGACATTTTAATTTAAATTTTCATCTTACTCCAAGGTATAGAAGTTGTTCATACCATTCAGACTTCTGTAAGTGAACACCACAAACCTGATGGCTTTATTACTCACATATCTTTTTTAAATTTTTATTTAAATTTTTTAAACATACCCACCACTGTCCCCCTTCCCTCCCCTCTTCCCAATCCTACCCCGGATTCCCCCTCATCCCTTTCCCCCTCCATTCCTTGCTCGCTTATCTTTAAGTACAAGATCAAGATACAATTAGACCTAGAGTACATGAGGGTCCCTTTCTAATTCATACACAGCACCTTCTTGCATGCATTCCTATGTAGTAGGCAGCAAGGGAGTTCTCTGGCACCATTATATGAGGACTCTAACACCATTCATGTGAGTCCTACCCTTGTGACATAATCACCTTCCAAAGGACTTACCTCCTAAATACTATGCTTTTTGCACCAGGACGACAACTTATCAGTTCTGGGGAATCACAAGCATTTAGAACATACCAAGAAGAATGACAACCTTTGACCTTCTTATGCACCTACTCTCTCCAAAGATAAAAGAGTTGCTTAAATACAAGTCTTTCAGTAGTAAAACCAACCTACTGGGCAAATGGGAGGGGTTCATCAGTCTCACTAAGGGGAAAATACACGTATCTGTCATCAGAGGTGTGGTCAAAGCTGTTCCTCCTAACTATGAGAACCAACTGTTAAGTAGTCATAAAGTTTGTGGGCCAAGAGCCACAGTCTTGGAAAATTGAGAATTTCATGTATGAAATATTTATAGCATGACTGTAGCCAAAAGAAATTGTTCCAAGTCAGGGCCTTTCAGCTGACCTACCTACTGCCTATGAGGTACACTTGCTAAACTTATTATGGAAATAGCCTATGTAAGATGCTTTGTGGAGCCCATGATACAAGATGAGTATTCATTCAACACTTTTGATTAGTAACTTATAATCTTCGCTACTAATTATGCATTGGCAGTCAGGAAACATATATTACATGAGCCCAACTCTTCCAAAAGCTACTCTATACATTATTTCAATGTTTTTCTTTTCTTCTTTATTATACACAGAGGAGCTGGGGAAATTGCTTAGTCATTAAGAGCACTTACTGCTCTTACTGTGGATCCAGGTTCAGCTCACAGCACCCACATGGCAGCACAAAACCATCCATAATTCTAATTCCAGGAGATTCAATGCTGTCTTTTGATCTGTGCCAGTACCTAGTACACCCAGGGTACACAGACATACATGCGAGCAAAGCACTCATACACATAAAATGAAATGAATAACTCTTTAGAATGTACAGAGAGAGCAGACTTGGTGTGCCCCTGGCTTCCTGTCTGTATGCTTTTTTTCTTTGTCATCTGAGTTCTTCTGTGAGCCCAGAAAGGTTTCTTCTCTGCTTTCTCACTGGTACCAGCCATCACATACCTACGTCTCCATCTGCCCGGGCTTGTGACTCCAGCTCCAGCTTCACCAGCATTATACACTGGTGCTGGACATGGAATGTGACAAACTAGGTCATGTTAACAAGGTCTATTTTGAGAGGGCATAACTGGGTTCTTCTCTGTTGACAGAAGCATCACCATTTGCTTTACCTTTGTCTACTGCCCAAGTAAGTCTTCCCGCTAATTCTCAGATCTCCAACACTTCTAGAAATACCTTCTCCTCTTTGAACTATAATTTGAGATTTCTTCTGATATAATCTTGTTAGTATACACATTATTAACAGAGTGTTAGTTAGGACATCATGATCTTTCTAGCAAAGGTCTTTGTTTTTGCCTTAAGAAAATGGGACCAAGAAGATGGTCAGAAGATATTTTGGAGTTTGGAATCATTCAGGAAAGGGAAGACAGGAGTGAGCCAAGCAAGGCCCAAGTGGCCTAGTGTAAAGTATTGGAGAAGGCTGGTTCTTTGAATGGAAGAAAGAATGAAAGCCAGCAACAGGTGATTTGCTGGTATAACAGTGAAGACAAAGTATAATGAAATGGAATGAACTAAGCTACAGAGCTTAGTTGGAAGTATCCTAGATGTCTGAACATTAAAATTTGCCTTAGAGTAAATGTGTCTTAATCATTTTACTCATGGTTTCTTAGGAAGCCTACCAGGCATAATTGAAGATGCCGAATCTGAGAAAATATAGGAGGAAAGCATCCTGCCCCTTATATCTTAGATCAGCTTCTGAGGGTTCTGTCCTCTGCCCACCTCTATCTAGTGAAGCCAGCAGGCATTCCCTTCTAGGGAAGAACAGATCAATCCTTTGGGAAGGGGATGTTGATTTGTGCTGAAGAGCTCCACCATCTCTCAGCAAGACATTTCAAGGAGAAGCAGCATGTGAGCCAGTCAGTTCTTTCTCGGTGTTGAGGGGTTTCCAGCTGATCAGTCTGATTGCTCTCATATAGATAATGTAACATCATAAAAGAGGAATTCTGTAGCAGCTTGCTTGCAATCAAAGGCTGCCCGCAGCTATTCAGCATTCCCTGATGTGAATGCTACTTTCAGTTCACAGCTTAAGTAAGAAAGAGAAGGCGTGGCTGAGGGATGTGTAGAGGAATTTCTGTCCAGACCTGGGATATTAAAAGTGTTGGAGTAGAAAGAGGGGCAATTGGAAACAGCAGCTGTCTGTTCACTCTCAGGCTACTGACAAGCATTAGACACCCACCCTGAGTTTTCTAAAAAGATGCAATCTGTGTATTGAACCATATGTTCTTCCCTGTATCTATTTCTATTCTCTCAATCCTTTCAATGGTCCCATGGCTTTTAAGACTATTGATGGAAAGCTTTTTCCTTCCTCAAGTCAATTCACTTTAGAAGTTCCCGCTCCCGTGTAGTCAACCTTCACTCTTGTCCACAAGCCTCACAGCTTGGTCTCTGTGCTTTGGCAGCTCCGGTTAGGCTTTGCATCCCCTTCATGGTCTTTTACAACATGAATGACTAAATGATGTCACCAAGTCATGCATGACTTCACATCCATAAGAGCTCACTGTAGGAAGGGAAAATTTGACATAGATGCTCCGGTCTTTTGTGGGCATATTAAAAATCATAAAACAGCACATAATGAAAGGGGAAGAAAAGAAATCCCAGTCAAGGAAAATAAGGTCATGAAAATCACAGATATCGGCATGCTACCTGAGTATGGTATTTGTTCTTAAGAACAAACTATCCCAGGCTTCTGTGTAACCTGGTACTGTCTAGGGAGCTGTTAAGAGTTAACAGTCTCTTCATGAATAAGTTTTTTTTTTTCTTCCTGGAGCTTATTTTTACAGTGGAGTAATGACTTAATAATTTAAAAAATAGTTTAATTATAGATTGGTACAAGTAGGAAAACAAAAGAGAATAGAGTGTAGTGGAAGGTGCTTAGGGCTGGGACTCTTGGAGTTAGAATGGTCAGGACAGAGTATATGACCATTTTACATTGACCTAGAGAATTAAACAGACAATAGAAATGAATGACATGGAAAGAGCCAGGGCAGAGCTTAAAAGACAAAGAAGCCAAAGAAAGGACCCAAGACAGGAGACATCTACAGGCTAATGTCCACCCGGATGTTCCACTAGAACCATTGCAGAGCTTTTAAAAGGAATGTTGATAATTGCGTACAATCCCCAAGAACCTGAGTTTATTGGTTTAGAGAGGTATCCAGACATGTTATTTTGAAAATCTCCTTTGAAGGAAGAAATGTCAGCAAAAGCTGGGAACTCCTGTGATAGAGACCAGGGCTTCTCAAATTCATGCATTAGAATCAATGAAAAAGCTGAGCCCAGGCTCAGAATTTTTATTCAGTAGATCTCAGATGAGACCACCAAATGTTCATTTCCTAAAGTTTGGGATAGAAACCACATTCAAAAATAGGCTTGCAGTGAATATTGGAGGTAAAGGAATTAGGGACGTGATAAAAAAAAAAGGGGGAGGGGGGAGAAGAGAGTGGTTCCCTACTGTCCTGGGAAGGAGGAAATGTCATATACAGCTATAACATGATTGCAACAAAAGTAGAGGAGAGCTTGGAAGGATGGCTGGCTCTGAACAGCTAAGCAGAGGTTCTGCAATGTAAAATTACAGCTGTCAGATCATATGGGAAAGCTGGGGACTGTTCTGGATGAGTAGAGCTGATAATGGGTAAGGAAGGGCAGGCATAGCAATGACCAGGGAGAGAGATCTATGGCAGGGGATCCCTGAGGTTTAAGAGGAAGTGACAGGAGGCATAGGGAGATGTTGGGCAGATAGGAAGAGTCATAAATGAGTAAGAATGGGAGAAAAGCTAAGCAGAGTGACTGAAATCAGACACGCACCTGCTATACCATTTGCAGCCCGATGACTCATTCATGAGGACGTCTGGGGAGGATCCAAATGTGAGCTACCAGGATAGGTAGGTATGCTCTCTGTACATGGGTAGCAGAGACTTAACTCCAAATGAATGTGATTAGTCATTGCCCTTCATCCAAAGGTGCCAATGTACTTACCACATGGAATCAAGCTGAAATTTGTGTCTGTAGATCACACTTATCAAATCCCTAAATACTAAATTAATTTGGTTTAAGTAATAATTTGCTTTCTTTGGATAATATTAATATGTATGAGTCCTTTACCTCTTAACATTTGTCATATCACTAAAGAAATAAAGAGATGTCACCCAAGTATGTTTCCCACTGTTTGAATGAGAATTGACTTCATACATGTGAGCTGACCAATTTAAGCATAGCAAGAAGAAATATTAGTCATTCATACTCTGCCTTGCTCAGAACTTAGAATTTAACCAAAGGAGGTGATAGTTGAGATGGTTTTTAGCTTAGGGTACTGAATATAACAAACAATAGGCAAACACAGAAGCCATTTAGAGAAGGAGAACCAGGAATGCGAATATCTATTTTCCCCAAGTCAAAAAAGAAATGGTTGAATGACTCAGGAATAATTTGATTGATGGGGTGGCAACAGTTTTCACATTTTGAAAAAATGTCATTAAGTAATGGAAATTGATCTAGCTACCACAAAATATTTGAAGCATTGTGAAAGAATTTCTCTTAGTTTAACAGAGAATCTTCCATGGACAGAACCTTCTGTGATGGGGTGCCTACTACCAGGAGTAGTGAGCGTCCCATTTTCAATGGGGATCAGGCATATTCTACAAAATCTCCTAGTAAGGAAGTGGAAGAAATTCAGTCATCCAGTAGATTGTTAAAAGACAATCACTTATAGGTCTGTTTTCACTAGTCCATGACTTCTGGCAAATGAACAAACTTCCTTAGATCCTTGTGAAACCAACCAAATTGTATATCTCAAAAATCCAGTAGGTGCCTGGTGCCATCGTACCCTGAAGAACTCAGTGAACCACAAAACAAGTGACTGCAGTATTGGGTCAAGTTCAGTCTGGACACACTTTCAGTTTCTAAGCGCGTTCATAATATCAAAGGAAGCAAGAGACATAGTTAGGTGTGATAATTGATGTCCAAGTTGAATTTGTTTTACTACTTCTAATATTGAGCATTTATTAAGCCCTTGCAAGGTGACAATTTCTGTACTGTAGTTTGAGTTTCTGGCCTGTCCTTTCTAGCCTAACCCCGAGGTTTGGATCCTTTTGCAGCCCGGCTGCTACTTCCAAATAATTACACAAAGGCTTATATTAATTACATGCTGTTTGGCCTATGGCTCAGGCCTATTTCTAGCTAGCTCTTACATCTTGATTCAACCCATTTCCATTAATCTGCTTGCCACTTGGTCCCTGGCTTACCTTTGTTTCTTTTACATGCTGATCCTTGGGTGCCTAGATCACATCTGATTGAGCCCTCCGTTCCCTTTATCTGTGCTCTGATTTCTGGGTTACTTCTAAGATGCCTTGCCAGAGGCTAAAATAGTTTCTTTATTATCCAATGATAATTCACAGTGTTCAGAAAGACATCCCACATCACTGTGCTAAGCCTTTTCTTATATTTTCTCATTTGTCCTTTGAACATCCTTGTGGAGTTGCTACTTTTTCAATATACCCTCTTAACACTCTAGCAACTGGAGCTAATGAATGAACACAGGTGACTCTGAGACCTTTGCAACCTATACAAGCCATTGAGGTCCTTTGAAAATGAGCATAAAAATTTGTAAAATGAAATTTTGATTTTTAGTTTGCACAATTCTTTCAAATGAAAAGTTTTGTGGGAACTTCTGTAAGTTTAAAATACAACTGTCAGTATAAAACATATGAGTCTGAGACAGATTACTAATGTCTTCTATGTTGTGACCAGGGTAGATGAAGATATCTTGTGTCTATGACTCTCTTTTTGAATTAAAGGTAAGTTAAAAGTCTTCATAATTCTAAACTATACCCTGAAAGTAAAGAATAAAAAGATTAAAAGAACTGACTGCTATGTAAGAAGATTTTAATATTTAAAAAAAATCAGCCTATAAATACAGCAATTGTTTTATCGAGACCTGGCTGGTTAAATAAAAAAGTCTTAAAACACATTTTAATGAAATGGTCAACCAGAAGGCTCTTTTGTCTTTAGAATATCAGAAAATCTTGATACTCACATACAAAAAATAAGTTATGTTTCTGCTAACAACTGTGACTATAGCATGCCCTATTTGTTGGAAATGTCAATAGCATGCCCTATTTGTTGGTCAGTAGCCAGCAGGCCTATTTGTTGGCAGCAAAAATCAACCAGATTTTTGAGGGATTGATATTGAGTATACATTTTTAAAAATAAAGTTTGAATTCTCATTTTTAGATATTCATATCTTTTGCCAACTTTCTTATAATGTGAGGATCCATTTTGTTCTATTCATATATAATCAGAGCAGTTACCTATTGAAATGGCTGAGAAACTACATATCTAGCTGATATCTCTAAATAAAACTTGGGTAGCTACTTAATATAATTGTTCTTGTGTTTTGAAAAATATCTACCCAATTAAGTGCTTGTTTATCAGGCCACTTGATGCTGTGCAGTGTAGTGTGGAACATTCACCAGACATTTCCTTCTGACACCTACTGATAGTTCCTTTTGATAAATTGTTCTATAGGATTTTCCTCCGTCTTAACTTCTTGTCTCTGCTCAAGCCTGTTCATGGCTTAATTCTGGCTCCATTCCAACCAAATACTCCAGTTTGTTTCTTTTCATATTTATAGTGACTATTGTCTACACCTACAAAACCACCTATGAAATGTGGATATCGATCAATTTGTTTAACCTTAGTGACAGGCTGTTCAAGAGCATGACTAAAGGTAGAGCCAAGGCTCATCTAGCCAGTCTTCGTGGTATAATCCACGGAACTTGATTTTAAAATTCCTCTGAAGCTGAGTAGGCACACTCTCATCAACACTCCTGGGATTCTACAGAACCATCCTGAAAACCACCAGGGAGGCTGTTGCACACCCCATTTTTATTGGGTGTAAGGTGAATAGAAGAGTACAAGTAGAAATTGGAATAAATAAGAAATAATAAATAAATAAATAAATAAATAAGTAAATAAATAAATAAATAAATAAATAAATAGGGACTGCTGTACCCCACACCAGTCTATGACATCAAGTAGAAACTAATGGGCCGATCTTGCCAGATCGTTTAATCCTTCCGGAGAAACCAGACTTCCCGCTTGTCTTCAATATAATACTTTCAACTTTTGGATGTTGGCAATAAAATTATATATTCTTTATAAAACAATGGACAAGCCAAAAAAAGCACATCTGCTGGAAAAATCTGGCTTGCAAACTGCCAGATAGAGACCCTCTGCATCTTTGCTTGTGGACCTGAGGAGAAAAAGACCATGCTTATGATATTTATGGCTCTGTGGTCGGAGCCAAGCACAATCCTTGGTGCAGAGCAGGTGGCCAAGTTTGTACAATGAGCGAATAAATGATGAATGGATAGATCAAACAGACCATTCTCACAATGTCGGCACTCTTTTCATTGTTTCCTGAGTTAAATAAAAGCAGCACAGTGTCTTACAAAGAACATGTGTTTGGAAGGGAGAAGACACGGGGAATGGTCTAAATCTAGCACTGTCTATGGAGATTTGGGCAATTTACTCTTCTCCCATCTACCATCTTTGTTCCCCTGCCTACAAAGTGCTCAGCCTGCAGTCTGAAGCTGTTTGTATTCGAACACTATTTCAAGGAGCTTTTAGGACTCAAGTGAGGGCCGGATCAAGTAGTTCCTGAGAGAATGACATGGGTGCATGTCTGATAAGTAGATGGTCTTCAGGACTTGGAAGCTCAGAAGATTTAATTAGCTTTTTGGTAAATGAGAGTGTTGTGAACATAATTACTTTTCTGTTTCTTCTCAAAATGCTGCCAAAATGATAAAAGAGGGAGGGGGTATTTTTTTTTTTCAGGAGAGGAAGAGCATAATAACTTGAAAGCCGAAGAACAAAGAACAATACGGAGAGATAAAGGAATTAGAAACTGGGATTTAGTGGACCCAGGAATCCTGAATTTTTAGCCAGCTCAGTGTTTTTGCACCATGCCAAGTCTTTCAAGACCCACTTACTCTTTACGCTGTGCTCATGTATTGCCTTCAAAAATGAGCTTAAAATGTATTTAAAGAGAAACTTGTAATAAAGAGAGAAATACTGTAATCCCCTTAACTATAAGTCTGGCAGTGTTTCTATTCTGGCTTTGTACCTTGTGGTAATTAGTAAAATACTTTTCTGCTGCAGAACGCCCTAAGGCAATGGTTCTCAAAATGTGGGTCACTACCCCTTAGGTTTTGAATGACCCTTTCATAAGGGTTGCATATAAGATATTCTGCCTATTGGAGATTTACATTATAATTCATAACAGTAGCAAAATTACAGTTTTGAATTACAACAAGATAATTTTATATTTGGGGGTTGCTACAACATGAGGAACTGAATTAAAGGGCCGCAGCATTGAAAGGTCAAGAATGACTGCCCTAACACAACATTCTGGGTGAGCATCTAGTTCTGAGTCTGCAAATACTTCTTGTCAAGAGCACATTTCTTTAGCATCTTTATCCACAAAATGCCAGAGGTGGGTCTGCTGAAAGATATGTACCCTTCTGACAATGCTCTCTATTAAATCTACATTCTTGGAGTTCATTTTCCAACATTCCACTTCTAAAGTATCTTTAAGAATCTAGTTACCAATGTATATTTTACTATAATTCATTAACTGGCACTTTATAGTAGAGACATGGATGACAAAAAAACTATTTTTCATAGTAACCTTTTATTGCATGTATGTGAATGTCTTGCCTTCACATATGTCTATGCACTCTGTGTGTGCCTGGTAGAAGCCAGAAGAAGACATTTGATGCCCTATGAGTATAGTTTCAAACTGATCTAAGATGCTGTGTCGAAACTGGAAACTGAACATGGGTCTTCTGTAATGGTAGCAAGTGCTCCTAACTGCTGAGACATCACTCCAGCACCCAAAGAACCATTTCGGATGAGATCCCCAAAGCCAAGTCGAAGTAATCTCTCGTTAGAAACTAAGTAGAGCTCACTTACTAAAATTCCTCCACAGCATTAAATCATGTGGGCAAAGTAGGGCTTCCTTGAGAGAACAGGGATTTTTTTTTTTTAATTCATTTTACATTTGTAAGAAGATGCACAACGCATAATCACACCACAGTCACTTGAGAGAATAGTTATGTGGGACATTAAACAGGCAGTACATACTTTAGAAATAGAAAAAGGGGTGAGAGGAAGATCTGTAGCTAGTATGTAAAACTAATAAACAAAATTCTCAGATAAAAAATTTTTAAAAAGAAATGGAGAAAGATATCATATGTCTGATAGAGACTTTACATGTATGACAGGGACCACATATTTGAAGAACTATTAAGTAGTTCTACACATAGGCCAATTTGAGTATCTATGCAGACTGAGCATAGACTAGTTAAGAACAGATGCTTTATTAAGCTGTGTCTTAATATCTTGACTGTGGTGACCATCACACAAATATAGAAATGCAATAAACTATAAAGCATCAACTGTTTACACACACTGGATGTATAGAAAATAAATTTAATCTGCACAAGATTGGTTGGTTATTTCATTTTCAGTATCTAAATTGTGTCATTATCCTGTAGTTGAAAAGTTTTCTAGCATTAGGGGAATCTGGGTGATGGGCAAATGGTGTCTCTCTCTTCTATATCTCATAGTTATGTTAACATATCATTATCTCTAAAGGCTTATCAATAGAGGCTTCAGAATAGAGTCCAGCACTGTAGTGATTCACTCATCTGTGAACATCACCAACTCTGCCTGATGTCTTTCTGCTGTCATTCCACTTCCACAAACTGTGAGGCAAGTGTGTGGTTCTGACTTCTTGGTACATGGGCTTTGCGTGGCAGGGGACCACTCTGAAAGCCTGGCTAATTCAGAATGCCGTTATCACGTGTAGAATTTGAGTTCATATGTAATTCCATCTTCCTCTCATGCATGGCTTAGCATTATAGATGAAAGGTTAAAATTTTAGGATGGACTTCAGAAGAACGTGCTGCTGTGGTTTTGTGTAGTTATGCTAGAAGTTGGTTGGAAGGTTGGCAGTAGTAGTAGATAGGTCATTGGACGTCTCTGAGGGCCTTCTTCCATTTTTTTTTTTCATTTCCTTGACCATGCATCTTTGTAGACCTCTCTCTAAATATGTCTTATTTTCTACATCTTGACTTTAAGTTTGGCCCCATGACTTACTCTGAGCAATGGGTTATTAAGAGACATGAATAAATGAAGATAAAATGAAATAAAATCATTTGTGGAGTTGAGCTTGGTCTCTTGTACTTTGGCATTTGTAGAACAAGACTTCCAGAAGATTAGCCTGTTTCAGGAGCAGGTTGAAAGAAAAATATAGCACAGAGCTTCCCAGCCAAAGTGCCCTTGCTAAGCCAAACCCAAAGCAGGCACTGGCTGACCTACACACCCATAAGAAAGCACAAGACCCTGTGGGTATATGAATTATAATAGCTGGTAATTCCTTAAAACCACATAGCGTCAACTGGGAACCACTGACTGCAAATATGATGGAATATGATGGATTGTCTGAATACCAGAAGGTGAATGGGGTCTAGATGGTTTGAGGGATAATAAAGGTAAATGAGCTTTGTGTTCGTGTGTGTGTGTGTGTGTGTGTGTGTGTGTATGTGTGTGTGTGTGTGTGTGTGTGTGTGTGTGTGTGTGTGTGTTAGTGCTCTCAGCTTGAAGGAATCAGAATACAAAGTGATCATCTGGGCTATAAATAATGCAAAATCTAACTAATAAAGCTGAAGGTACAAGGTCTCTTAGGTCATTAACCTGACAATAAGGCAGGAGGCTGATCTACAAGGTATTAATGGAGTAGTCTGAGTTACAAGGTCTACAGAAGAATGAGCATAGCAGAGAGCTTTAGCTCCTGTCTATATTGGAAAGCAAGGCTATTTGCCATAGAGAACCAGCTAACACAAACTTTAGGTATTGCCTGACTTCTGTAACCGATATTTAAGGTCTGTTTTAGTATACATACATCCACAGACAAACAAGTGAGCAATTTTGTGTTGGTGAAACTTAGTGACAAAGAATAGGTAGCAGGTACAATTGGTCCACATGTTGTGCTTTGCTTACATTTTAATCTTCTAATTTGACTGTCATTGCACACAATGTTTGCAACGAGGTCTTTTTGTAAAACAAGTAAGATAAATAT
This sequence comes from Phyllotis vaccarum, assembly GCA_033318265.1. Taxonomy (NCBI): domain Eukaryota; kingdom Metazoa; phylum Chordata; class Mammalia; order Rodentia; family Cricetidae; genus Phyllotis; species Phyllotis vaccarum. The sequence continues at coordinate 26,461,551 of JARWLC010000007.1, forward strand.
GCAAATGGATGACATATATGCTTAATGCTTGACTTCTTGAGCCACACTATCCTAGGTCCAAATTGTCTTCACAATTTAGTCATTGTCAATCTATCATAGCTTGTAAGGACTGAAAAAATGGGAAAAGATATTTTTAGAACTTCAATTAAAAGGTTTCTCTTTTACACACCACAAAAAATCCTATCTAAAAAGAATAAATTTAAGGAAAAACTTCTGATAACAAGTTGGAAGTGCAGCAGATGTTTTAGGCCTGTCCTAACCCCAAAGTCCAGACCTGTTCACAGCTGCTTAGTCTCAAATAATCGCACAGAGGTTTATGTTAACTACAAGTTGTTTGGTCTGAGGCTCAGGCTTATTACTTGCTAACTTTTATACTTGAGGTTAGCCCATATTTCTATTTATGTTTAGCCACGTGACTTGGTACCTTTTTGCTCAGTGTATCATTCTCATCTCCTTCCCTCTGCTCTGCTCTTTTACTCCCAGAATTCTTAGTCTGCTAGTCCTGCCTATACTTCCTACTGGTCAATTAGCGTTTTATTAAACTGATACAAGCAACAAGTCTTTTCAGTGAACAAGAGCAAGAGCCCACAGCATGGAAATATTCCTACTACAATAATAATAGTAGCAGTTATCAGAACTCTTAAAGGCATATAGTTGATTAGGTATGCAACTGAATTCATACAGTGCTTGCTTAGCATGCCCAAGGCCGGAGTTCCAACTCCACCACTGCATAAACCTGGCTGTGGTAGATTAATAAAGAGCTCTGCAGTTAATAGTTCTTGTTGCATAATCATGAGGACCAGAGTTTTGAACTAGAACCCACATAACAATGTGCAGCTGTAATTTAAGTATGAGAGGAACAAAGACAGAGGAATAACTGAGCTTACTGACTTCCAATCTTGATGAGAATACTCAAAGTCTGGGTTCGATGAGAGGCAACACTTCAGAGAGACAGGCAGAAAGTGATGACAAAGGGTACAGGTATTTTCTTCTGTTCTTTATGTAGGAGTGGAAATGCATGTATCTGCACACACATGCACACATACACACATACACACATACACACAAATGCACTCATGCCGACAAATACATTTGTAGATAGATGATACATGATACATGAAAGACAAATGATAGATGGATTAGATAAAAAATATAGACAAAAATAGATAGATAAAAGTAGACAAGATAGATAGATAGATAGATAGATAGATAGATAGATAGATAGATAGATAGATAGATTTAAAAATTATGACCAAGATAAACACAACACTCATGAAATAGAAGCAGGAAGATTAGAAGTTCAACTACATAGTGAGTTCCAGGCCAGCCTGGGATGTATGTGATCCTGTTTATAAATAAGCAAACAGACAATTCTAGAAGACATATACATAAGTTTATAGTATAAAAACTTGTATTGGGGTATGGTCAGGGATACAAAGATCCACCTTTAGGAGCATCTGCTGAAGGTACCCTCTGGAGTCCAAAGCTGCAGAGATGTGAGACTTTGGGGTGGAATGCAGAATGCGTGTAAAATAAGGGTTGGTGAAGAGATGTTCTGTGAATTTAGCTCATCAGTGCCTCTGCAGATGTTGAGACCTCCAGGCAAGTATGCTGGCTAGCTTTATGTAAAGTTGATCCAAGCTAGAGTCACTTTGGAAGAAGGAATCTCAACTGATAAAACACCTCCATCAGACTGACCTCTAGAAAAGCCTGTGGTAGTATTATTGATTGATGATTGATGTGGGAGGCTCGGTGCTCTGTATGAGGTACAACTCCTGGGCTGAGTTCTCTAAGCAAGGAGGTTGTACAAGCCATGAGAAGCAAGCAAGCAGCATTCCTCCATGGCCTCTGCATCAGCTCCTGCCTCCAAATTCCTGCCCTGATTGAGGTACTATCCTGACTTCTTTCAATGATAGGCTGAAATAAACCCTTTCCTTTCCAACTTGCTGTGATCCCGGTGTTTTATCACCACAATAGATAGCTTAGGAAAGCCAGCAGACTGTATGAACATCTAGGTAGCACTTTTCCTTAGCTCATCAGAGTATGGTCTTTGTCTCCAGAGCTCTGGTGGCTTTAGATCAAAGAAGTGTGGAGAAAAACTGCAAGCATTGCAACCCAGTTTGAAGAAATCTGTCAAGTGGAAAGGATATTTTCCTCGGCTGTCCAACAAATCTGATATGGATTATTAATCATAGTTTTGGTCACATCTCTTGGATGAAGTCTTAGTCACTAGGCATGCACTCACTATTGCCAAAGTGGTGTTTCATTGCAAAATCAATACCACAGCACCATAGTTCCAGCCAAGACCTCTTTGCTAGCAGGTCCTGAATGTGTTGCATCTGGCATGACGTATAAGATATGACCCTGGCCTTCTGGATTAATGATATAGCTTCTCTTCTTTGCAGCTGTTTCTTTATAGGGCTCATCCCTTGGTAATGGCTTGTGAACAGCTTGAACTCCAGAGGCAATTCCTGTAAACTCTCTCCTACCATGCTGCTGTAAAGAAGGCCAGCCTGGAAACTTGCAGTTTATTACCCGAGTTGATCAGTCTGCCAAGAGGGCTGGGAAATGCTTTGGGTACTAAACTCAGGAAGATTTAGCCATAGCAGGTGGTTCAAACATCGGCAATATAGTCATTGAATAACACACACTTGGAAACACTAAGCAAAAGTTAAAAGATCGTCATGTACAGTAAAGCAAACTGAATGGGTGGGGGCTCTCATGGGAAGAAGGCTCTAAAGTGAAACATGAAATTTTTCTACAAATGCGTAAAATGTTCGGATTTCTGGAGTCATGGACAAGGTTCTGAAAACACAAGGCTGAGTTGTGTTCTTTTTATAAAGATGAATTACTAGTGGCTGGGAGTCATAAGGGACTTGGTAGCTAAGAAAGCTGGGACCTAATTTTCACCTCCCATGCTACAGGTACCTAAAAGACAAGGATTCTGGAAGCAAATGATGCTAACCTCCCTGAGTGAAGGCTCGGCCATTTCTACCTACTGTTCTTTCTCAGACATCCCCCACCCTTCCCGAAAGCTGCACAAATATGAGCTTGAAAGCAACAACAACAAAAAGTGTTGTGGCAAACGTACTCTTCTTTCTACTCCATTCCCTGACCATGCTATTCAAAACAACTGGTGACTTCTTTAGTGACAGTATAACTGATGCTAAAGTGCCAGATGTCGATACTCTGATTTATTTTTATTGAAAGGAAATGCCCATCAAATTATACGTATCCTTTGCATGTCAAGACCTGAAGTTTCTGGGCAGATTTGCTGAGGTCTCCGGAAGAAATACTATGCTGACCGGTCTTCCATCTCCTTGAATATTCTCCTCCCTGTTCTGAGAGCCTTGTGGGAGGGGGACAGAAGCTGACAGGACTGTGGTAGGGGAGGAATATGAAGAGGGTCCTGGCCATTCATGTGTGTGATGTCTCAGTGGTAAAACAGCACGTCCAAAAGCAACTTGGTGAAGAAGTGGTTTATTTCAGCTTATAGTTCTGTCCTGTAGTTGATCACTGAGGGAAGTCAGGACGGAGACTCAAACAGGACAGAAATTTGGCGCAGGAGCTGATGCCCAGAAGCCATAGGACTGTTGTTTACTGGCTTGCTGCTCATGGCTTGCTCCGCCTGCTTTCTTATAGTACTCAGACTGAGAGTGATAACACCCACAGTGAACTGGGCCATCCCACACCAGTCAAAAAAAATGTGCCACAGGCTTGCCCACAGACCAGTCTGGTGGGAGAGGGGGAAGCATTATAACACTTGAGGTTCCCTCTTCCAAAATGGCATAAAACTTGTCAGCACATAAGGTTTATGGAGAGGTATTTTTTTAATAACTGTATTTTATTATTCGTTAAAGATTTTTAAGTGATTATATTTCTCAACTGACTCAGTAATTTGCAGATTGGCCAGGTAACAAAATACCTGCTTACAGAAGGTAGTGAGATATGCGATACACCACATACTCGTATTCCACTGGATGTTCAGAAGCTTTCTTTGTTCCTTCCCTAAGGAGATGATCAGCAGGAGAAAGGTGAACTTTAGTGGACCCCAAATGAAATGCAAAAAATATCGGTGCACGTTTGTCTACCCAATTAAGCATATAACTGAACTCCGGTGTCTGTCTGCTGGACAGAAGATTTACTATAATCTAAACAGGAAGACAATGAGGTTCTTCTCAGGGAACCCATCCCAAAGTTTATTAACATCTCAGCTAGCAAATCATTTTATTGTCAGTTCTGGAGTCGAACAAAACCTACCATAGGCCACCAGGCCATCATTACAGTCTTCATTGTTTTGGGAGTGGCACACAGTACATCCCCATCAGGAGATGTCAGACAATGCATCATGGGACTAGATGGAACAGTTTCTTTTTTCCATAACAAAGTTTATGGCCTGGAATTTATAGGGCAAATAATCCTGTAAACTCTAAGATGCCAAATATTTACATCTTAACCAACAATCATATGGTTTTTCTCTCTGTTAAATCCACTAACCATACTTTTTAACATGGCTATAAACATAGTGTCTACATATGGCTTTGTGGTTTTACTTTCCTTACCTAACATATCATGTACACAGTTCCATAATGGAGTACACAACACATTTTTAAAGCCCACAGACGGTTCAGCATATTGATGTATTTAGAGAATATTTTAATACTTCTGTGTTCTGAAGCTAATATTCTAACATCTGCCGATTGGAAGTCATTTTTAACTGAATTAAATATGTATAATTTGCTTCCCAAGACACACAAGGCTGGAAGAAACAAGATACACTGTTTATGCTTCTTACTAAGAAGAACCATTGTTCCTTGGCTGCATCACTAAAATTCTGCACCTCTAGTCCCAAGTCCCTCCTTTAGGATGGCAGAATCTTTTTCTGGGTCACATGTACTCTTTGCAAGTCATTATCATTTTCTGCTTTGTCCCATATGGTTTTCCATCTGGCTTGTACTGAGCACACAGTATGTTTCTATTGCCCCTTTACTGCCTTGGCAGAAATATGAATGTTGGTATTTATTTTCTTGATGTAGTTTTACCTAACAGTGAAAGAGAGAAGAAACCTTTTCAGCTCCTCATAACCTGATTCTGTGGATCCTCTGCATAGGACACATTTTTAGCCAGGGCTTCACTCACTCATTTGTCAAAAGCTAAGCAGTGCTTCCTGTGATTTTTTTTTTTTATTTTCTTATTTTTGAGAATTTCATTCATGAGCACTTTATTTATGTAATTTCCACCCCTTCTTGCCCCCATCCATTTTTTCTTGTGTTCTGCTATTTCACCCCCACATGTATAACCTCTTCTTCAGTTATTATTGGTGTGTGTGTGTGTGTGTGTGTGTGTGTGTGTGTGTGTGTGTGTGTGTGTGTAACTATGTGTAAAAATTACTGAGTCCTTTTATTGTTGCTCCTTTGAATATGGGTTTTGGGATGAACCCCTGAGATTGGATGAATCTGGAATTCATCCTTGGGATAACTCATCTGCCTCTCCCAGCAGCCATGGAATGCCAGTTGCTCTTCATCTAGGGGTGAGAGCTTGTTAAAAATTTCCCCCAAACATGTTGGCATTTCCAGTGGTGCTGCCCATTAGGCAGATCTTATTTAGGCAATGCGCCATGGTGGGGATGTAAGGGTGCATGCGCAGTCAGTATCTTCCTTGTAACAGATTAGCATCCTGCAATTTACTCTCACTGGTTCCTGATGGGGCAGTCGCTTAAGGTTAGAATTTCCTTTTTTTATTTTTTATTTTTTTTTTTAAAGCTTAGTTTCTGCCCTAAACAGAACACACAGGTAACATGTAGTTAACTTCTCTTGGGGATTGACCATGCACATACACACACACACACACACACACACACACACACACGTTCAATCAGGATTCCCAGACCATCACAGGATACCTCATCCTGCTCCTCATCTGACTTAGTCATGAGCACACAAAGTAAGACATCCCGTCCTTATTTTCTGACGTTCACTGTCATGCATGCATACTTGTGCCTAAAAATGTATATGAAATATGACAACTTCAATCGCCTCTGCATTTCATAGGTTTATATAAATATAATGTGCTAAAAATAAATGCTATTGAAGTGAAGTAGCTGTTCATATTGGGATTTTAGGGGCTAGCAATAATACTCTAAAAACCACCAGAAGTCACCTGAAGCCATCTCTGAAAACTGTAGATTCCTCCTTGAGAGACAGGAACAAGAGAGGAGGGTAACAGGAGAGGACTCTTTGAAAAGGCTGGAAAGGGAAGCTGTGTGTGTTTTCAGCTAACAATGCATATGTGTCTCCTGTAGACCAGAAGAGCATGAAGACCCTCAAGAGTTTATATGATCTGCAGGAAGTGAGCTGAGCTTCCAGAGCTTTCCCAGAACTCATCATTGACAATGTCTTTAAATGTCCAATATCCCTGAGCAGGTTAAAAGACAAACAGAATATAATGGAGTGAGATGGGTGTGGTTTTATTTTGGTTTCAATATGAGCAGATAACCTTTTTAATTTCAGATTCTTTGACAGTCAGATTATGATCCGTCAGATTTCGAGGGACACATTTCTGTATCATTTTGCATCCTGTTAGCCAGTGACCTCTTCCTCTAATTATGAAGAAGGTGATGACCTATTTCCTAAAGTCAAAACTAACTTTAATGGAAGACAAATTTTATATCAGAACATCAAAATTCTTAAATGTGCAAGTATTTATCATCTCAAAAAACAAAAAACAAACAAAAAAAAACAAAAAACAAAAAACAAAACCCAAAACAATGTTAGTCTTCAGAATCAGAACAGAAAATCAAAGTCTTGGTTATTATACTCACAATCCAACAGTGAGTACAGCAACCAGGGACCAGTGTTTATAGGGGTTTATGGATAGATCAAGTCCTTTGCTATTGTAGCCCCTCACAAAGGGTTATATTGTCGGGATATAATAAAACATTTGTAGATATCAGAGGGATCTACCCACAGTCAGTCTAGGAGGATCAGAGAGTGGTGATTCACACCTTTAATCCCAGCACAGAGAGCATCCCTGGAGTGATCTATGCCCTTAATTCAAACTGAGTACTGTGCTCAAGGTCATTTTAGTTTACAGAAGGAGTTGCAGGCTCCCAAGCAGGCAGTGGTGGGGCCATACCTTAACTGAGCAAAGAGAGTATTTAAGGCAGGTGTAGAAAGACAAAAGGGCAGAAGAAGCCAGGAGGAGCCAGGCTGAGGAAGCTGGAAGACAGCTGGGTAAAATCTGACTGTGGTGTTTACTCTCTCTAATATCTCCAACTTTCCCAGAGATCTGGCCCCAAGTTTCCTTTATTCGTGAAACATTATATTGACTTTGTTTAAAAGACTTTTTAAAAAATTCCAGGTAGCTGCTAGAACAAGATTGCTGTAGAGGTGGGATTTGAACCCAGATCTTCTGATTCTATATCTTAGATTAATTCTTTTGCCCACTGTTCCCTATTTTTTCAAAGAACAGTATAGAGAGGCTTTCTCTTATAAAAATTAGAGAAGGTTGCCAAGCTCTCGGGGAATCTGCTGACATTTACCTCAATCTCCCCTTACCTGCATCATCTGTTAACACAGATTTGCAAGGGTGTGATTTTAGTGGATTCTGTTAGGCTAAGATTCAGCCACAGCCTAATAAGGGTCTCAACAGTGCGCTGTTGTGTCCTGAGACTACAGGACAAAGGTCTTCAAGATAGAGACTCTGTCAGTATGAACTACATGGATGTCACATCTCTGGGAAATCCAAGCCTTGTTTAGTTAGAGAGTGATGGGTAAAAGCTCCCATTTGTACCATCATTTGTAGATATAGTGATAACACAACATCAAGCTTTGATGCCGGTTTCCTCTGTAGGTCTGATGGCATCTGCCTCTCTTGAACTAGGATACAAACAAAAGAGCAGCGCACATATTAAAAGGATATTCTTCAGAGATTGTGAAAATGAGTTCAATTTGTATGAAATGATAGAAAATGAACCCATCCAGACATCAGCACTTCCATTCTTTTCTGAGGCATGAAATGTCACAGCTTAATAGGAAAGTTACAAATGAGCTACGAGGGAGCAAAGAAGGAAATCGTGGGACATATGGAGCAAAGCCTTGTCTTCATTGTTACCGTGGTAAAATTACAACCTATCAAGAAAAATTACCCTCATCACAAGTTCTGGACGTCCATGTGAGGAGAAAGTGGAAGCCAAGGGAAGAGTGTAAAGAAAAGCTCAGTGAATCACCGTCCTGCATCCTGATGTACAAATATGAGGTAACCATTGCTTGGCAATCATGTGTAGCTTCTACATGGTATCAAATAGTACATCTTTGTAGCTCCAATGTGGAGACATGCAAGGAATCCACTAGCCAGTAAATAACTCTATCGTGATCAGCCTTTATATTTGCCAGTGTACAATTCCATACTGAGCCTGCAAAATTTCCAGGGACCTTCCAGACAAATACTTGCTGCTGAGTGTTTTTCACTTATTGGATGTTTTATTTATTTATTTACAAGTTGACTTACCATAAAAATTGCATTACTGTGACCCTTATGTGCACATCGACATATGCATGTGTATGCACACATGTAAACACAAAATTCTAGAAGGAATCAGGAAAATATAATTAACATAAGACACTAAAAATAGTGAAATAGTTAGAAGAGGAAGGAAATTTATAGCAGAAAAATGAGGATTTTATTTGAATATTTTTGTAATCCAGAAACTGGAGCTCAAAAGATGTGATCCCAGTGTTCTTCATTGTTTTAGTAGTCACTTGATAAAATATGAGTTTAAAAAAAACCCCTCATACTCATTGTTTAGAGTAAGGAGTACAAATGTACTCATATTGTAATTAAATACCAGTTTTGGTTCAAATGAAAGACCTTAAGCTGTAGAGAAGCATGTATCTATCATACATAAGACTGTGAGTACCTTTGTGGATACAATCCTTCTGAAATTACGGACAAGGTTAACCGAGAAGTGTCGGGTCACCTACCAAACAGGCAGGGACCATTTTGTTTCTATAGTCAACCATATAGTTTTCTATCTCGTATTCTAAGAACCCTGTTCCCAAAGAGCATTTGATAGTTACTTAATTTTGGTTTTGAAATTCCATAGTATTACGAATGTCCAGATTTGCCTTTCCTATGGAATTGGAGGGTTTTCCTTAGTTATGTAGTCATGGAGGAAGAAGAAAAGGTTTGTCACTTGGAGAAGGAGTGACAGACCTTCCTGGTAGCTGCATGTTTATCTAATTGTCTATCCCAAGTCTATCGATGAGGAAGCATTCAATTTAAGAATGAGAAAGCTAAAGGGTAAGATATTCGTCCAATCTCCACCAATTAAAAAAATGCTCCCATAACTTTAGAGATTTATCTCCTATGGATCACAAAAACCAGTCTCCGAAGAATCTGTATGAATGATTGGAGTAAAAGTAAATAAAAATCCTGAGCCCTCTATGGCATATTTTACTGACTGAAGACACTTAGTTTAATGTCTACACGGAAACATCAGGAAAAAGTTCACCTGGATGTAGTGAAGGAGTCGGCATTCTTGAGCCATTTAATCTTTATTATTGTTGCTGTGCTTCTTAATATCTCCACAGCACTATTTTCTCATGCTTTGTTGCAATGACTACAGTAGACAGTGTCTATGCAATTATTTACATCATAGTCTGAGCACTTTTATTCTCCAAATGTATTAATTGCTGCCAACACCACCCTACCCTTCATATAATTTGGTTTTTCACTTATTTGACTAGAAGGTACAGTGAAAATGAGCATGAAGATTTCCTGAAAGGGAGAGTATATAAAATTAGCATAAACATTTCCTGCTGAAAGAGCTTTGCATGGAGATCATTTGGTAATAAATGCAGAAAATAGAAATGAATTTAAAAGATTTATATAGACTTGGGGTTATTTTCAGGTTCCTGACAAAAAACAATGAGAATGTTTTACAGTTGTTTTATCTTCAAGAACTCTATTAAATCAAAATGCTTTGAAACATTTTATTTGAGAAATGTTAATTTGGAGCCCCCCCCCCCAAAAAAATCTATCAGATGGCAGACCAAAAGAAAACTGGGCATAATCTTCAGGAAAAAAAATAATATGACTTTAACTTCCATTTATTTTTGGTTAAGTTTCCATGGAGTTCAATCTTCACTGAGTGATTATCCAGGAAGCAGGAACATTGTAGAAAAGTAACCCTGAAGGTTAAAATGACTTTTCATCCTGAGTTACAGAAGTGATTAGGGGGATTCTCAAATTGGTATGCATCAGAGGCACCAAGGACACTTGCTAAAAATGCATATGACTAAATCCCAATGAGATTCACTAAATCATGATATTGTCTCAATCAAACGTCTCCTTGTACATCCATCCACAGCCCATTGACTAAAATTAAGTAGAAAGTATGCTTACAGGTCTGGATGAGGAAGTGGTCATTACGTGCATGAAGGCAAACACAATGGCTTGAGTTCAGTTCCCCCAAGTCTAAGAAACTATGCCTCGTGTGTATGGTGTGTGAGCCTGTAATCCCCAAACTAGAAAAATGGATATGTAAAGATGTATGTCCTCACTCACAGCAAGTTTAATCTATATGGGGAGCTCAAAGTCCAGTGAGAAGCATTGTCTCAAAGGTAGATGACGTTCCTGAGGATGACACCCAAGATTATCCTCCAGCCTCATACACATGAACATAAATATATATGTCACTTTACATTATTTAAATACCAATTCAATGGGTGTTGCAGGAAGAAATGATCTATTGGTATTTTGGAGAAAAAAGATTTCTTTCACTAATGTTTATCTATAAATTATAGTTATGAACCTCTGGTTTTTATCATACTGGTGAATGTTATCATCATTTTTAGTAACACCCAAGCCATATAAATGAGTTAGCATAACCTTAGTGGTTGAGAACAATAGACTGCAGGATAGGAAGGGTCAGGTGGAATATAAAGCACACTGATTGTTTACTGCCTTCTATCAAGTTAAAATGAGTCTCTTTACTTATTCTGCGTAGTACATTAAAGAGGCATTGTATTAGAGTTATGAGGATCCCAGGTGATAAGCAGCAGGACATGCAGAGGACATCAACTTCCTTGGCAAAAATAAAAAATGAAGGAATTACTATATTAAAAGGATAGAACCAGCATTCAAAGGTGGGAAGGTAATATAGTTAGTGGTTAGAATGAGAAGTGTCCCCTTTATGCTTAGTAAATAAATTGATAATTTGTTACATATATGTTATGCCACTGTTTGTGGAGGGTGTGGGGTAGTGAAGCCTTGGTGGAGGAAGTATGTCACTGAGGGAGTGGTATTAGAGTTCATAGCCTCCTTCCACTTTCAATTCACTTTCACCTGAAGCTGTGATTATCCATTTGCTGCCCTATCTCTTCACCAAGATGGAATTGTAAACCTCTAGAACTCTTAGCCAAATTGAAAAAGTCTTTCTTCCATAAATTGATTTTCATTGTGTTATTCTATCATAGCAGTGGGAAAGTAGCTAATGCAGGGAACATGCACAATTTTTAATGTGGTCCTTATTGGCTGGCTGGGTCTTTTGTGCTTTGAAATTGTTGAATAACATTTTCAAAAGTGTCAAAAAAAATCATGACAACGAAATACTTGAGTTTAGAGAGGTGCTGAAGTATACATTTTTAAAATGACCTAATAAAGTTAAAAATTCTAAAATATGATTTTATACATTCTTATCTAAATATAAATTGAATAAATCACTATCTAGATCTAGCTGGGTGTCTGTCAGGACCAATGTTCTTTAAATTCGTTGCAGGGGGGAGTTATAAAGCCAGAGAAAAGTGTGTGTGTGTGTGTGTGTGTGTGTGTGTGTGTGTGTGTGTGTGTGTATGTGTGTGTGTGTAAAAGAGTCAAATGTTCTAAGTCCTTCTGTAGACAACTTAAGTCTACAGAAAATTTCCTTTAATTATAAAGAAAACTATACCACAAATAAGCTTCAATCTAAAACAGATTGACCAGGAAATGAGATAAGTTTTGGGTTTGTCAATATTTTAGAGTCCCACCACTAAACGATATTGATAATATAATGGAATAAAACAAAACCAACCCCATCCACATAGTTTGCTGGTGGAGGCTGCATGTTTTCAAAGAAAAGAAAACAAGAATTTTAGGGAGACGTTTCTCTTTTGTAAACCTCAAGCTGCTCCTTTCTGACTAAACACCAAGGTCTGCTGCCTAATGCTTTTATGTATCTTAAAACAGCTGTCTGGTCTGTGGAGAAACTGGCATGCTGCTGACCAGCACGGTTTTTACTCTGAAAGCTAACAGAAAGCCCTGGTGATTCTGTGCACTCCTCTCAAGAAGTCCCTTTATTTCACCAGCCAGCCTAGCGCCTGTTTGTGGGAAAGTTGTTCTCTGGGTCCCAGAACTGGATTTGGATTTTCATCATACATTCAATGGCATATGACAACCCACCTGATTGTGAAAAAAAGAATCAAAAGCTAGTGCTGACATTTTTTGATTTCCACCCCTTGTCTGTTGTCCATGTTAGATTACTGTCTATGTTGCATATTTACTTGTGTAAGACGCCAGTGAAGTTTTTCATGGTTTTCTCACAACTCCTCTGAAGTTCAAAGACAAGGTTGTTCATCTATCCAGTGGGTCCCCCCATCTTCTCTCAATGTCTCTTTGTCTCCCTGAAGCCCTCACTTCCTTAGCTCTGTGGTAGATTTAGTTCCCAAATTTCAACACTCATAGACAATAAACCCCATGTTCCTTCCTGTCATCTTAGACATTTGGTCATACGCTTGACCATCCTTCCACAATGGTTAAATGAGTATCTACATTTCTCCTTAGAACCTTCCTTGGCTAATCCTTGCAGAAACCCACTCATATTTCCAACCCTCAAACAACTTCTTGGCTTGGAATGAATTGACTAACCATTCTTTGTTTTTTTGCCACCCTGCTAAAGGAGAGCATGCCCGAGTCCTCTCACTTGGGCAGTAACCCCAGGACCTTCAGTGTATCTTCTTTAGAATAGCAATGCCTTTGGAATATCACAAGCATCTCCAAAAATTTCATCCTCCCTCAATATTGCCTTTGAATTACTTGTTTATAATCTGACCATGTGCATCTTGTCAACACACATCTATGAATAATAATAATAGTAATGTTTCTAGAGTGTTATGGACTTAAAATAATATGAGAGAATCCATAAAAAATTACTTCTTTTTAACCCAAAGACTAACCCAACAGGATAGCTTTCAAAGATGTAAGTCATGAGGGTGGGGAACATTTCTTGCTAGGAAACTCAATTGTATTCTTGATGTCCAAGGTACTCGGGAATTGTTGTTACTATGACATTTTAGCTCTAGTTGAGAAGTACTTTCCTCCCTTCATAGACACTTTCACCACCCTGGCTCATTTGAATTCACACCCTTTGTGAAGTTTGGTGTTAACCTGAGTGCAATCATTCCTTAGATGTGATGTAATCTAGCATCTTTATATAAGGGTTACATTATGTAGAGTCAAAGAATTTCATCAAAGAAAGCATCATAGGCTGGGAAGATGAATCATTTGGTAAAGTGTGTATCTTATAACTATGAGAACCAGAGTTCAATTTCCAGTGAACATTAAAAAGGAAAAAAAAAAAAAAAAAAAAAAGAGCCAAGCCTGGTGGTATGCACTTGTAATTGCAGCACTGGGTGCAAAAATGAGCATATCCTAACTTATGAAGTCAGCCTAGCCTACCCACTGAGTTCCAGGCCAATGAGAGACTGTCTCAGAGAACAAAGTAGATGGGGTATAAGGAGCAAAAGCTGAGGCTTTTTTGTGACCTCCACATGAATGGACACACATGTGCTCACATACACACTTTCCTACACATACATATATCTTTAAAAGTTTGTGACATATAGCATACATGTGTGTATTTTATACGAGGTTAATTGTATTAGCCACATAACCATGCTGAAAAAGACCACCCCATTTTAGATGAGGAATCTGATTTAATTACCTTAATTCATTTTGATCAGGTAGATTTATACATATCAATTCTTGAGGTAGAAAATTCACACCATTATCACTTTTCTCCTGATTACATGTGTAGTAAAATTGGCTCAAGCCAAATGTTGATATGATATCATGCTACTAAGTTCTTCCCTGCACAAATGGGAGTGAATAAAGGCCAGTGGAGGTCGAGCAATTTGTTACAGTCACAGCTAGGAACTGAAAGAAATAAATGTCTAACTCAGGTCTGACAATGTCAAGTTAGGTTGTCTTTCTATCGAGTAGTCAGTAATTACTAACTAATTACTTCCTGTTCCAAAAGCTGCTTGGCCTCTAACGTCAGTAAGTTTTCAATCCTGTACTCCAAAGATGATTCTAGAATCAATAAGGAAAAGAGCAACAGTCCCATATGCCTTCAACAAGAGTGGTAGACGACTTGTTCTTGAATTTCGGATGTCTGTAGCAGACCATCCTGTCTAAGAGTTTAAAATAGAGTGAGTACCTTGAAACCAATAAGTCATATTGCTGTCCTTTTCAACCAATCTGTGGAACATGGAATGTTACATACAAATATGGACCCCATCGCTCTGTATAGGGACCACTACTAAATGAAAAGGCTTTAAAGATAAGAAGGAGCCTTTACAGATAAGATAATTGATTGATTTTAAGTTTATTTTTACAATGGACCAATTTTTAAAAGTATTCATTAACTAATGGAATTATGTCAGTGTGCGTGATTGCTGCCTCGATGGGACAGGAGGTTAAAAAGTTCACATTCTCAACCTTTGTCTCTCAAAACTCTGGGATTTGGCCCAGTACATCCTTCTGTGCTGGGAAGGATCAAGGGTCTTACTGATATTCATGGTCATGTCCATCTCACCCTCAATAGACTCCTCTATTTACTGGCTGCCCTTGGGATAAGCGGGAAAGGGGAACAACTCGCCAGTGTGTGCTGTGTAGGAAACAACCATTTAACAACGATGTGTAACTGGGTTCACAATTCCAGAAGAAGTCGTCTTGACAAATGTGTCACCTAATTTCTTCAGGCTATTAAAGATCGGAGCACATTAGTTCTCTGAGCATCTTATGCTTATCTCAATGCTATGTTGTACACCTGCCTCCTAGGAGTGAGTCCGTGTCACAGAACTAAACTATAAGGTTGTAACCCCTTTTACTTAGAGTAAGGGGCCACCTTCTGTATTTTATTCTATTAATGTATTTTTTAATTTATGATATTTGTATGCTATGTATATGTATTGTATGCTAATCTTGTATAAGTATAGACATATGCAAGCCATAATGGCATATGGAGGTCAGAAGAATCCTGGCGGCATATTTTAACATTCTACCTGGTCTCTTTTTGGTTGGCCATTGCAGGCCAGGCTAACAAGCTTAGGATCTTCTATGGATTTTCAGAGCTCAGACTTAATTTCACAGTAAGCACTCTGGGATTTCAGATTTGTACCACTATGCCAGACTTTATGTCATTTCTAGGTAACCAAACTTACTCAGGTCCTCACATTTGCTCAGAAAGCCCTTCACTCATTAAACCATTTTTTTTGAGATTTCTATTTTATTTTATTTTGACCAGCACGGGGGACAAATCCTAGGACCCCATGCTTCCTATGCAAGTTCTCTACCATTGAACTACATCTTCAAGCGTGTGGTAGTTTGAAAAAAAAAATGGCCCAAGAAGGAGGGGGCACTTTCAAGAGATGTGGCCTTACTGGAGCAGGTGTGGCCTCATTGGAAGAAGTGTGTCACTGTGGGATGGGCTTTGAGCTCCTATGCCCATTGTCACAGTTCACTTTTGTTTCTTGTAGATCAAGACATAGAACTCTCAGTTCCTTCCCCAGCACCTTGTCTGCCTGCATGCTGCCGTGTTTCCCCGGCATGATGATAAGAGACTAAACTTCTGAAACTCTAAGCCACCAAAATGAAATGTTTTCTTTTATAAAAGTTGCTATGGTCATGGTTTCTCTTTATAACAACTGAAATTTTAAGACAAAGCTACATAATCTTTTTATGAATAAATGAGAACCTCTTCAGAGTCTATTACTGAACTCCCTGGGAGCCACCTGCCTCTGCACTGCAAAGGGGCCCTTGATCTTAACCCTTAGCATGTGTACATCATTCTTCCTCAGTACATCTGCACTGTTTCAGTCACCCTCTGAAGCCTCTTCACACTTCCAGGAAAATTCTAATTGCTTTGGGCCTTACATGTGAATAGGTTGTCACTAAAGGTTTTTAAGTCAACACTGTTGTCAGAAGCAGTAAAAGAAACTTTTGGCACTTCAGAACTGGCGACAATTTATTCTTCGGTAGCAGATCATAGCTCTCTAAGAGCGTCCCTTGTTTTTTTCTGTTATCTGGATTTTGTCCATGCCCACTTTTGCCCTTAGCAGCCTCTGTTCTCTGCTTTACCTCAGGCAAGTCTCCCAAGTGTTTCCTCTGTGAAACTGACAGGAATCTTCACCCCGACTTCTTGGTTCCCAGACAGAGCTTTTCAATGAAAAACACAGTTACTTGACAACAGAAATAAAAATTCTACCTGAAGCTCCAACACATCAGCCTTGCTCCTACACACCTACCTTAAATGCAGAGGTCTACCCCAAAGCCTGAGTGTCACAGAGCCCTGGGAGATAGTAGTTGTAATGATATATTTTATATTTAATAAAATCAGCCTGGAATTATCAGAGAACAGAATCACCCTCAGTCAAGCCATGAGGGTCCCATCACTCAGGAGACAGAGATCTTTCTGTGTTTCTGTGAGTTAGAATTATGATGAAGAGTTGAGCCTGGAAGTGAAGTAACTACTAGGCAGGGAAGATACTTAAGGCAGGTGGAGTAGGCAGACATTCAGGCATTCTTAGGAGCAGCCAGCCAGCTGGAGGACTCTTGAAGAGAGCATTGGCCCTGTTCAGCCTGAGAAGTTGGCTGGGTGAGAATTGACTGTGGTCTGTTTCCTTTCTCTGATATTCTAGCTTTTCTATAATATCTGACTCTAGGTTTTTATTACCTACTAATTAGAATTTGTACAATCAGTAACATGACAACTTTTTCATTCTTTTCATTGTAATTTGATCTGCTATTTCAGTAGGTGAGCCAGAATAGCATTGCACTGAGCACCAAGTGCCTTCTAAGGGTTAGGCGTACAGTGCAGATATGTAATAGGCTTGTCACAGAAAAACAAACAAACTGTCCCTTTGTCTCTCAGCGTCCTGTGAACTGTTTCTGGTTTGCTCTTCTCTTTCCTTCCAGCATTTCCTTATGTCATTCTCTACTTATCTTTTGGGGTTCCACCTATCTTCTTATCCCAAGAAAAGAGTATTACTGAATATAACACCCTAAAGCCAAAGACCAGCATGGATGAAAACAATGATTTTATTTGTTATTCTTGTAGAAGTTATTATAATACATACAAATAGAATGAACCCCCAAAAGTAGCTCTTTGTGTGAGGGAATGAAGGAAACCTTATTGAATGTCTTAAACAGCAGGGGTATGAGAGGGGAGGTTCCAATGCCTTTAAAATAATTAAGTAAATGCCTCTTTTCCCTACATGGGTGGGTGAGGATTTAAGCTGGCAAAGACTTTCTAGAAGCCATGGTCCATTCTCTCACACATTCACACCTCCCAATTTCCTCAATTAATGCCTTAATATCCCCTAGGCCATTAAGTCTCATCCTCATTTAACACCACTCTCTCCTTCACCTCACACACTAATGGGTTTCCATGTCTTATTGAACATTTACACTGTGCCAGGTGCTGCTTGATTAAAATGCTTTCTTGTTATTCTCTATTTCCTCAACTGCGGGCTTCCTTTCCTGTGGTCACTGAGCATGCGCATGCTAGATGACACTAATCTGGCTTTTCTTCTCGTTCACCTGGCTCTCTATCCCCATGGCCTAGTTCTTTTTTGCACATCATTGCAGCCCCATTTGAATGCAGTGGTGAACTTCTCACTCCCTTAACTGAATCATAAGTAAGCTTTGAGTGTTTTTTTTTTTCACTTAGCATAATTCCTGTGACACATCATATATGAAATAATGCTCCCTCCCTAGAGGATAGCCACATCTTTATCCCTTAAGCTATAAATACAGTGAATATAGCCAAAGAGGATTTGCTGATGTTATTAAGTTAAGGGTCACCTGCTAGAAGATTATATTGTGCTGTCCAGGTCAAACAATCACAAGGGCTTTATAAAGAGATGGCAAGAAGGTATATGGAAGGAAGGCATGTGATCATGGAAGGAAGGTTTTGGAGTGATGTCTTGAGTCAATGAATTTAGGCATTCTCTAGAATGAGGAAAAGGAAAGAGAATGGATTCTTATCCTAAGCCTTTGAAGGAAAGATGGCCTCACTAATATCTTAATCATGTATTTACATTCTCCAGAACTGTAAGACCAAATTTATATTGCTTTTAAGTCATGATATTGGAATAATTTTTTTATAGAAGCAATGAATAAAGTCAATTTATATTTTGAACACATGGGTTCTTTTGAACTACTAAGTAGTCTTCCATACCATTTCTTTAGTTATTTTCCTACTGAAGCACCGGGTCACTTCCAGGCTTGTGCTGTTATAAATAAGCACCCTGCACCCATTTGGAGGCAAGTTTTAAGTGGTCCCATATTTTTACTTCTACGGGAAGAAGTCATATGAACTGTGGCATACCAAATCAATAATGTAATTTTAAAAAATAAAAAGAAGGGAAAATATGATATTAGTTTACCAAGTTAGTTATGTGCTAACCAAGAGACCCAGCCATTGCACTAAAGAGTATTTTTCATAAATTCCCTGAGAATTTAAGACAATACATTTTTATCATATTCATCCCCGTCTTTAAAATCCTCTCAGATCTTCCTCCAACTCTCTACCTACATAACTTACTTATTATGCCCAAATATTCTCTCTCTTTATTTAAAAAAATATATAGAGAGTTCAATTTGTCTCAGCCAACTACTCCAGGACATGGGGCCTGTGGTTAATATATCCAGTGTCACTTCATAAAAGAAAACTAACTTTTCTTCTCCTAGTTCCTAGTATCTATCAATTGAATTTTTGTCATGACTTCATCCATGTTTTGGACATGCTATCATAATCTCTAGGAGTTCTTATGTTCCTTGCTGTGTCTGGAAACCACTGCTTCCTTCAAGCTATCCATTACCTCTGGATCTTACAGTCTTTCTTTCCTCTGTTCTATGTAGATCCTTGAGCTTTGAGGGGAGGGTGTAATAAAGGCATCCCCCCAAGGCTGAGAATTCCAAAATCTTTTATTATTTGCATGTCAACCAGTTGTGACTTTCTGTGCTAACTACTATTTTCTGAAATAAGAAGCTTCTTTGATTGAAGGTTGAGAGATGCACTGACATATCAGTACAACAATAGGCCACCAGAAGTACATTTATTGTTATATTAATTTAGCAAAAACAGTATTTTCCTTAGGGCCTATGTTCTACTTAGCCCCAGGATTTTAATCTCATTGACAATCAGATATAGGTTTCACCTCATGGAGTAGGCCTTAAGTCCAATTTCTTTAAATGGCTGACTACTCTCATGACATTTGTGACAGTGTTGCACTAGTTTCTTGCAGGGAGATGGTTAGTGTAACTCACAGGGTTCATAGAAGAGTGACATTGATGATGACTTTTTCTACTGGTGTGTATAGCACATTTTTTCACTATAAATCATAGTGAATAGGAGTAGAGCTTCTGGTTGAACATCAGCTGGGTTTGTTCATGTTCTATGGCATAAATATATGGTATCTTCAGAAATAAGATCTTTATGTTTGGGAGGCTACTGGAACTCTGCTGGCCAACAATTAAAAAAATTAAACAACAATTAAAAAAAAAAAAGATGTGACTAATTCCTGCTACTGGGGTTTCATTTTGTCATATATGATGTTTAGTTGGGGTATTGAATTCCCTATGGTTACTCCACTTAAACTTCTTTATATATGTGTATATTTTAGGAGTGTCTATAGTAGCAGGTATATACATGGCTTTTTCAAAATGGTTTTAGTGTTTACTTTTATTTAAAGACAAAATAAAGACTTCTCACTCTGAAGTCTAGGCTATCTTTGAGTTGGAGGCTATTAACCTACCTCAGCATCCCATGTGCTCTGTTACAAGCATGAGCCTCCATGTCTGACTCTTTAAAAATTTTATTCTAAGATTTACTGGCTTAAAATGGTGAAAAGATATATTATCTGTCAATTAGGAATTCAGAGATGGCATAGCCCTTTCTGTCTCTGTGCCTCTGATGGACTTGAAGTTAGAAAATACAGTTTACATCACCTATAGTACTGGTTTCCACCCAAGGCTATTTTCAGGTGGCTGGCTGCTTGGTGCTTTCTCTTAAGAGTGGGCCTTGGTTTCACATGTGTGCCTTGACTACCTTCACAAATGTGTCTGGCTTCCTCTAGAGCAAGTGATCCAAAGAGAAAAGCAAAGAAGAATCTTCACCATCTTTATGATTATGCTTTAATAACCACTCACAGTATTCTTTTTGGTATTCTACTAGGAATGCAGAAGGGACTGTAGACAATATGAAACATAGAATATGACTACTGAGGTTAACATGGAGGTAGAGCACTATACTCATTATTTTGTCTTATGAATTCTTTTATTTATATCAAATTTACCCTAAGGAAAAACTTTATTCTGGAGTTCTGCTTTTCATCCTTCTTATTGTCTACATGTGTGTGTTTGTGTGTGTGTGTGTGTGTGTGTGTGTGTGTGTGTGTGTATTGCCTTCTGAGAGAACAAATGAGCCAATGATAAGAAATGCATGTGGAGAACCCAGAGACCATTATCAAGTTCTCATTAACACATCGTCCAGACAGACACATCTTTGTCAGATCCTTAGAGCATGAGCAGAAGTTACTGTAACTGTAACAAGGAAATAACTTACCTTTGATGTTTGATTTCTGATTCATGTATTCTGTATGTATCCTTCAAGAATATGTCTATTTGAAAGAAGGTTGCTCAGGCCTTGAAATATGACATGCTTGGGGAAGTTTCCGTCAAGCAGCACTGTCTACTGTCATAAAACAAATCACTTTTCTTTATAGGAAAGATTGATGTCAGTTTTGTTGAATGCCACTTTTTTATTTCATAGTCATTTTTTGCCTGGCACTAGAATTAAACAAAAATCTTAACAAGAAGCATTAGGACATTTTTGCTGTAAGAGAATTCACTACACATTCTACTGCCTAACTTTAAGACAAAAATAATGTAGAATTTATGGAGTAAAGCCATTGAAGGAAAAGACAGACATATTAATATACTGAATTGTTCAAAAAAGCCGATTGATTTTGTTTTTGTTACTAGCTCTTAGTGCTCTGTGTGTATGCCTCTCTTTTAATTAAAGCAGTTGGCAACATATGTGTTAACTTCATGCCCATGTTTTTCCTCAGGGGAAAGTCAAGATTTATGATAAATCACAAAGAAAGTAACTTATATGTAGAAAAAAATACCCAATACTCAAGCCTGGAAATTTTCAAATCATGTCATCATCCCAAGGTGTGCTTGGGATAAATGGCTGACTATTAGGATCTACTTGAATCTTTAAGTGGAGTGTCAGAAGGTGCTAGGAATTTTTCGTTAGCAGTTTAGGTCAATTTTAGGCACACTAATTTGGAAACTAATTCTCCAAGATTGGAAGCCAGTGTAGAATAAATGACTGAATAAACTACCAGGTGTGTGGTCTTTTTCACAGGGAAGAAAAGGGGGCTCTTCCTTCTCTGTGTGAACTGCCAACTGCTAAGGAATTGTAAACAATTTCTAATATACCCTCCCTCTAGACACTGAGGGGTTGATTGTCTCCTTGTGGGGTAGTCAGGGCCTGAAAGGAGACTAATCCTTAGGGGTCAACATGAGTCACCAAGATTCTGTCTAGTCTGATGTAAGAGAAAGGGGAGGGGGTGAGATTTTTGCTTCCCTCTTTGTTGCTTTACAAAATGTACTGTTGCATCAAGTATGAGTTTGGAACTGGACCCAATGGCTTCCTTTGTGACGGACATATGCTGTCTGTCATCCATTTTCACTATCTTTAGGCAGCTAGAAGGGAGATTGTAAAGAAAAGTCAACGGGGGAAAAAAAATAAAACAATGATTTAGTGCATCAGTTTGTGCGCAGCAGATGAGCAACACGGACGCTGACCACGCCCCTTCAGATGTCCCCCACAGCTCCTGCATTTGCTTCTGTTCCAGGAAGTACGGAGGACAGCTGAAGAGAATGCTGTCATATGCTCTTCCACACACAAAATCTCCCTTAGGGGGTGCAACATCCGACACAGCAATCTGAGATGACTTTCTTTAAGAAGAGAAAAAAGATGTTTCTGTTCTACTTCATTTCCTTGGAAAATATATAAATATGTACAATTAAAAAGCACTAGAAGCAACATTAAGAAATTATTTCATTTTTTCCAGGTAATTTCTGTTGCTTTTTCTACCATGTTCTTTTTATTTTAATTAATGGCGTATATCTTGGTCAGGATAGATGAAGACTAAATGCTGAACACATGTACACTTCCAAATGCTTATGACAACCCAGATATGATATGTTTTTCTCACTGTCTTTGAAGGTAAACAGGCAGAGCCTAACTTTTCCCAGAATGCCATGCTGGTTTTTAATACAGGATCAAGGGAGAATGAACCGCAGGTGTTCAAGGGTCCACCCAAAAAGAAATTGTAATTAGAAGTCTTCCTGCATTTTACTTGCGCGCATGTGCGTGCGCGTGCGCATGCACGTGCGCGTGCGTGTGTGTGTGTGTGTGTGTGTGTGTGTGTGTGTGTGTGTGTGTGTGTGTGTGTGTGTATCCACAGAAGCCAGAAGAAAGTGCCAGATCTCTAGGTCTGGAGTGGCAGACCGTTGTAAAATTTACTATAAAAGGGAATCATGAGAGGGAAGAAGAGGTCTAAGGAGGAGAGAGAGAGTAGCAGAGCACACGCGACGTAAAAGCAGGCAGGCAAGCAGGCCAGGGGTGGCAAAAAAACCAACAAGACTAAAGAGAGGTGGATGAAACAGTGGGTCAGGCCTGAAAAACAAAAAATTACTTAGTATGCAAATGAAATTCATGATGAATCTCTTTACTGCACAGGCTAACATAAAGCCTAGTTTATAAAGTTTATTTTAGGATGGGGAGATGCCTCAGTGGCTAATACATTAACCTTCTAAACATGAAGACCCGAGTTAAGATCACCAGCTCCTGGAAAATGCCAGGTGTGGAGCACATGGGCAACAGCATCACTGGAAGAAAGGGTGTGTCAGACACCCAGAGCTCTGCCAGCCAGTCTAACTAGAACAGAATGCAAAAGTTTCAGTGAGTGGACCTGTTTCAAAGCGTAAGATTGAAGGCGGGGAAATTGGTCACAGACATGTAATTCTAAGCCTGGAAGGCAGAGATGAGATGCTTAGATTAAGTTGCCTTGCAAGAATTACCTTATCTGACAGTTTGAGGGTTTGATTAGGAGACCTTTTGTTAGGGCTGAAGAGTTGGCATAGAGCTTGTAGAGGACCGGACAAAAGCCGGGCATTCACATGGTCATAGCTGGCTGTAACTCACAGTCTCAGTCTTTTGGCCTCTGTGGTTACCAGGCCCACAGGTGGTTCATTGATACACAGAGACAAAACACCAATACACATGAAATAAATACATTTTTAAAGAGGCTTCAACAAAAAAGGGAGAAGAACAATGGAGGATTGACCTGGGTTCTCTATGCACACATAGGAACACAAATACAGGCATGCATGACATGTATACACAGATGCATTTTTAAAAGACAAAAAAAGGATAAAACATTATTGAAAAAGATTCCTTGAGTTCACCTCTTGTGTGGACATACTCATGCACATCCTCAAATACACCCCCCCACACACATGCACGCACTCACGCACGCACGCATGCACACAAGTACATGCATACACAAGTTAATTTGTGATCATACTTTATTCAAGAGGTTGTAAAGTACAATTAAATCCCATTCAAGTCACAGGAAAATGATAAATATCAGGAGCCCATCATTCATGATTGTCACAGCCTGATGAGATCTAACATCTACATTTACTGAGAAATTGTCTGTGCTTGTTTTTAGTTGGTCTTTTTACTATTTGAACTTTTACTTGGACAGTAAGAAACTGTTAGACACCCACTCAGGTCTATTTAACACATAATCAGACATCCTATGCTTTTCTTACTTCGCTTTATTTCTTGCACATTTGTTAGATTTTTCTAGAAAGAACATATGTGAGTGCCGGGTTGTTTGCCAGGAGACAGCACAAAATTACAGTTGTTTGCTTTAGAGAATGGACCACTGTGCCGAGAGCTGTCAAGATGAATGGCCAAAGGGGTGTGACTTTGAGCCTGTCACTTATACATGCTAATGCGGAGAAAGTGACATCAGCAGGATGGTAGGATGTGAGAGCTACAACATTCCTGCCCCCAGAAGTTCAACTAGTAAGCTACCCAATCAGAAGCAGATAAAGTTTGAATTAGAAAGTTAAGCAATTGTTCATTACTTGTCCTTCTCAGACTACAAATGGTGAGGAACCTCCGAAGAGCTAAATTGGGCACGTGTCTCAATAAATTCTTTATGTCTGTCCTCCACAGGGTTTGATCCTGATGAAGAAAACGAAGTACAATAGCCAGCAAATGAGTTATAGGAGTCGAAATCAGTGTACCAGCTCCTGAGAAAGTAAGGCAGGGGGATTTCATGAGCCTAGAAGTCCAAGGACAGCCTCGGCAACACAGTGGTATGTTATCGAATGTACTTTGAAATGATATAGTCATTTCAGCCATTTCAAAGGAAGCAAAGGGTGTCTTTGTTCACAATGATGTAAGTAACAGCCATGGAGTGATTGGTACAATGCGCATGAGTACTTGTATACTCTTAGGCTAACTAACCCCTAAGAACTGAGTACAAATGGCGGGAAAGATCTTTGTACTAGGCAAGTGATGATTCACAATCTCATCCTCCTTTACCACCAAGTAGTTGGTACTTCTGTAACTCTAGCTGGTTCAGGTGACCTTTGTATCAAAATTCCCTCTTAACTAAAAAGGATTTTTTTTTCCTTACAGTTTTCTTATTTAAAGCACAAGGTTGTGACACAATGCATGTGCAAAGGTCCCTTGAAAAATAAAATGAAAATTACCATAAATGATCAAGGTGTGTTTGATCTCCATGATAAACAATTCATAGGACATGTCATCAGTATTCCAAAGTAATAAAAACCTGACATTTAGTTTGGGCTTTCAGTACTGATAAAATATTCAATTCGATTTTTATTATAAATCCCATCAAGACTAGAATCATTTCCTGAATGAATAAAAATGTAATGTAATATTTGAAAAAAAATCAAGCTTCTCAAATGCTAAACTGATAGGCACTGAACCAAATTCTAATTTTTTTTTTTTTTTTTGTGAAAACACACAAACATACACAACTTATTGAAAGGATTGTGTCATTGCTGGTTGCTTAGGGCCTCATTTAAGAACTTTTCTAAGTAATTAAGAGAATCACTTCTATTTGCAGAGCATGTAATTTTTAAACCACTGCAATTTTCCATTATGAATGTTAACCTCTTGGCCAATCAGAATATTTTCTAGCAGCTTAATTATTCCTCAAGAATCCCACTTATTTTTCCAATAATAAAAATAAATGCCAATACACATAAGTTCTACAAGTCATGTAATGAAGTCATGTGAATCTGAAACTAAAATGACTTTCTCTTGTTCATTTTGAGTGTTATAAATGATCAACAACACAATCAGAGCTATGAAACTCTTGGGACCCCCTACCCCGGATTAAGAAGCCATCAATCTTCTGCAATTATTCCATCATCCCTTGGGAGACAGGACTCTCATATTCCCCTGTAAAATCCAATGGGGAGAGGGCCCGGCCTTTCTGTTGTTAAGAAGAGAGTTTAATCAGTATGTGCTAACTAGTACCTAATTTACACTAAACATTTTATTGCTTCCTAGACTATCCGAGGAAAGGTAATAGACACAGTGTCAGTCTATAGGGACTGATAGCCTTATCTCTATTAACTAAGGCCAAATTTATATTCATTAATATAGCCAGACACTAAATGTGCAAGTGTGTGGACATTGACAAGAATATTCACAAGTTATCTTATTTTGCACGGCTGTTATACTGTAAGAAGTATATGCTTCTTGTCTCTTTGCTTCATGATTAAGTCTCTAACACCCTAATGGAATCTTGAATAATAGAGATGATCAATGCATCTGACGTACACAGAGTTTCTGAGTCCCATGGGGCTGCTTACGTGACAGACTGTGGTAAATCTTGCTGGGTTCTTTAGTAAACATCAGGACAGCCACCAGAAACACCAAGCTATGAATAAAGAATTGGAACTTTCAACCTCATCTTTGCCCTCCAAAGGATAAGGAAGTACAAGACATTGGTTGGTCACTGATTGTGGTGGTCTGAATGAAATGACCCTATAGGCCCATAGAAAGTGGCACTATTATGAGGTGTGGCCTTCTTGGGGTAGGTATGTCTTTTATCAGAGGTGGTGTGTCGTTAGAGGACAGACATTGAGGTCACAGAAACTCAAGCCATTTCACTTATGACTGCCTGACAATCCAGATATAGAATCATATCTGCCTGCATGTCGCCATACTTCCCAATAGACAATAATGAACTAAACTTCTGAAACTGTAAGACAGCCCCAATCAAATGCTTTTCTTTCTAAAAGTTGCCACGGTCATGGTGTCTTTTTACAACAACAACCAAAAAAACTCTAAAAAAGACTTTGATCATACATACATACATGATAATCTTTTATAAAATTTATATATTAAAGAGTTTAGAGAATTCCTGGGTTCATAAACATTTCTATATGGCTGGCAGGTGAATAGATGCACTTCTGTTCCAGGTGCTGGCAATCCTTTACCTATATAGCACGTCAGCTCAGTATGCATGCATAGCCTTGGTGGAGTACTCTCTAATAAATCAGCCATCGACTTCAAGTTCTCCAGCTCTCAGAACCAGTAGAGCACACTATTAATTATGAGGAGGTGGTTCTTGGGAGCACTGATTTGTAGACAGGTTGGATGAAGCATGTGCATCTGTAGTGTGGGACAGTTTCATGGGGCTGAGACTTTCACCTGTGGGACTTGAACAGACTCTGAGTCCTATTGGAATTGAACTGAATAATTGGATGTCCAGATGACTGGTTGCAATGTGAGAAATTCTCCACATTTATTATCAGGTATGAGGAATGGGTCTCACTCAGAAACCAGTAACCCACTGAAGATGTGAACTGTGTCATCAAGCCACAGAGATTTTTCTATCAGTCTTCACTCTCCATGGACAACTACTCCCCAGACTTCTACTAACATAGATTATTTTGACCTACTTTTTAAAACCACAGGGACATAATTCTAAAATATACATTTTTCTATGTCTAACAGTATTTTGTTTTCGTACAGTATAAAGGTCTCAGGACATATAATGTTTCTCATAGTTTATTATTTTTATTACTAAAGTACTTTTCTATTATTATCTTTTGTAACTGATATGTTTTAGAATTTTCTAGTTATTTCTTTTTATGACTGCATATATATGTATGTATATATGTTTATACACACACATATATGTGTGTCTATATATATATAGACAGAGAGAGAGAGAGGGAGGGAGGGAGGGAGAGAGAGAGAGAGAGAGAGAGAGAGAGAGAGAGAGAGAGAGAGAGAGAGAGAGAGAGAGAGAGAGAGAGAGAGATTTGAGACAGGGACTCATTAGGTATCTCTGGCTGTCCTAGAACTCACTAGATTAGGCTGGCTTTGAACTCACAGAAATCTGCCTCCCTCTGCCTCCCTCTGCCTCCCTCTGCCTCCCTCTGCCTCCCTCTGCCTCCCAGGTGCTAGGGTTAAAATTGTGTGCTTCTGCACACAGACCATGACTATATTTAAGTCAATTTATGCAATATATGACATTTATTGACTTAGGCATATTAAGCCAATCTTGCATCCTGGGGATGAAATTCGCATGGTCCTGGTGGGTGATTTTCTTAATATGGTCATGGATCCAATCTTCCCACATTTTACTGAGAAATTTTATGGTCTTTAGTTCTGTATACGTTTGTATGTGTGTGTAGGTATAAGTTTTTATATTAGGGTAATATCACCTATGTAAAATAGGCTTCATAAGTGAGTTTCTTAGTTTTATTGTATCTTTTGTGACACAAGTATGAAATTCTCCTTAAAAGCAGTAAACTTGACTAACTGTTCTTTTGGGAAGACATTTCGTTACTCTTTCAACCCCATTGTTTTTAATGGATCTCCTTAAGTTCCCCATCTCGTTTGGTCAATCATCTAAGTAGGATGAATCCATTCTAGATTTTCTTTGGGGAATGTACTTATACCTTTAGTTATTCCTCAGCTCCTTCTAGCCATGCTTTTATGGGTTGCTCTGTTAATCCTATGCCAAATTCTCAAATATCAGGTCATTCTCACCATTTTCTATTTGTTGATATTTGAAAATGATGTTTTGTCCATGCAGACCTCTAACTCTTTTGCTTGTTCAAGTCTATAGGTGATAGATAGGCTTGTGTTGGCTGTGGGTTTGAAAGTGGGGCATCAAGTATGCTCACCCATGCTGCCTAGCTTAGCCTTTTGGGTGAAGCTTCTGCTTCCAGACATGCCAGATGGAAGTCATGTGGCTGGACTTGTGTTTGGCTTGGCTCCTTTGCTTATGCCTCTGTTCTCCTTGATATCCACTGTTCTATTACTACCGTGTGATTTCCAATGCTCTTCCCTTTTCTTTCTTATAGGAACTCTTTAACAAGGTCACATGGAAAAAAATGTTCTCCCCAGTAGCTTTCCACAAGAAATTCCCTACACTAAATTTCTTCGAGGGACACAAGACTCTCACATTAATTATTACCTCTATACAAAAAGAAAAAATACAGAAGAGTCCATTCGTCATAAAAATTGCATTAATCAGTGAGCAGTGGTCCTTGACCTGTGGATCATGACCCCTTTGGGATACATACCAGATATCCTGTGCATTAGATATTTACATTACAATTCACAACAGTAACAAAATTATGTTATGAAGTAGCAACAAAACCATTTTATGATTGCGGGTCACCACAACATGAAGAACTGTATTAAATTACTGAGTTGAGAACCACTGAGTTAACATGTAAAAAGAAAATATAGTATCCAGTTTATCTTAGTGGCAAATAAACTGCTTATAAATCTCTGTCTTAGAACTGTTCATAGGATGCTCATTGAAAAAGACCAAAAGCCAATCTTCCTACACTACTGTGGCTTGCTGTCACATCTTACAGCCCCCTAAGAGTGTGAAGGACTTCTACAGTATATACTTGGGGTATATGTAATTTTTCTTATGTTTAGCAACAAAAGAGTTCTTCTATTATACTCATTCGTCTGTATATAGAACTCATAGTTCTATATACAACTTCAATTGCATTAGGAATTTTCCTCTTCAATTTAACTTTCTCCCCTGTGCCTTTCAACACCAGGAGCAGGCATAGCAGCTAAAGAAAGAGCCATTAGTCAAAGCCATCACTCTGTATTCCATTAGTCCATGGTCTTTGGTGTCCCTCCCACATCTGTGCCTTGGGGAAGAGTCAAGATACTTTCTATGATGCCCTATTTTAGGCTTGTAGCTAGATTACATGTTTAAAATTAGTGGCCAAGAGAGGTGGTTCAGTGGTTAAGAGCACTGACTGCTCTTCCAGTGGGTCCAGGTTCAATTCCCAGCACCAATAGTTCACAACTATTTATAACTCCAGCTGTCTTCTGGCCTCCATAATTCCTAGGCATAAAAGTGGTATGTAGACATGTATGCAGTCCAAGCACCCTATCACATAAAATAGAAAGGGATTTTGTAGGTTCCTTTCACTCTGTTGTCATAGTGCTCCAGAAGATATCTAACTCCTCAGGGGATCAAGCTGGTAGTTCCTTATGCCTTTTGAGGTTTGAAAAGTTCAAGTCTATTTGTTCCTTGGGTTGTGATTTTGAACATTGGTTGAAATGTCAAAACTCTCTTCTTGAGTCAAATGATTACAGTGGAATGAATTATCTCCTTAAAATGAGCTTTTGTAGGCATTCAGAATTTTTTTTAATGAAACCCATGTAAGATGCAAAGCATTTTACATTATTTAAGATCATTTTCAAATTTTTATATAAACCTTTTATTTTGGAATGCATTTAAGTTTTGAGAAAAGCCTCAAATGTGATGTGGGGTCTTAGTAGCAACAACATATCCATGTGTGTAAGAATTCATCAATATTTGTGTCTTGTTATTAACTAAAGCTCATACTTCTTTTTTTTTTTCTATTTTAGATTTTCCTAATGTCCTTTTTCGATGACATTAATGACCATGTTTTCTTAAGCTCCTCTCAGCAGTAACAGGCTTTCAGGCTTTGCTTGTTGTAGAAGACTGTGACATTTCTGAGGGTTACTTGTCAGGTAGTCTAGATTGTCAGGTATGTTTCTCATGATTAGGCTATGATTACAGGCTTTGAGAAGAATACCGTAAAGCTAAAGGGCCACCCACAAGCATATCCTATCAAATCAAGCTTATTGCTGGTCTTGACCACCCAACCGAGCCAGTGCCTGCCAGGCTTCTCCACTTTAAGAACCCCTAAGGTCTCTCCACAATGCACTCTTTGGAAGGACATTTTGTATACTCTGCACTCAGTTGCCTCTCCTTAGGAGGAGAGGCTATGTAAATTATCAAAAAATATGCATGGGAAATTTTCCTATTTCACCCTTTTGTTTACCCAATCATTAATTTTTTTGAGTATGAACTTATGAATATTCATTTATACTCGGGCTGTATTAATCCTGTTGCTTAAATAGCTCTAGATTTGTCTACAGAGAGCTCTTTCTGTTGGCTCCTATTTTCCTGGGTATACCTTTTATTATGCATATTATTGCAATACTTTCAGTTTTGGTTATTCAGTTTAAATGTGATATTTAAAAGAGTAGTGTTAGAAGAATTTTTAATGTATATATACACACACACACATATATATAGCATTTGCACATAAAATGTGCACACATATTATGAAACCCCAACTAGATATCCCATACAGTCCAAAATGATAGATACAATTTTAGACAGTAAAGGTTTCTAAAAATATTGGCTTTGATGCTTATTTGCTTGAAAAATGCTAAAAATCAATGGTGTAGAAACAGTCAACTCACTAATTTAGGATAAGGCATGAATCTGGAGCTTTTCTCTTAGGAGGCAAAGTCCCTAATGCCACACCCTGAGCATTCAAGCATTGTTTGTCCCTTTTTCCATTCTCATTTTGAAATGGAGTCTCCTGTAGCTTGGGATGGCTTTTAACATGCTTTGTACGCCAGGATGACTCTGAGTTTCTGTTATGTATACCTCAACATCCAAGAGCTAGAATGCAGGCAAGCACCAGCATGGGAAGCTACTCTTTCTCCTGACTGGATCTTTCTGAGGCTCTTACCACTGTTGATTGGCTCCTGCCTAATCTTCCTTAGTCATCATTTCCTCTTCCTTTTGTTGTACTATGGTCCTTTTAGGTTATTTGCTCAACAACAGACAACAATTTCTTGGTACCAACATGGCCCTGTTTAAGATACTCTTCCTTGTTGTATAAATAGTCCTTTCTCTGAATATATATTTGAACATAGGATATCCCTGATTTCACAGAACCCTAGATCTCATGATTTTAGCGGTCCACAGCAGTATTGAGCACACAGAGCTGATGCCACAGAACACTCTACAAATTGGGAATCGAGCCCACGGTAGATGAAAGAATCTGGAATGGCTCCAGGTTCTCTGGCCATCACCCACTCACTTCTTCCCTTTCCTGTCTTATATATGACAGATATTGATAACATTTCCCAAAGGAGATTGCAGAGGATTCACTGTAATGGAGGGTTTATCTACCCAGTGTTAGGGGAGCATTAGGGAAGTGATTTTGTGCTGCATCTTGAAAACCAATCAGAATCTCAGCAATCCATGGATTTCTGGTGCTATAGGAAAGTCAGGAGCTTCCCTGGTGAGACCAAAAGCAGGTCTTTACAAGTTGGGGCATTGTCACTTCAGTGGGAAACAATATCTTTCCTTTTCTCTCTCCCTTTTTCTCCATCATTCCTTCCCTTTTTGCTCCATCCATTCCTTCCATCCTTCAGCACAGACAGGGATTGTCTTCACAACATCACCATTTGTGGACATCAGTAGCAATTGCTTAAGTGATATACAGTATTTACACTGAGGAAGACGTCTCTCCTCTTCTCCAAGCAGACTGAAACAGTAATTTCTCACTTGAATAAAGAGAAGAGCGACAAAGATTACTTACATCGGTGACTAGCTCCATTTCTCTCTTCCATTAGTCTGAATTTTTAAAAGTAGAGATAAATTATTCCCAGAAAATTAACTGTGTTTCAAGTATTTTGAGAAACTGGAAAGGAATACAAAATATATCCCAAGTATAAAATTAGCTGTCTACCACCAGACAAGAAGGTTAGTACACTCGAAAGGTTCCATTTATGACACACCATAAAATTAATGACTAAATCCTGTGTCACTTCCTGCCTGCCCACCATCATATTTAATTAATCCTGAATATATTTCTGCACACACTTTTGGCTCAGCATATCAAAGCTACAGCAAGGTAAAAGTAGCACAAATTACTTTCTTTGCTTGAAAATCAATTGGCTTCCTAATCCTTTGTAGTTTTCCACAGTTTTGTCATTTCAGATACAGGCCATACACAGTATGGGCATTTCTCAGCCTGTTTTCTAAGAAGCCAACACATCTCAATACTTGTAACACTAGGAAAAGTTTTAGCAGTTGAGACAATGCAACCATTTGACAGCAGTTCAGAGAACAGACATGGGTAGCATCCTCTCTATGATAAGAGCTATGAGCCTTTCTTGTTGGTGGTAATTGATGGCGGATTCATCAGAGCTTTCTTCTACTGTTGCCATGGTTCCCTTCATGGAGAGCCACACCCATGGCTACTCTAGTTCTTCGATCTTCCATCCTAGGTTGGTCTCCTTCCTCATTTCTTAGATTTTCAAGTCTTTTGTTTTTTGTTTCCTTGTTTTTTATTTTTATTTTGAGACACGGTTTCTCTGTGTAGCTGTGAGTGTCCTGAAACTCACTCTATAGACCAGGCTGACCTTGAACTCACAGAGATCAGTCTGCCTCTGCCCCTCACTCCTAGACCATCGCCCAGCTTGACTTTCAAGTCTTATTAATATGATTTAGTCCCAGAAGCCAGCCAATTTTCCACTGAAGAGAATAGTCAGCGCTACACATCTCCCTTGTCATCTGCTCCAATCTGCAAATATTTCTGGAGTCAGCCCAGTTCAGCACCGTGGCTGACCTACACCTAGAATGAATATCCTTGCCATCTATCTCCTCAGGGAAGGGTCCTTTGAAATCCTTGTTGTCCATGGTGTGGCTCTCAGCTCATCTTGCCTTCCTTCACCCCAGCTATACCTTCAAACCCTCAGGGGCATGCAGAGCCAGATCCTGCTTACACAGAGTCCCCACCAAGTGAATCTGACTGCCAGGCCCTCAAATGAAGAAGCACATCTTATTTGAAAGATAAGTGTTTCTCTAACATTTTCATATTTCTTACAATATTTTCTATAGAAGGTATAACAAATACATAAAAAATAACTTGCAAATGAAGAGTGAGACCAGTCACACTTCTGTCATACAAGCAGCTTTTGCCTCATTTTTTTTCATCGAACGTGTAGTGGCAACATTCTCTTTTTATAGTATAAAAAATTATATATATATATATATGTAAAATTGCATACTGTCTTGGCTCAATATTACATCATAGGCAATTGTTTGTATATTAGAATAATTTTAAATATTTAATAATTCTTTCTATAACTTACCTAAAATATCTATATGTCTCCTTTGCTATTGTGAGCACTTTTACATATATAAAATTATAAGAACTGTCTTATATATGTATCATAAATATATATATATATGTATATGTATCCAAAATTCAAAGAAAGTAGCATTGCTATTTTAGAATATTATATTCTAAAAATTTTGACAAACTTTGTAAAACCGTTTTAAGGAAAACAGCACCAGCTCAAATGCTCGTCTGTACCATATGAAGACACTAATGTTCATGTGTGTTAATTAATATTTAATTGAACATTTACAAACATAGTTAATTGATTATTAAGTATTGATATGTTGTTTATTAGAAACATGTATTTTATATAAATATGCAATATGTTTAGTTGAACATTAATGCTAATTGGATTGGGAAAAATTGGTTGACTTTTCAACTGAAATTTCTATAACACACTGAAAGTTACTAATGTACTTGTCAGTTTATTGTAGACCTGGCTCTGTGAGTTATCTACTTAGATTTTAAGAAAAGGGTATTTTTCTATTAGAATCTTGGTCATAAGTTCTTTGTGTGTTAACAATATAAACATTATGGCTTAAATTTTTTAAGTTTTTGGTATTTTTAGGTCTCTTTTAAAAGCTCAGATGTTTGACTTATAATTGTTGTATTATTTTATGCTTATCAAACTTTCCTCTACATAGAATTGCTATGCAATCATATTCAAGATGTTCATAGTTTAATGATTTACATCTATGTAGAATTTTCTGTAGCATATGATACTAGACAGACTTTTGTATGTAACCTAATTTTCCATATCATCTATTAACTATCACATTTTCCATGATGTTTGATATTTTTATTTTATATTTATTGAATTTTAAAAAAGGTGTTTCTATAAAATTTTGTGTGCTCATTACTATGCCTATTTTTATGTATTAGCAATGTATATGTGTCAAAGTTTACATGCATGCATATTCATTAGAGTTATAAATATTTCTACATACATGAAAAGTGCATTGCTATTTTACATAAATATAAACTAATTATGGATTTACTATTGTGTGACTGTATGTGTGCTGTGATTTCCATTCAACTTCATTGATCTAATAATAACCTGTCATAGCAGCAGATTACTTTAATCATTGCATTTTTAAAACATCTGGTGAAAAAAACTTCTACTTTTTCCTCTCTAAATTTAAAGCAATGGTCTATCTCTTTATGCAGTATAAACGTCAAGAAATAAAGCTACTATTTTTCTACAGTCTAAATGCATGTGTCCTCAGAAGTCCTACATTAAAATCCTGACAGAAGTATTGGCATTTCAAGATAGTGTCCTTGAGAAAAGGCTAAGTCGGAGGCCTAAGCCTTTGTGAATATGGCTAATACCCATATGAAGAAGGCGCAGGGTGCTCAGTCACTCCTGGTATAGGAGAACGGAGCACTGAAGTATCACCTTTGAAGCAGGAGGGGACCCTCAGAAGTCATAGAATCTACTAACATTTATCTTGAACTACCTTATATCTGATTGCTTCTAAATCACATGGTTTATGGTATTGTATGATGTTAGTCTGGATGGACTTAGTTTATTACTCCTTTGTACTTTCTCCCCTACCATCAACATCTTTCAAAATTAGAAATTTCATTCACTCCATGTGTTAGTTAATAAAAAAAAAGAACTTTTATAGTACACACATTTGTTTTATGTAATATATCTTCATTTTATATTCTTCACATCGTGTCAAACATTTTTGTTTTGATTTTATAATTTCCTTCATGTAGATCTAATTAATCTTGGGCTGTTAGTGGTTGTCATTAACCTTATCTTTGAATTGGTTGTCTAGGACACAAAAGGAATGATTATGTATCTCAAAGACATCCTGATATCTGTACTTGGTTAACTTTGAATTTCTTTGCAGTCATTTTTGTTATTTTAAATTATAAATCTATAGGAAATGTTACATAATAAGAATAGCCACTATCTTTTACGAAGAAGTATATATTCATTATCTCTTTTAAATGTGCTATGAACACATTATTTATGATATACTGGATTATGTTTAAAATCTTAAGACTTCAGAATCAGCAGCTATGACTATGAGAGTAGCCAACCATAATCAATGCAGTATATTATGGATCATTTTACTGTTGGTGCATATGAAGTTACTATGATAACTGCCTTAATTTCTTTCTCTGTTTTCTTAATGAAATACTCTGATGCAAGCATCTTATGAAAGGAAGGGTTTACTCTGGCTCACAATTTAATAGTATAGTCCATCATGATAGGGATATCGAGGTTTCAGAATCATAAAGCAGCTGTTCACATCACACTCACATTCCAAAAGCAAAGCCTATGAATGCCTGTTGCTGTCCAGCTACCTTTCTCCATTTCTGCAGTCCAGGGTTCCAGCACCGGCCACAGAGGGTATGTCTTCCAGCCTCAACTGATATAACAAAGACACACCAGGGACTTGTTTCCCAAGTGGTTCTAGATTCTGTTAAGTAGGCAACACTAAGTATCACAAAGTGACCAAATAAGTACATTCAAGTATGTGTTCTACACTAACATTTTTGCTTTTATTGTGTATATATAACTTAACATATGCATTGAATGCATTTCAACAATGTACAATATATAGGCTTTTAACATTTAAAGAAGCCTAAAAATGTAGAAATTCAGTTTTCCTTACCAGCAGCCATAATTACTAGTTATCCTGAATAATATTGTCTTTCCGTCCTTATATGAACTCTAGTTTCTTTTAGTTTTTTTCAAATTTGGCTCAAGTGCACCTGCTCTATCAGCTTTGTAACTATAAGCAGAGCATCTTTCATAAACACTTTTTACTGCCAGGACTGTGAGAAGTACAAATGTCCCACCTGGCATCTGGTTTGCAATTAATTGTTGATAAAAAAGGCACCAGCTTCATGGTTATTGTTCCAATAGTTATTTCCCCAGCCAAGAAATGCTTCTTGTTACCAAGACTCTCTGAATTTGCGAGAAGAGAGTTCGTGAGTGGACTGTGGGTGAATGGGGATGGGGACTTGAGCCATCAGGTTTGGGGGATGGAGAGGGAGAGTACTGGAAGAGAGACTACAGGAAATAGAAACCCGACACAAGAAAATCCACAAGGAAGACCCTCAGCTAAGACCCTAGAAATGGCAGATACGTAGTCTGCACTGACCATCCCCTGTGAACAGGCAAAGCTTCAGGTGAGGGGGTGGGACATCAACCCAGCTATATAAAATTGTACTTATAGTCTGTCCTGCCTGTGGGATATGTTGGGGTAAGACTGACCTAGAGATTGAGGAAGTGGCCAACCAATGACTAATCTAACCTAAAACCCATGCCAGAAGAGTAAGTCCACCTCTGCAACTACCTGGAGCACCAGGACCAATAGGCATGATGACCCAGAGAACGAGAATAGAACAAAACACAGCTGAAGGGGAAAAAGTAGGTGTAATGATGCCTAATGAGGTTCTGTGGTACTCCTACATTAGTGACTAGCCCAATTATCATCAGAGAGGCTCCATCCAGTAACTGATGGAAATAGATACAGACCTTTAGTCAAGCATTGAGCTGAACTCTGGGAATCCTGCAGAAGAGTGGGAGAAAGGACTGTAGGAGCCAGAGAGGTCAAGGGCACCACAAGAAAACCCACCGAATTAACCTGTCTTTATATTGGCTCACAGAGACTGAACCAACAACCAAAAAGCCTGCAATGGATCTGTGGATCTGACCTAGTCTCTCTCTCTCTCTCTCTCTCTCTCTCTCTCTCTCTCTCTCTCTCTCTCTCTCTCTCTCTCTCTCTCACACACACACACACACACACACACACAGTTGTGCAGTTTGATCTTCTTGAGGGACTCCTAACAGTGGGAGCAGAGGCTGACTTTGACTCTTTTCTAGTTTTTTGGGGACCCCACTCCTCATATTGAGTTGCCTTGCCCAGTCTTAATATGTGGAGAGGTACTTAGTCTTACTGCAACTTGATGTGCCATGTTTTTTGATATCCATGGGAGACCTGCCCTTTCCTAAGGAGAAATGAGAAAGGAATGGATGGGGAGAGGTAGGAGACTTACAGGAGGTGAGAGAGGAAATTGCAGGTTGCATTGTAAAATTAATTAATCAAAAATGCTTCTGTACTCATCAGAGTGAGGACAGATCCCATCTACCATTAGAAGAAAGTAAAAATATCCACCAGTGAATGCTCCCTCTCTGTCTATCAGGTCTGGAAGCAAGAGAATCAGGGTTCAAGGTGCAAGACTGTAGGAAGACATCTGGAGATGCTGGAATGTCACACAAATCTATCCATAAAAAGATATATCCAAATTCTATAGTCAATATTTTTATATAAAAATATTAAATGTAAACTAGTATGCTAGCTTCCTTCATGTGTTGATTCAATTTAATAAGTGCTAAAATTAATTTATGTTTAGCTTTGGGTCATGTTAGTGCTTGAAACTGATTAAGACTGAGATATACCAAAGTGGAGATTTATTGTGTGGGCTGATATGCAAAGATAAACTTATGGCTTATGATTTCACAAGTAGGAAGTAACAACAATAACAAGCAATAACAAAAGACAGGAGTATAAGTTAAAAATACCTTATAGGAAGAATTGGGTTAACTCAGGGCAGAGTCTGGGTTCCACGGTACTAAGTAAATATAAAGGCCATGATGTTTAAATAAACTCACTTGCCATTCATTTAAGCAAAGTTTATTTCTTTGGAAATACACCAAGTGTCATAACTTAGTTTATTTTGGTTTAAGATCAATTTAGAGTTTATATTAAATATGTGCTAAACCTAAATATTAGGTTTAATACTACATTGAAAATGGTTTAATACGACACTGAAAACAATTCAAACTACAAATGTTGAGGCCCAGTATTTTGTTATTTCATATGTACATTTATTTTGTTTGGTGAACAGTCTAGTTTCGTTTCTAAATCTGGTATTTTGGGGGACAGAGTAGATGGCTGAGTTGGTAAAGTGAAGCATTAGGATCTTTATTCAGTACTGAGAACCTTTATCAAAAGCTCAGTGTAGTTTTCTTCATGGGTGTGACTGCTGTTTGGTCTACCATGATCCAGGGAAGGACACATACACAAGAGTAGTTGAGTGTCCAGGACTTGGGTATTAAAGTAGCAGTGTGGTGTCCAAGCACTAATTGGATACCATTGTTTTGAGAGAGGGAGAGAGAGAGAGAGAGAGAGAGAGAGAGAGAGAGAGAGAGAGAGAGAGAGAGAGAGAGAGAGAGAGAGGAAGTAGAGGAGGATGGTGGGTGGTGTTATGGATCTGGAAGGAGATAAGGGAAGGAGTAAATATGCTAAACCCATTGAAATTCTCAAATAATTAATAAAAATATTATTTTTAAAGATCGAGGAGTAGTGGAGCATGTTTATAATTCTAGGGAAATGGAGACAAGAGAATCATTGGAGACTGTTCA
Source organism: Phyllotis vaccarum (assembly GCA_033318265.1). Lineage (NCBI taxonomy): Eukaryota > Metazoa > Chordata > Mammalia > Rodentia > Cricetidae > Phyllotis > Phyllotis vaccarum. The sequence goes on from JARWLC010000007.1 coordinate 26,500,840, forward strand.
CCAGTCAGTCTGATAAAATTGGTGAGTCCCAGATTCAATGAGACCCTGTCTCAAAAAGCAAGGTGGATAGCTTCTGAGGTTGACCTCTGGCCTCCACGTGTTGGCACACACACATTCACGCATGTTCACTGGCACACACATGCACAGAGAGGGGTATGTGCTAACTCAAAACACGTATACCTATTACACATATTCACTATTCACCCCACACATAAATATGCTATTTATATGGACATTTCATTCTATTAAGCTACTGCACACTGGATCAACAGGAGACTTTTATGGGGTTTGCTAAAATTATGAATGGAAAGACTGTGTCTAAACTAAGCAAAAAACTTGTAAATGTTGCATACCAATCTGTCACACCTCCACATTTTCACAGGTCTCTATTTTGTGTTAGGAAAGCAGCTATACCACACTGTGAAACTTGACATTCAGGTTATGGGCTGTAAGCATTTTAAAGGCAAAAGTTTGAAGTCATCTGTGAAGCCGTATGAGGCTTACTCTTCAGGGAAATGCCATCACTAATTTTAGAAGGCTGTGTTTCCTTTCAGCACCAGATCATTTAAGATTACATACTCTGGTACCCCTGTTCTGGAAACTGAATCTGGGGAAATTTACATATTATCTCATAAGTTCATAATAAGGGGAAGGGGTTGAAAGGGGACTTAAAAATCCTCAGGAAGACAGTACTGCAGCATGTAATGTGCATTAGGCTTTTGTAATATTTGTGTTAAAGGAGAATTTGAACTTTAACAGAGAAATAGATTTGGAGGGATGTATGGACCGTTCTCTCCTGCTCAGCACTGATGCAAACTTCAAAATGCAGAGGAAAACTAAGCCACGGTGGTTATTCTTGCATTTCCTGTTGTATTAGCTACATTTCTCATTGCTATGACACAATATCTCATAAAGCTACTTAAGAAGGGTTTATTGTTGGCTCACAGTTTGAGGGTACAGTCCACTATGACAGGTATAATGACAAGAGGCGTGTGAGGCAGCTGGTCCCAGCGCATCCTCAGTGGAGAAGCAGAGATCCTAGAATGCCTGCACTCACCTATGGAATGGTGGCAGCCACAGTTAGGGTGGATTCTCCTGCCTCAGCCTAATTGAGAGCCCCCTCCCTCTCTCCACACACGCACAGAGGTCCAGAAGCTTGTTTCCATGGTGAGTTTAAGTCCTGTTAGGCTGACAACAACCACCATGCAGGTCCTGTAAGAGTTTTCAGAGGACAGGTGAAGATGTCTCTTTGACTGGCAGAGAGTGACGAGTGATGTACATGTTTCTACAGCTGCCCTGCGAGATTAACTTCAACTGTCTTCTCCGACCACCCCACCCCTGCCCTCCTCTCCACTTTCCAGTATCTTTATTCTCTTCCTTCATACACTGTCCCCTCCAAAGGGACTCCTTTGTTGAGTTTCATCCTAGGCTTGGGAGAGCAGGAGGGAAAGAAATGGTCAGAGCTAGCACAGTTTACTTAAGTGAAACAAAGGAAAACCGCTCCCCTACAAAAGGAAACGTCTTTACTGTGGACCGAGCACAAGAGCAAATGTCCCTACTGTTAACGAGGCCCGTCATGAAAATGCCACACACCTTCTGCCGATACATTGTTTGGAACAGATGTGTAGGCACAAAGCCATAAGTAAAGCATGAACTCTGACAGGCTGCAGCCAGAAGACTCTACCTGGTATCATTTTATTCTCTTTTGCCTCCCCATAATAAGGTCTTTGGGGCCAGGAGATGTCTCAGTAGCTAAAAGGTTCTTGCTTTGGAAACCTGGCGACTGAGTTCCATCCCATAAAACTGGGAAAAGGTAAAAGAGAGAAATAACTTCTCAAAGTTATCTTCTACCCCCCCAACACACACACACAATACAATGTCAAAAAAAAATCTCTGGTAAGTTTAGTAATTTCTCACTACATCAAGTGTATTGTGGAACAGATGTTTCTAAAGTTATATTTGATCAGATAGTATGAGTTAGAAACCTTACTTCTCATAAATATCCAAAAGTAAATGGGAGGTTGGAACGGAGGAAGAAGAGAAGTGTGAATAGGCAGAACGATGGATGGTAGAGAAAAGCCAGAGCATCCTCGGAGCCACGAAACAGAACAGCCTGTGTCTGTCCTGGAAGCAACACTTCTCCAGTGGTGATTCATCTCATATGCTGAATCTCTGGCCTGTCCTAATTATACACAAAAGGCCGAGGTGGCACAAGAAAAGAAGTAGGACATGGTTACCAGCTGGCCAGACTGCCACTTCCTCTGAGCCTCTTAACACTACTTCACTTCCATCTTTCCTGGGGCCTCCAATTGCTGGCTGTGTCTTCCCAGGGTGGCTTTGCCAAAGTGTGTGTAGTGGGGACGTAGGGCAGAGCTTCTAATTTTCATTTAAAACTTCAGCCCTTTTACCTGATCTTGAACAATGATCCTCCTGCCTCAGCCTCCAATTGATAGCATTACACGTATGCAGTACCATCCTTGATTTAAACTATAAGTTTTACAACAAATTGATTGGAAATATTTTATCATGGGAAAAACAATTTTGGATTAGCCTGTGAGACAGATGACTCTTCCCTTAAAAGTCGTAGGAGATACGCTTACTATAACTTTGCCAATGCCAGTAGATCATTCTGGAAAAACAAAGAACGCCAAGACCAAATAAAGAATGATTAGCCTGACCCATCTTAAAATGAAATGTAAGTATAAGGCAGAATAATAGAACGAACCTTACTGTACCAACATGTTCAGGCTAATTTGCTATAGAATATCTTTTCTCTATAAAATAACTCAAAGATAGAGTTCTTAGAATGGAGACCAATGAAAAATTCAGTTCATCGTCTTTGTGACTCTACTTGAGCAAACCTGTTGAATAAGCTTGGAGGAAGAGCTAAACATGTAAGTGTTATGAAGAAGGTAACCCTCCAAAAGTATTTTTTAAAAAGTTACAGAAGAAAAAGAATCCATTTAAGCTTGAAATACATAGTCTGAACATGAGGTGAACTTTAAATTAGTTAAAGCAGTTCAAAATTAGCCAGAAAACATTTGTTTGAGTTTACATTTAATCTTTCAGAAGAAAACTAATCTGAAAATAGTTCCAAACATTTGGAGGACTTCTCAATGAGAAGTCTTTGAAGTATGACGATAAATTAATTATAGGGTGAATCCTCAAATGCCCTGCCCCTTCAAAGTCATGAAGCTGCAGAGTACCTACAATAGTTGCATGGTTTATTCTGTGAACTTGACCTGGGGAAATGGAAATTTTACTGCAGATGGGCAAGGTGGATTTAGTTGGGGTAAGACTTTCACTCTGATATACATATGAGGTGTAATGTCTCTAACCCTTGAAATATTCTTAAAACGCAAATGTTCTCTGCAGCTGACTGCTTCTGAAGTTTAGCTAAGTATAAAGGATTTTAGAAAGAGTGAGTGTTTTCTACCTACTGTCTCACATTAACAATATTAGTTCTGGGTAAGCATATGTTAAAATTCTTAGCAAATATAATTTTATTAGGCAATTTGAAAACTTTATAGAATAATTCATTATATTCATAGAATGCTATGGACATATATCTTTAGGCTCTTTTGTTTTTATTAAATTGATTTCTTACTTTGAGAATTTGGTTTTGGCTAAAAGAAGCAAAGAACACAAGTCTTAATGGTTACTTCCAAATCAACACTTAAAATTGCTAAAGTATTGTGATATCTCTGTTGTTAGAAGATAAATCTCTGTCAACAAGCAAGCATACATACATGGCATCAATTTAGAAAGATACCAACTGGACCCTATCATATCTGTAACTAGAAATATATTGTGAACTTGACATTCTACTGTTTATGTATTCCATGTGTCAGTTCCAAAATAGCTGTTCATGTTTAATTGCATTCTGGGACAACATGTGTACCCCTGCTTGTTTACAAGGATTCTCTTCCCACCTCCTTGAATATCTTTACCAATCTTTCATGTATCCCTTTAATCACCACAGGGTTCAGTGGTGTTCCTTCCTTCGGAGAACATAAAACAGTTTATATACCTTCCACAATCCTTCAGAAGATCTTACTCCTGGATGGCTGCATGTTAGACACTATGCTTCTCTAATTTATGGTAGGAGATTCCAAGGAAGACAAGAGGAGGAGATCATGAAAGATAATAGAATACACACTGTCCCATGGGCACATGACTCACTGGGTATGGATGCAAAAGAAAAAAGGGAGAAATAGACTTCTTCCTGTGTGACTTCCAATCACTCTTTGTAGGGACCATAGGTTTTGTACATCTGCTGTGATGGTACTACATAAAGGACAGGGCTAAGGGCCAACTAGGCAGGATCTGTGATTCAAATCTCAGCTTTGATGCTCAGTGTTCTTTATGACTTTGTATAAATTGTTTGAATTATCTAAGATAGAATTTTCCCCTTTAACAATAAAATTCCAATAAAAGTTTCTAACATATAAAACTATCCAATAAATGAAACAATATAAATAATTTGTTTCCATGATTCATAGTTAGAATTCAATAAATTTTAGCAAGAGCTATTATTATTTTTCTACTCCATGAATCTAAAATGAGTTCAGTAACCCATTTGCACACACAGCTACTTTAGCAACCCAGGCCAAGAATACCCTCCGTTTCCTTTCAAGATGACTAATTTTATTGGTTGATGTCCAGAATCCAATGACTTACCTCCTTTATGGATGTCAATAACTGAATTGCTTCCTATGCAAAAATGTCGACCACAGAGTCACAAAATCTGTTTAATAAAAGGAAAAATTAACCCCACATAAAAAGAAATGACACAGAACTGAGGTTCCCCTTAAAGATTCAGTTTTGTATTTGTGGTGTCAAAATATCCAGATGTTCTTGCAGATTCAACAGGCCCCCTACTCATTGTGCCATATTGAGAGAGAGAGAGAGAGGTGTTAAATACTTGGTGTCAATAATAAGCATAGAGGAGTTATAATCTCTAAGCCCCCTCTCACACACCTCTGCATCCACTGCCTAGTTCTATTTTATGAATTCCTGTTTGCTCAAATTCTTTTCTACCATCCTGTGGAAACAGCACTCACCAACCTCATCCATGACATACAGAAAACTAGCAGTTGGCCTTTGACTTGAGTTCATATCCAGGAGCACCTGACACCGTTAAACGTACAGTTCTTCTTGGAATGAGGATCAGAGCCCTTCCTTCTTCACCTCCTGCTTATTTATCATCCCCGTGAGTTTTATTCAGTTCCTGTTTTGCTTCTTAGCAGAAGGATCCACACAAATTTTCTCTGAAGCTATCTACTTAAGCCTTATTCCTTTTTCCTTGAGAAGTTTTAAGCAGACTCAGAGGTATAACTTTCACACTTTCAAAAAAAACCTCATAATTCTATCATCTATATCAATCTATCATCTAGAAAAATAGAAGATATAAAAGATGCAGAATAGATTTTGCTCTTGACTTCTAATTGCATGCTAAGGCATTCCATATCGATGCGTGGTGGGTTCTTACGTTTACATTTACAATACCACCCCGATAAGTGTTCTCCCCATCACATCATCTACACAACTTTCTCCTTGTCCTGATTTTCATCTTCTACTTGCATCATCTCCCAAGTATCAAACTTACATGATATTTAGTCGTACAAAGCTAAATATACTTTCCAAATTTTACCAACTATTTCTTTGGGTATGTCTTTAACCTCCTATAATTTATCATGTCTGGAGGAAATAGTAGTAAGGCTTTCCCTCAGATACTGATGGCTTATATTTAAGAACTCTGTGCAACATTCTTGCTAAACAAGAATGCTGGAGATCTTGACATTGTAGCTTATAGCTGTCTAGCTTCCTGATTTCTGTACCAATAACTTGCCTTGAAGAAGGTATAATAAGTGAAATATTCTGCCTAATTTCATACTTGTTTCAAGACCCTCATATTTCTAAGATGGTTCCGACAGTACCTCTCACTTATCCCCCTGCTCTGTCTTTATTGTCTTCATTGATAATAATAATAAAAAAAATAGGCAATTTAGTCAAATTCATTAACATTAGTCAGATTGTAATCAGGATCACAGACCCTCCATCCCTCTCCCTAGCAGCAACTCCATTCTTTAATTGTTTTAAAAAGTATCTTTCTTTTAAATCTACAACTTTATTGCATCTGTTCCTTTGTCTGACCACTTCTTCACATTTAATGTTCATCTTCAAAATAGTTCCCCTCCACCAAGATGTCTTGGTGGCCTCCATTTTATCAGGACTGATCATTCCATTTCCACTTCTGTGACCATTGATTTTTATTTCTCCTGCATCTTGCCTTCTTATACCAATTCAATGGTTCATTTGTTCAATAAATCTTGTCACATAGGATCTACTATCTCAGGTCACGGGAATTGCTCAGGAGTACTGGGGTGACACAAAGCTGAGCAAGCTATGTCTAGTTGATGTCCTTATGCTGCTTGAGCTCTGGAAGGCGTTTCTCAGTGTTTGGATCTGTTTCTTTTGCTACTGTCCAGCCTGCTCTTCACAAGGAATAGATGGTTATCGGATACTCATTGATCAAACTAGGCCAGCATTTATAACTCCTGTGGAGTCAATCTCTAGAAAGGAAGTGCCGGGTCAAAGAGTCTTTGCTCAGCAAGCTAGCTTGCCTAATCAAATTCTCTCTGAACATCCAAAGTATAAAGTGGATTTTCTTTTCTGGGGACTTCTACCTCCTCCTTTATCCTTTGAAATCTATTTTCATCATGTACACCTATAAGAAAAAGTGATAGGAAGAACACCTACAGGTAGGCAACCAAATGAATTACTTTGCATCAGATCTGGCCATTCCATAGTGTTCAGGTATATCCTCTGAGCATGCAGTGATGAGGCTTTGAGGCAAGCTGTAAGCTTTCATGAACTCTTGGGGGTAGGGAACAGACCCCAGTCCTCAGGCCGGGATGCAGTCAGCTCTGACTTTAAAATCTGGATGTATGGAGTCTTAAACTCTATTAAATCTTTTGAAAGGAGGTGAGAAAGGAAATTTGTGTTATAGGTTTAGTAAAATCATAGTATGAAGTGGGTGGAGGTGGAAGGCCTTGAGTCCTCACTTTAACTTATCAAACCAAAGGAGGAAGCAGGCTTAGGGGCATTTGCTTTTCGCAGCCTATAAATCATGTTTGCACTCACTAGGTCAAGCCAGTTCTCCATTTCTTTTCATCTCATGTTGCAAAGTGAAATTTAAACATTTGCCATACAAATGTTATGTCAAATGATTTTTATATACAAATTTGCTTAAGTGAAAGTTCTAGAGGAGTTAATTTTTTAAAACCTCATATAGAAATAGGTAAGTATTTAATATTTAAATTTTTAAATTTAATTATCCCACATAGAAATCTTGAAAGATTCAGTTTCTGAGCCTTTTAAACTTAAATATGTTACAATAGCATACAACCATGTGACTTTGTAGTTAGATGTTTCTGCCTGGACTATCCTCAAGATGCAGACCAGCAGTTCCAAATAGCCCACCCAGAGCTGCTTGGTCCCAAATAATCCCACAAAGTCTTATATTAATTACATGCTGTTTGGCCTATGGCTTAGGCTTATTGCTAGCTAGCTTTCATATCTAAACCGAATTCTATTAATCTATGTCTTGCCACGTGGCTCATGGCTTACCTGTGTTCATTTACATCTTGTTCTCTCATCTACAGCTCATAGCATCTCTGTCTGACTCAGCCCTCCTTCCCTATTGCCCATGCTTGGATTGCCTGCCAGCCTTTAAACTACTTTGCCATAGGACAAAACAGTTCCTCTATTACCCGATGGTAAATTACAATGCACAGAAAGACAACCAACACTGTGGCTTTTAAGGGGAATTAGAACAAAGACTCAAAAGGAATCATGGCCTTTTATCCCCCACCCCCCCATTCAGTGTTTCTTTGTTCTTAAAGACAAAAGAAACTATTTCAACATCTTGATTGTTCGGTCTATACTACTTTACTAAATCTTTGTGAACTTCTCAATGTAACTATTGATATGCTATAAAAGAAGGTGTTTGTTTAAACCTCATCAATAGCAAAGAAATAACTATGAAGGTGTAGATCCACAGAGAAGGAAGAAAAGCTGCTCTCCAGCCACACAGCACATTCATTAGGAATGTTTTAGGGGGAGAGGTGTTTAGCTTTGCCAAATGTACATGTATATGTATATCTGTTCATTCATATAGATATGCGTAAATATGTGTGTAGATGCTTGTGGAGGCCAGAGGTGGATATTGGATGTCTTTATCTGTCACTCTGACCTGATCTTTTGATGTAGGCTCTTTCACTGAACATAAAGATCATCAATTCAGTGAGACTAGCTTGCCAATGAGCCCCTTTATACCTCCTGCAGAATTAGCATTATAAATGCACACTCATTGCACCTGTCCTGGGATCCAAACTCAGGTTCTCATGTTTGTGAAGCAGGTGCTCATAGCTCACAGATCATCTCCTCCGTCCTGGAACTGTCAACTTGTCTTTTAGCTGAGTTGATGATTTTGTGAAAATGCCCCCCCCACACACACATACACACACAAATTCAAAGTCACATATTGGAGAAATGAAGAAAGGAAGGAAGGGAAAGAGGAACAGACAGAGGGAGGGTGGGAGGGAGGGAAAGAGGGAGGGAGGTAAGGAGCAAGAGAGGGAGGGAGGGAGGGAGATGGGTGCCATTAAGGAATTTAGAAGTGATAAAAATCTACATGAACTTTGCAGTAACTCTTTGATACAGGTCTATCATCTGCTTGCAAACTGGAGAGCATTTGAACTGCAGAAAATAGTCAATGGGGTCTGATTCCCAAATGACTAGACCTGTTACTAAAATTAATTCCTTAGTACATTTGCATAAAAATGACAGTAATTAACATTTCTTGAGCACCTAGCATATGCCAGCATTGAGTTCTCTATGTTCATTATCATCTTGAAATCCTAGTAGTAGTGTCTGCATTGGCTTATATCCCTACTCCACAGCACAGAAAGACACGAGGCAAAGAATTGTTTTGTACACATTTTTATGGTTCAGCTAGCTAGAAATTCATTCCCCACATTTAAGCCAGCAGGTTTTCATCCAAAATTTATGCCTACATTCTTAAAGTTTACCTTTGTACACAGATGAGTGCACACATTCTGTTTAGTATTAGTCAAAATTGTTACCTCTATTTTCATCTTCAAAGGCCAAGGTGGTCCCTTCTTTCAACCATTTGGGGACGCGTGTCATATCCTCAAATAATCTGGATGTGTTTCTCTACTCTTTCCTCTGCCATATTTTAAGTTACATTGCCATCAACACTCTGTGTGATATGGGACCAAAGCTTTGTGCTCAGAAAGGCATAATAACTTTCCTATTTCACCTCTTTTGATCCCACCTGCTAGGTTTCTGAAGCTGGGGTGCTCACTTAAAACTCTCAGCGTTTTCAGAAGCTGAATCATTGTTTACCCCAAGAGAGTAACATTCTGGTGATCTCAAGGAAAGTACTAGTAGAAATATCTGGTAAATATTTTGCTGTTGTTGTTGTTGGCTGAATGAAAAGACCTTGGCTTCTGAGCTGACTGGAATAGGTATAAAGTGACAAGGTAATCCAAGAGCACCTTTAACATTTTTGCCAGGAAAGGAAATCTGGCTTCTTAGATGTTCGTCCTTAATTCTGGGAACAATTTTCAGGTTTTCTGAAATTCCCACTGAGGAAAATGAAATGCTGCCTTAGACGGCCTGTGTTTAATGGTAGAATATGCACTCAGCACATTATAGTTGCTCAATAAAGGCTTGTTGAAAGGAATTAAGCTTTACCGGTGGCTTAGCGCCAAGAAAAACATCTGGTAGGATGGTGCAAACCTAAGTTCAGGTGCTCCCTGTGTGGCTTATTTGGGCCAGGTGTTGAGTAAAGGGACCTTGAACCCAAGCGTTACAGAGAAGTGTGGAAACATTTTAGAGTTAACGTTAAATCAAGCATAGGGTTTTTTTTTTTTTTTTTTTTTTAAATCACATTGCTACTTCTCCATCATTCTGAGAGGAAGGCCCAGAGGACAGCTGCCATTGGCAGTTTAGATCCACAAGACTCAGGACAGTAAAAGTGGCAAGTGACGCCTGCAGGATTCACTAGTTGCAGACTGGTGGAGCGTGACAGAACTGCCTAGCAAGAGCTGCAATAAACGTATGACGCTGAGATCCAAACAGGAGCTCTTCTGAAACTAGATGGCATTGCTTCATTGCCAGATCTGTTTACTCCACCTCCACAGGGATCTCCTTCCCACAAGCCTTAATCACTCACTGGAGTACCACGCACATTCAAGAGTCATGTGTGTGGCATTCATTAGGAGAGGGAACAACAACATAAAATAGCTCAGTGATATATCTGCTTCCCTCAGGAAGAGCCAAGTGACTCCCACAGACAATGGAGCCTTTGGGTGCTGATGATGGAAATGAGAAGGAGGAGGCAGCCAGGCCTGAGTCTCCCAATAGGTGGGATGTGGATTTGCACAAACTCCTTGCCTCGTCCCATCAACTTTATTACCCGTCCGTGCTCTACAACGATTCTTTCTCCTCTCAGCAAACTGGGACCAGTTGCTCACAGTGCTGTAGGAGGACGTTCAGCTTTAGCTTTGGGGGAGAAGAGCATCCCTGAATATTAGATACATTTCTAATCCCTCCAGCACAAAGTAAGCATAACTCTCAGCATTCCAACTGGGCTGGTATGTTGGTATGTGGTGGCTGGATTTCTCGTAGGAACATTGGCATTTTAGCACTGTATTAGGACAAGCAGGGGATTTTCGGACTGTGCCTAGAGACCATCTTTTCTGCAATTTGGCATAATAATAATAATAATAATAATAATAATAATAATAGTAATAGTAATAATAACAACAACACCAGGCTCTGACTCAAAATATGCATAAAACGGAACTCCAGAGTTTCCAAAATCAATGAGATTTCCAGTTAGGATATGGGAAGGGGACAAAAACTTAAGTGTGGGAATTTGGCTGTTTTTGAAAATAAGAATAAAGTTAAACATACATGGAAACCATCCACCTTGTTTCAGATTTACAAATCACAGCAGAATCCTTATTGTCTACAGAATTAACTTTTCTCAGTGCAATCTGTGCTTGTCACTGCATCTTAAGGTAGGTTTTTCTCTCACTCAGCTTCTAAGAGATGGACCTAAATCCAGGACCTAAAGAAATTACATCATCCTGAAATGGCCACATGAAACTTAGAAACTCCGACAGTGATTAATGTTGCCGGTTCCCCTTCATGCGATGATCATGAGACTCTTTCCAAGGATGGGAAGAGGAGTCCTGTTTTTATTTCCAAGAACCATGCACTGAAATTATTGGATCGCAGGCCCTGCATAGTGGGGCTCAGAGTTGACAAGCACATCAGGAAAAGACTGCCAAGGTCAATGACATTGAAGATCTGTATCAGGCCGTCTTCCAACATCTTCCCAAAGATAAGTGTCAGGAAGTGTTTATCTGCCAATTGTTTATCTGTGGCTGCTGGTAACCAGCAAGGGCTCAGATGCAGTTATGGAAGGGGCCAGAAAATGATCATGAGGCTTATCTCGATATAATCATACAGATCTGATTCCATTTCTTTCCCAAGAAAATTTATATTAAAATGTCGGTAATACAAGGTGCACTTGAGCACTTTGGCTTGAACATAGATCTTGCTTTCACTGGAAATGACATGCCATAAATACTCTTAATGAATGTCGGAAAACAACATACTTAAAAAAAGAGTATTTACAATTGTGCAAAGTCAGCCCAAAGGAATCTAAAAATCACTCCGGGCAGGAAGGAGCGTGGGGAGGCTTTTGAGCTAGAATTGGGGAAATCAGAGGCACCTGTAGACCATTCTGAACAAAGGGCATGTCGCTATATTTTAAGAGATAGGTAATAAAATAAACTGTACCAACATAGCTACAAACTTGAAAATGTTACCTCAACTTAAAAGCGCCTGCTGGGCTAAAGGCCTGGAGTGAAATTCAAAGTTGTTCTGAGGAGTTTGGGGGATTACTATCAGAGGCTTTGTGGAATTATCAAATAGGGACTGCCTTCGGGATCAAAGTGGGAGTTGTGTGCACTTAGGGCACATTGGTGAAAAGACCTCTAAAGAGATGATTTCTGTAGTTTTAATCAGCAGCAATAGGACAAAGGCTTGCTTCATGGTCGTAGGTGGTGGGAAAGGATGATGACAATAAGAATTGAGGCGTATTTACTCCACACACACATCAGGTGGCTCCGGAAACAGAATTATCAGTCAAAAGAAAAAGAGCATTGCAAGGGAAAATGAGGGAGCCCAGCTCCTGGAGAGGCCTTAGCGATCACAACTCAGATAATCTAACTTCAACAGGAGTTAGAAATCCAATCTTGAAACCAAGGAGAGAGACCACGATGGTAAATATAGATCTGAGAGTCAGGCACTGCCCAGATGCAATCACTGAACTGACAGATTAGATCAGACAGTGGGGGGGTGATCGCCAGGGGATGGAGGAATGTCAAGGACAGAAGCTCGGATGTTTTTCTTTCGAAAACAAAAATGTTGGACTTCTAAATAGTCTATGCTTTCCTAGGTGCGGGCCTGTTCTTTTGCGCATGTGTTCATGCTTCTAAAATATTTCACATCTGCTTATAATATTCTTAGGTCAGAGGTCATCAATATGTTGCTTAATGGGAGATAATAAATTTCCTTAGACACCTGAGTTTGTAAGACATCACAAGTAAGTTGTGTCTGACTGACTGCAGTGGAGAAGGGAGGGTGGTGCGGTCTGTATATGTGTATGTGGAGGCGATACAGATAATCAGGTTACAGATACTTAAAATATCTGGGTAGGGGTATGTGTGAGCCCTTTCTCAACCAGTTAACAGTATGATTGAAGATATCAGTGGCTGGGCACTGACATCAGCTTTCACAGAAACTAGAGCGCTCTGACGTGGTCCTTGTTTGCAGTTACTGGACAGATAAGTGCAGGGGATTAGGACACATCAATGTTTCCACATTTAAAATCTGTGAGTTCACAGAAAAAGATTCTAATTACAAACACTAAAACTGGGATTTTAATGATTATATTTATGCTTTGAGACTTTCCTGGGTAATTCATGGACCACAGTATAATAATGCCATGCTACATTTATTTATGCGTTTATACATCACTCTATTTAATTATTAAACTAATATGTAGTAAAGTTGGAGTTTTCTTCATACAGTTCTATTGATTTTTGCACATATATAAGAATGCAGAATATTTACTACAAACATCACACAAAATAGTTCCCTCTTTCCAAGGTGATCCAGGGTATTTTTCATTCGTGGTCCAAGCCCACCTCTACCCCAACCTCCTGCAAATGGAGCTCATCTTCAGCTGTCCACCACTGGCATGCCAACTCTTATCCAGATGCCTCAGCTATATAAAGGGAAAATACAATCTTTAACAGTGGTCTTTATGAGGCTGGAGAGACGGCTGAGCATTTAAGAGCACTAACTGCTCTTCCAGAGAACCCAGGTTCAATTTTTAGCATCCACATGGCAGTTCACACCTGTCTATAACCCTACTTTCAGCAGACCTAGCACACACACACACACACACACACACACACACACACATACACACGCACACACACGGGGGAGGTGGCTTCTATGTCAGCATGCCATCTTTGAGGGTAATTCATGCTTTTGTGCATGTCACTACCTTGTTGCATACTTTCGCAAATTTATTCATGTAACTCAATACATTTGTGTATCCAGCAGTAGCTGGACATTTTGTCCTCTACCCAACTTATCAATTATGATTCTTAGGTAGATGTAAGCTTTCACCTTCCTATGCTCAAGAGTACAATTACTGAGTCCTGTGAGAAATGTACTTATATTACATTTTAAAGTATTTGTGTTGAGTCCGATCTATTGAAACACCTATGCAAGCCATTTTGGTGATCTATGAAAGATCATTTTAAAAATTATACCATAAATTTAAAAGAGGGGGGGGGCTGTCAGGGCCAGAAAGATGGCTTAGCAATTAGGAACATTTACTCTTCTTCTTAGAGGACATGAGTTCAGTTCTTAGCACCAATGTCTAGTGTCTCACAACCACCTGAAACTCCAGCTACAGAGGGATCCCACATCTCTGTCCTCCATGGGCACCCACACTTATGTGCACAATCATCATCTCACATACATATACATAATTAAAATAAAAATTTTAAGTTTAAAAGTTAAATGAACAAAATACTGGGCCTATTAATGAAAGGCTATTGCAGAATGAATATAGGGAAACACCAAACTGTATTTCCAGAAGTACACAGAAACTATGCAGCCTGTCCCTCACAGTCTACATGGAAATCAATGGATACTCCAACCCACTATGACAGGTCACAGGTTTTACACTGACAAATCCAAACCCAGTCCTTTGACTCTTATATCACATTTAACTTTTCTGGAAAATACAACAAAATTATTCTCTCAAGAAAATGCTATGGCTTTAACATGAATAAAGCTAACCATTTTCATGTTTCCAAGATGGAAGATATATGATACCCAAGTTTAGAATTTAAGGATTTTCCCAACTGCCTCCATGATCCTGTTTGTCAGAACATTTTCTATTTCAGTGTCCTGAAGTTATAAACACAAATGTAAAGCTTACTATAAATATTTGAAATATAAGAGCAGGTCAAGGAGTTGTGATAAGTTGGTTCAATGCTGGACATTTTGAGGTCATGAATTGTAAAACGAATGTTTAATGCTAACCAAATACCATACTGTGTAAATAACTATGCATTAGCTTATAGTAAACACTGTGGGCCCTAATAGCTTATGAAGTATATATGTTTTAGAGCCATGCTCATTTACTCTACATAGACTAATTATCATATATATTTGCCCATTAGTTGAACTCTTCATGAAGGGCTTTAGTTGGTCTCACTTGGGGAGTTGTATGTGACCTTGCCCAGCATGAAGTCATAAAGAAGTATTAAACTACCAAAGATCAGGAAAAGTGACGCATATGAGAAACTCAGAGTGAAAGTCAAAATGAGGGTGCCAGAGCAAACACTCATAAAGTGGAAGCTTGTAGCAAAGCTTAGCATTAATACTGACACTTGTAATGATGAGTCTATGTGTGATTCTCTCTCCCACCTGACCCTAATTATATAAGTAGTCTTTAAGCCATATGTTCTAGGAATGGGTGCCTGGTTTCAATTCACAGATTAACTGAGGGTTCAAGTTTGTTAACACAGAACAAAGCACTATGTATGAGCCAGGAGATGTAGGAGTAGTGGGTTTTTGTGGGACAAATGACCTTCTTCCCTTCTAGCTCCAGGCAGTCCGTGGGTAAGCATAGGTGCTTATTGATTAAAGCATTCTGTGCTAGCTAAGTTGGCTTCTGTTGTTCCAGCAAACACAACTAGGAGAAGGAAACAGGTTATTTCTGGGTTTCAGTCTAGCATCAAGGGAAGCTAAGGCAGGAATCTGATGCAGAGAACAAGGAAGATCGCTGCTTCCTAGCTTTCTCCTTCTGACTTGTTGAGTTGAGCTCCCGTTCTTATACAGCCTATGGAGGGCAACTCCCACAGTGCAGCAGGGCCTTCCACATCAATTAGCAACTGAGCAAATGCCTCATAGATAAGGCCACAGACCAATCCTATCTGAGCAATTCTTCAGGTAGGGTCTCCTCTTGCCATGTGACTCTTGGTTGGGTCCAGTTGACAGTGAAGGTTAACTATGACACATACTTCATGACGTCAATCTGTCAGAAGGACTATGCTCTTGTCAGTGGAGGAAGGAGGATTTTACTGTCTTTAAGAGATATATCAACTTATGCAAGTTGAAACACATGAAAACAATTTCGACGCCAGTCACAAACACAAGTTTGCATTCATAATACTTTATTCTGCGGGTACAGCAACATGGGTAGGCTAAGAATAACTGTACTCACAACCAAATATAGCTTTATGAATGCCAGGAAGGCGTGAATATGTTGTTCATCTATGGAACTGAGTATTTTCATCTATTCCCCTGGTCATTTTCTCCAGATCCTCCTTAAAGAAAGAGGGAGCTAATGTTTTTGAAAGGCACCATGTAACAGTTTTAGAAGAAATAATGCTGATCAAATTGAAGATAAGTCAGACGATAAAACACCAACATGCAGCACTGCAGCATATTTTTCTTCATAGCATTTTCTCAGTATTGTCTAGGTGAATGTACGTTTTTTGTAGTTATAACTCCTATGCATTCTACTTTGCCACATGATAGCAGTATTTCCCTACATTCTCCTTATTTCATTTTCAGATGCATAATTTTGAGAATAATCAATAGGTAAAGCTCAAAATATTCTACTTCCTGATCTAAGAGCAGGAGTCGAGAAATTTATGTACACATGCAGAACAAAATATACAGCTATAAAACAGCTATGGTCATTTGCAGCTAAGGCCATTTGCTGTGACGGGAGTTTTTAATGGGATCACTGTCATCAGTAGGGTTACCTTCTTGATTCAAGTATTTTCAATTGATTTTGCTAATTTTGTCCGAATATGCATTCTGGCTAAACTTCTTGTAGGAAGTGATAATGTGAGATACCTTTAAAGTACTTCATCAGAAGTATCCATCCCCATTGTTGAAAAAAAAAAAATCACACTTCAACATGTTTGTAATTTGCCCATCTCTAAAGTCCTTTATGCTTTGTTGTGTCTCCTGTGAGTGCTTGGAGGAATGTTTTGAAAGTCAATGGGCCTTTGTACTTGACTCTTAGGCTCACTGTGGCTTGGTTGATGACAGCTGTTCTTGCAATTAACCCTTCTGCTGACCTCATGGTCAACCACAACAGCCTTGGAGATTTTAAGAATGGAAACCATGACTTGGAAGGTATCTGGACAAGACCTGCATGTGTGCAGATAAATAGGAGACCTGTTTTCTGTGCTTTAGCCTTCTTTTTCACGTTGGCTTACAAATTGTCCCCATCCACATATGACAGGCACATCTGGTTACCTACTCGAGTGAGTGAAGAAATGGATCTAACAGGAAGAGGAAGCCATATAATACTCCCCAGGAATGCTTAAAAGAGGATTTCTTTGCCTTTCATGGGAAACAGGAGTCTTGGGGGAGCATCCTGAGCAAATTAAGAAGGGTAATTTGCTTCCTTGAATAGATCCTTTTAGCCCAGTGGGTAGAAATATGTCATACGGATAGCGGGGTGGGTCAAGAGTTGAAAAAGACAATACAAGAACTAATTGAAATCTTTAGCATATTGGAGTGATGGGTCTACAATGAACTAGACTCCTTTCTCTGCTTATCATTCACTACTCTTATCTTATGCAGCAGATGGAGGCCATGAACATCCATGCAAGACCACATATGCTGAGTCCAGAGGCAGACTGTGCTTTAGAATCTGCTTGGAGTCCTAGGCTGAATGACTGTGCAAATGAGCACAGCATCCTGCTCTTGGCACAGTCTTTTCATTTCAGCCAGAAAGAGTTATCTAAGCTCTGTGAAAATAAAAACAAGGTGGAATTAGAGACCAGTTGGCCAAGGATCCACACACAGAAAAGCCTGGTGTATAAGAAATGCACGTCATTGTATGCTGTCTGGGAACCAATAGGAAAGCTTGCTTTATGCCTTTTTAAGCAATGTTGGCACGTGAGCAAACTTGCCATCATGGCAAGGACAGGAGGAATGATAGAGTTAAATAATATCCTGAAAGAGAGAAGAAAGGTGTGCTCTTACATCTCCCCAAAGGCCTACAAAGACATTTAGAAGTGTTCTTCACCATATTCCTGGTCAGACTCAGACTCTGAGTTTTTCACCAAGAAGAGGGATACATGATAAACCACCTGATTATATTTGGTATACAATCACAGTCTGGACTTAAAAAATAAAAAGACAAAAATATGGCTAAATGTGCTGACTATGTTTAAGTCAGCTTGACACAAGTAAGTTATTAGAGAGGAAGGAACCTCAATTGAGAAAACGCCTCCGTAGGAATGAGCTGTATGACATTAACGAGGTAATTAATGGAGGGAGAGCTATTGTAGGTGGGACCAACTCTGGGCTGATGGTCCTGGGGTCTATAGGAAGATGAGCAGAGGAAGCCAGTAAGCAGCACCCCCTCCATGGCCTCTGCATCAGGTCATGTCTCCAGGTTCTGACCCTGTTTGAGCTCTCCCAACTTCTCTTGGTGATGAACTACAATGTGGAAATACTTTTCCTCCCCACCTTTTGGTCCTGGTGTTTCATCACAGAAATAGTAACCTTAGCTAGAACACTAAATAATCACACTGCCTTGAAAAATGAGATTGATTTTATGTAACATTGGGAAAGTCTTGCAAAAACCTTATCTGATGATTAAAGCATGAATATTTTTGGAAATTATAGTTGTCATAATCCACTTCAACCCATTATTGCTGTTTCATTGTGTGACAATATGGAAACCTTTTCATATTTGTTCTTTGAGCTGGTTTAGTTTCTAAGACACATAGAAGAATATGTGTATGTATTTTACCAAGTGCTTACAGAAATATGACAACAGGAACATCATATTATACATATGAGATGTTCCCAGAAATGTTTGATAAATGAACCAAATAGAAGAGAAAAATATTTGAAAGAAAACTAAACATCACTGCTGACATTCAAAGAAAAAATTTAAAGAATAGTTCTAGGAAGGGAAAAATGCACACCCCATCCCACTCCTGGGATTTCTTGAGGAGACTCCAGTACAGATGGACAAAAGGGAAGTCTGACAGCAGTCATTTCGGGAATTCTTACAGAAGTTAACATTTAAAAAGAGTTCCAGTCAAATTTAAATTTAAATTCTCCCGTGAAACATCATTTAGCAGTAAGATGAGAGGACTTTAACCATGGGGGTCAGAGAGCATTCCAGAAATCAAGAAGAATTGATAACTCTTTTATCTGGAGTCCTACAAGCACATGGCCAAGCCTTCAGCAGCTGCCTCTGTTTAAACTGCATTAAAGCCAAGCATGAGAGACTGTGGATTAGTCTGAGGTAGCTATTTTGGCTGTATTAGTGAGATTAAGCCAGTAAGTACATGGCTTATTTAAATCAGTGTCCTTAAATGATCTCAAGACTTTTGACAGGTAGTTCCCAAGAACCACAAAATCAGACTTAACTCATGTTAATGGCATGGCTCTTTGATGAGAATTTTCCTGTAAACCAGTTAATTATTGATTTCTATAAGGCAGAGAATGAGGTATGCTGCAACCCTTCTCTGGGAGAGTGATTTTGCTCCATGACAATAAAGGACATGTTGATACTATCTGGGTAGATTTTGAATAGTCATACATCGGAAGGAAGAGGTCCAGGGGCATCTATAAGCTGAGATCAGAAGGATGGCCAACACCCTGTGATGCTTGGGAAAACCCTCCCCTGCCCCCAATAAAGAATTAATCAGCCCAGAACATCTGAGTGGCCACTCCTTATGAATGATGCTATATAAGGATAGATAAGGTAATCACATGATTTGAAAAGCATCAAGCTAACAACGCTTTAAGATTTTGATTTATGGTCATGAAAACTTCCGATATAGTACATTTCCCTCATGCCTAAGCTACTCCCTAGCAATAAATTAGGTTTCTATGACACTGCATTAGCTGCCCGAAGTCACTAGGGAGCTGATCTAAAGGGGGCTGCTCTTGTACTTAACCACAGCCTTAGGGTGCTTAAAAAGTTAAGGGAACTTTTAAAAGTTGCTAATTCCCAAGCAGGCATTAAGAAAACTAACACAGGATATAAAAGGGACATAAATCCCCTGAAAAGGAAACACATAAACAAGTTTCTATGTTCAGGGAACACACAGAGGGGCCTAAGACAGAGGTTCTCAACCGGTGAGTCAAATAAGCCTTTCACAGGGGTCACCTGAGACCATCAGAAAACACAGATATTTACAGTACAATTCATAACTGTAGAAAATCACAATTTGATGACTTTATGATTGGGGGTCACAACAACATGAGGAACTGTATTAAAAGGGTCCCAGCATTAGGAGGGTTGAGAACCACGGGTCTAAAATATCTGTGTATGAGTGAATGTGATGAAGGGAAGGGGGTCCTGAGTTACAAGTGGCCAGTGATGGAATTTGAGCTTGTCTTTAAGGAAAAATAAAACTAGTAATAACTAGGACAGTGATCCTCAACCTTTTTAAGGCTGTGACACTTTAATACAGTTTCTCATGTGTTGGTGACCACCCCCAACCATAAAATTATTGTTTTGCTACTTTATAACAGTAATTTTGCTACTGTAATGAATTGTAATGTAAATATCGATGTGCAGGAGATCTGGTATGTGACCCCTGTGGGGGTTGCAATCCACAGATTGAGAGTACTGAGTTAGGAGAACATGCAAACAATTCAGCATCCTTTATTAATGTGAGACAGAAAGAGGTTTACTTGTTAATCCAGTTCCTTGAATGGTTTCAACAGGTACTGAAGACAGGGATGTACATCTACAGAGCTAACCCTGCTTCAATTATCTATCTTTTGGTAAACACGTAGTTTATATGACATCGTTAAGCATGGAATAAGTGTCCATAGTAGGATTAATTAAAGAAAATTTAATTCAAAATATTTAAATCCATGTTTTATTGTATCACAAATTTTTGCCACTGTTGACTTTGGAGTGGCCTTAAATCCTTTCTTTAGAGTCAGTAGGCAGGTCATAAAGGTAGACCTGTAGCAGAGGGGTTTGAATACAGTGGCAAGAATTTCTACTCTGCTTTCAAAGGAAATGAAAGCTCTACTGACTTTTATCTCTGCCATCCAGCAGTGAACTTCCTGAAGATGTAGAGAGATCAGGAAATGATACAGACAACTTAGTAACACCAGAAGACATTCTTTGTGCCAGTGGGTTGGCAAAGGGCAATGGTTTTGTTAAGTGATACAGGCTAACCTCTCAAGTGCTGGGATTTAGTCATGTAACATTTATTTTACATCTAATTGTATGCATATATTAACTTTGGTAAAGATAGTATATTACCTTTTAAAGAGACCTTAAAAGGCAACAGCAATTTCATAACTAAGAGATTCTCAGGGGCCATGATGGATTTCAGGGTGCTACTCCCTGTGACAGAGACTTGATAACTTTTGAGCCCCATAGTGACTAGAACACAAAAGACAATATAATACTCTAACAGTCACCAACAGGCCAGCGAGTATCAGTTTACTGTGTCTAGTTGGTTTAATTTACATGACCAAGTCATCATTCTAGCTGCTTTTGCTGGAAGATATTCTTTAGAGGAGATTAAAGTAAATGAGCAGGGTGACTAAAGCATTTTGCTCTCCACAAGGAGACTGACTTCATCTAATGAATCAAGGGGCTTAGTGGGACAAGGCTGTCCTCCCTGAAGACTTAACGACTTTTCTGTATCCAGGTTTGAGTCACAAACTGTCTCTGCTCCCTAAGCTCCAGGCTGTCAGTTTTGGAATGGCCAGTTTCCACCGCCATGTGAGCCAACTCTCATATGATTCTGTCTCTCCCCCCCCCCTTTCTCTCTCTCTCTCTCTCCCTCCCTCCATCTCTCTTTCTCCCCCTCTCCCTTTCTCTCCCCTCTTCCTCTCCCCTGCTTCTATTTCTCCGGGAAATGAACCACACAGACTTCAGGCACAGCTTGAGATTATAATTCTTATGCACCTTTTTTTTCAAACTCATTTCCACAGATATTTGTCAAAGTTTTTTATGGTGGAAATGTGGCACTTGAGGATAGAATATGATGTCAGCAAGGCCAGAGCTTCAGAACCTGTACCAACCTGATTAAGGATTTTCAAGACACATTAAGGCTAGAAGGGTATTTGTAATAATAAAAAGACATCCCGTAATTACTGGAGGTAAAAAGAGATATCTGGGAAACAACATAGATATAATTTGCATACATTTATTGGCAGAGATTCAAAATCTATGAGAAACTGGTACTTGCAAAAAGAAAAAAAAATAGATGACTAGGCAAATCTATAAACAGAATGAATATTCCATTCTTTCCAGTAGAATGTAACAAGGGAGGTCACAGGAGGTGGAAGTGACTCAGGCTGGTCTTGTATGTGTTATCACACTCACACTTTTCAAGAGTATGTGGAACTCTTATAAGAAGCATGCACAGAGGGAGCCTTATATAAAACCTCATTGAAGAAATACTGATGGTTCAGAGCATGTTTCCTGAAAACATTGAAAGCAACACAGAACTGAGCATCATGAAATTCCCATCGACGGCCTGAAGGATATAAAGAGAGCACCCCACCCTACGGTCCATGCTATCAGACGGGCTAAAGACGAAAGTGAAACAAGAGGAAACTCATCGAAATCAGTGGTCCTTCATATCAGAAACATAAGCAGCTGGGTATTAGAAATGTAGTTGAATAGAGCGTGGTAAGTAAGAAAAATAAATAATTTTAGGTTCCCATTCTAAGTCTCTATAGAAGGAGTAGCAAATTAATTTCAAGGAGAGACAAATTGTGCAGAAATTGAAATATTTTTATAAATAAAAAAACCATCAAAAATTTCACAAAAATCTGTTTAAAAATAAGGGGCTAGGATAATAGATCAGTGGACAAAAGTACTTTGCTTTGCAAGCATGGAGGCCTGAGTTCAAATCCACAGCACCCACTCAAAAAGGAAGAGGCGAGGGTGGGCTCACTGGGTAAGGGTGCTTGGTATGCAGACCTAGGAGCCTGAGTTCAATACCTGCACCATGTAAAGGTGGAATGGACAGAACAAGTCCCCAAAAGCTGTCTTCTCTCCTCCATAGTCATCTGATTGTGCATATGCCTGTGCAAACACACACACCTCACACACATATACACACACACTTCACACACACACATACACACACACCTCACACACATGCACACACATGCACATGCACAGACAGACACATACACAGACACACACACATGCATACAAATCGTACACACACACTCTCACACACACCTCACACACACATACACCCATCCATGCACTCACACTCGTACACATACACACATACACATCATACACACACATGGACACACACATACACACACAAACACACACACACATACATACACATGTACACACATGCATACACATATACACACATACACACACATACATACACACACAGACACACACACACACACACACACAAAATTAAAAGGAAAATGACACTTAAAATATAAACACATTGTAAACGAATAACATTGACAAAATTTAAAGTGGTCAATACCAATATTAAAAGTACCATTAAACCGAGAAGATTATGAAAAGATTTTTTACCTGGATATTAAGCATCTCCTCAGACTCAGTAAATCAGATCAGGCCAGATTAATAAATTCAGGTTTTTTCTGATCATTCCTGGGTGGTCCCAGGGGAAAAGGAGAGGACAGGAAGGGAGACCATGACAGGAAATCCATGGGCCCCCGACCTTAAATACACTCCAGGAGAGGAGCCACTGCTTGGCTGGCTTTCTCGTGGAAAGGATCTGGAGAGGACAACTGAGGGTCTAATTTGGAGAGGGAAGTTCCAGGGGGCTGCTGCTGACACACTGAGGGAGGGGGGTTGTAAAAGGCAGCTGCAGGGAGATCCCAACAGAATATACTAGGGGCGTAGCAGTAATCCAAGATTTGGATTTTATTTTATTTATTTATTATTTTATTTTATGCATAAATATGCTTGACTTGGAACCTATGAAGGCTGGAAGAGAACACCGAATGCCCTAGAACTAGAGGTGTATACAGTTGGGAGATGCCATGTGGGTACTGAGAATCAATCCCAGGTCCTCTAAAAGTTATGAGCCAGTGCTAACAACTGCCAAGCCATTTTTCCAGATCCTAATTTTTACTCTTTTAAGTTTTCTATCTGTTTTGTTTTTAAAGTGGAAAGTGGAAATATGAGATTTATTCACTGTAGCCACATTACGAAAAAACAAGGGGAAGTCTTATAAGGAGGTGAAAGTTTTAACAACATGTTA
The DNA here is from genome assembly GCA_033318265.1 of Phyllotis vaccarum. Lineage (NCBI taxonomy): Eukaryota > Metazoa > Chordata > Mammalia > Rodentia > Cricetidae > Phyllotis > Phyllotis vaccarum. Next base: position 26,524,767 of record JARWLC010000007.1, read on the forward strand.
AAAATCTGTGCTGAGCAATCCCAGTCAGGGTGTGGCTCTGTCCACCCTAGAACCGTCCAACTCAGCATTTCAGTCTCATCTGATAAGGTATCTGGCAAGTCATTAGAAATGCCAGACACCTCTTTCAGACAAGTTCACACCTGACTGGTACCTTTTCTTCCTACCATGAGATTCTTGGGGGAAACTCCTATTTCTTTGGGGTCTAAAGTTTGGATAGTCTGATAGATTGAGAGACAAAGAATCTCTTTAAAATAGTTTTTGTTTCTTACAGGCCTATTAGAACCTTGTTTTCTGTTTTAACACCTGAATCTTGAGGTAAATGGTATCCAAAACAAATATGACAGAATTCCCGGAGGAAATAAAGGTTAGAACACTGCCAACATCCTACCGGATATACATATATATATATATATATATATATATATATATATATATGTATATATATATGTATATATATATATGTATATATATATATGTATATATATATGTATATATATATATATATATAACCATCAGTCTGCATAACTTCTTAGCTTTCAGTGACTTTTGTGGAAGGCTGGTACAAACAAGGCACCATGTTGTTGGGAGATAGCATCTCATCATACAGCCCAGGCTGGCCTCAACATACAATCCACCTGTTTCAGCTTCACAAGAGACTGGATTACAGACAAGCAAGACCATTTCCAGTGTGACTATTTTTCAGTTCTGACACCTTTCCTCCGTATCTTCAAAGGACATTCTCTAAAGATATTATTGATTAACTACCTCATGGTTTACTTTGTATTGTTCCAGAATGCCAGGAATAGATTTGTCTTGGTTGGTCCAATTTTGAAGCCATAAATTTGTGATAAAACACCCTAAGGAGCTAATTTAAGCAAATTGAGTGATAGGAAAAGGGACTCTTGGGTCAGGTATTTCCAAGTCCATTCTGCTTGCCCTTTGGGTAACATCCTAGCATTTTACAGGTTCAGTTTTTCAGTTTATCTGATCTTTGTCACCATAAGCTCTGCTCCAAGGATTGGGCTTCTGGGCTCAATAACATTCCAATTCTTTTCTCTGTTTCACCAAGTAGACATGAAAAGTAGCTGCCGATGCTGACGTGGGACCTTGGAAATGTCCATGGAGAGAAATGACGAGGCTGCAGTGGAGAGTTTCTGTTTTTCTTTTCTAACCAGGAGCATCTTATCAAGAATACCCAAATGGTGGTCTTGAACTTGGGGTTATTGAGTTGAACTTGAATTCTTTGTTACTGAACTCGGGGGTCACAATTCTGTTCCAGATCAGATCTTAATGTCCATCTTTAATAAGCCAACCAGAAGAGCCAAATTAACCATGGAAACCAGACAAAGGAGATGTAGGCAATGCAGTGATCACATTGGGAAGAGCAACAAAGAGGCCTAGCAACTCTTCAAGTTCATCTTCAGGGTCCTGAAGAGAGATCAAAGTATTTTCAAGAACTAGTTTAAGTTTTAAAGATTATTTTAAAACTTATTTTTAAAAGATGGGACAATTAATTTTTGAATACTGAAACTATTATTAATAAATATATCACATTATGAGCTTTGGGCTTGAGCAAGTGAGATGGTTCATTAGGTGAAGGTGATGAATTCTGCAAGTTTTTTTCTGAACACACACACACGAGACTGATAAATAATAATAATAATAACAATAGTTTAAAATAAAGTATAGGAATCTGGACCTATTTGTCTCTGTTGGATAACCCACAAGTAGTTGAAAACAAGAATAATATATGCAGAAATGAACACATATTCAAAATATTTACAACAGAAAATCAAAGTGTTAGTGTAAAAAAAAGAAAAAAATTTAACTAAAAGAGTTTGGAGAACTCAAAAACAAAGATTTTAATTTTTCCAAAATTAACCAGTAGGTATGATAGTATGTTAGTAAAAACCATAAAGTCCAAAAATACACATGGAAATGAAAGTACTTTTAAAGATAATGGCAAAGCTGGAAATCTGCAATTCCTCTGAAATGGGATCCTGGGGTGGGGCAGCATTGGTACAAGGGAAGGGAAAGTGAGAGCTGGTGCAGAATGGGGCTCACAAATCATAATTACCGTGATCTAGGATGCAATAGAAAAGATGGTGTTTTCAGTAAACAATGCTAAGGCAATTTGTTCTCCATATGGACTCGAAAGTGTGTCTAGACCTGCATTTCACAGCACACTCAAAAAGTGGTTCCAGATGGATTATAGATATACACGGGAAAGAGAAGCTATCAAGCTCTCACAGAAAAACACAAGGGGACATTTCTGTGGCTTTGATAGTAGCAAAAATTTCCGAAGCACAACAAAAAAGTAACAGAGAAAGTTAAAATGCATTTGAAAAATTAAGAAGTTAGAAGACACAATTTAGAGAGTAAATATCCAAATAAAAAGTGGCACAAATCATTCATTGCACATATATGTGGCAATGAATCACATACCGAATATGTAAATAGTAAGAATTTTTAAAGGTTGTCAACCAGAGAAAAGAAGACCTGAATAGATTTTTAACAGCACAGGATACTGAATTGCTAATAAGTATATGAAAGAGACTGATAGTTTCTATTTTTAAGAGAAATTATCCTAAAACCACCATGTGATAAAATTATACATGCACAGTAATAGCCAAACTGACAGTCAACAGCCATGCAGACTGAGGGAACAGGAAGTCCCAGAGGTTTTTATGGGATTGTAGGGACTTGCCTCCTATTGATCTGCACAGATGATAAGATGATGCAGTTTCATCCCTACGTGCATATGCAGGTGAAAACTGTCCACAGATTTAGAGCTCCAAAGTAGAAGTGACTCAAAAGCCCAACAAGAGAAAACAGGTGATGAAATGACCATATATTATACCATCAAACTGGACAGCAATGACAAGAACCTGTGTGGGAAATATAAATGATTTTCACCAATATAATGTTATACACACACATACACACACTACAAACACAAAAGTGTGCATTCTATGTGCTTTGATTTTATTTAAGAAGGTACAAAATAGGGAACCGAGGTGATGGCTCAGTCAACAAAGTGTTTTGTCTCACAGGATAAGATTCTGAGTTTGGCCTCTGATTCCCCATTAGGAAACATGGATATAATAAGTACACGCTTGTAATTTCGGTGTTAATGAGTTGGAGACAGAAAGATCCTCTGTGCTCATATATTTGACTACTCAACCATCAGGGAGTGGCACTATCTGAGAAGGATTAGGAGATGTGGCCTTGATGCCATGGGCGTGGCCTATATGATCCTTTGGCCGGCCAGGCAGACTAGGCTATTCTGCAAACTTCAGGCCAGTGAAAGACCCTTAAAAGACAAGGTAGAGGGTATCTGAAACTGACTTCTTCCAGTCTCCATACGCATGTGCATACACAAATACACAGACACATACATACATGCACACACACATATATACATGCACACATACACACACATACACACACGCACACACACATATATACATGCACACATACATACACATACACACACGCACACACACACATACACACATACACACACACACACACACACACACACACACAGGTATAGGCAAAGGTAGAAATCACAACACAGTAATAATTACTTACACCAACATATTGTTTTTACCTTAGAGAACCAGTCTCAAAATTAGGTAGAAAAAGCTCTTCTGGATACTGATGATGTCATGTTTCACAAGCTGTCCCATGCCCATATTAGGCACATGTTATTCTTCAATTTAAAGAAAAAAAAATGCAAGAAGCCTGAGCTCTGTCCATCAGATTGCGTCTGTAAGTCTGATACTTCTTAGCTTTGTTAGTCACTGTTCTGTGACTGTGAAGAAACATTCTGACTAAGGCTACTCATAAAGGAAAGCGTTTCGTTAGGGGCTTGTTTACAACTTCAGAAGTTAGTCCATTATCATTGTGGTGGGATCATGGTGGCATATATGGCACTGGAGCAGAAGTAGCTGAGAGCCAATCTTAATCTACAGAGAGAAAGAATGAGAGAGAGAGAGAGAGAGAGAGAGAGAGAGAGAGAGAGAGAGAGAGGAGAACCACACCTCCCAATCCTTCTCAAATAGTGCCACTGCCTGATGGCTAATCCTTCAAATCTGTGAGCCCATGAGGGCATTCTCTCTCAAACTAAACACTAGCTAAATGAACCTGGGCAAGAGACTGTATCTGTCTCTTCATTTGGAAAATTGTCATAAAATAGTTCTGAGCTTTAAAGTTGTACCAATCAATTGGTTCAATGAGTTCCAAACATTTGAACCACTTCCTAAATAAAAGGAATCCCTCAGTTAGTGTTTGCCAAAGACTGGCTTCTAGATACTTCAAGCTAGAATATAGCTTGAGTACTTACTCCACCATAACCCCAAGTCCCAATCCTCCATCATTGTTCATTTTTCTTTTCTATAGAGTTTTAACTTATGGTCCAGGATGGTTTGGAACCCACTCACAGGTTCGTAGCTCAAACCCCACACCTGCACCTATCCTTCTGCTTCAGCCTCTCAGGCGATGAAATTACAGATCTGTATGACAATTTTCAGTCTAGTAACCCAAGGCCTGCTCTACTTAAGGTCCTGTCTGGTTGCCTTTCAAGACAATGGCTGTAACTTTGTTAAAGCTCATGAAAGTCAAATATAGAAAGGCAAACAATACAGGGACATCATGGAAAATGTTGAGGACTTGGCCTCCTGTTGTTTGTTTTGTTTTGTTGTTGTTGTTTTGGCTTAGGCCTAACTATAATAGTCCCAGTGATCCCTTTGGCTGACCTTAGGTAAGCAGGCGACCTTAAATCTCAATTGATTGGTTTGGTTTGTATTGGTTTCCCTGAGGAAACTTTATATTTTCATAATTGCATAGATTCTATCTTTGGTGGCCATTAATGATTGAGGGCAATCCTTCTGTCTAGAAGCATTTTAATCGATGAGCACATGTCTGTCCATTAGAACTCTTAGTTCTATGCTGCTGTTTCCTTTGCTATCTGGGCTAGAGTCAGGGATAAATTCCAGGACATATAGTTTTCTTTTAGAAATTCTAATCAAGGTAGAAGTCTGTATAAACTAATTCATTCCAGTGTTACAGCTAAAGATTAACTTTTCTTTATGTTAAGAAAATGCAAAATGCCTGTTCCAGGCTAGTGAACACCCTCACACGCCATGAGGTTTGTGCAATCCACACCAGTTGGGACAGAGACTCAGACATGTCCATACTTAGTGTCACATGTTTTACCTTGCTGTTCATCTGGGATTTTCACATCATTCTTTAAAGTGATTCCCTGAGTCCCCTGAGTCACCATAATAAATTACAGGATTCAAAGGTGGTAGTCATGGGAACCCTATATGTAGCCATTCAGAATCACAGGTCTCAGTCTGGGGCTTATAGTTGACCTCTCTCTTAAGAGAGGACAGTATTGTGAGACAGCACCTAAAACTGCTGATTTGATGTCTTTTGGGGTAGATCAAACAGATAATAGCTAATTGCTTGTTGGTGAGAAAAATAAGGCACACATTTTATCATAGAACAATTCTGTATATTGTTGGCTGAAAGGAGAAAAAACAATTTGCCATCTCATACCTCATACACAGTAGAGAAATAGCATAAGAATGCATAAGACAGAAAGTAAAAAAACAAAATTTTTTTCATTGTCATGAATTTTGATCCAAAAGAGATTGAAGTTGTTTATAAATGTGTGAATTTGATACACAGGTAGTTAAAACAGCTGTTTACATCTGCATTAGAACATTCTGAGGCATTTTAATGTGACTTGGAGCTAAATATTCAGTAAGAATGAATGAATGTTGAGTTGGGTAAGATCTGTAGCAATTCATATGAATAACTACGGATCCAGGGAAGGCAGCCCTAGGCTTGAAGAATTGGCTACACTCATTAACATATTTATTTTCAAAATAGTATTAAGATGGTCTTCAAAGTGTGTCTTGCACTACACCTCCAAACATTCTGGTTCAATTGTATGAATGGATGTGGCCAAGTGTAGCCCTCTATAAATGAAGTTATCTTTTTTGACCATGAGGCTTGTTACAGCTATATTCCTCCTCAAGGATTATTTAGAAAAAGGCTAGAGACATCATGTATGAATACTTCCCATTTTGTCCATCTCAAAGGGCAGCATGAGGCTGAGTGCATCATGTATGAACATGTCCAGTTGTACCTATGTCTATAGAAGAACAACTTAAAATCATTGAACATGAGGCAGAGTTGCAGGGAGAAAGTGAAGTCCTTAGAATGTATTTTGTTTGACATGAGTATGGACATGTCAAAGACTCTAATGCTTCACACCATAGGAGCCTTCCCCTATGTATGGCTCAGATAGATGGCAAAATCTTTCCAAGCCAACAAATAAATGTTGACAGTATGTGCATAACATCCACTGCAATTTTCTGTCTCCAGATGTTTACAGCTTTGAAGACTTTGCCTTTACAGTGCTTGTTCCTACCCCAAATTAGCTAAGCCTGTTCCACTGTTCAACTATTTCAGGAGCACATCATAAACACTCTGAGATTCCAGGGTGCTGCAGATTCTCCATTTTAGAGAACACACCCCTCCCAATCCCAGCTCTCTCTAGGTGTGTTTGTGTGTCTGGCATTCCTTCATTCCCTTGTCACTCTAGAAATGCCAGTCCCTAGAACATGCAGAACATGACACCAAGTGCCCCTCGTATGTATGTGGACAATTGTGCTTCTCTTTATAGAAAAGCAGCTTATAGTTGTTGAGATGAGGCTGAGTATACACTATTTATTTAGTTTTATAATGCCCAACAAAGTCAGAATAAAACAAGAAAGACTTGGACAAGGAGAAATTCTTCAGTTGCTACTATTGATGACAAGCAAGCCAAGAGTCTTGGTTACTCTTCTCCTGGATATGACCTGATGGAGGCAATTGAAAAAAAGAAAAGAGCTTTATTAGCCAGTAGAGTCATGGGATACAGTTCATTATGACAGGGAATGCATGATGGCTGACATAGCTTGGACTGTGGAAATGTGAGCCTACATCGGGTCATCTTGTGGTTATAGAGGGGACTTTGGAGGAAGCTACATTTGAACCATAAAACCAGAGGTGTGCTATGTCCGCCAACAAGGTCCACTTCCTAAAAGTTCCCCAGCCACTCAAAAAAGCACCATCAGCTGGGAACTAAATGTCCAAACATGTGTGCCTGAGGGGGACATTATAAATCCAAATAACAACACAAACACATCAGTTTACTACACAAAGTCTTGAGATGCCTTTTCTTCTAAAGGAATTCATTTTTCCAAAAACTTGCCTTTAATATACCCTTCTTTCCAGATGATGGAGGCAATACCTTAAGCAGCTATTTTTCTACCACATGCCATACCCATCTTAATCCAGAGTAAGTGGGTTTTTAGAGCTGTCCATTTGCATCACACCACAGAATGGGAGCCATATTTCTTTCATCTTGATTATTTTGTTTTGTGGTTTGCTGCACACTGCCAGTTTCAAGCTCTCTACCAGTAGGAACCATGGTTGCCGACTATACTGGTTAACTTAATCAAGAAAGGACTATGTTGGGTAGCTTATAGAATTTATGGGAAACCAAGGAATTTGGCCCTACAAGTGAACTAAAACCAATGACATGACCCTACCCAGTAGACAAGCCTTAGCTCTGTGATGAGTCTCACACTGACTATTGTAGGGGAATTATGTTGTTCCATTGTAAATAATTGTCCCCACCTATGAATTTAATAAAAAGTTCTGACTGGCCAAAGGCAGACAGGAAGTGTAGGCGAGGCTATCAGAGTAAGAAGACTCTAGGAACAGGCAGAATGCCAGAGAGAAGCCAGAAGAAACAGAGGACAACTATGCTGCTCTGAGAAAAGGTACCGAGCCACATGGTTGAACAGGATAAGAGTCATGGATTAGATTAAGGGTAAAGAGTTAGCAAGTTATATGCCTGGGCCTTAGGCTGATCAGCCTAAAACTGTTGCAAGCACCTGTGTGTCTCTGCAGGTCTGTGGGTCTGCGAGCCTAAACCTTGAGGCTAGGCCTGAAAGTCCTGGCCAGAAACATTTTACTACAGACTATGACTCCATCATTGCTCACAGTGTAACCTGACACAATACCCCTGGTGATAAGCTGACATTTTCTGTCTGTTTAATTAGATATCATTTAGTTGCAATTCAAAATTTAAGGTGGGAATGGTGGGGTGGCTGAACTGAGACTTTACATTTATATCTACATGTCCCTGGTTTGGGAGAGAAAAAAAAAACAAGAAAATAATTTCATAAATATCAGAGGACCCTAGCAAGGAAAAAAGAATGACAAATTTTTATTGCATAACCCACAACAGGAGTTTATGCTAGAAAGATGAAGATACATAAATAGAATTATGCATGAATGCATACATATATTCTGAAGAAGAAAGATTTCTAGGTTTTGAAGAAGAGCCTTAGAAAGAATATACACTTCTCTTACATATGTGACTAGAATGATTTTGTTATATTCCTAACTTTTATGGTTTTATTGCAACAAATATTCTCAATAGCATTGCAATTTCTACATGGAAGAGAATGTGTCTTCTAAATCCAGCATCCTCCAGCTCCAAATGGAGGAAACTGTAAAGAATGTGTCCTTGATAAGTAACTACTGATTTATTGAACTTTTCTGTCAATATCTTCTTGAGTAACAATTGACTCATGAACAAAAAGAAAGGTTGAGTTGTCAGAAGTGACCCACAGCTGTGATGACAACTGGAGATCAGTAAAGTTCTGAATGTGGCACTGGACCCATTAGGAACAAAGGAGACTCATGGACTCCTTTCTTCAAAATCTAAAGCAAACAGAAATGGAAAGGATTGTCATTAAGACTAAGAATTCATCCCAAACATTTAATCCTTTTGAAAAACATGTTCAGTTTCAAAATTGTCTATTGAGAATGACACTGCATTTGACGATCCTAATAATATGAGACTTTGCTCAAGAACAAAGTTTTAAATGATGCTACTTTCTTCTAAAGCTGATATAAGATCTACCTCCTGCTATATATGTATCAGTTTACTTATTAAAAATTTCAACTAGAAAAATATTGTAAAGTACTTTGTTTTATGGTCCTTTTCTGTTGCTTACAATTTGAGACTAGCTGACATCAAAATTATATAGCCCACTGACCACAAGAAAAGATTTACCCATCCAATAGGAACATAATAGTAAGCTCTTTCAGTAGTGGGCCCAATAACATTTTCTCAGAACATTCTGGAGAGGCAAACTCTCTTAAATGGATTGAACTCTTAAAAACCTAAGAACACCTCTTAATTAAAATGTCATTGCTGAAAAATTCAATTATGCTTTAATGTTTACTCAGCTGACTATATTGACATATAGAGATGTATTTCAACATGACGGCAATATTGAATGGTCCAGAATTTTAATATGTGGAACTTATTAGTAATTAGAGGCAATAAATAAAAGTTCATTCAAGATCTCAGTAACCTTGGTCATGAACAAAAATTTTCAATATGAAAATATTAAGATAAAACAGACCTTTTGGTTATATTTATTTGCGAAGAAAAAATGAACTGGCAGGAAACCATTGCAACACGTGTTATTATATTTTCAGCTGTCAAAATCAATGTGCATATGTATTTAAGGCTGATTGGAAGTTGAAGCTGGTGTATGTAGGTGAGAAGTACATGTGATACCAAGCACAATGTTGACAACAAAACCGTGTCTTCAGGAAGGATGTTCCTTGGTTACCATGGAGACAGAAAATATGCTTTCTGTGGTCAGTGGTGATGATTGTCAGGACCAGAGGCTCTTTTTTTATACCTGATTCTCACACTGGATCTCTCTAAGACAGGTTCAGAGAAGGGTACAGGAACATAAGGTATCCTTGATTACTAGACTACATTGCACAAAATATGTGCCTGATACTATCATCTTCTGTCAATGTTTCCTAAAGTACCAATTCATTCAGGAGCTAAAAGCATGGCTGAGAGGTCAAGTGTAGCACACAGCCGTGAAGATAACTGTGGATATAAGGCAAGATCAGGATGTGACATTGGAGTTTCTAGGTATGAAAAAGACCATGGAATCTTCCTTTTAAGACCAAAATTAAAAAATAACCAAGACGAAGAATTGAACCTATGTGTTTAAATTACTTTATTGCAAGTTCTAGATTAGAAGCAGATTCAGCTCCTCCTCTTCCTCCTTTCTCTCTCTCTCTCTCTCTCTCTCTCTCTCTCTCTCTCTCTCTCTCTCTCTCTCTCTGTGTGTGTGTGTGTGAGAGGGTGTTTAGCCTGCATGTTTCTCTGTGTGAGGGAGTCAGATGGAGTCAAATCACTGGAACTTGATTTACAGACACTTGGAAATTGAACCCAGGTACTCTGGAAGAACAGCAAGTCCTCTTAACCAGTGAGCCATCTCTCCAGTTAAGTATCTCTGATCCAAGCCAGTACTTGGGCAATGTCTGGATCCCCTGCATCTCTGTACTGTGAGAGGGTAAAACCCAAGGCAGCAACCCTTCAGCTCAGACCTGAAACAGGAGTAACCCTGGCACTCATCTTTCCCACAGCCCTTCCAAACTCCCAGCCCAGACTGCAGCGAGTTGGAGATGCTGTGTAATCTAGGTCACTGTTTCTCAAAAGGACTATGTATCACTTATGGAGAATTTTTTAAATTGCTGATATCTGCCTTCCCCTTCTAAATATTTTTGTTTTATTGGTCTCAGTCAAGCTCTATGAGGCAGTAGATAGGTCTGCAAGAGATGCAAGTAAACCATTAGAGGCAAGGCTAATGGATGTAGACCTGTGTTCAAACAGTAGTCAGATAATGGAGTGACCATTAAGGATACCTGCAACCTGAAAAGATGATCATGAGAAAGGTTGAAATTACAGGAGGAATGAGAAAATGCTTTGGTTTTTTTTTCTTTGGCTATGTTATCAAGATCTAATCCTGACAATTCAAACAATCTTTGGAATCTGGGCTGGAACCACTCTGGAACACTTAAGTCAACCTGAGAACTGGATCTCCATGGGGAGTAAATATTTAGTGGCTAAGATCTGTAGCAATTCATCTAAAAACATGTGGATCCAGGGAAGGTATGCTCCAGGCCTGAAAAACTGATTTAGGGTGACCAAAATGTTCTTTTGCAATGTGGTGCTGAGACTGACTTCAAGGTCTCCAATCTTATAATTTCTTAACCCTCATTTCAAATAAAACATATATATTTATTATTATATTCATTATATTAATTATTATTTACTAATTTGTTGTTAATATAGTGAAAAATATTTTCATGTCCATCAGATATCTTTAGATATTTAGGTGCTTCACTATAGACCTTTGGAGATTTATTCAAAAGCAAAACATGTTAATTTACTAACATGATTTTCTGTAATGAAATTGAGGCCTGGGTAACCTAAATGACAAGAGAAAATCCTAACCCTGGAAGACTGATCTTCAGCAACTATGGTGGAAGTTCAGAACTTGCCAGACCATAATTAGGTTAGACAATTTCTAGTATAACTAACAAGAGCCAACTTCTATGGTGAAGACATGACTATACACCATGAAAATGTGATGGGAGGCAGGCATGTACAAACTCTGAGTGACAGAGAAGAAAATGCAATTCGGGTCTAATTGATAGAGAGAATGTGTTTGCTTCTACCAAAGGGAATGGAGACGCTTGAAGGAAGTTTTTAGACATGCCTGGATAGATGACAATTCACTTTATCTACTGTTTGCTCAGATCTGTGTACACTTATCTTGGTTGGGGTTTTTCACTTCCAGGAAATCTTTCCTTCTAGGCTGTTTCTTCATAAGAAAGAGTCAACTTATATCTGCATCTCTGATTCCCAGAAAACAGCATCTAAAGCACCAGGGTCCCACATCGAACCATCATTGATGTGGGAAGAATGGAATGAGACCACTGAGTACAGGGCTGAGGCAAACCCTTATAAAACCATAAAAAACTGCAAAGGAAAAAGAAAAGAAGGGGCAGAGAAGAGAGGGAGAAAAAGAAGAGAAAAGTAGAGGAAGGGAGTGGGAGGCAGAGCAAGGATCCCAAGAATAGAATTTTCTACACAAGAATCAATATAACTGAGTTCCAGTTTCAACTCCCCCAAGGGCGTCTGTGTCCTTGGTTAAACAAGTCACGTTCACCATTGCCAGGAGTGTAGTTGAGAAGGTGATCTGATTTCTCATGCTAAAATTCTGGACTTCAGATCTCTCAAGTACCTCATGCCCGAACTATCTGGCTTTCAGCCCTGGCTTTTTGAGAATCATTTAAAGGAACAGAACTGATTTATGGTTATGGGCAAAATTGTTCAGGGAAATTGGAAGAATGTTTCCACTTTCCTCTGCTAATATGGGAACTGCTGGTCCTTTTAGTGAGCAATCATGGCACCAATGTCTGATTTCCTTTCGGCTGGCTCCCTGGGTGACAGGTAAATACGAGAAATTTCTCTAACTTGTGTAACAATGGATTTTCTTATATTTGCTTTAAAACTTCCTTGAATGATTCGCTTTGCTCCCGACATTCTCTAGCACTTGCAGAATGTTATATGACACCACAATGGCAAATTTATTGAGGCTTTCAATTTTAATTAGTTTTTTTCTTATATTTTCCCAGAAAATTTAATCCTCTTTTAATGAAATTGTAAAATATAAGCAAATCTCACAAGACACCTTTATCACTTTCTCATTTGAGATCAAAAGTCTAACTGTACAGCCTTCTAAATTTATTCCAAATTCTAAGTATGTATTAACATGATAATTTTTATCTTGGATCAACGGTTGAGCTTTACTTTATTTGTGCAAAATAAAACAGTACAGATAGTGGCTCAGTGTTGTATTTCAACTTGTTTTAGAGAATGATGATATTACTATAGTGATTTTCCCCACGGTTTTAAGTATGGTAGGAGGCAGATTCTTAACTTAGAAACTTAATAGGGTTAGATTTTCCCTGAAAAGAGGACTTACCATATAACCTCTCCATAAAGAAAGATTCACTTTCATATCTCTTGCCATGTTTTATGGAGTAAAATAGCACCCACTGTTGCCTCTGAGTAACCATAAAAATCCAGTGCATGTGTGTGCTCTCTGGCTAACATTGTGATTATCTCATTTGGGGGATAAAGAAAATATTTGAACTCTAATTTCTATTCTGAGTTCCCCAACCCACCATTTCTCTGAAGGGCTGAGATGACATATATTTTTCTCTCTATCATTATAAGACTGTACTCACCACTGAATTTAGGCATCTTGCTTTATATTGGTTTAGATTTCTTGTTTATTTATGATCAAAGTATAGGCTCACTTTGTAGCCTTATGCTGACAATTTACGACCAGCTTATAAATGTCCCCTGTCTTTTGATTTATGATGGGCCTCCTTCTTGGCACTCATGACCTCTTTCTCCCAAGTCCGTACTCATTGTTCGTTTTAGGAAACCAGTTGAAATTCATTAGTATAGGTACCTGTGGAAATAGGAAATCCAACATGGAGACAATGTCTGCATTATCACCAGCCTCTCCAGGGTGTCAACCCAGAGAACAGCAACAATGTGTCCCACACAAGTCTGAGACCTGCTTCGACTAGGGTTCAACTTTGTCCTCGTGTCATTAGAGAGAGACTAAAAGGCAAAACTAGTTTGGGGTAATGAAATTAATCGAGAGAAAGCCAGTCTAGCTGTCAAAAGAGAAGAACCTTGGGAAGAAAAGCAGCTTCGAAAGGTCAGTACTCAGCGAGTTGTAATCTTTACCATCTGTGCTCAGGCTGTAGGATTCCGAGACTGTCATGTGCAGTCTTCTCAGAAAAGGACAGACAGGGGAAAATCGGCTTGCCCAACAGGGAGCCTGGATGTACTTAGCTGGACGGAAAAATGCAAACACTGTATGGTATAAACTCAGGATGACCCGTACTCTTCCTCGTCCTTGACCTGCACGGCTCCGCAGATAGTTTCCCGCAAACAGTGTGACAGCAAATTGAAGGAACTCAGACTCCAGTGAAATGCACTCATCTATTTACGAGGAGAGTTGTTGGGTAGCTGGACTCAGGGTGGACATTTTTAATGTCCACCACCATGGCGGAACTATTTAAGAAGGAGGTAGCAACAGCGGTTGGGGTCTCTTTGTCTGAGGGTTTGGCAGGCACTATGCAATCGACTGTGCTGGGATTCTGCTTTGTTTCACTTCATCCTACTCTGTGCTGTAACAGAGACTTTACTTTTACTATCAAAATTGCAGATTTTATGCTGTTAAAACTTTTACCCAATATACAATAGCTTTTGATTACTAAGTGTAGGAATTACTTTTACTCACATTTCTTGAATCTGTATTATTTCTGAACAATGGAAAATGAAAACTAAAAATGTTGTATGTAGTATTTATTTATGCAAATACATATATACATGTGTTACACACATAAACATTGTATAGAATATTAATATTTACTCAAGTAATTCTCCTATGTAAACTTCAAATGGCTACTAGAATAACGTGGCCTATGATTAATTTTTGTAGGGGGATTATGTTGTTCCATTGTAAATAATTGTCCCCGCCTATGAGTTTAATAAAAAGCGCTGATTGGCCAAAAGCAGACAGGAAGAGTGGGCAAGGCTACCAGACTAAGAGAACTCTGGGAACTGGAAGAATAGAGCAGAATGCCAGAGAGAAGACAGAAGAATCAGAGGACAACTATGCTGCTCTGAGAAAGGTACTGAGCCACATGGCTGAACAGGATAAGAGTCATGGGTTAGATTAAGGGTAAAGAGTTAGCAAGTTATATGCCTGGGCCTTAGGCTGATCAGCCTAAAACTATTGTAAGCATCTGTGTGTCTCTGCAGGTCTGTGGGTCTGTGGGCCTAAACCTTGAGTCTAGGCCCAAAAGTCCAGGCTACAAACCTCGTACTACAAATTTTCAAAAGTGCAAAGCATTCTATTTTATCTGTTATCGTTATTTACAAAGTCAAAAGTTTTTGCTATTAGTTTATCAATTTCTGTTTGTTTCTAAAATTTCAATCCTTTATAGATTTTCAGGACTAGCTAATGCTGATCTTTCCCACAGTAGTTACTTCAGTTATGACATTCCTCATCTACACATGCTCATTAATTCTTACTCACTGTTTCTCTTCACTCTTTTTCTCTTGTTCTTCCCTTCATCCCATCCTTCTTCTCTTTCTTCTATCCCTCTCTTCCTTCCTCTTCTCACACCTCTTTATCTTCTTCCCTTCTCTGTTTCTACTTTGTTTCGTGTTGACTAGCAATTCTTGGAAGATAGGACATCCATCTTTGAACAAAGCTTAAGATGACAGTGGATACTCTAAGGGGAGGTGGAACATTTTATACTTTGAGGAAGATTTTAAGTTCAGAAAGTAAGTAAACAACTCAAAGGATTTAGGAAGTCCCTGAAACTGACCAGATTCACAAGGTCCTACCATCTCAGTCATATATGAGCAATAAAGAAAATAGAACTTCAGAGTAAACATACTCATACAAGTGGGGTTACCTCAAAGAGGCTCAGACATTCTCCAACCTGTTGGGCCATCTATAAGTTGTATTGTGCATTCTAGGTTTCTGTTCTCTTATTTGTTTGTTCTTGTCTGTTTAACCTATACTGGGTAGGGTTTTGGTGAAGCAGCTGCTTTCAAATCATCTCAGCTCCTATATTACTCCCCCCACCCCTTATTCCTGTAGGAAAGTCCAATAGAACTTGTCTGTCACCAATTCCCTCTCTAGGGTGAATGAACATTTGTTTGCATCTCCACAGAAATGGTGTCATATACCTACTTCCACTCTGCTCTGTTTCTTTTTTCCCTCCCCCTTCCTTGCTTTGTGCATGTTTTCCTTTACTCTTTTACCCCCTCCCCTTCCTCACACTCTCCCTACCTCACCCAGTCTCCCTTCTGCCCTCCTGCCCTCTCTCCTCTCTCCACTTATGTCTTTTGTTCTGCCTTTTATATTTACAGTATATGAAGACTTAATGAGCACACATGATTCCAATGACCCAGCATGCTTCTGTATTGCCAGATAAACTTCTTGCTATGGTAGGAGCAGCAGACTTTTATGAAGTGTGCTAACATCTGAACTTTATAGATAAAGGAAAGAATCTCTGACTTATTTTTCCCTTGATTTCTTTGTTTTGTTTCAGAAACACCAGGCAAGAGTGTCTAATCTTGGCAATGTTTGTCTCTGCTTCTATAGCCTCTCAGGAACAGGGGCCATAAAGTCTTTGACATAAAACATAATAACACTCTCCAAATGCTAGTTAATAAAATGTTCTACCTCTTTAGGGGAAAGAAATATTTTACTTGCTTTTGTTAGGGGGACCTTACATTGCCAGTAGCCTTCATTCTGATTCTCCAGCTAATGCAGTAGATTGGACATGTGAAAAGAAAATCTGAGGACCAGACGGAGTTTCCTCACCTCCTATGCTCAGAACTTCCAAAACACAGAGATCTTTTGTTTCCCCCTTCTCTCCCCTCCTTTATCTTCTGCCTGATCCCCCTCCTCTCTTTCTTCCTTCCCTTCCCTCTTTTCTCTGCCCACCAAGCACTCCTCTAACAAGCCGTTCCCTTTTACAATCTAAAGGCAATCTGATAGTTAAAGTCCCTGTGAGATTATCCAGTTAGGTTTGTTTTTACCATTTATTTGAAGATTGTAAGTTATATATTTTATACCTCAACTAATTCGTGTTGTTCTACCAATCCTCTATTTTTGGAAGAATGTTTGACTGTTGATAAGTTAATAAACAATTAAAAGAAAAAACAAACATGTATTGTCACGGGGGCTGGAGATCAATGGTAGAATGCTTCCCAACAAAACCAAGGCCCTGGGCTTGTTCTTCAGGTCTGAAAGAAAAAAAAATGATTTATTATTATTTTTAATAGTATATTAGAAGGGATGGGCATACATGTGTATAGGTACCCAAGGAGGTTAGAAATATTGTATCTTCTAGGAGGTAGAATATGGGCAGTTCTGATCCACCAGATGTGGAGGCTGGAGACTGAGCTCAGGTCTTCTTAAGAGAAATACAGTCTCTGAATGATGGAGCCACGAATTCAGCCTTGGGAAGAACAATCTTAATTGCTGAAAATCTAACTGTAGAATGATGGCTGGTCCTAGGAGAAGAAAACAGAGGGAGAAAAGAATATCAAATCTTTGTAAATTTAGGATAGTAAGTGAAAGTGCTTACCTTTACTTTCGGGGAAAGAACCCTGACCATTAATGATACTGCTCTAAGCCAATCATGAGGAATATTGTGTAAGTTACCATCAATCACTGTGCAGTCCACAGGGCAATACTTCTCCATAGTAAGCACCAGCTTCAGTTAATAGGTTTGTATCATTTTACTTCAGAGGCCTAGGAAATGAAAATAATGTTCCTTATTTAATTAGTTCTACCCTGTGAAGAGTATCTTTCTTCAGTGAAGACTTTAGAATCAGAATTCCATTTCTGAGGCTGACACAGTCACCTGTCCATTCTTTGTATGAATGCCACCTTTGCTTTAAAGTTGTTGACCAAAGAGACAGGATCTCTGTCATGAGAGATGAGACCCTTTCTGATAAGTACATTTTGTAGAAATGTATCATCCAGCATTATTATTTTGATGTGCAGAAAAAAGCATTCCTGCATTGTATTTTAACCAATTTTAAAAAGCATGTAAAAAAAAAAATAAAAAAACGAAAAAAAGGGTCGTGTTTTTCCATTAGCAGATGCCTCTACTGTGAAGGTCAGGCTAAGTCACTCTACTATATGTATATAATGTGTGTTCACCATCCGTCACCCCTCTTCTCCTCACTCCAAATCAGTTTCTTTTGGTGTATCAGTGAGGCAATCCTAGCTGCTGTGGACATCTCAGTATCTTGAGTACGGTTATAAATGGAACCTGCACATCAGGTAGTGTGTCAACTCTTACGACCATTATCCAAGATCTGCTTGGAAAGGAGGCTCTCACTTACTAGCCTGTCATTCTTTTGCCCCAACTTTTAGGTCTGTAGAGCATGACTTCACATCAGCATTGCCAAGGACTCAAGGCAGCTGGATTACACTTCAGGAACCTAGGCTTTAAATCATGAGGTTGATGTGTTCACAGACAATTGGGAACAATGTGTTTCACACACATGTGCTGTACAAGAGTGTTTTCTAAGACATTCCTATCTCTCTTCACCACTGCTGTGCCATGGTATTAACCTGATTTATTTCTTTGGATTATAGTAGTAACATTCTTTCTTTTATAACTTCAAATCTCACATGAGTTCTAGAGTATACTTTGTAAATAAGCCAAGCTGCTTGTTGCATGATGAACAAGATACTTTTTTTTTCCTTCTTTATTCTAGACCTCCCCATTTTCTAATCTGTTGCACTTTAAGCATATCTGAAGCATATTCTATAGAGATTTAAGTACCTGTAAAAAAATTTAAAAACCTGGAAATGCTAAGACACTGAATTATTCATTATATAAACACGATCCCTTTAAGCTATATCACTTCTTGTCATATTTGCCTATGTCTTCAGAAGTACATGCATTATTGATTTTGGTTCATATGGATTGATTCTAGGTATACATATTGTGGTGCTTTGAATGTTCCTGGTCTCCAGTTGGTGACACTGTTTGGGGGGGGGGGTGTTAGAAGCTATGACCTCATTGCAGGAAGTATGTCGCTGGTGGGAAAGGGTTAAAAACCTCAGGCCACTTCTAGTTCACACTCTTGGCTCTGCACTTTGTGGCTCATGGTTTGTCTCTCAGCATCGTGCTGCCTGCTTCTCTGCTTCCCTACGATGATGGATGCTTATTCCTCTGGAGATGTACACTCCAAATACACTCTTTTTTTCCTCTAAGTTGCTTGATGATAATATCTTATCACAACAACAGAAACATAAGTAATCCATACATATGTGTGTGTGCAAACATATTAATGAAAGACTAAAGGGGTTCCAGTAGTCTGGAGGCCTGAGCAGAGATGTCTTTGCCATCATTCTATAGTTAAATGAAACACTGGAGTGGTAGGTGGCAGCACATTCCTAAAGAAATGACAGTGGCTTAAGAAAAAACAAAGAGTAATAGGTAACAAGTTAGGAATGTCCCTTGATGTACTGCCCGGCTTTGCTAGGGGATCAGTTCATCATAACTGCTTCCCTCCCTGACTTGGAATTATATAGCTATTGCCATTGCTGAGAACAAGAGTGTATCCATTTTGGGCATTAAGACACTGCCACCCACACCCATATGTGCTAATTTGTTTCTTGCCAAAACATGTCTTTTGAATCATGTAGGCTCATGCAAAGAGGAAAGAAACCAGGAAGCATGTTCAGTAGAATGTAGAAAAATATTCATGAAGTCATGGCTCTGTGACATCCCACAGGAAGTTTTGGCTTTTGCTTTTAAATTAACCTGTCCAGGTGCTGCTCAGAGGCTGTCAGATTATGGAGATCAGTTCAAAATGCCCATGGGAGTGGCTTTTGTCATTGAATTATGACTGTGAGCAGGTTTCTATGTAGTTGGCAGAAGAGACAGAAAATATGTATCTCAGTGACTAATTTCTTTATAAGATACAGGAGTCTAGAGTCATTGTTCAGACAGGGACAAATAAAACAAGAATGAACCCTACAGATCACACCTGAACCTTCAGGGTAAATAAGAATAAAGTACAGACTATATATTTTCTATTGCGTCTGGGTATAAACCTCTCCTCTCTTTGCCAGAAACCATCATGTTTATAGGCGTGTTTTACTGGGAATCTGCTGCTTCTCAGAATGTTTCCTGTACAACTGTCGGAGTAAAACTACATCTGGAAATGACAAGCACACAGTTGTCGATCTGCAAGTCAGTGTGTTGTAATCGCTTACAGCTACAATATGGCTGTCTTGCTGAATGCCAGAGTGAGTTCCAAAGACACAAGCCAGCTGTATCCCTCTGGAAGGAGTGCTATTTTCTCCCTCAGGGTAAAGGATGGAGTTTAAGAGGTTTGCCATATCTCCTGTCAACCAAATAGACCAGGATAGATTGAACAGATTGCATCTTGGACAAACAAATTATCTTAGAAACTTAGAGAACTGACTTAGATCTATCACTGATACGTGGTCTAAAAACATGAAGAGACCTGTTGAATCACAACCTTCCCAAATTGGGCTGAATATCAGACCTGATGAAGTCAAGGATCTCCCTAGATAATGAACCACCCACTGAGAGTCACAAAATGCCAATCCTGAGAATTATCTTGCACATCTTTGTTTCTGAGCCCTGGATGGCTGAAGCAATGCCCATGAGTATTGTGAAGAAAGTGACCCATGCATCAAGCATGCTGCCTTCCCACTACTCTGGTTTTTACCTGTTTCTTATGAAGACTGTGTCCTATTTGTAGTCAATGGGCAGTATGCTGGGGCTTCTAAATGATGAGGTCATAAGGCCATAATGACTCCTCTTTCCCTCCTTAATGGAATTAAGGTTCTTTTTAAAAGGGTCTCCATATCATTTATCCCTTTTTACCTTTGGTTCCTTGTACTGAAAGAGGAAACAATGGTTCCCCCTCCAGAGGAGGCAGGTATCAAGGTGCTACTTCAGAAAAAGAGATATCAAACCTGCTAGGCCAGTGGTTCCCAACCTCCCTAATGCTGTGAGCCTTTAATACAGTTCTTCATGCTGCAGTGATCCTTGAACCACATAATTATTTCATTGCTCCTTCACAATTGTAAATTTGCTACTGTTACGAATCGTAATGTAAATATCTGATGCACGACCCCTGAAGGGGTCACAACCATCATGCTGAGAAACACTAGGCTAAAGCTTTGATTTGTCCAGCCTATATCACCATGCAACACTATGTTATTTATGAGTCACATAGTCTATGGTATGGCATATAGGCTAAGACACCCTACAATTCGTTGAGTCTTTTATAGTCATATGAAGAACCAAAAAATATCACGCACAGTAGGTCGTTAAACCCACTATGCAGAAAACCCACCAGGAGAAACAGCAGCAATAAGTCAAACAAAAATTATTTAGTAATCCATAAAGAAATAAAACTAAAAAAATCAGCGAAGTCTATGTTTATATCTAAATAACAAATACATCGCCATATTTAGATACTATAGGCTTTGATTATAAAAATACGCATCATGAACCTTATTGTGAAAGCTCCCCTGCTTTTAGAAATGCCTCCAAGTTTGTATTTCTCGTCATGGATATTTGAGGTAAGGAATGTCTTACGTCTCTTTATCCCCCTTTCCTCTGCAGCATGTCGTTTTTATTTTTCCTGTCTCAGAGAGTGAACGGAATGTCCCTGTCACGTAACAGTGTCTTTTCCTCTTCTTCCTCCTCTTCTTTTCCAAAGAGAACTTTCTCTTCTACCGTTTCACTGTTCTTGTACCTTGAACGCTTGAATCTCTCCTTTAAGTTTACTTCCCCTTGCTTTCAATGACCAATGAAGATTATTTTTTTCAAAGAGACGATCTCAATTCTGAACCTACTCAGTTGGCATGGTATCAAGTTAATTCAACAAGGTTCCCTGGGAGATCCCAGAGGGTAGGTGCACCGTCTCTGAATGATAGTGACCCCACGTTTTTAAACAAATATTCATCGATTTTAGGGACTCGATAAATATTTGTCAAATAAACAAATGAAAACAAAAGCAATGAATAATAATGTACTATACTTCAATGTATGTGAGCTACTTCAACCGCCCACAACTGACTGTTTGTTCTTCTTTTCTGCACACCAGAAACCTCAAAAGTCACCCTAATCTGCTAGATGGAAATGTCGCCATTGGCTTGCCTTTATCCTTCTATTTGTCTGTCCTTACTACAGGCTTAAAAAGTGTGGACTTCCTTACTATTACTATCAGTAACACACACACAGAGAGAGAGAGAGAGAGAGAGAGGGAGAGAGAGAGAGAGTTTTCTTTTATAACTTTCATGATCAGATGCTGGTGTCATTCTCGTCCAATCCAATGTCCCCGATTCTTGGTCTCCTCACTATTCCTGATTTTTCAAGGCTATACTTTGCCCTCAGTGTTCTGCTCTCTGGTTCCTGGATCTGAGTCTCTCTCTCTCTCTCTCTCTCTCTCTCTCTCTCTCTCTCTCTCTCTCTCTCTCTCTCTCGTTGGCTTAATGGCCTCTCTGGTAAAGAGGAGAAGGAAGGGGAGAAAGGGGAAGGGATGGAAGTCTCTGTAGTGCATATGACCTTTTTATATGAAGCCTCTTGCCTCCTCCAGCCACTTAGTTCTCCATTTGTGGGTTCGGTGCAGCTCTTTGTAGTTGTTGATGTTGTGTTCAGACCAACTTAGCTCCTTATTCCTCGTAAAACAGAGTGTGGGGTTTAGGTCATCCAGAGCTGTAGTAGGAAACAAAGGACTCGGGAGGATCTGAAACATTTTCATTGGGAGGAAATGTTAACTATTTGGAGAGATAGGTAAATTTATCCTAGTTTGAAGTTTATAGCAATATTCATTATAACCGTATATAAACATACAAAATATTACATGTCCAATCACATCTGACTATTTTACTCTTCAGTTAATATGCATATAATAATGGAACCCACATAATAAATGACATTTCTGCCTACCTAGATGTCTAGAGTAGAAAGAAAGAGAAAGATGATTTATTAATAAGCAACACTAGCTCATTAGTCTTTGCTTCACTAATACATTAATTTTCTTGTGTCACAGTCCCAAGAACCGTAGTATTCAGAGACCCCTTGGTTCCAGTCCTGACCCACTTTTCAGCTGTGCTCTTCTTCAGTGTTCAGAAGTGACAGTTTTCTGTAGGGACTGTGATGTGGCATCCCCCCAGGCACAAGGGGAGGAAATGCAAAGGACAGGAAAGCGGCATTAAGTGCTGTCTGTCCTCAAGTCAGCTTCTTGGTCCGGATGTTAGGACTCTGTTCACTAATAACTGTGTCCTTGATACTCTCAACTGTGTGTATTGTTTATGTTTTTGCTTTTAATTTTTTCTAAGTCCCTTCTCTTCAGGAATCTCTTTGCTGATAACTGACCCTAGACGTTTGAAGATAAGAATGATACATAATCCCAGCATTAATATGAAGAGACTGGAGAATCCTGGAAAGCTCATAGGCCAGCTAGCCTGCTTTATGTAGTAACAAACTAACAGTTATTCACTCTGAAATAAAATGGAAGATGAGGACCAAGACCCGAGGTTATCTTCTGATCTTCACATGCACTGTGGCACCCATGGCACCCATGGAACCACATTCACACACAAGAGTGATGTAGAGATGTGCATACACACACACACACACACATACACATGCAGTCACACACGCACACCAATTTGAAAATGTTTATTTGAAACCAAACATTTTCTTAGATTTATTTATTTTATTTTATGCATGGGAGTGTTTCACTTGTATGCATGTTTTGCTTACATGTATGTTTGTGCCTGGTGCTCACAGAGGTCAGAAGGGGACATCAGATCCCTTGGGACTGGGGTTATAAGGTCTGTGAGCCACTACATGGGTTTTAGGACTAAAACCCATGTCCTGTGAAAGAGCAAGTACTCACTACCTCTGAACCAGATCTCCAGCCTAACCATGTTTCTGCTGGGATAGTGTACCACCACACTTGATCTGTGCTGTGCTGGGGATAAAACCCAAACCCGCATGAAAGCTAAACATGCACCTTGTCAACTGAGGTAATTCCCAGTCTCTGTGACTATGTTTTTAAAAGCTGATTTTAAGGAAGGAATGCATTTCTAATATTGTAAACCTCATCAAAAGTCCATAGAAGGGCGGGAAATAGGACCTGGGTGGGGGGTGAAGACAATCCAATAGTTTAGTTAAAATGGCACTAAACACTTCCTACATCCATATATTTATACACATAGACAATTACTTTTCTTAGTCTCCATCAGAAAAGCCCCTTTTTTCCAATGAGGATGAAGGCAGAGACATGACTTCACAGGATGCTGAGAACAAGGGACCATCGAGTATTTGTGCATTCTCTTCGGAGGCTCATGGAATGTTGCAGAAGAGTTGCCCAAAAAAGAGTAAGAAGCAGGAGATACAAAGAAGGGCAGTGAAATGGACTCCTTTGGATAACATACAGTCACTGCAACAGTCAACTTTTGTCATCTATGGGTGACTCTGATGCCTCTGGACAAAAATGAGGACATCCGTAGCTAGACAAGTATGAAGAAGAACGCATGGGCCCCATCCCTCCCTACTGAACTATTTCCTATGAACAGATTCAGGAGAAAGGGGAGTCTTGCTTTCTATTGTGTCCCTACTGGTGACCCCACAAGGTTCCAGTGGATAGACTCAACCAAAGTTATCACACAAATAGCCCTAATTAAACCAAAGAGGTCATACAATAAAACAGAAAAATTATTAATCTGGGAAAAACCGGGCTGTGGGATGAAAAGTGTAGGAGGGAGATAAGGGAGGCTTGGCAGGGAGTAACTAGAATTCATTATAAACATGTCTGAAATTGTCAAAGAATTAGCTCTATTAAAAATAAAATTTCAAAGTAGCTTTTATAATTAATATCTTAATCATTGCATGGTGTTCACATACATATGCATATGTATGTGCCATCATCTTCTAAGTGAAATAAATTTATATGTATATGAATAAAGATAAGGAGCTACTGTAAGAAAAAAATACCATTTAACATTTTCTCAATATTTAATTATTAAGCATCTCCCATTCAATCAAGAACTCAATAGATATATTTTAATGGTTGTATGTTCTACTACTGAATGGCAATCATTTGCGTGAACTGGGTATTTTTCTCTTTTGGGATACTTGAGAGTGTTTCCATAGATTCGAATAGCAGTTATTTAAGAAAATGACAGAAGGAAACATATTTGTTTATGTTTTCAACTGGTTTGTTTTCCCACGGCCGGATCGCTGATGCAGACTCTGAATCAGGAAGGATTTCTACAGCTCTCAATGCACAGTACTCCTATCCCGTTCCAAGTGTAATGCTTTGTTTTACCTGGCTCCAGATTGTTGTGACTCCATGTAGCCAATATTTATTTATGAGAATTGTTAACTAAAGGTAATGAAAGTAATTGAGAGGAATTTAAGTGGGGAAGTAAATTGCTTGAAACTCCTACTTGGAAGAGTTATTTTGTCCTTGATCAAATTGTATATGAATTTTAATTTGTCTTTTCTGACTACAGAGAACATGCCGGCCCCTTCAGCTTGGCTTTATAAATTACCTTTAACTTTGCTGTTCCTTCTTACATCTGTTTTCTTTTCTATGTCTTAAATGAGGTCCCACTCTCTCGCTCATTGTTTTGATGCACATATCTCTGGACCTGGACCAAGGAGACATATTCTTTTCTTTCTTCACACTTTGGCCGTCTTTTGAGTGGAACAATAAAACACAGGTCCTTCAACTGCTTTCAACAGTTTGAGACTTTCAAGTCTGCTCTGCCCTCCAGATTCTATTTCAGAGTTTCAGATCCTCCCAGCTTCTTTTCAAATATATTTGCAAATGATTCTTGTTGCTTAAACCTCAGTTAAATTGAGGTTAGAATATGACAGATCCAGAGGGGCTTCTCTTGCCCGTCATCCTTAATGTTACAGTGGGACCCTTCAAGACATCTTAGAGATGTTGTTCTACTTGTCCCCTAACTCACATAATTCCCCATTTTTCTTTATTCCTAAAACAGGTCTGAGTTTTTCAGTTGAAGTTCAATCCAGAGCCCAAGACCAGCAATGGATCTGGATGATCATGTTCCAGAGGCACCCAGAACCACAAAATTTCACACAGCAAATAGGAGTGAGTAACCTCATTTGCTTTATGACCGGAGTTTTGTCTGTCCGTATGAATTCTACAAGATGGGCAAGAGCATGACAAAAAGCTAGAGCAGTTCTGCATGGAGCCATGTTTCCTAGCAAATTGGGAACTGAACAAGGTGAAGGACTGGAGGCCTCCTGGAGAACATCTTCCGGTTTCTCTGTAACCAAGGAATTTACTGACATAAAAGAATTGTAAAGCACGTGGCGGCTTCTTACAAATGCTTCTGACTTGGGTTGGAAACTGTGATCTGTGTTTTAGGTCAAAGGCAAGAACATACTCTCCCTGATCAGTTTCCTGCCTGCCAGCGATCAATCATTTATCCCCCGGGGCATTGTAGTTCATGGGTCTGTGGCCTGTTTTCCATTGACTTCTATTATCATTTGCTAATTAGATTACAGCCTAGTATTTACCTTACTGTGCCTCTCAGAGCCCTTCCCGTGCAGAGTTTTTCTGTTAGCTTTAGAAATGTGGCTGATCTTGATGTCTCTTGGCCCTGTTGTGTTAAAGCAAGCCAAGGGAACTTCCAATTCTCCTCTGCTAGGGGAGAGCAGCAGCTGTCTAAGAAAAGAGAATTCAATTACTCCAGCTCATGTTCAGACCTAACTTATCCTTGAGAATATGCACTTAGGAAATTTTGGCGATTTCAGCATCCCTGGATTGCCTCAGGCTTTAAAATATAACTTTCACCTTGAATTCATATCTTGCTTATGCTTGATACAAAATTATTTTCTAATATAAAATAGTATCATGTCCTCTGTGATGGGTATGCTACAGGGCCGCCTGGCTACACTGTGGATCCATTATTTGGCCCAACACCAGTCTAAATATCATTATGAAAATGGGTGCTTCTCTGTACGATTAACATTTAGATTAGTGGAATCTGAGTAATGCAGATTATTAATGCATTACTAATGGCAATGAGCCTTTTTTTTTAATCAGATGAAGTCCTCAAATGACTGATGATTCCTCTGAGAAAGGAAGTTACACCTCCAAATTGCAGCAAAGAAATTCTGTCTGAGAGCCAGACAAGGTAAATGAATCAGCAATAAAGGCGCCTGATGCCAACCCTGACAACCTGAGTTCAAATCTCAGGAACTACATGAAGGAAAGAGTAAGAATGGATTGCTAGGGGTTGTCCTCTTCACCTCCATTTGTACAGCATGGTATGTGCCTGCACCTCTCTCTTTCTCCCCCCACCTCCCACACACATGCATACACACACACACACACACACACACACACACACACACACACACACACACACACACATATACACATAAGCAAATAATAAATTAATATAATTTTAAAAAAATCAAGTGACATCAGTGGTCCCCTCTGAGGGGCAATATTAGGCCTTCAAATTATCTTGCCAGGTATCCTCTGTTCTCCAGTGTTTTCAAGAAATCCCACAGATATGACGTGTGAAGTGGCCTTTCTCTCAGCCAACCTGTTTGTGGCAGGGTCTTATCCAGCTACATTTCCACTGGGATTGGTGACTTGATCGGGGCTCTTCTTGCTGCCAACAGATATTGCAAGTTGAGTGGAACTCTCGTCAGTTCCATGCATTATCAAGCCATTTGCTTGTAGGGCATTCCTTGCTTCTCTATTTCTGTCTCAAGAAAGGAGGAAGCAGTAATCTCCTAGGTGGGTTTATTGATGTTTGTACATCCTTTATGTGATCATCATATAATCCACGATTTTTAAAAAGTGTGTAATGTACGTGTGCATATCCGTCTCTGTGTGTACGCATTTGTGTATGTGTGTGTACATGTGGGTCTTTGTATGCTTGTGTGCTTGTCTCTGTCTTTGTATGTGTGCAACCATGTGTATTGTACATGTATGTGTGTGCACATGTCTCTCTGTGTGTACATACCATGGTGTGTATGGAGGTCAGAGGACATTTTGTCAGAGTCCATTCTCTCCACCCACCATATGGGATTTTGGGAATAAATTTAGGTTAGTCGTATTGACAGCAAGCTCCTTGTATACATTAAGTCATCTTGCTGGCTCCCTCCACAGCCATGAACATTATCAGGAAAGAAAAAAGTAAAATAATAAAATGGCAAAGCCATATCTGGGCCAGCAGAAATGAGTGCTGTCTGTTACTTTCTCTCTAAATATTTCATCTTAAGAAGTCACCAAGTATTATTGATACACAAGGTCCCCATACATGTTTCTTCTATTAATTGGTAAAAGTCTAGTCCTCATTTTGGCTTGATAATATATTTTCTGATTTAGAATAAAATAGAAAAGAAATCACATAAACTGCCAAGAGAAAAATAATACCTCAATATGTCTGCCATATTCTGCTGAAGTTATAGCTGTCTGAACATTGTTTTGAAATCATCAAATGGAAATTTTATCTAAACACTGAATCTTCAAGTGAGCTCATCTGGAACATGGCATTATACACTGTATCTGTCACTATTTATAGGAATGTGAGGATTCCATTGGAAATGCCTGGGGCTTCTGGCATGTCATGGGTGTTAAGGAAAGGCAGCTCTGACAGACACTGTGCAATGCAGGGTGAATGGAGTTTTGGATGGAAGGACTTTGATATCCACTTTAAGAAACAGGTTTTCCAAATACAACAACAAAAATGATTAAATGATTAAATGCATTTAGTTTGCTTTTGAGTGTTCTGTGAAACTCTATATTCTCAAGGGTAGCCTTCTTAGCCCCATCATATACTGTGGTGTCTGTCCTATAGCTGTTAGATCATGCAGAACAGGAGCCCTACCACTTTTGGGGCACAGACAACCTTCTCCTTGATGACTTTTTAACACCGGGGCATCATACGAGTCTCTCTTAGTTGTCATTTTGAAAGCATTCATGGATACTAGAGGATTACACACACTGTTAAGAAAGTCTGAATTGAAATAATACCATCGTATCCTTGAAATGTTAAATACGCCTACATACTGGATTTTCAATAAAATCTAAGCAAACAAATCTTGAAGCTATCTTTCCTGTTAACTAAAAATGACACAAATTTAAATTAATAAGTGATATAACAATAAAGCTGCTCAAAGATAGGATTCATCGTGCACTAAGCACTGGATTCTTTATTTAGGCCAGACGTGATTATGTGATAATAGGATAAATGCCTTGCTAAGTGCATAAAAATGAAAATGCTCTGTATATCACACAGGCATATTACATTTCCAGGGCATTAATTTACTTCATTATGCAATGAAATTATACTTTTTAAGTGAAATCTCAAGGAGAAATCAATTTGCTGAATGGAACCCAAGATATATTCACCTTAGATAAGAATCAGCATTTACCACAAGTCCCATGTCATGCAATAGCCTTTCCAGGTTCTTTTAAAATAAGAAAAACGTCTAGAAAACCCTAACACATCTTGGCAAACATTCAAGCATTTTTTTCTGTTGACTCAAAATTTTTCCAGGAAGGAGGAGGAGGTGGTGGAGGAGGTGGAGGAGGTTGAGGAGGAGGAGGAGGATGTGGGAATTTCTTTCTGTATGCTGTGCACATCAGTCTTTAAATAAAGAACTGTTTTTGGCCATGACAGGCACCGTAGAAGCAGGTCGGGAATCAGAATAGTTAGGAGAAGGAGGGCGGAGTCAGAGACAGATAGAGTCAGCCACCCAAGAAGAAACATGTAAGGAACACAGGTAAGCCATGGGACACGTGGCAGAACAGATGAATGGAAATGGATTGAGTTAAGATGAAATAGCTAGCTAGCAATGTGCCTAAGCCATAGACCAAACAGCATGAATTTAATATAAGTGTCTGAGTCATTTTGGGGGCCAAGGCAGTGGCAGGTGGCTAAGCAGTCTGGGACCTCAGGTCTGTGGGTCTGGTCCTCTGGCAGCCCAGGGCCAAGAAACCTTATTGTAACAGGAGGAGGAGGAAGTGGAAGAGGTGAAGGAGGAGGAGGAGGGGGAGGAGGTGCAGGAATGGAAGAAAGAAAACAGAAAGAAAAAAAAGGATATATATTCCCTAGCATGTACAGGCAATCCTTTAAGTCAATAGATTATCAGTGTATTATGAAATACATTTTGAGTAACTAGCTTTCATTGACAGCTCTCATGACCCTGTAAAATCAGTTCTACAACAAACAGAAAGCCTCTGTCCTTACTTGGGTCGTCATAGTCTACTTCAAGTGTTTGTCTTCAGACTTTGTTCTTGTCGTATAGTCTCTGTTCAGATGATGGTGAAGATGACTATAAGTGCAGTGTGTTAAACTCAAGGTTAAAGAATTAACTTACATCTCTTTTTCTTCTACCTGTCCCCCACATCTAACCTAAGACTCCATCTAATCAGTCCAATTGCCAACCTGCATTTCAAATTCACCCTCTTCCCTCTATCTTCATAGAAGCCTGAACTAAGACTCCATCTCCTCCTTCCTTGTCTGTGAAATTGTTTCCTAGTCTGGGTTCCAGATTTCTCTAACACCTCCAGAATCTACTCTGCATGTCGTAAACAGAGGAATATTTTAGGAACGTAAATCGTGTATTATCTCACCACTGAATAAATCCCTGAGATTTTCTAGATCAGCAGTTCTCAACCTCTGGGTTGGATATCCTGCACATCAGATATTTACATTATAATTCACAACAATAACAAAATTATAGTTCTGAAGTAGCAATGAAATAATTTTATGATTGGGAGGGGGGAGGTCACCATAACATGAGAAGCTATATCAAAGGGTCTGAGCATTAGGGGGTTTGCGAAATGCTGGTTTAGATCACACTGACCCTACTGTATTCCATTTCCTCAGCTCTTACCACAATCAACCTGTTGGTCTGCTCTGCTTCCTTCTCTTATTCTTATTCTTTCCAAACTTATTCTCACTTTAGAGCTGTTACACAATTAGCTTTGATGGGATTTTTAAATTATTATTATTTTTATCACTGGGGACACACCTCCTTGGTTTTCTTTTTGGAAAGATTTCAGACCATACTGTGTGTAATGACCTTTCCAAGTTCTTTGACCAGGAACTATCTCACCTATCTGGTTGTGGACTGTTTCCCTGGTCCAGAGGCTCCAAGAGAACTATAATTGGATTTGCTTGGTTATTACTATAGCTCTAGAGCAAGCATTGTGCGTGGCAATCCCAGGTTCTCCATACTTAATAAACTGGCTGACTGGTTAAAGTGTGGAGATTCTGACAGATTCCATGATGGTCATAAAGTGTTCGTCTTGCCTTCACAAACAAGAGATATAAAAAGACAAATATTCAACCTATTTGCATTGTCTTAATGAGCCCTCACCAAAGACCATTTTTAAAAGAGCGTATTCATTAAGAAATGATTGGTCTGTTAAAACCTTTTGAACCACCTCTGGAGGCTTAGGATTGACTGGTGACATTTTGTGCACTTTGATAGAGGTGTTCTCAGTGTTCCTGTGTTCTCTCCTGGGCTATTTCAGCAATATGTGTTACTATGCGACATTTTGATTTTCACCTCATCAACTACACAAATCAAAAAGGATGCTACTATCATGGATGATAGACATTTTATTAATTCTTGTAGCAGGCATTAAAAATATTAGGGAAATTCTTTCTGTTGTGTATTTAATTCTCTTGATAAAGTAAAGCCTCGTTTGGACCTCTGACAGAATTTAATCTGTGCAATTAATGAAATGGGATCCAGTGCACTCTTGCTTCAGGATGCTAACAATATGCTTTGTGCACTTCCTGAAATATGGATGATAGACAAGAAAACAATCCAGATTACTCACTGTCAAATTCACTCAATTTCCCTTAAGTAAATAAAGCTTAAATGAAGTTGCATGAATTAGTTGCTCAAATCAGAAAAGTGAAGACATCAATAATAGTGCAAGGGTTTCTGAGATTCTGCAGATCAACTGAGCAAATTCTACATGATGTGAGGAATGCAGCATAATGGAAGGGATGAACACCAGAACAGTACTGTCTCTCTTTCCAGCTTCACAGAGGCCCTAAACAGGCCCCTGGGCAAGCATGCCCATGGTATGATCCCCTGCAGCAAGTATTCCAATGTGATCTGTTCATAGCTGGTAGATACATCCTGACAGCCTTCACTAAGACGGAAACTCTGACTCAGGCTGGGCTCTAGCCCTGGAAGTCACCATTTCTCAATTCTACACCATTCACCCTTCCCTGCCTCCTGATATCTGGTTATTCTTCCTCCCGTGTCTCATGTGCACATGACCCAGAGAAAGTATTGATGCCTCACCAACACCTTCCTCCCCTGATCCAGTTCTAATTTTCCCTCCTCCACTCTCTCCTCTCAAATAGCTCTCCATTTGAACTACTAGATGAATGAAAATATCGGCGTCACCTCCTTCAGGTGCTTTTGTGTGAACCAGCATCAAAATCTCCAAGGAGTAAGAATCAAGCAGAAAAAATCACTACAGTCTGTTTGGTTTTTGTTTAATAAACATGAAAACTATTTTCAAGAGAACTTGTTTAAGGATGACTCCAACAAATAGACAGGTAACCTGAACTGGCCATCTCCTGTAATCAAATTAATGACTGCCATCATTGTTATCGGCGAGCTTTCATACAGTAACTGATGGAACCAGATGCAGAGATCTACAGCCAAGCTCTAGGAATTCTGTTGAAGAGAGGGTGAGAGGATTATAGGAGCCAGAGAGGTCAAGGTCATCACAAGGAAACCCACAGAGACAACTAACCTGGGCTAGTAGGAACTCACAGACGCTAGACGACAAGCTAAGGGGCCTGCACGGGAGGGACCTGTATGTGACAGTTTTGTAGCCTAGTCTACTTGTGGGACTCCTAGCAGTGGAATAGGGTCTGTTTCTGATGCTTTGGCAAGCTTTTGGGAATCTATGCTTCATCCTGTGTTGTTGTGATATATTGTATACTCAATAAAATCAGTCTGGAATATCAGAGGACAGAGTCACTCACAGTTAAGCTACGAAGGTCAGAGAGTGGTGACTCACACCTTTAATCCCATCACTCAGGAGACAGAAATCCTTCTGCATCTCTGTGAGTACAAGACCTAATAGGCAGGCAGTGATAGCTCACATCTTTAATCCTAACTCTAGAATTTTGATACGGATTTGGACCAGGTAGTAAAATAGCTGGGCAGGAAAAGAAATATAAAGCAGGGAAAAGCAGAACTCCAGCCATTCTGTAGAAGCCGCCAGTCAGGCTGACCCATGAAGATATAGAGCACTGACCCTATTTGGCCTCAGAAGTTGGCTGTGGTTTTTTCCTCTCTGATATTCCAGGTCTCCTCCCCCACCAATCTGGCTCCAGGTTTTCATTATATACCAGCTAGAATTTGTGTAACATCTGGTACCCAATGTGGGGCACAAACCCAAGGCCCTGACGTTAAGAGTCTCATGCTCTATTGACTGAGCTAGCTGGGATGTGACACTGGGTTTCCTTACCAAGCCTTAATATGAGGGAAGACACTTAGACCTATCTCAACTTGATAGGCCTTGCTTTGTTGACATCCATGGGAGGCCTGTCTCTTTCTGAACAGAAACAAAAGAGAAGTGTATTCAGGGCAGAGTGTATTGGGGAGTCAGTGGTGGGGGAATTTTTGGGAGATGAAGGAATGAAATTTGAGAAGAGGGGGAAGGGAAACCTCAGTCAAGTATAAAATAAATACATAAAATTAATTAATTAATTAAAAGCAACGTATTTAGCTGTTATGAACCTCAAGTCCATAACACATTCATGTAGGAAACATCAGTGGTCAGAAGCTCCTGGAAACAACAGCGGCATAATCTACAGATCCAAGTAGGAGATGGAAGGGTAGGTAACAGTAAGGACAGGAAATGTCTTTGCCTTGTTAGAGAGGGGGATTAGTTTGTCCCCAGGATGAACTTCCTCCTTCTTCTGACCAGTCTTTTTCATGAACTTCCTTGGGTGTCTCCAAAACTTCCTTTGGAGTCTTCCTCCAGTTCCTGTCCAACCATTCAGACCAAGGTAGAGAAGCTAGCAAACGATTCATAAACCATGCCTCTTTGAGTGCACTGTTTGCTTCCTGTGCTTGCCAAGTAATTATTTTCATCCTGGTACCCCACTGAATGGCCAAGGCGCAGAGGTGACGCTGGAGAGATGTAAAGGGAAGTCATCCCAGCGTCTGTTTCAGGGCATGGACTTGTTCAAGATGATCAATACCTCTCATCACTTGGGTTAATCTGCCTGTGGGATATTTTGCAAAATTTTCACTTCCTTTTGGTGTTATTGTACTGTGATTTATGCCTGTATTCAGAAGGCAAATGAAGGGCAAAGGATCACAATTAATCTTTGTCTATTTAGCTCTTTCATGACCTATCTGTTATGGTGGGTAGAGTATGGGGACAGGGGAAAAGTAAGCAGAAATGGCTTGCCAGTCAGTTCAAAGGACTCCAGAGGAGAACACAGTTGAGTGTCCTGTAAGGCTTCCCAACGGAGACACACTGAGCAGGGAGGCCTCAGAGTTGGTGTGTTCTGAGCTAAAGGGAAACAGGGATGGGTTAAGAAGGCCAAAAGCCATTCTCAACCCACAGTGGGATTCTTCCTCCTGGAGACCATTTGCAATCACGTAGGCATGTATTCTATTGTCACAATGACTAGGGAGGGGAAAATGAGAAAGAGCAATCCAATCTCTGTTGGTGATTTGTTTATAGAGTCTAGGTAGCTCAACATCCTACTGTGTTCCATCTAGCCACAGACAATTGTTTAACCAAAGATGCCAGTGTAATGCCAAGTAAAAACAAGAAGGGTGAAGGTCTTGAGGCTGGCACAGCCCCCATCTAGTATGTTTTTTTATTTCACTCAAAATAGGCTGTTGTTGACCACACATCCTCACATATTTTCAAACCACCCTGCAGCTTAGTAATCACCATGTAGCTCAGGCTACTCTTTATCATTCTGTGTGGTGTGGGTTTTATCCAGAGCCTGAACAGAGCAGAGCAAGCTAGCCTATGATAATTATAGTTGTCCTTCAGGCTAGAAAGGGAATTTACTAGTGGCAACTGATTCTCATAAGATTGGAAAGATCAGAAAGAGCAGAAGGATGGTGCCCACCCTACACATATGCAAGAATAGCTTTGCCTGAAGGGTTATTTGTACCAATGAAAGAGCCTATTGACACTCAAGAGGCTTTTACTCTCTTTACTAGAAACTCTACAAGAAATCAGCTTACACTTTTCATAGGCAATTTTGACTGAAATTGATCAATTTATGGGCTGTACTTGTCGAGAAATGTTAACATTACTACAGATTCTTCTTCTCTATAAATGTGTTCATAATTTCTTTGAAAGTGGATTCATCTCTTATCATTGGTTTAGAGTTCATATACTCCATGAATTTTTTTTCTGTCTCATTTTATTGCAAGGTTCCAAAAATAGTAGGATTAAAAGATTAGGCTGTACCCTTAATAAATTCAACTTTTTTGAAACAATACACTTCCTATTTAAAATCCATTTAATATAATCCTCCTGAGTGTTCCAAGCTACTCAGCCATTCTCTCCTCTGTCACTGAGAATTTTACAAGCTTGTTAACGTTACTATTTTATTGCCTTTGAATAAAGACAGAGATGCATCCCATTTTCTTCTAGTATGTTATATTGAAAAGCATCCTGGAAGAGGCATCAAAATGAGAGCACCCAACTAAAGTCTGGGTGCTTTAGCAAATAAACCGTGCTACAACCAAACTCCAGAAAGTGATTCCAAACGTGTTGTACTGGAAGTCCCCTACGTCCATGACCAGGGATGTTGGAGCAGGGGCATTACAAGTTTGAGGACGTCTAGAGCTGTATATTGAGATCCTTTTTTTCTCCACCAATGATGGGGTCCCAATAAACAGAGATCTCCTTCTTGACAGGACCACTGTTTTTGTCAACATGATCTACTATGCTGTAAGCCAGGATGAGGCAGAATGAAGTTGGTAACTGTAGTGGATTTATGATGTTACATTGTAAGTAATTGTCCCGCCTACGAGTTTACTAAAAAGGGTGGATTGGCCAAAGGCAGATAAAGTGAGGGCGTGGCTACCAGAATAAAAAAACAAGAACAGAGCAGAGATGCCACAGAGTCACCAGCAGATTCAGAGTATAACTATGCTGCTCTGATAAAGGTACCGAGCAGCATGGTTGAACAAGATAAGGATCATGGGTTAGTTTAAGAGCAAGAGCTAGCAAGTTATATGTTTGGGCCCGAGGTCAATCAGTGTACAATTAATGTAAGCATCTGTGTGTCTCTGTGGGACTGTGGGACTGCAGGTCTGCGGGTCTGTTGGTCCAAACGTTGAGACTAGGCCCAAAAGTCAGGGCCAGAAACCTAATACTATAGGTAACTCCCTAGTACTAATACTTGATAACACATGCACAGCTTGTTTCCTGGAGCCGAGCTCTACCTCATTTCTTTATTCCTGGCCTGAAGAACATAACAATTCACCTCCTGTAGCACTGACAGTGGAACAAACTTGGCTCTTTGCATATTTAACCTGAGTGGAGCTCATGATCAATTCCTGAGAAGGAATATTTAAGGTCTACCGATCTGTTGCCCAGGTAGAGATTCCTCTATAAGATTCTCTAAAGAGAAGAGACACCAGTGCCAGTGAATGATTTGGGGGTCAGTTAGGACCCAGAAATCTAAACCATGTTCTACTTTTTCCTTGTCAGCTGATGATGGTCATGTGAGCATGACCTGTTCATAATTTAAACTCCTCTGTGTGCAGGAATAAATAGATG
The DNA here is from genome assembly GCA_033318265.1 of Phyllotis vaccarum. Classification (NCBI taxonomy): domain Eukaryota; kingdom Metazoa; phylum Chordata; class Mammalia; order Rodentia; family Cricetidae; genus Phyllotis; species Phyllotis vaccarum. The sequence continues at coordinate 26,561,155 of JARWLC010000007.1, forward strand.
TTTGATTTTGTAGAACTATAGCAACAATAAAATACCCTTCAAAACAAACAAACAAAAAACCCCTCAGTGTTTTGCTGATGGCACTTCACTCATCATTGGATGAAATCCTCAAAGGCTTACAAAGGAATGTGAAAATGAGCAGGACACAGAATAGCTCTATTTCATAGTCATTGTGTACTGTCAAACTTACATCATGTTTTAAGATTCTGGATGATCTGTAGTAATACTACAAAGACCCTGCTGAGGCTTGACATTGTTGTTACCCTAAACATTGAGGAGGAAATGGTTTCTTTGAGGTTACAAGCTCTGTAGGAACACCCATAATTATCTGCACTTCTGAAGTCCCATGACAATGAGTACACTTTTGGAGTTCAATTCATTCTTTCCTCCAAATTGGATTTATGTGTCCCCCAGGTATTTTGTTATCTCCCTAATTCCCCAACTTCCTCCTTCTTTTTCATGATGTGTACAATGAGAGGAGATTACTACAGATACCTATTAAATGTGGACAAAATATATGAATTCAAACCCAGACATGCATGCACCCAGCATTGGTACTATTCCAAGACTCATGAAAGATGGCCATAATTGACTATTTAGAACAAACCTACATTTTTTTAAAATTACATTTTGCTTAAAAGTTGCTTGCCCAGTAGCAAAAATACAGTTATGGAGTTGCAATAAAATAATTTCAATGGCTCGGGGTCACTGAACTTGAGAAACTGTATTAAAGCATCACACTATTAGAAAGGTTGATCTAGAGTGTGAATCTTTGGGGCAGACACTCCAGTTACTCTACACATTACATGGGCTATGTAATGCTCATATATCAGTGATGTTCCCCAATTTTTATGAAACATTTCTTTAATCCCCTTTCACTCTTACTGGGATGAATTTAGATTTTAGAACCAAATTTGACCATTTGAGGATAAGTCTATTATTGTTTCAACTCTACTATAAAAGCATGAAATGCCATATATAAAGACAAACTTCTGGATGGCTTGTATCCTTGATAAAAACCCAGCTTCTTCTTTGATCTCAGCATTTGTATTGTATGACCTGTAAATACTCATAAGACTGTCTGGAACACAGAGGTAAATTAGTCAAGCAAAGGCTGGGAATAAGCCTCAGAGTGGAGATGTCTCTTAAGCAAAAATGATGGTTCTAATCATTCTAAACACAACCAGGTCTTGACCTGACCAGGTAGCTAGAAACTCCACAATCAGGAGCCTTCGGATACCAGAAACTTTTACAGATATTCATTTATACTAAAGAGGATTCTAGACTGGGATCTAGGTTTCATTAGGTGATACATGGATCATATCAGCTAGCATCAGTCGTAGACTATATATTATGTGGCACGCATTGTTGCTCATGTCTACTTAGCCCTAAAGATGAGGGATCATAGAGAAAGCTAGATCTCAACAGTATGGTTATAGAGAAACAATTGCTAATAGCATCTCAAGTGGGAGCATGATGGGATCATGCACTGGCCCAGGTAGAAAGTATAGATAAAATACTACAGGCAATCTTAATGCTCAAGTGTAGGAAGATCTTGCCTCAGTTTTCAGTTTTTAATACTTTGTGTCTGCACTGTATGAATATCCCTAAGCAGTAAGCTACTTCTAAACTAATCTACCTTACAAATGGTGATTTTTCCCAGCAGTTAATTTCTATCATTTTCTTAAAAGGTCTTGGCTATCAAATACTGTATAGGTCAATCTTGTCATGGATGAAATCATTTTCATGATGTATGTATGAACTGAATCACAGAAATAGTACATGACTTGCCCCAGATAAATGAATCCCAGGCTGAAAACACACTGAGGACCTTAGAGCCACCTGTCTTACACTCCTGCTTTCTTTTTCCACATCTGAAGTGACATTTCAGTTCGCCATGTTTGATGATCACTGTAACACTCCACCTGACCAAGCTATTTCAGTCTTTTCTTTGTTCTTTCTAAGTAAACTCTAGATGTATCATGCTCCTGGTTGTCTTTAAACACCTTGAAAAAAAATCATAAATATTGGAATTTCTAATGAAAGAATCAGCAAGCCACCCTAACTGCAGGAGGTCAATTAAACATTGCACTTACCAATTGCAGGAGAGTGTCATCTTCTATTCAGGATATAGCAATTGCGTGGTGAAATTGACATGCAACCAGGATTCAGCAATCAAATGCATGATCCCATTTCTTTGACTTTCAACTTGTTACTTTAAACTAATTTTTATGAGTATTCATTTGTAAGTTAACCCCCCCCCCCAGGTTGCTTTGGAAACCACACAGTTGACTGTGATCCATTTAATGTAGTCTGACTCTATCTTGCCATTATTCTACCAAACCTATATTGTGGCTAATTCTTGACTTAGTATCCAACCAGGAAGACATTGAATGAATGTCCTTCTGGAAAAAAAGTAGCTGTGTAAACCTCTTTTTGGTGAATGACAAAAATTTCTATTTCCTTGAAATGTTTCTGAAATAACAGTTTTAGAAACAACACCTGGAGAGGTGATTAAAACATACCAATTCCAAGGCCTCTGAAAAACACACTTGGTAAACATCCAGTCCAGGAGTCTGCATTCTAATAAGCATACTCTAGTGAATTTTTAAAATGTGGTCTGCAGAAATATATTTGGAAATATTTATCCCTTATGAACTGATGACATATTAAATACATGCCAAATCTCCATTCTCTCCCTTGCATACTTATGATTTTTAAGCTAAGATGAATATGTGGTCTCAGACAATGGTGATTCCAAGGACCGGAAGGTTCTTCATGCTATCTTCTTAGTTAGTGAAAAATCACCTCTTGAAACTACACCTTAACTTTAATATTTATTCAGGCAGAAGCCCAGAACCTGCTGCACATTCATTTTGAAACTTAATCATCCTTAATCATGTACTTGTGCTTACAGTTTCTCTGTGTCTCTTCAGAAGAGGTGAACCCTTCTGTCTGCCACCAGGAGATTGAGTTCTGTGTACAAAATGGTTAGGCACATCTGGAGGTACAAAACACTGTACAGGCTGTTGGAGAGCAGTTAGAGTTAACAGGGAATGTTAGAGAAAGACTATGGGAGACAGAGATTTTCATAAGGAAAACAAAACAAAAAAACACTCTCAGAATATCACAAAGCTTCCATTATTCAGTAAAATCTGTCTTCACAAGAAAAATGAACTAAGACAACATGGTTTCAGGGGAAGCCTCCTCTGCCTTTTGAACATCTAACTGTGGTGCATAAAAGAAATAAAAAAATTTCAGAGTCCAACAATCATTGAGTCAAATTGAAAGTGGTATCCTTCAAAATGAACTTTAGCCTGCTATATCTGCCTTCTAGGCCAGACCCTGGTCAGTCATCACAAACAGCTGGACCCCAGATCCATCCTCTGAATAGAGCCACTCCAGGCTCATTGCATTTTTAATTCAAGTTATGTTTTTATCTAAGTAACCTGTGCAACCAGATCAATGAAAGCTCTGACGTTAGAGTCCCCAAAGCCTCCATTCTGAGCTTGCTCAGCATGAAGTGTTTACTCATAGCAGACCCGGGCCTCCGAAATCAGGATTTCATGGCCTCTAAAAACAACTTTGCTGCAGTATCTTGTATCCACAAATACTAAACTGGTCCAAAGAGTTTCCTAGATAACTCTTTTGTACACTAACCCCAGAGTTCCTAGAGGCTGTTATCATGAAACTTTCTTGCATACAAAGTAAGAATTTAAGATAAAGAATATTCCAAGAGCTTTGGTGCTAATATACCAAGAAAAATAGGCCCACTTGCCTTTAAACTAGTTTTATGCCCAAATCACAGAGCTAGCTAGGGTGTCTCAGAGAATGTTAAACCCAGGAGCAATGCTTCTCAAACTGGGTCTTACCCAGCCTCAGCCTCACCTGGTAAGTGACTAGGGACTTGGTAAGTATGTAAGATTTTTGTAGAACATGTGTTCCTGCAGCAACAAATTGGCTTAAAAACTTACGAAGAAAAAAATATATGTTTATATTAACATCTGGATATTTTAGAGCAGAGCACAAAATTTCACTTCATTTTGCAGCATGAAAACACAGTTGTTCAAAGACAATCCCTGCTTGCACTGGCTGCTTCGGCCTCTGTCTAGTGATTACCTCAGGGAGCGTGTTCATTCTCTGCTGTCACTGGGGTCTCCATCTGGAGTTGGGAATCGCTGCTTGTTTCTCCATCTTGCAGAAGGAGAGAAACCGAAGCCACAATTTGGTCAAGGTCAACAATACGCTGTTGTCAGAACTGAATAGACTTTGTCAGTTAATCTGCATATTTTTAAGAAGCTGTCAGACACTGCTATAATCCCAGTGGGCATCTAACACACACACACACACACACACACACACACACACACACACACACACACACACACACACGTATTATTAGTCATTCATTGTGTTCTTTCCCAGGCAAGAGAAGAGGCTGAATATGATAACATACGGATGTGAATATGGTATCTGTCTAAATTATGTGTATATATATATTCATGCGCCTAATTTTATATATAAACATCAGTAATCTAGATTTCTCATTTTTGAAGTAAAAATGCATCAGAGCTAAAGAAATATAACGCAAAATAGTGACGTTCCCGAGCATTAACTATGCATCTTCCTAATTTTGAATTTGGTACAATATAATAATGCTCACTAAAACACAAGTGTGGCCTACCTAACCTCAGTTTTTTCCTTGGTAAAAAAAAAAAATCATGCCTTCTTAAGCGTTTCCATCATTCAAGTGAAAATCTAAAAAAGGCTAAACATCTTTCCACTCACAGCTGCCTGCAGTAATGGATTATGCCTTTGAACTTGCCAGTAAACTTCACGGTTCTCGTATAAATATCAAACTTGTCAAACTTGCTTTCCGAGGAAGACGGGTAATGAAAGGCTTATCTGTTTGGGGAGTAAGTTAATGCCTCAACTTCACCTCAAAGTCCCATCCGGAGAAAGTTTCAGTTCTAGAGAAGTTCCTGTCAGCTCTCAGGTCATCTCTGGCTAGGCCTGGAGGCTGCGTTCACTGAAGTTTGGGCCCATGTTCTCCCAACCTGCCGCAGAGCCTCAAGCACTCTGATGAACTCTGCGCTTTCCTTTGCTCTCTCCTTTCTTTTGAGTCAGGGCATGGAGGATCAAAAGAGTCCAAATGCATGAGGTACAGAGGAAGGAGATCAGCGAAGGACCTAGGGTGATCCAGGGCTGGGAGGGGAATAGTTAAATCCCGCCCATCTGGCTCTCTTCAGGGCTCAGGCTGCCCTCCCAAGGGGGCCGAGGGCAACTTTTCTGTGTCATAAGTGGACAACTAACACTTTTATTTCTCTTCTAAGAAATATGTATAAATATCCCAGAACTATGTATTTGTAATCTGATAACAATCCACACTACCATTTTTTAGCATCAGATTGCGAGGAGCAAAGACGCATGATGAAAAAATTTGGAGCAGAGCATTATTCAAAATATGAAGAGTGGCTTTTGCGCGGGCAGCCACCCGTGTTCACTCCTCGCGAGCGGTCACATCGTGTTTTCATAACACAAAGCTGTTTTCTTTTCAGATGTCTTGTTAAAGTCTTAACAACACCACCCCCCACCCCCTGCGCCCCCGGTACTGAGCGCTGGGGCCACATAAAGAGCCCTCCGTGGGAAGATCAGGGGCCTTTGTTTTCCTCGTAGGTAGCTGAGGAATGAGCTCCTAATGAGAAACTTCTGGATTTCTTCAAACACGAAACTCTGTGATCTCAAGTTTCTGCGGCATGCCCCAGAGAAAGGGCTGTGGGTTTAACGCACGCAGTGGTGCCGGCCAAGGGGAAATGCAGCAGCAATTGTGGACCCCAGAGCCACCCCTTGAACAAATGTTTCTACCTGGGCCTTAACAGAGACATCAGACCTCTTGTGCTCACACCCCCCTCCCCAACGCCTTAACCACTCCCAGCTCTATGGCCAGCTGTGCTGTAGTTAAATTACAAAATCCTCATTTGGCGGCTTTGTACCGTGGTGCGCTGATGGTTATAAAGCCCGCGGCGCATGTTGAAAGTAGCAGGCACAGATATGTGCTTTAAATAGGCATAAAACGATCGAGACACATTACCCATGCAAGGCCCAGTACTAACCACATTCACATGAGTTGTATGTTTGTTCCAATAAACCAATAGTGCCAGATGTAAAATAAGCCTGTAAAGTTTCCCTCCAAGTTATCATCTACTGTTGCTGTGTTCAAACACCAGTGAGCAAATGTGACATCTTTCTTTAAACACAAAGTTAAAACAGCGCATACCACTCACAGTGCATGTACATTCGCAGTACACCGCATATGTCGACATACATATACCACATAATGTATTACACGGAGAATATCCAAGTACATACGTGTTTATACAGAATAGTTACAATGACTTTGATTACTGGGGAATCTGACTGAGACTCTTGTTACATTTTGATTATGTCAGATATTAAAGGAATTTGAAAGGCCTGTGTTCCACAGACTTGTCCCTTAACATTGCTCTAGAAAGAAAACTGGCTTTGTGGGAACGTTCTCTGATGTTTCAGCCAGAACACTCATCCATTCTTCAGACAGAAGCATCCATATTTTTACCATCCTACTGCTGATCAAGGCACTGGAACTCTAGAATGAGTACAGAAGCCAGGCCTGGATAAGTTGGGACTTGGTACCAAGTGTCTCTCCTGTTGTTTTTCCTGGTACGCTATATAAGCCAAACCAGTAGCACGAGCTGGAATATAATATTTTTTCCTGTTCCTCACAGCACTGGTGTTTGAATCTAGTGTCCTACACACGTTAGATCTGCAGTCAACTGCTGAGCAATAGCCCCAGTCCTGGTGCAGAAGCTTATTAAAAGTTTTGGGAGGTCAGGTGTAGTGGAAGACATCTGTAATCCTAACACGGAGGAGGAGGCAGAGGCCAGGAGATCTTGAGTTTAAGTTTTCCAGCCTGGGATCCAGTAGAAGGAAAGAAGAAGAAAGGAAGGAAGGAGAAGGGAGGGGGAAGAAGGGAGGGAGAGAACATTTAGAATATACGACGCTTACCTCAGAAAACATGAAACTATGGATGTTCTTTCCTGTTACTAATAGGGGCATCTTAGGGAGAAGAGCCACTCAACCATGGAGCTGACTCCGAAAGCAGGAAGAATAGCTCATCCATGAGAAGATCATTTAAGCATCTGGCTCCAAGGATGCCTGAAATTGGTCCCGCCTTGGACTTCGCAGCTGATTTGATAAACCATTTTTTTTAAATGCATAAGTACTATGTTTTCTGTTTTTAGATGAAAGTGAACTGACTATCATGTCTTGGTAGAGTAGATTCATGTCAGTATCCTCATGATAAACTAGGAGCCTGATACTCTATTCATTTATCAGATTCTAAGTATCTAAGGTTTGGAGACACAAGTAAGTTTTGCCTAAAACTACCCAATGACAAAGTTGTAACTCTAAAACTTGGTTTTTTAATATAGATAGACCAAGGGTTTAAATGTGTCTTTAAATGTAAATATCTTTAGATGGAGAAATAATTTATTCAAGCTATAAATAATTTAAACCTCAATTAAGTGAAAGAACTATGCGTACTCTCAGTTCAGGAATGAACTTCAAAGGGATAGGCACACGGAAGGAGGCCAGATGTGATCTGAGAGGAAGCCATAGCGAAGAGCTGACATTCACTGAAGACGCACATATGAGATGACTTCATTCTCTGCTAAATCCCATGAGACAGATTCTACTTATAAAAGCAAGGTGCACAGAGGTAGAATGGGAGCGCCAGCATCACACAGCATGTAGAGATGTTGGAAGCCCTCTACACCTGATCCTTGTCAGGTGTACACAGACAGGATACAAGAACACATTCTCTGTGCTGACAAACTCATTAATTGCTGGTTGGTGAACTCCTCTAGAATCCCAAAGTTTCAGAAAGCCGGCTTGAGATGACATATAACCAGACAATCAAGTTCACTTTTGAGACTTTAAGAAGAGCTCGCTGCTAGGTAGAAACACAGTCTAAACTGACTTCCCACTTAGATATCTAGAGATAGGTAGACATGCTCTAGGAGAACCAGACTGCAAAAGCTCTTACTATCAAAAAATTCTTCTCCAAGACCCTGAAATCCAGAGGTATTAATGGTTTATAGAGGAAGAAGAAAATATGCTAAAGATCTTTTGTGTTCTAACTGCCGAAGACATCATTCATTGTTTGACAATTGCAGACTCAGTGCTGTAGAACCTGGCGTATTTGAAAGGGCTCTCAGTAATTATTTTTCATGACTCTTGAGAACTGGATAAGCTCTGAAAAGGAGCACAGCTGGAGTATTTGGAGGTGACACACCTGAACTGTGATCCTCACATCTTCAGAGAGCTCATTGATAAGGGAAGGGGTGAAAGGTCACCTCCAATACCCCCTTAAGCCTTGTGCACTTGAGTGTCCCCATCCTCGGCCCATTTTAAATGACCCGTGTGGCTTTTAGACAGTTCTAAAAAGAGCTTTGTCTAAAAGAAGTCTTTAGACGGTCCTGTATGACCCTACCCTAATTTCTCAGTGACACTGGGCTGGCTTTTCTTTTGTGGCGAAGGTCACACAAGAATATCTTAAAAGAAGATGAAAGGGAGGTTGAAGAAATGAAGAGAATGTAATTCTTTCAAAGCCCTGCCATAAAGCTACCTCTGTGTGCTAAGAATAATTTCACATTATAGATGCCTGCTACTTTCAGGGCTTTTATGTATAAATAGTAACTTTAGAGGAACTTGTATATGGTCATTTTTGCTTGTAAAACTGCCCTTCTTATTAGACCTCAGATCTCCAGCCAGGACTTTCCTGGGCCTATCAGAATAAAAAAGGAGAATGATCCAATCCATTTAAAAACATATAATTAGATTCATATTAGACACCTACTTTTTAGTGTGCCAATCAAAACAGCAGACAGATACCTCAAATACGTGTGTGTGTGTGTGTGTGTGTGTGTGTGTGTGTGTGTGTGTGCGCGTGTGTGTGTGTTTTATTACTCACAGGGGTGTATAGGCAAGACATGAAGAAACATTGTCCAAAACTTTTGAAAACATTCCATTTAATTATTTCATAAGAGAGTAAAATCAGTCTCCCCCCCCCCAAAAAAAATCCTATTTTGTAAATGGGCAGAGAATTTTCTACAGCTGGCTTCTAAAATTCTGGAATCATAGCCTAGAATCTTAAACTGTTGTTTTTATGCTAAGTGGCTTCTCAAATCTGAAGGAATACTTACTGAACTTTAGAGATTATTTCCCTTTTTCATTCAAGTGACAGAAAAAAAGAAAAGAAGAGAAAATGAGTGAAGAGAAGATAGGAGTTTCTGGATCCAAACAAAAGGACTTCTTTGTTAAACAGGACACTTAGCTACATCAGCCTAGATGCATCTGAAATATAATCTGCTGCTAGAAATAAGATATCTTCAACTACTTCTGGGGAAACGATTTACTATTTGAAGTGTGTGTCAGGTGTTTCTTGGCATGTCACATTTTGACCACGGTTTTATTCTTGTTTTCTCCCAGGGGAAGAGCTAAGATTCTCAGGACTGTAAGTGGGAAAATATCTTGCCATCAAATCTTAGTGTCTTAGAGCCACATTGATATAAGCAACCACTTGCCCATCAAAGCTATGCTACAGATGAGTCTTAGCGGTGAGGGGAAATGTCCCAGCCACCTTCTACTCTATCTGTATGAATTTTGTGCTGTCCATATTTTGGTTCTCCTTCATTTGAGAGGGTAATGGAGAACAGGCTGTAATTGTATTCAACGAGGTGCATGTTGAGGCTGAGGTCATTACCCGGCTATTATTTCTTAGTATTATAAATTTCTCTACTCCTCTGATGAGTGTCCTTAGATTCCACACATGCCTGGACTTTTTAAAATTTGAATTTAAGAATTTCTCTAATACTCTTAGAAAATAAAGATTAATAAACGGTGCCCTACATTAGATAAATCAAGCATGGATAATTACATTCATTTTAATAATTTGCCTTTATAATAGTCCTCCATAAAAATAAATCAAAAGTACTTAGATTTGATTACTAATTGGCATCTCTCATACACAGCATACGATAAAATGTAATTTACTTAAAAATCAATACTTTAATAGAAACTAATTCTGGAATACCAAAGCATGTAGCCTAACAAGTAAACAATATTCTTGGGATATTTCCTGCAACCTGTATTTTGTCCAGGACATTTTCTGTGGTGGTTCCAGGCCTGCGGCTTCCTTTAGTCATAAAATGAGCTAATAATTTAATAATCATTTCCTGGGAAAAATAAGAAACTTCATAGTAGATACCTACTTTTCAATGTACCAGTCAAAATAACAAATAAGTACCTCAAATGACACAATCTATTTTCTTTTGTCGTACAAAAAAATGTATCTAATTATATCTCATATATACTATACAAATATCTATTGAATCATGTTGGCCTTGATACAGACATTTACCATTTTTCCTATGAATTCACACCATCTATCTCCACATACAAAGCATTCTTATAATTGACAGCATAGTTTCAGTATGTAGAAAACACACTAAGCTGTTCAGACTGCATTTGCATTTAGTAAATAATATGATACTCTTAGTTTGGAAATATTCTAAGTAGATTCCTTATTTTTAGAAGTCACACAAGAACTCTCTGAACTCAGACAGAAGATATTGACAGATGCTCAGGTCTTTCAACTTTTAAAGTTCAAGAACAGATTATATTAGTTTCATGTAACTTTGAATAGTCTATAGCATTTGTTAAGTGTTGTGGCCGTTTCTACTGCCTTTATTTATGTGTACCTCACTGTATACACAAAGGTCTTTCATCTTGATGTATTTTCTATCATTATTTTATTGGAAACGATGAATTTATTCCCTAGTGAAAACTCAAATGTAAGAGGAGCCACTGTTGGGAAAAATCTAATTAAGGTGACAAGAAAAAGAAATCTCTACACACATCTGATGCCACACAGGTGCCTTCAAAGATCACTGCTTCACAGCCACTTCCTGCTTGCTACCGAGAGGAGCATGAAACCCAGTAATTTATTTAAAAAAAAAAAAAGGAAGAAAGAGAGAAAGAAAGAAAGAAAGAAAGAAAGAAAGAAAGAAAGAAAGAAAGAAAGAAAGAAAAAAGAAAAGAAAAAAGAGAAAGAAAAGAAATAAAATGTATACTTTGTACTTGGGTGTTTCCATTTTCAAATTCCTTTAGCACCCCCCCCCCCCGTATTTATTATTAAAGCTTCGATAAGTTTGTCAAGGCTTCTGTGTCCTCTGGCAGAGTAATTTCTCTCTCCTGTAGCCTCCAGTGCATGTTATTGCTTGATTATTTATGCATTTGTCTTATTTATTCTACTAAATTGCAGTTATTGAAACGTGGACCATGCTACTCCGTACATAGCCTGGCTCCTGGTGACCGTTCATTGCATATCGTTACATCATTCTGAGAGTTTCATCAAAATTCACTCAAAGCAGAGTATAGGTATGATTATGGCTCTGCCTTCTTAAATAGCCATATTGCAATGTTATCTAACATAGGAATTAAAAGAGCTCTAACTCATGAAATATTTTTTTCCTGGGAAATAGCCTGGAAAATATTCTGTGATAGCTCTGAGTTGCACCTTCAAGGGGTACATCCAGGGCAGCCCTCAGGATGCAGCACAGCTCAGATGAGTGATTACTCAGATCATGGCCTCTGTTTTATGAAAAGAAAAATAGATACCTTGAAAGTTACTAAAGGTCACATGCAAGTTTGTGTCATAGTGCCCCAAATAATGAGTCCTGCTCTTTCCAGTTCTCCTCGTGATACAGTCTTCCTTTTCCTCTGCAGTGCTCAGATCCTCTCTATCCTCCAGCTGACTCGGATCTCCAGGTGGTAAGTCTCTGCATCAGTTTCTCCTTGCTCATGCTAAGAAATTAAAATGTGTTTATAATTCCTTGTTTAAAAATGCAGAAACTGAAGTTGTAGGGCTAGCTGTTCATAAAGTCCTGGTCTTTCAAGCACTAGGAATTGAGTGTGATCAGTGGCGCCCACATAAAAAGTCAGGCACAGTTCCTTACACGTGTGATTTAGTGCTGGGAGAAGGAGACGAGAAGGTCCCTGCAGCTTGAGAGGCAGCCAGCCTAGACAATTTGGTGAGTTCCAGGCCACTGAGAAAGAAACAGAAGACAGTGTGGGTGTTCACTAGGTTTCACGTGCATATGCATGCACAAACACCTGCATGCATGCAACACACAAAGCAGAAATTGAATTTGCATGGATTTCCAACCTGTGTTTTTGCTTCAAGGAAAACCCTGTTAGGTGATGGTTAGCAGTCCTCTCCACGTGCTGATGGCTCCATGAGATTCAGAAAGAAGACCTTGATTTCCTTCTTAGAATGAATTTCTGGTTTTTGCCTCCCCACCGCACACACACACACACACACACACACACACACACACACACACACACACACACACACACATTTTTAAAAAACCTTATTGCTTTATCTGTTCTTTCTATTTCTATGTATTTAGTGCTGACTGCCTTCCCACTAGGCATACAAAGAAGGCTTTATTTATTTATTTTTTTTTCAGTTCCGCTCCTTCCAGAATCTAGATCCATGGAGATCATACTGGGGAGTCAGTGGAGTGTGTGCTATGGACCCAACGTGCTTTTCCAATACAGACTGTGTTTTGAACTAGCTGTGCAAATAATGATTCTTCCTTCCTAACTATTGTGAAGAATGAACAAATACATAAAAGACTTTACCAGAGTTTTTTAAGAGTTAGCTATTCTAATTCACCTATTACTTCAAATTAACCTGTAAATAAAGAGAACCTCTAGGATTTGGAAGCAACATGGACTTGATTTATGTCCTGTCCAAAACCCCCAAATCCTAGCATCTGCTTTTCAAATAATTGGCTCAAAGGCTTAATATTATAGTAAATGATGAGCAAGTAGCTCAAGCATAAAACTAACTAGCTTATACATTTAAATTAACCCATAATTCTTATCTGTTTTTGGCCACGTGGTTTGGTACCTTATCTCAATCCAGCATCTCATCCTGCTTCCTCTGCATCTAGCTCGTGACTGCCTCTCTGCCTTTCCTCTTCTCAGAATTCACCTACTCTGGTTGTCCCACCTATACTTCCTGCCTGGTTATTTGCCAATCAGTGTTTTATTAAACCTATATGAGTGACAAATGTTTACTGTGTGTAAGAGCATTATCCCACAACAGACTTGAATCTAACAGATCACTGATGAAGAGTATAACAAAGCATCACTTGCATTGACTTTACCTATAAGCAAACAAAAGGCATTCTCTGTAAGTAGAAGTTAAAGTGAGTCTTAGAAATCTACTGTAAAATCAGCATTGTTATATTGTTATATGAGTGTATAATCCATAGCGACGTACTACCCATCAAATCAGGAGAATATAGCAAGATGTTAAATGATGAGAAAGTAGACAGTTCATATGTATGGAATAAGAATTCTTCAGGGTAGTATGATTCTTACTGAACTGAAACAGCACTAGGGAGAGAAGATGTAAGGACCCCCATAAAGCAGATAACCCCTTTGTTTAATTCAAAAATTGATAAACAAATTGACCACCAAGAAATACCTGTAATTATCAAAAGCTACTTACAGTGCCTGGAAGAAAGAATGATGAGGAGCTAGTCTCAATAGGTAAGAAGACACAAGATGATTTGGGAGTGGTACCGACATATTCGGAAGATCATAAATGAGCCATTGGGGGCTAAGCAAGGGCCTTACAGAAGTTATATGTTTTCATATGTTTTCTCTTACCAATGAGAAGATTCCCTGATTGTTACATGTTCTCTCTTACACTCTCCTTCTGTATGCAGCTATACATGTATGTGCACATGTACACACACACACATATGCACACATATGTGATCACATTCACACACATGCATGTGAGTACATTCACACACATGCATTGATAGACAACTGCATGGAAGATCCATGACTTCAAAAAATAAAGAAGATGAAGATCTATCATAATTAGATTACCTTAGTAGGGCAGATATTTCTGAGGGTTTATTTTTTAATGAAAAGAACAAAAGCTCAATTTTTGTCACACTTTTTGTTGTATAAATTCTCACCCCTGCTTAGGCAGTGATTGGTGTGGAAAGGCAAGCCTCCTTAAACTTTTTGAACCTCCAGGAAAGCCATGCCCAAGAGGAACTATGAGAAACTGAAGTCCTCAATAAGAGAATGCATCCCAGAGGTGTTCCCAATTTAACTTCTTCATCTGACTGGTTTGCCATCTCTGTCTTTTTTTTTCCATCCCACAACACACGTGTGTATGTTTTAGATGGCACATCTGCAAAACATTTGGTCACCAGGAGACCCAAACACATTGAGTCAAGTGATTGCCAAGAAACTTGATCTCCACTCTCATCTTCTATCAGAAGACCTTGTGATCATTCTAGAATAGCAAAGAGAAACAGACAAGTTTGGGACCCCAAATGGGGCAGTTTCCAGATCTCTCAGCCATTCCTCACTCTAGTTTGAAATACAATGATAAAGAGATGCAAATAGGTTTCTTTTAAAATGGCTTGAATGGCTTCTGGCAAATGTATAAGGTGGTAGGAGTGGACATTTCAGACTGCTCAGTTTATATGTCATGCTATTTTCAAAAGATTGAAAAAATCATTTGAAAAGAAATGGGTGATTCAAATATGATCGGTAGATATGTAATTTTTATTACCAAACTTAGGTGTCTGAGTATGTGTAAATCCATGGGCTGGAAAAGGAGGGGCCCATGAGCATCTTGCTCTTTGTGCTGACCTTCCCATCTTGTCTCCACTCCACATCCTGACAGAGGCTAACAGGAACTTTTAGGGTTTCAGGACAAAGTTCCACATGTTTAAGCTATGAAGAATAATACTGATTCTGTCTTAAATGTTCTTAATATTAAGGTGTTCGTTACAAAATTCCTTTCTGCTTCTACTTGTCCTTGTTTTTACCTACTTGTGGGGGTTTACAAAGCTTCCAGTTTAACTACATTCTTGTCACCTCAATTTATCCATAAATTTGACATTACTCAACATCAGGTCTCTAGTCATACATAGTTCTTACAAGCTGTCTAACCTACTCTGAGCTTTTCTGTAAACATCCTCAATGGTTTCATGGAACCAGAAAATGCCTCAGGAGTTATTGTCAGCTGTTTCCTGGTCTTTCACTCCCACATACCCTGTTACATGGAACGCCACCATAAGCTGTGCATCAACAGATAAACCTATAACCATGTTCACTGCATCAGGAAGGAAGGAATGGAACTTGCATGTTGACACTTGACACTCTTATTTTCTCTTCCCGAATGACTCTGTGAAACTATAAGCCCCCTTTATATAAATGCTCAGTTGCTTCAGCCTTTCCACTTTGCAAATGAGGACTCTTCTATCCGAAGAAATAAGCAAGTCCCTAGAAAATATTGGGTGCAGTGTCAACACATCTAAGACTTTGTGGACACTTTCTACCCATCTTGGATTGTGCAGAGTGGAACATGTTGGAGGTAAAAGCTCTATGTTCTAATTATTTTTAGTCCTTTCCCTGATTCAAATCAAGTTGGAAGTTTGACATTGGATAAATATTTATTAATTAGTGTCTCTATTTCGCAAGCCAGTACAGAGATGAGTGAACTTTTAATGGTGGAGAGTTAGGGTTTAATTAAACAACTGGGTGATAGAGCAATGGAATGGAGAGATTAAATCTTAAGGGGAGGAGATGGTTTGAGTGTAAATATTACCTACTGTCATAATATGTTAAATTCAAAACAGATTCTAAGATACACTACATTTCTCATTCTGAACTATTTCTTTATAATATGACCTAATTATACTATGTGAAGTCATAAGAATGCCAGTGATATTAGACATATTCTATGAAAAAATGAATGTAGCACACTTTCAAGTTCAATACACATGCCTTTTGGATTACCTGTGATTCCTGAATTATTCACAGATTGCTTTTTCTCATTAACACTAATGATCAAGGACTAATGGTGAAATTAGCTAAAGGGAAAGCATCACAGGTCCCAATAAATTCTTTCCATCTTTAGTAACAAAGACCACACTTGAACATGAACTCATTGAAAGGTCCTAATCACAGACAGGCACCATCACATCAGAGAAGGAATGCAGATACTCGAGTTTTGCGCATCTACACTGAAGTGCTTTGAATGAAGAAGTCAGGTATATAAAGCACAAACATCAGTTATTGATGCAATGATGGAAATGATCTTTGCATCCAACACTTGTCTGCTCCTACCCTCCCCTGATGACTTGACTGCAACTGTCTTGCAATTGCTAAGACTCCATTTGGGAGTCAGTTTAAATTGTTACTACTGGGCCCATGTGTTTCAGATTTCCAAGAAGGGTTCTGATTTCCAGAGCAATCCTGATTGCCAATATCCTGCCCCATTATTAAACCATGTGTTCCATGATTTTTCAAAATTTTCAGTTAAAAAAATTATGAAGAGCCTGGTTATGGTTATGTTTTGGTAATAGGTTACCATTCCTATGCTCTCATTTTGGAAGCACGCTCAAGCTTGTTTGTACCAAGATTTGTTCTTCCCCAAGGACCATGAGGTGACAACTTGAGCATTCTGACCAGTTGTATAGAAAATATGAGGCATCTCTTGCAAATGACAGTGACCTCTAAGACTATGAATTCCACAGGGTAGAAGCGGCAGACACAGACTCATTTTGTGGCCAATATTTGCCCTTGTCCCAAGCTGAAGTGTTAGGCTTTGGTCTTTCACTGACCCAAATCTTTGGGATGGTGCTAGAATCTATTTAAGGCCCTGGAGGGGAGGCTTATTAATGCTCATTCCCTCTGTTCTCATGTTTAAATTACACCAAAAGAAAAAAGAAAAAGCTGTAGATTCCCAGCCCTATGGTTTGATGAATGTAGTGCAGATGGAAATTATAAGAGAGGTCAGAGTCCACTGCCTTTGGCCTAAGATTGTCCTATTTTCTTGAAAGTGTAAAATATGACTTATAAAGCATAAAACCAATGTCCATGCTAGAATCCACATTAAACTGTTAGATTCACAAACCCCATTAGCAACCAAAAAACTCAGCAATGCAGAGTCTCATTCAGTAGGTTAGGTGACTTTAAATCCTTTTCTGCTTCCCACGGGTTGTAGGCAATAGCAGAAGATAAAAACATAGGATTGTGTGTGTATGTATGTGTGTGTGTCTGTGTGTGTGTTGCTGTCTTGATTCTATTTATAAACTAAGGAATATAAATGGATTGTAAGCAAATGGTTGAAATATAGCGTATATGTGTAGAAGAGTATACTTGTGTGTATTTGCATATGGAGTCTTGCATTGACATCATTTATATCAGCCTCAATTACTGTTTGCTTTATTCACTGAGGCAGGGTCTTTCCATTGAACTCAGAGTTCACTGGTGTGGATTGTGTAGCTAGCTAGTTTGCTCAGGGGAATTCCCATCTCTGCTTTCCCAGAGCTGGAATTGCAGACAAGAATTCCATGCCTACTTGGCGTTTACACGAGTGTGTTCCAGTCCTCATACATATGGGCCAAGTTCGGTACCTGCTGAGCCATCTTTCTAGCACAAAATGTGCCTTTTAATTCATGTATTTGTGTGTGTGTGTGTGTGTGTGTGTGTGTGTGTGTGTGTGTGTGTGCGTGTGTATGCATCTATGGGGATTCGTGTACATGAAGCCAAAGGACGCTTTTCTGTCACCTTTTGAATGAGACTCCGTCCAATTCCAGGGTCATTCATTGGCCAAGAACTTGCTAAGTAAACTGAGCTAGCTGGCCAGTGAACCCTAGGGAATTCCTTGTCTTTGCATCCCTAGTAATCATATGCCATCACATCTGGAAGTTTTATATATGTCCTAGAAATCTAATTCAGGTACCTGTGTCTGATTCACCTCCCATATCCGTAATACATACCTTTGTTTGATTAGTGTTTATTTATTTTCAATCTGTACCGGATAAGAGAATGAGGGGTCAACAAAATTCTTGCTCAAAATGTTGATAGCTTTGGAGTTTTTAATACTTTACTTTGGCCTTTTTTCTGTATCTGGTAAATAGTGGTATTGGATTGGGGTCCTGGAACTGAATGGTTACCTCCTCAGTGAGTTAAAAATTCTGGAAGGTGCTGCTCTAACTGCTATGGAATCTTCAAGTACCCTTTAAAAATCTTCCACAAGTGGTTTTGTGATCAAAATGCTTTAGAACCCCATAAACAGGATTTATCTTGGGATTTGGCTCTGCAGCTTGTTCCACAGCTGGGAAACTGGACCATAGAACAGTCAATCAATTCATTTGGCCTGTTCTATGATTGCCAGTAATTGCTCCAGCTGTCCTGATGTGCAATGATCAATATTCATGGCAAAGATGGCAAAGAAGGACATGGATTCCCCCTTTGTCTTTTCATCTCACACATGTGGACCTGGCCTCTATACATGGAATGATTCATTCATCAGGCAGCACCTGGCTTCTAGCTCTCGCAGCTCAGAATTTTACAGCATCAAATAACTAGAAAATCTAGGGGAAATACAGCCCCTAGCAACTAGATGTCTCCATCAACATAAAAACTAGTTTGGAGATAGATGGTAGGTGGATGAATGGATGGATGCAGAAGATGGTAAGTTACTGAGGGTCCAACATGCAGTACGACATACACAAAGACATATCCTGGAAGAGTCAGTTGAGTCCTTGAACTTACCAGGAAAAGGAAAGTTGGCATCCTAAGGATGATTGGTAAAGAAAATTGAATCCCCAATACTGCAGAATAAAGAGAGGGCTTTTCCCCTTAGGCTTCAGTCAGCTGAGCCTCAGGGGATTCACTGTTTCTCAGTAATTCCCTTAGCCCAGTGGCTCCCAACCTTCCTGATTCTGTGACACTTTAATAGACTTCCTCATGTTGTGCTGATCTCCAGCCATAAGATTATTTTCATTGCTGCTACATAACTGTAATTTTGCAACTGTTATGAATCATAATGGAAATGTGTGGCCTACAGGTTCTGCAGAGCTTCTTCTTTAAGGTGATTTCTATGTTATGTGCGAAATGAAACCCTCTAAGATATGAAGATTTGCTGAAATCGTTGCCACACCAGCCAGAGCTTTAATACTTAGGATGGAGGTACGCTACAAGAAAAAGGGTTTTCTGACCCCTTAGTAATTGACCTTGAATTTTGTCCTCTACCGTTGAGAGGACCAGTAGGTATTTTTCCTAATACCTCTCTCTTCTCATGAGTCTTGGGTCTACCAAATGAAAGGGTAAATGTCTAAAGTCAAGATTTGCAATCTAAGAAAAGAAAAAATGACCAGGCGATTGAAGTATAACCAAAGTCATATCTTCATACATAAAAATTACAATTTCAATTGCTTAAATAATAAAATAAAGACTTCAACCAATCTTATCACTATAGTCTGGAGGGCAAAAAAAAAAATGCTTGGTTAAGTTAGCAATGCCAAGCTGAGCTCTTTTCTCTAATTTGCCTTTTCTTTAAACATTATGTTGTTGATATGTTTTAAGTTAGCTGATCCTGGTCTCATCAACACAAGGTGGGAGTATTAACCTGGAATTTTGCCCGAACTCAGCATGAGTTTCCACACTCTCACTGTAACATTCTAGATTTCAGTTATGTTGAAAATCAAAGTTAAGCTTAGCCATCTTTAAGTGGAGGGAGATCTTTAATGAGAAATTACACACGAGGTAGCAGACAGTGATTAATTTCACGTCAAGAGCTCTTGAAAAATGGACCTTTGCTTTTGCTTCTCTCCTATTCATAACATTAATCTGTTCCTTCCATAAATATCTGTCTACTACATAGTCATGCCATATTGCCATCCAGTTTGTATGACTCAATTGATCATGTGAAAAAAGCATTATACATACATATATACATAATACACACACAATGGCACATTTGTGTGAAGCAGGTCCAAGACTGTCACACATTTCTTCCTCAGTCACTCTCCACTTAATTTCTGAGGTAGTGTCTCTCACTGAATGCAGAACTCTCCTACTTGGACAGTCTAGGCAGCCTACTTGGCTGAGAAATCCCTTATCTCTACTTCCTGAGTACTGGGGTTCTAAGTGGGATGCCGCACATGCCAGGCTTTATGTGATCCCAGGAGTTTTCACATGCTCAATGCCATGACTACTTCAAATACTCCCAACACACTTTTCTTGGACTGTTAGCTGCAGAGGAGACAGTGTTTAACACTTGTTGATACAAAAACTTGCTACAGATCCCAAGTGGAGTGACAGAGTGCCTTGGTCCTGCAGCCATGAGTGACCCTCAGCACTGTAGAATTAGCTAATCCCCTTATGAGATTTAGAGGTGAAAGCTATTCTATTTACTATCTTTTTAAATAGATTCAAAATGAATTCCTTAAGATCTTAAACTCCATGTTCTGGATTCCTTGGAATTGTTAGCAAAACATCACTTAAGTCCTAGGTCTTGTGTTTTCAAATCAATTCACTGATTGTATTTCAGCTTTTAAATTAATATTTCATATTCATTATGACCCCTATGGCTGAACCCTTGTTCCATCCTGGAACATGCTTTGCCTTCATGCAAGTAATTACATCTGGAAAAATCCAGGGAAAACAGAAAGATTGAACTGAGTGTGTCAAACAGATATTTTTGATTGAAAAAAAATCTTATTCATATTCATTGGAGAGGGAGTATCGCTATTTAATTACATATGAGACACCAAATTCATGGTTTGTCTACATCTCATTTAATGCTTTAAGTAACAGACATGCTCACAGAAATTTGCATTGTATGTAGAAGGAAACTGACCTTCAGAGAGCTCACTTAGTGAATGTTACACTGAAAATGGGTGATAGGTTTGGGGTTCAAACTTGTGTGTGCCTTAGATATCAAAAGCAGTGTGCTGTGTGTCCATTTGTCTTTGTTTTTCAAATTAAGGTCTCACCATATATTCCAGACTGATCTTAGGCTGATCCTCCTACCTCTGTTTCCAATTGCTGGGACTACAATTGTAGAGCATCATGAGATATTAAGTCAATGTTCTTAATGATTACTTGATAATGCTACCTATTAGGGAAGTTACTATTACACCATCAGCATACTGTGCATATGTGTAACTACATGTGCATGTGCTGCACACAAGCTGCAGAAAAATATGTCCACATTAACGTGAGTACCTGATGGGTAAGTAGGCTGCACATATGCATGCAGGTGATGTTGTGCCCGTGTATAGCTTTAGGCTGCACATATGCATGCAGGTGACGTTGTGCCCGTGTATAGCTTTAGGCTGCACATATGCATGCAGGTGACGTTGTGCCCATGTATAGCTTTAGGCTGCACATATGCATACAGGTGACGTTGTGCCCATGTATAGCTTTAGGCTGCACATATGCATGCAGGTGACGTTGTGCCCGTGTATAGCTTTAGGCTGCACATATGCATGCAGGTGACGTTGTGCCCATGTATAGCTTTAGGCTGCACATATGCATGCAGGTGACGTTGTGCCCATGTATAGCTTTAGGCTGCACATATGCATGCAGGTGACGTTGTGCCCGTGTATAGCTTTAGGCTGCACATTTGCATGCAGGTGATGTTGTGCCCGTGTATACTTTTAGGTAGACAAACATCTTCTCTAGCTCTCAAAGCATTATTCTTAATCAATTGGTTTTCTGAGTAGCTGTCAATGTCAACTATGTCTTCCCTGTACTAGGTTTGCTAATACTGTATCTTCATGAGTAGAGCAAAAATACAAACCCCAGGAACATATTTGAAATTGCCAACCATTTAATAAGAGTCAGAATAACATTGAACAGCCATTGAGGGAATATTGACTTGAAGCCCTGCTCGTCCATTTGAGACAACTGATTGCATAGGGCAATCGATTTTATTCACAATCTGGTGTCTTCCCTAAATTGGGTAGTTTTTCAAATGAAGACTACCTATTCAGTAGACAAGGTGGCTATTCATTAGAGTAATATTTCTTGCAAATAATATCATCATATAAGTTGATTTGTTGGGAAACTAGAGCAGAGCAAACAGGTCACCATTTAAAATGTGTGTGCCATTCCAAGATTCTTCTGGATTGTATTCCTAACCTGTAGTGCTTATGAGCTATCAACGGTCCAGAAAAATATCTCTCTTTCTGTGTATTACGCAGCTACTACATCTTTTCTTTGAGGAGAAAGAGCAGTTTCATTTGGAAATTATTACCCCTTAGATGACCAAATCCTGCCCCATGATGCCTAATATTTACTCAGCTTTTGAAGCGTGATAGTTAAAGTTATTTCCCAATCTGCATGACTTTTTTTTTTAAGGCTTCTTAAACTCTTTCTAGTTGTGACAGACACAAAGATTCCACAATGTAAATGTGCCTCATTAATCAACTGTATTATTTAGGGGAGTAATGAATATTTTGCTATTTGACATCTGGCAGTGATTTACAGTAACAGGAATTCCTAGTTTGCAAAAGTGCACATTTATAACTTGATTTCCTTTGGTGTATGAAAAAAATTCCCATTGCTTTTCTTGGCAATTTTTTTTTAAATGTAGGAGCAGGGAAGCTAGCAGAATGAGCTTAAACTGCAAATATATTTATAAGTAACTAGTCAGCTTAGAGCAGACCTTCTATGTGCTACGGAGTGTGTAGAACCTGGTGTTTATTCAGGTCTGAGGCTGGTTGATAAGAGTCACTAGTGAGCGATAGCTAAACATAAAATGATTTCTACATAAACTGGGAGTTAATAGAAATACAAGCACTATTTTTGTGTCGTCTGAAAGAAGTGTTCTTTTTAAATAGATTATTAGCACAGGGCATAATTCCCACCCCCACCCCCTGCCCCAGCCCTGCCCAGCTTTTAAAGAAGTTGAGCCTTTACCAAAAAGTCAACATGTACTTATAAAAATCTTGATATGTGATACACCGACTAAAATGAGGTTTACAATTTCCTTCAAGGTGGCTTTGCTACTGTGCGAGGCAAGCTTGAGATGAACGCATAATCACTGGGAATGTGTGGCCTCCCACCAAGCTATTAGTGTGCAGGCTGGCTTCTTGGTAGTGTTACCTTACAAACAGCACTGATGCTATGTTAATGATTAAATATAGAGAGGGGGAAAAAAAACCTTTCAGCTTGAGGCGGAAAGAAAAATGAGATTAGAAAAGATTTTCAAATCATGAGAATTTAGCATTATTAGGTAGCTGTTTACATTAAAGAAATGCAATAGTGTCTTCTACAGTGGGCTATGAAATTAGGTATTTATCCCTTTTAACAAATTCCACATGCAATCGATGAATGTCAGTGTGAGACATGGTGCTTTTCCAAAGAGCTCCTTCAAGGTTTCTTTGCATAATCAGACTTCTTATGTTCTCTTTTTAGAGTCATGCCTAGTTGTACAAAGTTACCTAGACATCTGGATCCTTCCAGAAGGCAACAGTGGGCATGGACCCATTAGATACTGTTGGTAAGAACAAAGATCAGCACATGAGGGAGAATGAATCAGGAAAGAGATCAGTTTTAAGTGCAGTGATTTATCCATAGTTCCTAGCTACCTCTTGAGATCAAAGGTGGCAAAACTCTTGTCAGTTATTAGAGCTCTGGGGAGAGAGAGTTGTGTTTATCATCTATCAGGTGTGCTCATCCGCTACTGTAAATCACTGGATCTCATTGAAAATAGCTTAAGAAACATCAGAGTCTGAAAAGATAGGAATTTAGGGAGACTTGCCAGCCTCCATTGTGATAGGATTTGGGATTCATGCCTTTCTCATCACGAATTGGTACCTGTATCTTCAAGCACCATATAGTGATCCTTAGCAACCCTATGCTCACAACCAACACGTGTCTTAGATCCAGGCACATTTGAATTCTGTAATGTCACACCTGCAATTTCATGAGCCCATATGCTACATACACAAGCAGCTGCATCTTACTAAAGAAAACACAGGGTTGTCTGTGATGGAAAATGCTGGACTTAGATCTGGAACAAGCAACCCTACAAGCCTTAGAGAAATGAACACTTGTTACTTCCAAACAGTTAACTGTAGCTTTCAATGAGAGCTTTGACAGATCAGGCTGCTGACACAGGAGATAGGCAATTCTTTGAAGGACAGAAACATTTAGTTGCCACAGGCATCATGTAAGAGACCGGTAAAACTGTTAACCTGTCAACCCACCCAGAAGGGCATCTCACATTAGGAAGCAGTTTTCCTACGTGGTTTGGGGGCTTTGTTTTCTTTCTTTTGATTTCCTATTCCACAGGTCTGCAAAAACACATGAATTAGCAATATTTTGGGCACAGTAGCTAAGAAACACAATATTATACAATACTATTATTCTTATTACATTTGTACATTTTTATGTTTAGAGAAATCGTACATATTCGTGGGGTGGTCACCTATGCTTGAAGGCTAAAGTAATTGTGTCATTTTATGAGATGACTTAAGATTTGTTTGAAAAAATTAAAGTAAAACTCCACTTAAATATTCTCATTAAAATTATTTATAAGGTAATTATAAATAGTGTATTATCATTTAAAACTATCTCTATTTTGAATATTAAGAAATACTTTAGAAACTATACTTATAACACTCAATTTTTAACATGTAATTTTATTTACATTTTTTATTAAAATATACTCAGATATTGCAGCTTCATTTTATTCTCAACCCTTTAGATGATGAGATAATCAGCTAAAGAGAAGAATAAATTAAAACAAGAAACTTCCAATCATAAAGCTAGTAGCATTAAATTTGGTTTCAATTTTTGTTTTTAGCATTATGAAGGTCAAGACAGATAGTGAGTCAGAACAGAGTGTATTAAATCACATTTTTATGTTGAGGTATAAATTTAAGGTATGACTAATGTTTGTCTGTGGTTTTGTCCTTTATCCAGACTATAGGCATTAAAAAAGGGTCCACTCATAATTTTAGTCCCATGAGTAACAGAAGAGAGACTCCTTGAAGCAAGGGAAGAAATGTCTCTTAAAGTGTTGAGATTCCACTTACTTGTTTTAAACAGTCTGATTTAATGAAATATCTCTCAGTTAATACCCATGGACAGTTATGTTCAATACATTTGCAAGCGAATAAGTGAGTGAGTGAATCAATGCTTTTAGAGACTTTCAAGCTTTGTATACTGGGTCGAATGTGATTCTGACACATAGTTCCCAAAGAAAATTAAATGTAGTTTAAATGTAATGATAACGGCATTAAACTCTGTGCCACTTGCAAACATTTATGGTCAGTTTAAGAAGTTTTTGCTTTCTATACAAAGGTGAACCTAAAGATTAAAAATAGAAGCTTTGATTTTCTCACTCTGGGTGGTTTTCACCTGCAAGAGCCTCCACCGTTCACTTCCCACCCAAAACATGCCTGCTTGTGGGTAGACGCAGAACCCACAACTTCGTGTTCATGTTACTGTACATGTAATCAGATTAACCCTAGCATAGAATGAATGACCATCATTTAACATATATACCAGCAGATTTCTTATTCTAAATAGCACACAATTAAAACCATCCCAAAGACTACAAAACTGGTAGAAAATTACTACGAGTTATAGGACTGTCTTACCTTTGACAAAGCTGTACATATCTTTGAAAATGGCCTGAAATACACAATGTCTCACCAGTTGTCAAATGTATTTTAGACAATTATTTTATTTTGGTTCCTTTTTAGCAAAGAGGCATGTTATCGAAGGTAAGTTTGAGAAGCATGCCCTTAAATTAGTCTATAGTTTAATAGGTTTATTTTTAATAACGTGTATGAGTGTATGAGGTGTGTGTGTGTGTGTGTGTGTGTGTGTGTGTGTGTGTATGTGTGTGTGCTCCTGTGTACACATGCTTGGAAGGCCAGAAGACAACTTCAGGACCACCATCCCCTTCCTTTGAGATAAGCTTCTCATTAGCCTGAAACTTACCAATTAGGCTACACTTGTTGAGGGAGGCAACTAGCTTCAAGGACCCCCCTGTCCTCCCAGTGCTGGATTAGAAGTACACATTCCCATACCTGGCATTTTCACATGGGCTCTTGAGATAAAACTCAAGTCATTGCAGTGAGATATCTTCCCAGTCCAGTGTTTACTTCAAAAGTCTATACATAGTTGAGGTCTTCTTTGATCCCTGAAGACTATTTAGATGGAAAGATCAAGAGTTAAGAAAAGAGAACCTGGGAGCAGTTGTCAATATTGGGTGTCAAAAAGGAATTGACATCCCCGATTCTGATATCCATCTCCAAGCATAATTAATAACTGCAGTGGGTTCTGCAGCTTCCAGAGGTTACATTTTATGCCTGAATATCAGAGGAAGATATTAACTCTTTAATATAACTGGATGATATCAACTGTTTCTCTCCCTAGGTTGAAATTGGCTCCTATGTTTGAGTATTCTTCTTTGAAGGGCATGCCCTCTGAGATTCATTCATTCATTTACTTACTCTCCCAAGAAACGTTTGTTAAGCAGCCTTCCTCTTGCTAAGACTGATGCTTCTCGGATATTTACACAGACTGAAGTTAGGTCAAGATGGGGGCATCTGTTTTGAAGGTAATTACCAACCCACATCTAAACTCTGGCCTTATGAGAAGGCAAGGACTTATGCTGAAATCGTTTATAGCACATAGCAGAGATGAAATTTGCTCGGTGAGTCTTATCCCACTTTACTCTCCCCTAGGCTTTTCCCAATTCATCTTCAAATTCCCTTGGATAGCTCTACAAAGGGATCTAAGGATGTTTCCGGATCTTGCACTGAGACTATCCAGGCTATTATTCCTCTAGTTACTCAACCATGAACATAATTTATAGGTAGAAGAAAAACTTTTTCAAGCCATACCTCAGACTTCAAGTGTTTTACTCTCTACAAATTTGAAAATAAAAACTCAAGAAATAATTCCCATCAATTTATTTGACTTTCTGTGATGTTATATTTCTCTTAGCCCTTATTATCTTAATACAACTTCTCCAAAGATGTGTCATGGTTAATCTTCGTTGTTGAATAGACAGAACTTAGGACCATCCTGAAAACATATCTCTTGGTATTTACCAAGAGGTTTGTCTGAGGAGAGATGATCTCCCTGAATGTGGCTGAAAGTATTCTATGGCTTATATCCTAAATTAAATAAAAAACATAACATAAAGCAAGCTAAATGCCAACATTTACCATCATTTGCTTCCTGACTTCAAATGCAACGTGATCAGTGTTAGGATTTTCTGTGGATTTGGTATGGCACAAATTTACCCAGTTATCTGGTGGCAGATTTCTATGGATGCAGGGGGCATAGGGAGTGGGGCAGAAGGCAGTAGGCATATTAGCAAGAGGCACTTAGAATCCCCTTCTATGTGGAAAAGGACTTTATTGCCAAAGGGGCATGGTTATGATAGCAGAGATTATGATAACGGGGAAGGTATGATAGCAGAGACAAGGGAAGGGGGGAGAGAGAGAAAGGAGAAGAGAGAGGTGGGAGCTCTTGAGAGAAAGATGAGAGAGGGATTAAGGCAGGAACCCTGCTTTAAATGGGGCTTGATATCAGAACTCAGAGGAGGAGGTGGCTGTAGAGACTCACATCCAGCATCTCATTCTACTGCCATGACTCTCCCCACTCCATGCACCATCTCTTCCTTCTTTCCTTAACCTTGCAAGTGGACTGTCTCATGAATGTAAAAATTAATTAACATAGATAAGTGCTAGAATGATTACTTAATTTGCATACCACATTTTGCTTAAACCAAATGGGAAAATTCATCTCTGAACTCAATGACAAAATATCATTACCATCAAATCAAACAACAAAGTATTCTAATCCTGTTGATTAGTTAACTTTCAGTGATAGAACTACCTGAAATGGACAATTTAATAAACAAAAGGCTTTATTTTGGTCACAATCTTTGAGATTATAGTCCACAGCCAGCAACTTAGTTGCTATGAGCCAGTATCCGTGGATGACTGCCAGCCCTGAGCAACTGTTATCCCCTATTTAATGGGATGGGAGGCAAAGAGAGGGGAAGTTGAGCATTTAGGACCCTGCTATGACTCTCAAGGTCATGGCTTCCAATAACCTCACAACTTTCTATTATATTGTCTCCTGAAGGTTCTACCACCTTCTAGTAATGTCAGAGGCTGGTGACCAAGCATTTGACATCTTCATGATTCCAACTGTAGCATTGACTAAACTCTTTCAGTATTCAAATCAATTAGTACCTTGATGTTTCCTTAGACTAGAACATGGCCCTGAGCTTTTGTGGGCACCCTAGAGCAGCTTCTGAAGCATCTCACTCTCATCAGGTCCCCTAAGCTTGCCCAACTTTACCCCTGCACAGTCAACATATCTGGTGAAGTCACAGACCCACAGACATGCTACAGTTGCACAGAATAAGACTAGATCCATGCCTTTGAGTTTTCAATATGATTGAAATCCTTTTATGGAAAACAAAAGACCTTCCTTTTGTATCTGTAGTCAAATACGGGGAAATTATTTTCTCAGGGGTTTGAACCCCTGATTCATTTAAGCAAGAGATAAGCAAACAGATTATGAAAGACTGTTTGTATGACCTCTTTAGACCTGGGGAAATGTCCCAGAGTCAGAGGGGAATGAAATCTGTTCCTGATGACTGTGGAAATAGAAGTGGGTGAGGAGTGGGAGAAAGGGAATTGCTCCCTCCTACTCAGAGCTGACCCCCGGCATTGGTTTTGACTTTGCCCTATGCTGTGGGTTCGCTTCTGTGCCCAATTCATCCCAGCTTCCATCAGCTGCAGATCAATTTCTAAATTGTTCTGGGAAAGCCACATAATGAAAACTTGTCAGTGAAGAAAAATGACTAGCGTCAGTTCTAGCCCTGACTCGTGACCGCTGACTAGCGGGGGCTTAATGTTCCTGGCATCTCCCTTAGTGGAATATTATATACACCACCTTCCTAATGCACACGGTGGTGCGAATTAGCCTTCCGAAACTGCAGGAGAGCCTGTAATTTAGACACTCCAGACCATAACCACAGCAAAGAAAAAGATTAGGGTCAAAAATAGAAAGGTCTTAAAAT
Source organism: Phyllotis vaccarum (assembly GCA_033318265.1). NCBI lineage: Eukaryota > Metazoa > Chordata > Mammalia > Rodentia > Cricetidae > Phyllotis > Phyllotis vaccarum. The sequence goes on from JARWLC010000007.1 coordinate 26,590,166, forward strand.
ACCGTCTGAGGCATTTTTACCTAGTATCAAGGTTTTGCCAAAAGAAAAGACAGTCAGTATATCCTCAATGTCTCCTTAGAGGATATTAAACACAGAAGTATGGTTTAGGTTTGTCAATAAAATACACAAAACCCAATACTCGGTGTCTATAATTAAATCACTTTAAGCCCCCAATCAAAAACACAGTAACATCCTGTGACATTGTTTTGTCCTGTGGAAAGGACAAGGCCTGTCTGTATTAGAGATAGTAGACAAAAGTGGAATTGTATTATATGCAAATGAGCTCTCACTAGCTCTGCTTTGATTGGGTAACTGGAATGTGCCAGAGGGGTTTCTGGGAATCTGTGGGAAGGAGGTGCTCCTGAAATTTTGTTCCATATTTTTAGAACACACCAGGCAAAGCCAAGTGATTATTCACTTGTTATAATCTGAGGACAGAATCCAATGGCAGGGCCAGAAGATCCAAGCCCAGAAGACATTTGCTAGAAAATTCACCATAGATCTCAGGACAAGAAAGATCACAAAAGATCCAAAGGTAATTAAGCTGTTTGAACGACATCTCAGTTCCTCCCAGTAAGAAGAGAGATGCTCATGTTCCATATTTCCTTTGACCTGTGTCCTCTTGCAGAATGCATGATCACATTGCAGTCACCTTGACAATGGCCTCCAGTCTCCACGCCTTGGTTTCCATGTCACTTTTCCCCATTCAACAATGAACTGATGACCAGACTTCCTACTTCTCTCCACCATCCCCCAACACTGGGATTCTTTCCATAGTCTCTCATACACCCACCCCCCTCAGTGACTCCACCTACTTGTCTGGGCCCTTGTAGTCTTCCTTAACTGACCATACTCCCTCACAAACACTGACCCTCAGTTACTTTCAGGAAGTTTGTTCAACTTTGGGGCAATTAGTCGGGCAGTGCCTGCACACATGTTTAATTTCATCACTCAGGAGGCAGAGGCAGGCAGATGTCTGTGAGTTCAAGGTCAGCCTGGTCTACAGAGCTAGTTCCAGGACAGGCTCCAAAGCTGCACAGAGAAGCCCTTTCTCTAAAACAAAAATAATAACAATCTACCTTTGAGGCAATTACAACTTCGTCAGTTAGTTGAAGAATTTAAACCCTAGACAGTCACCTTAACACCCACACCACCAACCTCTCTCTCTCTCTGTTTTTATTTTATCAAGCATCTCATGCTACTCTATACTATTTTCCCTGTTACTCTAATAGACATGTGAACGTATGGCCACCAATAAGACCTTTTTCTCTGCTCAAGTGTCATTCTAGAAGGTCTTTTGCAATTTCTATTATATTCTTAGCATCTAACACAGAAAGGAACCAATAGATCTTGCAAGCAGAAACATCCATGAGGGTGAAAAAAAAAAAACCCTAAAGCAAATCCACACAAACAAATATGTCTACAAGAATGGCCCTGGATACTAGTACTTTCAAATTCACGAGATCATGAAAACCACTTTGGTTACATTAAATTCAATCAATAAAATGCAATTCTTCAGATTTATCTCAGACATGATGAATTAGGGACTCCAGAATGAGACCCTCCCTACTCGACTATCAACACCTATGATGCTGAAATATGATAGACTGGATGATTCAAATACAAATGTGTTTGTTTCTTTGGGGGGCTTTAAAAATATTTATTTATATTGGGGCTTGTCTACTGTACTGAATTCCCAAGCCTATGAGATTTGTCCTTTTACAGTTTGGCATTATAGAAGCCCCAAGTTAGGATGCTGTAGATACCTAGCCTCAGTTTCTGGAAAGGACTCTCCATTTGGCCCACACATTAGCATCTTCTAACTGTTTCCTCAGGTGACCTCTTGTTTACATCACTGGGCAGAATATGATGGTTTTTTTCCAGTTGTAAGGACCTTTGTCCTGTAGGATTAAGGTGTCCACCATATGTTCTCATTTAACCTTAGGTACCTCCTTGGAGGTCGGATATTGGAATACAGTCACAATGCAAGAAGACACTTTCAGCATCTAACATGTAGGAAGACATAATTCAGCTCATAATGCCCCAGGAACAGAATTTATAACAGCATCCAAAGTTTCCAGTGAGTTCTTGGCGAGGGGAGTGTGGGAAACAGTTTTTTAAAACAGACCTAACTCCTTCAGGCTACATTGGAAAAGGGTCCTGTTGTTCTCTGTGGTTGAGTCAGTCTGAGAATTTGGGATAAAATCTAAAAAAAAAAAAAAAAAAAAAAAAAAAAAAAAAAAAAAAAAAAGACATTGACAATAAGGTAAGACTGTAAAAGAGAATCTATAAATATACGAAGGAGAATTGCCAAATTCCAATTGAGTATTTAAAAATAAAAGAGTAAGCAGTTCTATAGAAAACCAAAAGTTTTCTATAAAACTAAAAGTCCCCTCTCCCCGTTAAAGCAGGGGCTGCCAGCATAAGAATGAGAAAAAGGAATTGTTCTAGAACTTTCCTGTATGTCTTCTGTCAGTTGCATCCCTTGGAATCTCCCATTTACTTACTTAGAAGGATCAGCGATGGCAATAAAAGTCAGGTATTCAGGAAGCTGATCATGTGTTTGCCAACTGACAGCTTTATTCACAAATCCACTAATAACGTCCCCCTCTCAGCCTCTAAGCTCACAGAAAAAAAAGACTGCAGGGTACCCTGCCATGATGCTTCCTATGCAGAGTTAGGAAGAAGGTGGGAAGAGGTGTTGGAAGAACAGAGCTACTTTGCAATAGTGGCTATGGCATTCCTCCTGTGGCTTCTGATGCCCCTCCATGAGATGAAAATCCAAATCCTGTCTTGTGGGGACCTCCATGAATTCTGTAATAGGCATGTTGGGAAGGTTATCCACCCCATAGTTATTGGCTGGAGGAATCAACTATAAAACTCCCTTGAAATCCTCTTGGTTCCCTCCTCTATGAATATGCACTGAATCTCTGCCCATGTTTGCGATTCCTTAATGACTAATGTGGAAAAGCAAAAAGGGCCCAAAAAAGTGGGAATTCAAGATGCTTCAATATCATTTCTTCTTCCCTTTTTCTTTCCTTTCCCCATCTTTCCCTTCCAGCCTCTCGTTTCTCCTCATCCCTTTCTTTCTTATTTTCTTTCTTGTCTTCCTGCTTCCCTTGTGTCTTAGTCACGGTTTCTATTGCCATGAAGAGACACCATGGCCATAGCAACTCTGACAAACAACAATATTTAATTTTGGTGATTTGCTTATGTTTTAGAGGTTCCGTCCATTGTCATCATGGTGAGACATAGTGGTGTGCAGGCGGACATGGTGCTGGAGAAGTAGCTGAGAGTCCTACACCGCATAAGTAATAGGAAGTGGTCTGTTTCAGCGGGTGTAGCTTGAGCATCTGTGAGCCCTCAAAGCTTACCCCCACATTTCCTTCAACAAGACCACACCCACTCCAACAAAACCACACCTCCTAAGAGTGCCACTTCCTTAGAGCTTCTGGGGGCCAATTGCAATCAAACAACCACACCTTACCTTTCCTTTTTCTTCTTCTTCCTTCTCCTTCTCTCCTTCCTTTTCATTCACATAAATCACATGTCTGCTCTCCACATAAAAGACCGGAAGACAGTCTCTCAAACCATAGCTTTTCATCATCAATAGGAACATTCACCCTGGGAGCTTCTGTGGAGAACCTCAGAGCTCCTTTGCAAGCTGATCCCTTCCTAGACTGGCGTGGGGTTCTCTTTCTTTCTGTATTTTTTCCTGGGGTTTGGAGGGAGGAAGGTACATCACAGAAAACTGGCTGGATACTCCCTGGCCCAGAACAGGTCCATGGAGGTACCAGAAGCAGTATGCTTACCTTTAATCTTTAGCTGATGTTATAAGAGCCCTCAGAAAGGCCCTTTCAAATACTTCAATGTTATTTTCAGTTTGGATGCAGTGTCACAAGTTTCTGAAAAAGGCAACTCAAGCTATCTTGCCAATCATTAAAGTGTTTCTGGAAGCTTCTCGGAGACTATTTAATGCAAGGGTTGCTCATTCTCTTTTCTTTTTGCCCTTACTGTTATTGCAAAGCAAACAAATACATTTAATATATTCAACTTGATGAACCATTCACTCCCTTCCTTATTAAAGGTAACTACCATAGAGAAATTGTATAACCATGTCTTGTCTAGTCCTTAGGAACTTAACAGAAACTAGACCAGCTCACTGAGTTAGTAACTCTATCACTTGGCCTATGACCATCTCTGGAGGGACATTTTCTTTATTTTTAGTTAACATGGGAGTGCCAAGCCATCCCTGGTCAAGGCCTCTACTGTATAAGGAAATTAGTTGAGCAAGCTTGTGGGAGCAAGCAAGGAAGCAGCATTTCTCCATGGTCTCTGGTTTCTGCCTTGAGGTTCCCACCTTGAGCTCTGCCTTGGCTTCCCTAGATAATGCACTAAATCCTGTAATCCAATAAATCCCCTTCTTCCCAATAGTGTTTCTGGCTACTATTTTGTCATGGCAAGAGAGAAGTGTTCTGGTATTTTGCTACTCCCATCCCAAGAAGTTATTTACCTTCTAGAGGACAATATAGTCCCCCTGAGAATGCAGGCGGTAAAAGGGAGGGCATTTGAAGTTTTCAACTTACTCAGACGTATAATATTGCTTTGTAAAGCTCAATTGCCATAAAATTTATCTGACATAATTGCTAAAATGATTGGTATAAATAATTTTGGTTCCTTTTGCAGTAATTTCAAAAATTGCACACTAGGGTTCTTAGGCTAAGGGAAAAGAAATTAACAAACTAACTTCCTAAAAGGGGAATTGCCTCCGTCACCTGTGCAAGATCCTTAATATAGTTCCTCTTTGACTCCTATTTTTAGCTCTTTAAGACATTCCCAATAATTGCAAGGCCTTTCCCATCATAGATGACCTCTTCAAAGACATAGAACTTCATTCAGTGTTAACCACTTAAGACAGGGGCAGCTCTCTGCAGCCTCAGACAGGCAAATGTGAGCATTTTCACACTCTGGCTCTCCACCATAGCCTGCTGTATCAGAGGGGGGCCAATGCGTGATTTCTCTGCTCCACCTTCACTATAAAGGTGAACTTCAAATTTCAATTAAAAGTAATAGTCTATAAATCTCCACATAAAAACGTACAATTTTCATTCCCAATATATAGTCTTATTCTTTCTCATTAGAGAGCCATATTGAACAATGGGGCTTTGCTTGTGAGCATTGATGAGAGTGTGCCAAACTAGGGGAAAAAGCTATAAAATGGGAATAAAAACAAAAGGCTTGAGAAATTTATATAGAGATTGTGGGCTTTGTGTAATTCCTCTGGAATAGTGTTGCACACAGTGCCTTTTAAATCTCTGCTATTACTACATGGAGGAAAATTGGGAAATAATAGAGCAGTCCTTTATTTGAATATTCTCTTCATACCCCTTCCCCAAGCCTAATCAGCTGAGAATTCAATTGTAACAATAATTACAAAAGTGGAAATGAGAATTTGGACTTGTACAGAAAGTAGTTATATTTACTATAAAAAGAACTCTACTGAAATAAAATACAAAAAGAAAAAAACCCGGATAAGAGAAAATAATAGAAAAATAACAGGAAAAAAGACATGAAATAATCTTCATCATTTTTGTATTTTATTCAGCTACAAGTCATAGAAAAGTTTGATAGCTCAATAAAAAGAAAAATCCAGGGATGAGTCAGAGTGAAGAATTGTTCCAAAATGGTGTCATGGATGCATATTTGCCTCATCTCTGCTCTGCCTTGTATCCACAGAAACTATCACCCTCATGCTCACAAGGTAGCTGCAAATTTTCCAGGCATCTTATCTATGTCTGACAAACAAAAAGTGAGATTCTTCCTTACATTAACTTTTATTAGCTGGACAGTATCTAAATGTTCTCCAGCAAATTTCCTATAATTGTTACTAATATGGTGTCATGTGTACACTCTGGATGAGGCAGACTTTCTAATTTAAAAAGAGAGGTAGTGGAAGATAGAAATAAAGTTAGTTGAAAACTCTGTTTGTAAGGTGAAGAGGCTATGATGAGGCAGTTTGCTTTGTCAGTCGCCAGCATTCAGTTTATGTTCCAAATTTAACTTTCAATTTCTCATTTTAAAGAGCTTGAACCATCTAATTCAGAACTCTTGGGGCCGTTTAACCCATTTGTCTTAGGTGCACCTGTGTTTGTAACCAGATTCAGCAGTGAAGATATGTCCTTTAACAAATGTTGAAGAAGGATCCTTATTATGGTCCTTCAACTGAATTCTGTTTTGTATTAGACCTTGAGCCAAACTCCTTGACTCTAATGATATTCACTGTTTTCCTCCATTGTTTTCACCAGTCTCCTCAAAGTCTCCCTTCCGTTGATTTTCAGATCCCTTCTCCTGAATCACACACACACCTGTTTTTCCTTGCACCATCATTGATTACCCTTGTACTCATCCCTTTGGTTAGGTTTGGACTCTTTGTTGGCTTTCAGGTGATGCGTGTCCAAGTCTCTGAGGCAAAACTCAGAGCTCACTAGTCTCGCATGTTGAATTTGCTGAAGGAAAGACTCCCAGACTCAACACAGCCTAAAGTTATAGCCATGTACTACTCCACAGTTACTTAAAACTCCAGATTTCATAATATCATCATTCTGATATACTAACATTCAAAATTCCATAGCACGATGTTTGAATACTTCATGCATTAGTATTTGTATTATCAAGTGAATTTTGCTTTCTTCTTCCACTGAGCTATGTCTCACATTGACTTCCTAGAGGATGCTGCATTTAGTGTTCAATACCAATGCTTGATGCAGCAAACAGAAGCAACCCAGGGTTGTGGCTAATGCTGCTCTCACAATAGCAAAGAGCATCCCTTTGGCTTACTGAAAAACCTTCCTCAGCATCTACTCTAATAAATTCATGCTTCAGATTTTATTTTAACACTCATCTTATGTCTTCCCTTTAAGAGGTTGGACATCTGTGAGACCCACTTTGTACTAGCATCTCATCACAGAATATCAGCATGGCTTTTACAGATCCTTCACAGCAAAGGTTTCCTACCCATCCCCAACACACCTCTCATCCCACCAAATTCCTCAAGTTCACAATCTTGTTTACTTGCTTTATCTATTTTTACCCTTCTTTATTTACTCCTTCCTTCAGGTGCTGCTCCTTCCTTCAGGTGCTGCTCCTTCCTTCAGGTGCTGCTCCTTCCTTCAGGTGCTGCTCCTTCCTTCAGGTGCTGCTCCTTCCTTCAGGTGCTGCTCCTTCCTTCAGGTGTTGCTCCTTCCTTCAGGTGCTGCTCCTTCCTTCAGGTGTTGCTCCTTCCTTCAGGTGTTGCTCCTTCCTTCAGGTGTTGCTCCTTCCTTCAGGTGTTGCTCCTTCCTTCAGGTGTTGCTCCTTCCTTCAGGTGTTGATCCTTCCTTCAGGTGTTGCTCCTTCCTTCAGGTGCTGCTCCTTCCTTCAGGTGTTGCTCCTTCCTTCAGGTCTTGATCCTTCCTTCAGGTGTTGCTCCTTATTCAGGTGTTGATCCTTCCTTCAGGTGCTGCTCCTTCCTTCAGGTGTTGCTCCTTCCTTCAGGTGTTGCTCCTTCCTTCAGGTGTTGCTCCTTCCTTCAGGTGTTGCTCCTTCCTTCAGGTGTTGCTCCTTCCTTCAGGTGTTGATCCTTCCTTCAGGTGTTGCTCCTTCCTTCAGGTGCTGCTCCTTCCTTCAGGTGTTGCTCCTTCCTTCAGGTGTTGATCCTTCCTTCAGGTGTTGCTCCTTATTCAGGTGTTGATCCTTCCTTCAGGTGTTGCTCCTTATTCAGGTGTTGATCCTTCCTTCAGGTGCTGCTCCTTCCTTCAGGTGTTGATCCTTCCTTCAGGTGCTGCTCCTTATTCAGGTGTTGATCCTTCCTTCAGGTGCTGCTCCTTATTCAGGTGTTGCTCCTTCCTTCAGGTGTTGCTCCTTCCTTTAGGGGTTGCTCCTTCCTTCAGGTGTTGCTCCTTCCTTTAGGGGTTGCTCCTTCCTTCAGGTGCTGCTCCTTATTCAGGTGTTGCTCCTTCCTTCAGGTGTTGCTCCTTCCTTTAGGGGTTGCTCCTTCCTTCAGGTGTTGCTCCTTCCTTTAGGGGTTGCTCCAAGTTGGGAGAACTTCATCCAACTTCCTCAGAATGTTGATATGAAAGCTAAACACCTCAGACCAGTCCAGGACCCGGTAGTCACCAAGAGACATCATCAGAGAGAGACAAAATTTAGATTCAAATTCAAATATTCTGCCCCCAGTGAGTGTATCCTTCATGGGAGCCCATCTCCCATCCCCTCCCCTCCACCCCCTGCCCCCAGTTTACTCAGAATATATACTTCCTCTTCCCAGGGCCATCCATGCATTTCTCTTAGGCTCACCCTTGTTACCTAGCTTCTCTGGGGCTGTGGATTGTAACTTTATTATCCTTTGCTTTACATCTAATATCCACTTATTAGTGAGTGAGTACATACCATATTTGTCCTTCTGTATCTGAGTTACCTCATTCAAGGTATTTTCTTTCCTAATTCCATCCATTTACCTACAAATTTTATGATGACATTTTTTTCTGCTGAGTAATTCTTCATTGTATAAATTACCACATTTTTAAAATAAATTCTTTTGTTGAGGGACACCTAGGCTCTTTCAAGGTTCTGGATCAATGCTATGAACATAATTAAGCAAGTATCTTTGTAGTATGATTGAGTATCCTTTGAGTATATGCCCAAGATTGGTATAGCTGGGTCTTGAGGTAGATTGATTCCCTATTTTCTGAGAAGCCACCATAATGATTTCCAAAGTGGCTATGCAAGTTTGCACTTCTACCAGCAGTGAGTGGAGGAATGTTCCCCTTACCCCACATCCTTTCTAAAATAGGCTGTCTTTAACGTTTTTAACTTGGCCATTCTGTCAGATATAAGATGATATCTCAAAGTCATTTTGATTTGCATTTCCCTGATGTCTAAGGATGTTCAACAATTCTTTAAATGTATATCAGCCATTTGAGATTCCTTTGTTGAGAAGTCTCTGTTTCAATCTGCACCTCACTTTTTAATTGGGGGAAAATAATAAAAGAGATATCTTGATAGAGGAGGTCATTTGAAAGTTAGGGAGAAATCTGGTGTCAGGGAAATTCTCAGGAATCCATAAGGATGACCACAGCTAAGGTTCCTAGCAATAGCGGAGATGGTGCCTGAACTAAATTTCTCCTGTAGTCAGATTGGTGACTACCCTAATTGTCATCAGAGAGCTTTCATTCAGTAACTCATGGAAGCAGATGCAGAAATCCACAGCCAAACACTGAGCTGAGATCTGGAAGTCCAGTTGAAGAAAGGGAGGAAGGATTACACGAAAAGGGGGAGGGGTGCCAAGATCGTGATGGAAGAACCCACAGAGACAGTTGACCTGAACTAGTAAGAGCTCGTGAGTTCTGGACCAACAGCTAGGGAGTCTGCATGGGACAGACCTGGGCCCTCTGTATGTGGGTGATAGTTGTGTAGTTTGATCTGTTTGTGGGGTCCCTAGCAGTGGGATCAAGACCTGTCCCTGGTGCAAAAGCTGGATTTCTGGAACCTATTCCCCATGCTAGGATGCCTCACCCAGCCTTGATGTAAGGGGATGAGCTTGATCCTGCCTCAACTTGATATGCCATGTTTTGTTGACTCCCATGGGAGCCTGCCTGTCCTTTTCTGACTGTAAGAGGAAAAGATGGAGGGGTAAGTGGGAGGTAGGTGAGGGATTGAAGGGGGGGGAGTCTGTGTTTGGTACATAAATAAATGAAAAGGAATAATTAAAACAAGAAAAAAGTCAAACCCAAATGTTTTCTTTCCATTCGAAGATCTTCCTAATTCTTCACATCTATTCCTGCATATTGATGCTGGTTTAAAGTGAATTCCTATTTAACCACCCCTCTTGTTGACTGTTGCATAAGTGAATATAAATTCACCATAATTAGTATCCTAAAATATAGGATATTGACAGAGAAAATATCAATTGACTCTCAAAATTTAATTTGTTAAAGCACTTACATCGGTTCTGACCTACAGTACCACCTCTGCAGCTCCAGGCTTTTCATTTGAATAGTTCCCGAAACAAAAATGCCATAGTTAGTATCCAACATATGGAAAACACTGAACAGGATTCAATGACCGGCCATGGAAGCTCAGATTGAGATGTTCACACTGGTGAACCACAGGCTGTACAGTTCTGTGTCCCTCACATGTAAACCAAGCCCGTGGACTGTGCCTCGCACAGTCCAGAGCAGTTTCTTTAACCTTTAGGTCAGCATAGTGTTTAATGCAGAAGAGGGTTACAAAGAATCACCTCCCAGACATTTACACAGTGACTCAGTTTTCTAAAGTGTGTGTGATGGAGCAATAAACAACTAAACCTTAATCTGCAAGCTAGAACATGCTCATCAATAGCTCCATGCTCAGAATGGATGCTTCTGTAACCCTCTCCAAAGATGGTGCCAAGGCTAATAATTACCTTCTTGTTATCTGTATTTTCATATTAACTTTCTCATTTACATCATAGTCCAACAATGAAAACAGAAGTAAGATGGGACATTTACTTTTGGCTCCGAGAATAGGGGAATAAAATAAAAATAAGCGAACTGACAGTAAAACCATATGTAGTCTTCAATTGACAAACTTTGATGTGTAACATCTGAATGAATTCAGACCCGATATGTGACCCTGCAGGAGAAACTGATGTCTGTACCAACAAACAGGAAGTGTAAGACAAATGGGTAGAACCCATCCCAATAAGTCATAACCAAGTGAAAGTGGGAATATGCACAGCAGCAGGAAGTGGTAAAGGAAAGAATGAATTCGGGTTGAGTTCCTCTTGGCAATGCCCACATCATGGAGTCATCCCTCAGTGTCTTTCAAAGTTTTTGTATCAGGGCTGAGATGGACCCATGTGATTCTTGGCTTGGCCTTGGAGATGTAGTGAGGAGTAAACAGGCACCAATGATTTCAAAAGCTGGGATCAGTAGTACAATGCATAGTTGGTGTGCAGAATAAAAGTTTACTCTTTATTATTATTATTATTATTATTATTATTATTATTATTATTATTATTATTTGCACATTCATGCTTTGCATGCATGTACGTCTGTGTGAAAATACTGGATCTCTCTAGAGTTGTGGACAGTTGTGAGGTCCCATGTGGGTGCTGATAACTGAACCCAGGTCCTCTGGAAGAACAGCCAGTGCTCTTAACTGCTGAGCCATGTCTCCATCCCCCTTAAAAAACTGACTCTTAAATGATGATATTCCAGTGTGTCATTGGCCCCATCTTCTGTTGATCAAATTGCTCTGTTGTGCTGATGTGCTCAGGGCATGTAGATAGGATTGTGACACGCTTGCAGAGTCCTCACACGTTGACATCATTCAGTATGACCTCCGTTGTTTAGGAGTGTTTGGCTATTAATGAAAACAAAACTCTCCCCTAAGATATAAATTACTTCCCAACAGTCTCTAAGCTGACTCTGAATTTTTGTGGCTGCCTCTTCTGAAACTCATATCTCTGACCTATTTTAAGTGCACTGTTGCCCCAGGGGAACCACTCTTTCTTATTATGACACAGGATCCAATTATCCAATGAGTCAGTATCACCCAAGAGATAACATACATGTTTCTCCCCTGAAGAGTTCCTTAGACAGAATGACTTGGTTTCTCTCTACGAGAGACCAATGGGATTTTCCTCTAAAAGCAATCATTTAGATCATGATTAATTCTTGTTCAAACATTCCCCTGATGTGTCATTTGTCTCCTTAGTACAACAAAAAAGATATTGATTAAGAATATTTTAGCGTCTTCAGGTTTAATGATGAACTCCAAGTAATAATGATAAATTACTAAAATAGCTTGTGTTTCATCTTTCATGATCTCTATAATCCTAGACAATAGAGGATCAATTAACTTTAGAATAAGTTTGGCAGGAAAGATTTATGTTAACCATGCTGTCTGAAGTTTTATTTTCTACTTCCAAGAAAATAAAATCTGTCTAACCATTTATACACACAAATATTTCACCTTCCAGACCAAACAAATAACTGTGCAGCCAATTACCTTCATTTAATTTATAATCCTTGGCTGCATTTTTATGTATCTAGTGTTTCTTACTAATATCCATCTTGGATCAAAAATAGTTTGAGTGTAAAACAGTATTTATTTGAGAAATTTGGGATGCCTTAAGCGGTCCATATAAGTGATCTAAGTGAAAAGAAGAAGTGTAAGAAAGAGCAGAGGAAAGCTCAGGCGGTCATGTACATAATGGAGGTCCTTGGAAGAGTGAGGAGCTACACCCGCCTTTCACTTGCTTCCTGCTTTATTTCAGTTTGCTTGGCTCCAATCTCTAAATTGATGGATGGTTACTGAAGATTTCAGCTCTCCTGTAGTCCAGGGCCTGAGTTAATAACAAGTATAGTTCTGTGATTTTCCTGAGCAACTATTTTGCTTCACATATCCAGCTTCAAGATCATTCTGTGTGCCACCATATAATTTATTATGAAATATGACCAACATTAGCCCTCTGGATTTCCTTGCTCAGGGATTGACAATGTCTCTGTAAAGACAAGCTTCAAACAATGTGTACTTCTGTTTTTCAGCTCTGACCAGGGAGGCCTATAGAAAACATAAGAAAATGCAGCCAGTAAAGAGACGTAGGCGTAGCCCAGTTTGGAGATGGAGGAACTAACAACCACAATGGGTAAACACTCTTAACTTGACAGCACCTAGAATCCCCTAGGATACCGCAGTTCGTCATTTCTCCTAGGAAACCAACTCTAAGCATTTCTCTGAAAAAATTTCCATATTGAATTAATTAAGTTGGGAGGGTCTATCTTAAATATGAGCAATTCTATGCCGGGGGCTGGGGTTCAGAGCTGAGTGCAAAGAAGCAGTGAAAAGAAGTCAAGCATCCATCTTCCTACACTTCTTGACCAGCTACCTCACACTCCTGCCAACATGCTCTCCTCACCGTGATGGGCTATACCTGAACACTGCATCAAATAAACCCTCTCTTCCTTAAGATGCTTCTCAGGCATTTGGTCATAGCAAAGAGGAAAGCAAGTAATAATAACTCTACCAAATTCAGCAAGATGCTCTTCCAAATGCACATAAAGAGGCCCTCTAACAAGTGCATTCTTCTTCACACACAGGGGGCTGAAAATCATTCTCTTGAATTTGAAAGTCAACCATTGCATGTACATCAAGAGAGGAGCCTAACATATGGTAAACAATAAATGGCTAAATCATATTTTTTTTAAACGGGGAAACAGGGCCATGATGAAAGAATGTGATTTGCCCTCAGCTTATTAAGGTAAACTTCACAGAGGGGAGAAAAGGATAGTGTCAAAAATTAACTAGACACACAAATATCCTGTTACTAATTATGTAATAATGACAATCCAACTCAAGAATTACCTCTCAGCTCCTCAGCTGCTTGAGTAGTTTGCGGTCTCTAATAGGATGAGCTGAGCCAAGCATGTTTCTGCAGAAAGCCTGACTTAGGGTTTGCTGTTACATGATTAAGTGGGTTCCTCACTTCTCGGCTGTGCTGAAAAGATTCGCCATTTTCCCGGAGTTAGCAAGTGGAAAATTATTTTTCCCTCTGTTAGGAAGCTGAGTGAAAATGGACCCAGGATGAGGTCCAGGCAGATTCTGATCCTGTTAGTTTTGGAAGTCAGTCAACTGGCTTCTCTAATATGAAGTCTCATGGTCATACGCCAGAATAGCTGGATTGAACTTTTATTCAAACTTTGATGATGGGGATCTGCAAAAGGGGCACACTTTATGGCACATTGCTACTTGGAAAGGACCTAATATTTGACTTGTTACTAGTTGGTATGTGTGAATATTTTATGTGTATTCATATTTTTCGTGTATGTGTGTGTGTGTGTGTGTGTGTGTGTGTGTGTGTGATATGTAGTGTCTATGTGTTTGTGTTTATTTGGGTTGCTGGGTTCCACAACATACATGTAATGAAGGTGAAAGAACAAAATTTAATGTCAGTCCTTGCCTTCTATATAGTTTGGGTCTCTTGGGTTCACTGCACATAAATCAGGATAGCTGCTCCATAAGCTTCTCTGCACACTATACCTCCCACCTTTCTTGATGAATGAAATAGAATTACAGGTGCTTGTGCTATGCAAATAGATTTTACAGGCTTCTGGGGATCCAAATTCAGGTTGGTTGACAGGCTTGCAGTGAGACATCTCTCTAGTCTTGTCTACATACATTTTAACAGCACATCTCAACTAATACTAAGTTCATTAGACTGCCATGCCTACCCTGTCTTTAAAATATATTGCTGGGGGTTTATAGGGACAGTGGAATTTAGACTCCTACATTAATAAAAAGGAGAATGTTGTTCTCACAGTAAAGGGAACAATGTGAGATTCATGATTCCAATGAACACACGATTCTGAAAACCCGCTGAAGCCACATGCCTCCAAGATGGTGCTGGCGTGTCACTACCCTGGCCAGCAGTGCTGGAAGTGCACTTCCAGTCAGTGGGTCAAGAACTCAGTAACTGTACGTTGAATGAATTAAACGGATAATGACGTTTTCTTAAACAGAAGCACATTAAAAAACATGCTTCTCAAATCCGACAAATAGAGTCAATAAAACAAAGTAGGAAATTCGTGCCAGGTTAAAGTTTCATTGACGTCTGCAGTTAGTGAATATCTCTGTCTGCCTCAAATAGGTTAGAATTCAAACTGTATTACTCCCCTTCTGGAGCCATCTTTTCCTAGGGCCAACTCAGCATTTCAGGGTTTTTTACCAAGTGCTTTCTTTTAAAATGCTACTAAGTACACAGGCACAAAACATGGAAACAGGCATACATGGCTCATCTTTAAAACAAAACAAAAACACATGCTTTCAGAGTACTTTGGAACAAAAACATTGACACAACCTCGAAGACTTTCTGAATAAACTAACTTTTATCATTAATTTAAAATTTATAAAATTAATAATTGGGATACTTGGAACTAGCTAACATGAACCATGTGTTACTTATTCTTTTCTGAGTTTGTCTTCTATGTTAAGAAGCTTAAGATATAATATTTTCAGGCTAGAGAGATGGCTCAGAAGGAATAAGTACTTGCTGAGCAATCATGTGGACCAGAATTCAGATCCCAGCATCCACATAACAAGCTAAGCAACTCCCTCTCTCAGGAATCTGATATCTTTGCTGGCCTCTGAGTACACAGGTAGGCATATATGCACACATACAAACACACACACACACACACACACACACACACACACACACACATGAGGGGGGAGAGACATACGCATAAACTAATAAAATTAATTATTTTCAGAAAAGATACGGTATTTTTATATGAGCTCACTTATTCTACAGAATCTGTATGTGTGGTCATGAAGGATATAACAAATGTATCAATCAGGTTTTCGAACAAGTGCACTGACCTTAAGAACAGTATTTTAGCAGACATATAGGTGCTTCTTAGGATTATTTGGCAGCTGTCTCTAAACATTTAAGACTAATCCAGGGAAAAAAATGGTACACAACGTCTAAGCAACAGTATCGTTCAAAAAGAGGGTTCTGAACATCACATTCTTACAATAATACTATTGGCCTTTTGCCTCTGTTATAACACACATTAAATATTCATGCTGGTGTTTATTTTCTAAATGTAAAATGGGATTAGGATAACAAATAAAGTCTAGCATTTGGTGATAATATTGGGTATATATCATATTTTTTTGTTTTGTGAGTTTTTATATGTTTGAATCAAGATAGCCTACTGAATAATGCATAAACATCTTTAAAATGCATTTCCACTGTTTAGGTTAGGGTGGGTAGTCAGGTTCTCATCCTGAACTGAATCTAGTGATTTTCTTTTTCTACAGGACAAAGCCATTGCAACCCTAACCAGCTCTGAGTTAAAATAGTTCTGTGGTGCAGATTCCATGTTAGTTCACTTTCTAGGAGGACAATGCTATTTGCTAAAGGTTATATTACTTGAACCATTCCTGGGAATAACCTTAAAGTAATTCAAGGGTCTAAGAAATAGGTTGTATTAGTGACTAGTGCAAAGTACTGGAGAGAGAATATTTGCTTGTGCTGGTGTGTCTTTGGGGAGGTATCATTTTCATCTCTTTGTTCATCCCAACCCAAATGGTCCATGTATTTAAACTTCTTGGGGTGGTAACCAGATATTGGAGCATTTGCCTCTTTGCTGAGGACTTTCAGAAATAGCAGCTATATTTGAAAAGCTGCTGAATCCCAGATCCTGTGACTCAGATCTGAATTCAAAGAAACACTGAGATTGTCCATGCTTGGCTTAAACTGAGTTTAATTTGACAAATCCATTAAAGATGAACTGATGGTGTGAAATCCCTCCATATTAATTCTTGACAAGCAACATAACCACATATTAGACTAACCAGCTACATAATTTGGTAGAACTCAGTGTCAAACAAAACGATGCCTTACCTCATTAAATGATTAGGACTTTCAAGATAGTAGCCACAGCATATTAAATGTCGCCTCACTAAGAGAGGAAGACGAGCAACTGCAGGGTCACATGTTTATGGAACTGTCTCTGATTACAATAAAGACACTCACTATAGATGGTGTGTAAGTACTGAGATGAGCGATAAGATTACACACCACATTCCTTGCAATGCTTGCTCAGTTGCTCTTCCTAGTGTTGGAGAGTGAGGATACACATCTGCACTTCTCACTGCTGGTTCCTGTTTTTTAGCTTTGTGGTCATCAGCTACAGCGAGGCACTGGCCCTCTCCATTGAGTTATAATCCAGCTGAGATGCTAACATCATTTTTGAAAAGTGCCTTTTTTTTTTAATTGAATTCCATAAATGGCGATCCCTTTCATCCGTCACACTTTGACAACATACCCAAGTGTGCGTTACATTTTAGACATGATGGGCTGGCTTTCAGCAATTTCTATTTCAGACGATTGTCATCCTCAGTTTTATGTCTGAACTGTGAAGAAACTTAGAACAATAATATTTTCACTGACTAGGCATAGTCTCTCATTCAACACACTCTTATTGAGTACCTAGTGCTCATGATTTAGGTTCTTCTGTATTTGATACAATTTTACAGAAAATCAACACATCTCATTTTTGTTGGGCATGAATATTAGCTAAGACCCTTTTAATTGCATTAGTGAAATCCAACTTAATATATTCTAAAAACTACAGACAAGTATTATAGTTATTTAAACAGGTGATAGTTAATAGATTTGACTGATGGGTGGATAATAGGTAGATAATGGAGTGATATGTGTGTGGTAGATGAATAGATTGATGATAGAAGATTTATAGGCCGAGAGGTAGAAAGATGATGATAGATGATTGATAGATGATAGGTAGTAGATGATAGATAGATAGATAGATAGATAGATAGATAGATAGATAGATAGATAGATAGATAGATAGATGGTTTGATAAGTAATATGGAAGCATACAGACAGATAACCTTCACATTTAATTAGATTTAGGAGTAAAAAGCATGCTATCAGAACAGTGTTTTCCATCCCCTCCACCTTCCCTTTCCCTCTCTCTTACTCACATCTTCTCTTTGCTTAGTAGCAGACCTTCTATGAATTGGCTGTATTATAAAACAGGATTTTTTTTTACATGTGATGCAAATAATGCTCACAAATTCTTCCATGGCACATGTCAGAAAGGAACACCCACACTCCATTTTATCATCCTAAATGTTCCCATTAGAAGCTACTGAATAGCCTTGTCTCAGGTAGGAAGAGTCTGAACAGGCATTTCCAGGTTCATGCACTCTCATCCAAAGAATTGAAAATGGAGGCTCACACAGATTTCAGGGGAAGCAAGATAATTTATTGGGAGCACATCAGAAGTGCAGGTTGCAGGAGGATCCACTGCTAAGACTGACAGCAGGCATCGAGAGTGAGGAAACCCAATGGTCCAACTCTCAGGGCTTCCTTCATAGGTGTCCTGGAGAAGAAGTGGTTACCAGGCGGTGTATCTTGAGGGATTCCTTGTTTCATTGCTAGGGTAAGTCACATATTCATTTTTTATACTATGCATGTCCCTTTCCATAATGCATCTGATTTTTAATCTTATGTTTTCTCAATTATACATAGGTATAAGATGGTAAATAGGGGATTCTCCATAAAAGATTAGTAGAGGCCACAGTTTTGCCTTACTATCCATGGACGCAAACAGGTTTAAGCTAGAATAGCCCTTCTGTTCTTCATACTAGGATACATTTGAACAAAAGGGTCTGGTTTTGATTGTTACTGGGGGAAGGGAACTTCTAGAATTTTTCAGAGCATGGAATAGGAGGATCCCCATAGAGGAGAGGGCTCAAGAGGTTTCTGAGGTTCCTAGATGCATTGCTTCTGGAGGGTGGTGTGTGTGTGTGTGTGTGTGTGTGTGTGTGTGTGTGTGTGTGTGTGTGTGTGCAGGTAAAAATGAATTAGGTCACCAAGTGCACTCATTGTTATAAGAGGAGGTGGCATAATGCAAACCCAAAAGGGGGTCCCAAGCTAAACTGTCTCCTATGATTGCCTGCCTCAGTCTGACTTTCAATATACGCTTGTCCTGAAGAAACAATCACTTTCTGAAGTCTGAGATACTATTACTAGTCACCCGTGAGACCAATAATTGGCATCGCTCAATACCCAAGGAAGTCGGGGCAGGGGCATTTATAAAATTAAAAAGAATATCTTTGGTTACCTAAAAGGGAAGAAGAGATTGTTTATGTGAGTAACCGTGTGAGAGGGTGGTATTGAATTTTTGAACTTGTTAAAAATGTTTAACCTATAGGAGGCAGAGCTGCTAGTCAGTAAAATGGGATATGCTGATCATGGGGAGCCCTTCATGGTCAGTAAGATGGGATAAGCTGATCATGAGGAACCATCAGTCGCATCAACCAGCACAGACAATGGTGAAACATCTGAGTCCCTATAAGGAGAGCCCAGAAACCCTGGAGTTCTTTTGATCCCTTCCTTGAATTTTGTTTTTTCTTCATAGTGAACTCTGAGGAAAGGTCATAGTGTCCCCGCAGAAGGCTCGGGAACACCCTTGCATGTGACAAGTAGAATAAGTGAGGCTGCCATTATGTCATTTCAGCCTCCCTGTATGCGTGAGCAGATACAGAAAACCCAGAAAAGGTGCCATGCTCCATTCAAAGGCATGGCATGCCTCTCCACCTCCTCCCCCATGCACCTCGTCCTCCACACCCACACTCCAAACATTTGACAGTGCACTCTAACCCATGTGATGGCACACTGGGAAAATGTCCCTCTTGTATACATTTTTCCTGGTGGGTGGATGGGACCCTTAAGCTTGCCTCCAAAACCATCTTAACTGCATCAGAGGACACTTCTGGGGGCCATGATTTTGGTTGGAGTACATTTTCTCCATACAGAGAAAGGGGGTGAGGGGCGTATTCCTGCTACTCTGTGAGATGCTTGCTCAGGTCGATGGGATAGCTGATCCTATTACATGTCACTTATTGCAGCCTCTGAAATCCCAAGTCAGTGAATTGCTGAGCTCCTGAAGATGAGCAAAGCAACAGCATCAGAGAAAAGCTGACCAGTTTTAAACAGTTGCATTATAATAGCTGGGTTCTCAGCATGGCCTGAATGGTATGGTTATCTTGGCATAAGTCTCAGGCCAGAAGAATTTGAATAAAGTGGATCTGTGCATCTGAAGGACAGGGATGACACTGGGCTAGTGACAGTACCTACTTGGAGGAACAGTACACAATAGTAGTAGGTTTTTACTGGGTAACAAATAAAGGCACAGTGGGTGTATTCTCTGTGTGTGTGTGTGTGTGTGTGTGTGTTTATTTGTGTGTGTGTGTGTGTGTGTGTGTGTGTGTGTTATGTTATATTTTAAATTCAGATGGAAGGGGTGGAAAAGAAGAAATGTAAATAAAATGGTACAAATAGAAGTTTCTGGAACCACCTAAGAAACCTAAAAATATCACACTCCCTAAGTGACATTTGCCAGCTGCCTGCAGTATAGAGCTTCGGCACCTATGCTGTCCAGGGACTCCACCGATGTCCCAAGAAGATCATTGTTTTCTATCTTTAATGCATCCTGTCAGCATACTAACATCCCCAAATATTTCTAATGGCAATAATGTTCCCAAAAGGCCAGTTGGCAGGTGTCTGAGGGGTGATCCTCTTCTCAAAATGGCTCAGCCCTTCTGTGCTGCCATCCTTCCTGTGGGCTCTGGGACCCACACAGGTGTCCTTTTGGTTCTGAAGAAGCAAAGCTGTAATTTCATCATGGTACTTTTACTTTGCCTCATGCTCCCGCAACTTGACAGCTTTACCTTTGTGAAATGAAATGTTGTTACAATGACCTTACTCATATGAAATAATGACAATAGGAATATATTGCCTGATGCAGGTTTTTGATTTGATTTAATCTATTAAGAAATACCCACAACTTTTCCTAATGGCATCCTCATTTTTGTCCAATAAATATAAATAAATAACAAAAAAACAACCTCAAAAACTGCCTTTTTACATTTTATACTGATTGTTGTTGTTGCTGTTAAGGAGTCTCCTCCATAGTGAGACCCGCCCCTTACCAGTCTATGCCCTGGCCAGTTCATCCCAGAACCTCAATGGCAGTAGGTAAGGTAAACTGGAGCAGACACCTTTCACTGACAGTCTCAAACTATAGAATTCTAGACAACTTCTTTTTACCGGGCCTCATTTTTTCCCATCTGTAAAAGAGAAAGGTATTTGCTTCAGAATAATCGCTCCTACCTGAAGGCCTCCTCACAATTGGGCTCCACCTTGCTCAGACTCAAACCTCCTCACCAGCTCTTTTCTCTCTCTTTAAAACAGTCTGAGTCCAACCATACGGCTCAGCACTTGCCACCAAACCTGAAGATCTGAAGACAACTCTAGATCCCATATGGCAGCCAAAGAGAATTAACTCCTCAATATTGTCCTCTGGTTTCCACATGTGTGCTCTGCCACATAGACACACACACATGCACATACACACAGAGGCATGCACACACACACACACACACACACACACACACACAGGCAGGCATGCACGCGCATACACACACATACACAGACACATACACAAATAAAACGATGTATGTTTCAAGGCTGGGGAAAAATATTCTGTTCCAAGGTCACATAATAATTACTCATGCACCTGGCGTATCCCATAACATTTCAATACACATATTTAATACATGATGATGATGATGCCAAGATAATTATATTTGATACCTTTAACATTTGTCATTTCTTTCCGGAATGAAGTGTCAGATACCCCTCTTCTTTATGTGGCACAGGCTTCTGTAAACTGTAGCAGCCGCCTAAGCTGAAGAGGCTAGACCTTCCTCTTCCTGCAGACCTGTGTCATTCAGTCTCTCCTATCCTGCCCTCCCTCTACTCGTGCTCCTCTCTACCCCCCCCCCCAGGCTCTAGTAACCACCATTTTATTCGATTCCTTTATGGTATCAACTGTTTCAGCTTCTGTATCTAAGTGAGATCATTTCGAGTTTATGTTCTCCCATTCCATCTATTTGCTGCACAATTTCATTATTTTTGATGTGTAATGATGTCTCATTTTGGATATAGACTACATTTGCTTTATTCTTCATGTGCTGGTGGCAGATGGATACTCTGTACGCAGGCTGTAAAATACAGGGCAGTTCTCCTGTGGTCTAGCCCTACCTTACCTCTCGAGTCTCAGCTTGGAGTTTACTTCAGAGAAATCATTCCCATCTGCCAAAGACTGCTATCTCAGATGCAAAGCCTCTTTATTTTTAGGAACCACAATTTGAAATTAGATTGGGCTATTTTATTTATCCCACTGTTCCTAGTTCTTAAATGTGGGATCACTGGTTCTTGTAGGTTATAATCCCTGTGAGGACAGTGACTATCTGGCTTCTTCCCTGTTATTCTTCCTAGTACAACATCTAGTGGCCAGAATCAAAGTATTTGTTCGATTTTCTCCGGCATGTATAGAGATACCAAAGAGGAACCAATAGCCCATTTACTCAGACTATTATGCAGCTAGAGAATCAGCCACAACTTCTTGTGTTTAGCAGACACTTAAAGGCTATTGGGAAGTGAGAAAGTTCAAAGTAAGAAGAAAATAAAACAAATCATGATATGATTTAGATCTTGGATATAGCTTACAGGCTTGTATGCTGTCTCCAGCCCGTAGCAGAATTGGAAATGGGTAGGGCTTTAAGAAAGTTGGGCCATTGGGTTTGCGTTCTTGAAGAGGATATTGTGAATCCAGACCTTTCACAACTCTGTCATGAGGGCAACGAACTCACTTTGTGGTGCGCTGTTCTCCTACAGACCCAGTATAGCAGAACTAAGTCACGTGGACTTAGCTACTTTTCTATCGCCATGTGTGGGGATTTAATAAAAGCTCCAGAATTTTCGGACATATTAGAGATGTTGCACACATAAATGAAACTCAGGGATAGATCTCTGAGAAAGTTGGAGATATTAGAGAGAGTAAACACCACAGTCAGATCTTACCCAGCTGTCTTCCAGCTTCCTCAGCCTGGCTTCTCTTGGCTTCCTCCCCCTCTGCCTTTCTATGCCTGCCTTAAATACTCTTTAGGTAAATTAAGGCGTGGCCCCACCACTGTATGCCTGGGAGCCTGGAATTCCTTCTGTAAACTAAAATGACCTTGACTCAGTTGGGATTAAGGGCATAGGTCACCACTCCCAGGATTCTCCCTGTGCTGGGATTAAAGGTGTGAATCACCACTCTCTGATCCTCCTAGACTGACTGTGGTTAGATCCCTCTTATATCTCCGAAACTTCTGGAGCTTTTAATAAATCCCCACAGCCATGATAGATAGAACACCATGACCAAGGTAACTTATAAAAGAAGGCGTTGTATGGGGAGCTCACTGTTCCCAAGAATTAAAGTCTATGATCATCATAAAAGGAAGCATGGGAGCAGGCAGGCAGGCCAAGCAGCAGTTGAAAACTTACATCTGACCCACAAATATGAGGCACAGAGAAAGAGTGAGATGAAGACAGGGCGAAGCAGAGAAAGCTAACTGGGAATGGCATAGGCTTTTGAAACCTCAAGGCCTATTCCTGACGCCATACCTCCTCCAACAAGGCTCTACTTCCTAATCCCTCCCAAACACTCATGAATTCGGTACCAAGCATTCAAATATGGGGACCTATGGGCCATTTTCATTCAAATCACCACAAACTGAAACCTCTAAACCCAAGAGCCCAAAGGAGCCCTTCCTTTTCATCTTCTTTGTACTTTGTATAGTAACACTCTGATCACGAACCCCGACAAGAAAAACAATATTAGCTTGTGAGTGGGGACTGTCCACCTACGAAACTGGATGGGAGATCTCTGGAGCAATGTGTCTCTTCAGTTTTTGTGTCTTAAACCCTTTCTTTATTCCTTGTCAAGCAAGATTTAGGTTGTGCCTTTTGACTCATACTTAAGGAGTCTTCCTCCCTGAAGTTTTGCAACAGAGTATTTCTTATGTTTGTATTTTCTTACCAACTAGGTTGAAAGCCCCCCCCCCCACGACTTTTATGTATCCGTGCCAGCAGCCATTCACACAGTCCTTCACCATTAATATCAGCAGAGAGACAGTTACAGGAAAGGAGTACTACATGATGCTTAGTGACATGAGCTCTGGCTTCGCCTCCACGGTTTAGGTCTATATTTATTTATCTTGTGTGTACAGTCTTAGGTGAGATTTAAAATATCTCTAAACTTTGTCTCCTTTTTTTACAAACTGAGAAGTATAATATCATAGCCTCTTAAAGCTTACGGTAAGACAAATATCTGTGGTTACTTCTACTGTCATTTAAAATATTAAAGCATGTTGAAATTAAATAGAAATAGCTTGTAAAATGTGTGTACACATACATACACTAGTATTTCTAAATATTGGAGTGCTATAAAAATAGGCTGTTTTTGAAAATGTTCAAATTAATATAAAGACTAAATCATTTGGAAAAAATGGGAATATGTTAATTCTATGGTTATTTACTTCATTGTGAAGGCCAAGCTAGAAGATCTAGAAATATAACATATCAATACATGTGCATATACTTAAATAGATAGATATATACATAAATATTCTAGAAGAATCCATCTAATGTGTAGTTTTCTCTCATGAACTTCTCAGGCAATCTATTCACTCACTGACCAGATGACAGTTCCTGAGCAAACTGGGGTCACACCACGTGGTAAAGAGTTCTGAACTTGAAATCAAAACTAATGACTTGCCACCAACCATTGCCAAGCATGTGGCCTCCTGTAGACTGTCCATCTTCATGAGGTCCTTTAACTCACTTGTAAAATGAAGATAATGCCTTCTAACTCGGTGAATCATAAATCTGAAACAAATACGGTTGGCATGCTTATAGAAGGACACAAGTGGCACCAGGAATTAGCTGCAACAGAGAAAATACATAGAAATATATTTCCATGAAGACAGTAGGAGGTTGCACAGGTTAACTATGTTTGAGAGTTAAATCCTCTGGAAAAAGCTTAATTGCTACAATTAACTCAACTTCTCTTTTGTCTTTTTTTTTTTTTTTCCTCTTAAGGCTCTTGTTTGTTTTTCATCTGATTGAGACTTTGCAAAGACAGAGAGAAGGTGGCTGCCAGAGGGCAGGGGGTCCAGCAGTCTTGGCTCTGTCATGGGACTGCACAGACAATAGCTACAGTTCAGGCCAACAAGAATCAAGGACTTGAGAGACCAAGATCATGGAAAATAAAGAGGCACAGAGGAGGACGCCTGGCGTTCCCTGCTACTCTACCTTAGGCACAGGCCAAGTCTTCATTGAGCAATGTCAGGGGTTAAGAAGCTCAGTAAAACGCAGCTGAAAAGGGAAGTGAGATCTGGCAATCTCACAATACTGAGTAAACAAAACTTGGAATTCAGCACTGCCAAGGAGAAAGAGGTCATTTGTAAACACTCCAGTCTTTTTAGTCTGTCTGGGCCCTTGGCAAAGCTGCATTCTAGGAAAGAGAGGAAAGATGGAAGTAGGCCAAGACTTAAAGTGACAGCAAGCTGTCTGGAGGTGAACTACTCGAGAGCAGGGAGGGGTGAACCCTTACCTCCAGGGAAGAAGTCATCCACACTTCATTATGTGATCCGAGCAAATGCCCAAAGTGCTCACATAGCTTTACATGGGCTCCAAAATCAAAAGATGAGAGAGTTATGAGTCAGCTAGATACTGATAGACTTTAGACACAGACCTTTAATTAAAGAGCTGAAGGAAAATGCTAAGCGCAAATTGCAATAAATTGGAGGCTGATGCCCAGTATTCAAGTGAAACCATTGAGTTCTGCACCGTGCGTGCGTGCGTGCGTGCGTGGGACATAGATCTTGGAGTTAGCAGATTAGGATTTTATCTGACATCTGTATGAGACTATCTTTTCTCTTTTTCTGTGAGTCTATGTATGCATATTAACATGTGTAAGTGGGTTTGCATGCACATGTGTACGCCCATGTATGGAGGCCTAGTTGATATAGTAGGTCCTCCATCTTATTCTTTGAGGAGGGGCTCTCCAAGAAATCCAGAGTTTACCCATCCAGCTAACCTTGATAGTCTGCTTTCCTAGGGGATTCTTTCTTCCATCTCTCCCTTCAAAGGTTGGAATTGGCAGCGTCCAACAAGTATTCACTAATACTTGGAATTCAGTTTCTGTTGTTCTTGCTTCTACCTTAGGTATTGAGCCATCTCCTTAACGCACAAAGTATCTCATTTAGATGGAGTTACGACTTTCCTGAGGGGGGGGAAAAAAACCAGAAAGTAGAGACTGTGGCTTTTCTCCAGTTGTGCAGAATCAAAGCAACTTTTGCAGAGTGAAGTCCCTGTGTGTCTCTGATCTTCCCTGAATGCTTCTGATGCTCCCTGCATAACTCTGATCCTCCCCTGTTCTAGGAACACAAGCCTGGAATTGAGGCTAGCACAGCTCTCCTCACAAGGGTCCAAGTCCCTGTGTTCTGCCCTCTAATCCAAGTCTACCCAGCAGAGTAGAACTGAGGAATTTCTGTTCTAGATGTTTTCATCAGCTGCCTATTTTACACTCTCCGAATTTGGGAGACAAGTTGACAGATACATCGGCTTGTGTTGGAGCCTTTGTCCTCATTTTTGTCTTTCTGGTGTTACAAAACTGTGAAAAGTCTCTCATGTGTATCTTCTCAGCCTTTTTTACTCCAATTAGATCCTGGATTCTTGGCCTGGTGCCCACACCAAGAATCTACACGTCTTCCTAGGGAAGGAAAAAGAAAAAAACTTCACTAGAAATAAAGCCCCACATTTATTTACTTCTCTTCACTTGGGAATCTTGGCTTTTTCTAGTATGTGCGGCTTCCGCAGCTTGCTTTCAGCTCTGGGGAAATGTCTTATTTTAGACACATTTGAGTTGATCTTATGAAGAGGTTTTGTCTGCCTCAGCTTATTCTTTCCTTATTGAGAAGAGTGTGTTGAATACCTTTAATACCAGCGCTTTAATTTCAGCAGAAGCAGGAAGATCTCTGTGAGTTCGAGGGCAGCCTGGTCTGCAGAGCAAGTTCCAGGACAGTCAGGGCAACAAAGAGAAATCCTGTCTCTAAGAAACAAAACAAAAACAGACAACACAAAACAAAAGAATGTGAATGGGACTCTCAAATTGTCCCAGAGTATTAGTTGCCATGACTATTCAGGAAAAGTGACTAGAGTATATATCTCAAATGTATTATTTTTTGCTTATTCCTGACTTTGACAAAAATACCTGGCAAGAAGCAACTTGAGGCAGAACAATGTAAACTGAGGCTTTTCTGTGCCTGCCTAGTTCCTGAGCTACTTTTAAAACAATCGTTCAGGGGCTTATATTAATTATAAATAAATGTCTGATGGCTCAGGCTTATTACTAACTAGCTCTTACAACTTAAAATTTATTTTTATTAATCTATCATTGCCACATGGTGGGGTGTTACTAGTCTTCTGGCATAGTTCTCCTTGGGCATCTGACTGGCCTCTGATCCTAACTCCCTCTTTTCCCTGTATCTCTGCTTGGATTGCCCATCTGGTTCTGTCCTGCTTTGCTACAGCAGCTTCTTTATTAATCAATGGCAGTAAAACATATTCATATCATACAGAAAGACATCCCAAAACCAACCAAGTTTATTATGGTTTATAATTTGTAGGAGTTCAGGACACCTTGACAGAAAAACCCTGGTTGTGGGTGTCTCTGTGGTGGTGGGAGTTAGAGAGAACTGCTTTCTCACATCTCAGGGGATCAAGATGAGGACAGAGGTTTTCTGGAACCAGAACCAAGGAATGTGAACCTCAAGACCAATTCTCAGAGACCCAACTCCTGGGCTATGTTCTACCTATCAAAGGTTCCACGAATTCTCAAAACAATATCATACATTGGCAACCAACATATTCTTATTCCAACATAAGAGCTTGTGGGAAGGTAGTGGGGATACTTCACATTCAAATCATACCATCAGATTACAGCAATTCTATACCAATGCATTGATGTATTTGCCAAGGCTCGTGCAGCAGAGCCTCATTGGAAACAGCTCTGCCCCTGTAGAATGTTGTCAACTGTATTATATTCATTCAGACACAGAACAAACCAGTACAGTCACTACGGTGTTTAAGTCTGTGTGTCAACCTAACTGTGTCTAACATCTAATCCATGCAGAACCTCATGAAAATCAAAGGCACTGAGAGGAGAAGGCTCCTGCTTTTGACTGCCTTTTGCTTGGGATGGGACATTGGTCTTCTGCAAGTGAATGGACATTTGTCTCTTGCTTACCTATATTTCCAGTGGGCAGGTGACTAGCAGGTCATGGGAGCTGTCAGCTTCCATAATCGAAACAACTGTTTTTGTAGGATGAATGTGTTCTGAAGTACATATGTTGTATCTGTGTGAACATGTGTCTATATGGTGTGTGTGTGTGTGTGTGTGTGCTTGTGTGTGCACGTGTGTGTGTGTGTGTGTGTGTGTGTGTGTGTATGTGTGTGTGTGTGTGTGTGTGTGTGTACATTTGTGAAATGGTTGAATTCTGGCTAGTATGACCATTTATACCTTGGTGAATTTCACAGTTTGTAACAAATTTTTAAATCCTTAGAAATTAAATGACCTGGGTTCTGAGAAAGCATTACTAAATGGCAAACACCACATACTTAGTTAACTTCTAATACTCTATACAATTTCAGTAAAAAATAAATAAATAAATAAAAATAAAAAATAAAAAAATAAATAAACAGAAAATAATGAGAGAAAACAAAAAAAAAAATATCATTCTGGAAATAAACTTAGCAGAACCAATGCATCCACTAACTCCTTCCCAAAAACTTTATATTATTATTATTTCTGTAAACTGTGAATGTCGAAAGCATGTTCAATATTTTCGGTTTTCTTTAGTCTCCACTGCCCTAAAGCAAAAGTATGGTTTTTTTTTTTCCATTGTTCTTGCCATGATATTTGTCTCTTAGTTTCATTCCATCTGTTTAAAAGTGACATGTTCTAATTTGTACTGCTCTGTCTTAAATGGATGTGTCTGGACTTTAATGGACGGAAACGGTACTTTACTTGGCTCATCTCAACATTCCAACAATGACAGACCCTTTGCAGGAACCAGCAGTGCTTGATCTCATTCTGTGGTCAGACATCAGGGTAATGCAACCCTCCTCGCACCAGACGGCACATCTGAGAAAGATGTGAGAAGACACAGACTTTTACAAAAGCTGTACAATGCCACTTTTGCTCATAGAAGTGGCTTGATATTAAGGACTATCAATACTTCAAAAAGTCTCATAAAATAAATTATATATGAGGTTGATTTTTCTCCCAAATACAAATTCTTGAAATGTTTAGAAATGTCAGCATGTTTGTTAAAAGCAGCAGCTTGCCTGAACTTTCATTGTTTGCTAATGCAGGTCAGAGATCCAGCAACTTTGCAGATGGACTTTGAACTTAGAAAAGTAATTTCCTAGTCAAAATCAGGATTCTGGTTGCTTTTTAAATTAAAGGGATAGCTCTACACTGCCTGAAATTTTTTCTCTTATTTTAGTATTTTAAAGCATACTGATGTGCTTTTACAGAATTTCAAACTGATGAAATTTATAATAATAGCACAAGGAATTGTTACACATATATTAACCCTATTTAATAATTGTTTACAGTAAATAAATCTTCTTTTTTATGACATTCTACCTCTTCTTATTCTTGTTTATCTCTAAATACTTTAATATTTCATAAGAATAAGAAATTCTCACAAGTACAATTATCAAAAGTTAATGTTACACTGAGTGGTGGCGGCACATGCCTCTAATCCCAGTACTTGGGAGGCAGAGGCAGGTGGATGAGTTCAAAGCCAGCCTGGTCTACAGAGTGAGTTCTGGGACAGCTAGAGCTGTTTAACAGAGAAACCCTGTCTTGAAAAACAAACAAAAAATTAACATTGACCCTGTATCTTTTTCTAATCCACCATGCAAACTTTACGCTCATGTCTTTAACTCTCCCCCTATACAGGATGACCTAGCACACTTATTGCACATGTCTTTCCAGTCACCCGGACACACTGGCTCTTTGCCGTTCTTAAACTTGCCATTTTTAAGTGGTAAAGAAAAATGAAATTGTGGACTTCCATTCCACTTGGATTGGCCAGATGTTCTTACATGAGTTGACTCAGCCAACCACCCAACCAATAGAGATTGCTGTGTTCCCCTGTGTCTCATCAGAATACACGTGATGTTGTACTTGGTGTACTTTTGAAGGTGACCATTTGACATCATAAGATGTTATTTATATTGTTCTCAAAGTTCTGCCCATTGGTTTTAGTGACTTTGTAGTTGGTGTGTGTGTGTGTGTGTGTGTGTGTGTGTGTGTGTGTGTGTATGTGTATGTGTGTGCGTGTGTGTGTATTATACATGTATGTCACGGCTCATGTCTAAAGGTTGGTAAATGACCTCAGGTATATGACCTCTCTCCTTCTACCTTGTTTAAGGTAGGGTGTCTTGTTAACCATTGTGCACACCAGCTAGCTGGTCCTCCAGCTTTCAGCAACTGATCCCCTCCTCTCAGCCTTCTATCCACAACCACACATCACTTTAAGTGGGCTCTGCACCTCTGAACTCAGACTCTCACAGCTGCGAGGCACACATTCTACCCAGTCTCTTCAGAGCGTATCTGCCTCTCTGTTTTGCTGCAGAGATTTTCTTCCCTCCTTCAGTTTTAATGCTAATTAATTAATTTGATTACTTCATTGTAGAATCAAGATTCATAGTTTAATCAATGCATTATAGTGGTTACAATCTATTAGTGACATTATTTGTTTTTATGCTTTTCCCAATAAATGGCTATCCCCTCCAAAAATAGCTCATGTGTATGTGACTATGCATGTAAAATGTCTTTCTGTGTGTATATGTATGTGTGCATGCTTCTATGTATTTGTGAATATGTATGTGTATGTATCCCCTATGTGTGTATGTATCCTCTATGTATGTATGTATGTATGTATGCATGTC
Organism: Phyllotis vaccarum; assembly: GCA_033318265.1. Taxonomy (NCBI): domain Eukaryota; kingdom Metazoa; phylum Chordata; class Mammalia; order Rodentia; family Cricetidae; genus Phyllotis; species Phyllotis vaccarum. The sequence continues at coordinate 26,620,638 of JARWLC010000007.1, forward strand.
TCTCTGTGTGTACATGTCTACATGCCTCTGTGTGTTTATATGCATCCCTTTATGTATGTGTTCACATATTACGATCATTCATTGAGAACTTCTTTACTTATGAGTCAAAAAAAAATTTCATATCCATTATCCTAGTTTCTTTAAAGGTTAGCTGAAAACTGGGATTTTAGGTCATACCAATTCTTCATCCTAAATGTGTGCACTTTGAAGGATAAATCAGTTTTTTTACCAAAAGGTTTGGAACACCATTTGCTGGTCACCTGGAAAGTACTGGCTCACTGCAAAATGTGATCTTCCAGATGTTGTATAGTTCACTGTATATCACCAAAGAGAATTAAATTCATTAAGATCATTACTAATGTCACCAGAAAGTTTCTAAGTATGAGATGTTATCAAGTTCACAGTAAATAATACGATCTTTCCAAAATTCTATTTATTTGAAAGTTTAAATTTAATACTCACTGCAAATACTCTCAACCTGTTTCCTTAAATCTGACAGACTGATTTAAATCTATGCCAACATAATTCATGTGTCAACCACTTCATGACTCAAAAGTGGTATTTCATGAAAAAGTTAGAAAGTTTAGTTCACAACTCATCAAACTGCAAATTTTTATGTGTGTGCATGTGTGTGTGTTTATTTTTTTTATCTTATCCCATGCAATAATAAAAAGCCATGTAACTGGGCTTGCAATGGCTCAATTTGTAAAGTTTGCTGTGCACAAACAAGGACCGGAGTTCAAATCCCCAGTCCAGATGCCACAGTGTGTGTCTATAATCCTGTGGTGATATGGAAGGTCAGGAAATAAATAACCCTGGGAGTGTGTGAACAGCTACTCTGGTATATGGAGAGGTAAACAAAACATCACTGGCACATGTTTATCCAAACTCACACATATGAATACATTCACACCCAGCCATGAACACACACACACAAACACGTATGAACACACCCACAGTCATGTACCCAATGACTATGATTTTTAAAACTTAATCCTTTTGGTGCTTCACCTAAGAAACTCATATGTGAAGTTCAACTGTTAATGCAAAGCAGAGAAAAGATGACTTCCCAGCATAAATGTATACCACAGCCTCGAGGCACACAGAATGCTAACAGTTTAACTTGGCATTCTTTTGTGGTGTTCATGAAAATGTTAACAGTACCAGAAAGGAAAAAAAAAAAAGCCACTGACCGTTCAGTAGCAGTATAAAAATAGTGTTATCCACACCGACCCCAGGGCCAGTCGTTAAAAATCTTTGACAGAACTTTACAAACTGTGAGAAAATTGTTTTATTTCAATCACAACCAGTATCTCATAGTAAGATTTTGAGGAGGGCGATGCATGATTTCATTTGACAAGAAACTCAGCAGAATGCTTTTACAACAGAGGATGTGTTTGACTGTGTCTTTTACAGAAAAGAGGAGTCGTCCATTAGAGAAGGATTGATCCTGTGGGTTGGGGAAAGACAATCTGAGCCACATTACATTTGAATTGTCAAAGAAACGCCAACACAGAGGGCTGTGCAGCAACTTCTAAGTCCAAAGCTCAGAGTAAATTCTACTTTGGGATTATATGCCTAGGGGTCATTTTACATACAGATAGAATTCAAAATTAAGGGAACCGAAGCTATTAAATAAGAATGGAGTTAGGAGAAGAGATAGAGAAAAGGAATCCTAAACACTCATAAATTTCAAATGTGTGGAGATACTTCATCTTTCCAGAGCAGCTGTGGAGGAATTAGAGATATCAACAGGAAAAGATTTACTTGTAGAAACTTTACAAATTCCAGAGGACGTGTACATTTCAATTTTTCATTGGGGTAAAATCATTTGTAATGGTCAATTTGATTTATTGAGATCAATCAAAATGAGTGTGATCAATAAGAAGCAATGGAGAAGTGTTCTGGTTTTTTGTTGGGACGCACCTTTCTTCTCCACCATTTCTAGGCACTATAGGCTAGGATAGATTTTATTCAACAGTAAGATAATTAAAACAAAGAAATAAATATAGTAAGCACAATTTAATAGAAGAATAAAAATCTGAGAACTGAGCTGGTGCCCTCAGAGTGGTTGATTTTTTATGAACCAAAAATGGCTCCAAACCCCAGTGCCCTGACTTGCAATGAGGATTTCTCTGCCCCAGGCTGCTTCTGTCTACTGCACCCCAAACTCCTTTCTTTCTTATCTGACTCTTCTTGGGATCCCTTTGGACAATTCTAAGGGAGATTTTTTTGTCTGCATGTGGGAGTCACTATTGGATATGAGACACACAGTGCCTTCACCTGTGACAGCTTCTAGAGGCTGCTACTGAACAGGTTTATCAGGCCTCAGAAATACACCGAGGACATTTCTTCACTTTTCCCTTCCATCAAGAAATCCTTTAGGAATTTCATGGTTTTTAATCATAAGATAACTCAACCAATACTACGTGAATCTAAAGTTTTGAAACTGGCCAAACTCTGAGTAAAACACTGTTTATCCACAAGGAAAGCATTAAGAATAGGACAAGACACTGATTTCTCATGTTATTGAAATTGTATTAATTTGTAAATTATCCATTAGTGCATTCACCTAGAGGTAGAGTTTAAATCACAAATCTGAATGGCCAGGAAGCTCTCAGATAGAAGTGATGAGTTGAAATTACAGAGGGACAAGAAACTAACTTTACATCGGCCAATAAGACATCATGGACAGCCAAAGTTCAGTCTTGATGGCAAACTAGAAAATGCTGTAAGCAATGTCTCAGAACTGCCACAATGGAGGGGTGAGGAAGATGAAATGCCCATCACTTCTCAGGGAACATAATTCCCTAGGATATCCACCTGCCTCCCGAAAATGTGAGAGTTATATGGAGACCTTTGCCAGTGAGTCATGGACACTGGCATTCACACAATTTTGGCATGTGATTGGTTATGGACTCCGAGGTACTGCCAGCATCTACTAAATGAACTACAGGATGACTTATGTAGAAAGGAAATTTAGACTTTCAAAGAATCACAGGTTTTTGTTTTTTTTCATTCCTATGACTTCATAAGTTAAAACTGGGAATCTGCAGGGCCAGTTAGATCAGGATCCATTTCTCAGCTTTTCTGGTCCCTGGTTATAGCACGTGCTCAAGGAATGCCCACCAGTGACTGCGGAACCCTGGCTGGGAAGGTTCATGTGATCCGAACTCAGGCTAATTATAGAAGAGTGTGTTGGAGTTATGGGGTGTGCATGTCAGACTACTCAACTGTATTTTATCTCCACCCTTTAATCAATAGTCAAGCAGTCAAATTTCCTCACTTTTCTAAACCTTGATGTGTTCATGTGCTGCATGTTCCATTCTTATGTAAATGTATTACTGTAGATACTGAGGTAGTTCATGGGAAACAGTTATCATAATATTCGGCACTTGTTAGATGTGAATGGTCTGTTTGCTATTAAAAATAATCACTTTGATTGCCTGACATTAAAGAGACCATATTATGGTTATCTATTTGGAAATCACATATACATGCAGTCGCCCAAAATGGTCCTGACCTCATCTGAAACACACTTGTCAAAACCACTCACTTTCCAGCAAAGGTAGACATAACTTTATCCTGATCATTTCATCCCTTAGTGTTATGTTTTCAAACGTTTAATTTATTTGAGGAAGTTAGATCTGTGTTTTGAGTTAGGAAAATAATATAAACCACTTGAATAAAAGGTTAAAGTTAAATATCAACATCCAATAGGGAATGGAGGTAGAGGCAGAGATCCATGGTTGAGCCCTGGGCAGAGCTCCTGGTCCATCTGAGAGCAGGGGAGGAGAGTCTGTATGAGCTGGGGGATAGGGATTATGAGAAAGGTTCCCATGGTGATGGCTGGCTGGAGCTCTGGGGAGCTCACTGAATCAGGAATTGCCATTGGAGACCCATCAGGAGCGGGAGCTTGGCTCTTTAGGGGTGGGTGGCTTTCGACTGCCATGAATGTGTGGAGCCATGAGGGGTGGGATCAGACTGTTCCTGTTCATGGGCTGGCACCTTGGAGCACATTCTCTATAGAGGAACACCCAGCCCAGCATTGACTTTGGGATGAGTGAATGGGGCATGCCTAGAGTGGATGTACCACGCTGGGCTGGCCTACCTTGGGACTTCTTGCCCTTTTGGGGGAGGGGATGAGTGGATGGGGAGGGGCGAGGCTGAGGGCTGCTGGGAGGGATTGGGAGGAGGAGGGGGAGCAGGGGGATACATTGATGGAGATGACTTTTTTAATAAAAATAAAAAATGTTAAATATCAAATATTATTTTCCAGCATTATGCAGACTAGAATTTACATGTTTCTGAACATCAGTTTTACTGTCTCTTGAATTTTATTTATATGTATTCTATTTTTTTCTAAAATTTCTGTTCTTATTCTTTTTTGATAATTCCATACATGAATACAATATGCACTTAATATCCACTTCCTGTTTTTTTTTAACTCTTTGAGGACCCTCCACCCTTCTCTTAACTTCATGTCTTCTTATTTTTTAGAAAAGGGAAGGAAATAAAAAAGATACAAATTAAAAGAGGAGTCGAATTATCTCTGTCTGCAGATGATATGATACTGTACTGCGCATATGAGATCCCAAAGACTTCACCCTCCCACCCAAAAATGAGGCTTAGAAATGACCTACAGGCTCAGAAAACCTGTAGAATACAAAATAAACATCCAGAATTCAGCCATTCTACATACCAAAACCAAGGATGAGAATGACATCATGGAAACTATCCCGTCCACACACACACACAAAAAGAAACACTTCTCCTTATAAACATAACCAAGGAAATAAGAGAGACCTACATTAAAGCTTTTACTGTGGAGAAATTCATGAAAACACTAGAATTTGGAAAAAAATTCTCATTCTCATGGTTTGACAGATATATCATGTAATGACCGATCCAGCCAAAGCAATTGCAGATTCAATGTAATCAAAATCCCTAGGGTACTCTTTACAGAAATAGAAGCAATAATCTTAAATTTTATATGGAATCACAATAGACCCTCAGACAGTCAAAGCAACCGCGAAAAAATGTAACTAGTTGGAGAGGGTACCACATTTGATCCAGAGCCACCGGAATTATAACAGCACAGAGACAGAGAAGCGGGTCAACGGAGTAGAGTCGTATAAAAGTCATGAGTGTATACTCTGAGGCTGAAAGCACAGATGGGGGAAAACCAGAATTCTAAAGAGATGATGTTGGGGAAAACTGGTTGAATGCAAAAGAGTAAAACTAACTCCTATCTCTTCAGCTTTTGTTACTACATCATATATTTTGCAATCCATGGGTCTACTTTTCTCTAAACTGCTAAGTTTGTTCTGGGTAAGAGGCGTCATGGTGAGTGTTTAAGGTGTGGTTTCCAGCCACAGCCACGATATTGATCTCACCTCTCTGGAAAGAAATGGTCTCTAAAAGGAATTTTCGTCGTTTTCCTCAATATGCGACCATAAGAAATGATTTTCTGTATGTGGCACCTACTTACATGCCTCCCCTTTCTCCGATCCCCAATGGAAATGAAAATTAAAATAACCAAACCACAAATCCTTTTGAACATACTTTAAAATTGTCATTGATTATCTTTATTTTGTCTGGGCTGGATGGTCTGTGGTCAGCTTTTTCCTTTGAGGTAAGAAGCAAAGCAAGCTAACAAGAAGACCCATGGTGGGGAAAGCCACCTATGTAGTTAGAAGGAAACATGAAGTCTATTCTTAGTTTTATCTTGAAGCCTTTGATTTGATGATGTCACAAACAGTGTTGATGATTATACCTGATCTTTAGGTGGACCTGGGAAAATCTTGGTGAAATCTACACATACAGGATTGTAAAAATAGTTTCATACACCTATATAATCACAACCTTGTTTCTTTCACCCCTCAGCATTTCTAGTCTTCCTCCCATTCCATTCCCTCTTCCTTCCCAGCAGGTTCCCCTTCTGTTTTCCTGTTGTCATTTTGTTATAGTTCAGTTGCGGTGCTGGGACCTGCTGGGTTGAATCAGGTTTATCTACATGTACCAGGATACAGAACTCTTCACTAAAGCACAGGGAGGAGGATGTGCCAGTGGCTACACCACTGGAGACAATACTTCTCCCATCCATGACCGATGACCAATATTGATGGGCCCCAGCTTGTGCAGGTCCAGCACAGCTAAGGACAGCTTCCATGAGTTCATGACTGTAACATCCATGCTGTGCCCAGAACTGCTTTTCACAGCCCCTCTCACCATTGTCTAGTTATTCCATTCTTCTCTATTCCTCTTCTGGACCTTGGCAGGGATGATATTAACATTTCAGTAGGGCTGAGCATTCAACAGCACTTATGCTTACTGCCTTGAGGAGCCGTGAGATTTTACATTCATCACCCATTTGCTTCAAAATGCCTTTCTGATTTAGCCTGAGAGAAGTGTGTGTTAAACACAGCCAGCTCTTGATTATCACGGACAGGATCCTGAGATGATAGATTAACCTTAGAAGAGTTGAGAAAGATGTCAGCAACATTATTATACACCTAGGCCAAGAATTAGCAGGAGTCCTGCTCAAGCAAATCTGGGCATATTCTATCCTAACAAATGAAAAGGAGCTATTAGTGAGGTCTCATCCTCTAATAGGCGTCCAGGAGCACATGGAAAACACCCCATGGCCTCAGAAGGGTGGCTGCAGTTCAAGTGAGAAGACAGGAGAAGACTGACCAAAGCATTGGCTGTGGAGTAGAGTTGGCAGCAGGATCCAAAGGCAGACCGCTGTCACGATCAAGGGTTTAGTGACAGAGAGCTGAAGAGAAACATTTTGAGGGTATTACATGAGCAGAATTTTCAGAAGGTTTGGTCTTACTTAGAGGGAGAATGAGGAAATGGGGATATTAATAATCCAGTTATTGTGGTAGAATCTCGGAAGATTTGCCAGTCTAAATTGAAACAGGTAGCATTTTACATTTGTAGTAGGACAGAAATATAAGTAGAGGGCTCCTCGGCTTAACAATTCTCCAGTACACCATGCAGGTCTAGGCCAGGACTCTGCTTCCTTCTGTGTGATCTGTTGACCAGTCTCAGTGGGTAGTGACTAGATAGTGTCCATGCATAAAAGGCGGTTGGATTCATGCCCTTAGTTCCTTGGTAGAAGTTGACAGGGAACCACTCCTTGTCATGTGGGTCTTTCCATAAAGTAGCTTTCTTTCTAGAGTTCTAGAGTAAGAGTGCCTATGAGCATGATGACTGTGCTCTTTAAGGCTTCTATAGTCTATTAAAGAAAATGAACCTCAGCACTTTTACTGAATTGCTCTTGTCAACCAATTTCAGGTCAGGTACACATTTAAGGGAAAAGTGGGTTACAAAGATTAAGAATGCCAAGGAAAGAATAGAGAGATGCCAGTGGTTTTAGAGGACTCAGTTCATCTTTTTGTACCTACACGGTGACTTACATCCATCCACATCCAGTCCCAGGGGATCTGGAACCCTTTTAGTTATCATTGGTATTCCCCTTAGGATCTGACCACTACAAGGAGTTTTTTTTTAATTTTAAATGAGTAGTGTACTTTGTAAAGCCTGTGAGTCTTTTAAAGTTACATTTTTAATGTGAGACCTTGGGATTGACTGAGAAAGGAAACGATGTAGCTTGATGGTGATGTGTGTGTGATTTGTATGTCAAGGAGACAAAGGAATGATAGTGCTAGTTATTTTTATGTCAACTTCAGGCAAACTAAAGTCTTAGTGGGGGAACTGCGGTTAAGAAAATGCCCCCCATAAAAATCCGGTGATGGGCAAGCCTATAAGAAGGCAGGCTGAGCAAGTGATAAGAGAGGAAGCCAGTAAGCAGCATTCCTCACAGCTCCTGCATCAGCTCCTGCTCCCAGGTTCCTGCCCTGCTTGAGTTCCTATCCTGATTCCCATCAGTGATGGACTATGATGAGAAAGTATAAGCCAAATAAACCCTTTCCTGCCCAAGTTGTTTCGGGTCATGGTGTTTTATCATAGTAAGAGTGACCCTAATTAAGATTCATAGTTACTGTGGCAAGGAACAGTATTAGAAACTGGTAAAGCCCTTCAGTCTGAGGTATGCAAGCATCTAGCTGAAAATTTATATAGGAGCAGGAATAAATACACACACACACACACACACACACACACACACACACACCCTTCACCTTACTTTCTCTCATCCAGTTTCCTCCTTTCTTCTTTCAGAAAGTCTTCTTAAGCATGGCATGGAAACCATTCCTGGTTTTTCAGATTCCTTCTTTCTTGTCAATCCTGACATTGTTCTTTGGAAAGGTTCTGCTGGAGCACAGTAGATTTGCAAAGGACAACTGAACATGCACCAGCAAACCAGCTAATGCTTTTCTGAATAACATTTTGTCATATTTTTGTATACTATGTAATTTTACCATTAATTCACCATAAAATAAACCACCTCTCCCCCCAAAATAATCTAAGTAAAAATAAAGAAATAAAAGAGAAGGGGGTGGGGATACCTCAACAGAGACTGCCATGTGTTTAGTGGATCTGTATACCAGGTAGAACACAAAGAGACATTTGCTCTTGTGACTTTATTTTGAAATGTGAGCAGTTACTTTTTCAAAATCTCCCTCATATACTTCATAAGAGTTTCTTGCCTCTTAAAACCTCGAGCCCAATCTGTTACTTGCATTTTCTCCAAATTTTCAATTACTATCCAACTCTGTTCCTCAATCCCTTGAGGTTAATGTAGAAAATATACTGCATATGCCTTTGATACTAAATTAAACTTGTACATGTTTTTGGTCACTCCCAGGAACCCTGTGATGATTGAGATGCACATGAGGTCAGGAAATCCAGAAGGAATAAACTCCCTCCCTAAATGCATGCTAATGCTGGCTGGAGTTAGAACAAAATGGTAGGTGTTTGGTGGGGATGGTTCTTGTCTTTGGTGAATCAGCAAAGGCTCCAATTTGTACTAGAACAGCTCCTTCCCACTGGGTCAGCCTACTGGCTGGATTTAATCACAGTTTCTAGTCTGGGCTTGATTCAGTAGCTCAGTATAGACACAGCTTCAGTCTTTGGCCTTTTACTGTTCCTAAGACCAGTTTTCAAATAAGTAAGTGGCTAAATGGCTTCCAGATGCGAAAATAAAAACTATGCAGATGCAAATATATTACATTTAATTTCAAGGCTGTTTAAGGTTTTTTTTATTCTGTGCCTACAGAAGACAGCTATAAAAAATGCACATCATTTCAACAGCATACTTCATCAATTACTCTATTTGCAGTAACAATGTGGGAAATAAAGGGTGAAATTGAGTATAATAAAGCAATGAGGAAAATGAACATAAACAAGAAATGGAAATCAAGCAATGAACCATATTACCCAGAATACAGTTCAGTCTTATTAGAAAATATGATGTTTCTGACCACTGATCAAAATCCTCAATTTTTAATCATCTTTCTTCCGATTCTGAAGTGTGGATGCTTATATAGTGATAATCCTACACTTAATCCTTGTTCTGATACATGTTACATGCTCCCAAGACTCCCTTTGGGGTTTTAGTCTTAAAACAACAACAATGGGGGAGAAAAATCTGTCAAATAAATCCTAAAGTATTGAATTTATCACCAGCAGGCACGGTATTGTACTCACATGATGTAGTGTGAGGAGAGATTGGTCACATGCAAGTCATAGATGTGGGTCCACAAGTAAGCGCAGACAAAGGTAGACATCGGGCATCATAGACTTGTCTTTATTAGCTGACAATTGACTATTGAATCAGATGTGGGTCAGCCTCTGCATTTATTTAAAAATATGTAAGACACTAATGAGATTAAGCTGCAGTGGGTTAAGGCAGCTGAGAGAAACAGTGCAGGGAAGGCAGCAAGGAGTGAAGTTCACCCCAAAAAAGTAGTTTTGACATTTGTTTTATGGAAACCATGACCTTAAAAATGACATGATCTCAATTTTATTAAGGTTTTAACAATTAATTCATGATGTTTCCTATGAAGGCAAAAAAGGGGAACCGGTGTAAGGAAGGAAGCTTTAAAGAGAACCAACAGAAGGAGAGGGCATTTCAGTCTATTTCAAGTCACCTCTAAAGGAGAGAAACAGATCGTAAAGAAAAATACCTCACTTCTTATGAACTCACTTGATAAAGGCAAAATGCTGAGTCCATGGTCCTTTGCCAGTTTCTTGGAAAGGCATGCCAAGTGGCAACCTCTTTGTTTCTCCCCAGTCATCTGTCAAATGGCTTAAAGAGAAGCTGGACATCTCTGTGGGAAGACTGGGAGACAACCAGGTATCAATTCCTCTGTCACATGTGGGGGACTCTCAATCTGACATATGGCCCAGTCTGCTCAAGGCTAGGAGAGCTAGGGAAAAAGTACGCTGCCACCATTCTTCTATCCCTGCAGGTCTAAAACTCCATGAACAGTGGACGCACTTGCTCTTACTGGGTTCCTAACTCATTGCTTCTGCAACCAAATGCTCAAGATTGCCAATTTATGATCTTGCTTTGTTAATTCAGTGACTTCCCATTTACTTCTAGTTCTATTAACCTTAAAGTCTTCTCATGAAAGGCTGGCGACCGGGAAACTGTGTCCCCATTTCCAAAAACAGGTTCCTAATTTTCCTGACCTTGACCCCAACATCTCAGTCCTCATTTTATCTAAAAGGCAAAAATTACATATATTCCAGCAAACCCAACTGTGGTGAAACCGGATCCAATGATCCTGGGTATTTGATCCCCCAGTATTCCATCAATGTGTAGCTCTTGTATTCTATGTATCCTTTACAGTCAAGTATCTTGCCCCATTTGGCTATGCTTTGTATCTTTGAATCAAGCTGAAGAAATAAAAGGGAGGCCTTGACACACAATAAAAAAATGACTGAGGCAGAGTGTCAAGAGATCAGGATTCTAATCTGAGAGATGTCATACCCTCGTGTGACCCCCAAGAAGACTAAAATTTGGATTGTGTGCCTCACTTCCAAAAAACAGCATGCTAGATGGAGTTTCCAAGACCCCATACCAGTATTCTGCTGTGTCTGATAAATCTGTGTTGTGCCACTTGTAGAGGAATGGAAAATTCTAGTGAGTGAATTTCTATCTCTTTGCCTGCAGTTTTCTCTCTCTGCCTAGTTCTCACAAAGATGAAGAAAAATGAGATATCAGAGGCTGCATTTTATATCCACGGGGGGGGGGGGAAAATGTCTTCCAAGAGACACTTCATTCATGCATTCAGATTTACTGCACTGCAGACCTGTGGGAACCTGCTTCATTCATTTTGACTTCTGCAGTCATCATTGAGAACACAGGCAGAGGTCTCCTGCGGCTTTACAAATGAAATGCCGAACAGCAACAAAAGTAAACAAGACAGAATCTGGCTCTCTATTCCCAGTACTGCTTCACCAGTATTTAATGACATAAGAAATACCCAGAAGCCTCAGTTGTGTTAAGCATAAGCATAAATAAGTGACAATCCACAGAGAAAGAATGCGAATATCCTTAATTCTGAAGGTAGAGCTCTTTCTCTCCGGGTACCTTTCAAACTCAAGTTATATTTTCTACTCTTCTTGCAAAATTCAGTGTAACAGTGGGTCTTTCTAAAATCAGAGCTGTAGCTTAGGAGGTGGGGGGAAGATTTGGTGTGAAGTCTACCCAACTTCATCTCTCATGCCTCTTCTAGTCACTTCCTCCTCTGGAATAGCACATCTTCGTGGCCACTATGCCCTAGCCTAAGGGACAGAATGAACAAATACCTATGAGATGCAACATTTCTACTGCAGGCTACATAAGACAACTTGTTTGGGTACGTGTAACTTATAGTGTGATCAGGAAAATGGCTGATTGTTTCTGTTCTATGGCACACTGGCACTTTGTCACACGTTGGAGCCAGGAGGTTCCAATGACTGGGTAAAAGAGAGAGGTGCCATTTTTCTTTTTTTGAAAAGAAATTTGCTTCAGAGTGATTTACTGGAATTTTTAGATTAAAGGAAGAAAAAAAAGTAACATGGAAATCTAAAAATCACCATGCACCTTTAAAACTAGCTAATCTTCAAAATAGCAAGATTGCATGCATTTGAGCATGCATCAGATGAAGTGAGAAGTATTTATAGACATTTGTTGGGAAGATCCTTTCATGTCATATGGGCACATCAGAAGTCCCCAGAGCAATGGTAGAAATAAAAACACTGCTTGTTTTAAGTAGAACAGCTGCAACCTTGGTACATAGCTTATTTTATTACGTGCATGAATGTTTAACATAAAGCCCCCTCCAACATCAGTACAGGACAGCTATGACTATGGTCCAGCACAAAGTAGTACACTTCACAAGACATTAAGGGATTTTTCTGATTTTTTTCCTATAATGATTATTTTTTTAAAGTTATTTGTGTAGTACTTAATTAAATATGAACTTTGTAGACAATAATCTCATTTTGTTGTGTCCAAAGGTTGGACAAGCCTGAGGGCATGAATAATACTATATCCTTTTTCTTATTGAGATTAAGGATGCAGACCTCCCTTGTTACAGTTATTAAGAACTCTGGTACCTCTCTCTAGACCTCCACCTAGTCTAAGTATTGAAGAATATTGTTCAGTCCAAAGAGAATCATCAAGTATCTAAGCAGAGAGGAAAGAAACCAGGGAACTCAGGGCCATCCTTGGCAATTACTGCTATCTCTACTTCCCTGTTAGTATGGAAATGTGTCTTTGTGAAGCCAGGCCCTGTTCTCCGGATCCCTGCAGTGAAGACCAGGCTGCTGCTCACTACAGTTTGCTTTCACATAATAAGAATGGAGAAAGAAGAGATTTCTGCTCAAGTTATAGCTGCCTTTTCTTACTTTATCTTGGACAGGATCTTTGTACTACCTTTAAAGTGAGCCTTCGAAATTCAATTCTAAGAAAGAAAGAAAAAGAGAGAGAGAGAAGAAAGAAAGAAAAATATGTTTGCCCAACACAAGCAAAACCATGTATCAGAAGAATTCTGATACTGATATATTTCTTCTTATGTGTGTCTTCCAGGATGTAAATACCCTCTTTACTCCAATACCAAGTCTGTATTCAAGAATAAATGACATTTCAGAAAAAACATTTCCAAACATGTGATGGCTACTGAAGTATAATTTTTTTTTCTTTTTTACAGACTGTTGGCTCTCTAGCTAGACCTAATCAGTACAATTGGAGATTGTATTGGTAATCAGTATTTTGAATTAATTCTCTACCTGATATTCTTTTTACACAAAAGTATAATTGTGAAAAACATTAGCACAGTTGTTGGGGATAAATAGATAGACCTGGAGGTAGAGAGACCCGTTAAGATGTTGCTATGGCTGTATAAGCAAATGATGATGAACATTGTCGCTTGGTAGTGAAAGTGATACAGGAAGAGAGGGGCCCTGGCCTAGGATCACTGCGGATGGAGATTTGGGGACAGTGTTTCACTCTGTAGTCGCCCTGGATCAGGTTGAGCTGGCTTAGGTGTGCACCTGAGAACAGCAATTTTAGGAGTGGCTCTGGGTGTGGATTCTCCCACCTTTTTTACCTTTTGACTGAGGACGCTCTGTCTCTATGATGCTAATTCAAACACTTAGAGACTAAGTTGGCAGACACAGTTTCTGCCACAGTACTAGTTTTGCTTCATCTACCTGGAATTATCCTACCAAGCAAGAATAATACCCACGAAGAAGACATAAAAATGGACCTCATGTTAGACTCTGATCTGAAAGTCACCGCTTCTAAAGCTGTGGGCCATCTGAAATCAGGGAACACTGTATGAGTTTGTGAAAATAGAAAAATCCTGTAACTCTCTCCCTCTAGACCCCTTCCTGAGGTCACTGAAACTAGCCAAGGTCGAGATGGCTGCTTGAGACACACCCAGCAGCCTGACCCTGATAGATACTTCCTGAATTCCTGAGACCCACCTGGTAGAGCAGCTTGACCTTCCAAGCTGAGACCACATTCCTGTGGGATCCCACCTGTAACCTAGGTGGGGTCACCCAGGAAAGTCCTACCATGAGAATTATTAACTGTTAACTGTTTGAAGGTTACACAATGTCCTGCTCCAGGAAATGAATGTCTTCAGGTAGTACAGGAAATAGTTTGCCTGCCTGCATTCCTAAACTCTGTAGCGGACCTTTGGCCCCGCCCTGTTAGCCCAGAGCCTGCCCATACCCCCTCCCCTATCTAAAATAGGGTATAAGAATCCTGCCCCGAGAATATTCCGGGCCCCAGGCTTTTCTGCATCATGCCTGGGGTCCACACACGTGTGTGTACTGGTATTCATATTCATATTCATTAAACTCTCTTTTTCTTTAATGTTAACAGTGGTCATTAGTTGTGGTCCTGGGGTGTCTTGGGGTGCCCTAGGGGTGCCCGCCTATTACAAGTTCATGTTAGATCCTGTCAGTGCATTCTAGTACCTTCCTAGAAATTCCAGATACAGTCACTATGAATCTGCCTATCTGTGAATCTTCATCCTGAAGACATCATAGTCATCTCAAAAGATCCCAAAGGATGAGGATATACGAGAATAAAGAACCAAGCACCATCGATTTGGATGGTGATTCCTAATCTGTTTTTAGAATCCCTACCTTCTAGGAGATTGTCTCAACAAATACAACAAAATAATCTGCTGAAATATGTTCAAGAAAATATGGGCATGAACAACATTAAGCAACTTTCTAGACTCAACACTAGACCCCTGGATCTTTAATAAAACAATATGCATGAAAACTTCAATGTACTGAAACACACACCCTGATGTAGAAACACTGACGTCCAGAGCCACAAAGACAAGGATCTATTTATGCTTTAGTTTCCTTGTTTTGAAAAGAAAGGTACTAACACCCTTGTAGAGTTGGTATGAGGATTAGTGGAGATGATGAGAACACAGATATGGGATACGGCTTAGCATAAACAATAAATCAAACAAAATAGGCCAAAGCAGCATTTTAACAACTTGATCTAGGATGTCTTAGCTAGTAAGAGAAGGGAACATGAATTCGTAAAGAGCTGGTTTATGTTGTGGTTGTTCTATATTTTGTTTTTTGTTTTTAATTATGTGTGTTTGTTTGTGTCTACATGTAAGAACACGTAGCGAGTGTAGTTATACACTGTCACAAAAGGGTTTCCCGGCAACAATATACAGAGGCCAGAAGAGAATATAAGGTCTGGTAGAACTGGATGTACAAGCAGTTGTGAGCAGCTGTGTAGGTGCTGGAAATTGAACTCAGGTCATTTAGTGAGCAGTTAGCTCTCATAACTGCTGTGTTACTTCTCAGTCCAGAAGGACATTCTTTAAGGCAACGGTCAAGAAAGTCTGTACTAGAAAAGCCAGCATTTCTAGAGTACATGGGGAGGCAAAGCAACCAGGAACTGAAACCAAGAAGAAAGAAGAAAAGTATGACAAGGATGAGGTGGCGACCAGCCATTTGCACCTCACTCCCTCTCTAAATTCTGAACACAGGGGAGCAAGGTGCCACACCCCAGAGGAAAGCAGGGATTTGCTCTGCAACTAGGACCATTACATGGTTCATTTTACCCCAAGGGAAGAGTTTTGTGGCAGGAAAATTAGGAAAGTAATGCCATTTTTGCCAGCCTCCAAAATTCTGATTCCTTTATTCTAATTCTAGCTGTAGCCCAATATTATTTTGTTTTGGTCTTAATTCCCCAAAATATTTCTAAATTGCCTCAAGGTTTGAGAGCTCCCGTGGAAAGTATATATCACATTATGTGTATGATAAATGGCTTGCTCAGGTGATATCTCACACAATAGTTACTCTCTCTACGGGATCAGAAACTATCCAGAGAATAGAAGAGTTGCTAAAATGGAAATGAAAATACACATAAATACTCATGAGCTGGACTGGAAATGAGGGAAATTCTGCTTAAGATTAAGGCCAAGGATGGAGATTAACAAACAGAGTTAAGAAAGCTTTTCCTGAATCTCTTTTCTTTCTGTCATGGAAGCAGGTAAACATTCATAGCAGGGGACATCAGGAGAAGACATATGGTAGAAAACATAATGTCAATAACTGGTAGATTAATGAGAAAATTAATAACAAGGCAGCTTCAAATACATTGGGTGTTTCTTCTGAAATAATTCTTAGAAAAATTCTAATAGATAAGAAATAAGAATTTATGGTTTACAGTAAAAGGTCATTATTTCTTTTCCTTCTATAAACATTTTAGGTATTTTGATATTTTATAACTTTATATTTTTAAATTTTGCTAACTAGTATTTTAGGAAAGGGATGATAAGTAGATGATACAGGATACATACAAAGCAATAGAGATTGGTATATAAATAGATGAGATAGATAGATAGACAGACAGACAGACAAAAGACTGACATATAGATGATAGACTAAAGACAGACAAATAGATGATATACAGACAAAAAGACAGATAGATGATAGACAAAAAAACAGATAGACAGATAATAGACAAAAGGCAGAGAGACAGACAGACAGACAGACAGACAGTACAAGAACTCTAACATATGTACATGAGCAGTGACTTGAGTGTTTAGACCTGAAGACAAGGTTAGGGAATTGGTTCTTTTACTGTGGGCCCTGGGGATCAGGCTCAGGTCGTCGAACTTGTGCAGTATGCATTTTACCTACTGAGACACCTTGCTGGCTGTGATCTTTAATAAATTTTGAAAGTGGGATTAGTCAATCAAGATAAAATATTAATTGACTTCTAAACACACATTTCAGCAGGCCTCCATCCAAAGACTAGACAGACAACATGAACTAAACTCAGTGGGAGACGGAGAAGGGAGAGGATGACGAGGAGGAGGAGGAGAGGAAGAAAACAGAATGAAGCAATCTCAAAGTTGGTGACAAAGGGTAGAATAGTTCAGAAGATAGTAAAGGGAGGGATTGAGTGGGGGTGACTATATCAACATAATTAAAATGTATTTGAAGATTAGTTGAATATCTCAAGGAACTGAAATCTAGTTCAATGATACAAAATTCTTAGCAAACAACAGTTCTGTACTACCCCGGAAGACACTATAGAGTGGGGAGCAAGGAAGGAAAGGAATAAAGGGGGAACTCTTCTCATGGACTATTGGTATCACTGTTTATTCAAGACCTCGGGGTGGAAAAACAGTGTCACCTTTCAGAAGTCAAAGAATTATTTGCCAGTTGCTGCTGGATTTCAGGTGTTCTGGAGGTAAGGCTGACTACCTCCATCAAGCATGCAAGATATTGGACTGATTTCATGTGGAACCTGCTGGTCAACCAGAACACTTGAAATGGAGTTCAAATCCAGATGTCAAGGACTATGGCCAAAATGAGTTAGTTCTGTTACTATTTCTTTTTGAGATGAAAGTTATAGAATATTATCACTAACCAGCCCTATAGCTCTGTCCCTGTAATCAAATCCAAAGAACCATCTCATACTAAATTACCCATGTCTTAATGTAATTGTAATCGTTTAAATATCCCTCATTATTTTTCAGGACATTTACTGTGTAGCAGGGGATGTGAGGTGTGGCAAAGCCCTAGAGTCTGTTCATCTTGTCTCTGCACAACACAGATCTCCCAGACAAACCATCTTGGAAATTTAGCATCCTCACTTATCACTGGTGAGTAATAGAAAACAAATCTGTTCTCAGTTTCTGCCAAGCCAATGCACAGGGGATTTCCATTATTCCCTGGGAGTCATTACTCTGTTTTGGTTTGGTTGGATTCAGACCTCTGGAGATGGCCCTTGAGTTTCAGGTTCATTTGAACTGCTGAGTTTGGCCTGGTTTCCATCTGCAGCCATGAAATTGCTTTGAATTTCTCCAAACTCAGCCCAGGTTTTCTGAAAACTCATCTAAGAGTAGGCTAGGGTTCACTGAGAGGTTTACAGATCTATTTGATTATTTAGCCTGTTCAGATACTAATTTCTAAACTGCCAGGTGACAAGTTGCTCTGGTTGGTGATTCTTTCCTCTGAAGGCCTTTGTGTGCTACTCGGGCATAATTAAAGATTGATTTCTTCACTATAATCTTTTCTACTAAGAGTAACCAGGGTATTTGAGAGGATAAGATAAGTCTCCAACTCCCTCTTGACTTTCCTCCCAAACAAATAGAGGAAACATTGGCTATCAAACCCTGTTCTGTTCGGAATCTCTTTCTCCATTCGAGCTCATTGTGATCTCCCAACTGACACTGAAGAGAAATGAGACACAGCAAACGTAGATGAAGTTGAAGGTTCTGGTTTCAAAATCAATTGAGACTAAGCCATGTCTGCAGGCAGATGGGCAGAGCCAAGTTCACGTGTATGAAGGGAAGGAGCCAGAACAAGACGGTTGGATAGTTTATGGAGACAGGGAAATGGGAGCCGTTTGTGAGGTGTGTTTAGGGCAGTTTCTCCTGAATTGGTGCACCACACATAGAAGAGAGCTCATAATTTTAAAAAAGTTTAATGTAATTTAAAATGTGTCTTGGGAAATAAATGTTAGGGTCTGACTCAGTCAACTGTGTCTCCCTTCCTCTTCTCTGTGAAACCTCTTTGCTAAGTTGACATAAACTCAAATATTTCAGATGTACAACTTGGGCACATCACCAGATGTATCCTTCATGTTTAACAATTTTTTTTTTATTGCCGTGTGGCTGCTGAGAAGCTGTCAATTATCTATATGCAGAGCTGAGCATGGGCTAAAATGAAAGCTAAAGTTAACATGTAAAACTCATTTGAAACGACTACAGATAACATTTAAAAAAAAATCTCTTTGATGGATCTATCCTAAGTACCCAGTTGTGGTGACGCTAACACATAGTCTTATGTTTTCACTAAACATGTTTAGCATAGGTCTTCACTGCTCTCAAGGCTGTGGGATCCGGGAGAGTGGCACCAATAAATGAGGCAGACTAAAGTCATATGCAATAGTCAGCTTTATTCAGTGCCCCAGACAATTTATACTCTGAAGGTTAAGAAAGATCACAAGAGTAAAGTTCTCAAGAGTTCAAGCTGTTTACAGTCTCAAGGACAAGATGCGTGTGTCAAAAGCCCATTTGTTTATAGAAGCATAGAAAGGATAGTTTAAACAAGTAATTGAATAATAATAGGAAGCAATAATTAGTGATATGAAGTAAAGTCAATTCAATCCACTACACACCCAGAGGAGCACAAAAACAAATGCTAAGAACAAATCCAAAAGCCCAAGTCACAAGACTCTTGTTTCCTTGAAGTGTCCTCACAATGCTCAGAATCCCCTTCACAAGACTCCACTCCTAGACCGTGTTCCTATAATAGGTGGCACTGTGGAAACTTTCACACATCAGAAGTGCAAACATACCAAAGAATGTGAAAATAAAACCAAAATAAAGTTAGAAAGGAAGGTAACAAGCTGGGTGGCTAACAGATTATTTTATTTATTTTTCCTGTTTTTCAAAAAGTCTTTATTTGCCAAATACTCCCAAGACAAGCTGGTCTGCACATATTGTTAGAATTTCACGTGGTTCATTTTGATAAAAGCTAGACTATTGCTTGCTGGAGATAGAGTTTTCAGGATTTTGTTAATTTTGATTTTATTCACGAAACTCAGAAGAGTAAGTATAGAATTTTATTGTCATCAAAACAGGCCAAAGAACATAAAGTCATTGTCTTTGAGGATAATTATGCTTCAACAAAAAATGATTTCAAGAGACAATTGTTTTGACATATCTGGCCTCACTATGCTGAGACAATTACTAGATTTCATACCTTTGCCCCAAACAAAATAAACCAGTGATTTTCTCAAGCACTTAGAAGGTTAGGAGGAGTGACCTAGAGATTTCATTCTCAACATGAATTTGAATTACTCTCTGGCTTGTGTGACATTCCTCCACTGAACATGGATTTAGTCTGCATCCAGTGTGGTCACCTGAGGATAAATAATACCCACAGCCTCTTACCCCAAAATAGAACTCTTACAAGGAACACAATGTTTATACAGGAATTTGTTTTCTATTTTCATTTTTCCAAAACAAGATGAGAAAGTGAAAAACTGAGATTCAAAATAGGGTAAGGAGCTAGCATAGTGGTCGAAGGCTAGAATCCCGGTACTTAGGAGGCTGGTACAGAAGATATGTGTGTTCTCTGCTCGGCTGGACCTCATAATGAGTTTGAGGCTAGCATAGAAAATATGAATTTCTGTCTTAATTTTTTTTAAAAAAAAAAGTGGGTGGAGTCCTGAAAAGACAAAGGGAAAGGAAGAAATTATTATTTTTCAAGAACATGTATATAACTGCTAAGAAATAGAAATTTTTAAGAAAATTTCTAGCAATGAAGAAAAACAATCTGTAATACCTGGGTTTGCCTCTTTGATACTGCTTTGGCTTTCTAATACTGTTTTATCCATTCTATTAAAAAAATAGATTTTCTTAAATCTATGAATAAAAGTTAATATTTCTGAATGTACTTACATCAAAGCATCAAAGATAGTTTTTAAGGTTCTAACATGAAAGTAAAATCTGCTGAAAAGAAGTTAAGCTTATATAGTTTTGTTCCATTATTTTATTACAAGAGATTTTTTTTGCATAGAAAGAACTTTTAAATGTCTATAAATAGTCTGTAGAAGTAAGTTAAGTTCTCTTTGTTCATCAAATATATATTCTTTGGGTCATCATATTTTTAGTCAATATTATTGTTGTGTGGCCCCTAAATTCATATTTTGTCTTCCCATTGACTCAGCATGTGCCCATATTTGAAGATAGAATTTAACAGCAAGAACTAAGCAAAAAGGAGACACTAGGGTGGGCTTTGATCCAGAATGACTAGTGTCTTTATGGTAAGACAAAATTCTGACATAGACCTCAATAAGATAATATAGGCGTTCATCAACCCAGGAAAAAGGACTGAATAGAATCTTCTCTAATTTCTTAGAAGCAACCAACCTCTTGATATTTCTTTACTTCTGCACCATGAAAGTAAATTTCTGTTATCCAAGACCCTCTATCTGTGATACTTTATTAGTCTAACACTAGCAAATGAATAGTCATGTAATTGGCTATGCCATTGATCAGTCTATGTAGATGTGCTATTCTGTGTTGCTAAGGGACTTCAAGGGATGGGAATAACCACTATGGACAGATTAAAGTGGAATATGAAAGGGGAAGAAACATAAGTGGAGACTGAAAGGAAAGATTGAGGTTTCTGTTTATAGGATCTCTCTGCAAGATGCTTAAAATGGGAAGCACAAGAAAGAACACGGAAAGTAGGAAGCCCCAGATGGTCCTGGTAATGGTTGTGGGTAGATTTCTCTTAGTCTTTTCTCTTCCAGAAGGACTCATGGTGGTTAACATCTCTTTCTTCTGTTTCCCTGACAAGGAAGGATGATCTAGAGGTGTGAAGGAAGATGCTTTCTGTAGCTTGCAATTCACTGAGTCTGCTAGGCAACCTTGATGACCTACCATCTCATGCGATGTGCCAGATGGCCCCAAAGCACTTTCCATTCCAATAATTGATATATTTCCCATTTGCAACAGAACTATCTTTCCACTTACCACTCTATTTACCTACAATGGCCATGTCATCAAATCCAGCAGATCTTGTTACTTTCACAGTTTAGATGTCTTCGTGACAGACAATAGCAAAATATGTTCTCTACTATAAAAACCCAGTCACATTCTTTAAACTTTGCTATAGACCCCTAAGAAAAGTAGCACTCAGGAGCTGGCAGGATGCATCAGCAGGTAAATCATCTTGCAAAAGCCTGATGATCTAAGTTTGGTTTTTAGAAACCACTATGGAAAAACAGAACTAAGCCTTTAAAGTTGTACTCCGACCTTGAGGTGGTTTGGATGGGAATGCCTGTCACAGGCTCATGAATTTGTATGTTTAATCCCTATAGGCTGTTTGGAAGTATTAGGGGGGTCCGAAAAGAGGAGGTATGTCACTGGGAGTGGGCTCTGAGGTTTCAAAAGCCTACACCAGGACCAGTCTCTCTCCCACTCCTGGCCACCTAACCTGTGAAATAGAATGTAAGGCTCTCAGGAACTGCTCCAGCACCATGCCCACCTGTGTCTCACCATGCTTCCACCTATGATGATAATGAACTAACCCTCTGAAACTGTAAACAAACAGGCAATTAGATGCTTTATTTTATGAGTATTGCCTCCATCATGGTATTTCTTCTCAGAAATAGAACACATGCATTAATAGAAAAGATTTTAAAAAGAGGGTTATTATTCAGTTTCTTTTTATTGGAAAAATATAGACCATATGTCAAACAAATATCAGTCTAGATTTAAATGTAAGACTTTGTATTCTCCTGAAAAGTTTTGTTTTTGTTTTTTTGTTTTTTGTTTTTTGTTTTTTTTGGTTTTTTTTGTTGTTGTTGTTTTGTTTTGTTTTTTTTGCCCATCTCAGCAAATATAAGGTTCTTGTCATTTGGGGGAGGGGGTGGGCAGTTCGCATGTAGAGTGCGATTGTGGAAAAAAAACAAAAACAAAAACAAAAAAAACCTTGGAACCTCAGATGTTGGTCATTGACTTCTTTCTTATTCACTGATGCACAGGCCAAGCTAACTGGTCCATTCACTTTGGGGTTCCACTACCTTTACTTCTGGTTTCTTGGTAGAGGAATTACAGAGGTCTGTGCTATTCTATCAGACTTTTGTGAGGCTTCTGATTCAAGCCATCAAGCTTTATAGGACAAGTCTTTTGCCCATTGATTTTCCTATCCTAAACATAGACTGACTATTGGACCCTTGATGAAACTTTATAGAAGGAGACTTGTATAACTCCATAGACATAGAAGGGTGTGGATGGGTGTGTATGTGTGCAAGGGTAGAGAAGTGTCCAAACTCTCTCTAATCATCCAAGAAGCCATTAACACACAAGTATTCATCATCACGCTCCCAGAGATTGCGTTTCATCTGGCCATAAGTGAAGACAAGCATCAGGAATTTTAGAAGTTCCCTATAAAGTTTTACTGTATGCTCAGGTTAGATAACTAGTGGTATGGGGTGGGGTGGGGAATCTCCAGAGGAATTCAAACAAATTAAACTCTTCAAATGGAAATGTTAAAGATCAGCTCGAAGATTTCTGTTGAATCTGCAGATATTATAAATTGTTAATAATTTCTGTTCATGCAATTGCTAATAACATATCTAAAATTTTTATTTGGATATGAATTGATCAAACATTGCAAAAATATTTAGAAAACCAAAATCCAGATATATAACAACCAGAGTCTGTACCTTCATTCACATAGATATATGACTTCCATCAAATAACTAAAAGGTTCTTGTTGGGGATCCTTTTCCAGGTTGTATTCAAGTTTTTATCAAACAACAGTTGATCCCTCTACCCAGCATTCCACATTGTCACTCATCTGACTGCTAATGTAATGCCTCACTGAGAACTAAATGCTATCTTTCTTCTTTGGGCTTAAAAAGTTGAGGTCATAGATTTGTTATTTAAAAAATCCAGAATTCAACAAACAGAGATTTGGGTTACCCCGCCATGCATGGATGTTTTTTAAAAATAGAAAGTGATTTCTTACCATTGATTTAAAGCCACAAACATGCTTTGAATCGAATTCAATATATTTCTTATTTGTTTCTGATTTTCCCTTTCTTTTCTTTTAATTATTATTAGAAGGCATAAATTTCGAGAAAAGCTTGGCCCTGACAAAGCCCCATTATTTGCACATGACAAGGTTGATCAAAAACAGTTGGATTTTCCTAAGAAGTCTTTTATGTCTCCTCCACAGAGTATAAATAAATGAAAAGGATTAGACTGGAGGAAGCAGAGTGTAATTCATGACCAATGCAAACCACAGACAAGGGCTTGCAGATGGATGAACCCAGAAACTTGGAGACTGCTTTAGGCAAGAAAACCCTCTTGTGTCTGCCAGCTTCACCAGCACCTTCTACTTTATGAAGAAGCAGAACCCATATTTTAGTTTGGAGTGTCATCTTTATTTATTAGCACTCTTTTGTACTTTAGCGTTCGGTATATAAGTCTAAAGCTGGTTTTGACTTTCAAAAATCTATCATGTTCCGACACTGACCCTAAACCGCAGTTAAAAATCTCTCCTATGTTCATGGCCCCTCAGGCTTTCCTGCTGCCTCATTCTTACAAAACTCAGAAAAATAGAACAGCTTAAAAACCACAATATATTGACCTCTGAGAAAGAAGTAGCTTTTACTGCCTGGAACACCATGAATAGATTTTACATCTCCAAGTCAATAATTCAAATAATTTAGGGGACAGATTTGTGTGTGTGTGTGTGTATAAATGCTATGCCTTTCTGACCGTACAAAATTTAGCATTTTCACTATCTTAATCTGAAGCATAATGAAAATTATTTCGGCTTATATATCCACCTCTAATTTGGTTGCCTTGCTTGCCATGCACTCTCCTTGGTAAGATGGAAATTCATAGTGTGATTTCCTCCTCAAATCTGCCTGACCATCCTGAAATAAGAGACTTTTCATGTCCCATATTCCTTCCCTGAATTCCCATCTCTATTTAATAATAATAGAGTGCTTTATAGCATATAAATCATATTTCTGCTTAAAAGTGACCTTCCTCGTGGCCTTTTTGTCTCTGCCTGTCAGCATGTATTCTTCCAGCAATAATAAGCACTGGACAAAAACGAAGACTCAAATTAGAACAGTTTCAGTGTATGCCCTTATGAAGGCCAGGATGCAGTTCATTTTGAAGTTAAATAATTTAACAGCTTTCACCAAAGTAGCCATGAGCTGGGTGGTGTTATTTTCATCAGAGAAAAGTTAACTTATACTTTTGAGGAAGAAAGAAAGGAAACATGCCCTCAAACTTGGAGTTTGAGGAGGTGAGGTAACTTCAAGTGAAAATGCCTACACACAGCAGCATCTGTTAAGGCACAACAGAAAATTAATCATTTCTTTTTAAATCTTAGCCCAACTTTCAAAGCCATAAGGAATTAAAACCTTAAGGTGGAGAGATGGCTTAGGGGTAAGAATATTTGCTGTCCAAGGGTGAAGACCAGAGTTTGGTCCAGGAACACACAATTAAAAACCAGGTATGCAACATTAGCATTGTGTGTGCACAGGAGTGCAGAGACAGGGGGGTGGCTGGGCTTACCATGACACAAGCTTAGCTCCAGGTTTAGTAAGAAACTCTTGTATAAAAAGCATGACACCAGCATCCAGCTCTGGCTTCCAGATAGGCATAAATACACACACACACACACACACACACACACACACACACACACACACACACACACACACACACACACACACTAAATAAATAAATCTTAAGAAACAAAAATACTCAATTAAAAGGTTTTTAGTGTAGATACCACAAGCATACAATTTTCTAAATTTAATATTTCCCATTAAAGTCATGTTATTTAATGGCTGCAACATTTGTCTAGGAAAATTTGGGACAAATTTTAGATGCTGGCTTCTAGAAGCATTTTTAAGCTGATCATATGACACTGGACGAAGAGGAAGTTTTATTCCTATCAAACAGATAAGTTCATTTTTAAATACTGCTGGAAATTTTCTTAGAAACACGATTCCCCTTGAATCCCAATAAGAAAGTGGCTTTCCTCTGCTGGGTTGGTGGATTTTCCAGCATATTCTATATTCAAGCTAATAGCTTCCACCTAAATACAATGAGAGCAGCTATGTAGTGTCCCAAACTGTATACGACTTCCTCTCTAGTTGGACAGTCTTGTAAAGACAGAAATGAAGGAGAATCTTTGGCCACTTTCAAAAATCAAAGGATCAGAAAATACTTTCTTGGTCACATGTTAGTCATCCTCCCAAGAGTCAAGGTCAAGATAAGGGAGTCTCGGTGAAGTCCTGAGAGATCTAGCCTGTTGCCCTTAAACATTCCCAACATGAACACTCAACAGACCTCAGATCTTTTAAGGGAAAACATCTCATTTACCTGCATTGATTCCAGTATTCCTTGACTTTAACTCCATATGAAAAGCTTTGCTCATCACAATCCCTCAGATAATTTCCTTATATTAACCATTTCCTAGGAATTACTCTATGAGCTACTAATTGAAAGCTCATTGCTGTAATAATAACAGAACAAAGCTCAGAGAATAAAGTACCAGCTGCTGGATGTCCTAGGGAGCAAGATTTGAATCCCAGCCTTGGAACCATCATAGATATGGTTACTGGACAACCTCAAAAAAAAAAAAAAAAAGGAACAAATTTATGTACTGACTCTATATGGGGAGACTCATTCCTTATGATTCACCTATACCACTGTTTTTGATTCATTGAGATTTTTCTCAGAAGAGCCTCTCTTGGGCCCCTTTGAACTACAGGCCGTGTGAATGATCATGGCCACTATGGAAACATGAGCCTTGCAGTAACATCTTGTCCAGTCACACACACAGACACATGGCTGGGATCACTACTAAGATGAGTGCACTTCAAGATAAAAGACTCAACCCACATGCAAAGATCCTGACTTTAATAAATGTTACCCTCACATCTGGTTTGTTGGCTGGCTTCCCCTGGAGTCTTCCTGTGGACAGAAGCAGCATCTCCGTTTCTTCCCCTGGAGTTAATGAAGGTTTGGGAGTCACAGGCAGTGTGAAAACTTCTTTATTAAAAAAAAACTTTTCTTACTTCTATGAGTCAGTTGATTTCTCTCCATTAAAAAATGACTAGGTTCACGAGTCTACTACTCCATTGCTCAAAGTGTGAGAGAGCTCTCAGAGTCAAAAACGCTCTCTAGTCTGCCATGGAATTGGACTGGGAACCAACATTTAAAAGGAAGCTTTGGCAAATTTTAAAAACTCTTAATGGTAAGCAGAGGGAGCACCCCACAATCATTGATCCTCACAACTCACAGCTGTCCTGGCTGCTCCTATCAGCCACTTTGATCTTAGCCCATTCTTCTGAATGTCTAGAATGGGCCAGGTGGGAGATTCCCAGGCTCCTGGGGACTCTACAGAGTTGAGTCTAAAAACAAATGATAAATTGCCAGATGGCTGCTGAACTATGAAGCCTCGTTCCCTTGTTTGTGTTAGTAGCAAGCTATTCTTCACTGTCTGTGTCTTGGAGACAAACTGCAGGCCTCACTCGGGCCTGTCATCAATAGCAGTGACGTAGAACTGTAAAGAAGTGGAGGGGAGAGACATGTGTTTCCTTTCCTAGTGGGAATGATTGTTGGCCAAATTGCCGTCTTCAAATACCATGCCTGAACAACAAATTTAAAAACAAAATTTAAAAAACCTACATCCTTAATCATCTGCGATGTTGTGTTTTCTCAGTGCCAGCCCTCAATTTCTGCAGGATGGGATCCTCACCTCTATTATTTTCCCTTTATGCCAGAGCAGTATCTGTCAATGTTTCGTATGCGCACAAATCACCAGGTTATTTGGTTGAACTACAGATTCTAACTCAGGAGGCCTAGGCTGGGCCTGGATAACATGCCACAGTTCTTAAGATGTTCTTGGGTGATGCTGCTACTTCTTCTAATTTACTCAGCATCCTGAGTACCAAAGCTCCAGCATATTAAATGGAGGGCTGAATTGCTGTCATGGTTTCTGTCATGTGTTCAAACCAATCATCAAGCCGTGGACTGGATTCTAAAATAGTTGCTGGGCATTGGTGCTAACAGTTGGGGATGGCCTGTCTTACAAAGGAGGACTCCTACTGAGGGAAACTGAATGAAATGGGAACACTTTCTTCCCCTTTCTGCCATTTCCTTTCATTTATCATCATAGTTCAGGAGCTTTGGAATTTTCCAGCTGGAAATGAATGGCAAAGGGCATGCCATCACAGGTTTCAAGTGGCCTCTTACTTGAACTTTTCTTCTCTTTTACACGCTAATGGAGATATCAGACCTCAAAGGCACCTCTGAATTCTCCTTCTTCTACCCCACCTTTGCCAGACAAGGCCAAAGAGCAGAAGGAGATTCAGGTCAACATTCCAATGAGTGTGGCATAGATTTTTAAAAATGCAATCATTTGTATTCACTTTGGGCAGAATGAAGGTTAAAATCTGCATGTGAAAGGGCTCAATCATGATTCCTTCCTCAGCCACTCATCCTGTAATATAGCCAAAGTACTCACTGTGTCTATTCATTCAGAACAATCAACCAGGGATCAACAAACACACACACACACATGCTTGTGGCTGGTTAAGTTGCCGAATTAGCCTTGTACTTCAATTTATGCAATAAAAAGTAGGAATGATTATGAAAGGTTCTGGACCCTAAGGATTGGTGAAAATAGGCTCTTACGCAAAATAGGAAGACAGGGCCAGAGGATATAGTCATGCCCACCAGTGCCCAATTGATGACACCAGTCCTAAGTAGCCTTCAAGACACACTTCCACAATGTTCTGATCAGGCCAGACATGACCCACTGCTCTTTACCTCTCATAGCATCCGCCATTAGACTCAGGGTGAGTGCATCCTGCCTCTTTCTCTAGACTGCAGCCAGCCTGAAGTCAAGAAATACATCTCCTTCACCTCTGAATCTTTCCAAAGAACATCACATAAACTCAGATGTCTATAGAGAGGGGAAGTTGGTGTGCTGGTACACACCATTAATCAGCACTTTAGCTGCGGAGGCAGGTAGATCTCTGTGAGTCCAAGGCCAGCCTGCTTTACCCATTAAGTTGCAGGCCAGTCAGGGCTACATGGTGGGAACCTGTCTCAAAAAAGTGGGAGAGGAAGTAGGGGTTTGAGGGAAGGTCCCGTGGTCACTTAGGGAGAGTCACAACTGCTTGTAACTGCAGATCTAGGGGATCTAATGTTCTCTTCGGATCTCTACATACATAGCACTCATTCACACACACACACAGAGAGAGAGAGAGAGAGAGAGAGAGAGAGAGAGAGAGAGAGAGAGAGAGAGAGAGAGAGAAGCACACACACATGTGTGTGTGCATGTTGAGGCTTGAGGTTGGTATCACTTATCTTCCATATCTTATCTTCAGACAAGATCTTAGGGATTAAACACTGAACTCATCCATGGGGCTACTCTTACTAGCCAGTTTGCTCTGGGAATGCCCCACATGTGCCTTCCCAGCCTTTGAATTACAGGTGGGTTGCCAAGCCACCTCATATGCACTTGGGTTCTGGGGATCCGAACTCTGGTGAACAGCAGAGCCTTTAACAACTGAGCCATCTGCCCAGCCCTACTCATTTCTTTTAATAAACAGTTATCACATTAGCATTAGTCATGGGGTGGGTTTTTAAGCATAGATGTTTCTGTAAGTCCTTATTCCTCTAACTTCTTCCTCCAGCAACCAGTTTTCCATTCACCGCCCTGACTCTATGACCCTCGTCTTTTTTTTACTATCAAATCGAAATGCTTGTCCATCATCTCTGTTTAGTTTAGGAGGCCTCAATATGGGACATGACTTCAACTTAGATTTTTGTGGAACTTTCCTAGAAGTCCCACCATAGAGACATAAATTGGAATGACATTCCAAATTCACTGAAGTAGAAGATGTAGTTAATGGTCTAAGTGGCACCAAATGTTATCAGCTCATTTTTATTATCCCAAGACCTTAAGAAATACGATACATTATGCCTTTTATGTTTATGATTGTAGGATGCTGCTGCGAAGTGGGACCGGTCTTACATCTTTAGATGGTAAGGTTAATTCAGTTTAACACGACAGTATCCAGCAGTTCAAAAGTTTGTTTGTGTTGGGTACAAACTCATTGCTCTTTCTGTTAAAGGGGATTTGTTTTTATTTGCTTAGTCTCAGACTGGTCCTTTTCTTAATTATGCTGCTGATTTAGAGAAGCATTAATCAGCAGCAACTATATAATTTTTTTACATCGCTACTAAAAGGAAACATTTACCTTAATAAAAAGTTAATTTAAAAAGAAATAGGAACACGATTGGTCTTTAAGTCTCTGACATTTTGACATCTTTGAGATGTTTGATGATGGACTGCAAACCAAAAGGGGATGAATATCCCAAATACTCTAAGTCTTTTATTTTTATCCAAACCTTACAATAATCCACAGGTTAGCTATCCTGAAGGAAACTCACTTTTTTTTTTATAAAGGTAAGACCTCGGTGCTGCAAACCTTGACCTTCTGAGGGCGTAAAACAAACTGTAAAAGCAATAATCCTAAATTCTCAAGGTGTTAGGCCAAGTTTATGTCCTAAGAATTGATTTTATTTTCTCACTGGGTCATTAATGCAGCCTGGCTTCTCCTACTGAGATGGCTCTCAGTATGAACTGATTAATGACGTCATCCTTTCTGTGGCTTAGTTTTACAGGGCACAAGTTATATTTAGAAACTTGTTAGCATCGGCATCCACTGGCTTTCTTTTATGGACAACCCTTGTGGTACATTTCTTCTTAGGCTGGCACAAAATGTTCTTTTTTTTTTTTTTTCTTTGCTTTTCCTCCTCTCAGCAAGAAGAGGATAAACCTCTGTCATTTACAGAGATTTGTGAATAAACTTGAGAAGCCTGAGGAATCGGTAAAGCTTTGCTCTGACTCTTGCATGAAAAGGGAAACACTCAGGGAGCCTTACTCTGAAAGTCACTGTGGTCTTGATGGCTCTCCCTTCACAAAATTCCATTCACATCAGAAGCAAGTACAGACCTCATTAATAACCTTGCATGTACATTGCTAGGGACGTTGTTCTGAATAACTTATTTGAGTCAGTGCCCTATAGATCGCACCACTGAAAACCTGGCATTTGTAAATATTTCTCATTTTATGGGGTGATTATAGGGTGCTATGTATTACGCAAAATTCTCTTACAAGATGTTTCTAGTCATTGACTAATACCTAAAGTGTTTGGCATCCTTAAATTTTTTTTTTAATTCAAAAGATCAAAATAAAATTTGAAAATAAATAAAAAATAACCAAGGCCAAGTTTGGTGGCACATGCCTTTAATCACAGCATGTGGAGGGAACTGGTAAGCATATCTCTGTGAGTTGGAGATTGGTCTGGTCTACACGGATAGTTTTAGGGCAGCTAGAGTGACATAGTAAGACCCTGTCTCAAGAAAAAAAAAAAAAGTTCTGTACTTTAATTCTAAAATTGACTCAATTGCCTTACAATTACAGAGTCATAATTTTCTGAATTGAAAGAAATCCAATCATATAGTTTGAATTTACTTGAGTTCAAATCCAGTTGATGCATTAAAAGTTGTATGCATTCACTGTTCATTTCTGCCTAGGAGTCCATTGTCCATAACCATCTTGGTCTTGACCCATCTCGGTGTCCAGGTTTCTAAGAATGCATTCTTCCCACTAGCTGAGGAGTTCTAAGCAGTCAGTTTTTTCAGTGGTGACCCAAGCAATTTATAGCTTTCTGTGAAGCGGGCCCAGAACAGATCAAGTCCGGGGTCAACTGTATCATTTATCTTTTTTCAAATATATATATATATATATAACTGTGCATTCATTGATTTGAAAGAAGCCTTTAGTAACACATTTTCCTAGTGTTTTAGTATTTCCAATGATGTGCTCACCTTTAATTTGTACCCAGCGTATTTCTTGTGTCCTTGCTGTGTAATGTTCCTGAGAACAACTTTATGTGTGGTGATTCCCACATTCTCAAATTTCAGCAAAAAACATGCTTGCTGTTTCTATTGAAAACTTAAAAAACAACATCATTTGCTTAGTCAGTGCAAAACAAATCGATCTGAGAACTAAATGGCATCTTTAAAAGATGCAAACCCATCCTGTTGACCATGTTAGAATGATTTGCAAATGCTTTCAAAAGTAGAGATGGTGGAAATATTCCTTATGCAACGTGCCCTCTATGTAGGCTTTCTCCTGTACATAGTAATTCTATGCAGATATTTCCTTATCAAAATTAGCGTTCAGTAGCTATTCTACTGTGGGGAGAGAGAGATTAAAAAATTGAGAACTAAGCTCCAGTTTACACGAACCCAGTTGTGGTTTAAAGCAACTGAGCAAAAGAACCAAAATCTAAGACATTTTATGGCTCACATGAGGAAACGATTCTAAACCCCTGCTTTCTCTAACAAGGAATTCCTTCAGTGTGTTTTGGAAACAATTCTATAAATGTCAGTATGTTTTATGCTAATTCTTCATATACAATGCATTAATTTTACAGGGATGTAAATCACTAGATTTTATTATTCCTCTTACATTGTGTGCTTCTTTGAGAAGAATCATGTCTCCCAGATTTATCTTTATACAATGCTTTAATTGTCGGTCCTGGCTTTTTAATAGTGGGTCACATTCCCTCAGAATTGAACTTGCTGATTATGTTTGTATAGATGCCAATACATAGATTCATTATCTGAATATTAATAGGGCCTCTGGGGGCTTGCCTTCAACTGTTAGCATATAGCTTTGCATTAGGTATATGTGTGTTAACATATGTTCATGCATGTGTGTGTGAATTCACATACACATATGTGTGCATGCACATGGAGGCCAGATGTCAATGTTATCTCTTCCTCTAAGATTTGCCACCTTGTGGATTCAATTAATTTAATTAAACACAGAGTCTTTCAGTGAGCCTGTCACTCACTCATTTGTCTAGACTACCTAGCCAGTAGGATTCACAGATCTTGCTCTCTGTGTCTCACTGCGGGGATTACATGTAGTTGTTACGGTGCCTAGCTTTGTATGTAGGTGCTGAGTATCGAAACTCAAGTCCTCATACCTGAGTAGCAAGTAGTTTACTCACAGAGCTATATCTCCAGCCCCTAATGCTTTGCTCTTGATATGATTCAGGTAACCATGACAATATTTTTCCCGCCCTTATATTTTCCTTAATTTTGCATGCGTGTGCATGTATACACCACACCACATCATTGAGTTATGTCTGTTCTTTGGTAGGTGGTTAAACATTTCCACCACTTTATAAGTGTTGAAATAATTAGTTTAGAGAAACTACATTACAAAGAATAAATTCAACATTAGCCCTCTTCCTGGCTTTAGCGCATGCCCCGTCCACAACCCCTAAATCTGGGGTTGTATACTGCTCAAAGGGATAATATTTCCCTCCAAGTATTCCAGTGGAGATCAGAACAGCCCATCATATCCTAAAGTTTCTTTGTAAGTTTTAGAATCAGGGTCAAAAGATTAGCGTCATTTAATTTATTACATTCATTGAAAAAAGCTAAGTTAAGAGTTGGTTTAGTGTTGCCAGCCTGTGTCTCTTAGAAGAGAATGGGAATCAACTCTGTTGAATTATAAAAGCTACAATCTCCTAATAATATTTATATTAAAGTGATTTATGATTTGTTAATACTTATAAAAAATAAAAATTAACCACTGCTTGGGTTTTAGTGTGTTCTGTAAATGTCATTTTGCTTTTTATAAAATATACACATCGTCTTCACTTAGAGATATATTGTAAGCACTTTTCTTTAACCGTACACACTATGCTGACATGTATTTTCTAGTCATATATACTGTATGATATATTTCACTTTTAAAAGGTACTATAATATCCTTAAGCCACTTCCTTTGGAGTGGTCTCTCCAGCCGCTTTCATTTCCCTTTTGTCTTTCAGAGAAGTAAATTTTATTGTCAAAATCGTTCTATTGTTCAGAAAACACTATATACTATGAACTTACAAAGCATAGTAACAAGTCCTATGCTTTTTGATCAGAAATACAGTAAAGATTTGCACCCCGAGAAGAGATCCCCAAGACTGCCCAGTCTTCAGTTGGTTTGCTAGGATTTTCACAATGTTAACAGTTTCCATTTTGTCAGCTTGAGACTTACATCTTTGCTCTTGACATGACTTGAGCAACCATAATACTATTTTTCCTGCCTTATGTTCTCCCTAGTGTTATGTTGGTAGTTCTGCTTGTGTTTTGGACTTACCTTACTTGTCACTGGGTGAAAAGCGTTGGATTTCTGTTTAGTGTAGCGTTTAGTATGTAGTGTTTGAATATTTCATAAATGCTTATTCAAAGTTTTCTTTATGTTGATGATTATATTGGTGAACCCACAGTATCTAGCACACATCTTGATGCACACGTAAGTGTTTATTATCAAAGTTTTCTTTCAAAATAGATTTACTGGATCACAGCACATTGGTTTCATAGATTTTCCAAGTAGCCACACACAGCAGAACCAGCTCCCAAAATGCCTGTGATTAATGATGGGAAAGCCTTTTACAGAGTCTCTTGTTATAAAATATATACACATGAGTAAGAGCTTTCCTGATGCCAACAGCAATAGTGTGAAAATATTTATTTTAAAATTCATTTAAATAAATGAAAACTCATGAAATTTTGTATTTGAAATGTCATGTTATCATATTTTAAATATCTTTATGTAAATGGTTTCCATGGGTATCCATTCTTTCCTGGGAATCGTTTTTTCACACAATTCACCAATTTTGTAATTATGGACTTACTCATATTTTACTTAAATTATAATTGCTTTATAAAGTATTATACAATCTAATAGTAAATATCCTCCCACATTATTTTGACTTAGAATTATTTTCCTAGGAATGGGAGTCTATTTGATTCTTACCAATGAAATTCATAGCCATTAGGTTAAGTTCGAAGAATGTTATGATGAGATATTAATTAAAATATTCTTAAAAATAAAACTGACTTGAGAGAAAGCTTTTGGCATTAGAAAATTTTTATAAAAAACAAATATATTTCCAAAGCGTGTATTGGCATTTATTTTGGTACAGGTTTGGGTTTCAGGCAATTCTTTAAGTTATATCAGGCAGGCATTTGATCATAATTTTTCCCTCTTACTCTCTGCCTCTAGTTCCCACTCTCTGGCTTTTTCCTCACCGCCCCCCCTCCAGCCTCCTGCTTATATATGGTTTTACATACCGAAAACGAACCCCAGGATCCAAAAATAAGAGGAAATGTATGGTTTGTCTTTCACTGACTTTGCTTAATATGAAGACTCTCAGATTCATCTGCTTTTATTATAACCGTGTTGTTTAACTTTGATGTTATTAAAATATATTAGGGCCTTGTCCCTGTAATTTTTCAAATAACACTGTTAGCATCTGAAAGTTCATTGTTGGTGTGCACATACTTTACAACAAGCTGTCCTCTCACCACAAACATAGTTATACTGGGAGACTGCTCTGCTGAGTGGCTGCTTGGGAAATCTGGCATAACATTCCAAATCTAGCTCATTCCGAGGTAGCTTTAACCCAGTGATTCTTTTATTGGTAACTAATTTAAACAGATTTTCATTCATTCATTCAGCAAACATGTCTGAGTCCTCTATACTCTACAGGCTATAACGGACAGAAGAAAGAAAGAAAGAAAGAAAGAAAGAAAGAGAAAGAAAGAAAGAAAGAAAGAAAGAAAGAAAGAAAGAAAGAAAGGAGAGAGAGAGAGAGAGAGAGAGAGAGAGAAGAAAGAAAGAAAGAAAGAAAGAAAGAAAGAAAGAAAGAAAGAAAGAAAGAAAGAAAGAAAGAAAGAAAGAAAGAAAGAAAGAAAGAAAGAAAGAGAAAGTCGGAGACAGCAGCCTTGGGAAAGCCTCCTCGGGCAACCATGAGGGCAGTTCTTAACACCCAGTAGCTGTCAATCATCACACGGTCCCCACTTCTAGGAGATTTCACTCTTTGCTGAGCACCAAGCTCATATAAGGAACTTAGTAAAATGCCAACATTGGCCAAGGTTTAGATTTGGTTCTCTGAGCCCAGGCATCCATCTGCATTTCTTTTCCAGATGACTCTGAAATGCACCACATTTAAGCTCTATAGCTTAAAAACAAACTCAGAAATCAATTGCAGTGTGTGTCGGGGAGGGGGCTGGTGGGTTAAACAAGTTTTACTTTTCTAATAAGGATGAGGATTCCTCATATTATTTAATGAGCACTCGCATATAAATGTTTTTACCGAACATGCTTAATTAACTCTCACAAGCAATTTAAGTGGTAGCTACCACGACTGTCCTCATTTTACAAGTCAGTCTACTGAGGAGGCTTGGCAAGATGAGTCAAACTATTTGAATACTTACCTGGAGAAGAGCTCAAATGGGCGGGAAGTACAGAGGGAGTCACTTCAATCTCTGTGATTACCCTCCTGTTCCCCATTAACCTTCACTTCACTTAACTGTTAAAGTAACATATGTGTTTTTTGTATGCTTTTTCCAGGCTTTTGGTGACAATGGATCAATGCACTAACTTAAAATGTCACAGATAAAAAAGGAAATATGATAAACATTTGTTTAACATTTAGTCAAGCAAGAACTTTATAGACTTAAAACAAATCACAAAATCATCCATGTGTTCAGCTATGAAAAGCCTGTCAAGGTGTATACCAGAAGTGAATGAGAATGCCCCCTGTTAGACCCAGGTCTTCAGCTATGCGGTTGTTTGTGGAGGTATGGAAGTGTGGCCTTGCTGGAGGAAGTAGGTCTCTGGGAACATGCTTTGAAAGCTTCAAGACCAAAGCCATTCTCACCTTTGTCCCTGCTGTGGACTTCCCTTTGAAGATGTGAATCCTCATATTTGCTTCAGATCTGCTGCCTTCATGACGGTGATGGACTGTAACCCTGCAGACTGTGAGCCCAAAGAAGCTCTGTAGGATGCCTTGGTCATGGAGACTTACGACATTTAATAGGAAGGTAACTAAAATCCCCCAAAAATGAAAAACAGGAGAGTAGGGAGAGAGAAAGAAAGGGAGGGAGAGGGGATGGAAGGAGGGAACATCAGAAGAAAATTGCAGAATATAGAGTGCACTTCTTAATGGAATGTGCTCACATAAATTATTTTTAAAGTATTGAGTAAAAAGAGAAATGAAGAAATCTTTAGTCATCAATAGTTTTACCCCCTTTGGACCATGACTGAATTGCTTTTCTTTTGATAGATTTCTACGTATTCTAGTTTTCTTCTAGCATACATTGTTTCTATCATAGCATTTCTTCAATGAACATTTTTTGAAAGTAGAAATATAAATGAGTTTATGAGGATAGACTCATGGAGACAAGATTTAGCAGATAGGGGACTATCACAGAGAAAAATTAATTCACTTAGAATAACTGAAAAAATAGAGACGTATATTAAGTCTGTCAAATAAAATTTTGTTCTACATAAAAATGGCAAGTGTGCAGGAAGAAGATGACAATATTCATCTCTCTCTCCCTCCCTCCCTCCCTCCCTCTCTCTCTCTCTCTCTCTCTCTCTCTCTCTCTCTCTCTCTCTCTCTCTCTCTCTCTCTCACACACACACACACACACACACACACACACACACACACTTCAACATATAAAACCTCTTGGTTCCCTAGGAAATGCCGCGTAGGTTCTAACATCCTGAGCAACTTGTTAGTCATTGGTCAATACAAAACTGCTTGCAGATGAAGACACAAGCTCAGAGTAACAAACTTTGAGCTGTCTCCCCACGTTGATTTTAGAAACTTGTCTAAGCCTCTCAATAA
The DNA here is from genome assembly GCA_033318265.1 of Phyllotis vaccarum. NCBI lineage: Eukaryota > Metazoa > Chordata > Mammalia > Rodentia > Cricetidae > Phyllotis > Phyllotis vaccarum. Next base: position 26,657,887 of record JARWLC010000007.1, read on the forward strand.
ATTTAGCATTTTTGCATGGGACTTTAATAACTCGTATCTCAGGTGAATTTCAGATCATTTAAATGTGCAGCAAGGATTAAAAGCAGGAGAATTTCAAAATAGGCTTTTTCTAACTTGAATTCCTATGCTAGTTTACTGTTTCTGTTCCCAGAGAATAAACTGTCCACACAGTCTTAATAATATTGCTGATAAGATTTGTTATCTTTATGATATTTAAGGGCTAGCAAGCAAGATCAAGAATCCTAACAACCTGAGTTTGAGTCCCAGAAACTGGATAAAGCAGGCAAGAGAAAACTGCCATTACCAGGTTGTTCTCTGATCTCCACACACATGCTCTGACATATGTGCCTGCACACAAACACACACATACACACACATGTAATAGTAAGATATAATAGTAAGACTGAACCATTTCTTTTTTGAAGAGTGCCTGATCCCATCATTACAAGTACCTTAAGAAAATATTAGGTTAACTGCAATGCTAATAAAGGGGAGGATAGCATCATACTTTAGTTACACATAAAATAAAAATAAATAAATATTTCAACATTCCTCTCAAAAATGTGATGAAGATTTTCCATTGTAGCCTTTTATTGCCAATTGGAAAACCCAAAACTTTAACATCTTAGGAATTAAAAAAAATGAAGAAAACTAACCTTTTACTGAGGAATATAAAAATATATCTTTTTAATGTATTTATAATTATGTGTAGAATTACAAAATAGTTATTATTTGTGGCAAAAATATCTGATACAATTATTAACTGTTCAAATATTTCAGCACCTCTCATATGTTAATTTTTAATAATTATACTAATAATGAGCTAATGACCATGTTTAATAATTAACATATTAAATTATATATTCAAGGAAATGTCTTCCTTGTACATTTATCAGGCAGTTGATATTGTCAGTATTTCAGCATGTGCTTTGGCTAACCAAATTCATAACACCTACTTCTAAGTCAAATCGCTGAGAAAGTTTATGTGAGAGAGTTTCTGTTTGCCAATAGTGCTTAATTTTCTTTAATGTTCTGTAGGACCAATTAATAAACCTCACAGGATAGAGCCCATAGACTTATTACAGATGCCTGGAAAACTTCCATTACATCAGCAAAATTGGTAAGAGTCAACATCATGTTTCTGCTTCCAAAAAATAATTTAATATTGGCTAGTAATTGAAACAAAATTCTATGTGTAAGTAAAAAGAAAAGGGAGTATGTTCTGGTATATTGTAAATATTTGTCCCACCTACTGTTTTAATAAAAATGCTGATTGGTGGAAGGCAGACAGGAAGTGTAGGTGGGGCTACCAGGCTAAGAAAACTCTGGGAACAGGAAGAACAGAACAGAGAAGCCAGAGAGACGTCATGGAGACACCACAATGAGACACCAGCAGATGTAGAGGACAACTATATTACTCTGAGAAAAGGTACTGAGCCGCATGGGTTAGTCTAAGAATAAAGGGTTAACAAGTTATATGCCTTGGCCCTAGGTTAACCAGCATAAAATTAATGTAGGCGTCTATGTGTTTCTATGGGATAGTGGGTCTGCACCTTGTGGCTAGGCTGCAAAGTCCAGTCCAGAAACTTACTACTATAGAGAAATATCTCACATAGGAAGAATAGAGTGAAGACATGATCTCAATTTAAAAGCTAAGTAGGACTCAAAGAACAACTGATAGGGGTTTATTCTTTCCCTCCATCATGTCAGACTAGGGATATATCTGGTCCTTAGGGTTGGCAATAAATGCTTCTACCAAGGTGAGCCATCTCTCTATCCCCAGGAAGAGATTTAACTCATTAAAACATACCTGAGTTCTGAAGTTTTGAAATCTTAAGTCAGTTTTGATAAGTGAACTAACAAATATTAAACAGATTTCTTAAAGGGTATAGGCCCTTGTTCCATACTCACTAACTAGTGATAAAATATCTACTCTGTATTCGCTAATGTTTGTAAAAGACAGGAAGTGTAATACAACTGACATAGAACTGAAAAAGACTTTAGTACACGTTTGATGACACAAATCTTATAGAATTTAGGCTGTGTTACTTATCACTACTCTAGCAGAGATGTACTCCTCATTGTCATTTAAACATATGGAAGGAAGAAGCCATGTGATGCTCTATTTAGTGTACATGTGATACTATATGTAACCACCATCTGCAAGGATTCCAGTGGAGTTGACCACGTAGCTTCAGTGTAGGACACATTGCTGGCATATGCACAGCTCTCTGAACTTGCTCCCCAGTACTGTAAAACTAGGAGGTTCATTGTATGTGATCAAGTACAATACTCAAAATACACCAAAAATATCAGTTCACAAGGGAACTATTTTATGAGTGGTGATTTCAAATGGAGGGTTGGTCTTATTTCACTACAGTCAGATTTGTACTTCTGAGGAGTGACTGGGAGTGATCCACTTAGCCATCGTAGAGGGCAGAAGACACACCATTGAATTGGGCCTTCTGGAACCCACTGATATAGATGTGTGTTGTGTTCTTGTGATGACACAATTCTACCCCAATTTTTCTCACCTCACTTCCATTTCCACACTCTGGACCTTTCAGTGCCTTCTTATCACATGGGATCGAAGCTACTGTTTTTCACAGGGATCAATGAAATGACTTGTGTCAATCAAGGGATATTAACAAATAGGATGCAAGGAAAATTCTGATTGAATTTGGGTTTGTTCTTTCATGTCCTGGGACACTGAAACCAAAATGTTCCGGGGTTAGCTTGATGAGAAGCCCACAGCTGCCCAAGTCGACAGACATCGGACATCCAAATATGTGTATCTACAGTTCAGAAACAGCACAGCCACCTATCCAAACCCCACTGTTTTCCAAACATACAAAGACAAATGGATTGAAAGACACTAAAACATCATGGCTGATTGCTACACTGCTTATCTTGACAATAGGTAGCTGTTACATCAATTTGACAAGTATATGCATGTACATATATGTGTAGACATATATAGACCTGATAGTATTTTGAGGTGAAAAAAAATCTACCAAATCATCTAGTGTATGCCTAGTTTTTATCTTTTCATAAGCTTATAAAAAATAGAATAATTTCAATTTTTGGTTATTGTTTCTAAAATGGCACAGGAAGGGGAGTGTTAGGATGAATGTCCCCTCCAAGCTCAAGGTTAATGATTTATACCTAGATATAAAAAAATCTCTGCAGTGCCTAATCTTCTGACAGTAAGATGAGTCTTTATGTATGAGCTAAATAAATATTTTCAAAGGATTAAGTCACATGTAGTCTATCCCATGCACATGACTCTTGAATAGATGCTGATGTAAAAGGCACTTTTCTTTCACAAAAGCTTTTTATAACTTTTGATGTCCTTTTCTAAAAATATCAACAAAGAATCCAAAATGTTCTTGCCTTCTCATTACTTTGGATTCCTTTATTTCCTGCTAATTCCAGGTTCTGACCAGTTCCCTGAGCTCTAGAGAAATCTTTCAAACTGCCAGCTAAGCATTTCCAATGGGAGGTGTCAGGAACCTGTGACCCAACATATCCAGTGCAGAAGTTGGTGTGTTGCAAATGAAATGTGTTATTGATTTCTCAACCCTGAGTAGCTCTGCCCATCATTAGGACAAAACTTGAAGATCATCCTTCATGATTTTCATGTGTCCAGAACCCATCTTCCCAAGTTCAGAGACAACAAAAATGCTTCACACTCCTTTGAAAATGTTCATTCCATTGTTCTTAACTTATGTGAGTCATGATTTTGGTTTTGTGTTCTCTTTAGTAATTTGTTCTCATCAGAAGAAAAAAATACGCATTTATTTTATATAATAACCTTTTTAGGTGCTTTAGCATAACTCAGATGAGAAAAAATCATAAGGCTCGTTTTTTTTTTTTTTAAACCAATAATATAAGTCCATCATTTGCTTTATGGTCCTTAGTCAATGGACAGTTTTGAGGACAAAAACAAATCTTCAGAAAAGTAGGGTATTCCCTTTCTAACCAACTCTCCCCTCCCCCTTTCCAAAATCGTCTTTCTATGCAAGAGTTAAGGATTTTAAAAAAGATAGTGGAAGTTAAAGCACACATATGGACTTGAATGTGCTGAAGAAATTGCTAATGCCTACACGCTCCATGCTTTTCAGTGGCCTGCTGCCTGAACTTAAACAGAGCTTCAATAAAAGTCATACAGAAAAAATAAATGGAATGGAATCCAAGGAGCTCAGCAATTATGTTAGAAATGTTTATCTAAGGAAGGAAAAAAACTAAACATCAATTTTTAAATCCTTTTTCATTATAAAATTTAAAGGGACTGAAAGTTTATCTCCAGATTGAACTGGGCAAATGAAATGCATGTGTGTTTGCATTAGCCAAGGTTCTCCAAAGAAACAGTGTGTGTGTGTGTGTGTGTGTGTGTGTGTGTGTGTGTGTGTGTGTGTGTGTGTGTGTGTGTGGTGTGTGTGTGTGTGTGTGTGTAAGAGTATTATGATGAGAATATATTATTTATACATACATATGAGATTTATTAGAGAAAGACATACATATACATATATTATGAGATTTATTACAGGAATTGGCTTAGGGGAGCATGGAGTACAAAGTTTCCACTACCTGTTTTCTGCAAGCTAGGGAACCAGGGAATCAAGAGTTATCTAAAAAGCTAAGGTGTGAGAAAGAATGACGGATGTCTTGATGTTGTAAATTTCTGTCTGGGTTCTGAAGTTCAAAGTCCAGAGATGCAGGTTTGATGTCAAACAGAGAGAGACAGTTTCCTCTTCCTTCATGTTATATTCTACTTAGATCTTTATAAACTGGAAGAGGCCCACCAACAGCTGCTCTTCTGGGCTCACCAATCCAAATGCTAATTTCTTCTTGAAATGGATTTATCAGGTGATCATCAATATCCACACAGAGAAATGGTCATGTTTTGCTACCTATGTGGGTATCCCTAAGACCTATCAAATAATGTTAGGGTATACCTAAGTCCAGCCAATTTGCCATTAAAATTATCCTCTATAGTGTGCAATATGCATTGGTGTTTCCCAAATAAGAATAAGCCATGTGGCATATTAATCACTTCTTTATTTTGAAATCTTAAAGGCTTGCATCTAATCTGCAGTCTAGAAATCTGAGAATAAAAGGGTCTTTATAATGATTCATCTTATTCAAAGCAGATGTATTTCTGCCGTGTGAAATATACAAGGAACTTGCTAACATGGTGATCACTTTCATGGTGATGCACTTGGATGTACATGTGTGTGTTTGTGTCTGTGTCCTATGTGTGTGCATAGGGGTTATTTAATGGTATAATACCATGGCCATTGTAAGATATGAAATAGAGGAGATTCAGTTTTTTGTCTATACATTAATCTAGAAGCATACATTTACAAACACTTGCCTCTATGGTTACATCTTGAACACAGCAGGTCAGAACTGGGACAGTCAAGATCTTAAAGGGTCAATAAACAATGGAACAATGAAATGATTTTAATTATACAATATCTGTGTGGTAGATAATCTAAAAAGTAAATTGTAGATTTGGGACTCCAAATAAAGTGAGCATTAGTAAATATGGAGACTTGAAATTTGTCATTTTTTAAAAAGATGATATGTGTCTCAACTAAAGTTATAGAAATCTCAAAGCATAGGAAGATGACAATATAAATTAAGTAGAAATCTCTCAAGTTTGGATAACATATGAGACCAAGATCCCAGACCCATCCTAAACAAAGACAGCATACTTCATGGTTTAATAAAACAACTGGAGATGAACATTCAAGTAGCAGTATTAAATACTGGACAACTTGATGGATTAATGGTGCTTAACTCAAAATACTTCCACAGAGTAATGAGGAGTAAGTGTTTGTATTTCTAGATCTTTGGTGCCTGGTGAATACACAGTTAATGGCAAATGCCAAATGAATAGGTTTTTTTTTAATACTTTGAAGCGGGAATTTATGTTTCTCAACAGAGTCTTTGACTGACCAAAATTTGCTTTTCATTTCTCTGTGAATAGAAGATGCAAGTATTAGCTTTGGAATTGTTTGTTATTGTTTGTCCTTTTTTATTGTATAAAATAGCCCTTAATTTGTAAATTCAGCAATAAGTCTCTCATAATTTTTAATGCGTCAGATATACAGAGTCTTTCTGACTCCCAAGAGATATGACATAACTAGATGTCAACAAGTTATGAGAGATGAGTACATTGTCTCAACATCCATGTGTGTAGAATTCATGCCCAAGTTGCTTTGTGTGACTGTGATGCAGTTTTTGCTAAGTGGTTGGACTATGGAACTCAGTTCATGACTGGCTTTGAGCCGGAGGGGTCTCCTTGTTCTACATCTCTTAGAACCCTCTCTAGGCTTCTTATGACTGCTTGCTTCATCAAAGCCACCAAGAAGACAAAGCTAGGCAGAATGAGGGCAGGCAAGATAGCTGTCATGTTCCTTTCTGAGGCGATCTTTATAGTGACTTTGTAGTGCTGATTTGATATTCTATTCCTCAGAAAGAATCTGTACCTCCAGTTCACCCCCAAGGACAGAGGTAAACAGGCATATAAATATTATAGGTCAAGGACCTTTACGAGCTATCTTGAAAGCTATTGACCACAGAGCAAGCATACTTTGAAATAACACTCTATAAACTAAGGACTCCAGTTTTATCTCAAGTTCTAGCATTTACTCAACCGCTGTGTTACAGCATGGCTCTTGGTGGTGCTAAGGTGCTGTGGTCTAGAGGCAGGTCTGGAATAGATCACTGGCATTTTAATTATGCTGTATATATAGTGAAAATAAAGGAGACTTTTATATATCTTTGTGGGCTTTTGTTTTTGTTTCTGCAATACTGAGGCTAGCACCCAGAGTCCTGCATATTGTAGGTAAGTGCTCTTCTGCTAAGCTCCAGTCTAAGCTTGCAAACTAGAAAAAAAAAAAATTACTAAGTATCTCCATAGTTTACTTAGCTATAAAAATGTAAATAACTGAAATAATACTCCCTATTATTTGTTGGGAGAATTGAGTGAATTCATGCTTAGGAGTAATTTAGCTGATATCCAGGGCTGACACTGTATGTAGACTGTGTACTTATTGAAAGGATATATGAAGTAGTAAGTGGCAGTTGTTAGCACTAAGCCTGGCGACATCACTTTCAACTCATGCTCTATGCTCTCACAAACAATTTCAGTAACTAATCCAGGGAAAGGAGCTTCCAATTCCTCTTGTGCTACGGGTTTTGTTCTTTGATCTGCTCTTTCCAAGGTTCTATAAGGAGACTTAACTGACTCTTCTTACAAAACACAAGTCAAGAGTCCCTAAAGTTCATAGTGGTCAGTCTATGAAAATACAGCTCTCTGGCCTCTAGTGTCCCAGTCAAGTACTAAGAAGAAGGCAGAATAAAGATGTGCAAGTCCTCACAGAAGGCATCAGCCAGCCATATTCTTGTGGAAGACTGGAGATGGCTGTAGGAGCAGGGATAAATGTGACACCAGATCGGACTTCAGGACCATGTGCGGTTCTGAGGGGTGGCGAGCACTCAGGGGTGGGAGTGGGGTCTTCCAGGGAAGAGGGCAGTGAGATCTGGCTCAAAAGCCCTGGGAAAATGAGAATGTATTTTAACAGTCTGGGGGTCCTGTGGAGGTTCCTCGGGGCGGGGGGAGGGCAGTAGGGGGGATTGCATCTGAACAACCTGGGCGGATGGGAAGGAAATGGTGGTATTTTCAAGAAGGAAAAAAAAGCCCCTCTGTTACTGAAGTCCAAACGCTAAAACAAATACTAGAATCTTGGGTCCTTTTAATGTCATTTCAAAGTTGCAGAAAGAAGCACAATAAAAGTTGAATAAGGACATATGTTCTATAGTCATTCACATAAGCAAGTGACTGGCAAATACAGCTTAGGGTACTTATTACAAGGTAGATCCCAGACAGTATGTGCAAGGAATTTATAGCACCATGGAACTAAGCCTCCTATATTAAATGAAGCACCATGGACATTTAATATGTTTTTTTTACAACTAAAACATCTCTTTAAACGGAAAGCAGTATCGCCATGGAGTGGGGGGTGGGCATCATATATCCTATGCTTCCCTTTAAGTGACTGTAAGATATTTTTTCTATCTTTTCCTTCAGCTGAAATTACCCCCATGACCTCATTGACAACATTTGGTTTTGGAGATCCAGCATCATAGATAACACAAGAGAACTGGACAAGAGCCAACCAAACACAAAGAAATCTTTTAAGTGTAATGTGATCTGTTGAACAAATTTGGACAAAGTGAAAAGCCCATAAGGAATGTCCTTTGAGAGAAAGAAAAACAATATTTTTTATATATTATATATGGTTTAATATACATAAAAATATATAAATACTACAGACATGTATAGACACACATATGCACAGAAACACAAAAACAAGCATATATATTTATACATCATATATACATATACATATATTAAGATACCAAATGTATGTGTATATATAAAAACTTTGATATAGCCATATGCATATATAATGGTGGTTCCAAAAGTATAGTAAAAATGTATATTTTGTGTGTGTGGTATATGTGTGTACATGTTTGTGTACATGTGTGTGTCATGTGTAGCCCTAAGGTCAGTATCAGGTGTCTTTCTTAATTGTTCTCTTGGTACTTTTTTTTTTTTTTTTTTTGAGGCATGCCCCCTCAGTCAATTTGAAGCTCAGCAATTCTGCAAGACTGGCTACCCAGCAAGCCCAAGGATACTATTGTCCACAATGCCGTAGTTACAGGCATGTGCTGTTGTGCCTATACCAAGTGCTGAGGATCCAGACTCGGGTCTTCAGGTCTGTGATACAAGCACTTTACTGAGTCATTTCCCCAAACCCTATGAATAAAGATTTTTTTGATTTTAAGACCAAAAAAAAAAAAAAAAAGTGGGTTTTGGCATTGCAGCTGTCAGTGATAGGTCATCTCCAGTTACATTTTAGAACGGTAACTATTAATGCCATCCTTATGCTATCTGATTTTCCAGAATTTAAAAGCTTGAGTTTTTCTAGCAACTAAGTGGAAAATGTTACCATGTGATGAGAATTTGAGAGTTTTTTTTAAGAAGCATTTCTCAGAAGGAATGACTAAAATTCTGAGCAGTTTTTGAAAATCGTGATTATTTTTGTTCAGCAGACGGATATTCAGCTTAAAATCCCCCTTTGATCTCTAAAGCAGACAATACAGCAGAGGTCTCCAGGAACTAGGGGAGGGGGTTTAGGGAGGCTGGGCACCATTAAGCAAGAGATGCTGATTCGGAGTTGCTGGAATCCCTGGGTCCAAGATGTGCTTTTACTAGGTACAAGCAAAGCAGAATCATTAAGTGAGACCATGCCTACCTTGAGCTAGATTCAAACCAGATGCTTTACAGTAAAATGGATTACCTGTTTCAATTCATTATAGTTCATTGGCTTAATTTCAGTGACACATATTAATGGTATGTATGATAATTCCTGTATGTGATGTGAAGTAACCATACCTGAGTAATTAGCTTTCATGTCTCCTTATACATGTATCATTTTTATACTTGGGAGTCTTTGAACTCTTGCAGTTCATTATGAGATATATGGCCTATGGTTATACAGTCTAGGTGCGCTCCTGCACTGAAAATCACTTGAACTCATTCTTTCTATGTAACCTTTGAGATGCTTTCATCTAATTGTCCTTCTCACTTCTCTCACCTCTAACATCTAGCAACCACTATCCTATCCCCTGCTTCTCAGGACCATCAACTGTATTAGCTTCAATCTGTGCACAAGTACATGCGACATTTGTCTCTCTGTGCCTGGCTTAATTCACTTAATATACCGTCTACACTTCATCCATGGTTGTAACCTAAGATGACAAGATGTGGATCATTTTTATGGTTATTGGATATTTGAAAAACGTAACTCCTTCAAACAAAAGGTCTGGCTCTTCAGAGATTTCCGACTTCTTCGTAATGTATTATGTCAATCTTAATTCGTAGGACAACCTATTCTTCTGAGCTGATACCGTTTTACTGAAACAATCATTCTTATAATTCTTACTGCCTTACTGTAGTGATGACTACAGGATGGTTCAAGAGAATTCCCAGCGAATCTCCACTTATCTATGACAAAGGGCTTGGAAAATACTTCCACAGATGGTTTGATACTACCTTCCCCATTTGGTAAACTCACCAAACAGTGGCACTTTGTGCAACGAGAATATTTTATTGTTAAACACAGGGTGTATCTTTTGTAATAATGTGCATATAACTATATATATAACTGATCTATGTTGTTAATTCTGATATGCATAATGTATGGATAAATTATCTCTTTAAGGAATCCACTAGTAGCTTCCCTTTGATAAGTCAGTGTTTTATATTGCTTTTATTTCTCAGGTACTCTTCAGGCTGCTCTTGTCAGAAATCTGGGTCCAAAATCAGTAAGAAATTAATCTTCTTCTCTAGAATTATTCAGTTACTTAATCAGAAATTAAAAGAAATTTATGCTGATACTTTCATCAACAAAGAGTATTTTAGAATGGAAACTTCAATGTCCTTCACATGCATTAGGAATGGTGGATTCAGGCCAGCCTTTAAAAACCCAACAAGAAAGACCTAGTGTCCAGAGCAGAAACTCCCTACTTCAGAGAACATATTTAAGAACCTGGGAGCTGCCCCAATCTCAAGTTCAAAGGTCAGACAACTCTGAGGACTCACCACCACCTAATTTGTTAGCCCTAGTATAAGGGCTCCAGCCACTACATGGAGGTAAAAATAATGTAGAGAACTTTCCTATGAGATCGGCAATGGGTGCTGAGCAAAGAATCAGAACTTTACCTGCCCTAAGTTTGAGAGAATTTGGACTGGGTTTCGTCACTACTGCATCCCATAGAACCAGGCATTCTGCCAGGGGCCTGGCACTGTTGGTTTTGGCATGTTTTACCCTATTGACTCCACAAATACCTGGTCTCAGAACATGGTGAAGAAGTCTACTACACTACCCAGTTTTGTGAAGCTTTGAATTTTTGTATAAAGTGTTTTCCCGAAACCATAAAACCAATGAATGATGCTGAGCAATCTAGATCAAAAACATTGATGTATATAAGAGATAAAGTTAACAGAGAGAACATTACATGGCCCTTCTGGAAAATGAACAGAAATACCTAAGAGAGAACCAGGGGTCAGGTTAAGCTCAATGAACCCTCTGTAGAGATAAAGGATTTAACAATGAGAAAGTTGTTGCAATAATAAACATTATGAACAAAACCAATTAGAGAGGAAAGGAATTACGCGGCTTACATTTACAGGTCACAGTCTATCATTGAGGGAAGTCAAGGCAGGAACTCAAGGCAAGCCTGCTTCCTATTTATACATCTTATCTCTGACCAGGGAATTCACAGCCAAGAAACCATTGATGGACACTGTTTACTGGCTCACTTGTTCACAAATTATGCTTATATAGATTTCTTGTACAGACTATGACCACCCAGGAATGATATCATGCTCAATGGTCTGTGTCTTCTTGAATCAATTAATAGTCAATACAATTCCCTATAAACATTCCCAGAGACCAATCTAATCTAGAAAATTCCTTATGTAAATGACACTTTCCCCTCAGAGGACTCCAGACTGTGTCTAGTTAACAAGTGACGCTCACCAGGACAAGTATTCTTGGCATATACTTGCACTGAGTTCTAGTCCTTTATCTGAAATTCAGATCAAACTGGGCATTATGTTTTTTTTTGTTGTTGTTGCTTTTTTTTTTAACCTGATAGCCCTGCCCCTGAGAAATGCTATGAAGGAAGACATACTGATTCTGTAGAAGCTAGACTTACGAAAGTGTCAGGAAGAAAGGATTTTTCCCTCTAATATGGTGAAAGGCTGAGGGCCAACTTAATCCAAGAATGTCCTCCTATAAAGACTACATTCATCATGACCAACTACTGCTCTGCCACTATTTTCATCTCCTTCTCCCACCATCATTCACCATAATGAAGAGTGTCTAAGTACATTCTAGGGGGTGCTATCAGTAAAGGGGGCTCACAGAGAATTCCCTGTCTCTTCCTACGCCAGAAAGACTAGTTCATGTTTTTCTAACTTGTTGGTTCCATGCTGTCCCTGAGGAGACAGACAAAGGAGTAAGGCACAGCCACCAAGGGAGGAGAAGAAGGGACATTAGGACAGCTCCAGTGCTCATACCCAACTTTTCTGTGACATGTGTGATGAGAACAGAAGATAGCAGCTTCTCAGCTCTGCTCAGGCTATGTCAGAAAAACTCATGACCACTGGAGACAGACCTTCTTAACCTGTGAGTCATGACCCGTTTGCGGTTGTTTATCAGATATCCTGGTATATATGATATTTACATTATGACTCATAAATGTTGTAAAATTACAGTTATAAAACAGCAATAAAAATAATTTTATAGTTGTGGGGGGTCACCGAGGAACTGTATTAAAGGGTTGCAGCATTAGGAGGGCCGAGATCCACTGACTTAGGAGAACAGGCACACCATATTGAAAGGGATAAAGCTTCAACAAAACATGTTTTTTCTATTACCCAAATGGAATAAGATTCATGGGAGTCCATAGCCAATCTCTCCCAGGAAACTGAAGCTTTGCCTCCAAAAGAAAGGAGATCAAGAGGAAACAACCCCTCATTGCCAAACGTAGCCTTCAGTACTAGTAATTGGTTACATCTAGTTCAGTTGTTGATAAAATACTGAAAGTGGGTAAGACTGAGAATAAATGTCAAAGGTTTGAGCTAAAGTTTTGCAGGACTAAAATTTACTCATCTGAGAAACTTTAGCTAAGGAAAGAAATGAAGAGAAGAAGGAGAATGAGTGGAGGATGTGATGGTGTGATGAGGCGTATGGGAGAACGGAAGGGTGGACCGTGGATGAAGGAAGAGTTGGGAGTGGCTATGATCAATGTAAATAAGTAGGAAATTGTCCAAAAATAAATCAAAGTAAAGAAGAAAGAAACATCAATTCAGGAATGGCTAATAGGTTAATTTATTTTCTATTTAGGTGATGCAAGCCCACCTGCTGGGATGCAGAGACATTCGAAGTGTTTAAGATGAGAAAAAAAAAATTTTTTGCCTTGACTCTGAGTCACTGTGGAAAACACCAAGACTTAATAAGAAGATAATGTTCAATAGATGCCAAAACTCCTTTGCCTGTCATTGACACAGACTGAGATGTGACAGATGTAGAGAACACCAGTAATAAATTCTTCCCTGAAAGAGGTTGGGGACCCCTATCAAAATGTATATGAGGGTGTGTATTGGCTTTGAGGATTTAGTCCACACCACCTAGAGTCCTTTATTGTTAAGGTATTTTCTGATATATCTCCTGTATTATAAAAATAGAATTTACAAGCATTTATAGTAGTTACACAAGCACATTAACTCTAACAGTCCCTGACAGAATTTTCTGGTCCAATCCTCTCATTTTGCTGACTGGCGAAATCAAGACCCTGCCTTGATTGAGATGACCAAGCTCATATATTTGCAATGACAATTGTCTCCAAATTGGATATTCTTGTTTTTAATCCCATGGTTCTTTCTACCACTGTGCACTAATTTAAATTAAAATGTTTTGCAAATAATTTCTTCTCTTTTGTGGAACAAAAAAAAAATATGCTGATGCTATATGTAAAAATGCTTGTGTTTCATCTTATTGAGATACTCCAGCAGTTTTATCTGCTCACTTCATCGTTCTGTACTTGCTCATAATCAGTATCCCAACAACCTGAATGACAGCTAGTCATGATGGTCTGAAGATAATCACACTGTTTGTTGCAAGCCTCCCTCATTTTAATTTTAGTTAGTCCTGAGTCACGCCAAATGAATCGGGATCGGAATACACTTATTACTTCAGTTCGCAATTATTTGATATTTAGAAAGCAGATATTGAAATAAAAGTCCTTTTGGGTGAGTCTGATACAGTGTATTAATTTTAATTACATCATTCCTGATGGTAATATGGTTTTATCATTTGCTTCTGAATTTTCTTACATGGAAATCTATTTGTCCAAGAATGTGTATGGCGCCTATAACAGAGTACTTAAGAGCCTGAATGGAAGGAGAGATTAGTACAATAATAGCTTTCTTCTCTCTGTACGGGTGTTTTAATGTAGATAAAATGAAAGCATATTAGAACCAGAATTATAATTATACAGCGGGGTTTTATTTTCTTTTTTCTTAAACCTGGCCTAGGGTAGTCCAGCTTCCATTTAGCTTCCTGAAAGTCTTAAATATTAAAGACAAATGTCTTATGCAAGATACCATCTATGTTTTTCTTAAATTCTTACAGCATTAAGGCCAGGCCCTTCCAACTTTCCATTTAAACTGTTCATTCCATTTTATGTGGGTTTCTTCTACCTTTCTGGTAACCTTTTTTTTTTTTTTTTTTTTTTTTTAAGTATGTCTTAGGCTTTGTGGGATTTGTTTATATTCATTCAATCAGAAAGATCACTTTCCTATTCAAACAAAATATTGAAGAGCTCTGGAAATATTTTTTTAAGTTTAAAACTCCATAATTTATACTTGTAGTTATTTCTGGCAAATAAGGATGGTCATAAAAACTACATGTTAGACAAGCCTATATTTCCTATATTAGTGATATTTCCAATTCAAAGTAGCATATGAATGTCATTAGATGAGGTCTTTGCAATAATTTTTGGACAGATGGTGATGGATGAGGGTCATCTTCCACTAGACAGTCATGAAAGAAACAATATTCTGTTTTAGCTCCATTTCTTCTGATGTCTCGTGTTTGGCTCAAGGGTGGGTGGTTGCCTGTTAGTCCTTACCCTGACATCATGCTTCCCTGTCTAAGTGCTTTCTTCATTTAAAATGTTCAGAAAATTCATTTTTAGTGTTGCTGCTGTGCTGTTATAAGAGCAAATGGCACATGCAGAGATGAAGCATTCGTTTCTTAAGTTGGGAGCTCTCCCCAGACCACAGAGATGTTTGACGAGTTAGTCAGCACATTGGAAATTAGCAAGTGATTTGTGTCTGACTTCTATGTTGGGGGAAGATGACAATCAGTTTTCTCATCCAAATGTCTATTGATCTGTGATGCATCCGCAGACTAAGAGACAGAGACAAGTTGGAACACAGACTCCCACCACTTCAGATGAGTAATGATTTTTAATAAGTCACCCTGGGCCAGACTGCAAATGAGTTTTTATCTTCTCCTTCTTGCCATTCATCCCTACCCTGTACTATACTACTTTGGAGAAATGTGTAAATTATAGTGTAATCTTTTAAAGCATATACATCTTCCTAATATATTTCCCCTTATTGTAGCCTGCATTCTTCCAGGCTTTCAATGAGCTGTAAAGGCCAGGAGTACCTTGGTATGATGTGGCTGCAGGGATTTCCTAGGTCTTCCAGAATCTTAGCAGGTACCAGAAGATGTAGAATGTAGATAGTAGACAGGGCACTGTATGTATGTGAGCAATAAGGTTGAGAGGATGTATGAGCATCACTTTACTCAGGGCATTATGGGTACCATAATTCCAATTTTGCTTGTTAATTTGTCAAAGAAATAAAATTATCTTTTAATTGAAAATACTGGGAACATATCAGAAGAGAAAGAAGAAAGAATGTTAGAGTCACCAGAAGGCAGGGAGAAAGCTGAGAGATGCTATCTTCAAGTCATGGTTACAAAAATCTCAAGACAGCTATTCTTGCCTGCATTGGGCCCATACAAGACTGGTCTATCAATAGCCAATCATAGACGGTGATGGCTTCTATAGCCCGTCCCTCCCTGCTAAACTATTGGTGACTGGTGGATTATGAGAGAGAGACTCTTTCTTCTTCAGTTGTTGACCCAATGCTGAGTCCACCAGGCTCAACAGATAGTTACAAACCTGTGATCACACAAACGTTGCTGCTAAGACTCAGTGAGGGATGATACAGGACAACATGAATGTAGAGATAGAATCTAATAGGGAGACAGAGGGGGGTAACCAAGGGTGAGAAACAGATAACAAAGGGTTGGTGAGAATAAAGAAAATGAGCTATACACATTATGGAATTGTCAGAAACAAATTTAAACAGCAAAAGTGAAAGAGATCTTATACGGGATGCTTAGAAACGTCAGTTCTAAGCAAGTAAAAATGCCGGCCATAGTACTCCGAGAGCCTGGCTAAAATTTGAGCTCCAGTACTAACAAGACCTGAGTGAGACACTAAATGCTTGTATGCTCTGTGCACCTTTCTACAAAGTGAGCCACCCAAAGACATAGTCTCTCAGCTCTTTCTCTTTCCAGTAATCTATAATAATAGACATGCAGTCACTCCCCCATATATTCTTGAGTGATTAGATGGTGCTTCTCTGGAGGGTTAATCTTTATTTAGAAGCTTCATAATTTGGAGCCAACTAATCTCATCTGTACATTCACTGTCTGCATCTGATGATTTTTTGAGTTCTTATCAGCTCTCAAAATTCCCAGTTTCTATGATCTTTCTAGACACTATTATAAATGTATAAGAATACAAACTATTAAAAATAAGTTCAGCATTCTCTCTCTCTCTCTCTTTCTCTCTCTCTCTCTCAGCTAATGGGAGAATTTAAGCTTTCTAGTTGTCTTTTGGCTCCTTACTTTTCTGATTCCTACATTTATAACTAACTATAAAGGTATGGGGACATCCCAGGAGGCTGAGGGGTAATGACAGGAGCTTTTACTAGATGGGGACATTGAGGCAGCATCAGAGAAGAGAAATAGCAACATTGAAGTAAGGCTTTATGCCAAGTTATTTTAAAGCATGTCACTGAATGCATAACTATGTTTCCTTTTCTGCACAGAGTATCTTTACAAGATTTAAAATACAATGTCCATAGCTTTGTAGGTGTTCTAGACAGGAATATTATCTAGCGACCTTAATATTATACCTGATTCTAAACTGTAAAACCATTTGGAAGTTTCTGAGCACACCATGGTTCCTCTTCTGCTTTTCTGCGAACCTCCCCTGCCCGCCCATCCTCAGCGGTGGCCATGCCAGTCAGAATTCTTCTTGGTGCCCCCAGAGGAGTTAAGCCATTATCCTCCCAGCTTCCGGCTCACTATCTCTGTCTCTCATGCTCCAACTCTCTTTCGTCTCCTCCTCTCTTCCCAGAATCCATCTCTGCCACTGTCTGCATATCTAATTCACTCTCCCCTCTCAGCCAAAAAGCTTTTAACCAGCTCCATTTAGATACAACTTTCTCAGTTCCTGGCTTTATATCCTCTTAGTTCCAGACATCAGCCAAAACTAACTGGTGTCTCCCAGTCCCAATTCCAAATTCTCACCGGGGAGATGCGGCCATTGCAACTCTGCTCAGGTATTCACACCTGGCCCTATCAACCTCATCCAGGCAGTAGCAGAAGTGCCTCCACCTCCTCCGAGCTGAGATGCTGCAGACAAACACTGAGGCTATTGATATTCCTCATTTCTGTGACTCTGCTCCTTAAAAGATCCCGGGCTCATGAGATCTTTCCGCACACACAGATTGTGAATGTCCCACACTCCCACAATCCTCCAATTTGCCACATCATTAAGAATTACGCATACCCCATTACCCCACAAGCAAACAAATGCACGCTCTGTAATGGGGAGAATCTGGGCGCTGAACCATGCATCTGCTCATTGCTTCAGCCTTGCTCTGCTGACATGGATTACATGATAGTATTTACTCTGAGCTCCAGTCTCTGGAAATCAGAATTGTCAAGGGACCACAAGATCCATCAAAGCCTCCCTTGCCCCCAAGTGTCCTGAATATCCCTGGCCTGTCTCTGGGCATGTCAAAAAAGCACAGGTGGTTTCCCAACAGCTCATGCATGTGAACTCATAATCCTTTCCTGAGAGAGCTGACTAATGGGTTTGTGCTGCCAACTAAGTAATTAAGCAGTATCATCTAAACACAATGGAGTAGAGGTAGGAAAAGCACAGAAACAGTTAAAGACAGCGAGCAACTCCCCTTTGAAAAAAACGTGCTGGTCCCTCCCGATAAAGCAACACCCAGTGTCTCCCCTCCGGTAGGTACTCTGGGGCCTGGCATTTCCCCATAAAAGAAAGGGTAAGCACAGATGACTTAAAATCAGTATTGGTCTGAAGGAAAAGGAAGGAAAATAGACCCTTGAAGCAACGTGTCAGCCAGAAACCCCTTTACCACCTGGGTATGATTGACTGGGTGTACATACACTTAAAATTGTAGGATGCATGGTTTGTGCACAAGCAGATCATCCAAAGTTATGTAACAGCCCATTTGTCAATCAAGGTTAAGGAGTCATCCCATTCTTGCCTCTGGGGATCAACTCCTCCTTCTGCCTTAACTCCTAAAAGGAATCCCCAAAAGAAATTTGGGCTCTGAATTTACAAACTGTCTGCTTCTCTCATTCTATGGTATGGATTCTCCACTCTAATCTCACTTAAAAGCAAACAAACAAAAAACCTAACAAACAAAAAGGATCTATATTTTTGCTACCACTGAAGCTGGTCCTGACCAGCTGTTTGTTTGAGTCACAAAACTGACCATTGTGTTTTGAGAGGGTCAAGGTTCCATCTGGTGACCTACTGTCACCTCACCTACACAGGACATTTCCAGCTGTCTCTTTTGTTTAGCTGGTTGTTCTATTGGACTGATCGTGTGTTTGTGTGGATGTGTGTCCCAATTTACATATCAACTCCCTAATCTCCAATGCAAGCAAATTTGGAGATCATACCTTGATAAAGAACATTAAGGTGAAATGAGATCCTATGGGGTCTGCCTCTAATCCAATAAGATTGGTGTCCTTATAGGAAAGGCTAGACAAACCAGGGAAAAGAGGCACAAAGAGGAAGGCAGATGAGGAAGTATAAGCATGTGCAGCCTAGGAGAGACAACAGTATCAGAAACAGCCCAGCACTCCAGGTGGCACCTTGATCTTGACCCAATTTCTGAAACTGAGAGACAATAAATTTACATTCTCTAAGCCATTTGGTCTACAGTAGCTCCATATGGTAGTCTAAACAGATTGATGCAGTGGCCTTGTGACACTGCCTGAACATTAAATACCGGATGCTCATCTGTGGCCCAGCCACCCCAAAAGAAGATGTTAGCTTTCCGTGAGGTTGGCTTCTCCGGTGGCTTTAGCATCTGATTGCTGCTTCATTGATCTGATCAGCTCTCAGCTGATCTGAACAGGTCACCAAAAATGTCGACTCGACCCTGCCAGTGTCTGCTGTGTTTCAGTTGTCTAGACATGCTCATAAATAGCTGGATGATTGCCCACTATAAATTTTTAATGAGAGATTTTGAAATTAGGAAAAGAGGGAAGCAATTGTAATTTATGGCCTGGAGTTAGTCAATAAGCAGGGGACCCTTTTTAAAGGCCAACCCTGCTTCCCCATTGGTCAACTCACAGCTTTGGCCCCCTCAGTTAAGCAAACCAAGAGCATGGGCCATAGGCCTTCTGTCCCACTCTACGCATAGAAACCACACAGCATTTCCTCCCAATCCTCAGCTTATGAACGAGAACTTAAATAATTATTAAGGAAGCAACAGATTTTAATGAAGTGTAAATGACTGAGGATTACCCATCAGTTACGATAATTATGCAGTTCAAATACCAACTGGCTTCCTAGAAAAAAAGAGAAAGGAGACAGATGTGCATAAGATCTAACATGTAAAGTGTTTTAAGAACATTCAGGTGTCCAAGCTCCTATAGATGCCACATTGCTGCCTGTGTCTCAGCTCCCTTCTCTAGTACAACGAGCTCTGTGTTTAAGTAAATTTTGATATTCAGAAAGCAATAAACTAGAGTCACCTTGGATTAAGACTGGTCTTTGATACAGCACTATACCCTCACAAAGGAATTATATTTCAGACAGAAGTAAAATGTTTGTATATGTGAGTAGGAATTTTTTTTTCTTTAGGACCAAAATGTGAGTTCTTCCTGTTACCAATGTATCATTTGCATGAACATGCTAATAATGATTTTTCCCTTTCTTCTCCCAGACCTTCATCCCAGAGGCAATACAATTTGGTGTTCGCCTTTATGCCTTGTCACACAGAAATTCTATAACTGAATTGTATTGCTTATCATTATAAGTAATTTATTTTAAGTTCCTTGCTATTTTTCACCATTTTACCCCATTGGAAATATTTTAGGGCACAGGTGGAATATAAAAATGATAAACAAATAAATGTCAGATTTTAGTAGAATAAAACAGCTTTTATATTTTTTGTGATAACTTAGTAGAGTGAATGGCACTCTCCTTTCAATAGAACAGGGCTAGTCATTGTATCACCTTGGGGGGGGGGGCATCTTGTGTTCTTTTCACTAACTTAGAGACTATAGTGAGAAGTCAATACCTCACCAGATGTTCATAGAAAGGAACAAATCAAGTCCATGAGTTCATGGAACAGACAGGCCATTCATAATTTGGGGGACACATATTGACTAATGAGTATTATCAAAATTATAGTGACAAATGCTATATTGGGGTCCATGTAAGATGCAATCTTATATGTGTTCTTTCTTAAATCACTAAATGAACACTCAATCCCCATTTCCAACTCTAAACTACACCATCATTCTTTTATGTTGTCATGAAGTCAACCTCCCCAAGATCTTCGCTTTCCCATTCGGTGTTCTCAAGCAAAAAGTATACTTTCAATTTGGTAAAGAATAAGAGATGGCCAAGGATATCCAAACTTTACTAAATGTAATTTCGAGCAACAAGTAGACAGTTTTTCCTCTGATTAATTTTACCAGAAGAACGTATCTGTTACCTACTGTAAACAATGGCGAACTTTCAATGTATTTGCAAGGCCTTAACCATAGAAATAACCTTTGACTCAAAATTTTTATTTCTATAAATGTATTCTAAAGAAATAATATGAACAAGGTGTGACAGTACATGTCTGTAATCCAGCACTCAAGAGACTGAATCAGGAGAACTAGAAATTTTAAACCATTCTAAGGAACCTAGTAAATTCATGGCCAGTCTGATCTACAAAGCAAGCTATACTGCTAAAATAAGAGAAAGAATCAGTAATATGCGATATGCACATATTTACAGACATATGCCTATGGGAACAAACAGAAATATTTATAATAAAAAGTATATAAACATATAAAACACATAATCATTGAAAATAGTATTACAGAAAATGTCATTAAAACAAAATTTGTGATACAGATCTATAATCCCAGCTATTTGTGAAGCTGAAACAAGATGTATTATTTATTGGAAACAAATCAAATTATAAAACCCAGCAAGTTATAAACATAATATTGAATAAAATTGTAAGGATGGATAGATTGGAAGATTGTGTTCTGATATGTACAGATAGGTAGATGGCATAAAAGAAATATATAAAAATACATGAGCACAAAGACATACAGCCAAGTTGTATTGTTGTTCTGTCTCTATCAGAATCCCCATTCTTGTTCTTGGCGAGCATCGCAGAAGTCTGTGGAAGAGAGAGCAAAACACAGAGTAGAGAATCCACATCCCACCCCTGAAGTCAGAGCAGTAAAGTGGGAAAGTTATTAACGATTAACAAGCTTTGAGCATGATGGATATACAGAGAGGAACACTGTCCAATTGAAAAGGAATTACCCAAGGGACAATTTCCAGTTAAAGTTGCCTCTGGATATAGTACTCAATTCACAGAAGCGCTGACTGGCCACAGTGGTCTGCTTAGTACCACAATATAAATAATAATGACCTAAAACTTTAACCCCAGAACAAAATATAATGCCCAGAGTAATAAATTTAAAAGAATGGGATACATTTGTCTTTCTAAAAGAATTCCAAATGAAACGTGTTAGGAGAAAGGAAGAAAAGAAAAATCACCATTAGGCAAACATACAACAATTGTGCAGACATGATCGGCCAATAGATGCTAAACATCCGTGGATATGATGGACAGAAAGGTGGCTTCTTGGCCTCCAAGTCCCTTTCTAGAGACACTTATTCATTACAAAGCAAAGTTTGCCAGTTGATAAGGAACGTGGCAGAAACTTCTTTCATCATGAAGACAAGCTTAACACCATCAGAAAAGTGAGGCACCAAACCAGCCCTTGATAGGAGATGCCATGAATAACACACTATCTCTGAGACATTCTTGCCAAATCCTATCACCGGGCCAGAACACCAGGACACCTCAGACAGATCCGAACTGAGACACAAATTAAGTGGTTAATATTTCATGCAAGTATCAAAATGATGGCAGACAAAAAGAAAGAGGAGGAGGAAGAAGAGGAGGAGGAAAGAAAGAAAGACACAGACAAGAAGAAAGGAAGAATTAACCCAATGAACAACTGGACCCTGCCCGTAATCTTGAATAACAAAAGAGCACCAAGAGTTGAGATAGCTTAGTGGTTAGAGTGCTTGCTCCCAGCCTGATGACCTGAGAGCTGCCCTTGGAACACACATGGTGGAAGGGAGAACCAAATCCTGTTGGTTGTTCTCTACCCTACACACACACACACACACACACACACACACACACACACACACACACACATAAATACTTTGTAAAGAACATTAACGGGAAATTTGATAAATCCCAATCTCAAATAATAGTTGCTTCATAGTTTAAACCAAAGTTGACTTCCTGATTTTGCTTATTAAACTGTGGTTATGTGAGGATGCTAATGTTAATGGTAGCTGAGTGAGGGACATAAATAAACTCATTCGTTGCAGCTCATTTGAATTATAAACATCTTTCAAATACATAATGAAATATTAATTTGTTTCTTGATTTGCATTTTCCAACTCACACCGGTGCATTGATAAATTATACAACCGTCAAAAACAAAACAAAACAAAACAAAAACCCACCCCACCCCTGAAAACCTAACTTTCATTCTAATGCCAAATTCTTTGAAGAACAGCTACAAAAAGGATGTGCAGGACTGAACAAAGAAAGTGGAGGGTTGCTCCTTTCTACTCCCCCAGCACCGGCCCCTGCCTGGGAACTCCAGGTCTCTTTAAGGCAGAAATCCAATCGATGCTGTGTCGATCTCTGAGGAAGCAGGCGTTCTTCAGTTCAGACAGCTCCTGTGTGGATCGCCACTATCTGCCTGAAACACTGAGATGGTTTGGCATGCTTAAGGCTCTGGAGACAGTGTGGCACTTGGCTCCGTGGATCCAGAGCTGTGGCTGCACCTGCGTTTGCGCAGGACCCAACCCATCAGCCTTGCAGCATCTGGGGACCAGGGACCAGCCGTGACGGCAAGGCATCTTTCTAATGTATCCAGCAAAGCCTGAGAAGAGAATTTCTGCAGAAAGTAGCCCCGTTGGGACCTGAAACACAATCAAGAAAACCCAATAAACTTGTCTGTAAGCACATATGAGACATCCCTGGATTTTTAGAAGGGATTGGAAACCCATGAGCAGCACGGCACATGCTGGCTGATCGATGCCCATATGAGTCACAAGAACATGGCTTATTTCTATGCACTTGATGTACATTAGAATTCCAACACATGTGTGCTATTGTTTTGACATCTATTCCATGTGAGAGTGCTCTGTGCTCTGGCTAGAGAGAACTGCCTGGATGCTAGAACACTGAATACTGTCAGCAGATCTTTCCACATACAGTGTGAGTCGCAGGCAGCAACAGAGAGCTGTGAATGTACAGGAGCATCTGAATCAGGGTGCGCACTCTAGGTCTCTTGATCATCTCTGAGCCTCATACCTCTCCTCAGACATACTGGAATGGCTAAAATCATCGGGGGCTTCTTTCAACCGCGAAGTTCTTCTACATTTTCCATATTCATTCATTTCCCTGAGTCCTGATCACTCAAGTTCTTGACTCTTCTTAATTTCAGTAGAAGGCAGAAAGGATTCCTTAGCGACGCAGTGCCTGGATGCTCACTCCAGCCTCAGGGTTGCTCAAAGTCCAGTTGACACTGCCGGTTGGTGAATTTTGAGCAGCTAAGCTCTGGACTCATCACTTCTCAGGGAAGAAAACTGAGGTTCCATAGAGAGATGTGACTCATCTAAAGACCTGGAAAGCAAAGAAAACCCAAAACCCAGGCTTTCTTATTTCTTTGCACAGTAAAGATGTTGCCCAACATGGAATAATGTATCAGCATTATCTGATACCCTTCTTATGTATCAGCACTGGTCTAGGCACTGAATGAGGAGACTGCCTCTAACACTCAGAAGCACCACGAAGTTCCTCCAATTCCCCTACTCATATTAATGAGCTGGAATTCTAGAGGTTGGGGACCATTCCAGATGCCAGCAATGCAGCTGCAAGTGATGGAGGATGGTCTGCAGCTCAGTCTGGATAGAGAGTCAGTCCAGACCCAGGAATGGTAACACTGCTAATTTCCTTCTCCACTCCCGATTCCTCCTCCTCTACCTCTTTTTCCTCTTCCCCCCTTGGTCCATGACCACCATCACCACCTCTCCTCACCTATTTCTGTTCCCTTTCCATTTCCCCTCCTTTTCTTCCTGCTCCTCTTACATCTTTTCTTACTTACAATGATAATTCTCCTCCTTACTGTAGAGACAAGAGTAGCACAGATTCAGAAGGCAAGAATGGGCCATCTTTGAATCTGAACATGAATTTTCCTTGAAGATGAAAAGGAGCTGTATTAAATCTTAAAATACATATCATAGATTAATAACTAAAACTGACCTAACATTTTAAAACCAAACATATAACTTTAAATGATGTATATCAGGGGCAGGAAGACAGCTCACTTTTTTTGTATAAGCAAAAGAGCTAGAAGTTGAATCTCCAGAACCCACACACAAGTTGGCAAAATAATGTATCTTATAGTCCCAATCCTGAGACTGTCTTCTGAGCTCCATATACACAACATAACATGCATGCACTTGCACATACAGAGGGATGGAGAGAGAGAGAGAGAGAGAGAGAGAGAGAGAGAGAGAGAGAGAGAGAGAGAGAGAGAGAGAGAAGGGAGGGGAAGGGAGGGAGAGATGTAAAACATATCTGCCATAAAAGCATCTGTTTTAGCTTATCCAAGAGATGATAGAGTTAAGTATCTAGTCCCCTCTGCATTTGGAAGCCTTATGGAAACAGCACATACACCACAAATTGTTTCTGTCATACCAAAAAGTGATATTTTGTAATCAAGCAAGGGACCAATAATGAAGCTTTGAATCTCATTAGCAAACTCCAGCAATTTCATGTTTAATTTGCCAACAAAAAGCATGATTGTTGCATCGAGCAGGCATGATAAAGACCACATGTCCTTTTCATTGAAAGTTCTCACCTCCTAGTTCACCTATTGCTTGGCTTCCTTCTCCACTCCTTAGAGGGTTCTGTGCAGCCCAGCATCATCAGCGTCATGGGATTTTACAATAAATGTAGAAGATCAGACTCCACTTTGTTCCTACTCGGTCAAAATCTGCTCTTGAACAAAGCTAGTAGATGCATAAGCAGGTTAAATCTGAGAAGTACTGCTCCTCTAGTTTACCTACTCCCAAAGTAAATACCGTGGTAATTAGTTTTCAAAACCTAGTCCCTAGGTGAGCAGTACCAGTTCCAAGGAAGAACTTGTTACATATCCTCCCTGTGAATCTTAGACCTAGTAAACAGATACCATGGTGACAGGGTTGGAATCCATGTGTTAACCCCTGTGAGTGAAGTTTAGACTGTGCTTCATATTAGTTGCCTGGAAGAGACTGTTAAAATCCTATTGTTTCAAACTTTTCTTCGTACCAAGCAGAATAGCAATCTCTGAATCAGTTGTTCTCATTTCTGGATGCATGATAGAATCACTAAAAACATTTTCAAAAACACTGATGCCTGAGCCCACTGTTCTGGGATCTCAATCTAATTTTCAAAGCTGATGTCCAACTATGAGACGTTTTACAAATAATTTCTCCAGTGTTGTTTTGTTTTGTTTTGTTTCTCTCCTGTGGGTACAACATCATCACTTCTAAAAATCTGTCTGCCTCTTCCACGTTCTGAGAACTTCTGTTTCTAGCTTATTCTTCTGATTCTAGTATCCTATACTTTAGTAATTAAGCCCTCTATGTCCCACCTCAGGTCCACTAGGAACCATTATTGGCATCTACTGTTCAGTTATGTTCTTCCCCTCTCTGGATCCTCACTTTCTTCCGAAGATGATTTACCAGAGGCTACTACACAAACATGCCCTCATATTCATAGTAGAAATTTACATAGAAATTTTCTCTGGAGCTTGAGGCTAGTTAATATTCAGGAAGTAAACAACTCAAAAGTCTGAGGAAGTTCCTGAAACTGACCAGATACACAAAGCCCTTTATTCTCCATGGCTATATAAGCATTAAAGTACTACTAAGGAGATTCCTACTAGTTGTGCTGCCTGAAAGCACCCAGACCAGCTGAAAGAAGAAGCATTCTATGTTCTGTCAATCTACTAGTAACTTGTGCAAAGAGCTTTGAGGTTCCCACTTTCATGAACTACCACCTATACTTTTGGGGTAGGCTTTTGGTGATGTAGCTATCTTTGAGTAGACTGTGGTCCTGTAAGTAACCATATTTTTGGGAGTAACACCAATAAAAATATTGGTTAACTCAAAGTTAGACTTCAATGGTATCATCTGATCTGTCCTCAGTTCTCTCTCTGGGGTGAGGGGATGTTTGTTTGCATCTGTTCAGAAAAAAAAAAAATATCATTCCCTTGCATCACCATTCTTCCCTCTTCTTTACCTAGAAAACCTCTAAATTTTAGTCTATCCCTACTCTTAAATAGTTGTCCAACTGTCCCAGCCCACTGGATATTATTCACAAATACCTGGTTTGTTCACTAATAGAGGACCTTATTTGGTATTCCTAATGGTGTCTCTACTGAACTCTCACACTGTCTAGCAGTCTGACAAACATTCCTTGGTGACATCACTCCCTAGTCATCCACATGGCCTGACCAGTTAATGTTTTTCTCACTTCTGAAGCCTCAGACATTACATTGCTCCTGTACTCTGTTCTTGTGGATAATACCCTGTCTTCACATTTTAACATCAAATAGAAGCAACTGGAAGAAAATGTTCTCTTCTGCTCACAAAGGCTTCACCTAGCTTGCATCTGCAATGTTGTCACCTGCTTGCCTTCCTGTCTGGCTGGAGTTTGAAGATGTAGCGTGACATGCCTGTTTTCTTTTTCCATGCTCTTATTCAAAGACATGGGTTTTGTTGTTATTTTCTCCCATCCCTATTGAATAATCCATTTTTTACTTCTCTACAGGATCATTACTACTAAATTTGAATCATTTCTATTTATAGATATTCTTTTGACCTGTAATCATCTTCACTGTCAACATCATGTCTTGGTTTTACTAGAAAATAAATATTGTGAGAATTAGCTTTTTCTATTGTCCCACACTCATATTTTGTTCCTCATTATGAAGCGTTCAGTTTATAATCACTAGGTCCCATGAGCTTGAACAGAACATCATGGTGATAGAAGCACACAGAAGCAGTAGCTGTTCACTGTTTGGCACACAGGAAGGAGAGAGAAGGAGGGTTCCAGAACCAAGTAAAGCTTTCAAAAGCGTGTCCTCACTAACCTATTTCCTCTAATTAGTTCCCACCTGAGTTTCTGTCTCCTCCCTCAGACAGTGTCACCAAGTGGGGACTAAGCATTCGCCCCATAAAGCTGTGATAACTGCTATGAAACATCTATCATCCTGATAATTGCCACAACTGTCTCTGTAGCCGTGATCTCTTCTCTGAACTTCAAAGTCTTACCACCTCCCTGTTACCTCAGGACTGCTTATAAGGCATCTCAGACTGAGTGTGCCCTAACCCAAATGCTTGGTTTTTACACATGAATATGATCTTTCCAGAACTTTCTAACCTCATGACTTATGGCTTGAAATAGCCACACAGACACAGTCTTGGGGAACACATTGGCTTTTCTCTTTCTCTTGTTTCGTTGATAACATCCACCACAATGTATTGTCTGGTCTCATTTAAATAACTAATATTCTAAACTATCTTTCAAGCTCATTATTAAGTCTTAGCCTCATTAAAATTGGACCCACTCTCCTGTTGGTGCCTTGTTCTGGCCAGTAAGGATATAAGCTTGATATGAATCCACAATTGGCTACTTCCTAGATATCTGGAGATTCAAGTATAGAATGAAAAAACATATATGTGCATATATGTGTGTGTATATATATAATTTTGTGTGTATATATATCTATAATATGCATGTTTACATGTGTGTGAGGTAGATTGACAGTTCTGTGTTTGAATTCTCAGTGATCTTTTTTTCCTGGATGACCAACAAATGTCTCTACATTTGTGTCTCTGTTCCATTGATGACTAGCCCAGTCTCAGATTTTATTTACTGCCTTCAACCCAGGATATCCTTGTGAATCATAAGCCACTCTTCTCTTGCTGACATCTCTTAGTCACTTTCCACATCATTTAAAATAGCTCCAGGGTCCTAATGGTACAAAGTTGTTCATGACTATGGCCCTGTCACACTACTCTCCATGATCCCTGTCCTCTAAAGCACTGGACCTCCAATCTCTTTGGTTCTGGATTCCATTGCACAGTCCTCAGAAGCTTTGTCCTAGGCATTCCCTCTCTGCACTGATCTGCTCTCACACATCTGCATTTCTCATTTCCTTCCTTTGCTGACATCCCTTTTCAAATCTCACCTCACCCCTTCACAGTTGCCTTCTATGTCCTCCAGTGGTTTGTTGACGGCAGCTCATCTCAGCAATCAGAATTTCCCTGGCCTTTTTCAATGATGCCATGTTGGTAGTCAGAACCCACAACAGTGAAAACGTTTATAGTATGAAATCAATAAGCACTGTCAACCGAGATCCCCCACTCTTTTCTAAGAGTTAGCACCACATCTGGACTCTTACTTCTCTCATTTTTATTTTCTTTTTCATTGCAACACTTGGTATTATCTGTATATTATATTTCTTCTCTTTGCTGTCATAAAATACCCCACAAGAAGGAAGAAAGAGTTTTCCATGGCTTTCATGTTATGGTCAGGAGGATATGAGTACAGGACAACAGTACATTGCAGCCACAGTCAAGAAGCAGAGTGCTCAGGAGGTGGAGTCAGGCTACAAAACCTTGCAGTGCAGGCCATCCCACCCCCAGGGAGCTACTTCCTCCTGCAAGGCTCCACTTCCTATCAGTTCTAACGCGAGAACCAAGCGTTGAAATGCATGACATTTTTTTCATTTAAATCTGAGCACTAACACCACACACAAACATTTACTTTTCATTTTCCACAATGGAATGTAAGTGTAAGAGGCAGAGGTTTTTCATCCATGTTTCTTAACCATTTTATTCCCATTGCCTGCCTGGAACACTGCAGAGCAAATCAATATTTTAACCTTTGACTGAACCACACACTTGAAAAGTCAGTTAGCCACGAGTTATTCATCCATATCCACCATTCCTGCTCACTTCTCTTCTTCACACACCTCCACTACTCTCTCAGTTTCTATTCAGTCCAGCTGACCCTAGTCTTCCCTTCCCAACATCCTAACTTACTTTGATTCCCAAACTTAGACTCCTCAACTCTCTATTCAAAAGCCTGTGAGTTGTTTGGTCTCTGGTGTCTTCAGGTCATTTTGGGACCTATGCCTCAGATATCACAGTTCCACAGAGTCATGGTCCTTTACAGAGAGATTCCTCCAACCTAGGATTATGTCTTCTTCTTATCATAAGCTTCTATGTCATGAAGGCAAGAAAAAGATCCTGTATAGACACAGAAGCAATATGAAAGGAAAACCTGTTAAGATACTCTCTGACACTTGGTGTATTAAAGAGGTAGGAAGGATTCTATTTTTAAGCAAGAATTGCTTTCCTTATTTCCCAGCACACGCCTCATTTTCAACTTTGGCCCACTTCCTCTCCTTCCCCTTCACAAACCTAAATCCTGTTTCAAATCCTTCCAAAGTACCGAATCCATATTTTAAAAGCCATTGACCTGAGTCTGATTCTGTTGAGTTCTGTCTGTTAATGGACCTAATGTGCTCAGGAGTGAACAGCAAGGACACTGTCACTGTGGCTGATGCCCCTGTTTCATTATAGGATCTTGTAGACAATCGATATGGAGGATGGAGATGTATTCGGATAAATAAGAAGGCATGTTTACATTTCCTTGTATCTTGTCAGCAGAGTCCTGAATTTGCTGAGCTTCTCTGAAGTGGGGCAGCTACTCCATCGTGTCAGAGGCTGAAATGCAAAGAAAGGCTGGTAAATGAGTGATATGATCCTTGCTTTCCATGGTGTGCAAAATAGGGAAATGCAAGACAATAACCATTGTGTTTGCTATAGTCTTAACAAATAAAAAATTTAAATTATCTTTCTTTTTAAAGAATAGTTAAGAGCACAAAGGTAGCATGCCCCTCCTCCAAAGAAGAACCATATGACAATGAATCACACTGTCATTTCTCTCTCTCCAACCTGGAATCCCTTGAGTGTCATTAACACTGTGACAATCAAACGGGTGTTTTCATAATAGACTGGAATTTGCTTTACAATATACAATATACCTTTTGGGAGGGTTTAAAGCTAATACCAATACTACAAGTATATCAAACAGAAAAGCCCCAAACTAGAGAAGGGAAGCCTGAATAGGTACAGGTAGAAGAGGTGGCAGCCAGGCACGTGTTCCCAGGGGAGCAGAGACAGCACCCCGGCTTCACCTGCTCCCTCAGCTGGTTTAGTAAAACTTAAAATTGAACAATTGAAGATTTTCCTCTGCCTTTGTGATTTTAAAATAACCCTCTTATCCAGGTAGAATGGATTTTTGTTCCTTGTGGATATCTACATAGGAGTTTGTGCATGTCTCTCTCTCTCTTTTTCTCTCTCTCTCTCTCTCTCTCTCTCTCTCTCTCTCTCTCTCTCTCTCTGTGTGTGTGTGTGTGTGTGTGCATATGTGTGCAAGTGTGTGAGTATTTGTGAAGAGCCAATTCCTATCTACCCCTCTTTAATACAGCCCACTCTCCCTGGTCATTTTCTCATTTGTCGTGTTCAGAACTTACTCTCCGTTCTTTGTATATTGGGCGTTTGTGGCCATCCGCATGTGCTCTCCCTGAGCAACAATTGTACAGGAAGCAGCCCTGTTAGCATTTTCTGAAGCCTCAAAAACATCTCCACTCTTTCTCTTGGTGCCTAAGCTACCAGCACGGCCCATATCCCAGCGGTGTATGAGGGCAACCAACAGGCATAGCTGAAGATGGGGTGGTCCTGCCCTTGAAAGGAGTCTTTACCTTAGACTGTCAGGAGAGATGGGCCACTTAGCCCAAGGTACAGGGAGTCTGGGAGGCTTTGAGCGGCAGGAGAAAAAGAAAGTACAAGGATGACCTAGAAACGGTGTGTCCTTTGTGATACAGAACAGGAAGTCAGAGAAACAACGATCCGAATGACCTCTGTGAGGGGCTGGGTCAGGCTCCCTGGAACCTAACACCCATGCCTCATGCTGTAGACTCTGGACAGGGATCTTGGCTTTCCTTGTTCTTCAGTTTTCTAACTTGAATGTGACATTTAGGCCCATGAAACGAAAAATAAAATTTGCTTCTGTTTTTTTTTCCTAGATTAATAGAAAATGTAGAAAGAGGGCTATTCCTACATGGTTTGGAATCTGTACGCATTCAGCAAACTTGGTTACGGTTGTCTCTATTATTTTTTATTGTCACTGCTTGGATTTGCCCTCTTAATCTTCTTGCTGTTCTCACCAGACCTCCCACAGGCTGCTTGGACCTGGACAAATAGCTTCTCAGCTATTAAATTTATGAACTAGATTGAGGCTCCGTTACACAAGGTACAGAATAAAATGCCGTGGGAAACCATTGATCATCAAGAAAACACTGCCTGACATCTATTTACAATCCAGTAGGGTATGGAAACCACACAAAATCACAAAGCACCTCAAAGAAAGGCACTATTTGACAAATACTATAAGAGAGATAAACAATGGGCTAAGAGCCATATGGAAGACAAAGCACTTCCAGCTGCTGGCTGGCTTATTCAGGCTGATCCCAGTATGGGTGGGTAAAGGGGATTAACGAGAGAAGAGAGATGAATGGGAAAACCCGTTCAGGAGGTTGGAGAGAGGGCTCAGTGAACAAAATGCCTGTCTTGGCACAGAAAGGATATGAGTCCATTCTAACACATCTTATTTAAAGAGCAGGTAATGGAGCCAGGCATGATAATTCCTGGAAGGGTACAATGGGAGGCAGAGGCAGGTGGATCCCTGGAGCTAATGGGCTAGGTAGTCTAGACTAGCTAACAGTATTGCAGGCAGATGAGAGTCCCTGTCTCAAAAAGTATAAGGTATTTGGGTAATAATATTTGAGGTTCTCCTCTTCCCTCCATATGGACATGCACACACACATACACATTTATTTTCTGCACAGAGAACAAATAAACAAATAAGTGGTATTTCAGCACTATAGGCACAAATATGTTTACTATGAGGAAAGCTGTCATACTCTAAGATTAGAAGCCCAGAAAGATAAGAGACAGATAACGATAATTAGTGAAGGAAGATGAGCTTTTGCAGGAAGAAAAATGATACTTGTTCATCCATGTAGAGATTTCGTCAAATAAGTTCCCTTCCTACCCAAACTGGACATCTGCCTTAGTCAAATTCTCCCGTGTCAGTACGAGATGAAATTAGTTTTTCTTCATCCCAGCCTGAGGATTCTGGGACTGTTTTGCCATGGCCTTGTTGAGTCTCCTATCTGATAATATTGCCCATTGGAATGGTCATCAGTGAGTGAATTTCCTCACTGTTGGGAGCTGATGATGGTCTATAAATAAAACAGCAAAATCCTCATGTGTGTCTCTCTACCCCAACTCAAAGCCATCAGTAACTGCACCAAACCCAAAGAATCAAGCAAGACTCTTTGAAGCCAAATGATGCTCGATGTAGATCCCACCTGCTCCCTACTAACAGATGCTTGCCTGGTGGTGACATATTGGCAGAAAATTCAGACTCAGTAGCCCTTGTCCTTTTACTCCCGACTGTGCTGTGTTCTATTGTTAGTATTTTGGCTCAGAATAGAACACATATTGTAGAAATACCAGCTGGCTCCTGCGTAAGACACTCGAGTTAATTTTTCTCCAATGACTGTGTTCCTGTGTTCATCTGGACTAATTATTTTTGTGTTTATCCAAACAAAAGGGCATACAGCAGAAAAGAGAAGTCTCTGTCACTTTATGCACAAGCCTTCGGGGCCATGGTGAAGAAGAACTAGGGACTCGGACAGAACTCAGATCCCGTGTCCTAATGCCCAAGGATGAGACTTTCTGGTTACTATTTACTGCTGAAAACAGAAACACAGTCAGTCATGTAGCATGACTATTGTGGGCGATAAAGGAAGAATCAAGGCTGGAGCCTAGCTTTTGCGGACTCTCAGAATGTTAATAGGAAGAAAGAAAAGTGGAGCTAGGCAGGTAGGTAACATACGTGACCCCCATCCTGCTCAGTCCTGAGTCACAGAGATAGGAAAGTGGCACCATCCATACACGCTGAGCTAAGGGAGCCTTGCCAGAACCTTCAGTTTGTCAAGTGGTTGTTCTCACACAAAGCAGAGCGTGTAGGCTAGGCAAACTGGGAGAATAATGGTGTGATTTTCCTCTCAATGTTTGCAGGGATCTGTGTCCTTCCTAAGCTTTCAGTGCCAAATGCATTGACTGCTAAAAGCACCCCTCCACCCTGCAGTTCCGCTGTGTTTTGTAAAAATCGAAGGAGCAAATGGGAGGCTCTTGGAGGATGTGTTAAGACCCTTCACCACCCATGAGTTAAATGGATCGCAGAGAAGTTAGATTAGCTTTGGGTCCTTCTCTTCGTCAAATGAATGCAGGAGCACACGCCTGTCTGCCGGACCAGAGTTTGCCCATTCTCATTCTCGCAATTCACTGTCACCCCTTCACCCTGTGTGACCTGGTTACATCTGACCCACAGCTGTAGATTAGAGGACCACACCTCTGAAAAGTGAGCTATTGTGAAGCAAGGGTTAGGAAAAAGGAAGTCAAGTCATCTAAATTCGAGCATCAATTACATCTTGATGGTCCCCGCTCCCCCCTTACTAAAACTTTCAAATGACCATGAGCAAATAAAGGCTGATGCACAGGTATTGCTGGCCTTCTTCAAGACACACCCAAGATGTAATAGGATACAGGTGCTAGCTATCGATGTCTGTGAAGTCCAAACTACCTATTTAGACATTTGTGAATTTGGCTATAAACATGGCATCATGCTATATTGGAATCAAGGAACATAGCAGCTGCTTTTGCTTCCAGATTACTGTCTTCTAATTCCCAGTTTCCCTCAGTGTAAACGCACTGGAGATTTTCAGGGATAAATAATTTCTGAAGACACTGACCTACCTTCACATTTCCTCCTGTGATAAAAATGAAGCAGACTGTGTCTTGACAATGATAGTCTTTTGTTCGGAGTCAAAGCCACGTCATTTGGTTCGATGTGGATTTGGATTCTAATGATGGAAAGCCTGACTGTCTGCCTGAGTCGCCAACAGCTATGACAAGAAGGTAGCTGCTACCCCTCAACAGTTGCAGCACTAGGGAGAGTAGACCCTACACCTAGCCTGGGAAGTACAGTTCATCTGGAGAGCCAACCCCTAGGCCAGGAAAGCGGAAGAGCTGGCCCTGCCCCTTGCTCATCACTGCAAGGGGTCAACTAGCCAGGGTAATGCAGGAGACTCCAGCCTGGTGGGAAAGACAGGAGAGCTGACAAGCTGATCAGCAAGGCAAGTACCCAGGCCCAGAGCCGGGGTTATGTGTTGGCCCACCCCACCATCTACCCTATCTGTGATCTTCTGGAGCAAGGGGATGTGGGGAGGGGGCAATCCTTGGACCCAGGACTGCTGGATCTCCAGGACAAACAGCAACAATGGGATGTCCAGAAAGAGTCCCTTGAGGTGTAGCCAAGACCACCAAACCAATAATTCTTTTTGATAAACGCCTACATGTGAAAATAAAATTTATGGACTCACCGCGTTACACAGTAGCTTCCACGACAAGATTTTTCCTTTTTCTGTGTGCATTTTTTTTTCTTTTCCCTTTTTCTCTTACATTTTATTTTGTTTTATTTTGAAGCGGGAAAGGGAGATGGTGGAATCAAGAGGCACGATATGAAAGACATAAAGAATAAATAAAATAATTAATTAACTTTTAAAAGGAAGCTGCTTTATTCGTCCTTAGGAAGGTCAACACTCCAATTTATACCTGGGAGCGTCTTACCTCGTCTACCTGATTACTTTCAGAAATGAAGAAGAGGCAGAATGGGCGAGCCTTCCTCATTAAAGATCTTCCAGGGTGTCGGGATTTTCTATACTTACCACGTCTGTCTTGGTGTCTCTCAAGGCTGAATTCAGGGTTATTTCTGAGCTTTCACATAAAACAGGAGTTAAAAATACCCTTCAAACATCAACCCTCCCTGGTGGCCGCACACTCAGCCTCTTTTCCCACAGGCAGTGAAGCTCATCCTCAGGCCTTGGGCCTAGCCTGGCTGCTTTGCAACTGATGTGAGCAGCCACATAAGGCTCTTTCAACAATTCTTTTCTAGAAATAGCCTCAGTCAGGTCCGTAAGTGTGTAAGCCGCCTTACTTTCTTCCATATTACCACAGGCAACAGTTTGACTAATTATTCTATTAGACACTGTATTTAAAAACAAAAACAAAACAAAACAAAAAAAAAAAAAAAACCAGAGTTCTCACAGCATTTTTTACGCATAGAACTTGAAGTTCTCACAAATCAACTCTCCCACTCTGTGGTAGCCCTTCCCCCTTTCTACTAACCCTGCACTAATTATTCATCGCTATTGAACTCTCTATCCACACTTAATGGACTTTTTAAAATTTTTCCTTTTGTTGAAAATAGATTTTTTTTCCCCTATAATTTCTCCTGATTACAGTTTTTCCTCCCTCTACTCTGACCCATTTCTCTCCACTTCCCCTCCCATCAAGATCCACCCCCTTTCTGTCTCTCGTAGAAAACAGATTCCTAAGAGAAAGTAATAAAATATGAAATATTATAATATAATAAAATAAAAAACAAAACCTAGCACATCCGTTAAGGTAAAACAAATAAACAGAAGGAAAACAATTGAAGAAAAGCACAAGAAACAGGTAGCAACACCTAGATCCACTTGTTTGCACACTCAGTAATCCTATAAAAACACAAAATGGTAAGCCATACACACAGGCCCTGTATGGTAAAAAGAGAAAAATTTAAAAATACTAAAAAAATAAAAATAAGAGAAAAAGAAAAAGAAAAAAAGACCCTGAAGCAACTTTCTAACACGGAGAACCTCCAAAGATGACTCTGAGTTAGTTTTCTGTTGGCCACCTACTGCGGGACACGCAGCCTACCCTTAAGAATGAGTTGTTTCCCCAGCGAGACTCCCTTGGTTTCCCAAATTTCCTAAATTTTTATTGACAAGTGGTTATCAACTGGAGACAGCTTCTGTGCCGGGGATGGGAGGGAGGGTGTATTTACTTTCCTTTCAGCTCTAGGACTCCGCCTAACATAAACCTGTGCTGGCCTTTGCATGGTGTCTACTTTTCTGTCAGGTCCTCTGTGCACCAATCCTGTTGATTTCAAGAGCCCTGTTTTCCTGGTGTCTTCCATCCTCTCTGGCTTTGATACTCAGTCTCTTCCACAGGCCCTTAAGCCCTAGGGTAAGAATGGGAGATTGATTGAGGAATCTTGACTATGGTAAAGTATTCCTTGATCTCTGACTCTTTGTATAGTGTCTGGCTGTGGTTCTGTATCCGTTCCCATCTGCTGCAGGAAGAAGCTTCTCTGATCATGGTGGAGAAGACACTGTTCTATGAGCATGAAAGAATGCCATTTGGAGTCATTTTATTGCTATGTTCTTTTAGTACAACAGTAGTATTTGGTTTTGCTTGGTCACCCAAGCTCAATCAGATATAGATTCCATCTCATAAAATGGGCCTTAAGTCAAATCAGATACTGGTTGGTTACTGCCACAAGCTTTGCTAGACCACAGAGCACCATTGTAAATAAAAGGTTTGTAGCTGGGTTGATGTTCACAATTCTCTTTTGATATCATGCAGAATAGCTTCCTGTGCCAAAGACTAGCACATAGGGGTGAAGATGTGGGCGCCAGCTATATTACTCAACGATCATTGAGTTGTGTGCATGATCTTTTTAACAACAGGATTTTGTTGTCAGTTTGTGGAGAGCAACTTAGAGTCTTAGCTAAAGTCTGGGTTGTTAGGAGTATTTCCATGGCACCTCATTGGCCAACAGCTCATTAGATGTAACTGATACCTGGTACAAGAAGCTTCATTTGGTGATAAGACATGACAGCTTGGGGTTCTGTCTCTCTCATTATTTGGCAATTTCAGGTAGACTGTTTTTAATTATCTGCTTCCCCCATTATTTAGTTATATCTTATAGATTGCCTTTATATATGTAATATACTTTAGGAAGCTTCTACTGTATTGGTTTTCCATGCTGCCTCTAAAGTGGCCCTTAATTTTATGTCTCTCTCTATATTTCCATCTTCATTTCCCTCTTACCACTTGGCCTTCTTGTTCCAGCCCTCACATCCATCTATTTTATTTCCCTTTCCAAGGAAGATCATTCTGTCACACCCTTTATGCCTAACTTCTGTAGTCTATGAGTTGTAACTTGATTATCATTCACTCAACAGGTAATATCCACATAGAAGTAAATGCATACCATATTTGCCTTTCCAGGTCTGGGTTATCTCACTCAGGATGAATTCTCCTAGTTCCCTCCATAGAAATGCAAATTTCAACATCCCATTGTTTTGCTTTACAATACGGGGTTTGTCTGTGCAGCCTTGGCTGTCCTAAAACTCACTCTGTAGACCAGGCTGGCCACAAAACTCACAGAGATCCAGCTGCTTCTGCTTCCTGAGTGCTGGAATTAAAAGCATGCTCCACCACTGCCCAGCAAGAATCTCACTTTTTTTTTTAAATGACTGTTCATTGTGTAAATGTACAGTATTTTTTATTCATTGATCTTGCTATGAGACATATAGATTGTTTCCAATTTCTGGCAACTATGAACAGAACGGCAGTGAACACAGTTGAGCAAGTGTTTTTCTGTGGTGGGATAAAGCATAATTTTGATATATGCCAAGGAGAGGTAAAATTGGATCTTGTCTCAGTTTCCTGAGGAATAGCCATGCTGACTTCCATAGGGGCTATACAAGTTTGTACTCCCTACAGCCACGGAGGAGTGTTCCCCTTGCTCCACATCCTTCCTAGCATCAACTGTTTTATTGATCTTAGACATTCTGATTGGGGAAATCTCAAAGTAGCTTTGATTGGCATTTCCCTGACATTTAAGAGTATCTCAGCCACTTGATTTTCTTCCTCTGAGAATTCTCTGTTGAAGTTCTTAAATTTTCTGTTTCTAGAATTCCCACAGTTTGGTATTAATTATCACTGTTGATGATATATCTACTTTCAGGTCTTGAACTGTTTTATTAATTTCCTTCCACTGTTGCATTTTCATAATTTCTTTATGAGATTTACTCATTTCCCCTTTAAGGACCTCTATCATGTTCATAAAGGCTGTTTTAAGGTCTTTGTCTTGTGCTTCAGCTTTATTAGAAGTCTGAAGGCCTGCTGTGGTGAGGTTGCTGAACTCTGGTGGACACACATTGTCTTGGCTGTTATCGATTGTGTCTTTACGCTAGTATCTAGGCATCTGGGTTTGAGATGACTGTAATTCTAGGTGCTCATATCTGGTCGTGTTTGGTAGGTGGATGTTTTATTCCCTGGTTTCTGTTGCCCCTTAGGAGGGTGGGGTGGCTTTATGTTGCCTAGCAAGGAATTTTTCCAGGATTCTGATAGGTGTGGCTAGTGGGGGTTCCTGGTAAAATGTGTTTCTGTGTATTGGCAGCTGACATTTAGAAATAGAGATAAGCTAGGAGATGGGCACTAAATGGGTTCAGAGGAGGGAGGAAAGCAGGGTGTCCCATCAGGATCTGTTCAGTTCAGTGGGGATGGGAGCGGAGAGTAAGAAGAGGTCACAACAGGTGGGCTGTTACAGAGCTGGGAATAGGACTAGAGAAGTAGATTTGGGGGAGAGGAGGGAAACGGAAGATCTGATGCTCCTGTCTCTCTGTCAAGTGTGGCTAGTGGGTTCCCAGAGAGTGG
Source organism: Phyllotis vaccarum (assembly GCA_033318265.1). Taxonomy (NCBI): domain Eukaryota; kingdom Metazoa; phylum Chordata; class Mammalia; order Rodentia; family Cricetidae; genus Phyllotis; species Phyllotis vaccarum. The sequence continues at coordinate 26,696,965 of JARWLC010000007.1, forward strand.
CTGCAGGAGATAGAGGCTGGGATGACAGGATGAGAAAGGAAAGTCTGAAGAAAATCTGCCTGATTCACTGGAGATGGAGACAGAGAGGAGGAGCCCATGGCAGACAATCTGCTACAAAGTTGGGGGTGAAACTGGGAAACTTATTTGGGGGAGAATAGGGGGTTGAAGATCCACACTTAGGCTACCTGTGTCCCCACCTCAATTGCTGGGGGGGGGGGGAGGTTCTTGAAATCCATGTAATGGTTTTAATAGCAACAATTTGGTTATCTGTCCCGTCTGTGGGCTGATTTAGTTGAGAAGTTCTGTGACTGGGTAACCTCTGACCCTGTTTCCTGGGCTAAAACCTCCACAGTGGCTAGTCTTATAGCTTGAAGGTGATTCTTAGGTCATCCTGGACTGTGTCTTGGGATGCCTTATGGCTTCTTTGTGTAGCTTGTCATTCCTATAAGCGGAAGCATTCCCAGGGGAACAGTCTGAAGAGTGGGTATCAATAAGAAGGAAATGGAAGCTGTCAACACTCTGGTCCCTCAGCCTTTGTTGCATTTTACAGGTTAGAGCCTAAGCAAAGCCAAGTTCCCAAGAAAATAAGTGAAGTTGTCTTCTGACAAATGTGTATCCATCTTTACCCTCCTTGTCTTGGAACAGCATCCTCCATATGTGCTTCATGTAGTATAGAGACCTCCTTTCATCTTCTCCATCCTCTTGAGCTCACCTGTGCTACAAAGCGAAAATACCCTCTGTCATCTCATTTTGGAAACATCACCAGATACTCATATTGACAGTGTAGGCATGAAATAGACAAAAACATGAGATGTGGCTAGCTATATCAGATTCTCTACCTTTGTTCTCATTACACACACACACACACACACACACACACACACACACACACACACACACACACACACATATATTCCATTTGAATGGGATGTATATAAGTGATTGGGATATATTGTTAATCAATAATCTCAAGGTAGCACCTAGCAGAGAACAGTGCCTTTGTCTGCTCTAGAACTTTCTTTTAAAATTTTTCAAAGTTCTGAAAGGCACACAGTATAGTCACAGGGAATCCAATTAAATGTGTGAATTTACCTGGTAGCATAATATAGGATACAGGAGAAGGACATTGTTCTTAAAATATTTAATGGCCTAACCTCAGGAGGCAGAACTGTATAATTACTATACAATCAAACTTGAAGCAACAGAAATGAGCCTGATGAAGCCTTTGTTATGTACTTGACTTGGAGCCACAGCACATCCAAATGGATTTAGAATGCTCTTTATTATATCAAGATCTATAGCATGTTATCTGAGACACAAGTCCCGGATACTTCCTGGGACATGTATTCATGGCAGGAGCCTTTTCTAGCAATGCATTGGGGGGTAGCAGTAGCAAAGGTGACCTGGCTAGCTTTGAACAGTGTGACTCTATTAAGGGGTATGGTTGTGTCACAACAGAGGACAGAAAACAAGGTCGGTGACAAAAGCAGGGACATGAATGTCCACATCACAGGGATACAGGAGTAAAGTCTTGGTAGGTGATTTCTGGCTTCCCTGCCTTGAAGTCTACTGGCCAGTGGAGTCTGATGACTTCATAAATCTTATAAATACAACTGATAAACTGATTGGCTTGAAATTATGACATGCATATTAAAAGCCATTGTCATCCTGTGTCTCCAAACACCAATATCCTGAAGCCTTCTATTATATCATGAAGTCTCCATTCCCCTGGGACAGCTTTTTATTTTGACTACCTCACCTCCACTGACGAGCTGAGAACAAGTGAACCTAGAACACCGCTATTTCATCTTTTCTTTATTGGCATACAAGTTCTGTGAGGGCACAGCTAACATTTCTCATTCTCAGCATCCCAAACAACACCCTGGAGTGTTCAATGATTGGCTGTAGGTTGAAAAATATAGTTTAGTTATAGCCTTAGTTCAAATAATTTCTTTAAGTAATACTAAGTAATACTCTCACTTTTCACACAAGAATAAATTAACATTTTATTTGATCACTGTCATAATTTTCCAAGTTCATGGTCAAGGTCACTTAGTGATATCACTTAAATAAGGACCATTTCTACTGAGATGCACTTCATCTTACAAATAAACACGTGGATTTCATCAGTTTGGTTCCTTGTCTACCTAGTATGGGTTTTCCTTATCTGGTAAGTAAAATTATTATAAGATAGTAAAATTATTATAAGAGAACACAACCTAACACATTTTAACTTTGAGTTTACTAAAGCTGTACTGTAAGTTAACATGTAGAATACACCTAAAATTAAATCATAAATTATACATTTATATTTATATATGCAAATATAAATGGAGTATAATGTTTCTGGCCTGGACTTTTGGGCCTAACCTTAAGGTCTAGGCCCACAGACCCACAGTCCCGTAGACCCACAGTCCCACAGTCCCACAGAGATACACAGATGCTTTTGGTAGTTTTCAGCTGATTGGCCTAAGGCCCAGGCATATAGCTTGCTCTCTATCCTTCATCTAACCCATGACTCATCATGTTCAGCCATGAGGCTCGGTACCTTTTCTCACAGCAGCATGGTTGTCCTCTGCTTCTTCAGGCATCTCTCTGGCGTTCTGCTCTGTGCTTCCTGTTCTCAGAGTTTTCTTAGTCTGGTAGCCCCGCCCACGCTTCCTGACTGCCTTTGGCCAATTAGCGCTTTTTGTTAAACCAGTGGGTGGGACAATTATTTGCAATGAAACAACACAATCTCCCACACATAAATATGTATATATTTATACTTATGTATATATTTAGATTCATCTACCTAAAATTATACCATAAAGTATATTTACATTTATATTTCTATACAAATATACATGTTTATATATGTATGTGTACATATTTTTAATTTGTCTCCCCTTCCCATATTCTTATATCAAATATAAATTGGCCTTTAAAGTGGCTGATCAGTGTGGGTCTGTCTGTAGTGGTACTCAGTTATCATTGTAAATTGAAGTGTTACCAAAACTACAAAGTATTACACAGTCCTTGCAAAATACTCTGCCAATAAACCTAGTCACTTAACATTATTTTGTCCTGTTCGTACCCATTAATGCTAACTATAGCATATATTTTTCTAGCTCTTTATAGTTTTGGAAGTACTTTCACACAGTCATTCCCTGTTAGTCTTTATTATAACTTTACACCTAGTGTATTGATTATGTCTCAATAAAACAATAGCCACAATGCTATTTTTTCTTTGTAAAAAAGTTGAGGATTGAGTTCCTTGATTGACTTGTTACAGGTTTTATCCTACTGGAATTTTCCTTTATTTAAATGTCATGCATTCCAGGGCCTCTTAACTACACATAAAGCTCCTGAAATACTTTCATTCTGTGAAGTCAGTAGACCTTCCACATATCAGGACAGATGAGGACACTTACGGGCATTTGGGGGCACATGTTGCTTGGACTAAACAGGGTTAAACAAGTGTAAATGCCCAGACTGTGGGCTCATGAAGACATCTTATGAAGTTTCCTTCTTTCTGAACAAGTTTTTAATCATTTCACCCCTCTAGAATTCACATCTGTTCATGACATAATGCTGTAGGTCAGCCTGGGTTCTGTCAAAATGAAGCCTGTATTACCAAATCCCAAATTACAGTATGTTTTACTAACCAGTTTTATAGACTAGACATTTCAGTCAAGCAGAAAGGAATTCCCACTGCACTTGAGGGGTAGCAGAGCCTCATGAACAGTCAGGCTACTGGTTCTGTGTGGGTCTGTCCTGTTCACAGCCTCCAGACACTTCAAAGACAGAGGAGCCAAATACAGCTAACGAGGGATGAAATGGTGGAATCAGCCTCTTTGATTTTATTTGTCCTTGTTTGTAGATGTCATGACCTTGAGCTGTGCTTCAGCCAAGAGTTCAGATATAAAAATAAATCTTCTTAAAGATAGCAAACTAAATTTTAGGTGATTTATTTTTTCATACAAAGAAATGGAAAGAAGAGAAGAGTGAACCTGCTGCCAGCCACCAAACAGAAGCCAAGAAAGAGGTCTCAGCTCTGACTTTAAGACTTGTTGATGAACTTATTCAGAGCTAATGTCAATGTTCTAGACATCTTAATTCGTGCTTTTTTAGTTGGATTTACCTGGTGAAATTGCATTCAAATATGCTATTGTATTTCTCAGGTAAGCTTGTCAGCATAGCTGCCGGTCTAGGGAAAGAAATTAGAAACCAAAATGAGAAGCAAAAGGAAATAAAGAGATACAAGTCTCATAACATGAAAACAGAATGCAGGGCATGGTCTGCGGCCTTTGGAAAACATGTTGATCTACGCACCAACATGATTGCCAGTCACAGTTCTTAACAAAACTATGTGTGTAATAAGGATTCCAGATGTATGACCTAAAATCTTTACCTAGTAAAATTTTGTTTGTGGGTTCCTCTGTTTCTTGCCATTTCAAGAAACAGTTACTGAATACCTAGCATGAGCCTGGCGGTATTCTAGGATGAGAAGCAGAGAACAATGGGAGTGGGGGAGGCTGCCAGTCTCTGACTTATTGTGTAGTGGGAAATATAACAACAATAATAATAATAAACTCAAGCAAGCAAATACACACAAATAATTTCAGCTGAGTCAGAATTTGAGTAAGAAGGAAAAAGAAGTATGAGTCTAGAAGGAGAGTAAGACTGAGTTTTGTTTTGGTCTAGCCTGGAAAACTCAGCTAAGTTGGTAGCATGTAGGAAAAGGGTAGAGACTTGATCTAGCTGCCAACTAGAGAGAACTCTGGAGAATTCATAGATGAGTAATTAATGGCCTCCATGTAGACCCTGACTCGCAACTGAGTTTCTTAGTCACCAGGACATCCCTAGATATTCATCCTGGGAGAAGGGATTTAAGATTAGAGAAACAGCCTCGTGTCCAGAAATTCAGAACCCAAGCAGCAGACAGAATGCAATTCTTGTACATCTGCATGAGGCAATCACCATCCACAGACTCTCCGGGGACCTTGGACTTCTCATGCTGGAGGGCTCCAGAGGTAAACTAGAGACAGAGAGCTGTGGTCCCCAGCACTGTTTCCTTTCCACATCCATGACTACTAGTACAAAGTGACGTTTGCACAGGAGAAGGGCTTCACTGTACATTGAATGTTCTCTCCTTACTTCAGAGCATCAGAGAACACTGCCATAGGTGTGGAGTGGTGGAAATATGTTTGTCTTCTTAAATACCCTCTTTCCTGAGAATTCACTCACTGTTAAGTAAGGTAGATCTAAACTCACTCACTGTGTCAGTGACAGTAACAACTTTTTTGGTCCAGTCAAAATAGACTTTAAAAAGAATATATATATAAAACTGAGGGAGTAGTGCTTGACATGCACCCTGCTAGTGAGACTCTATGAAAAGATGCTTCTGAGGTGACTGGTTTTCAGCAGACAGTTTTTATCCCTGAGAATACTAAAGTTAAAAAGACTGTAGTTGCTGGCTGTCATTCATGACAGCCATTGCTTCGTGACAAACAGAGCTTCTGAGGGGAGTCAGAGACAGTATCCTGATGACAATAATGAGCACCGGTTCCATTTGAAGTTATGGCCAATAGACATTTCTTGCATATTCCTGCTTTGCTTTTAAACAAGTTTGGTTGGGGTTACGGTAACAATCAATTGAAAAGAAAAGAGGAAAAGGCCCACATAATGATGACAAGGGATCTAGAGTGGCCACAGGAGCCCTAGGGAAAGGAAAAACACCAGAGGCCTCCATAACTGATCAAGGTCAACAGGGTTGTGCTCGAAAAGAGAGGACTAGAAGACAGAAGAGAGCCACAGCTGTGAAGAGTCCTGTGTCAAGTGCACAAGAACCCAAGAGCGAAAAGGGAAGGAAACAGGAGCAATGTTCCTTGTGTTCTACAGAGTCTACCCAAGACCTTTGCTATTTACTATCCCTGCTAGATTGATGCTCTCAGGTTAATATGGCCTTATCTTAGTTAGGGTTTCCACTGCTGTGATAAAACACCACAATGTAAAAGGAAGTTGGGGAGGAAAGAGTTTATTCCACTTCTGCTTCCACACCACAGTTCATGATCAAAGGAAGCCAGGACAGGAACTCAAACAAGGCAAGAAGCTGGAGGCAGGAGCTGATGTGCAGGCCATGGAGGAGTGCTGCTTATTGGCTTGCTCCTTTTGGCTTGCTCAGCCTCCTTTTCTATAAACCCAGGATCGCTAGACCAGGGAGGGCCCACAATGTGCTATGCCCTCACCAATAAATAACTAATTAAGAAAATATCTTTCAGGTTTGCCCACAGCCCAGTCTTATGGAGGCATTTTCTTAACTGAGGCTCCCACCTCTCAGATGACTTTAGTTTGTAATAAAAAATAAAGCTAGTCAGCACAGGCCTATTACTGTCACTGAACTACTTTCATTCATAATTAACACTTTTAGAATGGGTCATTGAAAGTTCTAGACTTTCATATTCATTTAGCACACATGTTCTAGGACTCTGTTAGGTAGATTCTGGCAAACAGGGACAAGATTTTTGCTGAAATTTTTTTTTTGTTTTCTTTGTTTGTTTGTTTTTTTAAATTTTGTCAAAAATGGCTACCAGGCTACCACTCTTCTAGCCTTCCCTGCAAAGTTAGAAAGTCGGAGGTCTAGGTTAAAGAGAATTTTTTGGTTTTGCTTCTGAAGGGAAAAGGCCAAAACAAATGAAGAAAGAGGGGAGGGAGGGAGGGAGGGGGAAGGGGGAGGGAGGGGAGGGGGGAGGGGGGAGGGAGGAAGAAAAAGCTCACAATACTTAAAACTTTTTAAAAGAATGCATATCAAAAAATACCTAGGATACTTAGATACTTTGGGATGCCTTGTAGAAATAGTGTATATGCATTCAGGGTTATATTTTTTAGAGAATATTTAGATTACAAGAACATTGAGAAGGAGGCAGGAAACACCGATCTCCCACTGATTCTGGATCCACACAAGTCTATCCTCCTCATTAGCATCATCCCCTTGGAAAGGCAATGGTATGTTTGCTTTAACTAACATGCCTAATGACACATCAAGATCTACAGTCTACACTAGGGTTCATTTTGAGCACTGAATGGTGTGGATAAACATATAATACAAGGTACCCACCACACAGTATCATGCACAAGAGTTAGTACTCTAAAATTCCTCTGTGCAGTCAGGCATGGTGAGTCATGCTTGTGATTCCATCAGCTCTGAAGGCTGAGACATGAGAATCACAAGTTAGAAATCTGCCTAGAAAACTTAGGGAGATCTCTCAGAATGCAACGAAAGGGGCTATTTCAGTGGCAGGTGCTTGCCTGTACTTGTCAACCTCTTCTCTCATGAACACTATTCTCTATGTAAGTGTGTGCCCTGGATGATGTTAGCCCAGCCTAGAGGCATCATCAGCTGGCTCACTCTCTCATTCTGGAAGCTCACCTGTGTATGCCAATTCCCAGGCCTCTGGCAGTATCGCTTTTCTGGAAATTGGCTACACAAGGCAAGGTAATCCTCCTAACCCCCTCTCTGTCTCTGTCTCTGTCTCTCTCTCTCTCTGAAAATGGTAGCCTCTCCCAAAAGTGGCTTTTATGAAGCATTGGCTGAACACAACCGTGACAATCCGAACCCTGTGCTTTTATCAAAGTGGCAAAGATGAACACATTGACATCATCCCGAGTCTTGTCCTTCTCCTGTCCCTCTCACCAGAAGCCCTGTCCCTGCATTTGGGGTGCAGTGGGGATTTGGAAAGAGCCAAGGCCCTGGCACGGGCTTATATCACAAAGAATGGAGGAGAAGGTGGGAAATAGAAAGGTATATACAGCATCTCCATCTTCCACCCTGGATAGCACTCCAAACTCTAAAGGAAAACCCTGGTGCTAAGAGGTGCACTCTGAGAGATGAACTAAACCACGCAAAGGCACAGCATCCCTGCAAAAGAAACCTGGACCACCCATCGTCTGCTGGTCTCAGTTTGTGTGACTAGGCTGCCCTTTCCTTTCCTCTCACAATCTTGCATTGTTCATCATGCAATGAACATGTATTAGAAATCATTTGTGGTCCAGGACTGTGGCTATGAGGGCAGCTCTGGGCATGTGGCCAGCCACCTCAAGAGCAGAAAAGGGCAGCTGCTCCCATATGCTCTTCAAAATATGAAAGAAGAAAGAGGTCTAAATGCCACTGTGTCTTCTCACAGGCAACAAAGAACAGACTTATCCTTACAGGGCCTGCACAGTTAATTTAAACACATTCAAATTAACAGTGTGTTGGATAAAACCTAATTTAAATGTGGAGGTACCAGGCTGGGAGCACATTCCTCCAATGAAGTAAACAAATGTTACTGCCTTCTCATAGAAATTCTTGCTCAATTAGGTTGATTATAGTGGTCACAGAGATGTATCCTGAATGCAGAAAGGGGTAGGCATGTGCAGATTCATTACGTAATATTTATAGACAGTGGTCAAACATCCAAAGATTCAAAATATACAGTCATGGTTCTCCATGAACTAGCAGAATATGATCCACATTTGCTAAAAGTGAGAGGCAGAATCAACAAATTCCCTGACATTTGCGTTGATAAGACCTTCTCGGGGAAATTGTAAACTCCTGCTGGCAACTGCTATTTTAACAACAGCAAAGCAGCTTGGCTCTCTCACCTGTGAGCTTTACTTTAAATCACAACTTGGTCATTTCCTGACTTTAGAAACTCTATCATTTTCTCCCTCGATGATTGACTGATGGGAGCATGTTCTGCGTGAAAATAACATGACTTACACATAACCCGTTGAATGCATTTTTAGCATGCCCAAAGTGTTACTGGTAATATATCTGGCTTTCTTAGATATGGGCATAATGAAGTGCAGTGTTTACCATATGTATGCAACTGTGGCTTTGTTAGATCAAGGTGGTTTTGTTGTTGTTTGGCTTGTTTTTTATAAAGGGAACACTTCAAAAATAACTCAAGTTCACCATAGAAGTATATTTATAACAATTGATTTGAGAGGGTGGGAATGGCATAATATAAATAAAACAAACGAACCAGGGTGAAATTGTGGGAAAGGATTTAATCTCGTCAGCCCTGAGTTCCCTCGTGTAAAAGTACAGAGTAGCCCTATGCTATGTCATAGCCAAAAACTATCTGTGACCTTGGATTGTTGGCACATTAGTACTATGGGTAGTAGCCAACTTAGACAAAGACTTGGTTCAGTATGACACACCTTTTTAGATATTTGAAACCAAAATACTAGATTCATTAAGAAGAGAAACACAGTCAAAACTAGAAGAGCAGTAAAGGGATGAAACAAAGAAATATTAATACATGCACACACATACATCTGTGTGTGTAAGAACATATTTGTATTTAAAATAAATATCTCCTTCAAGTCCTTAGGAAAAACATGTTTTAGGAGTGCTAGCTAATTATTTATGAAAATGACCCAGTGGGCTTCTTTGAGTATAAAAACTGAACTTAATTTTGGAATAGAAAAGAGTTGAGGTGGGCTTCCATCCCAACCTTATGCCCGTCCCTCTACATGATCTAAAAATGGAATCATGTCACCAATATCAAGCACCATTTTAATTGCATTTGGCTTGGTCTCAAGTTTTCTTCTGTTGATGGCTGCCTAATTGATTTGCTGTCTTGCATTCATACATTATTAACATGGGCTGGATCACTAACAGGGCCATGGGTCTGTTCTTGGTACCAATGCAGTTTGTTTAAATATTCCATCATTGCTTCAGTGATCATTCACCAGTTGCCAGACCCTAAGAGCACACAGACACTGTGTGAAGACTGTATCAGAAATGCTGAGAGTATAGCTCACAAACTTAGCATCACTGGAGAGATTGATAAGATGTGTATTTCTGGATCCTTCCTGAGAGATATTTGATTAGGAAAGGATAGTGGGAGCCAAATATATATATCAGTCCTCTCAGGTGGCTGCTGCAAGTGGAGAGAATGTTCTACTCTGAAAGTTCCAGCCTGCCACATATTCTCCATTGGTGAGTCCCCAAACTTTCCTATACCTGTCACTTCCAATCTTTTCCTGGGTGCCCTACCCTTTCCATCCATCACTGGCCTTAAACATCATCATAAAATAATACTGTAGTAGAGTGCTTTCTCTTCCAAGATGGACATGACCAATGCTTTCTAAAGTGAGAGCAGATGTAAAGACTCCCATTAACATTTCCTCATGGAAAGAGGGAAATGGCTCCTACTGTTCACAACATCCTCACAAAGCACCTCTCCTTGAGATCATATAATATGTAATTGGCCAGGGTGAGTCTCTTTGGAGATATGCCCTGTGTAGCCCAGGGATCTCATCAGGAGTGCAGTTTTATGTGAGTCATCCATGCTGCTGCTGGGGCTCTTCAGTAGTGCAATTTCCTGTGAGTCAGAGATTCCAAAGGTATGAATTCTCAACAGTGGGTATGCTCTCAAGTGCCACATGCTCCTGTAAGCAGCCCCATTAAAGTCATTGGTTCACTAAGTGGGATATGAATAAAAGCCTCTCTTTTGGTAGATTAGAATCCTCTCTACCTAAGAAGAATACACACAGACATTTCTCACACAGAAACATTCATATAACAGATACAAAGAGTAGACACTGGGTAGCAATTATATGAATTTTATCATGAATGCACCCCAGATAAGACAGACTTTCATAAACATTTTAGACTTGAACTACACTTTAATGAAAATAAAATCACCTCTGTTTGCTGACATTCTATGAATTCATGTTACATTAAAAAGACAAAGTTAATTTTAGTTAGGGTCTACTAAACTACAATGGAATATATTATATGGATAATTGAAAGAAATCTAGATTCCATCAGTTTAAGAACAATTATGCCTAAATATTCGATGGTATATAAAGAAGATTTCTTAAGGCATGAAGCTGGTGAAGTGAAAACATAAATGGGATAATTAGGAGAGTCAGATTGATGCCAGATTGCAAAGTAAATAATCAACAAATAATTTAATCAATTTATCCATAAGCTTCTATTAAAGATCTTTGCATGGGGTCACCTGTGCAGGTACTAAATCGAACCATCCCTTGGATAGGAAGGAGCACCTGGAAAATAAATTGAAAAAAATCTAAATTTTGGGTACTTTGTTTGATTCATTTCTTTCCATAATTGTAAAATGCATGTGAGAGAGGAATTTATGATCCCCATGCAACAGAAAAGCATTACTTTGAGGTAGGGGGTGATGGGACCAACTGCTGGTTTCTGAAATGTGGTTAGGATATGTATTTAAAGAAGACCCTATCAGGCCTTTATTCTATAAAATACCTAGACAAATAAATCTGAGGCATCTGAGGGAAATGGCAGCTTGAGAGATAATGGATATTCAATCTGGGAGATGGGAGAGAGATAAAACCTTGGCAAGGGTATGTTTATAAAAAAAAAAAAAAAACTCAGGCGGCCTGTTAAACTGCAGGATACACTAGTCTCTATAAATTTTCAAAGAGTGTCCTGGGTTTCATCCAGGAGGCTGCAGCAGATGAGATACACACTGCTCAAGCTCTCCCTCAGTCTTTGAGAAATTTCAGGGCAAGTCTAATGTAATGTATACCTCATGCCTGGGGTCAATCACCAGTAGTTCTTGGCAGACAACAATCTGTAACGCACTTAAAAGAACCCACAAAAAAGGGGGCAAAACCCTCCACAATATTTTACTGCAAATCTGAGACACGCATGTTCTACCTTGTCTCCAATATTTCCCGAACATTGAAAGAAAAATGAAGGAATAACCCATGAATACTTTTTTGTGTGTGCTCCCAGGAACTTACATTTTACCTATTTCATTTGCAGAGAGTATTTGCAATCCGTAGGAGACAAGAGTTTAACGTAGTGTCTTGTATAGGCTTTAGGATGCTCACAGTCACATGTATTATTACCCTTTGAACAAATGTCTACATTTACAAACAAAGTAGTTTTGTTACTATTTCTTCTGCTCAAATTTCTTAGGTGGTATAAAGATGGGAAAAGGGTACAATTGACAGTTGGAGGAAGGATTGAATGTAACAATGCAGCCTTTTGTGTCCTTGCCCTTTGTCTCAAAGCAATTTGTGCTCACAATCTTCTGAGTCTACCATTAGATAAATCCAGGGGGTTGCTGGGTAGAGGATGGGAGACCAAACCTAGGTACTCAACTGCTCCAGCAACGTTTTCCTAGACAGGCCATCTTTTGGTAGATGTCTTTCAAAGATATAAGACAGTGTCATCAAAGTCAAGAGACCTGGAGACTGAACTCCTCACAAAAATGCTTGTTGTAGTCAAGTATGAAAGACCAACCAACTGACTTAGAGAGTGTTTAATGTCATCCAAATGATAAAAGATATTCATAGCTACAAGCCAAGGATTTTTTTGTGGGTATTTTGATAACCACTGCTTTGATATTGCTGACCATATTAACAAGTAGGGCATTGGAGGAACAGGTACTTTTTTTTTTTCCCAGGGAGAAAAAAGTCTATGTTATATTTTCAAACTACCACTTACGGTGAGGAGCAGTTCTTTGACTCTTTGTTTCTGACATGAGCAATATCCAAGCAAAGATGGTCATAGCATTGAGAAATTACAGTGAAAAATGCCAAAGAAATGAAGTTGGCCTTATACAGATGGGAGGGACTTTTTCATGTTTATTGATAATTTTTAAAAGGACCGTCAGATGTGTGCCATACATTCAAGCTATGCATCTCATTAAGCTATATATTTCATTAGGCTATAGGCTTCATTAGACACTCAAATCAAGAATCTCATTACACAAGCCAGACACACATCTCATTGTGTTGTGCATGTCATTAAGATCTCAGTCAGGCGCAGATGTAAAATAGACACATTTCAGCAAGCCTTTGATTCCAGCCCACATGGCACTCTCATCAACAACTGAGCAAGGATGGACCAACAATTGGGTGACTTTTGAATGACACTTGGCACACAGGAACCAGCTCAAACAAGCACTATGAAATAACTGAGAAGTAAAAAATAGCTTGGTGTCACATTCCACTTTCCTGTCCACTCTAGGAATGTGTTCCTAGTGTCAATCAGGAATCAGCTATCGGTGAAAAGCTGGTGTTGGGGTGGGAGAGGGCATGTGTCTGTAACAATGCAATCATCTGTCATAAGAGACACACACAATAAAGGTATTATCAGTGTCACCTTGTGGTTCCATCAACTGTGGCTGTTCTGAGTTTCCAGTTGGAATCTCATCTTCGTGGACAAGTTCCATGGTGACATTCCTGGTTAAGAAGTATCTGTAGTCAGAAATGATAAAATTCCAACTAACACTAACAGAAGATTAGAATATATTATTTAAAAAAACACCCAGAGGTGTAAGAATTTCAACCCCAACCTTAGCCAAAAGTGACACCATCTATGAGAACATGTATTCTCTGTCTCTTGGTTCTGACTTAATGGGTGTCAGCTTGGCCGTTAGGTATACTTTCTACATGAAGGAGTTGCAAGTGGTTCTAAGCTTTTTAAAACTATCTTCTAAGCTCCCAATTCTAATAAAATACAATGAGTGTCTTCTAAAGACAACCAAATCCTGGAGGATGATTCTAGCAAGAGTCCACCAAGAGGTAGGGCATAACCTAACTTCCTAGCTAGCTCACATGCCTTTGGATGAGGACCCAAAGCCAAACCCGTGAAGGTAGGTGTAAACACGTGTATTTACTGTCCCTGATTCTTAGATCTGGTAATAAGGTGCAATAAGTTTACAGTCTTAGAGCCTGGGGGTAGGGTGGGGCTTTGTTTTAGCTTACCTAAAAAATATTTGACACTAATGAGTAAGGGATGTCTCTTAAGCATCACATGAGCTGGATAAATAACATGGTTATTTCTTGGGCTAATACCAAGAATGAATTCTTATTCTAGTAATTTGAGCTAGTGCGAGGAAGCTTCTTCATATATAATATGGTTTCCACATGCCATTAAGTCTTCTGTTTGGAATAGCTGAGAGAGTTTCCTGTAACCACTGTCTGATATGTGCAGGAAGGTTTAAACTGCAAAGGACACACACGAAAAAAATACAGATTCATGGTACAGCATTTGCCTAGTATTTAAGAAAATTTCAGTTTGGTTCCTGGTCTCACCGAAACAAAAGAAAAGCAAACAAACACACAAAATCCAAAACAAACAAACAAACAAAAAAACCATATGGGAAAAATGTAATTGATCAATTCCAAACATCAGTGCAAGACATGGTGAATACCTTTTGGGGGAGTAAATTGTGGATAGAAAGTAAAGCAGAGTCCTCTCTGGATAAAATAGAAGGACAGGAAAAAAGACGTGGAGTAAAGGAAGGGATGGGGGGGGGAGCCATAAGGTCACAAACACGGAAGGCAAAATGCTTCAACTTCATGGACTGCCTGGGGCTGTCCCCAGGTAGTACTCTGCAACTCTGAATAAATAAAAATGTTCTCATCTAGAAGGAAAGCGGTTTTGTTATACAGGACTGTAAAGTGATGTCCAACCAGAAACAGTTATTAAAGAATTTTTTCAGTGGACTTTCCTGCCAGAACCACTCTGAGAAAAGCAATATCAATATAGCTGTGACCTACTCGTCCTTGTGAAACTCTTGAATGTGCAAACACCGACTGTCCACATTTCTTCCGCATTCTTTGAAGATGAAGTACAGCCTCCACACACAGGTCAAAGTAGACAAAGCAGGTTCCTTTTCCAACAGAAGAATTTTCTCTAAGAATGGGATGGCTGGAAGATGTTTGAATAAAATGATTCCAGGTCAAATTTAGGCTTCATATTGTAATGGACTCCTGGAGGACCATGCTTCCCTGAAACCAAAGGAAAAACCACTTTTCCTTTCTAATTGATTCTTAATCTCAGAACACCCAGGGATAGATGAATTGGATACATGGTGATTGCTGAAAGATGAAAACTTCCTACATAGTAAAGAACGAATAATTTGTATTTATTATTAAGGGATGAAAACAATGAACATAAATCACAAGAGATTAAAATTTTAAGTTTTTAAAATTTAAATTTTCATCTCCCCACCTCTTTGTTTGATATAATTTGTCTTTGAACCTTTTTGTTTTCAGATCCTATTTAGAAAGATTGGGTTCACAGCACAACAGTCCTCAGGTCAAGAATGATTGGTCAAGTGTTTCAGTTCTTAGTTCTTTCTTGGCCTTTGCAAATAGTCTCACTCTTTGGGTCAGTTACCAGCTTTGAATCAAGAGAGAACAAGGACACATGCCTGTAACAACGTTCCTTGCCATTCAGAATCAAAAGCAAGCTGTCTTCTTAATCAGTATAATTCTGCAAACTCAGATTGGAACGCAAGAGTACTTGGTTTTTCGTTTTTTGGATTTTTGGGTTTTTTTTTTTTAAGTCAATGTGTTTGCACAGAGCTTATGACAGGATGCTCAGGATGTGCAGAGGTTCAAACCAGACAAAATGTCAGCACAGAGAAAAATCCCAGACCTAACCAAGAAGCTGTTTGCAGTTTGGCCCCTGCGAGAAAGAAACACAGTCTCCTCTAGTAGAGTCTCGGAGCATACAAAGCACACTCCAGGGCAGGTCCAAGGTCCAGGAATAACTGGCCAACACAAAACAGACTCCATGGATTGTGTGTGTGTGTGATTTGTGTGATTTGTGTTGTATCTCAGTATTGTTGTCTTATTGGGTTTTGTTTGTTTGTGTATCTGAGAGGGAAAGAGAGGAAAATCATAGAGTTGAGTGGGTAGGGGGGTAAGGGAGACATGAGAGAAATTGGGAGAGAGGAAAAATATGAACAATGCATTGTATGAAGAAAGTAAAGTTAGTATGTTAGCTAGGAGATTTATCTACGAATAGCCTGAATGGAAGGATGCAATGTCTTAAAGTCTATTTCTGTTGCTGTGATATGATATACTGTCAAAAAAAGCCTCTGGGAGGAAGAGTTTATTCAGACTTACAGGTAAGTAGTGTTCAGTCCCTCATGGTGGGGAAGCAAGGTGGCAGGAGCTTGAAGTAGCTGGTCACATCACATCAGTCCTCAGTAAGTACAAAGGATTGAATGCATGCTGGTTCTTAGCTCCCCTTCTCCATCTTAGCAGTCTAGAATTCCACCTCAGGAATGCTGCCTCCCATGATGGGCAGAGCTTCTCTCCTCAATGAATGCAATCAAGATGACTCCCCGCAGACACGCCCAATGATCCTTTCCCTAGGTGATTCATCATTCTGTTGACAATTAGAACTGACCATCATAATTTGGAGCCCCGAATGCCTAGTCATCTAGGCTTTTCAATGATGAACCTTGGAACCATAGCAAGTTGGCAGACAGCTCTGCTTCCTGATAACACAGAAGAGATGATTCTGTGAGGCTCTCCCCCCACAGCACCATCTTTCTGAATGGCAGAAAAAGAGAGAAAAGAAATAGGCACATAACCAGGCCACTTAACAGTCATACGTATGTAAGAGTCTGCAGACCAACTGTCCATTCTGCACCTTTCTCAACTTTTGTCAGAGCTACCTGGTGGTATGTTTGGCTCAAAATTTTGAGCAGAAGCACCTTCTCCCTGGAACTTGAGTCCTTTACCCACACAGTGTCTCTGCTCTCCTAGCAACCCCAGGTTGACGTCTCCGCGTTGTTGAGAAACACTTGGCACTTGGATCTCCGTTTACATCCATAATAAATAATATTTAGACTTTCAAAGCTGGAAGGCGATGCTCTGTAGGCTAAGGTGGCAGCATATGTCGACAAAAAGAAAGTGTTCTGACCTTTGGGTGAACAGAAGAATTTAAAAAGCTATTGTTAAAATGTGGCACGGGGAAAGCGTGATTTAAATGTAAATCTTTTATCTCCAAAAACCATAAAAGACTATGCCTTGAAGGTACAAGAAAATGCAAGCTCTAATGTGCAGCATATAAAAAAAATTAAAACATTTAGTGCTGCAGCAGATCTGCTTTTCTGAACTGCATTTTCCTCATAAAGCACTGAGAGTATATACATTTTATTTATATTTAAAATTTATATTTAAAATGTTCTTTAACCATCTCATCTCCAGTTCCTCAGGTTTGAGTTATTCAACTTGGAATCTTAGCTCCCTGGCAACCCTGCCTGTCTCTCACTCTTCACCTCCGAGACTCCCCGGTGCCTTTCAACTGGCTGGGACTTGAGTGCCATTAGCAGGCAGATTGAGCCCCTTGGATTCTCTCCAGCTCCAAGGGCTACAGAAGTCTCCAAGAAGGGTAGAGGCAAAGTCGAAGTTCATAGTTCTATATCCACATTCTTTGACCTGCTCCATGGCTTTGGGGGGAAAGAAATAAAAAGCCTGCAATCATTTGGACTAAGCCTCGGTGAAGTGGGCTCCTGGCAGGCATTGTATATGGGATGCAGATTGAGCACAGTTGGAGCTCAGGTTCTTGCCCAGATTTCCCTCCTCCTTCTCCATATGGCTCTCATGGTGCTGATTGTACCCCTCTGGGAACCAAATCTGCTTTCCCCTTTAGGAATTCCCTGCCCTTCTCCCATGCTCACCTTCCCTTGGTGACGGCCCATCCACCTTCGGCATTTGTTTCTCAGGCCTTTTCCCTGATACCACATTTGGATTGGGCAGATTTCTTTTCTTACTGTCTCCAAAAGAAACACATTTCTTGTGAGGCTCTAACTTGGTATTTCTTTTCTGTGAGGTCAAGCACTCTGGGAGCACCTTGAATTGGGGACTCCATCTTTTGGGCCCTCAACACTGACAAACAACAGATATTTGATCACTTTTGAGTGCACAAAGAAATGTGATTTATTTAATTTTGCACTCTAGATTTATTTCTTTAACATTTCATACAACCTGAGGTTAGTTTCCTCTGCCGAGAAGCCAGCCCTACCGTGCTACCCCTATATCCAGACTAGAAACTTTTATCTCCTATGACCTCTTATATGCCCATGTGTTTCTTCATAGCCCCAGTGCAATGATTAAAGGATGATATGAATAATTTTCTATTTATTGCTTCTCCATCTAGACTCTAAGGCTATTGAGAACAGACCATGTTTATTGTGCTTTTCAATGTGTTTATAAAGCCACAGAAATGCTTGATATTTAAGGCTACAGTACTATTTTTCTTAGCTAAGGGATGAAGAGTGTGAACCAATGATTTTCAAGGAGCACGTGTGTTTACTTGTCTTCCTATCTGTGCAAGGTAGCGTTAGCTATTCTTTTAAAATCCTTACATTTCCTCCAGTGTATTTCTTACTAACCAAATTTATATTCCTCAAGCCTCAACATCCCACTTTCTGTTTGTTCTGTCATGGCAATCACACAATGTATTCAGAACAATAAAGTCCACACTGTGCTGCCTAACTTTCTGTCAACTTGACATGAGTAAGGATGGGTCATCTTGGAAGAAGGAACCTCAACTGAAAACCTCCACCACATTGGGTTGTAGGAAAGTCAGTGAGGAATTTGCTTGATTCATGATTGATGTGAAGAGCCCAGCCCACAGTCAGCAGTGCCCTGAACAGGTGGTCGGTCCTGAGTTGTAGAAGAGAGCTGGTTGAGCAAGTCATGAGAAGCAAGCCAGTGAGTAACATCCTCCATGGCTCTACCTCTGCTCTTCCCTCCAGGTTCCTGCCTTGGAATTCCTGCCCTGACTTCCCTTCAGACAGACTACATCATATGCAAAATAAAATCTTTCCTCTCCAACTTGTTTTTGGTCATGATTTTTAGCACAGAAGCAGAAGTGTGACTAGGACTCCACATCTATTCATGTTCAACTTGTGAAAATTAAAACTGGAAGTTTGTCCATATCCGTAAGCATGTAGGACAACATATGTAACAATTGTCTATAGCTTTCTACCTCAAAATCATTATCCCTGTGGAGCATCACCATCCCGTCTCATATTTAAACAATGTGAAGTTCCCTACCATACCGTAGTAGATGGTTATTGATTCGCTCTATCACACACAAGTTCAACATTTCCATTAGTCAAGTGACTAGCATTTCCTCAGTTGCCAGCTGTGGTTTCAACATTCATCACCTCTGAACGTATGCTGGAGTTTAACTGCCACTGAAAATGTTGAGAAGTAGAAATCTCAATGCTTGACTAGGCCACGAGGGATCCACTCTCAGAGGCAAAATAGGTGTTGGTTTTACAGGAAAATGTTTGCCTTGCCAGGACCGCATATCTTCCTTCCTGACCTTCTGCCATGGGACCGTGCAACAAGCAGTCCACTGCTCAACGCTCTAAAGCAGCCCCTTGATTTTGAACTTCCCAGATTCCAGAACTATGAACCACTACAAGAATATTCATTATTTATTACCTAGTCTTAGGTTTTTTGTTTGTTTGTTTGTTTTGTTTTGGTTTTTTTTTTTTTGCAGTAGCACAGATAGATTAAAATCTCATTGAATTATTCAACAATCTTCCTTTTTGATATCTAGACTGAGGCCATTATACATTTTTTTAAAGTTTATATAAAAATGTTTTTTAACTGTTCTGGATAACAAACTAACCTAGAAAACATGTATATTTAAAAATAATTCATGGAATAGGTAATGGTATAATACATAAATATTGGCTTTCTACTTTTTTTAAAAAAAAGTATGTTGTCATGTAGAAGTATATTTTTAGGAAAATATACAGAGAAGAGAGCTTGAAGCGTTAGGGGAATAAGGAACAGTTAGTTCTCAAATTGTTTAGAAAGTATGTGTAGGAGATAGGTGCAAGTATAGTTGGGTAAACCTTAAATAGTTGAAGTGAAAACTGTATGGAAGCCTCTATACTAATCTTGCAACTTTCTCTCTAATTTTAAAATTCTATGAAAACAAAATACAATAAAGCCAGCTTTTAATGGTGTTATTTATAAAAGTGAGGGAGAAAATTAAAAACAACCCGTGTTAAAAATAGGAGAAAGGCTTAATTAAATGATGATGCATTTGCATGATGAAAAAATTTTAAAAAGACATTAAAAATGTTTGGCAAAAACTAATTGTCAAGTAAATGGAAGAATTTATAGCAAAATAAAATAGTTGAAAAAATTTGCAAATATAAGAATAGCTAATTAGGGTTTCTGTTGCTGTGAAGAGACATCATGATCATGGCAACTCTTAAAAATGAAAACATTCAATTGGATCTGGCTTACATTTCAGAGGTTTAGTCCTTTATCACCATGGTGAGAAGCATAGCCACATACAGGTAGACATGGTGCTGGAAAGGTAGCTGAAAGCTCTACATGTAGATCTGCAGGCAGCTGGAAGAGAGTGAGCCATTGGCTGTGACCAGAGCATCTGAGACCTGAATGCCTGCCCCCAGTGACACCCTTCCTCTACCAAGGCCACACCTCCTACTAAGACCACTCCCTTTGCACCAAGCATTCAACACTGTGAGGGCCATTCCTATTTAAGCCATCACCGCTTTGGTAAAACATAAACTTTACCAATCATTTATGGGACTATGGGTGATTTTTTACTTTTTAGCATATCGTTCCTTTTCTCATACAACTAAAATGACTATTGTGTATTAATGTTATAGAAAATAAAAATATATTATTTGCTGGTCTTCATTTTGTTTTTTCTCGGATGCGTTTACTGTCTAGGAACGATGAACGAAAACACTTGTTCTCCAGAAAGGGCTAGCTCATAGCCCAATTCTAAAATCCAACTCAGCATCAAAATGATGTGCATTCCATTAACCAGCTCAGTAGATGCTTCTCCTAACCTGTGCTCTGTCTGCTTACATGATAAGCTTCCAGTGTGGGAAAGTGTACTGTGGATCTGAGTTATGTGGAAGAGTTGTCTCTGTGCTGGGATGCTTTCTACTCTGGATCCTTGGCAGTATTTGAAGCAACGGCTAAGTGATCAGGAAACTTGAATTTGAAAAATGACTTGAAACTAACCACGTGACCTTGCAAGAATTCTTAAATCTCTCTAAGCTCTAGTTTTCTCATCCATAAAGTTGGCATGTTAGCACTTAGCTTGTCATGTAGCTATAAAGATAATGGGGATAAGTCGTGCAATTGATGTGTGGTGCGCCTCTAACATGTCAGGCACTCCTGCCCATGAAGAGACTGTCTCTTGATCTTTTAAATTCTAAGATAAAAAAAGGAGATGCATATTCAATTCTCTTTAACCAATAAGCTGTAGGACCTTCATAAACATCCTATGATTTGACACTTTGACACTAAAGACAGATAAAAGAAGACAAATTAGAAAATCATCATATTAATAAAGTTGAGTTTTAGTTATGTTCTTGCCTTAAAATTCAGAATCTTTTTTTTTTTCCTGAACTCATAAAGAAGTGGGTTCCTGTGCTTTTGCAAAGGGTTAAAAACTATAAATAGTCCACAAAAGCAACCCAAGTGTTTCTTTAGATTCCATTTCCCGTGGTGCCACTCAGAGAGCTCCTTGCTAGAAATCTCCTGTGGAGCTACAAGGCTCCAATGCTGAATAAATTAAGACACGGTGAACAGCAGCCACACACAAGCCAATAGGTCTCCAAGCCTCTTCCCTCCACAACAACTGCTCTGCTTCTCAGACAAGGGCCTTGTACTTGGGCCAGCCTGTCAAGATGCAGAAAGGTCAGGAGGACCTATCCTTTTGCAGTGTTCTCACATTCCAGGAATGGACCTCCAGGGCCTCACGTCTCCCCTTCTGGGTTTCCATCTCACTCTGAACTCATCTGCTTTTCTATCTCTCCCTTTGGAACAGGGATGCTTAGTACAGTTCTTCCATCTACCTGCAAGTGTTGGACTTCGTTTTGGTTTGGGGGGGGGGCTTAGAGCCAATTATGCATCTAGTTTATGGAAGAATTCAGGAGGAGTTCTGAGCAATCCTCGGATAGCTAAAGCTTCAGTCATTCTTAAGGACTGGATGAACAAATTTTTCACTGTGAAATAAACACGAATCATTGAAAGCCAGGGGTAGAATGGTATAGGTTGGATATTGATTAAACACTTAAAGGTTTGGTCCCCATTAAAAAAAAATGATGAAGTCGTTAGAAGGCAGTGTCTCTTGGTAGTCTCTGAAAGGGCATTATGAATACCCAGCGTTTTCCTCCTTCTGTTTCATATTTTGGATATAAGATGAGTCTACCAAATATATCCCAATTTTTCCATTCATCATTTGCCCTAAGGCTCAGAGTACGAGTTTATCTAGTCATCAACAGGAGTTATAAATCTGTAAGTCAAAATAAACCTTTCCTCTGTAAATGATCAGAAATAAACACAGTTCACAAAACAATAAAATCAATTTGGAATATTTCAACCCTCCCCCAAAATACTGTGTACATTCAGCTTTCAGGAAACCTTAAGGATATTTGGGCTCCTGAATGAAGATGACTCTGTGTTGGATCTTTGCTAGCCTTTTTGGGAAAAAAGGACGAAAAAAAACCTACGTGTTATAAACTTCCCATAATGCAAACCTGCCCAAAATTAGATCCTCAAATCATATTACTTAAGAGAACCAGAGAGACCAAATAATTCTAATGGCCAGAGCAGTGATAAGAAAGGAACTTGGGAGATGCTACTCCTCACCAAAGGGGTTCTCTTTCTCTTCCCCATCTCTCCCTCTGTTCCTCTCTCCTTCTCTCCTTGCTCTTCATTTTTCTTTTCTCAGGCTCACCCACTCACCCTCCAGTCCCTATTTACTGTCCTCTAGCAGAGCTTAGCTGAAAGTGGATAAATCCATAAGCATTAACTAACAAGAGTGGTGTACTCTGCTTCACCCCAAGGGTATTTGTACGAAAGAATGCATATGCCCACATGTCCTAAAGAAATGAAGCGCTAATGATGAACTGGTCAACACTGAGCTTGAGATTTCATCTTACGTTCATTCATTATTTTCTGTATGGATGCAAGGCAGATGCCCAGCCTCAAAGAACTCGCAGTGCACAGTAGTAGAAAATACCTGTCATTTAGTCAGATAGTCAGACAGTTCTTTACTATTATTTTTTTAAAGATAGGATCTTCCTGTGTAACCCTGACTGGCTAGGAACTCACTACACAGTCCCAATTTTCCTTAAAGATGTGGGCTATCCTTTTGCCTAGGAATGTGCCACCATACTCAGCTCTGAGAAAATAATTTTATGTGTTGATAGAATATACAACAGTCCAACTTTAGTTCAGGCAATACTGGGTTATCCAAAACATGGAGAAAGCTCCAGGAGATGCCTGAGAATTGCCAAGGAGCAGCAAAAGAGAATTTCCCAATTCTCATTTCCTATGTAGTAAAAGCTATGCCCATTTTATAGGTGTTGGTAATAAAGTGCAGAGCAGTTCATGGGCTTAGCCCAGGTAACCCAGCCAGTAATGCCAGTCTCAACTATATCTCTACCCATTTTCCTGGTCAGACTACAGCTTTCCTCCTTCCAAACTGGGTCAGTGAGTGTACACTCGTAACGTCACTGATTCTTCTTAGATGTAGTACGGATTATGTGACTCAAAATTCCTGATCAAATCTGAATATCATCACCATCATTCCAAGACTCAAAGTAAAGCCCCTTCTTCCTCCTTTTAGGGTAAAAATGGAACATGGAAATATAACTCCCCAGTCCATCTGTTATTTATGAGGAAAAAAAGAAAATGTTGGCTCACTAGAAATATATATGTGTCTGTGTGTCTACTGTGTTTATAAATACAAGTAATTATTTTATATTATGCTCAATTTTTAGAAATCTTTAAATGTTAACCACAAAGGAGTCTGATTTTGTCAAAGCCACAGAGCAAGATCTTGACAACATCATGGTTTCTAAAGCCCCCAAAGTCCATTTATGGATTCATTTATTCAAAGTTTGGAGCTTATCATATCTGGTCACAGTAAGGGGACCTCAGAAAGGTTCTGCCTTTCAAATATGTCAAACCCTGATGGGAGGGATTGCCATGGAAAAGGAAAACTTGATTTCAGTTACACGGTCTGCTGGGGGACATGGGAGTCACTTAATCCAAATCTGAAAACCAAGACAAAGTGGCCACCCAGGCAAAGAGGTGGGTGATGGTGGCATTGGGATTGACTCAAAGATAGCTGGTAGCCAAGTGCACAGACAGAAAAGTGGCCAGAGACAAGCTGAAAATTTGAGCTTGCGACACAATTATGAAATGCTGAAACATGTAGAGCAGATGTGCAACATATCAGAATTGCTCTATGGGCACATGACTAGAGATCTCACAGAGATCTGACTGTGGGTTAGGAAATGTTTACAGAAGCATTTTTATGTAGAGAACAGGTTCAGGCCCCGCCTCCCAAAATCCACCAGATAAACTATGATTTTATTAACATATTTCTTGCTATTAAGGAAAGTGGTTATTTCAACCCTGAGGTTGAACTAAAATTTACCTTTTCATTGTTGCAAAAATTTTAAAGACTGTATTGAATGAAGATAAGATTGCTGTGCTATTGTGCTTTTTAAAAGAAGCTGGTTTTTTTTTTTCTGACTTTGCTGCAGTTCTTGGATAACCATTTATACATCAAAAATGTACTTGGGTAATTACAAATAAATATTAGTTATTCATTAAGAGAGACCTGGCATTTCACTGATCTTAAAATTATAAACCTGTATTTAAAAAAAAAATAAAACTAACACATGAGTAATTTAGAACTGGCTCCTCTCCAAAAGCAGGCTTTCCTTTACCAGCTTTAACTGATCTGCTCACAATGTTAGCAGGCAATTTTGGAATTGTGTAACCAAAAATCTAAATGGCTCTTAATAGCCCCCAAGAATTAATATGCCTTCTACAATGTGAGCATTTTATTCCCTTCACACTAGTAGATTCTGGTTTACTGATTATTGAATTCTGAGATTATTTGTAGGAAAAACAGATGATTTTTTGCCCTTGTAGATTTGCCCCTTTTTGTTTGGTTTTGTTTATTTTCCTTGGGTTTTATCCATCCATTGTAGGTTATTCATTTCTCAAATATTGGGCACAATTGTGCACCAGACATTGCAATACATTGTGGGACCTGGATGATGAAGGTTCAGTTCCTGCCTTCAAAAAATGCACCAGATGGTGAGAAACAATAGAACATAAATGAGATGTATTTAAATAATAAATAAATCCAATGGCAGTTTCATTCATGTCTTAGGGAACATAGATGAGCAAGCACACACCTATGGGTGCAGCTTTTCTAAGCAGGGGTTTCCTTTGAAAGCTTGCTTAAAACCTATCACCGATTTGTATTTTGAGCCAAGAAACAGAGGCACAAAAAATGCTGCTGAGTATGAGAGACAAAGTTAACTGGTTGAGACAGAACAGAAATTCTTTTCTATGGAAGTTAGAAGGGATGTGGACTACCAACCGAGGTGAGGTATCTCACAGGCGCTTTCACTCCATGCTAAGTGTCTTGGCAGCTAGCAAAGGGTCTGCACCAGAGTTCCATTCAAGCCTCCAACATTCTAGGTGTAGATTCCTTGTTCGTCTTTCCTCCTCATTCCAAGAAGGTGTTGGTACCCTGATCAAGTGAGAAAGCAACACTAGATTATGAGACATCTAGACGTAAAGCCCAGCATCCTAGAGGCAGCTTCACTATAATAACATCATACTGCCAGAGAGTTTTGTCTTTAATCCCTCGTGTGTACACTCACTTAAAACTAAGAAAAGGCTTTGGGAATTAAATCCCAATGATTTAATTTATGAAGTAAATGAAAGGACAAGTTTAAAACAGAAATTTTGTGCTTTTAAGAATAGTTTCTCTGAGTCAGTTTTCTTGGGCAGACTTAAAGAAGCCTGATGGAATTTTTTAACTGATTTTGAAGCATTTAGTGCTTCTCAAAGACATAAAAGCAATGGTGAGTGGGATATGAAATGCAAAGTGATATCTCAAATCATGCATGCATATGTCTGCATACACGCTTGAGTACATGTTATATGTATAGATATGTAAGTGTTTGTTTTCTTTTGCACCCTACCATGTAGGCAGCAGTATGGCTTTCCAGACGTGGCAACTATCTGTAGGGTGAGATATCAACCACAAGCATTCCCAGAAAAAAAATTTCAAAGTCTTAATTTGAATATTAAGGGCAAACACAAGAAGCCTCAAAGCAAAGTAATGACGTCATAAATCTAAGAGTCAGGGTGGAAATCTGGAGAGAGGAAAACCTCCCTGGGAGCCTTGATCTGGAAATACTCTCAATCTGGGATGGGAGCATGCAAAGGAAGACCTCAGCTTCCTGGAGAAGTCTGGTCCCCTCTCTGTCACCCACTTTTCATGTTGTTGTTATAAGATACAGAAGGAAACACAGCTTAAGGAAGGAAGGAAGGAAGTATTTGCTGAAGCTTACAATTCAAGAGGCTGCATCCCATCATGAAGGGGGAGGTATGGGGGCAGGAACCGGGAGGCAGCTGGTCCTATGACTGCTACTGTCTAGAAAGCAGAGCGTGAACATGAAGTAAAGCTAAGCCATAAAGCCTCAACCCATTTCCTCCAAAGAGGCTCTAAAAACAGTGCAGCAGCTTGGAGCTGTTTAAAAACAAGCGCTTGAGGTACATTTCACATTTGAACCACAACAGCCTCTGAACTTGCCTTCTGGAGATGGAGAAATCTGAGGCCCGAAGAAAATGGTTGCCATAGAAGATCTGGGTAGGAGATGGATTATTTTGCTTCGGCTACTTGAGGGTTCCTCTCAAAATCAGATTTTCTTACATGTACAGTTATTCCCATTCTAGAACCTAAAACTGTACGAAGAGAGGATGAAAGAAGGCAATCCTGTCTTTAGAAAAACAAGCAAAAACTAAAGAACAAAAATATACTATTGCAGCTATGGTGGTACAAAGCTTTAACACCTGCACTTGGGAGGCAGAGGCAGGCAGATCTCTGAATACAAAGGCAGCCTAGTCTACACGGTGAGTTCCAATCATACCCCCCCCAAATAAAACCCCCAAAACAAACAAAAATATATCACTGCATCCAAGGTCCTTCCAAATCATACTTCATAATCACCCTAGATGTTTAGAAAACCCTTTCTGTGTGCCAACTAGTCTGATGCTCTGTGCCATTCAGAAAAACTTACCCTGTTCTCTACACACCAAAGGCATGAGCCTTTTGATGCAATAAAAAATAGGGAGAAAAAAGAAAGAGAAAAAAATAAATAAAAACTTCTCACAACCAGAAAGCAATCAGGCCAAGTGGTCAACCATGAGGGAATTATAGAAAAAAAAATTTCAATGCAACCTTTGTGTTTAACAAAACCGGTCTCTACAAGTCAGGACCAAGAAAGAAGCATGAAGTTACTAATTATACACTCAGGGGTTTATTCTTCCCTAGATACGGATGCCTAACTTGCTTCAAAATGAATCTAGTGGCAGTCAGGGGTGGTGGGGAGACTGGGCTCTGTGGCGGCAACTGCAGAGGTAATGAAATCTTCTTATAAGCCCAGGCTGCCTCATAACGATGGAGCATTTTCAAAGCTTACGTTCGTTAAACAGCAAAGACTCAATACCACTATTCACTGTGCGGCTTTCCAAGGAAAAGCCTCCAGTGTGCATTGAATATTTCAGTATTTTCTTAGAAATGATTAGGTTTTTTTAATTGCTACAAAAAGTGTTTAGGCAAAACCACTTTCCAGATCATTCTAGCAAGGAGTATGGTCAGGAACTGAATAAAAACAGAATTTTACCAAATCCTCATTTTGCCCTTTATTGTTTTAACCACATTAGTGAATAAAGTAATGGAATAATACATTGGCATGTGCATAAGGTAACAGTGTTGCAGAGTATTATTTATGATAAAGAGTTAGAGGGTGAAAATTTTATAAAAGAAAATGATGTGGCACATTGTTAACCAGAAACTTGAATTGCCAGTCAATGCACTTACACACATTTAAAGGGATTTTCCTTCATCTTAGAGACCTGGAGAGAAACTCAAAAGTATACATGGAAAATAATCTTACCCCTAAACTGTACCAGCTGCAGTTTATCAAGGTTGCAGCTTTTAATTTTTCAACATTTTCTTTCCACAGATACATTTAGTTTTACAAAATTGAGATTCTGGTTCTATACAGTTCTGATGTAAACTTAACATTTAATGGGGATACTTTATTCTATTTTCATTAAACAATTTGTGAAAACATTATTTTAATTAACCAGGTCATTGAAAGTGCTGTTTTAATTAATTTAACAAGCAGAGTTATTTGGGTCCTGTTCCCTTTCCCCTTCGGTGCTATAAATAGACCCAGGGCGACATTCTTGCCCATACCTTCCTCGGTGTCAAATACCAAATGTATTTCTATGAGTGAGATCCCTTAATAGGCCATGTTGATAGGCAATTTCTATTGAGAAAACCAAGGCAACAAAATCAGGAAGACAGTTGAAAAGTTAATTTATCACCTACCTTTTGCTAATAATTGTCCTTTTAAACACAACCTCACTACTAGGTTTAAGAAGTGTTTTTAATAACTATGGTGGCATGATTCTTTAAGAAGACATTGATAATTACTGTAGTTCTTTTAAGGTTTGGATTTTTAGTGTCTGTTGTGAATGAAGTACTGATTAGTGGGGGGGTCTTATGGAATCCATGGCAGTATCCATCGATCTGCCTATATCGATGCACCTACTTTCACTGTTCTTATTAAGAAAGACTCAGAAAGAACCCAAGACCAAATCTAAGCCACCCATCCTGAGCCAGCCACTCTTCTCCCTCCAATTCAGATTCTGTTTGAGGAGGGACATGTGACACTCAAGGTGGGAAACCAAGGGCCTTGTGGCATTGGGATATTGTGGCTGGGACAGGGACATGGAGGTCCTGCTGACAGGGCAACAGACCTATGTGTCTGGGCAACATGAAAAAAAATGAGGCTATTTCACAGAAGAAGAGGAGGAGGAAGAGGAGGAGGAGGAACAAGAAGAATCAAGAAATATAACCAGCATCCTGAAGCATTGTTTGATCTTGCAATCCAGGAATTGGGATAAGTGACTGGGGCCAGAGAACAATGATACTGTTGGAAAACCAGTTTGAACTATTGTTCTGACACTTCCACGGAAGGCACTTAACTTCCATAATAAACAACCTTTTCACCTGGTGGTGGTGACAGAGCTTGCCTTTAAGGCTAGCACTCAGGAGACAGAGGGGCTGGCAGATCTCTCAGTTTTCAATTTGAGGCTAACCTGATCTACAGAACAAGTTCTAGGACAGCCAAGGATATACAGAAAAAAACTCTGTCTCAAAACCCAAAACTAACACACTAACAGAAAAGACCTTTTCTTGTATGATAACCACTGGCCAATAGCAAATGAGATAAGCTGGATGCAAGCTCAGACGAATACCAGGGAGAAACAGCACTGACGAAGATTCCAGAACAGAATTGCCTCATGAAATTGCAATGACTTGAAACACTGAGGCAAAATGTAAGACGAACCTTAGGCTGTGCCTCTTGAACGTGCAGATGGCTTTATGCATTGGGAGAGCAGGGAGTTTCGCAAACACTGCCTAGTGCACTATTCGA
Source organism: Phyllotis vaccarum (assembly GCA_033318265.1). Lineage (NCBI taxonomy): Eukaryota > Metazoa > Chordata > Mammalia > Rodentia > Cricetidae > Phyllotis > Phyllotis vaccarum. Next base: position 26,726,304 of record JARWLC010000007.1, read on the forward strand.
AGGAAAGTTCCAGAGCATCTGCCCACTCTAGTGAGCTTACCTCGCTTTCTATTTATGTATGATCTTTTGTTTTCTTTGGAAGCTCGTTTTTTATGATTTAGAAAATTTATTGTAACTACTAGTAATGTTTAAGCCATGAAATAAGAAGCAGGGGATGTAACGCAATTCCAACAACCCTGCATTGCCAGGTGGAGAGTACTTACTTCTGAGATTTCAATGGGTCCTGTTTGCATGTTAAGCTTGGAGGGCTTAGAAATGACTGCCTAGCATTCATCTTTGAGTGAGATCAGCAGAGCTTGTTCTTAGACTTGCCCAGATGGAGTTCAGCAAAGAAGCAACTCAATACAAAAAGACCTAATTCATAAAAGCATGTATCCTTGTTCCAAATGCACACCGACTTCCCTCACACATGCTCACATATGCATCATGCACACAAAAGCTCACATGTCTAAACACACCCAGCCATGATGTGAATTAGCTATCATTGTGATAGCAGGTGCTCATTGTGGGAGAGGAAGGAAGAACTGGAATCTGTCCATAAACTTCTAACATTTCATTTCTACTTGACTTTACACTAGGAGGGAGGAAAATGAAGAATGGACTAGCATTTTGTCATTCCTTGACAGTCATTATTTGTAATAAATCCCCAGGAAATTTGGACTCTTTAATGCTCAGATGCTCCCAATCTATTTGCATGATTTAGCTGAGATCTACAGATGCCCTGCCCCACCCTCTCACATCTTGCTTTCTGTCTCCTTGGTATGAATTGTAGGAGCAAAGTAAACAGAGGGCTCTGTTCAAGTTTCCTTTTTTATAAATGAGCCATAAAATTGTCCATTAGTCAGTGCTGGTTCCCAGGGGCCAGTTTGCATTGTGGACATTTCCTTTCCTTTCCTGATCCCCATTTTGTTGAAGAGATTATTCAGAGAAAGAGAGAAGAAAATGAAAAAAAAAATGGCATGGCACACAGTAATAAGCCCGGAAGAACAGTTAGGAAAGCCAGCTTTTTGTCCTTCCCTGTAATGCAGTTTTCGGCCCAAGCCAAATTCACATCGTCCAGCCATACAAATTCCAGAATTAGCTCTTGTTCACTTTAGACATACTTTAGCATTTAAAATACTCTTTCTCCTTCACAGAAGACATGGAGTGCCCATTTATTCAGACAAATGCTACATGTAAGTTCTTTAGTCCCTTAAAAATCCCCACAGGATCTTCAAGCCATGAGCTCAGGAAAAAATGAGACAAGGTAAGTTCTGCATTTCAATCCCCCAGCCCAAATTCCTTCACAGGCTATCAGTTCTGACAGAGCCTCTGCACTTCTCTTGAAGGTGTTTCCTTTAGAAGTCAGAAGGAGGAAATCTGCATGAAACTGGAATTGTTCAGAGAACAGCAGGTCCAGACTGTCCACCTTTCAGCTTTAGCTTTCTGTCTGGGGAGCTGGAGCAGAGACCAGCATACTACCGGCATTCTCTCCCCACAACCCAGCTGGATAAGACTCATACACAAAAACAGACACCTTTGCACTCTCATCAATAGAAGAACCATTCTACATCAGTATGTTTCCTACCCAAGGGTTTTGAGTAGTAAAAAAAAAAATGCAAAAGTCAGTACAAAATTAGTGCAATATTACCTCGTTTTGGGGTTTGGTTTGGTTTTGAGGCATGGTCTTTTTTTTTTTTTCTCCATGCTGGCCTTGAACTTGCTAGGTAGCTGAGGGTGACCTTGAACTCCTGGTCTTATTCTTACTCTTGAGAGTGCTAGGATTATAGGCTGTTGTACTAAAAACGGAATCCAAGGGTTTGTGCTTACTAGGCAAGCACTCTGAGCTGCAACCCCAGTTACCCCCTTCCCCCCAGTTTTTGATGGGTGTTTCACAAAAGAGCTTCTTTCATTTGATTCGAGGTGGCTGGTGCCTTGTGGAACCTCTTGCCTCTATTTCTTCTTTTACATTTAGCTTCTTAATTACCTTTACAATAAAGCCCCCACATCCTCTCTTAAGAGATTTCTTTATTTTGTTTTACCATTTTCAAGAAGCTAATCTGTTTGTCTAACCCAGTGGGGAGGGATGCTCACAAGGACAGAGTAACTGGCAAGAATTTATATTTCTGAAAGAAAGTCACCCTGAGGTTAACTTGGTTTTAAAAGTTTATCTCCCAAGCATTAGGCCCAATACTGATGACCCTTCGTAAATTAAATACCCAGGAGAGTGGGCAGCTCTATGATCTGCTTTCTATTCCGTAAGCATTCCTTCAATAACACTGCACATCTGAACGTCTGGACTTGCTTTGGATGTGACTCACTCACACCCAGCGAACCACTGCTCTCATTCAGAGATGTGTGAGTCCCTTGAATCATCGATTTTGCTAACATAAACATGTTGGATTTTGCTAACATACCTTAAGACTTTATTAGCCTACCTTCCCTTACATGTCCTACAGGCTTTGGCAGTTTTACACAGTTAATTGAAACACAGTGGATTCTATAAAAATTAAAAAGAAACAACATGCTTGAATCAAAAAAAAAAAAAAGAATTTCTCATAATTTCTCTAATATGAGCATTTGGACAGCTGACTGTCCCTGATGTCTTGCATCCCACAGCATTGCTTACACAGCTCAGATCTGAAGTCTCATCTGATCCAGGATCTGTTGTCTTGGCTTTCGTGTGTGAGTGGAAGAAGGTTGGGGTGCTGGACGCAGCTGGCACTGTCCAGACAGGAAGCCAAGAGACATCTTCATTATGTACGCTTGCCTTGGTGTCTGTGTCACCCAGGAATATGGTCCTGGAAAAGCAGTGGATGAAAAGGCATTTCCTGTGTCAGGGGATCTGCGTGGAGACAAGAACTTGCCAAGTCTGTTCTATCCATCTATGCAGGCCCACTGACTTATGTGGCTTCCTAACCAACTTAACTCTGATTTACCTCTGGGTGAGCCAACTACTGCTGAGTTCCTCTGTGAGGCAAATCACATTATCCCCCTTGGAAACAAACGATGCATTTTAAGAGTAACAAATGCAGGCCCTGGCCTCATTCTCTGGCATGTTTTTAGGAGCCAAAAGTGATTCCTGCTAGGACAAGGTTGCCTTGCTAAGAGTAGGTGAAAAGCTCAGATAATCCACATTCCCCATATAGCCATTCCAGTAATTCTTTCCTTATTGACCTTCACAGGAGAGACCAGGTTGTTCTTGGATAGCAAAGCAGAATTGCAGACACACTCACACTTCACTGAGAGGTGAAGGAAATGTGCTACCTCCTCAGTGGGCACGTCACAAACCCACCCAGGCACTCCCAGAGACATGCAGAGGGACGTACTCTATTCAGGTCAGCAATTTAAATTGGTTTTCTAGACATGAGGTGGATGTTCCATTTTTAAAAATGTTTTCATTCTCCTATATCTTATAAGAAGAGGGTGTGTGTTTACAGAGTGAAGCTATTTATCACCCCATGAATGGAGAACTGATGATATGAGCTGACTGAGGAGCCCATGGTCTGTTTCTCTTAAACTCTTAGGAGCATCAGCCACCTAAGAAGTGCTAATGAGTCCCACTCACTTCTATACCAACTAATGTCATGACCTCCAAGGTGAGGCTATGCCACAAAGCTCTGGACGTGTGATCTGTGCTCCCAGGCCTCAGTCCCACTCCTGTGGCAGCTAAATGGTTAGCACAAAGGGCCTTCCAGAGGCCTTTGCCACACCACTGAAGTTAGAGAAGTTTCTAAGACAATGGTTCTCAGCCTTCCTGACTCTGCGGCCCTCTAATGCAGTTCCTCAGGTTGTGGTGACCACAAGTCATAATTTTGTTTTTACTTCATAACTAATTTTGCTACCGCTATGAATCAAAATGTAAATATCTGAGATATGCAACCCCTGTGAAAGGGTCAATTGATCCCCAAATGAGTTGTCACAGGTTGAGAAACACTGCTCTAAGAACATCAACCCCTCCCGTCCTTTCTCTGGCCAGGAGGTTCCTCCTGAGGTTAATGGGGGCAAGATGGCAGCTGAGACATATCCCTCCTCTGAAGCTCATATACTTTTAAATGGTTTCTTTTTAGGAAAATGGGATAGGAGGAAACAATGCTATAAATATAAAATCTTGTAAAGAGCTTAATATTACAGAGAAAACAATTTTAAACAAAATAGTAATCTTAAAAAACTGAAAATCACCACACACATAAAACAAGGAATCATTTCCATTACTGCCTAATCACACCTATGCAATTTTTGCCTCAACTTGCAGCTAAAAAGTTTTCATTACCTCTTTGTTTAACAATGTTTTATATTAGTTCCCATAGATGCATGAGAAAAGATACTGAATCTGGATCTGCTATGGCTTACCAATACTGGTTTGCAGTGCTGAGCGTTGAGAAGTTAAGTTCACAGTAAGAACTTGGTACAGAGGAGGCAATAGTTCCCCCAGATTCCCCAAGATTAGTTTCCTGAATGAACTTCCACAGTGTAGGGACTTTCTAGCTGTCTTGTTCAATGGCTAGTGTTTCACACTCTTCTGCTGACAGCACTGATTTCCCAGTGTGCTGATTTCCACAGAGCACTCAGGCATCAGAGATTTTATAAAGTCGCCATCCACATGTGTATTTTGTACCAGATTCACTATAAATTTAACTTTCCATGTGTTTATTCTAACTTGGGTGTCTTTAAATGATCAACTAGCTAAGAGCTATCTCATTATTTCAATGGGAAAATTTCCTTCTTCTCTGATCTGACTTGAAATAGAAACTTGTACTGCAATTTTATTTTAGGTGGTGAGATATTTTTCCACATTCGTAGAAATATCTAAATAATTTCATTGTATAGTTCAGTAGTTATATATACTGCTAACAAAGCAAATTCTTGGCAGGAGAGAATTTTAATATTTGAATAGATAGCAATGAAAACTGAATCCTTGGTTAGGACTTTATGCAAATGACCGTGGGAAATGTAATTTTACAGAAACTTCTGGTCTTGTAGTTTTAATATGTTTTTTTCTTTGTCAGACCAACTGAGAAACAGAATGTGATAATTTTCTGGCTTCACGCCTTGATACCAATAGAGTTATTGTATTGTTAATTCTAACTATGACAAGGCAAGGCAATGGTAAAATCTTAATTGTAGGGGGATTATGTTGTTCCATTGTAAATAATTGTCCCACCCACTGGTTAAATAAAAAGCACTGATTGGCCAAAGGCAAACAGAAAGTGTGGGCGGGACTACCAGACTAAGAAAACTTTGGGAACAGGAAGAACAGAGCAGAAACACCACAGAGACTCCAGAGAATGCCAGAGAGAAGCCAGAAGAAACAGAGGACATCTATGCTGCTCTGAGAAAAGGTCTGAAAGTCCTGGCCACAAGACTAGTCTGGAAAGTCCAGTTCAGAAACCTCATACTACACTTAATTGTAAAAACTATCCACTATAAAGCATCCACCACTAAAGCCATATCCATGCTTCCCCAAATTCATTCCTTTGTTTGACTCCAAATGTCTCTTATCTGAACTTTGGTGAGAAGGGGTCACTGTTAATGTCACCTTACTTTTATGAAAGCACTGACAGAATGGGATCTACCTGTTGCAGCTCAAAGCTCATTAATTCCACCATAAATTCATAAATATATGAAAACTTTGGAGTAGATCCATGCAGATTAATGATCATGCCAGAGGGCCAGGGCGGTTAGAGAAGTTCAGTCAGGATGCAAGCAACACAAGGGGCATATCGCCTGTGGAAGAGTTTTTTTGAAAATAACTTAGACACTAAATAAAAGAAGTCCTGTTTATGATTACCATGACCCCAAAATATCAAACAATGTCAGCGATTAAACTATCTTTTTCCTCCAAAAGTGTTTTTATTGGTTTTTACTTACTTAAGTTTCAAACAATTGCAAAAATAAGTATTAAATGTTTGTAATGTATATGTAAATCTCAACAAAATATTACGGTATTCTTTTTATACCATTGTATATGGAAATTTACTTGTGCAGGGTTATCTCTCCCAAAATGCTCATCAATACATGTCACTGAGACATCTGCACTTAGAGGGTGAATGACCTTTTAAAATTCATGCAAATGTTAAACACATTTTCACCTTTACACTCATTTGTCTTCACCCTCCCCAGCCCTATCCTTGCCAGGGCTCTGCCCCTCTAATGCCTCAGGCCAAAACCCTTGGTGACAACCTTACCTCACTCCTTACAATACCCACCACCACTGTGCTAGATAATGTTGGCTCTACTGCTACAGATACTCAGAATCTAACCTTCCCTGCCCCCTCTCTGCCAATACTCCTACATGCAGATCATTCTGATGGAATCTGCTCTGCATTTTCCATACCAACTAGGCCTCACAGTTAGCAGCCCGAGTCATCTATGAAGGGCATCTGTTGTCCTCCCCTTCTCTGGGTGAACTACTAGGTAGTGCTGGATGCTGAAGGTGTGTTTTCTTCAGTGTGTACCCACTGGGGGACTCATCAGCCTCTGCTGCACACCCATAACCTCGAGCGTGACCATGATTAAACTCCTTGGCTCACAAAATAAAACAAAAAGGCATCAAAGTGGAAAAGAAACTTGTGAGGAAGATGAAGGGTTAACAAGGGTGACAGTGAAATAAAACAATGAGAGTAAATGGGATTCACTCTATGTGTGAATGAAATGGCCAAAGAACAATTTTTATCAATTAAAAAAAAACCCAGAAAAGCATATATTGGAGCACACCCCTTATGGGTCTGACACTTTCTAGTGATTATTCATTTTTCTTGAAAGTGGCAGCCCTCATGATTCATAGGCAGGGTGCCCTGGATTCTACTACAGTTTCGCTTAGCTAAAGAAAGGTTTACTAAAGAACAAATTGGAAGGAAAAAATGGAACTTAAAACTTGTGTGTCACTAATACTATTCCTAAGAACCTAACCTCGGGAGATAAAACTAACATACATTCCTCCTAGTGTTCTCCGTAACATCCATAGGAACTGACATGAATATTGCATGGCACAATCTGTCTCCACTCAATGACATGAGATCACAGGAGCATGTGGCCATACATGTCTTTACATGGGTGGTTTGGGATTTGAACTCAGAACCTCTTGATGTCACAGCAAGCACTCTTCTGCTCCGAGTTCTCTCTCCAAGCCCTAGATGGAGTATTTTTAACCTATAGTGATATGAGATAATATTTGTGGAATTGCTAACTGCGAATAAGTAGACCAGGCAGGATGATCTAACCTTCACAAATATACGCACATACATATGTGTATACACACACACACACACATATCAAATGTCGGAAGAAAAAACACCCAAAGAAAAATGTAGTTTACTGCAGAACAGTCCATTTAACAGATGGTTGTTATCTTTAATTTTAATTTTTATTTTCTACATCTTTTCCTACTGTGGATTAGTTTCATGACCAGATGGTGTAAAAGGTTAAACTTGTATTTCCAGACTGCTCATTAAATGGCTATATGGTAAGTTCACATAAAAATTATCATAACTAGGTATTGTGGCACATGGCTGGAGTTCCAGCATTTGGGAGGCTGAGGCAGTCTGATTGCAAGCCTGTGACCTACTCTAAAAATCACACACACTACAACAGTGGCCATAACACATTTCCAATATTTTCTTACCAAAGAGAGGTTCTAATTTTTCCCACATTAAGTTCCAAAGTTCTTAATGACCCATTTATTTTAAGATGCTTTTATGTAATGTGCATGTGTGTTTGCCCCTGAGTTTAGATGTACTCTGCATGCAGGAGCCTTCAGCAATCAGAACAGGGTATCCGATCCCCTGGAACTGGAGTTACAGGCAGTTGTGAGTCACCATGTCAGTGCCGGGAACTGAACCTCTGAAAGCATTGTAAGCACTCCTAACTCCCAAACCATCTACGTTAGGACTGTGGATGGCTTTATATATTTTATCCATTTAAAAAATATATCTAAAGACACAGAACCGAAAGGTTCTACAAGGTTCTTGCCTCTGGAACAAACTGAAAGAACCAAGGTGGCTTGCTAGACTGCCTGCCCAAAGCAAGGAAAACGTGATTATGGATTGAAATAAATCAGACAGGTTAATATAACCCAGACGTCTCAAAGTTGGCAAAGCCCCTCTTCTCCACCTCTGCAGAGAATTTTTAAGGAGGTAGCTGGTTACACTGAGAGGGTCTGTGCTTGATGAAAAGGCAGAGGAGAACCATGTTATTGCACTTGAACTATGATGTCATTAGAAATACGTCCTGGCAGCCTTGAGAAGCAGAGAACTCAGCAAGCAGAGCAGGGCGCTCCTCATCTGCATGCACATACATGTCCAGACTCATTTTATCCTTACCACAGGAGGATGCAAGGGGAGGAAAAAGAGGAACCCAGAGGTTACGAAATGGTGTCAAAATACATAACTATTGAATTACAGAGATGACTTTTACACTCAAGCATTGAATATCATGGTCTTCCCTCTTAAGCTCACTCCCTGGCTACAAAAGAAAGAGGGAGTCTCTAGATATTGACAAATGCGCTCATTATGATCTGAGATATTATTTTTTAGTGAAGGAGGATTGTATTCTAATTTCAGAAAGGATTGATGGTGTGTGTGTGTGTGTGTGTGTGTGTGAGAGAGAGAGAGAGAGAGAGAGAGAGAGAGAGAGAGAGAGAGAGAGAGAGAGAGAGAGAAATGGGAAATTTGCTAACACAATCTTTCTTCTGTCCTTGTTGCAGTAAGGCTGAACTGCCTTCTCCCCGGCAGGAATAAACCCGCAAATGAAGCTAGGAACCACAGTCACTCTCCTCTGTGAGTCGCGTGAAGGGCAGTCGCTCTCTGGCCCATCCATTACCACATGAATAATTAAATACCCAGAGCCTGCAGGGAGCCCAGGTTGGGCACTTGGTGAAGCAATTCACATTAAATATTGGTGAGCACACACTTGGTCAGTCATTAGCTCCTCCTAGCGGTTCCTTGGGCCTTTGGTCAGGAGACAGCTAAGGTGCTGCTGACTTGGAGGAAGCCCAAAGTTTCTTCTGCAGAGGCAAACGTCTCCACTCCTCAAGCCACAAGACCTGACCCCACACTGTGGAAACAGCCACACCCCTGAGCACCGATGTTCATTTTGTCAACAAACTAGCTTCACAGAACCATAGCAGAGCCCTGACTCTTCTCTTTATTAAAAGTCAGTCACCCCGGATGCCTAAGCCCATCTACACATAGAGACCAACCACAGTTTCATTCTCTGCTGGAGATGGGTAGAGCTTCTGATTATGAACCAAAACAAGTAATATATAGGTGACCTACAACTGCCTTTTAGTCACACTGTGTTCTTGTATGTGAAAGAAAACACAAGCACCGTGAGAAAGGTTTAATCACTTCAAATACAGCAGCAGGGTCACAGCTCTACGGGGGGTGGGGGGGAAGCAGGGGTGGATGGGAGACTAGCTGCTTCTGATTTCCCATCAATCCCTCCTATTCACCTCTTCTATGAAAATGACTCCCTTTTGAGAATCAGCAGGTCCCAGGCCACACCACCCTATACCTGCCATAAATTTGGCAAAGTTCAGTATTTGGGTCTCCAAGGAAATCTTGTCAACTCAGAGGGAGCTGAGTCTCATAGATAGAAGAGTCATCATTAGTGAACCTGACAGGAAATCCTTAGGCAAAGTTAAAGTAGAATTGCCTACTGGAGACAACTAGAAGGAGGACAATGACAGGTAGGTGACTCCAAGGGCCCTGTAGTCAGACATTTAGACCTTTCTGTTCTTTCCCATCCAGGAAGACTTTTCGGGTCTCAATCTTGCCAGTCCATGTGCAGCCACAGTTAGATATAAGACCTGTAATCTACCTCACACTAAGTAAATATATATCAAATTTCATTTTTAATGCCACTAAAATTGGGTATTAAAATCCCCCCGGAAGTGACATGATTGAAATGGAAAGGTTATTATTTCAAAAGTTGGCCCAGTTACTCACTCTGCAATACTTAGAACACAAGCATTCCCATCACACATGCTTGAGAACACCTCACACACACACTCACACACACTCACACACACCCACACACACACACACGTGCGCACATACTCACAACACACTCACACACACATACTCACACTCACACACATGACCAAACAGCTTGAGTTGCTCAGAAAAATTAGAAATAAATCTAGGTTAATATCCTGGCTTTTCCCTTGAGCAGGGTCCCCATAAGCAAGTCTGGCGACATCTGTTAGTTTCAGTACAAAGGATTGGTACTAACACCCGACTTACAAATCTGTCTATGGGAAGGGGATAATCCTACGTATAAACTACTTAATAGAGCCTGGCATTAAGTAAACCTTCAGATGCCCAGTGCTCTGCCCCTCCTCTTCCTGTCAAATTTCTGTCCCCGTGAATCTGGGTGCAGGGGTGGGATCGGGGAGGGACGAGGTCTGCCTGATGAGATTCTCAATCTTGCATCCTCCAATGGCCACATCTAAGGGTAGCTAAATGTTCTTGGATGTTCCAGATGGATCAGTGTCCCCAGAATGGAGCAGCCTGTCATGTTCCTAGCCTGTCTCTCCTCCATTCTCTGACTCCTCCCTAGGTTTCTTACTCACTTGGGCAATTATTCAGGATACATTTATGATGAGCCGATCCCCCGTGAGCACAAGGGTGAGCAGTGCATTCTCACCTTTGCCTTCATGGGGAGCCTGTTCTTGAGGAGGAGACACAGAATTAAGAGGCACGCAATGTTTTAGTTATAGCCTGTGACCTTTGGGCAATTGCTATGACAGGACTCCAGTGTCGGCGTCCAGTAGACAACGGCAGTGTCAGTATTGGTGGTGGATCATCAGAATGCATGTGCCGAATATGTGAGGATCTTTGGAAAGGAATCATTAGGCCAAAAGAGCAGGGAGCTTAGCCAGGAGTGATCCACAGTGATGTTCAACGGAACCCTTGCAATGGAAGGGGAAGGAGCACTCACTTTCTTTTCTAGATTCTCCTCCAACTCCCACAACATAGAGCTCCTGCCTACGGCCTGAGCCACACAATCTTGTGTGGCTTCCTCCTGTGCTTATTTATTGATTGTAAGTTTTTCTCTCTGTGTGTTAAAGTCTTCTCATAAGCCATATCCACACTTCTCTTGCCTGTTCACACCCTCCCTCCCTGGAGTCATCTGATAGTGTCCCCCACAGTTTCTGCTGCTTTGCTGGTTTCATAGATGCTCCCACAGGTGGCCTGGATGCCATGGTCCCAAGACTGCCTTAGCATACTGACTTCCGATAGGTCCTGCACCCAGGATAGACCTTTACTTCAGACTCAGGAGGGTACAAAATGCTGCTGCTGGCGATACCTCCCCTGAACACTCCACAGCAGCAGCAGCAGTCAGCTCCAATCACATGCTTCTGATGGCCACCCTGTCAGCAGAGGGGTCCCAGCATTTTCTCCTGAGGGCTAACACGCTTCCCACCCCCCTTCGGCTGATGCTCTTTCTAGAGGGTGCCACAAGTTCTTCTGGCACATTTTCCCCCCTCCATCCTCTCCTCCTACTCACTCTCGCCACCCCACGCAGATCCTGTGCTGATTGACTAACGTCACTGGCTTATGTACCAGAGAATCAATCAAAAGATGTCTTCCCACGCACAGCAAAGCTCTTGTCTCCTCTCCGGCATCCTGCTGCCTCTGACATTTCCTGCATGCCCAGACTGAGCCTTCAGAAGCCCCATCCTGTCCCGCTGGTCCAGTGGTTCTCAACCTGTGGGTCGAGACCACTGGGAAAACATTCATTCCCAATGGTCTTAGGGATTGAGACACCGCTCGGTAGCAAAATTACAGTTATGAAGTAGCAACGAAAATACATTTATGGTTGAGGGTTCCAGAGCCCAGGCACTCAGCGACCTGGCAGCGTGGCTGCGACCATTCTACACTAGCTCTGTTGATTCTCCTTTGCATCTTCTGCTGAGTACAGATTTCTTCCTGCTGGTTCTCTCTCACACTGGTTGAAAGAGATCCAGGCAGGAAGGGCTCCCTGAAGCCCTGGATTCCAGCAGTTCACCCCTTGCAGCCTTCCAGATAAAGGATGTTGGACCAGCTTCATGGTCCTTAGTTCATTAAAAGAAATTTGTTCACCAATGTCTTTACACAACCTACTCAAAGAGCTGTCCTCTGTGCAGACAGTGCCTGGTGGCCTGGGCACTGTCCTGATTTGATTTCTCAGAAGCTCCTCTTTCTGCCAGAGTGTGATGGAGCTCAAGGACTGAGGGAATTGATAAATGGATTGTATTTGAACCTTGATAGAGGATTTTTTTGTATGTGTGCCTTTGAAGCCAAATCCTTCCTCTGCAGTCTAGAAAGAAAAGAATTCCTCTCTTGCTGTCTCTTCCCACACAGATGTTCCCTTCTCATGTTTCTGGTCCCATTCCAGGTAGCTTAGCTAGATGCAGAAAGCACTGTTGTTTCTTACTCCAAATCTCAGCTTACCCCCTCCCTGTGCCCTGTACAAAGCAGCTAGGAAAAACAGAGAATGGTGAAGAACTCAATTTACAAATCATTCTTATCCAGGAATCCAGAGCTAATAGCTGTTCACACATCAGAGTATTTCCTCACAGTGTTCTGCATCATAGATGCAAATAATAACTAACCACATGTGTTGGTGCGCTCTCTCTCTCTCTCTCTCTCTCTCTCTCTCTCTCTCTCTCTCTCTCTCTCTCTCTCTCCTTTCACTCCTATATGTCAAAGGACCATTGCTTGACACATCTTATAGCCTGCTCTAATTTCATAGTTTATGAATCCTCAAGTCATTATTACTCTTTGATCTGGCTGTTGACCATTAGAATACACAAGCGCATCCAAACACACATTAGGGCATTCACCGGAACAACATTCAGAGTTAGCTGTCTATCAGCTCTAAGCTAGACAGTTCAGAGTCCCAAGAGTAAGTGATGGGACACAGAAATTGTAAGGTAGTCATGAAATATAGCACTGTGACAACATCCAGAGCTATAAATAACACCTGCATTCAGTGCACACCGAAGAACCAAACCCAGAAAGACAAGTAGGCACACTATCTCTTTTATAGGAGATCAGATTTAAGATTATGTTTAGATGTGTATGAATGTAAATATTTGTGTAAATCATGAAACTTAGAAAGGGGACCCGTAGAGGGGAGGAGGAGACGTTAAGGATGATGAAAAGTCGAAGACATAATGGATGCTATGGAAAAGAAAGACAGAAGGCAGGATTAACCAGAAAAAATTGGAACGAGCCAGAGGGAGCAAGGGGTGAGGGCAGCATGGCAGAGGGGGCATGAATTAAAAAAAAAAAATCCATGCCACAGTGAAACCCAAAAGATAATGACAAAAATAAAAAAAAGACCATAAATTAGTATATTTACTAGGGTGCATGTACACATGGATCTCATCTTCAAGAGAACACCTCAAGAATTAATTCTGTTTATCTGTGGGCAGATGTTTTATGAGTATGGTGTGTTGATAGTCTGTTTATCTTGATGCATTAACCATTGACATTCATGTTTTTGCAAAAATTGAGGAAGAGGAAAATCAACTCGGGATCATTTTCTCTCAAAAGCATTATTTTTCTCAAAAATAACAATCCAAGGCTGAATGCCACAATGTGTTTGACTGCTTCGTTATCTCAGCCACCTGATTTTATACTGAGGGGTGGGGTCCAAAAACACCCGAGTAAATGAGGGACGAGTCTGGACTAGAATCCCAAGTCCTCAGTTTCAAAAGTCTAAAACCTCATCTTGCTTCCTGGCTGTCATAAATCTAGTAACAGATTGTGACAGTGTGTGTGTGTGTGTGTGTGTGTGTGTGTGTGTGTGTGTGTGTGTGTGTGTGTGTGTATGTGTGTGTGTGAGAGAGAGACATATATGTACACTCAGTATTTTATACTGCTAATTCTAAAGAAAGTTGGAGCTATACATTTGCACACCAGCATTGTCTAACCCCTGGGATTTAGGTCAGCTTTCTCTGTGGCCCCTGAGCTGGAGTCTTCATTTAAGAGCATTAGCATCTTCACATGGCATTAGGAATACAGGTTCTGGGGCCTCCTCTAGGCATGTAGAACCTGATACTTTAAAGGCTTGAAACTCCAGGGACCCACTTACTACCATGCTTGACTTAAACCCCTTCAGCAGAGCCAGAGGCAAAATCAGGCAAAGACAAGCCAGGAGGAAAGCTGCAGTGGCCTGAGTTCCCATTTCCTTCCCTCCCACCTCAGGGTTTACAAATTAACCTAGAAAATTATGAAGAGCCTGGATTTCAAGGTCAGACGGACTTTACTTACAAACCAATTCATTCACACGTTAATTCTATGAGTTTAAAAGCCAGTTCAGCCCTGTTGCCATTATTATTTGAGGCTTGTTTGGCCCTGAAGGGTCTCTATTAGATATCTTCATTCTTGTCCCCAATCTCTATACTGCCTTTTGTCCCATCTGAAAGGTTATTTGCTCTGAATACCCCCAATGCCAACATATTGGGCTTCCCAAGTTTTATAGGTTGATTGAGAATATTCCTATTCTAGTCAATATTAAAGGTTCGTTTCAATAGGTTGAGCTATGTTTCCCAAAAAGCACTTGTTTGTCATAAAACGATACCTGTGAACATAACTTCATTATATACATTGCTATCATTGGATCTTACATGTCCCCCAAAGGCCATGTGTTAAAGATTGAGTTCCCAGGATGGTGTTATTTGCAGGTAAGAGAAGCTTCAAGTCATAAAGTGATGTGGAAGGTTTTTCTGTGCCCTGTGAATATGCTTTATTACCATTGGTTAATAAAAAGACTGTCTTGTTCTATGGCAAGGCAGCTTAGAGGCAGGTGGGCAAACCAAGCGGAGATAAAGACAAAGGAGGGCGGAGTCAGGGAGAGAGGCCGGAAGATGCAGAGGAAGGAAGATGAGAAAGCTGCTCTGAGAAAAGGTACCAAGCCAGGTGTCTAAACATAAATAAGAACTATGGGTTGACTTAAAATATAAGAGTTAGATAGTAATATGCCTGAGCCATAGGCTAACAGAAGCCTTTCTGTGATTATTTGGGACTAAGTGACTGCAGGACTGTGGGTCTGATCCTTGGGAACAGGACGGGTCAGAAAACTTTTGACTATAGTAAGGTTTAATGAAAAGTTTGCTGGTGTGGAAATGTCTTTCTGTATGCTGTGACTATCAGTCTTTAAATAAAGGAGCTTTTTTGGCCCATGGCAGGCACCATAGAAGAAGTAGGTGGGGAATCAGAATAGGTAGGAAAGGAAGGATGGCGTCAGAGACAGATTGAGCCAGATACCAGAAGAATAAGCATATAAGGAACACAGGTGAGCCATGGACCATGTGGTAGACAGATTAATGAAAATGGGTTAAGATGTAAGAGCTGGCTAGCAGTGTGCCTAAGTCGTAGGCCAAATAGCATGAAGCTAATATAAGCATCTGAATCATTTTTGGGAGGGACTAAGAAGCAGCGGGTGGCTAAGGGGTCTGGGACTGCAGTTCTGTGGGTCTGAGACCTCTGGCCGGCCAGGGTCAGGAAACCATATTGTAACAGTTTGCTGTTTTCTTGTTACGGGGGTGGGGGGGTGGGGGTCATAACCTTTAAGGGGATCTTTTGACTCTGACTGCTTCTTCTCTTCCTTATTCTTTCCTGGATCTAAGGTGAGACTCTTGATCTGCCATGTTCTCTGGCTACGATGTGCTGCCCTGTCCCCAGCCAAAAGCAATAGGCCCATTAATCAGGATCATCAACAATGGACTGACTCCTCCAGAAGCCAAGGTAAACTTCTTTGTAGGCCTGGTTATCCAAAGTATTTGTTATCCTGATAGAAAGAGGTATCATCAAGTTAAGACAAAGGCACACAAAGTAAGGGCAGGCCCTCTAGAATGACTAGTGCCCCTATAAGATAAGGAACACGAGGACACAGAAACACAAGGAGGCCATGTGACATGCAGGTGGATATTGGAGTTGCACTATGGAAGTAAAAAACAAAGAGTGTTAGCAACGGCTGGAACGTGAGTGTAGGCGAGGAAGGATCCTCCTCCTCTACCACCTTCAGAACTGAGAATGGGCCTGCCAACACCCTGACTTTGAACCTCTGAGTAACAGTGTGTGAATGCTATTTTGTGCATGTACACGCAGTTGGTGACAAATTGTTGCATCCATTCTGACAAAATTATATGGGAATGGTTTGCCATTATAAAAAAAAAAAAAAAAAAGAAAAAGATGCTGGTTTTTCAAAGATGGTGATTTAGGGCCAGGTAGTACACAGGGAAAAGCAATCATATGTACATGGTGGTGTCATCAATCACAGCACAGTGATTAATGACAATCATTACGACTCCATGTTGCTGCACAAAGCTTAACTTGAGTGTGTCATGTCGTCTTTGTGACTGCAAGACTATGTGAAGTATTGCAGGCATGTTTCTCTCCAAATTTGAAGGCCATATACACCAAATCACTAGGACAGTAATTTTACTCATTCGGATATTTTCTTCCTAGTACCAACTATTTTCATAGTTTACGTTCAAGTACATAGATCCTTGCAAACTCCTCAACAGACAGCCAGTGGTGGCTGCATTGTGCTCCTACAGATAGCTGAACTGCAGAAAGAGCTTGAAGAGGACTGATGTTTAAAATGGAGGGAGTAAATTTTGCCTAATGGTTTGTGAAAATAATACAAGTTAAAAAAAGAAATGCCTCCTGAAGGAAAGCCCAATGGACTTAACACTGTTCCCTGTCAAAGGACCAGAATTCAGTTCCAAATATTGTCCCATTTCTTACAAATCCATTGTATGGGGATGGACCTCTATTGTCACCAATATTATTGAATAAAAAAATTAACACAGCAGGTTAAATAAAAAAATATGCACCTGTAAGGTCAAGTAAAATTACAAAATAGTAACCCCTTAGTGACAGAATTTCACACTGAAAGCTTGTATTTTACAGCTTTAGTGGATGGCAGAAACATCTGCCTTTTTTTATTTTCAAGACATCCTTGGCAACAACCAACAGATGTTTAGACGGTGGGTCTGACTCTCACATGAACGCTAGCTGCAGTACTAACCCACCTCAGGCTATGCTTTACCTGCAATGTTTAGTTCTCAGAACTAAACTATTTCTGTCCTGTCTCAAAGATTAGGAAGACCAGGACGCAGAAGATAACCACAGCTAGGAATTATAAGCTATGGGAACCTGAAAAATGGTAATTATTTATCCTGGAAAAGGTAATTAGCTGGCAGATGCCTTGCCCTAATTAAAACACTCTGTCAATTACTTGGCCCATTTATCAAGATCTCCAACTTCTCCAGATCATTTTGTTGCTCAAATTATTATGTGCAGAGATATTTTTCCACTCCCTTCATTAGACTAATATGCTTCTCCTCTTGTATACTTAGAAATGATATTAGGATCTGGTTCCACTACCTAACACCTCTCCAGGCACTTTCCCATGAGAGGAAAACGCTTGAGACATCTTCTAAGATCATCCCACTTCAATTCTAATGAGTTTTAAAATATTAAATAACAACCATATACAGCCACTCAAAGAGTGAAGAAAAATGAAGGTCAAGTGGAGAGATTCACGTTGGAGAAAGCATTTGTTATGAAAGGCTTATTGAGCATTAAAAATAAAAACCACCACCCACATTGTTACAGGTCTTGCAGAAAGGTATAATAAAAGTCCAAGATTGTCTTTAAATTTTAATATAGCAAAAAAATGAGTTTCCAAGATTCTTTCCTATTCTGCAATAATGGGAACACCGGCTATGTATGAAGTCCACTGGGGCAGAAAACAGAAAGAGTAGTCGTTTATATATTCGTTTGCATCTTACATTGTGCTATGGCATAAAAGAGGAAGGCTAGTTCTGTCTTGATTTATGACTTTGAAAAGGTATGGAGTTGTGGGTTGGTAAAATCATCCTGAGAATACCAGAGTCAAGTTGGGGCATCGCAGTTCCAGAGAGAAGGCAGTCGATACATTGGAAAGAGTTCAGAGTCAAGCATGGAGAATGATAAAGGCATTGGAAGACATGACTTATGTGGCAGATTGAAGCTCCAGACGATGCATCCATGAGGCTAGCTTGCCAGAGTGATGACTAGGTGGTAACATGATAAGACCTGAACATCATAAGCGGCCAACTAGGAGAGCAGAAGGAAGGCTGGGGTTCAAGGTGCTTGTAATGTTCAGAGATGAGTCATGGAGGCTTTCAAAGACAAGAGGGAGTAGTCTGAATATCAAGAATAACTATGCTCCAAACAAACTTAATGCAGTTCAGTAAGGTCCTCAGACCAATGCTGCATGATCATTCTTAAATCATTTGATGTATCAGAGAAAGAAGGAAAGAAAACCCCAATGGTAACCATAGGGACAGTGCTCTCCCAGGACTATCACTCTTTGGACACAACCCATCCAGATAAGTCAAACTAACTAAAATTACTTCTTGCAATGATGTTGATGCCAGATCTTCCATAAGCTACTGGGTCCAGTGTATATAAAGCATCTGGCATCTTTATGAAACCCTTTCTGAAAGGTATATAAAACAGCTGACATAAACATCTGGAGAAATACAAGAAGCTAAAGCATCTTATTTCTTAATTCTTTTTAAGGTTAACTCTTTTAAAGATCCACAATGATACATCATTGGAGGGGAGTGTTTTTCATCTTATTGGTTTTCTTGTTTTAGGTTTGCCTGTTGTAATTTTTATTTTTGTTGTTGAGTTTTTTTCTTTTTTTGAGGGGGATATGCTTTAATTTTCTCGATGAGTTTTGGGAACCAGAACCAAGTCTTCATGCTTATACATCAAGGACTCTGGCTACTAAGCCATCTCCCCAGTCCAAAACATCATTTTACTGGGGCTAACAGATTAACACTTTAAGTTGCCCCTGCTACCTAGTTTCTGGGTTAGATATTCAAGTCTGCCACGGCCATGGAAAAACACCCATGAAGAGGATAGAAACAAGAGGCAAGACAGTGTTTCAATAAAACTTTATTCATAGACACAACGTGACTATCCTGTCATTACATGGGCTGTACCATCTTCTTGTCCTTTGACGTTTATTCATCTAAATAGGTTAAAAACAATTTTAGCTTGAGTCGTTAAAAAAAAAATTAACAGAGAGATAGATTTCCTATGCTAAGAGGCTCAGCGGTGTTTGATTTTAGTGCTAGTCACACTGTCTATATTATGTGACTAAACAATTTTGGGTGCTAAGTGTGACATTAAAACCTGTGAATAAAGAGAAAGTCCTGTAGTCACAACACAGTCAATAGAAATGTATGAAAGCAAAGACGATGTCCCTGGAAACAGCAAGAGAAGTGTGTCCTCATCAAATTGAATCCCCAGGGCCCTGTGAAATCAGCTACTGTTACTGCAAAATAACTAGGTGGGTTTCCCCAAAAAATCGCGAACAAGGAAAATAACAGGTAAACATAGTGTCTACTTACCCTATACTTTTTTTCAAGTTACCTTATTAAAGAAAAAAAATAAAAAGAAAATAAAATTGCCACCTGACATCTCCTAGCTTTGCACCACCGAAGAAAATCAGAGAATATATAGATCATTCTGCAACCTTTAACTTTTCTTTGGATGTTCAAGTCCTACCAGTCTCCTTTCTGCAGGTTGGACAATTGGTGGACATTGGTATTTTCCCGTGTCTCTGAGTCGAAAGGCTGCAGATGAATAGTTACTAACGTATGGCAACTGAAACAGAGTCTAACTCACAATTGGCATTAGCTAGCAATTGGGCTGTTCTTCTAAATGCTGAAGTGCAGGGACATTTCTGTCCTTCTATTTTTCCATGCATCTCTTTGGATTTACAGCCTGTGAGCTGGAATGTCCATCAGATGGCTAGTGTGAGCCCTGGATAAATAAGCCAGAATCCAAAGTGGCATTCTGAGATGGGAAGGTCCTGTCAATGGAATGATTGTTTTAAAACTGATGCCTCCAGCTCAGAGAGTGACTCACGGCACCGGCAGCCTAAATGTTTACCTAATGTTGTCTAGGAGAGAAAGGGATGGGTTTGCTTCTGGCGCTGTCAATTCATTTGAGGGGGAGGAGGCAAGACAGATGAATATGCATAGATATGTGTAACTGAACAGAAATGACGGTTCCTCTCAAGCTTCATTCAGTGTAGCGAAAACAAGCTGCGACTTTCCAAATGCAACTTTCTTGCAGATTTATAGGGATAGTTTTGTGGTTTTCAATATCTTTTAATAGGTTTGCGGCATCAAAGTTGGCGCCGTTTCCTAAAGTCAATAAATAACCGCACGGTATTATTTGAATGTCTGTGTCTCTAAAAGGTAACAAATTCACTACTTGTAGGGGGGAAAATATTTCACGGCACAAGCGTGAAAGACAAAAGGAGAAGAAACATACCTGCAATGTAACAGTTGTCAGGCTTGTTGAATTACTAGCACTTTGTAAATCACCTTCGGCAGTAACAAGTTACAATAGAAAAATATTGTCTCTGCAAAACAAATTGCAGGTTTGATCATTGCTACTAACTTAAAGGCATAGCCCACACCACTGCAGAACGGGTAGTCAAATGGAAAATTACAGTCAATTTCACAGCAAACACATGCTAATTTTGATAAATGTGTATAGAAACAGTGAAATCTGTTAGCCCCCAGTTCTCCAGCAAAGGCAGAGGGAAAAATGCATACATTGGAAGACATATTGGAGTCTTAAAACAAATAGAGGGGCCAGAGGTGTAGCTCTGTCAGTACAGTGCATGCTTGGTCTGCACAAAGTCCTAGGCTCGATCCCCAGTCAGGGTCTGTAATCCTAGCCTTCAGAATGTAAAGGAGGAGCAGAGTGAGTTCAAGATCAGCTTGAACTATTTCAGATTCTATCTCAAATCAAAGAAAAGGACAAATGGAATATGTGCCCACAGAACTCTGAATGTGCCCAATAGATAGAATCTCAGAAGCTAGCAGAGTCAGGCCTGGTTAGTACTCAGACGGGACACCACTATAACTAGCTGATCAAAACAGAACACATGAAAAAGAGTTACATAGGAAGAGGGTGCTACAGAACTCGGGAGGCCAGGAAGGAGGATCGAGGGACTCTGAAGAGTTCCTGCTTGGCTTCTCAACAATCAGGAGTGTGCCTTGAAGGGCTATGGCAAAAGCAGACCTTAATGTAAACTCATAAAGTCGGGAGTGCGGACTCATAAAACAGAAGCTCTGTTCCTCTCTGTGTGTCCTGTGTCTTAGTTGCTCTTCCTGTGAAGAGACACCATGACCAAAGCAACTCTTATTCAGTTTTAGAGGGTTTGTTAATGAACATAGTGGCAGATAGAAGGCATAGTGATAGAGAAGTAGCTGGGGGCTGCATCCTGATCCACAGGCAGTAGGCAGAGAGACACAGACAGACAGACAGACAGACAGACAGACAGACAGACAGACAGACAATGAGCCTGGCATGGGTTGAAATCTCATAGCCTACTCCAACACTCCTAACTCTTGTAATCTTTCTTAAACAGTTCCATCCCTGGTGACTAAGCTTCAAATATATAAGCATATGGTAGCTTTCTCATTCAAACCACATCTAGGTAAGCCATCTAGCAATCTCTTCTTTAGGTTTTTTTTTTTCTATCATTTTTTTTTCCATTTCTAAATTGGAGTAGCATCTCCTTCACAGGTGTAGAATGAGGACATGTTGTTTAATATACATAAAAATATCTAGAACATTGCTTAAAAGTAAAACCTATGAATACTGGTGAATAATAGCTTCAGCTTCTTGACTCCTTTCTCATTAGTGGTCCAGAGCATCACAGTAGTCTTTAAGGCGCATTTAACCCCCTCAAAGGCAAGTCCATGCTCTACTCTGGTTCCTCAACTCACCAAGTCATCTTTCCTCTTACCAAAATCTCCCTTTTCCTATATTGCATCCTTCTGAACTCTAACTATGACATGCTATTAGGGATAGCTAACAGTTCTGAAGTGTAAGGGAGGCTCAAGCTCTAATGCCAAGCTCTGTCCCTATATCAACTCATTTGATTTCATTTGACCCTGTGGGGTAAGAACACATACCATGATAGAAGGAGCAATGTTTTGAAGAGTGAATAAATGTCACAGCATCACACAGCTAACAGGTGACTGACAGGGCAAAGTAAAGACCAGAGAGCCAGGGCTGAGCTCTCTACGGAAGAGAATTGCTGCACCCTTACCACTGCAAACCCAATCAGAAACCAGTGCAAACACATTCACAGACACTGGTGTATTTGAACGAAGGCCTCTCCAGACAGTGCTGGAGCTCCACATTTCAGTTACAAGCATACTAATAACGAAGTGCTGGTGAGAAAGTAGGAATTATGGCTCCTTCCAATCTCCCCCTCTCTTCAATTGCACATTGTGTTTCCTCTGCCAAGCTCCACGGAATTTCATAGGAGTTAGGAGAAATCTGCCATGGGTGGCAGCCGTGAAAGGTGGGTTTGTTTCTTAATGGAGAAAGACTGTCTCACCTTAAATCACATAAATAATCCAGCTTTATTTCTCAACCTAGAAACCAACCAGAACTGTGTATGAAGCAGTGTGGGTGGGGATCATCTATGACGAAGTATTAAGGATGTCAAAGAAAGAGTGGCCATGATTTCTCGAATTACAACATTCCTAATAGCACCCTAGAAACTATATTAGGAAGAAAAAGTTTCTCACATTGCTTTCATTAATAGAAATATGCATATTTAGTTGCCAGATAGATGCAGACAGAGAGACACAGAGATAGATGATATAGTGAGATAGAAAGGTACATATGCAGAGGGCGAGCAGGGCTATACATGGGGAAAAACCTTTTTAAACAAAATTAAATTTAAAATAGAAAGGTACACATGCACTATATATACACATAGGTAGATACATAGACATATAGATACTTACGTTTATGTCTTTAACTCATAGTTAGCTCTTTATTTATTCATTACTAACTTCCTGATAACTGTTTAGCCTCATCAGGTGATGTATGACAGACCCAGCTTTGACGTACTTCCTCCAGTGACAGTTTCACCTGTGGAGACCTGCTCAGTAACTTGGACACTTAAAATTCATGACACTGGGCACAGCATCACTCAGCTGGGAAACCTGGTAGTAGTTGTCCAATTCCTGGTGAAGGTGACTAATCAGAATCTGTGCCTAACATCAGGAAACAGAAAAACAGCCCCCCCTACACACACAATGATAAGAACGAAGAAGGAGCCAAGTACCATTTAGGATGGCACAAAAATGATATGCATAAAGGGGTGTGTTGTGAATCCTGAAGCCCAGCTGTCAAGTTGAACTCTTTGAGACAAAGTGGAAATAAACAAGAAACAAATGGGATTGCTCTCAAGTGCCTCAGCTACCCCAGCAGGCTGGCTCAGGGTTGGCCACCAAGCCTGACAACCCAAATTTGGTTTCCAAGAACTACATGGTGGAAGTTCTTGCAAATTGTTGTCTGACCTCCAGACCCCTACTGTGGCACAGCCACACACTTGCACACACAAAATCAGTGAATTAATAAATAATATAAAAACGTTAACAAGAACCCTATAGCCTCAGGTTGATATGATCTACATTTGCTCTAATGGATACCCTCAATTTTTTTATTTTTATGTATGTGTGTATATATATATATATTGTTTATTGTGGGCAGGTTAGGTGGATGTACACACACACACACACACACACACACACACACACACACACACACACACACACACACTCTCTGAGACCATCTATCCTGCCTGCCTAGAAGTCCTGTTTTGAATGTGGATTAAATGCGGACTATATTCAGTGCAGGCTCCAGTTCTACTCATCCCTGGAGTAGGCCGGGCTGCCTTTTCCCAGTGTTTGCTGGTTGATGGCTGCAGTGGGACACAGATACCTGAACCACACGAATACTGGTTTTACTAAGTTCCACAGTATTCTCCATTACAGAATTACCTTTACAGAACAGCGTGCTTTTGTGGCACCTATGTGGCTAGCTTTTGAGAGGAAGAGAGGCTAGGATGTGTGGATACGGGTGAGTGAGCACCGTTTAGAAGTACAATGAGTCATTGAAACATTAACACACTTCGCTTTTAGCCACTTTCCTGATTGCTGAATTTTCAGATTCTGAGGCAATAGTTTCTTAAGGCTACTCGGGATCAGTGAACAATGTAAAATCCTCCTGTTCACAAACTGAGCTGCAGTTCAGAAATGCCTTCTCAAGCATGAGCCGCGAGACAGGTCAAGTCAAAACAAAAAGTTAAGAAATTGCTCTTCCCTCTCCTGACTCAGATACCGACGTGCCAAGACCACTCACAAGAGTTTGCCATACACTGCACTCAGCTGTCCGCTTCTATTTTTCTACCTTGCCAATCATTATAATTCATCATGGTGGGGTTGATTTTAAAATTAATTCCCCAGCTAACGGTCAGATGTATGGCTGAGTATTTCTCTCTGAAACTGACTACATTATGGGGGGAAATGGAATTGAAAAATAATGAATTTGATATTTTTAAACTGTCTTAACACTGAGTTTGGATGGGTACATTTTCAGTCCAATAAACTAGGCCTAATTTACGAATAAATCATTTTTAAAAAGATAAGCAATAGCTTTAAATTTCCAGCAGGTTAAATTTTTCAAGAGATATATATGTTTTTCATTTTGAAGGAAAAATTGCCTGTACCAGAAGGAAGCTGAAGAAGGTCTAGTGATCAAGGTGTCTGCAATGGACCGCACCCCATTTAATATTTCCATGTACTTTCTGGGGGAAGTGTCATTAGCTTTGGTTTACGGGTTAATAAGAATATCACAGACCGGTCAGACAGACCTATGCAAGGGCCCCATATACCACCTAGACAAGCCATACAGGCCTTCTTGTCCCCCATGCTACCCACTGTTTGGGGATCAGGATCAGGGTGACATGGTACCCTAAGGTCTTTTTCCCTCTAATGTTTTTCATGCTGCTTCCTATATGGCTCCTTCCCATACTTCCCATGCAGCAGAGATTGGAGACCATGCAGCCCACTCTACCTGTATCCGAAGCCTTTGTTTTCCTGCTCGGTGTATGCTGCCTGTGCGCTTCACAGCCATCGACTTTAGCAAATAGTATCTGGTTGTTTGGCACATTGCTTCTCTTGCACCAATCAGACTGAAAAATTTCTAATTGCTTTTGGGAAAGCCCATCTCACGCCCGCACCCCACAGCAAACCCCCACCCCCACCCCGTGCCATCATCAAGCAGAACACCTACCTACACAGGTGCCAAGAACCAATGAATTCAGAAGATTACCGTATATTTCTCTTGGCTCTTTATAAAGGGTAAGGTGCCATCCTAGAGTTTTATTCCCAATCTTCCCAACCCAGGCACCTTTAGAACATTCACCATGCTGGGTCTTTTGCCAAAGACACACAGGGTAAGGGTACAACGTGTGAGGATTACTGAAATTAAGACAGTGGTTTTTACAAAGAAAAGTGCAGGGACACTAGATTCCACAAAATGAGGGGAAATTACAGTTCTATAACACTGAGCAGAAGTTCCTCGAGAGGCCATATTTTTAATCAAACTTGTCAAATATTAAATATATATATATATATATATATATTCTGGATAGTTTGTTTTCATGACTTGGATATATTATTTTTATAATTAGGAAAATAACACAGGTACTTTCTCTGTTGATTTATATGATGCCGGGAGGTACCAGCCACTCAGCTGCTGGCCTCTCACTTCTTGATACCCCTGGGGGTGATGCACTTGCCACTCATAAGCTAGCAATTGGTTTCATGAGCTTAGCATGAAAGGGCTCTTGATTAGCAGGTATTTCAAAATCAGAACACACACATTTAAAACAAATAACAACTCCTCCACAAAAAAATAAAATAAAATAAAATTAAAATTAAAAAATGTGAAAACTATTTATTTTATTCCTCTCCAGGTCATTCTACACGGTCACTACTATATTTGAACAGTGAAAATATGCAGAGGTGTGTATAACTATGTTTGGCAAGCACCCATCAATTGAACATGAAAATATTTCAAAAACCTCTAGGCATTCCATGCCTGTCAAAAGCAACCTTTGTATTCTACATGGGGCATCTATGGACAGATACTTGTTCTGATCAAACAATTCATAGGCAGATGAAAGTTCCCTGACTGCCCAGACAGCACATTTTTCTTTAGGTTAAAAAGAAAATTCAGACAAGCAAGGTGTCTCCTACTGATAGCTATTCAATACGAGTCTGAGAATTCATTGGACACTGTTGTGAGGTATTTAAACAACTTAACAGCAAGCAAGGGAGTAATATAATCCATCCTGCAAAATAAAAGTCTTGTTACCATGATTAAAGACATAAACCACTAATCCAGGGGATGTGTACTTATGAAGAGGTATAGATTAAACAAAGGCACACACGTCTTTTTGTGTTTTATTCCTGTCTTGTATTTGGTTCATCTTTAAGTGATTTGATAAGTATAACAGTATCAATGGTTAAACATAATTTTATAAACAATGAAGAAAATAAACCAGGTTGCATTAAATATTAATGTGCCATATGCTGCTTTAAAATTATACATAAAAGGGGAATTTTTTATATACAAATACACAATTGGATAAAAAAGTGAAGATTTAATTCAACTGGGAATTTGGGGCACTGCAGCTTTAAATAAACATCTGGATTCTCTCTGAACTAAATGCATTAGTTGGTTTTTAAACCACATACAATGAATATATTTAAATAATTTTTAGGAATATGGAAAACAGAAGGGTTGAAGACAATTAGAAAGAAATGAGACTGGGTTTTCTTGTGCGTTCTATAGGCCAACTCTGAAAGCAATTAAATAAAAGATTTTTTAAAAATATTTTTAGCATCCACGAAAACATGGATGCTAAGGTTCAAATTTCATCTGTTCCCCCCCCCCCAAAAAAAAGAGAAAAGAAAGAAAGAAAAACCTCCAAGTCTTGGGAAGTGAGTTTAAACACTCTAGACACAGTCTCCCATCTCCTCATCTATAAAGATAAGAATGGTGTCTGTCCTGTAGATTTACAAAGATTAAAAAAGAATGAACTTGGAAATTTGGCATCAAATCTTTTTCGCTGCAAGTTCATGGTCCCTTCTGGCTCTATCATTACTATTTTATTATTACGGTGATTGCTTTCCAGGATTTTACTGAGCTTGTTAAAAAGCCAGCATATCGCTTACTGTCAAGTCACTTCTGATCCTACGTTTTTAATACAGCGAAGATAATGTATGAGGAGTCAACAGACCATTTGGACCGCCTGCGAGTCATCTTCAATGCTGTAGCTGTTTGCAGATTCCACGTTAGCAAGAGAGCAAAAGATCAGTAAGATCAAGAAAGCGTGGGAAGAGATGCTGGTAAGTTCAGACTGAATTAGGAAAAGCTGTCCCGTGGTGAGGCTGCACGGCATTAACGTGTTGTACACAGAAAATGCAAGGGTTTCTATGCCTGGCATCTTGGATTTTTCTCCTCGAAAAAGAAATAGTACAATTGACTTGTTGCTGATGCCCACGCGCTAAGCACTTAGAAACACCCTGCAAGAGCCTTTGAATCCTTCCTGGCTGGGCTGGTTTCTAGATCCTTAGGGATTAAGCACTCATTGACAGCTAAGCCTGGGAAATGTCTTGAGGGTTACATTTGGTACCAGTTCTTGTTAATAAATGTTAAAAATACTTCTCTAGAAAATTGGATACAAATCCTGAGCAGACCGAAATCCAATTCTAAGAAGAACATTCAAGTTTGGGGGGATTTCTGTCTGTTTTAGTGAACGCATAGGTCTCATTCATGGCAAAACACATTTAAATATAAAGACTCCAGGGAGCCTTCAGTACTTCCCTATGTGAATTTTCAGTAAGAGGGAAAAATGGGCCTTTCATGAAAAAGTCTCAAACTACTCCCTTCCACTTGGAATTCATAATTATGCTTAATCTGCCGCTCTTCCTGGCTTGCTTACAGGTCCTGTTGGCAGGTAGTGAATGCAAGATCATTTTAATGGGGGGTCCCCTGGGAGTGGAGCAAAAGTTTTGAGCATTTACTGATTCACAATGGAGGAAGGCCAGCTGTTGTGGGCGGTGAACCTGCTCCCAGAAGCATCGGTGCGCATGCGTGGCTTCAAATCCATAACCTGGGAAAGACGAGCAGTGTGGTGCGCAAAGGATGGCCCATTGTGGGAATGGGGAGACAGCCAAGCACCCCACGATCATGTGCTGGCCTGCAACAAAGCCAGACAAAAAAAACCCCGGGTGAGCCTGAGACCCAGCCCATGCCCAGAATGGTGCACACTCCTCAGGTCCTCTTTCCTTTGGCAGAGGTCTGCCCCAAGGGGAAGGTGATAATGAGACCAAGCACTGGGAGATAGGACAAGCTTGGCCCTAGAAAAAGGCTCATTCAAAGTTGCCCTGTCTCTGCCACCCAGTCAGGATCTGCCAAGCCAGTTTAAGTTACCATCCTCACAGCATACCTAAGGATATGGTTACTCACAGACCCTCCTAGAAGTGAAAGAGGCATTTCTCAGTGTGTGTATGTGTGTGTGTGTGTGTGTGTGTGAAATATTTTGCTGCATTTTGTTGCCTCAGTGTATACTTTATATTTAAACTAGATTCAAAAACAAAGCATGTTTTACCAACTCCAAAGGCAGTTCTTTATTTTTATCAGACTCATTATCTCATTTTTTTTCTTATTTTGTTTATCATTGGCTTCTGCTTGAGTATTTGGGGGAATCTATATAATGCACCTTTACCTTTTGAAAAACTAAAGCTGGTGCTAATAAAATTCCTTCCGCAATTTTTCAGAATGACACTCATCCCTCAAGTTGATAACACTGTGCACACTTCCATTTTTATCTTTTATTTTCTCTTGGGAAAACAATGTACAAACAAGAGACATTAATTTTAGTTTTGATTTCTGTAATTTTTTAACCCTACACATGATCTCTCTCTCTCTCTCTCTCTCTCTCTCTCTCTCTCTCTCTCTCTCTCTCTCTGTGTGTGTGTGTGTGTGTGTGTGTGTGTGTGTATGTGTGGCATTCATAGGATTCATCCTGAACTCTTCTGCAATGCCTCTATCTTATTTTGAGGAACCCCCCTCCCAAAAAAAATCATGGTTTAGTGAGTGGGTAAGTGTTAGGGACCATATTTGCTGTGGATTGTATAGCCTGAAACAGTGCTTAGGTGCTGTGGCTGGAGTAGAAAGTGTCTGGGATCATTTGTGTGGGTCCCCTGGAATCTTTAAATTCCACAAAGACCCACAATGGCTCAATATGCAATTTAAATAGCAAAGGAAAGGGCCTGATCATAGGAACTTGTCTTAAAATCACCCTGGGAAGCTGCTGGAAAACCACACAGAAAGCACAGCATGATTCAACAGGTTTTCATTTCAGAGAATATTTATAAAATATGGTAAGGAACTGTTTTCTTCTTTGTGATAATAGCTGGCTACAACTCATACAACATATACAAGTGTATATCCCCATTTCTAAACACCAGACACTAACACTAACCAATGCCAGCTAAATCTACTCCAGCGCTGTTCGGGTGACTGGCATTTAGCTCCTCTTTGTGTCCCTGAAACCTTGGCAATTTGTATTTTCCTTTGTTCAACCAAATTCAATGAGCATGTCTCTTGAGCCTGGCACTGTTTGTACCTTCCCACCCCGCAAGAAGTTTACAGCTAAATGATTATAGTCAAGAAGTATTTGCACAGGGCAAACTGAATAGTGGGGAAAAGAAAATATAAAGTGACCAGCAGTTGTTATTATTAATATAAAGTCATTGAGTTAAAATACAAATCCGAAAGCATACACCAGTGTATTAATAAAGGAACAGGGAAAGCAAAAATTGACAGCTTGGGTTGGAGGGAGAAAAGCACAAAAGGAAGCATGAAGGTAGCCACTGGGGAGAGCCCAGTGCAGCCTCAGATTAGCAACAGTCAGTGCAGGATGTGGGAGAAGATCTTTGGGCCGATGTCTTATCCAACTATTTCTCATGAATCCTCCTGAGCACAGTACAAATGGAGTTCTTTTCATGTGAGGTCTCAGAAATCCAAGAACAATGGAATTTGGTCTGGACACATAGAGGGGCTTTAGAAAGCTTGTCACTCTTTTCCTTTCTTTAAATTTTCTTCTTTGTTTTTTTCTGAGACAAGATCCCAGGAAGCCCAGACTACACTCAGACTTGCTATGTGGACAGAGATGACCTTGAAGTCCTAACTCCTCTGTTTCCACTTACCCGGTGCTGAGATCGCAGCCTGTGTCACCAAGAAGTACTGGGTACAGAATTCAAAGCCTAGTGCACAACAGGGAAGCATTTTACTAGGCTATACCCTCAGGCCTTTATAGAGATTTTTAAAAACATGTATATCGTGAGTGCAGGAGCAATGACCCCATGCATCACCAGTCCTGCAGTGGTAGAGGCTGCTTTCTGCTTCCCCCTGTGATGAATTAGTGTCAGGGTCTCAGATGCAATGTTATTTTACTGGGTTGTTGTTTCTTAAGTAGCTTTCCTGGATAGTCATGTTTATTCCTGCTAGACTAAAAGCAATCATTACCAGCGAGTGTTCTAGACCTCTGCAGCCTGAAGGAGCCCTGCTACCTTCATCTCTGTTTCTAAAGTGTGGCATCAATACACAAAAGGTGGCTTTCAGTTGCCATCTCTTCTGCTGTTGTGTGGCCCCAATGCTCTTTCTCTGCTTTATAACCATCATCACCTTCTTCTCTATAATTCTACACACACACACACACCCCTCTGGATGGTGAGCTACTCACAACTGATCTTATTATTTTTGACATTTCGTTTTGAATCTGTTGAAAAGTCATCACTGACTAGATCCTTCTTCGCAGCTGTTGATGAGGTACCTCCTCCAGGTGTCCAGGACTGGGTGCCACTTTATTTCTCTTCTGTAATGCTATGCTTTTTATTTGCTTGTCTGTCTCCTTGTCCTCGACTTCCTGAAAGGCAATATTCCTCACTACTAGCAAAGGCAGGGCTCTATACTTGTATAGCTATGATTGAAATACGTATGCAATTAAACATTTAACATCCTTAGCTCATAACAATATGGCTACCATCCTGATTCTTTCTGATCTTGTCCAATGTGCTCCATCTTAGACAAAACTTGGACTGCATTTGCTTTCTTTCTGATCCTTGAATTTGGCCAGGTAGTCCTGCCGCTGAACCTGCACGGCTTATTACTTCCTTCCTAACCTCTTCCACCCCCGTAGCTATCTGCCAAGATGTTTCCTTGTTACCCTTAAAATCACAGCTCAATAAAATCTTACAAAAGATGACTTTCTTGCAGGGACTGGGTTAAGGGAAGTAAATGATGAGCTTAGCAAAGCTCTTGGTATCAGAAAGCAAGGAGAAAAATGTTTTGAATGAGTGATAGAGGCGTGTATAAGGGACATGGGAGCCCAGCATAAGGAAGCTCTCAGTAGCCAAATCTGAGACATTAAAATCAACAAAATAAACATTAGGAGACGCTTCAAGGTATTGAATAAAGTGGGAATCCAAGAGAACTCGTGGCTATAAAAAAAAAAAAAAAGTAATAGAAAGCCAGCTGAAGGTAGAGGGAAGGATGAGATTAGAAAAGAACATTTGGAAACTCTCATCATAGTTAATGAGTCAGGCAGTAACCAGATGACCTGATCATGAAGCTTTCAAAGTTTGAGAAGTAATAGGAGCTTTCTGCTAAGTATCACCTCAAAAGATACATCTTAATTGCCAAGGGGAAAATAGTCATTTTATAGTAAAGAAACATTAGCTTTAAATAAAGTATATGATTAGAAACGGGGACCAATCAACCTCATGTGCATACTGATATGACGCCTAATGTTGTTTCCCTTGCTTGTAAACACACACACACACACAGACACACACACACACACACACATACACACACACACACACACACACACACACACGTCCCTATGATTTGCATATAGATTGTTCCTCATAGACTCATGTATTGTGAGCACCTGGTCCCCAACTGGTTGTGTTATTCGGGAAGACCATGGTCACCACAAATACAGTGGGTTCAAAGTGAGCCTCGACTACATGACTGAGAACCCTTGACTGCAGAAAGAGAAGAGGGGAGGAGAAAGAAGGAAGAAAGGAAAAATAAAGAAATAAGAATGAAAGACAGGAGGACAGGAAAGGAAGGAAGGAGGGAGAGAGGGAGGGAAGGAAGAAAGGAGGGGAAAGGAAGGAGGGAGGGTGGGAGGGAGGGAAGGAAGGAAAAATTCTTCTCTAGCTGTATAGTATCATTCCTATTTTATTTTCTTCCCCATATCCTACTTATCACTACTTCTTCTGCCTCTGGCTTTTTAATCATTAGCCTTATCTTCCCTGCTGGAATATAAACTCCCAGAGGAGAAAATATTTGCCTTTTTTACTTTTGATAAGAACTGTAACTAAAAGTGTCCATTTATGATTCTAAATTTCCTTAACTGCCTTCACTCCATGTAGCATTGCTATTCCAGGTTAAGTCAACCTCACACCCTAGACAGGAGACATCTAGCTCCTTTTAGGTGGGTTCTCTACCTCCATTCTTGCACAAGTACGGTTAACTTACCAAACCTCACCACCAGCACCACTTAGAGATGCCACCCAGACTCCCTTTAACAAGTCAACGGATTCCCTTCAGATTGAGAAGAGACAATTTTCACCACAGCTTATGAAGACTCTTGCTTCCTCTCACAGCTTCTTTTCTCTCCTTTTCTGAATCAGGGTCACTTAAATAGCTATTTCCTGAGCAATGGATCTTTTTGTCTTCTGTCTCCTCCATTATCTCATAAACCCACTCAGATACTGCCTCCGACACTCTCTGATTCATTTAAACAGCCTTCCCGTTTGCTACCAATGTTATAGCTCCTCAATCAGAGCCAGCTGAGAAAAAGCTGCTCCTTGGCCTCCAGATCATTTAGCTCTCACTGTTGCTAGAGATGCCATTTTCTTTGAATTTCTAATCCTGTCTGACTACCCACAAGAACAGAGTATGGTTAGAGCAGATTCTATTCGTTGTTGAATATTTTATCATTAGCCTAGGCACATAATAGATAGCTAATTAATTTGTATGAGTTGAATCAACACTTAGTGCTTACTAGAAATAGTGAATATGACAATAGAATACTTATAAATTAAATTTAGGATATACCAGGTCTTTATGCCAGTAATCTGGAACAGTCAGTCATTTTTTCTTGATACACTGTTTATGATCAAAACATGGATACTGTCCATAATCAATAGTCTCTAACTTAAAGAAAGCTTTACCCAGAAAAGCAACTTTTATATCTATCATAGACTTTTTGATTCGGGAGAGAGTTATAAATGTACAACTCGTGCTCATAGGTATCCTGTGACAACCTCATTTTTCCCAGAATCACATTCACACTTTACCCCAACTGAAGGAACTCTTGATATGTTGCGGTCACAGCTGACTTTGATCAGTATCGTCACCCTGGATGGTCAGCCCACCCTTAGCTAAGAACCGGCCGCAGGTGGCCAGCCATCCTATGGTTTCCATTAAGGCAGCAATATTGCTCTGCATGTCCCTAGCATTCTGTGACAGGCTTGCTATTTTTGCCTCCGAAATTTGGGATAGGAATCGTGGCTGTTGGAAGCATATCAGTTATAGAATTTCCTTAGAAGGTAAATTTAAAAAATTAAAGAAGGATTGCTTTTTCTATGGCTTTTCTCTATTCTCTTTTGGAAACTTCCCCCAGTTATCAGTGAAAACAAGATAAAACATCTGTGCTTAATACTCTTAAATTCTAGCTTCTAATAAAGGGGAAGGGCTTTAATCCCACAGACTTGGTCTCTTAGCTCCTTCCTGCCCCTTGCTTCATTTTATAAGTGAGTATTTGCCAAGCTCTCATGTCCTGTTATGCTAATAATCAGAACAATATACAGTCACCCAAAAAACCAAAGTGTAATACTGGGGGAGACAATTTTAGAATCACACATATGTGGTATCCAATCCTAGGTTTACTACTGTGTATGACTAATAAGTGGCCTTGGTTAAGTGATTTAATCTCAGTGGACTTTCAATTTCTCAGAGGCTTTAGCTTCTGTCTCAGTAGGATTTGGGGAGGGATTAAAAGAGGAAACAGATGTTTGCCACCTAGCATGGGATCTGATACAAAGTCAGAGTCCATCCATTAGACTCTGCCCGTTGTGTTTGCCTGGCTCATACAGGGCTTATGATAAATATTTGCAGAATAAATGGGAATGAAATGCCTGCAATATGGGAACTGCCCATGCCTTCCTCTGGCTACTAAGCCAAGCCTCATCCCATCTCCTAATTTTCATAAGAATCACAGGAAGAATTTGCCACTGTGATTCGTTAAAATCACATGATGTGTCCTCATAAGTATTGCCAAAAGAGTCATAAAGATGAATCATTATAGAGAGAATTAAGCAAATAAACAAATAAGTAAAAAGAGACTGGTAAGAGAACTTTATACTGTTCTGCTAGTCAAGATCTCAGACCAGTTGCAAAACCTAATTTTCTAGCAGAAAGAAAAGCAGAGAGAGAGAGAGAGAGAAAAGGAAAGGAAATTTAATCTGTAATTAAATTAAAATAAAATTTCATTAATATATACATCGAGGCCCATCCACCACAGCCAGGCATTTGATTCTGAGTTGTTTGGTTTAAGAAAGCCCACCTTAAACTCAACAGGTGTTACCGGCCACTCCCTGACTGGGCAGTCACTCATCCCAGCCCCTTTGTTTATGGTGGAGATTTGTGGTCAGGCCTCCAGCCTGCCTCTGTATCCTTTAGTCTGGATCCAGATGAGTACATTTCCCATCTTCCATTGTAGTCAGATGTAGCCATCAACCAAAGCCCAGTCAACAAGACAGAAAATAAAAATGCAGTCTATTATCTCATGGTACAGTTTGGTATACTGACAACTCCCATTCAATTCACCTTTTCCGGGGTTTGTTTGTTTGTGTGTTTGTGTGTTTGTTTGTGTGTTTGTTTGTTTGTTTGTTTTCTCTCTCAGGAATGGAGACAATCTCAAAGTGCCCCCGGAACTTGCCATCTGAAGATGGCTGTGCCTCTCTAAAACACAGTCCCTGGATGACCTCTAGAAGCATCAATTCCATCAACATGTTTGTCTGCCCTGTGGTGTGCATGTGAAATAAACTGCTTTTGCATGGAGTCCTAATACAGATGGTGGCCCATTTGTGACAGAAATTATCCCGCTCTCCAACATACTGCCAAGAAACAGCCTCTCAGTACCAATCATCCCACACAGAAATGGAAGGACGGCAAATTCAGCCAACATCACAGTGAGCATTGAACATATGCAGAATTCCTAAATTATCTTCCTTAGAATTCCTTATTCAAATGAGGCATCTCTACCAGCCCTTGCTCTCTCACATCCTGTGGTCCCTTGGTGGATCTTGTACTGAACAACTACTTTCCATAGCTTGGAGAGAAATAATATTTTCTCATTTATTTTCACATTTCTATCACCAATCCTAAAAAGAGATATTGCTTCTCCAGTACCTGGCAATAATTTATGTACCCTTTCTTCACTCCATAGGAAGAATTGCTGGAGGACAGAGCCAATGTCACTTACCTATGAATACCTAGTATGTGGTGGGGGCTGGGGACTCCGGGTACATGTCAAGCTCCTTGTGAGTAAAGAAACCCAGTCATGGGAACTACGTTTCATATTCAGGTTTTTCTACAACTATATTCAAGTAATGGCATACATGGTGCATGAAATGGTTGTGCCCTGATACTGTGGGGAACACAGAGAATGGGAAAGAAACCAAGGAATTCTCCTGATCTCTCAGTAATGAGTTCTGGGGAAGGCACAGCACAGCGGGAGTACTGAGCTCGAGTTTGTAACGCCAGCAAAGGGCCAGTGCTGAACTAGGAACCCATACCTCTGATTCTGAGCCTAGACCATTTGCGCCAACCGCTCCTGGTTCTTAGGGGCTATTTTAAGATTCGGCAGTCTTTAAGCCTTTTTTTTTTTTTTTTTTTAAAGAAGCTTTCCTAAGCCTTTTTTGTTACACAAAGAAAAAGCTGTTTCTCCAAAAATAAAGAGTTGCTGAAAGCCAGGAGCTTTTGATTTAACACAAAACTCCAAACTCATCGATTTTAATCAACGCTAAAGTGGCAGATCTCAGAGTCTTAGATTCTGTGCGTTTCTTAACATCCAGTGTTTTAAAGAATATTTAATTAAATCAGCTAACCTGGAAAAAAATATGCAAGGAGAAAAAAACCAGAGAAATGTCTTGAGGCTTACATAGAAGATCCTTTTATTCATTGCAAAAGCTGAAGGTCCATGGGCCTAGAAGCCAAGAAAAAATAGTTCATTCAACTTTAACTATATGCATGAATGGGCTGCTCATATTTTTGCCCTGCCCATGCTAATTCATAACTGCCAGTAAACTATTTAAAAACTTAATTATGTCTGATGACATACAGTGTCACTGTTTGCCACTTAAATGGAATCTTCAGTCTGTCTGTACTACCTATTCATTGCATGTCCAAACAATTTTAATATTGGTATGTAAGCGATACACACATATAATACGCAAAAGTCAGTAGAAATAAAGAATTAAGCAAGTTCAGTTAGTAAAGGCATTTGAATTTTTTTAAAGTTTTATCAACCTTTCTGGAAGTTTTCATAAAGTGTTTTCTTTTATCTCCTACAATAGAAAATATATGTGATAACATTTAGAACTCCTAAAATAATCTGGGTTTTATATCAGAGCACAACCTTTATAGCTATGAATCCATCTGTCCAATTTCATGGTCACATATGGACAGCACCACACTTCCTGCTTGTTTTCAAAAATAAAAATCATCTTGAGTGACCTGTTTGCACGTAAGTATATTATTTTCACTTTTGGTCCATGAGTTTCATGCGAACACAGTACATAAAATGGATACAAATTTTCAGAACAAGGTTTCAGAGTAAGAGCTAGGATGGGTCTCATGATGGAGCAGCTCCCTCCTCTGCACATGGCTCTGGGTTTAATTGCCAATGCCACACAAAAATGGGATCACTATAGTCTTGTCTCTCTAACATATTGTCTCCATCTCTCAGATGTCTGAGCTCACCCACTTCTTGTCTATATTGTGCACATACAAATTTAGAGCTCTAATGCAGCCATTTTAATGCCGTCACAGATCCTACCTAGTCCTTAAGATCCTGTCCCTATCTTTATGAAGGGAAACCCTGCACATCACTTACCGAGTCTAAAACGGTCCTCCATATATTCTCCTCAAAACAAGAAGAACATTTTAGAAAATGACTTAGGGAAGATCAAAATGGTTAAAAAGTCAGAAGAGGCTGTGAAAGCAAAGACTTCTGTATAAAGTGCCGGTTGTAGGACAGCAGAAAGATGCTGGCTGTCCAGACACCCTGATAAAGACATATCTTTTGTCAGATGCTGATTAACCTTGGCAGGACCCGTTTGGTCAAACTAAGTTGTAAAGTTGAGGGATAAACAAGAAACATGTTTTAGAAGTCACTGGACTCACCTTTCTAGTTACTAACAGCTGGCTGCTGGGTGTGATCGCCGTAGACGAAATGGAAGCTTCTGGTGGTACTTACACCCTGGTGGAAGAGTTTAAATCCTGGAGATAAATGAGGAGGGAAGTTCTCTGCGTGGAGATGATTTAGCAAACTTATGAGATGATCTATAAGTGGGGAAATCTGTAAAGGGAAACAGGAAAGGGGGAATAAGTATGGAAGGCATGTTTATAGCACATGACTCAGGAGGAAGAAGCTGCAGATTGACAGAGCCTTAAGGTTTTTGGTAATTCAGTGGCTCTCCACCTTCCTAATGCTGTGACCCTTTAATACAGTTCCTCATGTTGTGGTGACTCCCCCCAACCATAAAATTATTATTATCACTACTTCATAACTGTAATTTTGTTACTGTTATAAATCTAATGTAAATATTTTTGAAGACAGAAGTTTGCCAGAGGTCATGACCAAAGGTTGCAAACTACTGAATTAGAGTCTACTACGAATGTGATGGGAAGGTACTTTCTTAAGAGGGGAGTAACATGATCCTGTAACCTCTAGGATGTTCACACTTGAACTCTTTCCATACATTTGATCACTGACTTTCCGCATACCTGAATTTAAATAAGAAAAAAAAAATCCTTCTACTCTGTTTCTAGGAACATCCCCAAACCTCCACCATAAGGGTAATGACATCACTCTTACATATATATAAGTAACTCTTCAGTCCTAAGTTTTTCAATGAAAAAATAATAATAATGGCTAAGATTATAGATCACAATGACCTTAGAGGCTTGTATCATGTTTCATGGGGAGACTGACCTACTGTTACATGTATATAATAATAGAGTCTCACATTGTTGAGCAATTATCTTTAGTAATCTGAACTTTTCTATTTAATTACATATCTTGCCTGAAAAAGGATTTTCATGAATAAAGTACAGATGTTTAAAATGGCTTATTACTAGAAAAGAATGATTTTCTGTTTGCCGATCAGATGCACATTACTAGAATATGCTTGTGTTTGCTACAGAGGAGAAGGAAGAAAAACATGATTTCCCCAATGTGAAGATAGAAAAGCCAAAACGAGTTTCCAAGAAAGAGAAACTCAGCAACAGCAAAATTCTGTCCATTTATCTGAGGCAGTTTAGGAATGAGTACCACCCACTTTGCTGTATGGACTCAAATCTCTTCCTGGCCACCAAAAAAAAAAAAAAAAAAAAAAGGATAGGAGGAGGAGTCAGTGAGACAGCTCACTGGGAAAAGATTTCTAACACCAAGCCAAGAGATCACTCTCTGGGGACCACATGATGGAAATTTCATGAAAATCACTTCGTGCATGTTGACCTCTGACCTCAACACATGCTCTATGGCACATGTGTCTCACCCACAAACATGCACATGGACTTAATTTTAAAAAGTAATAATAAATTTTAACAAAACCAATGGATAGACAAGAAATAATGGCAGATATCTTTTTATATACTATGTTTAAAGATTTGAAAGTGTGTAAATATATCCAAGCAACAAATTCAATCAATTTAAATTATCTTGAGCTGTATGTACCTCCTATCTGCTTCTGCATTTCTGCTTAGCAACATTTTTTTTCTTTATATCGATATTACTTTATGTGGAGCAGGATAGTGACTATTTTTATATCAGACATGAAAAATATAAATCAGGGGCTGGAGAGATGGTTGGGTAGTTAAGAGAATTTATACTGTTCTTTTGGGTAATTAGAGTCCAGTTCCCAGCACCCACATCATACATCTTACAACCTCCTGTAACTCTGGCTCCAGGTAAGGGACATCCTCTTCTGGAAGCTATTCATACCACACTCACAGAAACACATATACACACAGAGAAACACAAAAACACATAATTAAAATAAAGACAAATCTTTAAAAAATAAATTAAAAATACATAGAAAATTAAGTCTCAAAAGACAAGTTCTGTCTCCTTCACCTGGCACATGTGAGAATATTATTCTAAAGTTTGCTTTATAAATGTCTTTGTGTTCTCTCTAAATATCACCTTTCTATAAAGGTAAGAGAACTATGAAAAGTTCAAAAAACAAAACACAAAAAGGAAATACTTTCCTTTTACCATAATAAATAACTCCAAGGCCTTAACCTAATCTACCACACGAATGTGTTCAGTAGGTTGTAACTGCGAACCTCCTGTCTCTGCCTCTTTATCATACACTACTGTCGTGTGCCACCATAACTGGTAGTGGGGTCCAATGAGATCTTATTTCTCTCTAGCCATTCAATCCCATCTCGACTTTATCAAGACTCCCACAATAATCGCTAAACTATGCTAGGCCACCACTGACTTAATGCTCCAGCCAATACTGCATTCCAGCCATAGTCTCTGTGAGATGGACCTCTGGGAATCAGGCTCATTTCCTAAGTCGCTTGATGCCATATTAGGGGTGCATAAAAATATAGGTGCAAAGGGAGACTGGCTTGTATTAGCTAAACACACGACAGAAACCAGCACTGACCTCAGTAAATAGTAATGTGACAAGAGGTTTCCTCTTTACTAAAGTGAGAAAAGGAACACTGGATCAGGGGCATGCCTCGATTCGAACCCCTTTTTTAAGATGAACCCAAGGAAAGGCTGTGAGTTATGAAACAGGACTTCTGTTTCCTAATGAGTTAGAGTTAGATATCAACAGGACTGACAGCATACAAGTTAGGAGGTATATTAGAAGCTCCAAGAGTAATACAAGCCCTGTCCCAGACCTAAACAGTGAGGGTATAAGCCTAGGTCAGTACACACTATTCAAAGGTAACTCTTTTTTTTCCTCTCTCTCTGCATCCAGTCTAAGAAACATTTCTCCCTGTCAAATATTAAAATTGTATATCTTAATCCAGTCATATGCACAAGTCCTTGCTGTGTAGCTTGGAGGAAAAAGAAAGATGTGGTGGTGAGGCTTTAAGAGAGGGGAGAAAGAGTCCAGATCCTCTCCTATCAGCCACTCTGACCAAGTACAGTGAGAGAGAATCAGGGGCCAAGGCTGACAGTCCTTTGGAGATTTTCTGTGGAGCCAAGCATCAGGTGATCGTTTGTAAGGGCCTTTTGTCAGACTCTAGTAGAGCAAAGGTCACTTTGAACCCTGCTCACATGCTGTGATATCAGAGTACCTAATGCATAGGAAACGTCAGTCTATCAAAGTCTAAGTCACCTGGACCACAGCAGTGAGGGATTTCCCAAGGAGTATGACTAGGGGGTGGGAGAGCACAGGGTAAGTTTCCTCATAACACACCACTTTGGGCTAATGGGAAGCATTAAGAGTGATAGCATTAAGAAATAATAGGAGGTCCATTGCATTGCAGATAAACCTGAAGTCCAGCTACTTGATAACTTACACTACTAAAGGCAAAGGATATTTGTTACTTAAGGGTGACTGACTATAGGCTTTCAGACACTGAGAACCGACTATAACATTCGCTCAATTTAGCCATGATTGATATTCAAAAGTTACCTGAAAGACATTAAATAATTATTTGGCATGTTTATATCTTGGTTATAGGTTTTTAATATAGGTATCTTATTCATATCCTTATTAAATTATAAAGGCTTCAATATTTACATAATACACATGCAAGTATCTTATTTAACATCTGTTTAGACCTTAATTATATTTTGTCATCAGGCTAAGATATCTAGTGGAGAAAGCATCAGTAATAAAGGAGATCTTTAGTCAACAGGTAAATTCATTGCCCACTCCTACTGAGGTAAATTACACAAAATTATAAAAATACTCAGTTCAAGAGTTCAGAAACTTAAAATGGTTTACAAACATGCACTTCTTCCCAGGGCTCTAGACAAAATCCCACTTCCTCTTCTCCCCTGGCTTCCAAAAGCTGCCTACATGACTGAGTTCATGATCTTCTTCCAGAAAGAATAACTGTACCCTCACCCACGGTCTTCACATCCCCTCTGCCTCTGCTTCCACTCTGCTTTCCTTCTCCACTGGAGGCCACCACTCCTTCTGAAGAGTCCCTGCTAGTAGTTCACTCTCACTTGAGTGATACATTATAGTTTTGATCTGGAATGTTCTCTAAAGGCTCATGGGTTGAGAGCTTGGTCTAAACCGCTGGGATTATACCTTTGAAGGGTGGTGCCTATTCTGTTAATTGTGGTTCT
Source organism: Phyllotis vaccarum (assembly GCA_033318265.1). Lineage (NCBI taxonomy): Eukaryota > Metazoa > Chordata > Mammalia > Rodentia > Cricetidae > Phyllotis > Phyllotis vaccarum. Next base: position 26,767,872 of record JARWLC010000007.1, read on the forward strand.
TCCTGACGGGATCCTGTTTTGAAGATGTTCCTTATTCTTCAAGCCCAAGACAATGGAAGCAGCTGGTCTTAGAATGAAACCTCTAAGCCCGTGAGCAAGAATGAAGTCTTTTCAAATTGTCTGTCTGTCTTCTGCCGCAGCCACAAAAACCTGATGAATACAACAAATACTCTTAATCCTGAGATCCTTTACTTAATAGCATCTGCATCGTGTCTTTGCCACAATAAACAGGGTATTCACGGGTTCTGGCAGGAGGGCTTGTTCATGGGGATTGGGGGAAGAAATAAGAAGATATGATACTCATTTTACCTCATGAGATGCTCAAAACATGGTGAAATACTGACAGAGCCCCAATGGGTAAAATGAAGATCAGTTGGAACTCAGGTCATTCCAGTGATCTTTCCCTTACTTGGGAACAGACATGGTGGGTTTGTACCTTACAGAGGAAGTCAACTGCCTATAGCTCTACCTCCAAATTTCCCAAGCAGCCTTCTGTGGACCTGACTATCCATGAAATTTCCTGGTACATCGGGGACACAATCCACACAACCAATCCTTGTAAATCATCTACCATTAGGTACCTGGTTGTCACTAGAGCTTTTCCATCTTGAGAACTGCTGAGAATATCATTCACAGCCATGCACTGAGCATAACTACTCTACCAGGCACCACTTGAAGCTTCATATACTGTTAATTGTTTAATTATCCAATAACCCCAGAGATATCTCAATATTTCATACTTTTTCTCTTCAAAACCTTTCAACTGTTATTCTCTTCTTTCCTTAGAAAAGGCCATAGGAAATGAGCCCATTTGCAGCCAAGTCACCGGGTTCTCCAAATGCAGAGTCTATTACTAGATGCAGGGGTCTGGCTAACACAAGCAGACAATGTTTATCTTGTTTATGGATGAAGAAAATGTCTCTTTACTACGAGGAAAGAGATTAAGTCTGGGAAGTAAAGAACAATGTCCTAATTCCAGGCATATTGGAAATCAGGCACCTCAGTGTGTTTCCTGATTTTTGTCACATGGCTCCAAATTTGATACAGATTTAGGGTTATCTGCCTTGCTTCTCAGCTATGTCAAGGCTTCTTCCTAGTGAGCATCAGCTTACTTGTTTGTTGAAAAAAAAATCCAATGTATGGGTTTCCTTTCTATAAGGTGGCTCAGAACATTAAATGTGGCTCTAAGAAAGTCTCAAAAGTTCCTCTGTAGAAAGGCAAGAAGTTGAGAGAAGACATTTTGACAAAGGAATGTCATGAAATTAGCCCAAAATAAATTAAGGCCAAGTTGGTTCATGAGAATAATATTGGGAAAAAGTTTAGATTAAATGTAATTAAATGTTTAAATCTTGTACAAAATGGTACTATGAAAGAATGTCCAGTACAAAGAGTGCAGGATGAAATAAACTTATATGTAACCTTCAGTTTAGTATATCTTCAAAGAGTAGTGTGGTATTTGTCTCTTTTTAAATACTGATAGCTGTTGCCATGACAGAGAAGCTGAAGGCAATAGATGTGGACTTGGAAGTATAGAAACCATGCCTCCTTCTATCTCTTGATTTTAAAAGATTAGAGAATGTTATAGATGTACAGAATATGTTTGGATCCAATCCATTGTCTAGTCCCTCAAATTCCATTTCTTCCACACCACTTTCCCTTCCCCACTTCCAAGTTCTCTCCCCCCCCCCTCTCTCTCCTACCTCACTCCTCCCCTCTCTCCCTCCCCAAAGTCTACTGAGTTTGGGACCATCTTCTAAAGCAACCACATTCCTGAAGACAGATGACTCTCCCTTCTCCATCAGATGCTCAACTAGGGCAAGTGTTTCTTGGGATTCCACTACTGGGGGAAATTTCCATATTCACAAATAGCAGAGCCCTGCTCCTATCAGAGTCAAGGCCAGGTCTGCATCTAAGTGGCTCTTTCCTGGGTACCCACCTTCAAGGGGATGAAGATGCACATGTGTGCGGCATCCAATCATCAAGGTTTTATCACGTCTTCTTTTAACTATCAAAACAAAGTAAGTATATTCTCTCAGGAAGCAAAGAGCCCTCCCGTTTGTTTGTTCCTTTGCCTACAGTCTCTACAGTCTCCACAGCAGCAGTTCTCAGCCTATGTGCTGAGACCTCCTTGGGGGTTGAATAACTTTTTCATGGGTGTCACATGTCAGATATCCTACATATCATATATTATGGCTCTTAACAGCAGCAAAATTACAGTTATGAAGCATCAGTGAAATAATGTATGGCTCTGGGTCCCCACGGCATGAAAAACTTTATTAAAGGGTCAGAGCAGTAGGAAGGTTAAAAGATACTGCTGTGGAGTAATACTATGCATGCAGGACATTTGAATGGGAGCTTCTGCTACATCGCCATGATTCTTGCCCCAGTAACAGCTCTGAAGTCCCTAGCATCAATTTCTGGAATGAGTTTGTTCTCCTAGAGATGAATCAGAAAGTTTTTTCTGTAAACAAGTTTGTCCCACTGTCTCTTTTCATACAGCGTGAGAAATATGGATGTTTTTATATATTTTCAAATGGCTGAGGAAAAACTCAAAGGATAATTGATATATTGTGACGTGACAATTATATAAAATTCAGCTATCAACATCCATGAATAAGGATTTTATTGACGCTCACCCATATCCATTCATTTATACATTGTTACTCTCATGCCATAATGGGAGAATTGAATATTTGTGACAAAGACTATGACCCATAGGAAATTTAAAGATACCTACAATCTGGCCTTTTCCAAGACAAGCTTGTTTCCCCGATATTAGAAAGCATATCTGCAAGGATCTAGGGAGATATATAAATCAGACGGAGCACACTGTACAAAGCCCTTGTGTTATCCCCAGAACCATATAAGCTAAGAGTAGAACATGATTATAAAACCAGCACTGAAAAGGTAAGGGTGAGAATTAAATTTCAAGGTCATCCTTAGCTACATAGTAAGTACTAAGCCAGTAAAGAGTCCAAAATATCTGTAGTGGGATTGTTTTGTTACATTGTAAATAATTGCCCCACCTACTAGTTTAATAAAAACACTGATTGATTGAAGGCAGACAGGAAGAGTGGGCAGAGCTACCAGGCTGGGAAAACTCTGGGTACCGGAAGAACAGAGCAGAGCCGGAAGAACAGAGCAGAGATGCCAGAGAAGCCAGCAGATGCAGAGGACAACTATGCTTCTCTGAGAAGAGGTACCAAGCCACATACATGGATGAACAAGATAAGAAAGATGGGTTAGTTTAAGAGTAAAGCATTAGCAAGTTATATGCCTGGCCCTAGGTCAATCAGTGTAAAATTAATATAAGCATCTGTGTTTCTGTGGGACAGTGTTCTGCAGGTCTGAACCACAGGCTACACAGGCCAGAAACTATAGTACATACCCCTTCTTCAAAAGACAAAATGCAAATAAAAAAGGAAGGAAAGAAGGATGGAGGGAGGAAATAAGAAATGGAAATGAATTTGTCTAGGAACTAAAGAATAACAATGGTGACAGGTGTGTTTGGTGTAGGGAACATTCGAGGAGGCTGGTACCATCTTAGAAAGTACTCAGTACGTCTTATCGATAATAATATAAATTCTCTTATAACTCAGTAACATGATGCATCAATTATCTCTATGCACAACATGATAAAATTCTACTTGTTATAAGTTTTAAGATATATGATTCAAAAGAACAAACTGAATTTTTTTTTCTTCCACAAGTATGATTCTTTATCTTCCATGGGGACTAGTCAGCTATTTGAAATGACTGTAAGTTTATCTATATTGGCTAAATGGTAGTACCTCAAAATGGTTCTCAGAGTGAGACTTTATTTGGAGATGGGGTTTTAAAATGGGTGATATAGATTAAGGAATGTCATATAGGTATAGCTTGTAATGCAATTGGCTGCTATATTTACAAAGAGGGAATCATTCCAGAGATACCAGGTATACACAGAATCTATGAAAAAGCCACGTGGGACTAAAAAGTCAGTTCAGTGGTTCCAAATATTTACTGGATTTTGCCAAAGATCTGGGCTGGATTCCCAGCACCTACATGGCAGATCCAACACCCTCATCTGGCCTCCATGAGCAACAGACACAGCATGGTCCACAGACATATGGGCAGATAAAAACACCCATATTCATGAACTGATAAAAGAAAGTTTTAAAAGGAAAAGCCACCTAAGGATATAGCCAGCCATCTGTACCCAAGAACCTCACCTTTCAGCTGGCCCTCTGACATCCTGATGTTCTTTCCCTTTAGTTCAGACGGTTTTATGTATATTGGGTTTTTTGTAATGTACACTCCCAGAGTGCAAGGTATTTACACTCACACTCAGAACTGCTCTCTTTCTCCTACCTCTTTATTTCCACCTCTTGCTTTTCCTCCTTGGTCAGCAATAATATACGGCTCCACTATTTTTCCTCCCAAATATTACACAGATAACTTTGATCAAAGGTCTTTTGATGTAGATTCTTGTAACAATGTCTTCTTAGGTCACTGTATGCTCTCGTGCTGATTTAGAAAGATGTCTCTGTTCTAACTTGAAAAGAGCTGGCAAATCCTGTAACTATACAATATCTTCTCACATGAAACTTGAGCAAACTTTTGTGTCTAAGGAGGGCCCAGCTGTGTTGTATGCTCTGGTATTCTGGTGGAGGCAGAGGAGTGCTCAGTGCTTAGAAGCACATATTCTAGAAGCACAGTTTGTGGCTCCAATCCTGGTTCACCAGACTCTCTAGCAATGGGACCTTTAAAACGTCTCTCACGGTATAGCTCAAGTGTCTACATTGTACCATTCTGGAAAAGATAGTGCTACTTTAGGAGGTAAAACATAACTTAGTCCAGAATGAGGTTTACTACGACTAAATATATTTCTGCATACACAAAAGGTGATTCATCCATCCTCATAACTCAGCGCTTGCCTTCTGAACATGCCCTTTGTTTCTTGGCAACTAGATCTTACCAAAGCTGTTCACACGGTTTTAGATATGCTGTATTCCGTGAAGTTCAAGACAAAAACTATTTTATCCCAAACTACATACTATGGTATTCAGGGATTTTAGAGTACTCGGGATAATCTCTTTGAGCACCTACAGATGACATTCAAATTATACAAATCTTAGAAATCATCTTCATGTTTAACCAATTTGCAGGCTAACAGCCCAACGGCTTGTCGCTGTGAATCAGTGAGAGCATTCCTATGTGTTACGTTCATGTGTAATTTAAGATGACTGATCAATAGGTTTGTAGATCTCGGAGGGGGGATTATATTCATCAAGCAACATTTTGAAAAGGCAACCAGGAGTAATAAACTTAAAATAACATGCTTCCCAAGCTACTTTAATTAGGTGGCTGTGAGCGATGCATTTCTTTTTTTTTATTTATTATTTTTTTTTGATTTATTTCTTCTACAGTGCTAATTTTCTTGGAAGAAGTAACAGGAACATTTTGGGGTGCGGTATTCACGAATACTTTCTTGACAAAGAAAGGAACTGATGAGGTCTTCAGAGACAAAGAAATGAAGACTTCAAGCAAATGAGAGGATTTCTGAACTCATAGTGAACTTGTCAGCTATTTATAAGAATGCTTAAGACTTGTTCAAATTTCACAATTGAAATACGTTTCCACTCAATTATTAAGCTTCAATGTTTCATCTTCTTAAGCCGTATGCATGACTTCCCTTTACAAGTGAAAAGAAAGACATGGTTCTAAGGAGAATTGTGTATGTAGCTATTTACTATACATTACACATATCTATTTGAACATTGTTGTCCTTAAACAGAACCAATGTTTTGGTATTATTAAACACTGGGAGGAGAAGAACATAGAATTGTGGCCAAGTTCAGATGTATTTTGTACTAAAGTGGATAGGGTTTGAACGACACCTTTACCTACTAACAGCCTTAGGCAAGTTACTCAACGCCTCTGAGACAGGGCTCCATCACCTGGAAGGTGGAAATTAAATGCATCTCCCTCACCCTGTTTTAATAACAGAGTGAGTGATGCATAAAGAATCCTTACAGCACCTCTGAAACAGGGCAAGTGTTTAGGGAATGACAGTCTCTGCAGGCTCGAGCCCATCAACCTCTGACATCTCAGCTTCAGTAAGGGCTGGCGAGATGGCTTAGTGATGAAGCTGCTCTTCCAAGACAACCAGCACCAACATGGTGTGTTCACAACAATGCAACTCGAGGTCCTGTGAATCTGAAGCCCTCCCTCTATTGGCTCTGGGGGCACTAGGCATGCTCATAATGCACATACATGCATGCCCCCAAAATAAGGTCAAAAAGAACCAAATAAGCAAGCAAAAAGCCTCATAAAAGTAAATAAATCTAGTTTCTCTCAAAAAATTTTTAGTCTGCTTTCATTTTTGAGTATATTGGAAGCTGTTTGAGTGAAATATGAAGGTCTCCACAGAAATCATGTAGGTCCAAATTATGAATCAGTGACATCTCCGAACACATTGCCACCTGAACGTTATTTGACATAACTTCTGAAGGTATTTTCATGTAGTTCTGTATGCTGACTTGGCCTATGTGGAGTAGCCCTGTGTGGAGGCAAGGCTCTGTTAGCAACCTTATCCAATCAGCATTCAGCTCTGATCTAAGTATGGTGGAAACTCGAAAGGTAATGTCCTTCTCCCAGAGGTTTCAAAGAGAGAGGGAAAAAAAAAAAACATAAGTGAGAGAGATTATTTCAGTGTGTCAGAGTGAACATTATCATAAATAGACTGTTCCATAAGAAAGCAGGAGGAAAGTGCCACACCAGTGACTTCATCACTACACTAAATTGTATCATTGTGATTGCATAGTCTGGTTCACTGTGACTCTGTGACTGCTCACAGTGCGTGGAACCATACTAAAAGGGGAAGAATAAGACACGGCCATCATCAGAAGCGAGAGACTAGATAACTGGCCTACCAGGGGAGATGTATACAGACTCAAGTCCAGGAACCAGCAAATCATATTCTATGAGTTAAGGGTGAAATCGTTGGAGACACGTTTCCAAGGTTAATTCAGCTACTCAGCCTTTACCTGTACCCAGATCCTAAACTTCACCACATCCCACTCTGGGCTTGTAAATGAGGGAGAACTTGGCAGGAGAATTAATTAAGAGGACACAAAGGTCCACATAGCATCTGCCTCAGCTTCAGCTTCCATAACAGAGCGAGATGGATGGTTCAGAAGGCCAGAAGTCCAAGAGGGCGGCAGCATGGGTTCTAGGGAATGCTATGACACCACACATACTTGCCCTTGTTGTCATGCCTACCTACCTCCCCTACCCAACTGCTCCCATCACCACTCCTACAATATATTCAGTAATATTTGTTGACACCGCCTCATTGCTCACGGCATGTGCCCCGCCCTGCCTTGTCCAGGACTCTAACTTCCCAGCTTCAACAAACAGGGAGTGGCCAGTCTGCCAGCCTTATCTGGGGCAACTCAAGAAAGTTACACCACTAAGACCCTCTCCCACCACTGTAAGGCTGGCTACAGGCCCCATCCACTCCTAGAGAACATTTACAAATGCACACGTGTTTACTCCAATGTGAACAATGAGTGAGCCCAGTGGTTAGCACACGGTCTCTTCAGTGCCACCTCCTAGGGGCAAACCCAAGAGGCAGCAATTACTTGATCCAGCCATTTTCTTCTTTGTACCATAGTTTTCTTGTCTATAAAAAGGAAATAAAAAATTATGATGCATATAAACTGCTTAGCATGAATAGTTGGCACAGTTGCTGTTGTCGGCATATAATTATCTAACGCTTTGCCAGACCTTTTAAAGTCAGTAATAATAAAGCAATTCATATTTATATTCCTAGTGCCTACCACAGAATCTGTCCACACACATACACATGCACACATACACACACACATACATACACACATACACACACACATACAATACACACATCCATGCATACACACACACACATTTATACATGCACACACATACATACACACACATACATACACACACATACACACACACATCCATACATATACACACATATACACACATACATACACACACATACATACATATACATACATACACACATACATATACACATACACACACATACACAGATACACACACATACATACACACACATACACACATATACACACATGTATATACACATAGACACACAAATGCAAACATTCACACACATACACAGACACATACATACATACAAACACATACATACACACATATACATACACACATATACATATACACACAGAGACATACACACACATACATACACACACAGACACACATACATACACACACAGATACACATACATATACACACATATTCACACATGTATATGCACACATAGACACACAAACACAAACATACACACACATGCATACACACACACAGACACATACATACATACATACATGCACACACATACATACACACATACACACAATACACACATGTGTATACACACACATAAACAACACATACACACACATGTATACACACATACATATATACACACACATAGACTCATACATACACACACAGACACATACATACACACTCGCATAAATACACACACATACACACACAGAGACACATACATACACACATACATACATACATACACACATACATACACACAGACACACACATACACACACATACATACACACACATGTAGACACACACATACACACACACAGACATATACATACACAGACACATACATACACACATACACACACACACACTCAACCACACATAAAAGCTCATCTCAACAATAGAAGCCTTTTCAAAGGTATTAAACACTTTGCTTTGTGCCATGGTCCCCACTGACAGGGTGAAAGTCCACAAACTTATTCTCCAAACAACGTTTACATGTAAATACAATGAAATGTGTCTAATGCTACAAAAAATTCAATTATATTGAAGTAAAGTCATCAGAAATAGGTAAAAATAAACTGTGGCACAATAATACTGTGTTTCTGATTCATTAACCAAATCTAGCAGAAGATTCAGTCATTTCAGAGAAACAATGAGTTTACACAATATTGAGAGTGATGTAGAGCAACCAAACCATGCTAGAAAAGTAACCCCTGACCCTGCTGCCAAGTCTAAGATCAACGCGGCACTGTGAGGGTGTGTCATTCCGGTTAGCTGTGAGTGGAAATGCTAAGCTTCATTTAGAGATCGGTAAAAATTATAGGTAATGCTTTCTTATCCACTGGGTTAAGCCTCACAGCCACGGAGCTTGGTTTTGGGATGTCTATGTCTTCTCCTAGCAGAACCTGAACTATGCCTAGAAGAAACCGTGAGCTAGACTTTCTGAACCCACCAGCAACACGAATTCAGCTCCCTCCCTGAGATGGGCACTGCCTGCCTGTGTATCATGCAGGAGCTCAGCGAATGGGTGGTGAAACTTCAGATACAAAGTGCTTTCTCCTTCTTAATGCTTTTCGTCAAACGCAGTCCAGTTTAGAAGCCCCCTTCTTAATGGTTTAATCATTGCATTCAGAAAAAGAAAATATGATACTTTGGCTTTCGTTGGAGAAGAAATATGTCCCGTTTGCAGGGCTGACTCTGTGTCGAAGTGCGAGGCAATTTGCACTAGAGAAAGCTCATTCTCCTTTGGGCTGTAGCCAGCCAGCTCAATAATGCTCCCTTTTATCTGAGCAGATCCTGGGCTGTTGCCCTGTTAACATTCAACCTCTCTGAAGCCCAATCCCGCCTTTTGAATAAAACTCTGAAATCAGATAGGATTCCACATTTCTGGTTCCTCCCTCTCAAATGTCAGCCATTCACATCATTTTATTAGTGTGCATTAACTGTACCAAACAGAGGGTTCCATTAGGACATTCCCATACATTCATGTAACGTACTTTGATCATATTCAGCCTCTCTGTGACACCTCCCCTCTGTCCCTTTCACATACATACCTACCTAGCAGCCCACCCTCTACTGTTCTTTTTCCGCTTTCCTCCACTACACAGAAAAGAGAGGCTCCCTGATGCTTGTCTTTCTGAGTTGGAGCATATCTCTCTCTCTCTCTCTCTCTCTCTCTCTCTCTCTCTCGCTCTCTCTCTCTCTCTCTCTCTCTCTCTCTCTCTCTCTCTCTCTCCTCTGTGTGTGTGTGTGTGTGTGTGTGTGTGTGTATGCGCGCGCGCGTGCGCACGTGCGCTGGTGTGTGTTCCATTTTTTTTCTTGAAAACAAAAACCAGAATTTTGTCCTTTTGTCTGGCTAAATAATACTCCACTGTATATATATATATATATATATATATATATATATATATATATATATATATTACCTATTCATCTGCTGGTGAATGGGTAAGTCAGGCTGCACATCTTGGCTATTGTGAGCAGTGCTGCAGTAAACATGGATATGGAGTGACACTGTAGTGTGTGACTGATTCCTCCTGGTTTGTCCCCAGGAGTGGTCCAGGTGGGTCATACATCACCTCTGCTTTAGTTTCATTACTTCCATAGTGATTTCCACAGCAGATGCCCTAATTTACATTCCCACTGACAGGATGTCTGTGTTTTTTGTTTTGTTTTGTTTTTTTTTTCTCAAATCTTGCTTTGCTGGTTTGCTTTTGTTTTCCTGCTTATAGCCACTCTGACTCAGGTAGAATGGAATCTCAACCTAGTTTCCATTTGCATTTTGCTAACAGCTAAAGAGCTGGAAATTTTTTAAATGTATTTATTGGCCATCTGTATTTTTTTTTTTTTTTGAGAATCAAGTGTTTCATTCATTTATAGATTATCAACTGAATTCTTTCTTTTGTTATCTAATATTTTGAATTTTTTATATATTCTGGATATGACTCTATCTATGTATCTATCTTTACCTCTGCATTTCAAAAGGCCAAAGGAAGACAATGGAGACGGTTACACTGGAGAAATATCTTCCGTGCCTCCAACTATGCGGTTGGTAGAGAGTTGAGAATGTGGAGTTAGTTGAGTTATGTGGATAATCCCAAATGCTCTTGTAGTAAGACCAGAGCAATTAGATGCATGTTCCTGGTTTTAATTAAAGTGGAACACAAGGCGACCTTGAGTGTGTCTACTGCCCCTGACATACAGTGAGCTGACAGGAGAACTCTACTGGATGCCTTTCATGGAAAGCATGTCGCAAACTACCAGGTTCCACTGTGGTGTCACCCATATGTCCCCTTCGGTTCCCTCTGCTAGGGAAGGATTGCCCATAATACAATACAAAAAGGATAAGAATAATTCGGTCCAGTGAATATGAAATGCAAGTCCACTTTGGACAGTGTTTTGATTTATCAGTAACAATGACCCCAAAGAGGGAGTTTCACAAAACTAAGGACACTGAAATTGTCTTTTTTGGATTTGTTTGTTTGTTTGGTTGGTTGGGTTTTTTTGTTGTTGTTGTTTTTTTTTTTTTTTTTTGGCAAATTCTAGAATAGTAAGCACTTAATGTTTTGATGACCTAGGTACTGCCTGGCTCAATGAAGACCTTCATGGATGGTTTCAAACATTCACTAATGCGGAGCAAATTTCAAGTGCCAAGCATTCCAAGTTGTGTTTCTAGCTTGAAAACCACTGTCACATGCTTGGGAAAACTGAAAAAGCTTGCTTTAATTCATTTATTTTCTTATTTATAAAACAGCTACACTATCAAACTGAGCTGGGCTATTGTTTTAAAGTATTATTAAACTTGCCTCTCTGAATCCCCAAGGGCTGTGAAATCCATAGACCAGCTCAGAGAATTGAGTTTGTATATTTACAAAATGGTTAATCCCTACAATCGTGGGATTAAAAAAAAAAGTTTTTAATTCCAAAATTGATGAAAGGCAGAAGCTTTTTCTCAATTATATTTTAAGCCATTGGAAAGATGTTTCTATTTGCACGTCTGTGATGCTCTGTTCATTAACTTTTCACTCTATATAATGTTTTGGACCATTAATTCAGTCAATAAGAGCAGCTCACTAATAGCTTTGCAATGTTACCTATCTTGCACACTTTCATTCTGTTACTTGAAAGTGTGGGGCATTTATGAATAAGTTGCAAGATGCTCAATTCAATTTACAGATGTGAGTCTTTTGCAAGCAGAAGCTGGAGGTCTGAATTAAATTTCTATTGGTCTACGATTTGAAAAGCCCAACTTTTCTTTACATCACATTATTAAAACCTAGTATAAAAACCTGGGCCAACAGTGCCCTATAAATTTAATTGTAAAAATTACAATTGGGGACAGCAGTGTCATTTGAAACATTGATATCTGAAGCTATGATAACAGTTATTTTAAGAGTACAAAACTTGATATACAAGACTTGCACGAAGTACAGTTGACATTACTTTATGAAGAAAGGAGAGAGCAAGAGTTCATTTTTGAAGGCTGGCTTGAGGTTTCCTTCATGAGTAATAGTAGGTAATTTTTTTTCTCCTTAAAATGTAGCCTCTGATTTGTTACATTTCATCCTCAGGACTGGCCAGGTGGCTGGCCAGGAGCTGGGTGATAGGTTTACTGAGCCAGGTGGACATTATTTTTACAGTCTCGCATCCAGTTTTCTGTCTGTCATCACAAGGACAACAACATTGGGAACTGACAGGTTTCAAATATGGACGGACAAAGGCAAGCAGATTCAGAAACTTGGGCCTGGTCCAAGATATCCAAAGCCTGCCAGTCTGTAACGTGAAACATGAAAACAGGCCGTATTATGAAATGCCCTTAGCCTGCTGTTTTCACACGAGATAAAATAAAATACCTGTGGAGAAAGCTGCCTTTTTTGCTACATTAACACATGGCCATCTTGAAAGTGTGTGCATCCAGGCTTAGAGCCTCCCCATTTAGAATAGCCACCACAAATGTGTAAGAAAACTGCTGAATTTCACCAAATGGACTTGGCACTTTAAAATTTTGACACACGAATGATTTTTACTCATTTTTGCTTTCTTTGATGTGCTTTAAAAAAAAATGTTTTTCCACCCATGGTGCTCAAGAGGGAACATAAAATGTACTCTGTACTTCAGAGTGAAGTCTCCTGTCAATATGGCCATGTCTCCTTTTGTGACAAGTGACACTAGCTAGAAAGAACCATGTGTGCCTCAAACAAATCTATGCTCCCTTCTTCTTTGCTGCCTCTGACCCTGTGAATACTTGGTTAAAAAAAAAAAAAAAAGTTGCCTTTTGTTGGTTCTGTATGTAAAAAAAAAAAAAAAAAAAAAAAAAAAAAAAATGTGTGTGAGATCCACAGTATCCTGCCATGAATAGTTATCTATTTTCTTAATGATTTCATGCTAATCGATTGTCCATTTGGGAGCGGAAGTTCTAAAGACTAGTTAAACACATTAAAAGGCATTCCATCCTGTGTTTGCAAACGTCTATCATGAATATGCATGTGTGTGTGTGTGTGTGTCTACAAGCAGTGTGAGTGCAGATGTGATGTATGTGCACACATGAGTGCGCTCTGTAGTGTTTAATATGAAAAGATAGAATAGAGTGAAGCCACTTGAAATGCTGATGCTAAAGGAAAGAGAGCCGACATCAGGATTTGGAATAATTTCATTTAGTCAATAAAGGGATAAATCACCCCGCAACAGCTATTTTTCCTTGATGTGACTTTGAATTAGAAAGTCAGTCCATCTCAGCACAGCCCTTATGCAAATGCTGGCGATAGTGGTGGAGCTGATCACATTAGAACTGCAGGTTACTAGATTACCTGTGTGGCCGTGATGAAAAGATCAGCACGCCGCCATGCTGAGATGAACTGGTACAACTTGTCACATCATGTCATCAGCAAATGTCATTTTAATAGGGCCACAAATCATTTTGACACCAGCAACCTCCAACAAATCCTCCGGATAGTTAAAAATGCTGATTTCTATCCCCAGAGGCCAATGAAAGATGTAAAACAAAACAAAGAGAATGTCTTCATAATGTAGCAACATCTAGACATCAGGGTTTTCCATTTAAAGTACCCTACATAGCTAGAAGAGAAGCCATGCTCTCTGACCCTGCGAAGACTGTGAAGGATCAGCTCCTAGCAACTATGAATCAATTCTCAACCTGTGTGTTAAACATGGTAGGTGATGAAGATTTTTTTAAATAGCAAGATAATCAGGTAACATACACACACACAAGTTTTACTGTATCATATATATTTATATTTACATATATTTAGTGTTTTACATATATGCATATATATGTAAAATAAATAATTTATTCCTCTTGTCCCTACAATCAATAGTAATTAATTTCTGGAAAGAAAAATACATTGAGTAACTTTTGTTAGGTAACCTTGACTTCTCTAATGCCCTTACAGTTCAAGCCGGTGTTTTCTCCTAACCTAACAGACACACTCATACACTCACACACACACACACACACACACACACACACACACACCACTGACAAATAAATCATGCTCATGATATCCTATGATCCTTCTAGAAAAAGAAATCATTAAATGGTACAGTTGCTGAATTCTCTGAACATGGGTTCAATTGGCCCACAAAACCCAGCTGAGGACCAACGCTGCCATAGATGCAACAGTACTGACTGCCTGCTTCTATAAAGACCTATCCTCTACATGTGATGCATGAAGTGGGGACACACAACATAGGGCACTTGCAATATCATATTAACTTATTTGCAGTCATTAGAAACTTAGCAAAAGAAAAAGAAAGGAAGAGAGAGAAGCCGCTCAGTTAGATTTGGTTCTTTTTAGTATTCTTCTAAGAAGTGCACTTAAAGTGGTCTTGGAAGTTATCTAAAGAATGGCATCCTAGACTCCTTGAGGAGTACAGAAAAGGCATGGGTGTGTCCTTACTAAAAGAACAGAAGGCTCAGAAAAGCCAGGAATGGTGCTTAGGAAATGTGCTCTGAGCTCTAGATTGAGCAGCCCTACCTGGAAACTGTTGATGAGAAACTGAATGTGACCACAGGCTATATTCAAATAATAGTATCATCTCAAGTCTCACTTATTTGGGAATTTCTAGAATACAGAAGTGTTTATTATGTGGGTCTGTCTACAGATCAGAGTCTGTGATCACGTTTAAACTGTTTTCAGTGTGGAATTATTTCAGAGTTAATAAGACAATACCATGTAAAATGGCCAAAGATTTCTGAAAGAGCAATTGTGCAGAGGTTTAGGAAGGAATGAAAATCACTGATTTTTCCTACCACTGTGGATTCTCTAAACTCCCTCACTGTGCAACCTAATCCTTGGTACTTACACCCACAAAATTAAGCATTCTTTCCAGAGTATGCATCTTATCATCCTATACTATTTCTCTTGAACAAATATCAAAATGCTTTCTTTTACCTTTTATTTATTTTAGAAATATATAGTATCTCTGGAAAGACATTTTGTGTGGTGTGTGTGTGTGTGTGTTCATATTCATGTGTAGATGTGCACATGCATGGAGATGCCAGAGGACAACCTTCAATGTCTCTGACCCTCAGACATCACTCAGCTTTCTGAGACAGAATTTGCCAAGTATGCAAGGCTGACTGGCCAGTGAGCCCCAGGGGTCTAACTGCCTTCAGTAACCCATCACTGGGATTACAAGCATGTGATACCATGCTTGACTTTTTTATATGAGTTCTGAGATTGAAGTCAGGTTCTTGTAGTAGTGGGGTTCTCGGTCCCGGGCGGCCAGAGGCCCAGAGACCCACAGACCTGCCGCCCGAGACCGCTTAGCCGCCCACCGTTCAGACCCCCAGAAATGACTCAGACGCTTATATTAACTTCATGCTGTTTGGCCTATGGCTCAGGCACATTGCTAGCTAGCTCTTACATCTTAAATCAACCCATTTCTATTAATCGGTCCGCTACGTGGCCCATGGCTCATCCATGCTCCTACATGTTTCTTCTTGGGCGGCTGGCTCGATCTGCCTATGACTCCACCCTGCTTCTCCTACCTATACTCTGATTTCTCCTCCTACTTCTTCTATGGTGCCTGCCATGGCCCAAAACAGCTCCTTTATTTAAAGATTGAGATTCACAGCATACATAAACGCATTCCCACATCAGGTTCTTGTGTCTACAAAGCAAGTCCACCCAGCTATTGCCCTGTCTGTCTTAGTCTACAAATAGAAAGTCTGCTTTCACAGTCACCAGAACCCATGGGACTACATTTAGACCAAAATACTTCAATACTGAGCATATAGTGTTATTTACCTAAATCTTAAAATGATAGTTGGGGCTACTCTCAGCTGTTGAGGATGGGTATCCTAGTGCATTGTGAAAATAATAACATCATTTAAGCACCCTATTCTTCAGACCCAAAGCCTAATGCAAATCCCTACTGACAACAACTCATTTCTTTAAGCAACTCACAGAAACTGTTCATAATGCACAACAGATATGATGTCTTATATTTTATTCTTGAAACATAAAATATGTGCACACATACAATGAAGAATCATGGAGAGATAGTCTCTTAATCAGAGTACACATTGGATCAGTCTACCAGCACAACAATAAATTTGGGTGTGAGAGGTAAGCCCTGGGTATAAAAAGTGTAGGTCTTCCACTTTTAATGATGCCATTGGAAGAGTGAACTTCAAACTGTGGGGTAGGTTGTTGGCACCCCTAAACTGAAACGGCTTCATTATTATATGAGGATACTCATGGGTTCATTATTATAAATCAGCATTGAAAGTACAGCTTAAAAGAACTCTTGAAGGCTTAACTGTTGTATGAA
The DNA here is from genome assembly GCA_033318265.1 of Phyllotis vaccarum. Lineage (NCBI taxonomy): Eukaryota > Metazoa > Chordata > Mammalia > Rodentia > Cricetidae > Phyllotis > Phyllotis vaccarum. The sequence continues at coordinate 26,784,541 of JARWLC010000007.1, forward strand.
GTTTCTGGCCCAGACTTTCTGGCCTAGCCTCATGGCCCGGACCCGCAGACCCAAAGTCTCATAGTTTCACTGAAATGTACAGATACATATTAATTGTAAGCTGACTAACCTGGGGCCCAGTCATATAACTTGCTAGATTTTGCTCTTAAACTAACCCATAATTTTTATCCTGTTCAGCCATGAGGCTCAGTACCTTTCCTCAGAGCAGAAGAGTTGTCCTCTGCATCTGCTTCTATGGTGTGTCTGTGGTATTTCTGCTTTGTTCTTCCTGTTCCCAGAGGTTTTTTGGTCTGGTAACCGTGCCCACACTTCCTGTCTGCCTTTGGCCAATCAGCATTCCTATTAAACTAGTAGGCAAGACAATTATTTACAATGTAACAACATAATCCCACTACACTTAACTCTCCAAAGTAGCAAGGTAAAAAATGTGCCTCCTCTGGACTTTAAGGCAACAGGAAAATCCAAACCATGCCCAACTGGTCACAGATGCAAATCTGTAAGAAAAGACTTTCCCAGGAAGCTGTACTGGGTAAATCAACATTGAGTTGTAGAAGGCTGGAAATTTTTTAAATTTTGATTACCTATAAAGTTAATTTAAACTTTTAAGTACTTGACATTATACCTTAAAATACTACAAAAGCCTGAAATCTATGAAAAAATGTTTAGAATTATAATTGTTCATTAAGTAAAAGCTTCATCATAGAAATGGTTTGTTCTTTTCCTAGCATTCATAAACCTTGCCAGTTAATGTACCTGTAGACACGGCTCATTTGTTCTGATATCTTTGCCCTCTAAGACCACTTGTCAAGCCAGTCACTAGGCTGGACACCAGCAAACACTGAAAAGCGAAGAGATATAGCTTTCCTACCTAGATCATTGGCTAGTGGAACATGGCATCCCTTCTTTCAACCATTTGACCTCAAAACAGTTGTTTGAACTATGAGCCCACATGAGTGTCCCTACGGTAACATGAAGATAACAGAGTTCCCCTTGCAGCACTGACAAAAGAATCGTAAGCTGAGTTGCCACCCAGCTGATGGGAGCTGTCATCTAAAATGGTCAAATGTCAAGCCATCTAAACAAGGTTGCCTCTGAGAGGAAGGAAGTAGAGAAATGGCAGGTGACTCTTGATGTATTTTTCATCTTCCAGACCATATTAGAGGAAGAAAAGATGTCTATGTTACCAGCCCAGACAGCCAATTCCCAAAAGGACCAACGTCAGATATGGTAACCTCAAAACTTTTGATGCGTCGTTCATGATGAATTTCATCTGGTATTGGGAAGAAATGCAGAGGTTCACCTCTTAGAACTGAAATTCACAGTCTGTCATAAAAAGTAGCCCAGAGGACTCTGTGATAAAAATATGAACGGTATCATAATTTGGTTCTGGAGCTACGTTTTTTTGTTAATCTTGGTACAGCTTAGGAAAATCTAATAAAACATCTGACAAAATCGATAGATTCTGTCTGACAACATAGCCTAGGGGCATGTGCTCCCACTGACTAAGAAGTTAAGATGTCATGAAGTTCCCAACCCTCCCCTTCACTTTACACAGTGTGTATTGGTTGTGAAGTAAAGTACAGATGCTGTCATATTTAAATTTTAAATAGATTCATATGGGAAAACATGGGCTTTTTTTAAAGCAAGATGTTTTGTACTCATTTCCCATGGAAACATGAGTCAAGAGATGAGCACAGAGCAGGTTGGAGCTTTTGAAGCAGCTACGTTTACTCCTGTCCACAAATCCCAAACTGGCAAAAGCTTAAATTCCCTCCAAAATGAGAATATGTGTCTCCCAGGGGAATCAGCTTAGGATAAGCTTTATAACCACTCTCCTGGGTTTTTCTTCCCCCTCCACTATGAAGCTACTCCTGACTTTAGACCTAAAAACAGCCAACCTCAAATATCTGCTTATACCTGGATGAATGTTACTCTGGAATTCCTAATTTTTCTAATGTGCAATAGTGTTTCCATTCATTTACTTCATGTAGGTATGTGCTAAAAAGCAAGGTACAAGGGAAAGAGGTCTGAAAAGGGATATAAATTTAATAAAAGTAGCTTGTTAGGTGAGGTTTGGTCTGTAAGGATGATGTTACAATCTCTTCTATGATCAAACCCATGGATTTGCACCAAAGCCCAGATTCTTTATTTGACCGAAGTGTTAATCAGATGTAGAAACTAAAACATAAAAATATAGAGTTGATAGAGAAAACAATAAGAACCCTTAATTCTCACAAATAATTTCATAATGACCTTTTAATTGCCCTGGAGAATAATGGACAGAAATTAAGAAACAAAAAAGAAAAAGAAAAAGAAAAATGTTCCCTGATTCTTTGATAAAAGCTCCATGGCCTTTCTTTGAAGAATAGCAGAGAAGCTGTCCAGATTATCAAGAGAAACAGGATTCAGAAGAGCTCAGAACTGAAAACAGAAATCCTAGTGATCTCAAGTCTCACACAGTGAGGTGGTGTGTGGGGCCCGCAGATCCTGAAGGGCATGCCCCATTTCATGAACTAACAAGAGACTACTTTGAAGAATCATTCAGGTTTCTCAGTAGGACAGACTGGATTCCAATTGTATGGATTGCCAGAGAAGGAAAGGACATTTTTAACCCGTTCAAACCAGAGAAAGAAAAGGCTGCCAATTTCGTGCAGATTCAAAGATATGATAAAGGTTAAAATGCCCAGCTTTTGTATGGATCTTGGATGCTAGAAGCTGATATACTGTACCTGACACAGAAGGGTGAGTGCTTATAAAGCAGAAGCCAATCATTAATTTCAATTTTGGGCTCCATAGCATGCGAAACCTCATCAGTAAAAGAAGTGAAATTTGGTTGTGCTGGGTCCTATCTCTCGTGTTAATACTGTCTGTTAGTTGATCCCCCACACTATATCCATCTACCTTGTTCTTTTACTGTTTATATAATATACTCCCAAACAAAATGAATAGGATATTTTGACAAAAAAAATAAGAAACCTTTTTGTGCATGAGTAGCAGTGTGTTCACTGAAGCAGCATTTTTATTTTGCTGAAAATAGATTTCTTTTGTCTTACATAATATATCCCAGTTTCTCTTCCTCCACCCCTCCCAGTTCCTACCAATGCCCCCTCCCACCCAGATTTACCTCCTTTTCTGTCTCTCATTAGAAAAACAAACAAGCTTCTAAGCGATTATAATAAAATATAATGTAATAAGATAAAACAAGAACTATCCATCTGAATAGGATAAAGCAAGGAAACAGAAGGAAAAGGGTCCAAAACAAAGCACAAGGAACTGATACGGGTACAGAAACCCACTCGTTCAACACACTCAGGGATCCCAAACCTACACACTAAACTGGAAGCCACAATATATACTTGGAGAATTTGTAGGGTGAAGAGAGAGAAAGAGAGAGAGAGAACGAAAATAAATGTCAGATAAAATTAAATAATGATGATATTGATAGGCCTGACATGACATCATGAAACAAAGAACCCCAAAGATGCCATGCCATTCATTTTCTGTTGGCCATCTACTGCCGAGCATGTAGCCTACCCTTAGAGGAGTTTGTTTTCCCCAGTGAGACTCCCTTGGAGAAATCTAAATTTTAATTTTCAAGTGGTTATAATTCGGAAATAGCTCTTGGACTAAGGGGAAAGGGCTCATGTCCACTTCTCCTTTCCACTCTAGGACCCCATCTGGTGAGGACCCCTGCAGGCCCTGTGCATGCTGCCTCAGTCTCTGGGAAGTCAAGTCGTATGTGTGACTCCTGTAGACTTAAAGGGCCTTGGTACCAGTGTCTTCCATCCTCTCAGACTCTTACAATTTTTTTGCTCCCATTTCCACAGGGTTCCCTAAGCCCTGAAGGGAGGTATTTGGTTGAGACATCCCACTGAGGACTCTCACTTTCTTGCTGTGGGTCTCTGTATGATTTACCATCTGATATGGGAGGAAGCTTCTCTGATAACGGCTGAGCAAAGCACTAATTTATGAATACAGCAGAATGTCATTAGAAGTCGTTTTATTGCTACATTCTTTTAGTGAAACCGTAGTATTTGATTTTACCATAGATCCCAGGGCTACCTAGTCTCAAGTTCTTGGTCACTCAACCAGTGCCATCTATGGATTCCATCTTCTGGAGTGGGCCTTAAGTCAAAGCAGACATTGGCTGGTCACACCCACAATCTTTGTGTGAACATTGCTCTACCCTATCTACAGGACACCATTGTAGATCAAAGGGTTTGTAGCTGGGTTGGGACTATGTTTCTCTTTTGGTAGCCTGCAGAGTACCGTCCTACGCCGAAAACACTAGAACACAGGAGTGAAGGATCTATGCTTGACTTCTCTGTTAGTTTTGTAGGTGTTATCTTCAGCAAGAGGGTCTTGCTGTCAGACCATAGAGAGCAACCCAGGCTGTCCTGGCAAGGGGACCACTTTGGCCAACAACTCAGTTAGATGTAGCTAATTCCTGGTAGTGAAAGTTTCCTTTGATGACAAGAGATGTCCAGCTGGGGCTCCGTCTTCCTCCCCATGATATTGTGGTTCTGTTTAGGTCACCTTCATGTGTGTAAACTTAGGAGGCTTCTACTGTATTAGGTTTCCATACTGCCCCTCAAATGGCTCATGACTTTATCTGTCTCTTCCCATATTCTTTCCTTCATCTCTCTCTCCACTGCCCATTCTGATTTGGTCCTCCCATTCCAGCCCCCAGTAAATATCTATTTTATGGTCCTTGTTGGTTTCACACATGAGAACAGACACCCTACCAGCTGCCACACTAGAGTTTATTCGGGGAGTTGTTCGGCTGGTGCAGGGGAAGAGAGAGGAAAAGGACCTACCTTCCTCATGGCTTCTCCTTTTATGAGAACAGGTGGGCACATATTTACATAACCACGCCCAGGGGTGTGCCCTCCATAGGAGGCGTGTTCTGCCAGCACCTTGTGGACTTGTTGGACTAGCATGTTTACTACACAGCTGTTACGTTAGGAATTCTTACACTTCTTACCTAAGGAGATCTATCCACCCCTCCCTGTCTCCTACTCTATATCTAACCTCTGTGATACTATGAATTATAGCTTGGTTATTGTTGACTTAAAAGCTAATATCCACATATAAGTGGATACATATCATATTTGTCTATCTGAGTCTGAGATACCTCATTTAAGATTATTTTTTTCTGGTTTCATCCATTTATCTGTGAACTTCAATTTTTAACAGCTGAGTAAATACTCCATGCGTAAACATACCACAATTTTTCCCTTCTTTCTTTTCTTCTTTCTTTTTTATCTTTCTCTTTCTTTTAAGGCAGGGTTTCTCTGTGTAGCCCTAGAACTTGCTCTGTAGATCAGGCTTATAGACCACGCTAGCTTTGAACTCACAGAGATCCACCTGCCTCTGCCTCCCAAGTGCTGGGATTAAAGACTTGAGCCACCACTTCCCAAAACACGTTTTCTTTATCCATTCTTTCGTTGAGGGATATCTAGGTTTTCAACTTCTGGCTATTATGAATAGTGCAGCAGTAAACATGGTTGAGCAGCTGTCTCTGGGTAGCATGAAGCATTCTGGGTATATGCCCAAGAGTGGTACAGCTGGCTTTTGGGTAGATTGAGTCTCATCTTTTTGGGGAAGAACCACACTGACTGTTATAGTGTTTGTACAAATTTGTCCTCTGCCAGCATTGGATGAGTGTCCCCTTATTCTGCATTTTCATCAGCACAGCCTGTTTTTCTACTTTCTCTTAGTCATTCTGATGGGTGTAAGATGAAATCGCAAACTAGTTTTGATTTGCATTTTTCTGTTGACTAAGGATGCTGGATTTCTCAGCTATTGAGTTTCTTCTTTTGAGACTCATCAGTTTAGATCTATATCCCATGTTTAACTCACTTACTTGTTTTCTTGATACCTGATTTTTTTTTTGACTTTATATATTTTGGTTATTAGAATTTTATTGGAGGTGTAGTTGGTTAAAAAAAAAAAATCTTTCCCATTCTGAAGGTTGCCAGAACAAGCCCTTTTATATCACAACTTCATTCCTTGAAACAAAAAAATTAAAATAATTAAAAACCTTAATAGATAAGATTAATGGAATTCTTCAAACATGACAAGATCTACGGCTTATGAATGTATGCCCAAATATACATGTGTGTACATGCATTGCTATACAAAGATGTGCATATGGCTGATGCCATCTCCAAAGAAAATGCTCTAAATATACTGCTAGGCAGTTTCTTTTTAATTTTTTGAACAATTATCATTTATTTTATGAGTATGAGTTTTTGTCTGCAAGTATGAATGTGTAACATGCGCATGCCTGGTGCTCACATGGACTTCAGAAGAGTACATTGGATTCCCTCAGGTTACAAATGGTTACTCCCAGCACCACGTGAGTGCTGAGAACCAAAGTCAGACCCTCTACAAGAGCAGCACATGCTGATAACCATTGTTCCATCTTTCCAGCACCTACGTCCTTTTCTTTTTAAGTCATTTTTTGGATTTAATTCCTTTAATTATGTCATGTTTAATAAAGATTCTCAGGAGATGATATTAATGATAGCAAGGATATGGGTAAATAGAATCTTTCATAGACTGTTGGCCAAACTAAAATTGGTAAACATATAATTTGGCAATGTAAAGTAAGTGTTTTTAAAAATATGCATTGGACAATAAATTCCACTTCTAAAGATTTATGGGGTATCAATGCACATTGATAAGTTTTCATGGCTATTTTTTATAATTTGGTGTGCAGAAATGAAATAAAAGTAGACCTTTTCTATGTATGATAAAGCACACTATGATAGCTATAAAAACCACTTAATTCCATACACCAGTTAAAATTATGACACAAATGTGTATGTATTGACATGGAAAGATGTTCATTGTTAAGTGAATAATGGGTTTGTAAGAGGTAATGGGACCTGATACTATAAAGTGCTCTGAAAAGCAGAGTGTTGGCTCATGCATCTTTTACATGGTAGTTGGTTTTTACCTCAATGATAGCATCCCTGGTTTATCAATCAAGAAACAAAGCCCAGAGAGCTGAAGTAATTTTCCTAAAATAAAACAGCTAGCAAATGACAAATGTGATCTTCAGTGTAGGCAGTCTGGCTATAGAGACTGCTTTCTCACTCTCTCCAGCAGAAGACCTGTCACCGTCTAGACACATGTGGGGACTTACTCATAAATTCACTTCTGTATGCAGACGAACAGAAAACAAAATATAGAATGACATCCATCAAGGCTTCACATGGTTATCCTTGAGTGACCGACTTTTACTTTAATTTCTATTCAGCCATGCAGTCTGCGGTGAACAGTATATTGTGTGTGTGTCCATTTTTAAGAGGGGGAAAGAGCTACAAATATACTCTGCTCCATGTAACCTGAGCACATGCCAAGGGGAGGGGGCAGTAGTGCTGTCTTCCTCGCCAGCTCATGAATGTATCCATGGAGGAGTTGTCAGAGCCAAGGATGATGTGCTACACATGATCACCGCCCTTGAACAATATCATTCTCACAGCTTGCTTGAATATGAGAATAACTCTTCAGCCAGTGCACTACTGCTTATATGCTTTTTAAAAATGTCATAGTTGTTTGAATAAATGCAGGACACATACAATAGTCGGACTCTGTAGTTTCCTTGAGGGCTTGAATCCTGTTAGGTCTAACATGTTCTTATCATGGACATACAAGCGTGAATATTCAGCATGAATTGAACTTGATGAATTATAAAAACAAAACCATAAGAAAGAGTCCACAAGTTGAGGGGGCTATAGGTGGGTGAGTAGCCCTGGGAAGAATCAAGGGAAGGCATAGGGGTCAACGCAATCAAAGTACATTCCTTGCATACATGAGATTCTCAAAGAATAAAACCTATTATATATATATATATATACATACATGTATGCATAGATAGTTAGGCAGGTAGGTAGATAGGCAGACAGACAGACAGAGAAATAGGGAGTTAGTTAGATAGATAGATAGATAGATAGATAGATAGATAGATAGATAGATAGATAGTCTGGCTCTAGCACAACCAGATGATTCAGGTTGCCTTGTTTTGTTTTGATGTTTGGGGTTTTTTTTTTGTTTTTTTGTTTGTTTGGTTATTGTTTTGTTTTGTTTTTTTGGGTTTTTTTTTTTGTTTTTTTTTTGAGACAGGATTTCTCTGTGTAGCCCTGGCTGTCCTAAAACTAGCTCTGTAGACCAGACTGGCTTTGAACTCACAAAGATCTGCTTCTGCCTCCCAAGTGCTAGGCATAAAGGCATGTGCCACTATTGACTGGCCAGGTTGCCTTGTTAAGTTACTGCAAGTCCTAGAATTTGTTTCCAGGTCTAATTAGAATGAAAATCTCTGTTCTGAATGTATGTAGATCAGAGCATGGCTTGCCACCACCCCCTCTTACCTCACTTTCCCATTTAACCAAGGTGGCTTGTTCACAGCCATTTCCACCCAATGAACCTTAAGAAAGGACTGCTGGAGACACCTGAAAAAGCAGAATCCTTTTGCACATCTGCCCTAGATGGATTTAAGCCCAAATTGCTTAAGGTCTCTGAAAGGGACGCTTCTTATTTTTCCTGGTAGAACACACAGACACCACCTTCCAGCTTACTAACTAGCTTTCTGCTTCTGTCCCCAGTGAGTAAACTGTAGAATCCCCGCTAGGGCAACGTGGCCATATATATACAGCTTCGTTTCTTTTCTCCTGTGTCCCTTCCATATGCTGTGTCTGTGTTGTCTTGCAAACACTGACCTAAAAGGAGAATGCCATCAGTTCAGTTTCCTTCCAGTAAGCCTGCAACCCTAGCTAGGCTTTCAGAAAGAGTTAGGCTTTCGGGGGTCTGAAACTTTAGTCACTCTTGCACACTGCTCTTGTCGGAGCTCTGCGATTGCTTCATTATTTCTCCCCTGGGGATTCGGTGGATTCGGTTCAAGCACTGTTGAATGCGATGCTGTATTAATTGCCCTGGAGGGTAGCGAGGCCTTTGAACTGTGGCTGTGAGGGATATTTTGCTGTAAGACATGTGTCAGCACTTGGCTGGTTAACTCTGGGGCTCTGCTCTGCAGCATGCTGGGACCAAGGATCTGGAAAACCACTTTCCATTCTAATCTTCCATCTGTTTTCCATCATGTAGTGAGATTGACTGGCCATTCTAACAGGGAAGCGTCATTCTGGAATAGCCAGAATCTAAGTACAAATATTGGACTGTCAAAGAATATTAAGAACTTTCCATCCCCTTTTCAAGTTCTCCCAAACAGCTGGCACACATAGGCAAGTGGGTGATGCAATGGGTTAATTGGCTAACCTTTCACCCCAACAGGAATCATCTGTGTGTCAGCTATATATCAGAATTGCAATGGTCTCAAATTGAAGACGATCTCTAGGCTTTCAATAAAAAAAAAAAAAAAATAGAGCCTCATTTTTCATTGGCCTAATTGTGAGCTCATTCTAGTGTTCCTGTACCACTCCAAGCCCACTTTTGCTTCATTTAAATACAGTTTCATCTCAAAGGCAATCAGCACCTTTTTTTTTTCAGGGAGCATCGGATGGTTGACTGACCCAAGGTGGTTTCTCCAACTTTCCTCCATAGCAGCAATCATTCCTGTTGCTGCAGAAGCAGACAGCTAAGAGTTTATGATTGTATAGCAAATGTAAATGCAGAACCTAAATTCCATTATCAAGGTGCAATTCTAGTCCGAGCTTCTGAATAAATAGCAGGTTCACTTTGGTTAACTCTCAAGCAGAGCTGGTCAATCTTACCTTGTAGACTATAATTTATGAGCATCCCAGATGTGAATGCACGTGGCATTGGGAAGACATTTGTGAATTCTAAATCTCTATTGAGATAGCATTTGGGAGAGTCATTTGTCCTCAGAGTTCTAGCACAAAAAATAAATGCAAAAAAAAAAAGTCATTGGTCATTTTTCCTCAGGACTCTGCAGTACTTGACACCCCACACTACTGTATAACCCTCTTTAGAGAAGGGCATAGATTTATGGAAAATGGGGGCCAGGAGTTTGGACCTATTAAGAATGCTTCAATAGGAGGCACTATGCAAGCTGCCGGGGGAGTAGAACACTGACTATTCCTGTCTCACTCTAAAGCTGATGAACTGAGGCAATATCCAGCATTGCAAGATATCCCTATGGTGGATTGAATTTAATTGGCTCTCATAAGCTCCTGTGGAGGTGTGGCTTTGTTGGAGTTGGTATGATCTTGTTGGAGGAAGTGTGTCACTGTGGAGGCAAGCTTTGAGGTTTCATATGCTCAAGCCATGCCCAGTATCTTGGTTCATTTTCTGTCACCTCCTGATGAAGAAGTAAGACTCCAGCTCCAGCAGCATGTCTGCCTGCATTTCTGCCACATTCCACCATAATGATAATAGACTAAACTTCTGAAACTGTAAGTCACTGGGGTGGATGCTGGGCTACTTCTCCAGCACTGTGTCAGCCTTCATGCTTCCAGGTTCCCTGACATAACAGACTGAACCTGTGAAACTGTAAGCAAGCCACCCTCAATTAAATTGTCTTTGAAAGAGTTGCTGTGGCCATGGTGTCTCTTTATAGCAATTAAAATCCTAAAATAATCCTCAAAACTGCACAGTGGTACTTTTATCTGGAAGTAACCTGCACTTTTCTAATTACACTAAAGGCCTGCAAACAAGGAGGGATTTCATGGCTGGTACTTTGAACCTAGCCAACTACCTGTGGCCAGAGAGCATAGACCCTAGAAAAGAACCCACTGCTGCCATTTTCCTAAACCTATATCTTTGTAGCTTTAGTCTAATTCTAATTTTTTTATACCCACATATAAGTACAGCTCTTGCCTCTCATCACAGAAATTCCTCATTGCTACAAATGGAGAATAGAAGAGGTCAAAATGGAAAGATTGACTACGAGGTGCCCAACACCAACCGATGTATCTGTCAGTATAATCCGTATACTGAAGGCTCAGGTAAAATCTTGAGAAAATAAATGGAGAGATTGTAAGAGCCAGTGGCCCAGCATACTTGCAGCTGGATAGTGTCCACTAGTCATGACAGAAAAAAGCAATACAGCCATGAAATCTCAACAATATGTTACCCGAACAAGACCAGTACAATGACAACAGTTACCAAGCCAATGTGACCAAGAGGAATTTTATACATTCCCTCCCTAAGATGAAGAGCCACAGGCGGTTAATGGTGTCTGAGAGAAGGAAAGAGTCTCCTCCAAGGATGAGTTTAATAGGATGTCTAATCCCAAGATGCTAGTCTGGATGCATGTACATGCGAGTAACGCTAAGTGGTCTCAAATGGTTGTATACACATGTCTAGCAGGGAAGGGAGGTTGTAAGAATAATAAGTAAAGAAGGCATCATGAATTTTGGAGGGAGGAGGGGAAAGAGAAGCCAGGATGATGTAGATGCAGAAATTTAACTATGGTGTTTAGAAGCTGAAGAGTTAAGAAGGGACTGGGTTGCTTTGGGGCATTGGGTTTGAACTCCCATGACTGAGTACCAGTGACTTTATAAGGAAAAGGAGAGAGGCCACACACACACAGACACATAAGTACTTTCATCATGACGTGATATAACTAACACAGGGCTCCCACTGTGCCTGGTGGCACATTCAGACTTACACCTTCCAACATGGCAAGTTAAAACAACTTCACTAGGCATCTTGCCTCAGGTATAGCCATAGAGTAACAACAAGCTGACTAATACAGAAACCCAGAACTAAATAATGTTTTGTTATTATTAATTAATTTAATTTGTTTGGTCATACGTGACCACGCTGACTGTTTTTCACTTTGTTTGAATTTAAAAAAAAATAAAATCTAGAAAAATTAATAAAACATTATTGCAAAGAAATATAATTTCTTTCCTTCAGAAGTCTTATTTTGAAGTTAAGGGATCAAACAAACCTTTAAGAAGTTGTTACTTAAGCTGAAAGCTTCATTTTGCAATGTAGAAATGGGTTGTCACCTTGAAAGAAATATCTATATTCATATATAGATATAATGTTTTATTTCAACAGGTAGAAGTGACATTTCTCTGTGGCAGACACTGTCTTATTTACACAGCATCTTCTCTTGCTGCAGTGATTGTGTGACAGATTGGTGCCTCAAGTTTAAAAGTAATGAAGAAAAAAATACATACCCTCCTGAGCTGCTCAGTTCCTAGATGGGGAACAGAAACACAACCCACTGAGTTTGGTATTTTGGAGTCTCAGAAATCCTAAACCTTTCAATAAAGTAGGCGACAGTAGGAAATGGAAGCTATCCAACCATTTTAATCATTTCCTTCACCTTCAGGCAGAAAATACAAAGACAAGACAGAAATTCTATGTCTTATTTAAAATAACAATGAAAAGCAGTATAAGACATGAAAAAGAGATACATGTAGATATATGATGACCCAGCACTTTCCAAGAGATTTTGCACAAAGACCTGATAGATGGTTCATGGGCTAAGAGCACTTTACACAAAGAAACTGAGTCAATTCTCAGCACCCAGCACATTGGGCAGACCACAGTTCACTGTAACTCCAGTTCCAGAAGATTTGGACTCTGAGAGCACCTATATATGCACATTCACACTCACACACTCTACACCCAGACACCCACACCCCAGACACACACCCAGACACACACCCACACTCACACACAAATACAAATGTAAAACATATATAAAAATAATAAAATAAATGCTTCTTAAAGTCAGATAGGGCCTGGGAAAATAAAAACAAGTATATTAGTCAGTGTACAAAGCTTTCATGTCTTTCCCCAAACCAGAGACAAGTCTTGAAAATATTTTCTATAGATAATTAAAGGAAGATATAGTGAGCAATGTGGTGGATTTAGAAAACATACGGATTTGAATCATCTTGGTAACTGGACCTGGCTGTTTTGGGGTGGGCCAACCTGAGACTAGGCAATTCCCAGTTTTTGTTTTGAGAATTTATTTTTTTAATGGGGCCAAGTTGATAGTCATCACATGTAGGCAATTTCTCCGTGGTAACAAACATAGACACTTATTAGAAGTCACCCATCCACACTCATGGATTGGATCCATCCTGTGATGCCTTCCCACCCCAGCCTAAATTGCTGAGTAGCTCCTGCAGTGTCTATGAACACAGCGTGGAGAGAAGTAGAGATATTATACACAGCACTGTAAACACAACTGTAAAGTGACAAGCACCCTAGGGAGATCAGAAAAAGCAGCTGTGTCTGTAACTTTTAGGGCTGTGTATCACAGATCAGTAGACTATGGTCTTGAGATAGACTTGGTTGTAAATTTTTTTAAAAAATTCATTGTTCTTTGATAATTTCATATATGGATAAAATACATTCTGGTTATTTTCTCACTCTCATATTCTTTTGTGTGTGTGTAGAAACAGGACACACATATACACACATACACACACACACACACACACACACACACACACACACACACACACACACACACACTCTAGCAGTCACTTTTCCAGATTCATTCATGACTTAGTTTGATTTTGTGACCCACTTAGCTTAACCATGACCATTGGTGTGACCCCTACATTGGGACTCTTTAGTCTGACCTGATCTCTGTCTACTTCCACAGATGAAAATAAGAAGTTCTGTACAGGTTTAGGACGAAACTAATAAATTAACTCTACATCACAATAAATAAGTATCCTTCATTGACAAGAATATCTCATAGCCTTCTCACCTTGAACTTAATCACAGCAGCCACCAGCTAAGAACTCATTCTACAACTGAAGTTAGATAATCTTATGCCAAAAAGGTAGATATTTAAAGCAAAAGAAACTAGTTAAACTTTTCAAATCCCACTGTCAAACAATACATTTATACTAACTGTAGAAATACACTTTGGCAACCATTTGCTAAGACAGCTTATTTGAAGGACACTTAACAAGTCAATTGCAGAATAAATCTGACAGATGAAATATGAACGCTCCTGTAACTCTGTCTTATGAAGTTGCCATGTTACAGAGTTTTTTAAGCATTCTTGAAATTTTCAAACCTTGAGTTGATTTCCATGTTGATATTTAATCTGATTAAGTTTAAACCATCTGTCTATAAACATTTGGCATTTTTCCCCTCTAGCTTAAAAAAAAAAATCAGATACACAAGAAGTGAAATGTAATAAACCAACTTGCAGTGATTTCATTAAGTTGTGGTACTTTAGAATCATTTATTGCTTATGAAAATTGAACCCATTTTAGTAAATGTATTCCCCCATATGCACAGAGACAGACAGAGACAGAGCCAGGGAGATACTTTCTCCTTCAGGGATAACAATATTAAGTTAGAACTCAAGAACCAGTGAGAACCAAATTCAATGTTAAGTTATATCTACATTTCTTTTTCTCAAATGCAAATACATAACTTGTATAAAGTATAATTGTTGATGGCTATTGATCTTAAATCCCTTTTATATACTCATACTTATAAAAACAATGTTATGGCAGATACATATTCTGGTATTTACATTAAAAGGTGAATCAACATTAAATTTTGGCCTCTTGAAGCCAAAAAGGTGGTTCATCTAGTAAAAGTACTTGCCACCAAGCCCAAGTTCCATACCCCAAAATATGTAGTGGAAGAAAAGAACTGTGTGCCACAAATTCTCCTCTGCTGCATGCAGGTACACACATGCACGCATGCACACACACACACACACACACACACACACACACACACACACACACACACACACACGGTGAGGGGTGTAGGAGAAAGAGAAATTTAAAAAAAATCTAAGTGTAACAGAAAAATAAATCTATATGCTTTTCAAATTATGAACACATTTATTCTAATATGTGTCATATTCTAGACATTACAGAGACAAAATAAGGTCAAAGTATATAGAAGCCAAAAGTGTCTAGAAGCCAAAAAGTGCGATGTGCCTGTGTGTGGAGATGCATGTAAGGTGAACTCCAGCCCTCTGGAGACTGAAGGTGGTGGTCGGCATTCTGTTTTTTCTTCAGGTCATTAAAGCTCATGCTCTGGCTATGATAGTGAGTTATAAAATGGCTGCTAGGTGGAGAATGCTGACTTCTTCTTGGCCTAGAAAATGTTAGTTTAAAAATTCTGCTAAAACTGGTAGGAATCTTAGTTATGGATAAGTTTCGTAGTTCTCAGAAAGAATGTAAGAGAAAAACCACCATTATTCTTAAATATACCTTGCAAAATAACAGCCTGCAGACTGAGAAAAGTCATGAAATGGAAACCATTGCCATTTAGCTGAGTAAAACAGACTTCACTCTTCCCTCTGAATGTTGTTTGCTCTTGAATTTATTCTTGTGTTGGTAGGAAAAATAGCTGCCGCCCCCTGCATGAACAATGCAGCCTGGGAGACTCCAGTATTTAAAGGGTATTAACTCCCACACAGAGTTCATACCTCTATTTGTGAGCAAACATTTACAGGGATCATTACTCAGAAACAATTTGAAATCTAAAATGATAAGTAAAAAATAACACCTGTCGTTTGGGTGTTATATTTGTTTCATGTGCTCTCTCTACTTTTTTGTTTTTGTCGTTGTTAGCCTACAGCATCAGCATAAGAGAAGAACACCTCATTCCCATCACATTCTAATAGTGGCTGGTATGATCTTATAAGCTGTACTCAGCTACCTGACACTCTGGGAAAAGCAATGTGGGAGCAGAGGGGGCCCCATGTTGGACACCATCTGTAACATGAAGTTTCTGGCCCTTCTGGTGGCCTGCAGTCCCAGACCACCTATCCCTATGGTCTGGATCTGCCCATGGTCGCTTAGGCCCCCCCCCCCAAAATGACTCAGATGCTTATATTAATTTCATGCTGATTGGCCTATGTCTTAGGCACATTGCTAGCTAGCTCTTTCATCTTAATTCAACCCATTTCCGTTAATCTGTCCTGCCACATGGCCTCTGGTTTACCTATTTTGTTACATGTTGTTTCCTGGGCGGCTGGATAGTGTCTCTCTCTCTGACTCCGCCCTCCTTCTCCTACCTATGCTTTGATTTCTCTGCCTACTTCCACAGTGTCCGCCATAGGCCAAAACAGTTCCTTTATTTCACAGCATGCAGAAAGGCATTCCCACATGAGGAGGAAAGAGAGAAAGGGAGGTAGGGAAGGAGAGAGAGAGAACATCTACTTGTAATGTGAGTACAAGGACTTTATGGTTTAGCTAGGACACCAGTAAATCCATGACCTTGGCTCTGCTACTTGGCCACCATACGGCTCCCCTTCTTGCACCTCATCATTCTAGTTTCATAATGCAGAACCTACCATTTTGTGATACCCATACTTGTCCCTGCTGTCAGAAACCTTTCTGACTGTTCTTCCATGAAGTGAAGCCTGTGTTGCTCCAGCTAACCAGCAGCAACATGTGTGTCTTCATGCTATGTTAGCCCTCCTCTCTTGCAGTCGTGTCCTGGCCACTGTTTGTCACTGCACCTGTGTCCCCAAGTACTAGCCTCTCACGCTTTTATGTGTGTACTCAAGCCAGCTCTATGATAAAAATGAAAAACCTCCCATTTTCTATCACTAGCTCCTCAATCTCATGTCTTTCCCTGATTGCTCTCACCTTTCCTAGCTATTTGGAAAAAGAATTATGCTCCTTCTGTCTGTATTCTCTCAAGAAAGTCTTTTCAGCTTAATGGGCGAAATGTGACTTTGGTCCTTCATATTTTACTGAGGATCTCAAAGCTACCCTGAGTGAAAAGGACACTGACATAGGTATCACCAAACCTGACTTCCAATTATATTACAGAGCCATAGTAACAAAACCAGCATGGTACGGGCACAAAAACAGACATGGAGACCATTAAAATAGAACAGAACGTCCAGATACAAACCATATTGCTATAGCCACTAAATTTTTGACAACAATAACAAAAATAAGCATTGCAGAGAAGACCACACAACCTTTTCACATGGTTCTGGGACCCTGAATAGCCACGTGTAGAAGATTGAAACTAGATTGTTATTTCTCATCCTCCACAAAAACAAACAAACAAACAAACAGAAAACAGCTTTAAATAGGACACAACACTAATATAAGAACCAGAACTCTAAAACTACAACAGGAAAAAAAAAATACATCTCAATTTACAGCATAGACAGGGATTTTCTGAATACGACCCTCAGTCATTCAAGAAATAAGGCCAACACTTGACAAATGAACAGATAAGTAAAGAGACTGACTGTAGAATTGGAGAGAATCTTTGCTCACCGTACAGCTGAGAAAGAATTTCCATCTACAATAAACAAACACTCCTGAGAACAAGACAATAGGAGCTCAAACAACCTAATTAATAAATGGGCTAGTGAAATAAACTAGTCACAAAAGATGAAAACAAAATGGCCCCTAAACATAGAACAGTATCCAACCTCATTAACCATCCATGAAGTATAAATCCAACTACACTGAGATTTCACCTCAGCTCAGTGAGAATGTCAGTCACTAAGACAAATGGGAGCGGCTGGAGAGATGACCCAGTGCCTAAGAGAACTTGATGCTCTTGCAGAGGATCCAATTTTAATTCCCAACACACAGATGTGATAGGTTACACACATCTGTAATTTCAGCTCCAGGGGATCCAAGGCCCTCTTCTGACCTCCATGGGTACTCACATGCACATGTACATACACATACACACAAATAAAGAGAAACAAATTATGTTTTTTGTTTTTGCTTCAAGGAAATAACATTTCTGACAAGGATATGGACAAAATGAAGCCATTGTCGACTGTTGGTGAGAATGCAAGCCACGATGGACATGAATTTCTCAAAAACTTAAAAATGATCTACCATAGGCCCCAACTATATCAATCCTGGGCATTGATCTAAAGGACTCCAAGTTGACACATCATAGACACACTTGTATATCAGTTTGGTGGCATCCCTACTCACAAGGACTGAGCTTTGCAATCAACCTGTGTTCAAGAGCAGAGAGAAACCAGCAAGGAAAATGTGATGTATATGCACAATGGAAATCTTTAGCCATAAAGAATGCAATTATGCAGCCTGCATTACAATGGATACAATAAGGGATGATAATATTATGAGAATTAAGTCAGTCCTAAAAGAATAAATTTATTTTCTGCCATTTGTGGTTCTCATGCTTTATATCATTGCATAGAATAATATATGCGTAAATAACATGCAAACAGAATCAAACCACCTAGAGAAGCAACGTAGATGCACAGGAATTGGGAGGAAATAGGAAACTGGAGATACAGAGGTCAGTGTACAACATATACTTGTATGACAGCCTTAGAAGTCAGTTTTTAAAATGAGTTTAAATCACCCAAATTACCAAATTTTGCCAGTTTTCCCTGGACTTCATTTTCTTAGCCTTGTTCAGACAAGTATAAAACACTGAGGCCCAGAGACCAACTGTCTCCCAAATGCACCCACCTCTGACACAAAACAGACCTCCAGGAAGAGACTACCTTGCTACTATAATTACACAATGATACTCTTTACAAGGGAATTGTCTTGGGGTTTTTATTGCTTCCAAGAGATACCGCAACATGGCAAGTCTTATAAAGGAAAATGTTCAACTGGGACTGGCTTACAGTTTCAGAGGTTTAGTCCATTATTATCATGGAGGTAAGCAAGGCAGCAAGCAGGCAGACATGGTGCTCTGGAAGGAGCTGAGAGTAGAGTTTCTCCTGTGTCAAGGCACTACATTCCATGTGTGAGTCTGTCCCTGAGCATGCGTAGGCCAACCCAACTGCAGCAGAAGCAACAGGCCTGCCCTCTGCTCTGTATTTTCTCCCCTGGAATTGTATATTGTATAAATCCTTCCTGGATTCTACATCCTTCTCTGACGTGCCTTTTCCTTTGGACCCCCAGATCAGAAGATCTGTCTTTCCTATCAGTGTCTCTTTAACTCAATTCCCACTCATGATCATTGTCCATGGCTCTATTGGCTATGCCTGAGATGCAACTTCAAACTATCTTTTTTCAGAGCCATGGCAACCCAACTTTAAGGAAACAGTATAGGTAGATTTTTCTCTCTTATAAATAAAGTATTATGAGCAGATACAGGCAAGTCTAAATAATAATACAAGGCTCAACTGTAAACTTACTGCAGCAAGATAATCACAATCTATGATTGATAAAGGCCCATCCAGTTTTTACTTGTTAGTCTGTGTAGCTCTGGCTGTTCTGGAACTCACTTTGTAGATGAGGCTGTCCTCAAACTCAGAGCTCTGCCTGCCTCTGCCTCCTGAGTACTGAGATTAAAGACATGCGCCACCACTACCAACCCATTCAATTTTTTAATGTGGCTATCCTTACAGATTTTCAGATAAAATAGTTTATATATTGCGCCAATGCCCACTTTCCCAATGTCATGAATACTATTAGAAATTTTTATTTATCGATTATATGGTATCCTATGATAAGACATGTATCAATTAAAGTTATAATTATAATACATAGAAAGTGACTAACTGAAAAAAATCATTAAAGCATGTCATGTTTGTCAGATATCAGAGAAGACTGAGAATCTAGCTTCATAAAATAATATGAGCAATGGAAGAAATATGAATCTAGTGAGAACACTGCTGTTTCCACCCTGTGATTACAGACTCCACATTCCCTGTCCCAGCACCACAGACACTAATGACCCAGAAACTGGATGCTGCTTCCAGAATTGCCTTTTACCTTTCCCAGGCAAAATCTTTTACTGTCTCTACTGATTTGTACAGATTTAAATTTAGGAGCTAATAGATCTGATTGATGAGGCCCAGGTTAAATGTGGGCATCCTACCAGAAAGTAAAGTAGGGTGGCTATTATGGACTGTATAGTCTGCCTACCAAATTTGTATGTCAAACCCCAGCACTGTATGCCTCCAAAGCAACATCTTGGGATAGAACATAGTTAGAAAAGGTAACAATTTAAAATGAGGTCATTGAGGGGACCCCTAACCCAAGGCAATGGGTGCCCTCATCCAGAGGGAGCTTGAGGACCAACAGATAACAAAAGGAAGATCTATAAAGAAGTGGAGAGATGGCTGCCTCTATGGGGTTCCTCTTCTGTCTACTCTCTACAGAATTCACAAGCATTTGGCTTTAGCAAATACAAAGAGGCAATGCCCTAAGAAGAATTACCCCGAGGAATTGATTCTCTTAACAGATTACAAATTTGAATTTTAGAAACCCCAATGCCAGTCCCACTCTCCAGACAGAGACTACTTGTCCTGTGGCATTTAGGAAATTGTTAGTTAACAGTCTTCTCCAATTGTTTATAATGTATGGCGGCTTAATTTGAAAGATACATTTTATAAACAGTTTAAAAGAAAAGTCAGATAAATTATTTTTAAAAGTGGGGGAAATGTTAATAATATTTCTTCTGAACAAGCAGAGAGAAGCCGAGTTCAGAGATTGCAAGACCGTCATTAGGTAAGAGGTAGGAACCTTCTGCAGAGCGATGCAGAGATCCAGTGTGATTGGAATCAAAAGCTGAACAAAATTGTGCATCTTGACAAGAACATTCATTTCCGAGGCTTTTGTTTCTTTTCTGTTTTGAAATAGGTTCAAGGAACTGGCCTCAAGCTTTCTAAGAATGACCTTGAACTCCTAATTCTCCTGCCCCCACTTGATCAAAAGTGGGATTACAGGTATGTACATCGCTAACCAATCATGAGCAAAGACTCCAAAGAAAACAAAGTCCTCATGACTAAGAAAACTCTCCCCATGCACATGCATAGATTAATGAACTGGATGAATTAAGGTAGAGAGTGAGAAGTCCAGAAAGATAAAGATAGAATTCAAGAATGAATAAAGTACTGATATGTAAATGAAGTGCTCTAGATAAATAGGTATAAGCCCAGAGATATTGCTGCGTGGAAATACTAAGGGAAACCTTACAAATATCCTTACCTTATACAATAAACAACATTCCAATCCCAGTTAATAAGGAATGTGAATGTCAAAAGAACTTTCACCATTTTGGTAGGAAGCATCTGTGATCCCCCACATGGAAAGGATTATTTATGGCATTTAAAATTTCTGACCACAAAAGCAAAGCGAATATGTATCTTTTTTTAAAAAAATCAACATACTTAAAAATATCAATGAAAAGCCAGACTGAGTATTTCTAGCACAACAAATTTGGATAGACAGCATTAGGAAAATGTTCACTCTTCTTAGAAACTAGAAAGTGTTCATCACAATTAACACTGGAGATCATATTTGATTAGCAAATACCATGAAGTGTGAAGATTCAAGGTGCAGTGTGTTTTAGCAATTTATTACATGAGCTGTGATGCTGTTTGCTTACTTGCTTTTTTAAAGAGCATTTCCAGGGCCAGAAAGATGGCTTAGTGAACATAAGAGCTTGCTGCCATGCTTAGCAACCCTAAGATGTCAAAAAAAATACAAGTCATAGAAGACAACATAAGCCTGAAACCTTTCAGTGTTAAGAAGCTTAAAAGCAGAGTGAAAACATCCTATTATGTAGAAGCTATGTAAACAAACCGAATGGACAACAAAAGAGCATTACAATTCAACATCCCGGTGAGGTGATGGTGGTGGTTCTGGACCAAGGATTGATTGTTCTCTGCCCACACAACTACCTATATTAAGAACTTACAAATTCAGTTCATTCCCCCAGTGAGACCCTAGGACCATTGCAAGAGCTGGAGTGATCCTGAGGCCATTCACAATTTCAGATGTATAATTCCTAGCATGAAGCCAAGTCATCAATTAAGGTACATCTGTGCTTATGGAAGGAAGGGTGTACTTACAGACCATCTGAGATACCACTGAGATGTTTCCAGATGCAAGTAACAGATACCAAATTCTCCCAATTTGAGAATCCTGTTGTTCAACTTAGATTCTCCATCTGTGTCCTAACCCAAATCTGTGCCATTCTTTCTACATCCTTCTCCTTTTGCCTGGCCACCCCTATCCTTGGGGGCTCTATCCATATGGTTTCAATAGACATAAGGATGCAATAATCCAGGGCAGAGTCACCAAACCATCAACTTAGGTCCTGGCCAGGAAACAGCACACAGAGACCAGGGAAGCTTTTCCAATCCCTGGACAGATGCAAAGAAATCATTCTGATCTTCTTATCTCAATCAAGGGCTACAGGGACATTCTAACTTTAAACAGGAGGTAAGAAGGAGAACAGAAATGGATACTAGAAAATCAGCCAAACACCCACTCTAATTTATGAGAAATTAATTAGTAACCAACCATGTTTTAAATACCATAGGAGCTAGATAGATGGCTGAATCAGTAAGGGTTTGCTGTTTAAGCCTAAGGACCTGAGTTCATGCCCCCAATAGATACATAAAATACCAAGTGCTATGACATGTACTTGCAATTTTAGCACTGGGAAGGTGACAACAGATGAGTTCATGGAGTTCTCTAGCAGCCAACTTAGTCTTTTGGTGAGGTACAGGCCAGTGAGGGAGCTTGTCTCATACAACAAGGAAACTGGCTCCTGAGGTTCACAAACACACACACACACACATGCGCGCGCATGCATGCATGCATACATGCATGTACACATACACGCCCACACACACGTGCACACACACATGCGCATATACATACATACACACACAGGCACACATACACACACACCCCACACACATCCATCTGAATTTATATACCAATCCATACAAACATGCACATATATACATTGACATATACACATATGGACATCTACATGTTACTTTACTAATTATCAAAATTAAAACACGGCAAACATTTTTAATAAAGGTATATTATCTATTTTTGTTTATCCCTTTGACAATATGCTTGAAAAAAATGACTTAAAGGAGATATTTATCTTCACAGTTCCAGAAGATACTGGTTATCATGGCGGCTGAAGCATCTTGGACTATAGTCATGGGCTTACGGTTCTGCTAGCTCCTATTTTGTCTGGTCAGGAAATATGATGAAAGTGAACATAAGTCCAAACTACAAGCCTCACAGATCCACCCTGGGGTGACCCACCTTCACCAACCAGGCCCCACAAACTCTCAAAATATCACCACTACCCAGGGACCACAGCTCAGACATTCCAGGCTGAGGGCACATTCTACACCTAAAACACTGCAGTAAGTATCAAGTGTTCTTCACCCTAAGGCGGCCTTTGTTTCGGGGTATCATATCATCCTGATTCCAGGCTAATTCTTCTTTCATTTAAATTCTGGAGAAGTGGATCTGAGCATCAGAACCAGTGCTGCCAGCCAGCAAAGTAATAATTATGCAATTCACTTTCACTAGCCAAATGCAATGGGATTCCAAAAAGCCCTATTTTGGATGCCTTGATAATGCTAATTTTTTTAAAACCATAAAGTGAAATGCACAGTGTTTAAAGAGACAATTCATTAGCCTTCCAGATGAGTTCAGAATGAAAAAGCAGCTCTGAAAGTGGAGTAGGAAACGAAATACCAAAACACACTTGGAGTTCAGACTAGGGGTAATTTCTTCAGTGGAAAATTATTTCCAATTAGTCGGTTCCCCACAAGCTACTGTTTGCTATCTGCCTCAAATCTTTGACCGGTTGCTACAGAATGCTTAAACAACCAAATTCTCAAATGCCATCTCTTTGAAAGGTCGTAGGCCATCATCAACTCATTAACGCTACACACCTCTGTGGGTACCTGAACATTTTGAGTGGCCACAGTTCGGAACGACTGACATTGTTTTGTTTTGACATCATTCAATAGTGGTGCATTGCATATACAGTACACACCTACATACATAGAAATGAAATGCCATCGGATTTGAAAGTCCTTCTGCAATATTTTTAACATTCTTGTGTCCTATATGTGTGCACTTTACTGTCATAGTTCCATGTATTAGAATAATTCCCTACGATGCCCATGCCTTGGGCTCTGGGCCTTATGAGCCAGCTGTTCATGCTACACATGAGACCGTATAGCTATGATTAAGTTAAGGACCTTGACAGAAAGATTATTCTGCAAAATTATTGTGACATTTCCATTTCATCCCTTTCCCAAGTACTTAATTCTTTAGTTAAGATAAAAAGATAGTCTTCCCTTTCACGGGATTTGTCATTCTTGGATATTCTTTATCTCCGAGTATAATAAGTATAATGTTGTGGGTACAATTCTTCCCAAACCTAGCACTTGATTCTTTTTCCATTCAAAGTGGTAAAATGTATGTCCTTCATGGTAAAAGAAACTTCTAAAACACATCAATCAATCAACGAGCAAAGATGAACCACAGTTCTGATCTGTATCCTTTGTTGGTTTTCCATATGTTAAACTGCGCTAAAGTCAGAACTGAGATACTTATGAAAATTCTGTTCCAGTTGATGACTCAAAGTGACATTGCCTATAGGCAGAGTTGCTCATACAAGGGACCTCCTCAGCAGATGTGTGGGAGGCTGATGGTGACCACACTACCCAATGTGTACACCTTACTGTTGAGGTTGTCATGTGCTATAGGACACTCCCGTCACATCTGTTCTCACTCTGTGTCTTTTCCACCTGCAAGCTTTGCCCAGCAGGGACACCCTTGCCAAGTCTCACCCTTGTTACACCCTGTTTGATATTTCTTAACTACTTCAGTTTCCTCCCAGAAAGCATCGATAGGGCATGCAGGTGTTTTATTCACATCAGCACCATGTTACCATGTGTGTTCATTATTGTTTTCATGAGTTCTAAAACCCTTGTGCCCACCAAAGGCAGCTTTTATATATTCATGTTCTGTGAAAACAGCTGCTGTCCTGGGTCACATAGCAAGGCAGCCAGGTATACTTACATACACATAGAAGACAAGGACCACATACAAGTCCTGGGACCTCCCCTACAGAGGGAAAGTACACATTCATACAATGCTGTCAGCCTACTTAATTACCAGGGCAAGGCAGAAGTGAGTCCATCTCAACTGTACTCTATTCATGAAAACATTTGGAGTTATATTTCTCAAGAAAAAGCAAATGATGCCACTAGATTTTTTTTGATTACACAAGTAGGAAAATACCTTTAGAAATTATTTACAGAATTCATAAGTATCAGAAGTTAGCAACCTTTTCAAGTCATAAACTTTCACCTCCAAGAATAGTTTTTTGGGTGTATTCTTCTTTGTAGGCGCCTATAATTTTAGCATGATGGGTATAGGAGATATAAAGATTAGGAATTTTGTGTGAATGGTTTTAGTTTTTAAATTACCTTCGATGATACATTGCTAATGTTGTTTTGATTTTATATCCCCCATCTCTGATATTTATCTTTTCTTATTCCCACGTAATCATTTGTAGTCACAACCATGTTCTGTGTATGTATAAGTGGACATTTGTGCATGTATAGGGGTTATTTTGTGTGTGCCACTAAAAGTAGTGATGGACATTAAATATTTGCTCCAAAATATATTTCAAAGAAGGCTGTAATTAAATCTCAGTGGTTAAGAGCACTTGCTGTTCTTCTAGGAGACCTGGGTTCAGTTCCTAACACTCACATCAGGCAGCTCACAGTTGCCTGTAACTCCAGTTCTATAAGATAGAACACCCTCTTCTGGACTCCACAGGGACCGATACACATGTGGTGCATATAAACACATATAGGCGTGTGAGAGCATTCACACATACACACACACACACACACACACATACACACACATGAAGCAATCTTCCCCAAGAATGAGCTATCTAATTGTTTACCTACTATCAAGTGTCCAGTCCTGACATCATAAGTTCCCAGTCCTGAAATCATTCATACACATGCAAGCAACATTAAAAGCACAAAATTAATGAATTTTTAAAATAAAAAAAACAGTTTAAAAACCTATGTCTAGTGTTGACTGAAGGGGAAGAGTGTCTGCCTAGAGGAGACCAGTTTCCAGAAGGCAGCAGGAACTTCTGGTTAAATAGGAAGCAGAAAGCCTACCATGGAGACAGAGTCTGGAAAGTATCTTTATTTACATCAGGGCCCAACAGTATTTGAGGCTAACACCTTGGGCTTCCGAACTCTCCTTTGACACAAGTGGCTTGATGCACTAAAGCACCAGGAGACAGCTGCACCTGGTATTTCCTATTGCTGCCCAGGTGGCAGCATGTAATAATAATCTCCCCTTTTTCACCTTCAAGTCTAAGAAAATATCTCCACTGGGGTATGGGGAGGAAGAAGGTCTGAGAGACTCCTCCAATAGGGAAATAGGAGTGGATGGGTACAAGGGGATAGGGCAGGATTCTGAAGAGAGCAAAAAGGGGCAGAGAAGCCCCGAGGAGTTCAGAGAAGGAACAGCCGTGTAGAACACAGAAGATAGAAGATACTTTGAATATAAAAAGAAAATACAGACAAAAGATCTGTAAGAATCAGTGAAGGCATAGGCCAATAATTTGGATTATAATTTTTAAA
The DNA here is from genome assembly GCA_033318265.1 of Phyllotis vaccarum. Taxonomy (NCBI): domain Eukaryota; kingdom Metazoa; phylum Chordata; class Mammalia; order Rodentia; family Cricetidae; genus Phyllotis; species Phyllotis vaccarum. The sequence continues at coordinate 26,810,843 of JARWLC010000007.1, forward strand.
CAAATTTTTGTAAGAAAAGCTGTGAAGCTATTGATCATTACAAATATGTAAATTTTAGTTATAGGGGCTAGGGTATATGCATATGAGTACAGATTTCACTAGATAATCAGATCTCTTGGAGCTGGAGTTGTATAGGTGGTTGGAGACACTGAACTAGGTGCAAAGATCCAAACTTGGGTCCTTTGAAAAGCAATACACAATTGAATATATCTCCAGACACTGGTGAGATATATATTTACTTATATTTCATCCCCTTTATATATGAACTTTTAAAGCACATATTATTACTATATGTATGAGTTATTGTCAACCCATGGGTCCAGACTCCTTTGGCCGGGGTCAAATGACCCTTTCACAGGAGCTGCCTAAGACCATAGAACAACACAGATAATTTCATTACAAGTTATAATGTTAGCAAAATTACAGTTATGAAGTAGCAATGAAAATAAGATTATAGTTGGCATCACCACAGTGTGGAGGAACTGTGTTAAAGGATCATAGCCTTAGGAAGGTTGAGGACCACTGCCTTATATGTGTGGATGTTTTGCCTGAATCCATGTATGTATATCACAACATGCAGTATCTAAGGAAATTGCATCCCCTGGAACTGGAGTTAAAAATGGTTGTTCAGGCTTCGGGGAGGGACTCAGTCCTACCTCAACTGGATATGCCAGACCGAATTGACTTACCTTGAGATTCCTTGCCCTCTCTGGGGAGTGAAAGGGGACGACAATGGGGGGGGGAGGGCTGGGAGAAGGGGTAGGAGGGAGAACAGTGGTGGTTATAAGGGGAAAAAATAATAAATAAATAAATTGAATATGAAGTTAAAAAAATGATTGTTGTCCTGGTTAGAATGTAATTGACCCCATAATCCCATAATCTTATAGGGAATGGTATTATTAGGAGGTGTGGCTTTGTTGGAACAGTATGGCCTTGTTGGAGGAAGTGTGTCACCGTGGGGACTGGCTTTGAAGTTTCATATACTTAGGATATTGTCCAAGTGTCAGTTCATTTCCTGTTTCCTGCAAGATGGAGCAGTCACAGCTCCAGCACCATCTTTACCATGTTCCCCACTGTGATGATAATTGACTGAACCTCTGAAACTGTAAGCGACCCCACCCCATTAGATGTTTCGTTTATAGGAGTTGCCATGGTCATGATGTCTCCTTGTGGGCCAATTCCTTAATCATGGTTGTTCCCCGAACCTCTATGTACGGAATGCTTTTGTAGAAACACATGACAGAGATTTTCCACTGGTCGCTTTTTTCACAAACAGATATGTGAAAACAAGAACAGAACTAACATGGGATTATAGTTATGAACCTGGAATCATGCCTGAAAAGGAAATCCTCTGCCAATGTGGGGTTAATAAGTGTCAGAAAAAAAAAATATTATGTCTACTCAGGAAATGATCCTGATCAAGCTGGAGCTCCATCAGTTGTCAGTGATATCCCTCTGATATCTCCACTGTTTTTATTATATTTGGAAATATCCTCACATATCCCCTTTTGTGTCAAATTTTTAAAAATAAGGTTATAGCTAACATAAGAAAAACCATATACAATAGGTACAATAATTATATACAACATTTACAAACAATAAATGAGTAATGTCAAGTTCATTAACAATTGACAATTCAAAGAAAATATTTCATTAATTATCCTATTTTGATGAGTCCAAAGGATTATACCTAAATCATTTTCTTTTTAACTTGTATTGCTAACTAAAAACTGTTATTTTGATGTCTCTTAAGCTTATACACTTTAACTTCAAAGTTTCTTTTCTAAAACTATCACTAGAAAACTGTAACTATAACTGTTTCATCTTCAACTACCTCAGAGACCCAAGAAGGAAATAATATTTACCCAAGTAAACAGGAAGTGCAAGCAACTTGCAAAATCTAGAAATGACAGAGATGACACTTATCTTCCTGGACAGTCACCCAAAGTTCCTTTATAAAGATGGGGCATCCATTATCATCCTACAGGCCCAGAATCTCTTTTCAGTGAAGCAGGAAATCTGCTATGCCCAATCTGATATAGTTCATCAGTCACTTCTTGTATCCTGAAGAATATCTGACAATTTTCTCTGAAAAGCAGGAACCTGAAGGACCATCTCAGCTTGTTCTGTCGAAGTTCAGAGGTCACGTTCCTATGGAACCTGCATGTCCAGTTTAAACAGCATACTGTCAAGCAGTCAATACAAGAACAGGGTCTTGTCCAGTGGCTAACCGGTGCCACAAAGAAGGTAGACTTCATATGGAGTTTCTTTGATGCCCAGTTTTCTCTTGAAGTAGATTGGTGCTGCCAGGAGCAGACCAGTCTCACTGTCCAGAAAAGTCTAAGCTCTTAAAATATTTTAAATTTCATATTCTATGGATCTCTGAAGTGTTTGAAGAAGACCTGTTCATCTAAAATACATTGGTTTGATCTTGAAAACATATTTAAAGCTAGTAAATCCTTTTAAAAGAAGAGTCAATAATCTATCCTTATATCCTATATATCTGTAAAGATAGCTGAGTGAGATCTGACTGTGGTGTGTCTTTTCTGATATTTCCGACTGTTTTTATTATATTTGAAAATATCCCCACATCTTGTCACAGCAATAAAAAATAAAAATAAAAACTAAGACAGTTATAAGCCTCCAAGTGGGTGCTGGGATCCAAACATGGGTCATCTGCAAGAGCAGCCTTCTTTGCCACTGAGCTATCTCTCCATTTTCTGGTGACATATTTGAATTGTATCTCTTCCAATGTATGTGGAAACTTCTTAATGCTTTTTATAACAGGAAAAAGAGTGGGTCTTTTATTATTGTTATTGCTTTTATAGGTAACACTTTATATAGCCTGAAAAAAATGACAACTTTTTTCTATTTCTTCTCCTCTGAACTCAGATTTATAGCCATCTAATCCAATAATCCAATAACTTCCTCATTAAAGTTTCCTATATTTTTAAGTTACTATTTTTAAAATGTAGGGGGGAAAGGGCATACATTTATTTATTTGTTTTATTTATTTATTTATTTATTTATTTATTTATTTATTTATTTATTTATTTATTTATTTATTTATTTATTTTAGATAGATCCCTGGCTTTCTTAGAATTCACTTGTAGACTAGGCTGGCCTCAAACACAGAGATCCACCTTCCTCTGCCTCCCAAGTGCTGGGACTAAAGGTGTTCACTAAGAAGAACATTATTCAAAGAATTGTCAAATCCATGTTTGTTAGGATTCTGTTCTAGCCTCAGAAGCCACACCCTGCCATGAGTTCTGAAGTCAAGTCCCATTTAAGAAGATTTCCCACCACCAGATACTCTCTCTTGCTTCTATCCTCTATTTCTTCTTCTTCTTTCTCTCCTTCTCTCTCTCTCTCTCTCTCTCTCTCTCTCTCTCTCTCTCTCTCTCTCTCTCTCTCTCTCTCTCTCTCTCTCCCTCTCTTTGTCATTATAATAATAAAGTCTTTCTACATAGTCAAACCATCTAAGTATCTCCTTCCCGGGGCACCTCTCATCCACTGCCCCATGTCCATGGGGCACAAGGCCTCTCTATCCATGTACATCCACCAGCTAACCGGGTAAACACGTTATCATATCATGCCACATCCAACATGACCCCAACAATGTTATGGAATAAAAATTGAGTTTCTTTTAAGAAAATTGAGTTTAAGTAAACTTAAACAATGGATGTTTTTATTTGTTGTTTTGAGACATAAACTTTACACTCATTTTTTTGCAAATAAATGCTAGAAAGTTAAAAATCCATAAGATGGATATAACCAACATAGTTATCTGTCCTGGTCAAGTGGTTTTCTTTCCTAAGAATGTTCTATTTTGCCCACTTGGGCCTGTTTATCTGAGTTAGGCAAGAAAGAGATAAGATCTGTGCCACCCTGAATTGGTTCTAAAACCTGGATCCCAACTACATAACAATATGACATCCATGAATCCTTCCCTGCAACTGGAATTATTTCCAGACTCAAGAGAGAAAAATTATGCTGTCAAGAAACACCGTGGACTGTGGTCTAAACTACAACATTTATTTTTCACAGTTTTGGAGACTAGAAGGCCAGCATCTAGATCAGGCAGAGCTGCTTTCCAATGATGCCTTTCCCGTTTTCTCTCTGGGGTCTTACCTGGCTTTCATGTTGTGCCATTTACAGTGACTGATCCTGGTTTCATATGGACACTAGTCCTATTGGATTCAGCCTTCACCTTAAAGACCTCCTTTAATCTCAACTGCCTTCTTTCAGGCTCAAATGTCTCCACACAGAACCACACTGTTAAGGCATTGGGTAGAAACCTGGGGGGATGGGGGGGGGTACAAGCCAATCCACACACACAAGCCCAAATTCTATTGCTGTGACAGATTTTTCCTGGGGAGACACACATGCGTGTACCTACTTCAAAAAGAAAACCCAACAACAAACCAAGGTAACAACAAGGACCCAAAAGCAGCTGCATCACTCCCAATGCCACCCCAGCAAAGCTGACAGCCCATGAGAGCTATAACTCTGGAATTCACTGCTCAGTTTACAGGCAGATCTGAGAGACTGGCTCTCTGCAACTCAGATGGTCATGGTCTTCTCCCAGCAGAGTCGGCTGCTTCTGTAAAGCCTTCAGCCTTCCCAGACATATAAGATCTGCTGAACCTCCAGAGTCTTAAGAAAGAATGTTTCAGTTCAGAGGGAACTGTCAAAAGACAATGGTATATGTCGTATCCCTCAGTATGTAGACACTGCTAGAAATAGCAGCATTGTATTATGTAGCGAAAAGGTAGGTTCCCATGATCCCCCACTCTTTGAGAGAACTGACATTTCTGGTTTTCAGTGGGAGATGTACAAGACTGGGAGTTAAATGAATACTGATTGTAGGTTGAGTAATACAGTATTATAATATACAGTTGTATATGTGATAGACAAAAACAGCTGTGCATATTTTAGCCAGAATATAAATGACCAATTATTAAAAAATAAAAAATAAAAACTCACTCCCTGTACATTGCATATTGAAAATGGTCAAAAGTTTGGGGCCATGTCAATTTTAGGGAAATCCAGCATCAGCAAACTTTCCCCATGAATTTCACCTTCAGGTTCTCTGACATTTGAAAAGGTCCACTCCTTCCTCTTTTTATTATTCATGAGCTAGGGAGCTTTCTGGCTGTAAGGCATCTTTGAAGTTACAATCTTCATAGGGCTATTGACTTTCTCCAGCAATATCTGCCTAAATCCTCTTAAAGACTATGATGGCCAGAGCTTTTGTTCTATAAAATCACTCCCTGATGGGAAGAACACAAGCAGAGCCAAGCAACCTGGCTGGCTGAGAATTTAAGTTCCTTCCATCCCCCACCCCAATTCTGACTCCCATCCCCACCTCCATCCCCACCCTTGGTGCAACACAATATTACCCAGTGTTCAGAACTGTGTTCTTGAGAAAGCCTCACCTTTGAGGACTCACTGCAGAATCCTTTCTAGGAAGCATTCAGAGAAGCAAGTAGGCAAACAGACACAGCAGGAGCCCGAGGAAAGAACCTTGAGAGCTGACTAAAGGTGTGTGCATCTGTACTTGTTTATCTAGAAACATGTGTTTTCTTCTAGAGGTAATTTAGAAAATATGTTTATTTACTCTCTGAGAATTTCATACATGAATACAATGTGTTTTGATTATATCAGCTCCCCCTCCAACTCCTCTCTGTCCTCCCTATGCCTCAGGTCCTCCAACTCCTCTTCCCTCCTCCTCCTCCTCCTCCTCCTCCTCCTCCTCCTCCTCCTCCTCTTCTTCCTCTTCTTCAATAAAACTCACAGAATCTAATATTGTGGCCTGGGTGTGCATGGGTGTAGGGCTTGGCTACCCCACGGGGAATGGGCAAGCTACTTGGAAATCAAACACTGCCTCTTCCTCCCCTCCCCTAGCAGCACCAACTTGCCTATAGCTCCTCAACTAAGAGTGAGGCCTTGACCCTTCCCCTAACCATACCTTAACACTGATTGGCTTGATCTTGTGCAGGTCTTGGGGGTGAGAGTTCGCGGGTGCAGGTTTTCTGTCACGTACAGATGCCATAATCTGCAGCAAGCAATCCTCCCGATCTTTCGGTTTTTAAAATCACATGTGCTCTCTTCACTGAGCCTTGAGGAAAGCAGGTTTGATGTAGGTGGACCACTGAGGGATGGGTACTCTTCAGTCACCTGCTTTCTGCAAGTTAACCTCTGTCCACTACAAGGAGACTCAGAGATGAGGGGCGAGAGCTGTACTCAGCCTTAGAGCCCTAGAACGGGGATCTTTGTGCATCTTTTTACTTCCCCCATTTTGATGCCACTTGGCAGCTCATGGAGCTTTGTTGACTTGCTTTGTCTTTCTTTTTGGAGACAGTAACTTTCTCTGCAGCCCAGGCTGGAAAATCTCCCCGCCCTCACTCCCTAGTGCTGGCTTTGCACCACACAAGGCTTCCTCAAGTACTTGGAGAAGAGCAGACACCAAATACTGTCTTCCTTATTGTCACTGAAGCTTTTTTCCATGTCAAGTGGTTCCCTTATTATAATATTACTATTTAAAATAGTGGTTGATTTGGTATCTCAAAGGCATCCAAACTGCATTCTCTACAAAAGTCAGGTGTGTCATCCATTTACTTGTGAACTTTCTAATTTTCTGGACAATTCCAGGACTCTGAACTATCCTCTTCAGTAGGACCCAGACCACTGCCCCCATCAATAAAGAAAGACCCCATCAATAAAAACCATGCTAAAAGAGATGGTTCCTAACCACAGGTAACTTCAAGGAGATATTTCTCTGACTCAATACAACTGATAGGAATTTCCATAGAATATGTCCTCAGACAGTAAAGGAAAGTCTTTATGCCTCTTTGAAAACTGATCATACATGAACAGAATGAAGAAACTTACAGTCCTAACTGGGGCTGCCAAGGAGTTGATGAACTTTCTGCCTCCTCCAGATGCTGTGCTCGATGGCGTGGCTAATGTTTTGCTATGCCACACGTGCCACAGAGGAGTGACCCATCTTAGAAAACTCCTAGGCTATAATGTGATAACACACAGATCCACACACACACACATTGTAGGGTTATGTGTGTGCAGAGGATATGTGTGCACACACACTCATGTACATGCTGTGTGTGGCCCCTGAATGCAGATGCAGAGGAAGACATTAGATGTCTAACTGTCACTGTCTACTGTATTCCCTTAAGACAGGGTCTCTCACTGAACCTGGAGATCATGGTTTGACTGGGCTGACCACTCAGGGAGTTCTCTCCCTGCTGCCTTTTCCAGCACTAGAATTGTTGGCATGCAAAGATTTCTCTCTCTCTCTCTCTCTCTCTCTCTCTCTCTCTCTCTCTCTCTCTCTCTCTCTCCCTCTCTCTCTTTCCCTTCCTTCCTTCCTTCATATTTAATTAGTTGCTGAGGATATGAATTCTGATTCTCATGCTTACACAGCAATTGTTCTTACCCACTGATCCATCCCTTCTACCCTCAAATACAGACATACGCACACACACACACACACACACACACACACACACACACACACGCACACGCACACGCACACGCACACACACACACACACACACACACACACACACACAAAGAGAGAAATCCTAAAATCTGTGTGGTCTCCAAAATATACTACATATATATTGTAAGCCAAACAGCATGCCACTAACATAAAATAAAAACAAAACACAGACCAATGGTACAAGGAGATAGAACAAGACCATTTACAGCCAGGTGATGTAGAAAGATCAATCTCTCAGTTAATGGCACTGGGGGAACTGGAGATTTCTCACGTAAAAGGAAAGAAAGTGTACCTTTACCACACAACACGTATAAAACTTAAATGTGAGAGCAAGGTCTGAAGTTACTGGAAGGAAGCCTAGGGGAAGGGCCCTTACATCCATCTGGGCAATGGCATTTATAGATGTGGCCCCTAGTTCAAAGGGATAAAACCACAGGAAAGGAAAAGGGAACCTACAGAGAAAACAAATGGCAAATGGCCGTCGGTGGGATCATGGGTGATCACTACATGCCACATAGCTTATCGAGAGATAATACCCAAAACTTACAAGGAATTTGAACAATTCATTACCAGCACACAGATGACCTAATTTAAAAACATAGACACAAAGAGCCATACAGTAGAGACATAGTCAGAGAATGTAACGAATACACATGGGATCATGAACGAAGGCTCAACTGAGGTCATCATCTGGTAAATGGGCACAAAAACCACAGAGATGCATTATCTTGTACCTGCTGGACTGCCCATTACTAAAACATATGGTACATGTGGAGAACTATGTGGAAAGGGGGAAACCTTGTTGAAGATATGTTTTAATACAACCATAATTAATGAATGTAACCAGGAAGAATTATTAAGTATTCAAAGTAGAATTCCTATATGATTTCACAACCCTGCTGTTGAGTGTGCCTGACGCAGTGGTTCTCAACCTGTGAATCTCAAGCCCTACGTAGGTTGCAAATCAGATTTCCTACATATCAAATATTTACATTATGATTCATTACTACCAAAGTTATGAAGTAGCAACAAAATAATTTTATGCTTGGGAGTCACCACAACATGAAAAACTATATCAAAGGGTCACAGTATTAAGAAGATTGAGAACCAATGATCTAAAGGAAGTGAAATGAGCATGTTTAAGAAATGTCTGCAAGCCAGCTGCGGTGGCACATGTCTTTAATCCCAGCAATGGGTAGGCAGAGGCAAGTGGATCTCTGTGAGTTCAAGGCCAGACTGGTCTACAGGGTTCCAGGACACCCAGGACTGTTTACACAAAGAAACTCTGTGTCAAAAGATAAAAAACCAAAACAGACAAAAAGCAAAGAAAATAAAGATAAAAAAAAGAAATAAAAAAATCCCTTCATTCTTCTGTTTATCAAAACCAGTTTTGAGTTATAGAAGATAGGACAATAATCTAAGTATCTGTTACTAGATAAATACAAGATGACTATGGGATAAATCTAAACAATGGAAATGAGTTAACCATGAGAAAGAGAAATAAATCCTGTCATTTGCAGCACACAAATAAACCCAGAGGACATTACCTTAAATGAAATACACCAGGCCAGGCATGGTGGCACACACCTTTAATCCCAGCACTTGGGAGGCAGAGGCAGGTGAATCTCCAAATTTGAGGGCACCCTGGTCTATACAGCAAGTTCCAGGACAGCCAGGGCTACACAGGAAAAGCTCTGCCTTAAAATAAAAATGGAAGGGAGGAGAGGAAGGGAGGGGGGGAGATGGAGTCAGACACAGAACGTAAGTGCCAAAGATCTCACAGGCATGGAGACTAAAGGTGACCTCAGAGAGGGCTAGTTACCAGCAACTGGGGCCACAGCCCATGGCTGAGTCAGAGGTGATAGGCTTTCAGTGGGATGGGATCTATGGTACAGTGAACTAACCATAGCTAATGATAATATGTTGTATGCTTTAAAAAATGCTAAGGGTAACTTTTTTTGATATGTTCAACCCAAAGTAGGAAACATTATGAGATAACACACATATTAATTAGATAGTCTTAGCCATCTTCAGATGTATCTCTCTCTCTATGTGTGTGTGTGCTTTTATGTGTATATCTATTAATATGTATATATATACTTCAAAACTCCAATGTATTTTAATTTTGTCAATAAAAATAATCAATCAAACAAAAACTGAAACTCCTTTGATTATTCCTGCATTTTTGCCAATGAGGTGGTGTGGATGAATCTAGAGGAATAAGAGACTCAACTCTTAAAGGGCAGGACTGGGAGAGCTTCCCAGTTGAGGGATGGTGGACACAGCCAGGTGCACAGTGAGTGCTGGCATTCCTTCCTCAAAGTCCTGCGCGCTCTCTCTCTCTCTCTCTCTCTCCTCTCTCTCTCTCTCTCTCTCCTCTCTCTCTCTCTCTCTCTCTCTCTCTCTCCCTCTCTCTCTCTCTCTCTCATAGTCCATATATATCTTAAGTATCTGCTCCTGGTTATATCCTTCAAAAAGACCCACTACCTGTATATAGTGTTTACTGATTTCCTTTAGCTATTTTAGTAAGTTCCAAGACCTCAGAAGTGGGAATGTGGAAACCTATAGCCATTTGGTTAAAAGTACAAGAAACACAAGACTTTCTGTCTGCCATCTGAAGTGGGGTCAAATGCACTGAGATGCTCAATGCACTACATAGCGTGAGGATCGAATTGAATCATGGGACATCAGTCTGGTGTCTGAGTGAGAATTTTATTGCTGAAAAATACAATTGAAAGCTGCTTTGCCAATGAAACATTCAACATACATTAAACATTAAATTCATCTTATTGTATTCAGATTTAAGACATCAAAGACAGATGAATTTTAAAAAGCCTTTTGATGTTCTATGGATGCTCTTAAATCATGATGAATAGAGAATTATAAACCAATGAGGTGGTGTTTATCTCAAATGGAGCTGAATGAATATGCTTTCTTACTAAACCTAAAGGGCCCTTTCTCGGGAACTCCCAGAACCTACAGACTGTACTCCACTGCCTTTCTATTATCTGGATAGGAGTGTTTACCAACTGTCTAGCTGATGACTTAAAGAAGAGCGAGTGGCGTTCGAAGCATCACTTAGTGTATTTCCAGTCGTACTGGATTCATGACCTACTGCACATACACGCAGGACTCGGCATTCATGAACTCTTTTATGACCCTTATTTCATTTGATCTCACTTATTTACAGCCAGTGCTGTTCCTGAATTTTAAATAGCGCACTCAAACTCAAGATTCTAGGTTGAGCTAAAAAAATAAAAAAGAAAGGACTTCCGCTGTTCGCTCAGGTGCTGGGATAGTAGCTCATGTACATGAACGGACAAGCTGGGTGGTCCCAGCCACTGCTCCAATTTTCCCATTTGCCTTTGCAAAACCGAAATGGGGATTTAAGAGGCGTGTGGCCTGGCTTCAGAATTCTGCCACACAACATATTTCAAGCTCTATTTGCTCCTATATCTTGTGCCCAAAATCGCAGACAAATATTCCCTGGTCTTCTCCATATTTATGACTTAAAGATTATTCTCAAAAAGGTATTTTTAGACTATCACTGATGAAAGCCTTTATTATCACAGGTAGAGAAGAAAGGCCTTTGATGACTCCACAGCTTCAAAGAGGAGGAGAAAGATTGATGAGGAAAAACATATCCTTAAAAGAATAATTCAGCAAAAATGGAATAAATACAGTGTGAATAAAATACCTTCATATAAAAAGGAAATTGTGACTGAATTTCCTTGCTTGCCCTAAGAGAAACCAACAGTGTTGCTAAGTTTGAGATGGAGACAATATAGAGGTAGGAACAATATCACCAAGCTGTAACACCTATTTCAGCCAATATACAGAGCAGAGCTTTGTAAACTGAGGTACAGATTTGGGTGATAAAATGTCTGTGTTCATCTTCTGTAGAACAAATAAAAAACCAAAGGAATCTAAGAGTTTTCAGCCAGTCACTGGATTCCTTGACATTCCCAGGAATTCACATACCATTCAGAATAGAATCTGCAAAGTGAATGAGCAATTGACTTGATTATTCATGCAAATTAGTTCGAGTCCCTCAAACTGTACAGACTTGCACAGAGCCCTATTGCTTTAGTTATAAGGACAATACCCAACAGGGACATCAAATCTGTCAGCATTCCTTTCTGTCCTGATAAGTTCTGAATCACCAAAGCCGTGGAGAAAGCTGCAGGAATTGCAAGAAAGCAATTGGAAAGTTAAGAGGGAAACCTAGGTTCAAGCCAAACCCAGCCTCCTGGAGCTCAATGGGCTTCTCTGCTGAGTCACACTGGGAACTACCACATGACTGAAGTTCAAATCCCAAGTCGGCCATCTTAGTCTTAAACTAATAAGCTGATGATTTCAAAATTAACCATATGGGGATTTGAGTAAAAAAATAAAATGGGATAACAATGTCTTGTAAAGTACTAACCGATCAAATACTATTCTGCTACTAAAGTCAGTATATATATTCATCCAGCTGAGATCCAATATAGGGCACCCATTTATGCTAAGCTAAGCTTGGCTGGGAGGCTTCAGGGGGCATAAAGGACAAGGTGCCTAACACATCCATCCATTCCTGCATTTACCAAGCACTTACTATGTCCCAGGCTAGAAACAGGACAGACAGAAAGAATCAAATGCAGCTCTTATTTTTTGATGCTTAGCTTTGCATGTGAGAAAGGATAATATTACAAATTTGGTTTTTTTGGTGTTAATGGGTTGTCTGCTCCAAGTTTGAAAAACAACAGGTTAGCAAGAATTTCCCTCTTCTGGAGCATGCACTGTTTACTGCTTCACATATAGTATTAATTGTTGTGAATATCCAATAAAGTAGTTGCTTATATTATCCCTAATTTCTTGGCCAAGTAGACACACCAAAGTCAAGGAAAATGTGTACCATTATACAGTGAGGTATGCAGCATTGTGTGGGTTTTAATTTCTTAAAGTACAAATTTTCTCAGCTTTTATGAAAACTCTGTTTGCATATCCCCTCTAACTAAAGTGTTTACATAGTCAGTGGTTTTTTTTTAATAAACACTAGTTAACCTGTGCTAGGACTTACACTAGCTAGCCTGTGCTCAGATCTTGCATTCACTTCTAAGGAGAAGGAACACAGATGGTAAGCAGACTGGGCACCTAGGACAATGTCAAGGCAGGCTCTTTTGGAACACCTAGTAATGACAGCCGCATGGAGCCTGGAATTCTTATTGAGCCATAAATTAGACAATGAGGAGGAATCTGACAAGGCTTTCATAACAAGATCAAAGAGATTATGACAGATTGTGAAAACATAGTCTTATTTTTCAAGTTGCTAATTCGTCTTCCTTCTGTTTCTCTGAGAAGCCGCCTATGCCTATGAAGGGCCCTTTCACAAAGGATGTTTAACATCAGGTGAAGATGGCCTTCTCCGCTAAATGGCTTAACCTTCTGAGCCAATGGGGCTTTTGTTTGCAAATGACAAGGTGCAAAGTCAAAATGAATCTTTTGAAATTTGTTGGAACTCGACATGGTATCCTGGCTTTGCTTTGTTTGCGTCACTGGGAATTGAAGTCAGGGTGCTGAGCTTGCTAGACAAATACTGCACCACCGAGCTGCATTCCCAGCCATGGAATCTGCATTTTCTTGCAACATAATCATGGGTTATTGTGGGTTTTATAAAAGTAAAATAGAATATACCATAGAAAATAATGTTGCTATACTTAACACTGGTCTCTAGTAGAATTATGATTAAATCTAAGTCCTTTCTTATACTTTCAAATATAAACATCCTTTTAAAAAATTCAATGACAAAATGGTCATTTTGCTCATTACCTTGATCAAACTTAAGCATCTCACTTTGCGCCTTCCATGCCCCCAGCACACATTTTGGTAGATAGGTTTCCTAAGAGTGCCCCGTGATTTTCTCTTCCCTTTCTGTATAATAGTTTAGTAGAGGTCAAATCTGTAGAACTTTCTTTTTAAAGAAAGGATTCCAAATGCATTAGATATCTCTAACCAAGAATCCTCAAACTGAAATAGTAATTAATATGCAAAGATCCCTTACCGTTTACAGAACACAAAGAGGAGGCTGAATGTTGATGCCAGGAAGGTATAGGGTATTTTGCCTAACAGCCAATTGTCCTTAAGGTATATGAGTCAAGGTCATTTCCAAGAAAGGCAGAGGTCACAGGAGCATGCAATAGCTGTAGCTGAGGTCTGTGACCAAACATTAAAGTGACAATATTCAGCAACCTGTATAAAATTTTTGGTATAACACGGACTCAGTCCAGAGTCCAGCAAAGCACTTGAGCCTGTGCAGGGATGAGTCCCCGAGCACCTGCAGAAGAGAAGGGACTTCCATATGCAGGGGTGTGCTGCCCTTACAAACAAAAGACTCTAAGGCTGACATGGTCAAGGCTGTGACCATGGGAGCCTGTTGCTTGAGAGAATAGAGAACTGAATCATTGATGTTTTGTCCAAAGTATCTCAATTGCTTTTCATAGGGCTGAAAGAGAAACACAATCATCGTTGCAGAGTTAAGGGAAATGAGGTTCTGAGGATTTCAATGCCTCCTTTAAAACCACCATGAAAATGATTGGGTCAAAATCTGAAACCCAGATCGGTAGGTAGCAAGGTCGGAACTCTCAACTCAGAACAAACATCATGTTCCGAGGAGAGATTTTATATTCCTCCACTACATATTTAGTTCATCATCCTAAAAGGATTCTGGGAGAAGACAAAAATCAAAGGATAAAGGAAGTGCTCAGAACAAAATGTTCAGTTTAAGACATCACAGATTAAAAACTGTATCTCACTGTGAATATCCGCCATATAGTATCAGAAAAAAAATTGACGGATGCAAGATGTAAAAAGTATTTTCAGTATATCCTCACAGACGGCCCAGTGCTTACCACAAGAACAAGACCCACAGAGTCAACTAAGCAGGAATCGTAGGAGCGTACAGTGACTCAAGAGGCAGCCGCAGACCTGAATGAGTTGGAGCTAGGTCTGCTGCTTAATGTTATGGTTGTGTAGCTTGACCCCTAACAGTGTGTGTCTCTGACTCTGTTGCCCGCTTTAGGGACCCTTTTCCTCCTACGTGTTGTCTCTTCCAGCCTTGATATGAGAGGTATGTGCCTATTTCCTATTGCAATTTGGTTCGCCATGTTTGGTTGATATCCCTGGGAGGCCTCCTTTTTTCTGAAGAGACATGGAGGAAAAGTGGATCTGGGAGAGAAGGATGGTTGGAAGGGGCTGGGAAGAGAAGAGGGAGGAAAAGCTGTAGTTGGGGTGCAATATATGACAGAAGGAAAAAGAAATTAACAAAAGACTCCAGTGTTTGATTTAACATACTACCTTTCACTCAAGTACTATGGTGGCACAGGGTTGGTAGAAAGTTGCCAATTAAAGTTCATGTTTGGAAGATGTTATAGCCTGTTTCACACATTACCATGACTCTTGGGTGACTTAGGGACCTAATTTAAAACAAAACAAAACAAAAAAAACCACTTTTATTCCTCAGTGTGATAATTGGTCTTGATGGTCCACCTGGCTGGATTTAGAATAGCTGAGAAGACATAACTCTGGATGTGTCTGGGAGAACCTCTTCAGGGAGCTTTAATGAAAGAGGACCATTCTGGTGCATCCTAACCTTCTAACTGAGGCAAAATAAAGCCTTCCCTTCTTAAGCTGGTTTTGGCACAGCGATGAGGAGAGCTAACTAATGCTGCAGGGATCTTAGAGGGTACACAGACAGAAGAAATGCACATCAAAATGACTGTTTATTAAACATGATGATGACCATAACATGGGAAAGGTTTCAGGAGGAGAAAAAAAAAAAAAAAGACCCAAGTCTACTTTTATTTAATGACTAAGGGAAACATGGAGAGTCCAGGTAAACAGATGTATCTCATTCCTAGGTAGATTGTAAATTCTGCAGAACTAGACAGCTATTGGGAAATAAATATCGCAAGGAATAGTGTGCACAAGTATGCCAGCAAAACTTTACAATCCATTCAGTACTTTTGCTTTATGGAAGTAGAGACTGATTTATTTATGCTCTGCCTTATTTTTATAGGATAGAAGGTACATGAATCCACACCATAAAGTATGGGAAAACGTAAATAAGGACACAAGACCAAAACCAGGTAAAAATGTATATAGGAGTATAAAACAAAGATAAGTAGAGGGGGGCGACTCAGTGGACCACTGTACGAGGTAGGTTGTCTTGTTCACTAGGATGGTTCATTTGCAAATGTGACTTATACTTGCCAGCAGTCAGTGTGGCCTTGGAGAGATAGACAAGTCTCATTATTGTTTAAGAACCAATGTGCATTATTTGAAGCAGGGTTTTTAGTTTATTGAACTCAGAATTTTCCCCCTTGGGTTATTTTTTTCATTTCCTCAGAGTGCTGGGGTGAACTCAAGCTCAGCTAACACCTGGTTCTTGTATTGACCATACCAGAGGCCTCATGCCATTCTCAGATGAGAAAAACTGAGCAGCTGCTGGGCTGCTGTGTGAGACATCTTTCTGATCCACAATTATCTCTGTGCTGTTTATGTTATTACCTGTTATTGGTGGTGAGTTAGTTTTATGCCATCTTTCTCAATACCTGGATCTTCCAGTTTGGGGAGTATCCTGATTTACAGATGGCTCTGTATTACCTGCAGGTGCACCATTTGGAGTCCCACAAGTGTCCCTTGTCATTTCTCTTGGCATCCTGGATTAATGACCCAACATAACTCTGACCATAGTTCAAAGTCTCTCCATCTGAGGATTTAAATTGAGTGGTTTCAAATAATCCTGACTATGAATTGATAGGTTCGTGGCAATCCATGTAGAAATTATCCTGGGTCCTTTTGAGCAAACCAAGCCATCAATTGAAAAATGTCTAACAAGACTAAAAAGACCCAGGCAATGCCTACATCTCTCTTCCCTGTAAGTCAAAGGCCACATGTTGCTAATGTATTATTAAATACATTGTGTCATTTGCATTATCATGGGAGCAGGTTAAAGACATTCGCAGGGAAAGCTGGTACAGAGCCCAGCACACTGTATATTACATACCACACAGAGCTCCTGATAATGACACCTAAAGGTGGGAATCACTCAAAAACCCTGCAGAAGCAAACAACAGAGACGGCCGGGAACCCTGTGGAAGGTGTTCTCCACTCAAGGGAAGTCTAATAGAACCAGGCTAGTTAGCGAGGCCAGCAGAGACCATTGAGAACAGCAAACGGAACCAGTAAATCCATGTTGTCATGACTTTGGGAGGCAATGTCCCCTAAAAGGCCCATGTATTCACACATGTATTCAACAGTCAGCAGTGCAGTTTTGGGGAACCATAGATCTTCAGGATGTACTAGCTGATGGATAGAGGCCACTTGAAGCAGGCCTGGTGGTTACAGCGTCTGGTAAATTCTCCCTCTGGTACCAGCTCTGCATAAGCCATCACTGATTTTTGCCAACACTAAAGAGACCACACCAGCTGCCATACCTTCACCTTTAGTGTGAACTAAAATAACTCCTTTCTTCCCTTTAGTTACTGAACATATAATAATCACAGGACTGAGAAAAATAATAATTACACATGACCACAATGCTAAAGCTCTGGAGAAGGCATTAAACAATGATTCTCAGCCAATCACAGAGTAGGGAGCAAAGTCCAGGGGGCAGGCAATGCAGAAGTTCTACTCTGTACAAACTGAGTTTCATTCTTTGATGATCTGTATCCATAACTAGATTTGGGTTTTATGATAAAAAGTCTGTAATTCATCCTTTCCCCAACATTTCCTTTATCACGTAAACATCTTTATTGCTTACCAGCTGCAATATCCTCTCCAGGTTTTTATATTTTACATATATGCATTCTACTTTGATAGCAGACACCTGGCTAAGGAAGGCTAGGTAACCACTTGTACTTGATTTCCTGCCTAAAAACTGCTGTGCCCAGCTCCAGTATGTCACTACTGCACCTCAAAGCTGGTCAATTTCAGTGATCTGTTTAAATCTCTAGATTACTTATGTCAAAGTTATAAACATGCTAGCACCCAAAAACTGACCCTCTTCCGAACCCATGTTATTATTTATAGTTGTTATAGATGGATTTGGTTACTAATTTTTAATGGCGCCAGGACACACTACCACATAATATAAACAGTTTTTGCTAGCACATAAATCAACCTTCCCTGTTTCCCAGGGGAGCTCCTGGGGCAGTTTGTATCTGGAGAGGGCTATTTCTTTGAGACTTTTTTCCCAAGTAGAAAAGAATTGTCAAGCTAGGAAGTATGAACACACACATGCATGCATACACACATATATATATATACACACACACAGGCACACACGCATGCACCTTTGATGTATGGAGCTGTCTTGGACACAAGGCATAAAATTTTTCATTATTTGGGATTTGTTTCAGTATTCAGAGGTATAAGTGGGTCCGTTTGGCTGGATTTATCTTTGTTCAATTAAAGTTGAATTTATGTAATATCATCAAACATCAGTATTGACATTCGATGGCATTCAAGATGTTATTTACACTCAGTCCTGGACGTCCGGGCAACTGTTTGCATTAGGTTCAAGCCTGCAGCTCCTTGTTTGTTGAGGTTCACCTAACACACTTTGGCCCCATAAAAATTCCTGAAAGGGGCTCTCCACGCTAAGGCAACTTCACAGAAAGCTGTGCATGTGCAGTACAGAGCACAGCAGCCATCTGCCCAGAAAAATGTAGCCATATGCTTCCTAGCATGATTATTAGATCAGACTTGGGCACGGCCCTCCACCATCAAATTGAAGAACACACCAACCTAGCTTTCCCAGCACCAACACTGACCTCAGAAGGCTTTCCATTTCATGTTTCTCTTGTATTACATTGAATGTTCTTCATATCCCACAGAAATGGCAGTGCTCCCGTATTCCATAGAAAGAAACCAAGGTTGACTGAGACTTACTGAAAGTTACATAGGCAGTAAATAGCAGAACCTCTGAATTCCCAGAAAGGTGACAATACTTAGCTATTCATGAGGGGAAGGAAATATGCACACATATGTGTACACATACATGCCTACATAATACACAGACACAAAGGCATATGTAGGTGAGCATGTGTATTACATAAATGCATGCATATGCCTCTATCTATAGTCCATAAGGCTAGCAAATGTCCCCACCTCTTTGGTCAAATAGCTTCGCATTTTAAAATATATATTTAATTAAAAAGTCAGGGTTTGATTACTAATACTTTGAAGTCTTCAGAAGAAAGGCCTAATAAATTGCAGACATTATTGGACTGAACTTTACAAATAGAAGGAGTCTTGCCCTGGAACTTTCTTGGCACAATAAAGAAGAGTCATTTTTCTCTACCTCAAAGCCTCTCATGTCGTTATCACATTCTAAATATTTATTGAACTGGATTTACTGATTTGCCCTCTACTTTCACACTGCTCAGCTGCCAGCCAGGGCAAGCTTCAAGCTTGGACAATCCTTATTCGTCTTTTCTGTGGCTTAGAACATGACTTACTCAGCTCTGTGACACAAATATTTTACATGCTAAGGATTAAATAGTTGTGACCTCTTGATGTCTTGGCTCAGTGAAGTTAAAATGCACCTAGACAGATACATGGCAAGATGTCAAAGGATTACCAGTTCAGGGAGATACGTTCTTCCTTGATAGTTGGAAGGATCTAGAACTATAGAGAGATAGTTCAAGCATTCTTAATACTTTCCCAAAAGATCAGGAGATAAAATGATTGCCATGTGATTAACCTGTATCAGTGATAATGGGGAATTGAAAAGATATGCCTAAGTAGTGATTCAAACATGAACATAGGGCGGGGAGGAAAGAATAGCTCAGAGATTTTTTTCTTTTTGCCAGAAAATCTTCCTGTGTATCTCAGTGTATCTTTTTTGGTGCAATTAAGGGGTAGAGGGAGCATTACATTTGAACTACTCAAATACTCTCGATACACTGTATTCAGGTTCTTTACATGTGCAGTACTAATTAATTTAGGGAGCCAGCATGATTCCTGGGAGGGATTTATAAAGGGGACAAAGCAGGGCTGGTGGTTGATTCCTGCCACACCTACTCCTTTCTATGAATAGGGCAAGTATGTGAAGAATCATCCAAACAAGTATTCCCAGCCTCCTAGGTAGAATTTTTAAAAGCGAGATCTAAAGTTGCATTATCCACCTGCTATGATTTGGCAATGGAAAATATGATAATTTTAATTGCCAATTTGATTGACTTGAAAATCACTGAGGCATCAGCAAAGCATAGCTCTGGGGAATTGGGCTTTTCCAAAGACAATTAGATCCCGAGGTCTCCTCAAACTCACCAGAGGCTGGTAAGCAATGCACACAAACCATATCAGGCATATACTGTCTCACTCAGTTTTTCAACGGGTTTAAATAATTTTATTTTAGGTCAGATTAAGATATATTAAAGCTCCAAACATGGTGTTGCATGCCAATAAACCCAGTACTTGGGAGGTAGAAGCAAGAGAGTTTAGGATCACAAGCTTAACCTTCATGAAATTCTATCTTAAAACCAGGCAATAAATGATACACTGGGCAGTAACCAAAAATAAAGTGCCTTGACTGTATTGCCAGAGAAATAAATTTTCCTCAAATAACATCATCCCAGGTACACACTACCCTGTGTTTAAAGGAAATAATGATCTCCAACTTTCCACATCTGGCGGTACCAACCCTTCTAGAGTGTTTGGTGTGTCTCTTTGTCTTCATCTCCTGGTCCACCCTGATTCATTATCTTGATTGCAAAAGTCTCCTAACTGGTTTTCTTATCTCCATTCTCTCTCTGTCTCTGTCTCTGTCTCTGTCTCTCTGTAGCACCTATCTGTTGGTCACTGGAGTTTCTTCTACATATAGGCAGGCAGATGCTTTCCCCATTCCCAGGGTCTCTTTTCCTCTCTCTCTTTCTCTCTCTCTCTCTCTCTCTCTCTCTCTCTCTCTCTCTCTCTCTCTCTCCTTATCTCTCTCTCTCAATCTCTCTCTCTCTCTCTCTCTCTCTCTCTCTCCTTATCTCTCTCTCTCAATCTCTCTCTCTCTCTCTCTCTCTCTCTCTCTCTCTCTCTCTCTCTCTCTCTCTCTCTCGTGTGTGTGTGTGTGTGTGTGTGTGTGTGTGTGTGTGTGTGTGTGTGTGTGTGTGTGTGTGTGTGTGTGTGTAAAACCACTGGCTAAATTTTTCGAAGCATCGCAAATAACAGATATTCCTGAGAATTCTAGTGGTGACTGCACCTTGGTGGTTAATTCCTTTCCACCTGATGTCCTAATCTGCTGCTCTTGAGTCCTCTTTCAACTTCATTCTGGTTTGTACAGTTGGTCACTTCCAACTCTTAGCCACAATCATGAATCAGACCTTCCCTTCCATTCTGAAGGCATTGCTAACACAGAATTCCAGCAATATCTATGTCTTCTTTTTGTCTGGCCACCAAAGTGTCAGGAAAACAAACAAACAAGCAAAAAGTAGTTCTTAGATATCCAAACAAAGATTGTTTTTCTCAAGTTTATAGAAGGTTTAAGTCATTCCTTATCCATAAGTTTCCTTTCTGGCAATTTCTCAACCCAGTCTCCAATGGCCTCTAACTCACAGCCCTACTTAAGTCCTAAGACTACAAGGAACTATCTCACTCACCAGAAGAAAGAACTCGTCTAGTGCTGGGTCAACCTTTTATTCTAAGCACATCCCTTACTCCTTTGTCCTGCAGAACGGTACTGCATATCTTGGGCTTGAATGATAAGTCTTGTTTCCACTTAAAAAATATCCCAAATTTAGTAGTTTGAATGAGAATGCTCCCACCCCTAACCTATTTGAATTGTTGGTTCCAGTTGGTGGAGTTTTTTGGGAAGAATTAGAAGGTGTGGCTTTCTTGGAGGAAGTGTGTCAGTGGGAACAAACTCTGAGGTTTCTAACTCTCAGGCTATTCCCTGTCAGCCTTTTCATCCTCCCCATGTTTGTGGATCAGATGTAAACTCCCAGGTACTAGTCTAACACCCCATGCCCTGCCTCCCTGAAGGTATGTCTCCTACTAAGATGCTCAGGGACTCTAACCTTCTGAAAATGTGAGTCCCAAATTAAAAGGTTTCCTTTATGAGATGTTTTGGTCATGGTGTTTTGTCATGGCAAGAGAAAAGTAACTCAGACAGCCAATAAATAGCTTCCAAATTTGAAAATAGCCCCTCCCTGCCTCCAAAACTAACGTGTTTCCATTCCTCAAAAAGAATTCTTACAGGAATCTTTCTTGCTTTAGTATGGTATTCCTAATATATAAGATGTTCTCCATACAGCACAGATGAAGAGAAATTAGGTGCAAAGATGAACCAAGAAGCCAGCTACCCTTCAGCCACTCATTGGAAATGTGGAGTCAGCCAACTCGGCAAATCTCTGTATTTCTACTTTTCTCTTCTATGAAATGAGAATATGATATTAAATGTGATGTGATCATAAGTTATGCTACCCATGCTAGAATGTCCTAATTACCATGGCTCTTAGTTGGATAGTCCGAAAAATATCTCTATCTTTCATATTCTACTACTACCCTGTACAAGCACCCTAGTTAATTCATTCTTCTTTTAAGTAGCTTTTATTTGTATTTGACACATAGCAGTCACACATGTTTGGGGCACAATGTGACATTGTAACACATGTTCAGTAGCTCACTTTTCCCCAAGCAGTTATGACCATTTCTCCCCTTACAGCCCTTGCATAAGAGTAGACTCTGTAAACTACAGTCAGGAGCCATATCTACTCCAAAACCTTTTTTATTTACAGCCCCAGTAGTTAAAATGGGTTTTTATATTTTCAATTGTTGAAAAAAAAATCAGAATAAACAGTATTGTATAATTCCTGAAGCCTATGAAAATACAAAACATCAACACAGTTTATTTTACTAAATATATTTCATTTCAGAAAATATAATGATCACCGATGTAGCTCAGTTGAAGGTTCTCAAAAGTTCCTGTTTGTGGAGGGGGGAGAGGGAGATAGAGAAAGATATAGAGACAGAGAATGTTCATGTGTTTACAAATGAACACGTGGCAGTGAACATATACATATAGAGGCCAGGAGACAAGGCTGCCTATTGATCTTTATCCGTCTTATTATTTATTCACTTTTTCCTTTGACAGAGTCTCTCCCTAGCATATAGCTGACCATGTAGGAAAAGCTGACTGACAAGCAAGTCTTGAAAACCTACCTTTCTCCGCTTCCCTGGCTCTGGTTGACAAACCTGAGTCACTACAGCTGGATTCTTTATGGGAGGTCTGAAGATTGAACTCATGTACTCACACTTGTGTGCCAAGCATTTTACTGACAGAGCTATTACTCTGGCTCAACAATCCTTTAAGGAAGCAAAGGGTGTCACAAGGAAACAGGGCCGAGAACTACTCGTTCAGGGAGCAGGAGATGCTTGAAATACTTCGGTGTTAAATGCATGGTCTTGTGAAAACTGCATCTAAACACACAGACCACCAGCTCCGTTTGTCCACAAGTCAGCAAGAAGGGGGAAGAGAGGAGGCGATGGGAGAAGCTGAAGGCACTGCAGACACACATTCAACAGAGCCCAAGAGGTTCTGTGGGTATAGCTAGGAAACTCGCCCTACCAGCTGTTACATGCATGCTTTGGGGAAAAGATTCAGCTTGCTTCAACCTTGCTTTCTTCTACAGAACAGGAGTATAATTCAACCCATATTATATGGGTTGCATTGATAGTCACATTTTTCCCACTCACTGGAGGTGATCATCCTGCACCACTGTTGACTAAGGGCTCAGCTTTGGCCAATGACGTGAACAGATGGGACATAAACAGAACAAACTATTTCTTCTGAGCTCCCCTGTCTGTTCTTGCTTCTCTGTTATGGCTTTGAGTACACAGACAGGAGGGCTGCAGGAAGGGAAGAGAGAAATGTGATTACAAGCCACGGTCATCTCACACCAGGCAACTGTCAGCAACTTTCAAACAGTGGAAGAAAGTAACCCCGATAGGCACGTCTCTGAACCCAAATGCAACTTCCCACAAATGCATAAGAAAGTTTGGATGCACTGGTCCTAGGCATGAACAATCCATACCCTGCAGGCTGTATGCACGCCAAGATAGTTATGAATGTAGTCAGCACAAAATCATAAACTTACTAAATACTTCTAAATACTTGAGAACTTGAGACTTTCTTGTGATTAAAAAAGAAAGAAATTAACAACAACAACAAAAATCCACCTCAATTGTTTG
This sequence comes from Phyllotis vaccarum, assembly GCA_033318265.1. NCBI lineage: Eukaryota > Metazoa > Chordata > Mammalia > Rodentia > Cricetidae > Phyllotis > Phyllotis vaccarum. The sequence continues at coordinate 26,834,586 of JARWLC010000007.1, forward strand.
ATTCTGGAGTGTGAACTTATATCTCATGACAAAAGTTTGTATATGCCTGCTGGAAGAATCATTCAGATGGTCTAGAGCAGTACCTTCCAAATGCTGTGACCCTTTAATACAGTTCTTTGTTTTGTGGTGACCCCCAAGCATAAAATTATTTTCTTTGCCATTGCGTAACTGTAATTTTGCTAGGGGGTGGTATCTCAATTCTTAAGATCATCAAAAATATGTGCTTTCCTAAGGCCATGCCTCACAGGTTGAGAACCACTGGTCTATGGGCTCATGAGCAAGACAAAACGGTTAACCCTTTAGCCACCAGTTTTGTGTGGATTGTTACACGGCGATAGCTAACTGATACAAACAATAACTAACTGTGAACAGCCAATAAAGTCGACCACGGAGCAATCATTTTATCCTTGGACTGTAGAGGGCATATTTCCTCCTTTCTCTCTTTATTTTATTTGCTTATCACTCAGTGCCTAGGCAGTTTCAGTGATATGCTCTGGAGTCAGATTCTGTAAGCTAACCCTGAGTATGTTTTCCCTAGTGCTAACCTGTAGGAATCTGTTCTCTGACACACATGCAGATATCATTGATGGTTAGACCAGGAATTACTTGTCTGCTAAGTATGGTTCAGTTGAGTAGGATTTGTCTTGGAATGCCAGTATGAAATCATGCACCACTAGACCCTGAGGAACCATATTAACCACAATGGCAGAGTGTGCCTGCAACAGAATATAGATTGAACAGGTGGCCAGGAACTGAGGTACAAACCATATAAACCAGAACCACGAATATTTGGTTTTTCCTCTCTATCTGTGAGTCTAATGTCTAGGTATGTATGTATTTTTGTGTGTGTGTGTGTGTGTGTGTGTGTGTGTGTGTGTGTGTGTGTGTGTGTGTGTGGTATACATGTGTATGTGTGCATGTGCCTATGTATACACGCTGAGGCTGGAGAAAGACATTGAGTGTCGAGCTCTACCACTCTCTTATTCCTTTGAGACAGGATCTTTGTGGCTGTTTGGATGTAATTAGGCCCATAAGCCTGTAGGGAGTGGCAGTCTTAGTATGTGTGTGTGTCTTTGTTCGAGGAAGTATGTCACTGTGGAGGTAGGCTTTGAGGTCTCATATGTGCTCAAACTATACCCTGTGTCTCAGACCACTTCCTGTTGGCTATGGGGTCAAAATGTAGAACTCTCAACTCCTACTCCAGCACCATGTGGACCTACCTGCCACCATGTTGCACCATAATGATAATAGACTAAACTCTTAAAAATGTAGGCCACCTAATTAAATGTTTTCCTTTATAAGAGTTGCCATATTCATGGTGTCTCTTCACAGCAATAGAAACCTTAATTAAGGTAATTTCTCACTAACTCTAGATCTATATTGACAGACAGAAAAATCTAAACAATCCCATCTCCATCCATCACATCTTTGTGGCTACAAGCATATGTGGCCACAACCACCTTTTTATAACAGGTGCTGGGATCTGAACTTAGGCCCTTATGTTTGCAAATAAACGTTTCACTCACTGAACCATCCAGCTCCAGTCTGAATAACACACAGGTACATGCATACATATAGGTAAATGTGCACACACACACACACACACACACACACACACACACACACACACACTTTTACTTGGATCAGTTTCTTTAGAATATGAGAAAGTCAACTGAGAGACTTCCTATAGAAATTCTTAAAATCCCTAAAACCAAAAGCCATAAAATCACCCTGACAGGAAGCATTCAACATCCATTACATGAAAATGACTTCTAAAAAACACAGACTTGATTCGAAACAATTTCCTGGAGGCTACATGCTTTATTACTTACTTTCTCAGCTCTAGCCACAGACTGAAGTCTCTGCCATGGCTCTCAGCATCATCTCGTTCGGGCAGGGTCCCTTTGAAGATCTGCCTTCATTGAGCAAAGACATGCTACTCTCTTCAGCCCTGTAAAGACAGACAGATGCGTAATAGGTTGTAATTGAAACGGCAAGGCTTAACTTTACAGACATTCAAATATTTGACTTAACAGTGTTCTAAGATGTATAATTCAAAATTGCACTGAGTCTACAGCCTGGAATTCCCTTGCTTTTGTGAATAAAGTCCTGCTATTTTGTTTGAGTTTAGCCAATGCCTCTATGTATTCATATTTCTTAGTTACTATTTAGGATTAGAGTCTCAAATTATTATCTGCCATATTTGATTCATGTGCATGGAAGAAGTGAAGATAAGTTAGTACAGCATTTGCGTCTTATTCCCCTCATTGTTTAAAAGAATATCGAACTCCTAATTCTAAATATCAGTGACAAAGTCAATAGGTTGATTTTTAAAGTATCTCAGGTCTTCAAAATCCTAGGAAAACACAGTTATTTCTAAGGGCAATTTGCAATCAGCCTTGTACTTTTCTAAAGAGAAAGAGAGAGACAGATAAATGAGCACTTCTAGCATTCAGGGAGTTGGTAGTGCACACACACACACAAAACATCTAAGCTGGTGGCATATCCTGCTTTTAACCACATGGATGAGCATTGGCTATGAACACTTGCTTCCTTGGCAGGTAGGTTTCAAAAAGTAAAGTGTTTCAGAAGAGTGCATTTGTCTAGGCGTGGAACAGATTTTTGTGGTGAGCATAAGCAGGTCTTTAATTTTACCACATACACAGGAAATTTTCTTTTAATTGAGGTTTTGGTCATAAATTCCTGTTTTGTGTGTGCCTGTGTGGTCTTTCATATGCATCCAGGGTAAGGAGGTTGAGAGATTTCCTAAGTTGCTTTTGTGTAATTTAAACATCAGAAGAAAGCTCACTAGGGAAAGACTAAACAGCTGTGAATATTCTTTCTAGCTCTGCCACCCATACTCTAGCCAGTAAATGTGTTCCTGGTTTTATTACCTGCAAATAAGAATCATTTGACCCGTACTAATCAAATGGTAGGAGGCAGCCCCGCATCCTCTCTGTATTCTTCATGTCTCCCTCCGTTAAACATTAGTCCCGTGGTTATGGCGGCATTGAGACACAACTACACACAAACAAATAGGTAATGTGTTCTTCGTCTAGCACGGCTGCCGTGGCTCAAAGGGTATCTATCACAAAGACTAATGAGAAATGAAGTTTGGATCGGTACAACCCATATAAAAAGCCAGCCAGGTGTGACGGTCACCTATAATCCCAGCACCCACAGGTAGACAGGTGATCCTGGGACAAGCCAGCTAGTCTGAGTAGGCAGAATTTGATGAGCTCTGCTTATCAAGAGCCCATCCCTCAACAAACAGAGAGTCATTAAGGAAGGCATTCAACATCAGCTTTGTACCTCGATGTGTATGCGCATACGTGTGTATGTACCTCACAGAGACACATATGAACATGCCTGCATACACACATGCACATCACACATGCATGCACTTGTAAAAAAGAAATAAAAGAAATCTGGACCTAAAAATGTAGATGATCACCTGTCAGACCATCTATGCAGTGAATTTTAGTGAAAGTACTGACTGTGCGCGTAACATTAGGTAAAAACCCATAGCATTTTGATTCTAAAATGTTAGACCAAAGCATCAACAATCCTCATAGGGAGCTCTAAGTGGGAAAATTCAGAAAAAGCTTGCTTGTGAGGTGACTTCAAACAGTAGGAATGAGTCTGCTCTCAGTTTTGAAAAGTGACCAATTCCAAGGGTCTTCCTCCATCCTCCGGACCACCTAGCAGAGTTCAGGGGAAATTTTTGAGCTCAATTCCAGTTGATCTCTGTAGGGGATTATATTGTTTCATGGTAAATAATTGTCCTACCCACTGGTTTAATAAAAAGCGCTGATTGGCCAAAGGCAGGCAGGAAGTATGGGCAGAGCTACCAGACTAAAAACTCTGAGAATGGGAAGCAGCAGCAGAACGCCAGAGAGAAGCCAAAAGAAGCAGAGGATAACTATGATGCTGCCCTAAGAAAAGGTACTGAGCCACATGGCTGAACAAGAGACATGGGTTAGATGAAGGGTAGAGAGCTAGCAAGTTATATGCCTGAGCCTTAGGCTGATCAGCCAAAAAACTATTGAAAGAATCTGTGTGTCTCTGTGGGACTATGGGTCTGCGGGTCTGCGGGTCTGCAGGGCTAGACCTTGAGGTTAGGCCCGAAAGTCAAGGCCAGCAACCTCATACTACAGATTTCCTCTCTATCTCCAGCACACCAAGATGCTCCCTGAACTTTTGTAAGAATTGATCATTTTTGCAATGGTGCTTTATTCAGTCTCTGCCAACCCAGAGCCCCAAAGGAAGCTGATTAGAAAGTGCATGATCCAAGCCAGGGACAGTCATAGCTGGAGGAAAACTGGGAAGGGGCAGCGAAGTGGAAATGGACAGATCTCCAAGGAAGAGTTTGTGTGATGGTCAAGTTCAGGTTCTGGAGAACAGCACTGAATGCAGAGCTCCAGGATAAGAGGAAAGAAGCAATCAGAACCAACTACAAGGGCAGTGGTCTAGCTTCTTGACTGAATGGATGCTGGCAGCTGACATTTCTTGGTGCTCAGCATTTTCTGGGCCCCCCATTTTGTACTCCACATATATTAGTTCACTTAGTCCTCAACATCAATAAGTTCTGTTGCTAGGAAACTGGGACCCACAGATATTAGGTAGCTTGTTCAAGGTCAGAAACTATTGGTGGTAACAAAGCTGGAATTAGAACCCAGGGAACTGAGTTTAGCACTTCTACACTTTATCGCCGCATTATACAATCTCATGGGACAATCAGGCAAGCAGATGGTCCAAACTCAAGGAGCAGAAGTCTGTAGGTTGTCCTGCAGAAGTTTCTGTAATGACAAAGTTCACCAAAGGTTGAACACCTTTTGAACACCTGAGATGTGGTAGTGGAACTAAGCAGATTAGGTAGAAGGAAGGATGGTACTGTTACCATTTAATTTAATTTTTATTAATTCAGGTTTACATTCCCATGGTTACACATAGCTAACTGCTACAGCTCAAACAGATGGGCAGCTCAGAGGCCAGCAGCATACCTCAGTAACAACTACAGGAATACAGGTAGTAGACCTCAAAGGGAAGGCAAATATTTGCGAAGCCAAAGCCATATCTCTGATCAAACAAGTCTCATGTTTAAACCTTCTGTGCTGCTTTCAAGGAGAAAACACAAACCGTTTCCTGCTCTTCTCGGCCTCTTCACAGAGCATGTTTCCGCTTCATGGCAACATCACTCTCCTTAGGCTGGATAGCTCTGCAGGCTGGGTACCAGCAGCCCTACCCCCACTGCCTCTGCCTCAGCATCCTCCCTGCTGCCTTTGGACAGAACACTACAATTTGTATTTCTTGCCAGGTGAACATACTCTTTATTTTGCCTACCCAGTTTTCCTTATTCTGTCCAACTTAGCTTTTGAGAGCCAAGGTCAAAGTCACCTGCACGTGTGTAACAGGTTCTTCTTCCATTGCTCCTATATCAGAATACTTCACACATCTCCCTTCAGCATAGACCTTATGACTTGTCTTTCCAACTCTCCCCTAAGACTTCAGTCTTCCTAAAGATTGGCATTATATTTTCAAACCTAAATTCTCAGCTTCTAACCTGTCAGTCACTCAGCCCACAGTAGATACTCTGGAAATGTTTGTTGAATGAGTATTTGGAAGACAGCCTGCAGTGAGCAAGCAGGACATGTGCTTTAAGGAGGGCAGAAAGAGTTCTTAAATTATGCATTATTGCTTCCTGGACCACTCCTAAGAGACTGAAGGTCACAGAAAAACACATTGTTGAGAGGATTGACTGCTTCTGACAGGCACCTTCTGATACTTATTTCCTTTATACCTTATTTCATATTTAGATAGCACCTTACTGACATTATCTCCCTAATCTTTCCATTAGGGAGGTGTGAAGAGAAGAGCAAGAATCACTTGTTCAAGGTTATAAAAGCAGTCCAGGAAAATACTTTAACACCTCCCAGCTAATCCTAGGCCATACGTGCATAGGATTTAGGATGTGCTACATTAGCACTTAAAAACTAACTTTCTAGAAAGTAATTAAGAGCTGGCTCTGTGCCTTAGCTCTATACCTGGGGTGTCCAACAGTCCATGCATGCCTGCAGCTTTGTGAAAATCCAACGGCGTGGAGAACAGGCCGTTAGTTGACAAAGAAGTGATAGGAAGTGGGTTGGAGAGAGTCCACACTGATCAGAGGTGACAGGACATGAGCATCACAGGGAGAGAGGAGGGGCATAGAGCCCCAACTTCAATGCCCTGGGAGTAAGCAAGGGTGGTAGTACCAAAGACACGGAAGGAAGCCAGCCAAACAAGTGATAAGAACCAAAACGGTCAACATTCCTTGGCTTGACTGGATTTGGAAGCACCTGGGAGACACACGTAGGGGCTTGTCTGTGAGGTTATTTCCCCTGGGAGCTAAGTGAGACTGGGAGATCCATCTGCAATGTGGCTGGCATGTGGCCAAAAGCTGAGGTCTTGGGCTAAGCAAGGAAATTAAAAAAAAAGAAGCAAGAGACCCAGCACTCACTTTCTCCTTCCAGACTGTGTGTGATGAGAGCTGTTGCTCCACACTCCCCCAACATGGACTAGGTCCCCTGAAATGGTGAGCCAAAGCAAACCCTTCGTGGTTAATAAAATGGAAAATTCAGAGGAGCACTGGCTAAATCATCTATAACCTAGAATGCTTGCTGAGTTCTCTTCAATATTTTACCAGAGATATTTTGTCTCTGTTTCTACCTGGCAGCTTTCCGGCAGGTGTTTTAGTCACAGACACAAGAGAAGTAACTAGTACAGTAGTAAAATGTGCAAACACCTATATATAGAGGAGGGGGAGGGAGTGAGGGCTATTCCATAATACTTGTTAAATAAGCATTTAGCAGATATTATTCTAATTCCCACTAAAAATCTAAAAATCAAAGGTGAATTTGAACATTCTGTTCATTTGATGTTCAGAGAAATTTAGTGATTTCACAGCTTTTGAGGGCAGGGTCTAACAATGTCACAGTTTACACAAAGGGGCTGTTTTCTGCTTTGATGCATTTATAAATGCAACTATAATCTCTGTTGCACTGAGTCACTCAGTACCTACCAGCCCATCCCCACCCTTCTGGCCACACCCATTCTCCTTAGGTAGATCCAACTGGCTCAACAAGATATTTCAGTAACTGATTTCTCTATCCTGGGCTGCAAGAATCCCCTCCCCTGACTCTCACCCCCAGTGACTGCACCATGATGTGTTCTGTTAGAGTTTTTTCTCACCCAGAGAGTGTATTTAAGATACAGCATAGTGATGGAAAACTCAGTTCTTGACAGTCAACACAAAGGCTTTTTCTAAAAATTATCTTGTTGTGTGACAGAAATAAGAATCTTTAATTAAAAATAACATGGGACTGTGTTTTTAGCCACGACAAAGACAAAACACTCCTGCCTACTGCCATATGCACCACTTATTCCCCTACAAAGCTTATGTTTACTGATGGAAAGACAGAAGCCTTGTTAGAATGGGTGCCTGTCTCAGCAAGGATGGAGATAAAACAATAGCTCTGGAATTCAGAGTTTTCTGGCATCCAAAACACGTATTCATTTCCAGTGCAGGATTCTATTTGCTGGTTCCTCTTGAGAAACAGAAAATGGGGAATAGTGTGAGGTCCACACAGTTCTCATTATATATGGTCAGATATTTCCCTTCACTAAATAGATCAGGAAGTTGGGGCCCAAGAGAAGGGAGTGAGAGAGGGGGCTGGAGAGGTAGCTCAGCCCTTTAGAGCACTATTTACTATGACATAACACCTGGGTTTGATTCCTACATGGTGGCTTACAACTGTCTCTGTCTCCAGGGATCCCATGCCCTCTTCTGAACTCTGCATAGGCACCAGGCAGAGTCATATAAACCATCTGGAGATACATATATCCAGATAAAGCTTTAATATATATAAGGCAAAATAAATAAATTCTCCAAAAATATATTAAGAAAATAGAAGAGGGTACCCTCACTTGGAGCCTTTCTCTGGTCTCTGAGAAGAAAAAGGGTGAAGGAAACAGAAAACCCAGAGGAACACTGGCTAAATGATCTATAACCTAAAATGCTTACTGAGTTCTCTTCAATATTTTATTAGAGACATTTTGCCTCTGTTTCTACTCTGTTACAGCTCTAAGCTTAAAATGTCTCCCACATGCATAATTATGTGATGAAGGCTTGATCTCTAATAAGTAGCATTCAGAGGTGGGGACCACTGGAAAGTGATCAAATTATAAAGCTCCATCTTTATACATGCATAGACTCATTGGCTGGTTCATAGCTTCACAGGCTACTAAGGAGTCATGGAAACCTAGGGATACAAGGCCTAGTGGTAGCTCTAAGTCACTGGGCCATGCCCTCAAAGGTCACATTTGTCTTCATTATTCTGCCACATTCTCCCTGTTGTAAGATTTGCCTCTCCACAATCCCACTGTGGGGGTATCCCTAAAAATGCTTACAGCCAACAGACGAGTGAGTGATCTCAGAGAGGAAAGAAGAAAATATAGTTCAACGTGACTTAGTCAGACTGTTTCAAACTGACAATGAACAGTTTGTTTTAGACATATTTAAGTACAGTACAATTTGGGAAAAATGCTTCCTGGTGACAATTATCACAATAAAGCTTAAGGTGTGACCAAAATTCTTTAGCAAAGTACTTGTGACCTCTTCCATAGTGAGTTCTGTAGCTTAAGGGAGGAGTCTGGAAAGGACTGTGTCATTGGAGAGGTCACCAAGTTACAAAGTAAAAATACAGGAGACATCTCCCCTGAGGGTAAATTCTATTGACTGATAGGCAAAACTCAAGATAAACGCCTAGGGAGGAGGAATTTGGGATAATAGTCTGGGGATTGGGGTGTGGCCTGGCCCTACAGATAGCACCAATTACCAGGCTATTAACTAGATCTACTCCCAGCCTTAGAATGAGTGCTTAACACAGGTGTGAATGCTCTTGTGCTTCTCCGAGAGCACGTGGACCTTATGCTATTCACATCCCACAAACAACAGAGTCACTTGATCATGGGTTGGGACCTCTGAGAACATGAACCCAAATAAACCATAGTTGTTTTTTTTGTTTTGTTTTTTTTTGTTTGTTTGTTTTTCAAATTCTGTTTTTCATGTCGTTTTTTTACAGGGCAGCAGAAAATTGACTGGTACACCCACTTTTCAGCAAAACTGTGAAGAAATAAATCAAGGATGCTTGGAATCCATACCCCTAACATCTTCCTTTCTTCACAAATACACAGAAAATCTTCCCATTATCCCATAGTTCAGCCCCAGATTATTAAAGTGTGGTCCACTGGGCCAGCAGCAGTAGCATGGCCCAGGAACGTGCAAAATTATAGAACTCCAGGCCTCAGCCACTTGCTGCCACAAAATCTTCCTGCCTTTTTAAAATCTGGATGGTCCTGTCCTAGATTTGTCTGAATCTAAGGTTCTCTTTCAAGGAGATAAATTCTATATTTCTCCAGTCCTCAATACCAACTGTGAACATCTCTTATGCTGAGATAAATGCTACCTAAGAGTCAAAGATGCCAGCTATTTACTGTTGAAGTTCAATGACAACACACACACACACACCACGGTGGGTGGGGGGGAATCCTGGAAGCCTCAGAAGTCCACTGCTATTGGAATTTTAACAATCCCAAAAGGGTATTTTGAGTTTTCTTCTCTTTTCCCCTGGCAGCCCTACCTGCCCTACCTCTTTTCTCTTCTTGGGGCACTGGATAATCCTGTCTTCTTCATCCATTCCTCATGACATGAACTCTGGAACCAGCTCAATGAGCAAGGGATATGCCTCACCCTGCCTTCCCTGCAGACTCAGTCTCTCTAAGGAAGGGACATGGGAAATGGAACTTTTTAAGGGTCTCCCATAGATCATTAACTTATAGAGACGCGTATACGCATGTGCAGACACTGCATTGTGGGCTGCACTTGAGAAAACCCGAATTCATTTTCATATTAAAGAAACTTGAAGAGCCGGGGAGATGGTTTAGTCAGTAAATTGTTGCTTATGCAAGCATGGAGGACCTAAGCTCAGATTCATAGTACACACACACACACACACACACACACACACACACACACACATTCATGCACAGCACATCAAGAAATGCTCCTGCATTCAATTGTATACACTTCTACATGAACATGTACATTCACCCCATTCAACATATGCACAGAGAAAGTTTTGAAAAGTCTCACATTGAGGACAAGAGAGAACAGTGTGTTTAAGTTAACATTTCTAAAAATCTGATTTGCATGCAAATTACCCATACCTCCATAGTTTTTCCTTGTTTATTTCTTGCCTAACCTTCTACCTCCACAGGACAGATGTTGAGGCAGGGCTGAGGACCTCAGGGGACTCTTCTAGCTTTGATATTTCTTCACCATTACCATTTTGCTTTCTCACTACAGAATTCTCCTGATTTTCAATCCTCTTATCTTACTAGTTTTCAAATGATAATGCTTAATGTGGGGATATATTGCTTATTTAATAAAATCAGCCTGGAATATCAGAGAACAGAAACACCCACCATCAAGCCAAGAGGGTCAGAGAGTGGTGACTCTCGCCTTTAATCCCATCACTCAGGAGACAAAGATCTTTCCGAATTTCTAAGAGTACAAGGCCTAACAACCAAGCAGTAGTAGCTCACACCTTTAATCCTAATTAAGATAGAGTTAAACCAGGAAGTGAAACAGCTGTGTAGGTAAGATATTTAAGGGAGATGTAGGCAGACATTTAGGCATTCTGCCAGGTTGAGGACTCTTGAAGACAGCATTTACCCTACTCAGCCTGAGAAGTTGGCTGGGGGAAATTGACTGTGGTCTGTTTCCTCTTTCTGATATTCCAGCTTTTCCCCACTATTTTGATCTAGGTTTTCATTATAAGCGAACAAGAGTTCATGCAATACTTAAAGTTGTGAATTGAGTCAAGTTGTGTACATGTTCTATTTACTCCTTGTTTCTACCATCTATGCACATGAACCTGGAGGAAACGCCAGGCTCAACAGAAGTAACTCTAATTTTTTGGTGGTCTGAACCGTCCCTGACACTGTGGGTCCACATTAGAAAATGGCTTTCCTTGGGTCTTCTTTTCTGGATTAAGTGGGATTATATTTGTAATAATTAAGACAGAATTTTGTGGGGAATACAACGCCAAATGTCCTATCACATTTGCTACTAATGCATACTCTGCCGTGTAAAACGCTTGTTTTATTTAAATCTCATTCTTTAATATTTTTAATTCTTTGGCAGTTCTGTGCATTTACAGTGTATATGGATCCTTCCACACCCCTCACCCCTCAGCTCCCCCACATCCCACCTTTTCTGAAATGCTTCAGTTTTCTCCCTTTTAGATTTTATTTTTCCTCAAATGTATTTAATAAATAGGTTTTTCTCCCAAAAATCTGAGTATTTGCTAGCCCTTGGGCTCTTTAATGGTTCTTGACCCTCTCTCCTCATTATGTTCTTGGCAACAATAACTGTGACAAGGTGCCAAATACCGAAAATTTTCAGCCATGTTTTACTTAATACTCCATATCATTTTACTCTCATACGGAAGGGTTGGTGCATCTTCTTCCTTGATTTTTAAAAAACTCCAGCACGCCCTCACACACACACCCGCACAAAGTTGTGGTTTTAACTCTGTGGCAATCAACAATTAATGAAAATGCAGCCTTTCCCTCCAACAGGAAAGCTGGGTAATAAAAGGGCCATGTAACTTTATGGGCTCCAGTAACAGCTGAATTAGGCAGGACCCTATAATGATAAGGCTAATCAGATTGCTTATTTCAAAGGATAAACAAGTTTCCTGAGTGGGTCAAAAGTCATCTCCTCCTCTGTCCCAGGTGGAATATAGAAAAGGAAGAAGGCAGCTGAGTGAGGAAGGTAAATACAGAATTATATTCACTCTAATCTAAAAAAAAAAAGTCTAACCATAAGTACAAAGTCTCCCTGCCTTATGCAGTTCCCAAGCCCTATCATTCAGCCATTCAGAAAACTTGGACAGAACGTAGCTGCCTGTCTGATGACTGGTACCCCGTATAGGCATAGGTGTTTGCATAGGGTGAAGGATGGAAGGAAGCCCATCTGTGACTGACTACTGAGTTCTAGCTCAGTACAGCGTGTGGCCAGATCAGTCTTTCATCAGAGGAGTCCTTGTCGCGATTCCCAGTCGTTTCAATCATGAGGTATTCTCCTTAATTTGAATACAAGTGTAAACAGAATTTGAAGAGCCCTTTCTCAACCTGTTAGAAATGATGCTGGGGCTTGTATGGGCCAGGTAGACAATTTCTGTGTCAATAAAATGTCAATTGAGGTTTTTCAATTTTAAGCCCTTTATTACAAGAGACTATTATAAGCCTGCTGCTTTTCTGCCGTTACTTTCTCATAGCTATCCTTCGCCATTGATCACGCAGACTTCCTTGTCCTTCACAATAGTCCAGATTAGCTTAGCAGGACACAGCTGTGGGAAACACCTAATTAGTACCCATAAAAATGTTTTGCTAAAGATTGATTTGATTAATTCATTCTCTCACAGTGTTTTGCCTTGGAACTGGTAGGTCTATAATTTACAAGATGTATCAACTCACCTTACCAGTGTTACCACTTACATGGAATCACAGAGACTACAGCCATACAGAATAGCCCCAGGTGCTAGAATCATTAAGAATATTAAGCCTCTAACTAAAATCTTCCTGTATTTGTCTGGTTGGTAAACTAGGAGGCTTTCGTATTACCACCAATTAACACAAGAAAATTAAGCATCATTTACAAACAAGATTAAAGACATTTTTCCTTCCACAACCAATTAAGAAAATCAGAAGGAAAATGTTTTGATTCATGTTCATCATATATACGTAAATATATCACATAATGTCTCATATTTAGCAAATATGAAATACCAAAACACAAATGGAAAATATTTTGGCATCTGTCCGGTCCTTGAGCTGCCTGGCACAAAGTGAGACTCAAAGTGTTTTGTTCCTGCTGTTAAACAGTCACTGAGCTGAATAAATTAATTATAGATTGTTTTTAATCTGAGACTTCATGAACTTTTGGAAAACAAAGGAAAAAAGGAACCTGTTCCAATCCTTCACATCCAACCTACGGGAGAGGAAGGTTGTTTCTGAAGAGCTGATCCAATTAAAAAAGAAGTCCTGGGCTCTGGTCAAATGGGCATCTGCAGTTCATGTTTCAAAGTATCACAGAATGGCAACCAAAAGTGTTTTTCAGGGAAAAAATAAAAGCAAGAATAATCCTCTTGGGATGAAAACACCTATAGTATTGACACACCCTTGAGATGGAAGAGATGGTGCCAAGAATTTGGAATTAGCAATAAGAGATGAGAGAGAAGAGGTGGGAGAGGGCTTGGTGGTGGCGGTAGCAGCACAGGCTTTAATCCCAGACAGAGGCAGGAAGATCTCTGTGAGCACCAGGCTAGCCTGGTCTACAGTGCTAGTTGTAGGACAGCCACAGCTGTCCAAAGAAACCATGCTTCAAAGAAAAAAACAAAAAGAGGTAGCAGAGGTCACACACCAGATTATGATGCTAGACTGGAGGTTTGGGTAGAGCCTCCCTAACATTTCAAATAGTTTGCAGAGAAACCTTGTTCAAGTCCTAGATTTACAGGGTCTATAGTTGCCGTAACAGAAAACTCTGTTACCAGGACAAGATCTAGCCTGAGAATGAATGGGACCAGCTGAAGGAAGCTATAAAATGATGAGCTATAAAATGATGAGATGAGAGTTATTAGGCAAAGGGCCGAGGACAATTCCCTCTCAGGATGGGCATTTAAATGAATGTTCTGAAGCAACTGGTAGAAATAGCATAGAAACATAGAGCCACGAGCAAAGTGGTTTGGATATGCATCTTCTCCCACACAAACTGTTCTTACCACAGAATCTTAGCAGGCAAGTACAACACCATTAAGGCTAAAGGTGTGGAGGGGGTATGAAATCAGGGGAGCAAGAAAAACATATGCCCCACTCTGAGTTCCAAAGACAGGAAAAAGCACTGTAATTGTCAGAGTCCTGAACTCTAATACAGTGGGTGGTTTCCCAGAATTCCAAGTAATTTGCTTTAAAATATAAGTGCATAGTAAATGCTCGCTAGCTTTTTGACAAAGACATTAGCATTTGTAATTTGGAGAAGCGATAATAGTGTCCTGGTTTAGAGTCATGCTCGAAACTGGACAGTTTGCCAAGTGGGGTGATTTAGAATAAGTCATGAGACCAACTTTGCTCTCATATTCTTGTCTAACTTCTGCCTCCACTTGATCTGGCCACCTCTGGGCTAAAAGTATTAGACTTATTCAAAAGTGCTTTGCTTCTGCCTCAAATCTCACAAAATGAGTCTATGTTAATACAGAATAAGACAGACTGCCAGTGAAAGGCCAGAGATTTTGTGGGGGCCCTAACATAAGAAGCTGATGGTCATATTAATGAGAACAGCATACTCAAACACATGTAAGGTAAACAAAGAACTTGTTTACCCCCCCCCCAAGGTCAGGAACTCACATGCCAAAACAGGACAAAATCGCTGTCAATGACCACAAATAAAAAGTTTAAAATTATTCACCACCATCACCACCTCCTTCTCTCTCTCTCTCTCTCTCTCTCTCTCTCTCTCTCTCTCTCTCTCTCTCTCTCTCTCTCTCTGTGTGTGTGTGTGTGTGTGTGTTGGGTTTCTGGAGCTGAAACGCAGGGGCCTCACACATAATGATAGACAAGTGATACTCTTATCACTGAGCTGGGTGCTTAGCCCATATTCACTTTTATACCTATGTCAAATATCAAATATGACCACAAATTAAAGAGTTTAAAACAGCATTCACATATTATCTCATATTTTCCAAGTCAAGATACCAAGAATTATACACCTGGATTCTCAGCTCTCGATGGCATTCAAAACACCCAGTGGAGTTCCCATTTTATATGCAGTTAATAGCTCTCTTTCAAATTCATGTTGCTCTGAGAATTCATTGCATGGCTGGCCTTGAAGCCAGCAGCAAGGAATCTTTGACTCTTGACTCTTAAGGGGGTCATTTGATCATGGCAGACCTGTCCAGGAAAAGAATTTTCATTTTGATTAAGTTTAAGCTAAGTGATTTGGGATCTTAAGAGCATCTGAAAAAAAAAAAAAAAAAAAAAAAGAAATCCCATCATCTTCGGTATCTAAGGTAATACAAACCCTGGAGTGCCACAGTCTATTAGATGGAAGTATATTATAGTTTCCTGCCCACACTTAAGGAAGGAGACCATAAAAGTTTGCTTTTTTTTTAATCGATTACTGCAGGTTACAGAATTTGATCTAGTGCCTTAAGAAATATAGAAAATTTAAATGATTGCTATCAAAATACAGGATTAAAAACTAAAGGCAGTTAAATGGTTTAAGAGATGAGTCAAATATAAACCAAGTGAAATTGTCACTGGAAATGAAATCTGTGCCTTCCAATGTTCTGTTGGAATGAACACATCTAAGGCAGGAAGATCTTTAGCTCCTGTCTTTTCTCATGTCTCCTTGGTCAACTCTCATCGTTGCCCCAGCAAACACCTCTGATGTCACTGACCACAGGACTGTTTGATAGCTTAAAAATTTTAAAGATGAAAAATCTTCCCTTGTTCAAAAAAAATTTCTAAGAAAGTTATTATCCTCCAACATGAAGTACTATATTCTCTGTATCTCTTCTGAAGAGGTGCTTGATAGAATTTCCCAACTTGCTGGGGTTCTGGGGTTTAAAAAAATTTATTATCTTGATTAATAAACGGGCAAGTATTGTCAAATGACTCTTCTATGTCCAATGAGCTAAAATATTTTAAAATTTGTGTCTTACAGAATAAAGTTGCAGTCACTGATTTTCAAATAGTAAACCATTTCCATTACTGGGTCATATGTACTTGGTGTTACTGTGGGCTTTGGTGGAGTTCATTTGTACTTTAGGGATATTAGGCTGTAGATGTTATTCAATTATTATGCCTTTGTCTTGCCTTGAAGTTAGAGTTTTGTTGGTCTGATGGAATAAGATTTTTTTCTTATATTTCTTTAAAATACATTTGCGTCATTCCATAGGTAAAGGTTTCTTTTAGTTCTTTGCTGAGTCTAAGTGAAGTGCTTTCTGTAACGGAAACAGGGCTGCTAAACCACCCTTCTACCTCAGTGTTGCTAGGCTTCCTTCCAAGAATGTTTCCATTTCATTTGTATTGATAAATTGAAAAAGTAGCATGTCACCAGGGTCCGTTTTGCTTTTTGCTAAAATACAGGTTCATGTCTCCTTAAAGCTTCTAATAATCAGTATGGCTAAGAATTTTTAAAAATAATTTAAAAAATACCTAGCCCCCTAAGTCAGATTTTTTTTTTTTCCACTTGGGTCTGTTACACTATGTTGTCATTTTATTGATTCTATTTACTTTGTGTTAATTTGCTTTGAGAAGGGACAATTGTCAATGAAAGGCCCCCCACCCCCTTTATTGGTGTTTGTGAAACAAGGTCTCTATTTAGGCCTGGATGT
This sequence comes from Phyllotis vaccarum, assembly GCA_033318265.1. Lineage (NCBI taxonomy): Eukaryota > Metazoa > Chordata > Mammalia > Rodentia > Cricetidae > Phyllotis > Phyllotis vaccarum. Next base: position 26,851,085 of record JARWLC010000007.1, read on the forward strand.
CCTGGAACTCAATATGTAGACCAGGCTAGCCTCAAACTCACTGAGATCCACTTGCCTCTGCCTCCTGAGTGCTGGGAATAAAGAAGTGTGCTCCCTCTGACTTGAAATTCTCTTCATCCTGATAAGGGTGTAGAAGTGACTCAGCAAGTGATAGACTTAGGATTCCTCAGCCCTGTTGCATATATTATACCTCAGAGACTCTAGAAACCGTGAACTTCACCTGTTAAGACTGTGTTTTCCAGTAATATAATGGGCAATCTTGAGATGGCTCTTCCTGTATTTTAGACAAGAACAAATGAGTATTTATAGTCAAGACAATGGGAGCCAGATTTCTCACTTTTGGAGAAGAAAACAATAATCGTAGATAGGAGCAAAATCCCATGGAATTTGTCTGGAACTAGATGCAAAATATCCCTTACTCTCAAATGATTCCCCCCAAATAACGGTGTGTGTGTGTGTGTGTGTGTGTGTGTGTGTGTGTGTGTGTGTGTGTGTGTGTGTGTGTGTGTGTGTAGGGTCAGGAGAGAAATAGGCTGACAAAGCAAAATATAAACAGTTCACAAATAATACATAGATTTCATCTCTTCTTAAAGGCATCTTCTGAAATTTTGATACCATACAAAAAATGAAGTTATTAAAAATTAAATAATAAGTTGTCCATAATAAATTTCTTTTAAGACTGAAAAATGGCATTCCTCAGTTGCCCTAGCAGTTCTTCTATATATGTGATGGCTCTATTTCTTCATTTACTTGCTGAGAGCTGCACTCAGCTGGTGAGGGAACACTGAGACCAGCTGTTTGCTGCCTGAGGCAGGGCTGGTAGTTTTCTATGATGCTCAGAGCGGACAGATGCACCCGGCACATTCTCTGGCCAGATCATAGCTAAGATCTATTTGTTCTTGAGGACTCAAAACAGAAAGTCTGTTTTCTTCTAAGAACACTTCCTGGGATCAGGAGCAGGGACTAAAATTGAGCAGTTCCACAACTGAGCAGGAAGCTCCTTTGCAAACATCTCCTGTAACCTTTCTGGTAATTTTCCATGCCCTGAACAAAAACATAAAACTCTGTGATTTTCAGTCCCCAAAACAAAGATTTTTTTTTTCTTAAGAATTATGTGACATGTTCACCTCCATCTTTATTCCTTTCTAATTTTAGAAAAAAAGCAAGCTGTTCTTCGGTTGTCCTTCTGTATAGTATAAAAATACCCAGTTGGGATTTCATTGAAAGTTGAAATGAAAGAAAATTTTTATATTGATTTTATCTGGGGAGGGGATGGTCTGTGGATATAAAGATAAATATTCAAAATTGCTACAATCTAATTTAATTTCTTTTAAATTCCAACAATCTCTTAATAACAACTCAGTGTTAGAGAACCTATTTTAAATATACTCATGTACTTGTCTATTATGCTTTATCCTAAATTCTAACATGGTGAAAAATGTGTATTACTTTTGCCCTGGCTTGGGAGAAACACGTTCAAATGATGTCAAGGAGCATGATTTTCTGTCTCACTTCCTGTCTGACACTCGGGTCTCTAGAAGCTTTGCTGTGAGTGATTGACATTTCTGGTAAATTTGAACAAAGCCTTAAAACCAAATATTCCTATTTTTCTTTTTCATCATGCAGAGTGCTATTAAAGGGCCATGGTTCTTTTCTTTTAAAAAAATGTAGAAAAGTGCAAGTAGCATACTTCAGAGGTTAGCTTACTCCGTTCCTAGTAGGCCATGTTTGAGGAACTACCAGATGTTAGCATATTTTTAATTCAAATCATCAGGTTCAATTACATCATCAGGAAGGGCTGTTGTGTTCTTCCTGTATTTGAGCTATTAATAAAATATGTTTTTAATTTTCAAAATTGCTTGGCTTTGGTATGGGGCATTTCTCCAGAGAGGTAGAAATATAGGAAAGCAACATATTGGGCCACTAAGGTTTAAGGCACACATGAAAATACATTTCATATTTTTAGAGTCATTTCCTGTTTATATTTTATGCTGTCTATGATCTAACACGGTCTTAAATTCACTCACCAACACTGATAATTACATGTTCACTGAAAGATGTAAAGCAGGTTCATGACCCAACACCATTTTAAGTCCTGAAAAAAAAAGAGAGGAGTGTGGGACGCACATACACAATACAAAGACAAATTCTTTCCTACAATCTGAAGTCCTTCTGCCCATAAATTGAAATAAGGGGAGTGAACCCTGTGGGGGGCATTCACCCAACCTGTGTGCAAATGTTTTGGCTGTGAAGTGGTGGAGACATATGGAAACCATTTCCCTCACACAAAACCTGGCTGAGATAAGTCACACCTAGACAAAGGTTTCCATGATCTTCAAGAGCCTAAGTAATTCAGAGGAAAGGTACAATCCAAATATTCTTAAAAGTGAGTAAGCCAGAGTTCTGGGGATATGACTCAGTAGTTAAGAGCACTGTCTGCCTTCCAAAGGATCCTAGTTCAATTCCCAACACCTACAGTCACCTTTTGGTCTCTATGGTTACTAGGTTTGCATGTGGTGTACAGATAGATATGTTAGCAAAATACTCATACATGTAAAATACATAATTGCTTTTTAAAAGCCAGTGATCCAGAGAAGGGAGCAACTTAGGTTTTTAAGCTTAAGAGGTTCACTATTTTTTAAGACAATGACTATTTACTGAAATTATTTTTAAGTATTTGTATGGTCGATACTGTAGTCTAATATTTTAATGCTTAAGGAAAATACTATATTTCACTTTAAGGAAATAAGCAGACAATTTAATGGAATTGTATTTAAGAGGTAATATGTTTTTTGGGTGAGAAAAAATATTTAAGTCATAGATATCAAATCACAGAGTGCCAATTTTTACTTAGTTGATAGCAACTACGCTTGATTAGTAAGGCATAGAACGGAGATGTTAAGAAATTTCTATCAAACATAAACAGGGGAAACTGCCATATATCTAAAGCACACATTCAAAAGCAAACCATTAAAACAGCAATTGTAGATATACTAAAAGAAAGTAAACTTATACAAAATAAACAAGAGGCCAGAGGAAGGAAGCCTGAGAGGAAAGCCGTATCACAGCTGTGTCCTTGAGCCATAAGGCAGATTTGACCCTTGACCTTGTATTTGTCAGATGAAGAAGACAATCTAGGTTTGCTAATTCCAAAAATCTCTAGATAAAAGAATAGTTCTTTGGGTTGGAGAAACAGCCTTCAATTAGGCTTTTCCCTCACCGTATCATCTTATACCCTGAGACAGAGACAGCAACTTGGCAATAACAACAACAGAAAAAATAGTGAAATCTAGAGACCAGCTTGCAAAGGCACTGAAGCCATGACTGACCATGTAAACTGTAAATTCAGTCTCTGGAAATTGCATAATAGAAGGAAGACCAAGTCCCTCAAGGTGTCCTCTGACCTCTATGTGTACACACACACACACACATACGCACAAACGTACACACACATACACGAACACACACACACATACACACACACATACGCACAAACGTACACACACATGAACACACACACATACACACACACATATACACACACATACACACATACATACACACATACACACACAGAGGAGGGGGGAGAATAAATGATTATGAATAAATAAATAAAATAGTGATGTTTAAAGTGGGAGCCCACAATTTTGTGGGTGGGGATCAACAGTTTATAAAAAGTGTTTCTGGCTTTTCTTTTCTACCTACTCAACTCTGCCACTATCACAGACAGACAGCAGCCATCCAATCCATAGCCATACCTACAAGAGTGGTGCTTCAGTGAGACCTTACTTACCAAAAACAAACAAACAAACAAACAAAAACCAGTAAAGCAGATTGGTCCAGGTGGTGGCAGTTGTGATGATTCAGCCTGCTCTGAACATGTACAGTGTTTGGTCATATCTTAACACCTCATCAAATTTAACATCCCAAAGTGAGACTTTCAAATCCATTTTGTATTACCTCTAACAACTGTATTTCCTACTGTCTTTCAAACTTCTTTGCTTTGCTAATAATATAAAGATCATCTAAGTTTGGTCCTAACTATTATATTGTTGGAAAGGAGCAGAGAACAAGAGGTAAATGTAAAAAACATTAGCCAGAAAGACAGAGGCTCAGCTCACATCTCCCAAATCATTCAGAATTAATAAATCAACATGATGGACTTGCTAGATTTGAGAGCAGTACTTGAGAGCTCACATCATCTCTAGGACTCTCCAGGGCTCAGCTGAGGGTTCTACAAACCTCTGGACTCTCCCCGTTCATCTGGGCATTCTGAGGCCCAAGTGCTGCTAGCTAACCTCTGCAGAAGATTCTCAGCACTGTGGGCAAGTTCTAAAAGGATTTAAAAATGATTCTGGTGATGAGACCAGATGAATATTGAAGAAAAAAGAAAACTACATACAAATGTTCATACTATCTTATTTAGAAACACTGTGATCCTTATTATTTCTGTATTTAAGAAGGGATTTATTTTTGTTTATCTATTTATTTATTTATCTAGGCTTTCAAACAAAGAGTTTACATGCTCTTCCATTAGGCAAATGGCATGCTTTAGGAAATGAAGGAAGTTTCACAATGAATGGTTTTGAAGGAGAACACAGGGGGAAAAAAAGTAATTTTTCTGGGCTTTACTTATTTGAGTGGTCTGCCCTTTATTTGAAAGGTGCTTTACCTACCCCACTGGCATGCTGATTGCTCAGTTATAATTATATTATTATTTCTCTTTTACCAAAGGCACGTGGAATACTTTGAAAGAGGACTGTCAGCCTCATTTAGATCTCCTAAGGAAGCGCTGGTCAGCAGTAGTGGAATATGCCTGTAATCCCAGTAGTCACAAGGCTGAGGCAAGAGGCCTGGGGTCAGTTCAAGGTCAGCTTGGGCAACATGGTGAGGCCATATCTAAAAAGGAAAAAAGAAAGAAGAAAGGGAGGGAGGGAGGGAAGGAAGGTGGAGAAAAAAGGAAACAGAAGAAATTCCACCATTTCCTACTATAAATTATATTGGTCTGATGTTCCCCTAAGCTTGGGTGCTAAAAAGAGCCCCTTGTTGTATCCCCAACAGATTTGCTTCCTCCTCCAGATAATTAAAAGAAGGTAGAAATGAGCCCACTCCCGACCCTGGCTCATGGCTGCATGGTAAGGTCCATCTGCTTCCTTACATGCCTCTGAGACTCTTCCCTTTCTCATGCCTTTTGGAAACCACTAGGAAGTTTCTTCTTCCTTGTGGTGACTTGACTTTCTTAGGCTCTAGTGAAAAATCTTAGCTTTCAACAGTACATGACCTGTTGTAAAGAAGGACTGATGAATGGTGTAAACTTCAAACATTCAAAACTTTCTGGAAGTCCATTCTTCTTTAGTATCTGAATACACATACTCCACCTCCCACACTCAAGAGGCCAGATAACTGAGGACATTCTGTTCCTCCAACCCCATAAAGAGGCCCAGTAGGACTAGCATTAATTAGTTCCCAGTTTCAACGTCAACACAATCCAATCACACTGAAAACTTGTGTTTGTGGCACTGTCAGAATACCTGAGCATGTTGCTCATAGATTGTTTTATCTGAAAGAAGTAAATGCATTTGCCTTTATAAATACCTGACAAAGGTATGTAAATGTCTCACTGATTATATCTCAAGGCTGGGGCCAGTGGACATCTCTAGGAGGACAAGGAACCTGGCACGTGGGAGATGATGCCATGTAGGTGGTACCTACGGCACAGATGAGGTCTGCAATGTAGATGGTAACTATAGCAGATAGAAGGCTAGAAAGAAATTTGCCTGTGTTTGGTCATGGTGCAGGACAATGTAATCCTGTTGGTGAGTGTTACAACAGTTGAGATTTTTGGTGTCCAAAGAAGAACATAACTAAGCTAGCTGCTGGATCTATGGAGAGGTGCATGCATTATAAGGGCACTAACTTCATTGATGGGTCATTCACTGGTGAGTTTGTACATGAATGGGGTGCTAGGAGATGGGGTCAGGCTGAAGGAAGTCTAGTCTTTGAAGAGCCTATCTTGTCCTTTGATGCTTCCGTTTCTACCTTCCTATTTCCTGTTTGCCATGAGGACAACAGTTTTACCTCCAGCACATACTCACCACTGCCATGTCTGCCTCACCTCACCATAGCCCAACGGCCAGGCAGCCCGAACACTTGGGGCTGAAACCATGAGCTGAAGTAAACATTTCCTCACTTAAGTTGTTCGACTCAGATATACTGTCACAACAAATGACATGTAATAACACAATCATCTGTGAGACCATTACATTTAATTGCTCTGGGTCAGACAGCAATATAAATATGAAGGATTGTTAAAAAGCAGAGCAATTATCCAGTAATCTTAGATCAATGAGTCATATTGTTTCTACTATGAGCATGACAAAATGCAATTTCATCCAATGTGAATGGGTACCTGGGTACCTGGTAGGATGACCCTTAGCTTATCTATTTAATATTTATAGAAAACTGTTGCTCAAGATGAGTCAGGGTGCTTGTGCTAAGAATACTTAATAACAATACTCTACTGTTATATCTTCTCATTTTTCTTTTAATGAGGAAAACAATGACCTTCACTTTATCTTGCATTTCATGTCCTTCAAGTATTTTTAAATATTTTCCTCACATTATCACTTCACAGGTGAAGACAATATATCAGCCACAGCTATCACTTGAAAATTTGACCCCGACATGAGAAAAATGATTTCCGCATAGTTGGTATTTTTTGTTGACACTTCTATAGTCAACTGCAAGCCCAGGTTCTATGACAACACACAAAAATGGGAAGCCAAACAGGAAACCTGTGTGCTTTTATTATGAGCAGGAAATTATTTAGCTGAGGAGGGTACAATGCAATGCAGCAACCCCAAGCGAATGAGTCCTTGCAGAGAGACAAGAACTGGAAATCCCTGAGGACAAGTCTTCCAGTTTTGGAACTTTTTTTTTTTTGGAACTGAAACACCCTGACAAGTACCAGGCATTCTCTCAACTAGAAGTTGAATTGGTCATTTCTTAATTAGTCAAAAGCATTTTAAAAAAAAATCACCTATTCAAACACTTGATAAATATCCTTAGGTCTAATATAAGAAAGCTCCCACAATGAAGTAACTTGCCTCCTCTCTGTGCTGCATGAGTGCCTGCCTGCCTGCATTCATGCATTTGCCTTAGGAGCATTCCCTACCAACTTATAATCGGCTCTCTTCCATCTCCCTTTAAATTTGCAGAGTTGAATGTACACACGGTCAAGCCTGTTAAAGCTGCCATAAAGTAGATGAAAAGAGCCAAAGAAAAACTTGAGTTCCTCTTTAGAAATCCGTGAAGTATCTTGGTCTCCTGGTATTTTCTTTTACTGTCTGGATCCAATTTGAGTTCTTAACTACGTACGTAGGCGCTGTCTAAGACAGAATGGCTTAATTGACTCTAAAATCAATGGTGCAGAGACATGCTTGTGAATTCAATAATAATTCGGGTTCTTGGGGCTTTTTTAAAGGAAATATATGTATGTCCAGATTTCACTTGGAACAAAAACTATCATAACAAATTGTTTTAAAATTACTAAGTAAAATCTTAGCAATTAATGCATTTGGCCAAGAATTATCTACTATGTGGTACTCATGTGCAAGTATGCACATAAATTGAACCAATGTCATGCCTTTTTCTTACCAAAATTACCTAATCTTGTTGTTAGCTAATTATTCATTCATGTCAGTATGTTTTGGGTTGTACTTCCAGATTCTGTAGAATTTATGGTGAGCCATAACAGACACTGTGAAGGCAGAGATTTAGCTTTACAAAATTTGATCTCAGGGAAAGACCATTTTTCTAGAACATCTAGTACTTGAAGGCAGAGCCCAGGTCTAAGTAAAAATCTAGGAAAAATCTCAGAACGCACCTGATAGCCAATAGATTCAAAACTTGGTTTTGCACGAAAGTTTATGTGAAGGCTTGGATTTATCCTTGCTGCAGGGGGGTGGGGGGGGTGTTTGGTGCCTGAAAGGTGGGACCAAGGTCTGGGAGCACCTGACAGCTGAGAGATTCAGAAGTTAGGTTCAATGCCCAAAGTTCAGCCAACAGATTCGGGGCTTGGGTTCCTGCTGGAAAGTTCAGCCAATTGCTACTGTACCCCATACCCCTTTGCCCAATCCTGTAATGCCAAGACATGTGGCACCCCACTTACATAGGCTTTTCTTTAAAACCCTCCTCACCTCCTCACCTCGGGGCCGAAAACCTTCCACTGTTCATATCAATAAAAACCCTCATGTGCTTGCATTGAGTCCAGCTCCTTGGTGGGTCTTTGGAAGTCCTTGACACAGGTACAACAGTTTAATCAATAGTTTCCAAGAATTACTCTACCTCATACTCGTTTACCCAATCTGAAATGCCAAGATGTGTAACACCCCACTTATGTATTTTTTCTTTAAAAACAGCCTGCTCACTCCTGAGCTCAGGCTGAATTCCCTCCGCTGTGCTGGAACAAAGGGGTTAGGCCCCAGTTTGAACCTGTCCAAAAGAATAAACTGATCCTCGTGTATTTTCATCAGAATCCAGCTCCCTGGTGGTCTCTGGGTGGATCTCTTCATGGGTACTACAACACTTCCAAGCTCAAGTGACTAGTAAATTCTGGGGTGAATTACACAATCTGGTAATCACCGAATATAATACACCATGGTCAGGATGATATACAGAAAGCAAAGGGCCCCAGCAAGAGCACATGACTGAGCAAAGTGACCTTGGCAGAGATGATACCAAGTCTGCCAGGAAGTTAGGTTTGAAATAAAAGTAAATTAGTTAGTGTGGTACCTACTTTTACAGCGCTGTGAATAAGTGGCAGAAGAATGGAAGGGCTTTAGTCTCACAGTTTGAGGGGACAAGTCACTGTGGCAGGAAGTCATGGCAATAGGAGCATCTCATAGTTACTGGGAAGAGACACCATGCTTAGGACAACTTAAAAAAAGAAAAGGCTAAATTGGGTGCTTGTTTACAGTTTCAGTTGGTAAGTCCATGGCCATCATGGTAGGGGGCATAGCAGCAGACAGGAAGGCATGTCTCAAGAGCAGTAACTGGGAGCTTATACCTGATACACAAGCAAGAGGCAGAGAGAGAGAGAGAGACAGAGAGAGACAGAGAGAGATAGAAAAAGAGACAAAGAGAGAGAGAGAGACTGGGAATTGCAAGAACTTTTGAAACTTCAAAGCCCACTCCCAATGACATCCCTCCTCCAATGAGGCCACGCCTTCGAATCCTTCCCAGAATGGTTCCACCAGCTGGATACCAAACATTCGAATATATAAGCCAGTTGGAGCCATAATCATTCAAATCACCTCAGAGCATAAACCAGCTGGTCACACTGAGCAGTGAGGAGGAGGAAGATAATGATGGCCCTCAGCCCTCTCTCTCCTTTTTATCCAGCCCAAGATTTCAGGCCATGGAGTGGTACCACCCACATTCAGGGCTCTGTTTGTCGTCTATCTGTCTTTCTTTTCTTTTTCTCCTTCTTCCTTCTCTTCCTCCTCCTCCCCCCCTCCTTTTTTTCCCCTGACTTTTCTAGACAGGATTTCTCTGTGTAACAGCTCTGATTACTCTTTGTAGACCTGGCTGACCTTGAGAGATCACCCAAACGCCGGGATTAAAGGCATGTGTCATTTGCGTACGTAAACCTTTCTGGAAAGACACCCCCTGCACGCACGGAACCAGAGGTGTGTTCCCAGGGTGGTTCTATAACTCATCAAGCTGAAAATTTAAATTAGCCATCACACCAGGTAAAAGCAAAGCCGGGAGCTGGAATGGTCTATTATTCACAATGTTGTTCTGTAATAAAATAATAAAATATGCAAGGCCAAACTGAGCTACATAGCAAATTCTAGGTCAGCTAGAACTACATACATAAAAAAAAACCCTGTCACAAAAGAAAAACAAAACAAACTAATTAGAACCTGGAACTCATGCCCCGCCTCTTTTAATTTTTTTTCTGACTAGCAAATATGCTGGGATATTCTCATGAATTTCAAGTCACTTCTAATAATAAAGCTGTTATGATCAGTGCTCATTTGAGAGACAATGAGAAAGTGTTCTGCTAGAGGTTTTGTAAAAGAAGAGTCTGTCTCTTTTTTCCTTTCTTTTGATAAGGACAACACAAAGGGACACAGAGGGAGGAAACTGGGGTCCTAGTGACATTGCCTGAGTCCTGTATCCAGCACATTGGACCTCCCTCAGGATGAGTTGCTAACATAAATAGTGCATTTCTCTGCTGCTTCCGGCAGCTTACATTAGATGCTGTGTTACCTATAGTACACTCATGTATATGCTATTCAAAAAAGTTGTTTTGTTCTGTCAAAAACTAACAGTGATTCTTCAGCTTACTTTCATCTTCTATCTAAAGGATTTCATTTAAATAAACATCTAATAATGTGGCAGGGTGACAGAGGCCTATCACAAGGATATGGCAGGAGAATGGCCCTGAGTTTCTGATCATTCTGGACTGTGGCAAAGTAAGGACCTGTCTCAAAAAACAAATGAACCAATCAAAATATAAATCATTTAGGTACATAACCCACTCCACAATACCAGTACCATATGCAACATTCAAGGTTCGCTATGAAGTTACAGGATTCCATATATAAGCAACGCATCCCAGTGGTTTCCTACTACATTGAACCCATTCTAGTACAGCTAAAGGAACCCTCATTATACAGCTGGAGAAGCAAAGACCCATACTGGAGTAACTTGGTCAAACCCAGCTAATTATTTATGAAGTGAGGGCTAGGATCCAGGTATTTGAATAATTTTTCCCCTTTGTTGCTTCTTAATTTATAACAAAGAGAATGCCAGCTCTTCTTTCTGTTTGCATTCAGATTAAAGCCCATGGCATAGTCTTTTGAATCCCTTCAGTGTTAAGAAATACCTTTGAAGATAGATTTGATTTGGAGGAACAATCAGAAGTCATTTAGAGCCAAGTGCAGTAAACAAGGTGGGTAATCAAACCAAGCAATTCATGTTTTGGTCCAAAGAGGGTGTAACATTGAAGTAATGAGGCTGATCTTTCTTTTCATGTAGCTCATAACTGAGCTTTGATGTCATTATATTGAAATGAAATTCCATTGACATTCATTTCAGAGTTTTATTACCCACAATTTGATTCTGCTGTGTTCCCCTGGATTTTAAAGTAGGTGCTGTTAGATTCCCATGTAATTAAAGTAACAGCCATGATACCTGGCTACAGAGCATGAAGCTGAAAGGGGAAATAAATTACTTAATATATTAAATGCTTATTATATAGAAAGCACCAACACAGACCTCAGTACAAAGGAGAGACATACTTGGTACTATTCTCCTGTTATGTATTCCTTATTCCTTACTTAATTCCTCTGAGTTAAGGCACAGAGTTTAAGCGAACGCTGTAAAGATTCCTGATTCCCATTGATTTGGTAAAAAGAACCAATATGGATAAACACACACATCCCTGATATAATTAAATGTAACATAAAAGCCATCTCCAGCTGCTTGCTGATCTGACGGCAGACAGAAATCAAAGCCTACAGTCAATAGGTATGACATTAAAGTCAGGCATGTTTGTTTACCTGAAGATGCACTATAAACTTTTTGTGTAATTTAATTCTTTTGGGTTCCCTCTATTGTCAAATGGTTATTTAATATGTCAGAATGTTCTAATGAGTAAATGAGAATGTATTGAAAGAACTAAAATAGCACAACTTAATAAATTATATGTATATATACATATATGTACATTTCTTGACCTTAATAATTATCAGAAATCATATAACAGCAGAGAGAATTTTTGGAGGCTTAAATATAGAGATGAGAGAGTTTATAGCATAATTGCATTCTCTTCTTATATGTTGAATGATCAGTATCCAAATTTTCAGTCACATGGGCCATATTCCTCGTGGGTGTCATAACTAAAGTCACAAATCTTAAAATGTCTCAATGACTTCCTGTATGCCAGTGTGGGAATAGGGGTATTGGAATGTTGGACGGAGTTGTGCAAAGTTACCTTCCACTGACTGGAAGAAAATTATCCTCTTGGAACAACAACAAAATTAATGATGTCTTCCAGGTATAGGAGCATATTGTGCTCCAGGGCTTTATCTCAGAGACACATAAAATCTGAAGGTGATGTGTCCCTTCCCATGCCCCTTGTTCCCCCCCACCCTGCCCCGACACAGCCTTTAGCCATGTTTCTACAGGCATTTCCAACCTTTGGATATTGCATGGTATTGTGTAGTAAGAGGTTTCTGGCCTGGACTTTTGGACCTAGCCTCAAGGTTTAGACCCACAGACCCACAGACCTGCAGAGACACACAGATGCTTCTAATCATTTTAGGCTGATCGGCCTAAAACCCAGGCATATGACTTGCTAACTCTTTACCCTTAAACTAACCCATGACTCTTATCCTGTTCAGCCATGGGGCTCGGTACCTTTTCTCAGAGCAGCATGGTTATCCTCTGTTTCTTCTGGCTTCTCTCTGGCATTCTGCTCTGTTCTTCCTGTTTCCAGAGTTTTCTTAGTCTGGTAGCCCCACCCACACTTCCTGTCTGCCTTTTGCCAATCAGCGCTTTTTATGAAACTCATAGGCATAGACAATTATTTATAATGGAACAACATAATCCCCCCTACAGTATTGTTATCTACTGAGTTTATGCCCTTCTAGAATGCCACAATCTAGTTACAATAAAAAAATTTGCAAAAAAATATTTCAGAATATTTTAAGTAAGTTTATGATTTTTTTTGTGATTGGCTGAATTCACAGCCATTGTGGCCGCATAGCCCATGGGCTGCAGGTTGAGTCTGCATGGCTGAAGAACAAAGACTGAAATTAAATCACTCCACCAACCAAACTCCTGTCTAAAAGGTACTGCATGCACTAATTGCTTCAGATGAAGAAATGGCCCTCTCCAAAGAAAATGGTTATGGGATTTTTAAAGACATGGGAATTAATCCAATTGTATTTTTTTGAAAATATAACCAGAAAAAATAAACACATACAATTCTCATTTGCTCTAAATGTATTTTTCTTAATTTTTCTGCTCTTGTAGAAGATTTTCTTACAAGTCTCTCTGTTACAGAGTATCCTTTAAACCAATGGCTATAGAGGTGTGTGTGTGTGTGTGTGTGTGTGTGTGTGTGTGTGTGTGTGTGTGTGTGTGCCACGATGTCAAAGGACTAAAAAGGGGTCATATTTACAAAGCCCTGAAAGATGTACCAGCCTGTGTTGCCACGGGAAGCAGAAACCATGCAAGTCACCTCAGGAACAGATAAATGAGCTGTGTCATATTTTAAGGGGTTGAGGTTTAAGGGATGGTTTTGAAGCAACCAAAGAGTTAGTAGCATGAGAAAGCAAATAGCAGCCTTAGAGGACCAAGGACAATGACAACATGTGGCTTTACTGGAGCCCAGAGTTAATTAAGAGTCACAGAGGAGAAGGTAGCTATCCTAAGTTGTCTGATGGATTGTAGGAAGCTCAGAGGATGACTTTTGAGGTATTTTTAAAGTGGGAAATGGACCAGACATATAGCCATACCATATAGTATGAGCTGGGAATGGGGGGGGGGGGGCACACTACTGTAGCTTCCCATCATCATGCCTGTAGCTAGTGTCTCTCATTAGCCAAGCTACTTCACAGACAAGTATTAAGAAAAAAATGGGTAATATTTTCTGGGACACACAACAGACCAGAAGGAATGGCTTACTCAGTCAGCAGACAGGCAAACAATTAAAGTCCATCTGAGAACCTGGACACAAATCCCTCAATGGGATGCAGGTGTAATAAGTTTAAAGTCATACTTCCAGACATTTCAGTCAAGTGGCTTGCATAAAAACGGATGCAATCATTCCAAATTATCAGAAATGAAGTTAAAAAGCATAATTAAAAAAATTCAACTTAAAAATGCCTAACAAAGAAAGTATAGGAAGAATATTCTTATCCTGTTACAGAATGCCAATTAAACAGCTATAGGAATCATAATAAATAATTAATGATGTAGTGTTTGAAGAATTCCTGTTAAATCAGGAACACTATAAATATGTCTTCACCCTCTCATTAATTCAACATTATAATACACTCCATCTAAAAAAGTGGAGTGTATTATTAGAAAAGGAAGATAAATATATGATTATTTATAGATATTTTGATTATGTTTCACTAAAAAAAAAAATGTTTCAGAAATTTACAGAAAAACTATTTGAACAAGGAAGAGATTGGCACACTTCCAGAATGTCAGCATTTGATAGCTTCTGGGAAAGGAAGACTTGGATTTTATTAATGATGTGACCTCTGGCACATCTGCCACATGCCAGGGCAGGCCCTACCCCCAAGACTAGTCAGGCAACACAAATTAGATGCAATGGAAAGGGGGAAAAAAGAGAAAAAGAAAAAGAAAAAGATATCTCAAAGATGGGTGGGAAGGGATTGGAGAATGAAGTGGGGGTTATGAGAGGTGCGGGGTTGTGAGGGTTGGTGGAATGAGAGGTAGATACATTTGATATATATTATAGAAAATTCTCAAGAAATCAATAAAAATATTGTTTAAAAAATCACCCTGCATAGAACTAAACTCTAGATGAACTAAGAAATGTCAAAAGGTAAAATAAATGGAAATGATTAAAAGATACCATGGCCTTACATTTTACCTTAAGCCAAGTGGGTTTCTCTACCTGCCTCACTTAGGAGATGCTCAAGTGTCACCTGTTTGGTGACATTTCACACAATGCATTCACCCTTTGGTCCTATACCTACTTCATTCTCTGATTGAATCACATTGTCTTTGATTTACTCAAATGTCTACGTAGTACTTTGAATGCAGTATCAGGCACTTTATACATTTGCAGATGCTCTGGTTACTCAAAATCACTGCATATATCCAATATCTAGTAGACGTTACTAATGTCCTCTCTTAGATTAAGGAAACTGAGGCACAAAACAGCGCCCACTTCCCTTGGCTCCTAAGTAACGAGAACCAGGATAGAAATCTGGAAACTCAAGCTCCAAAGGCTCTGACCTTGTGTTCAGCAGTAACCAGTATCTGAACCTGGATTTGGTGTGATACTAGTTTTTCTATTTTGTTTCTAACCATCATGGTCACCAGTGCCTAGAAAAGGACCTAGAACACAACTGATATTCAAAACTAACTATGAGTGAAAAATGTCAGAAATATTTTAAAGACTACAAATCTACAAATCATGGAACAAGATATAACAACTCCACTTATTTCCATTTTGTTCATGTTAACAAAACATTCTGAACAGAATCAACTTAAGGGAAGACTGGAAATCAGGAATAACTTGAAACAGAAACCAGAGAGGAACGCCACCTAATGATTTGTTCCTAAACCCAAGTTAATTAGTTTTCTTAAGCAATCTGAGACCACCTGCCCAGGGAATGGTGACGCCCTTAGTGGGCTGGGCTCTCTTATAGTCCAAACAACTTTTTTACCCCGTACTCTTCCACCAAAGACCTTCCATAGGCCAAATCTGGCAGTCTATCAACTGAGACTGTCATATGAATCCAGTCAGTCTGAGGATTCATGGAGACAGGACCCATCCCGTTCAGTTCAGCCCAAGGAACTGTCTGGGTGAAAACTAGCTGTGGTTTTTGCTCCTTGTCTCTCTGATATTTCATCTTTTCCCAATATCAATACTAAATAGAATTTGTGAAATATCCCAGATGACTCTAGGCTATGCCAAACTGACAGTAAAAGCTAAACAGAATATCATTCAAATATAGAGTATGTTTTGGGTTTTTTATTTTTTGGATACACAATCTCATGTAGCCCATATTCACTATATAGCTCAGGCTGGTCTTGAACTTCTGAACCTCTTGCATCTACTTTCCAAGTGCTAAGATTCCAAGGCATGGAACAGCACAATGGGCTTACAGTGTAGACTGGTTTATTGGAAATTATACGATGGATCAAAC
This sequence comes from Phyllotis vaccarum, assembly GCA_033318265.1. Taxonomy (NCBI): domain Eukaryota; kingdom Metazoa; phylum Chordata; class Mammalia; order Rodentia; family Cricetidae; genus Phyllotis; species Phyllotis vaccarum. The sequence goes on from JARWLC010000007.1 coordinate 26,867,011, forward strand.
TAAAATATAACCAACAGGGTAAGAAGAAAAGATTTGCACTGTAAAGGATAAGAAATCAGAAAATAATGGAACATTCCCACAAGTCAGTAAGAAGAAAACAATTAAAAAATAAAAAAATGAGTAATTCATCAGAGAAGCAATATACAACATCAGTATATTTGAAATTTGCTCAGCTTACAAGTAATAAGGGAAATACAGATAAAAACAGCAATCAGACAACATTCCCCACATTTAAGATAACAATTTGTTTAATCCCTGATAGTATCAAATATTGGTTTAAATAAGGAGAAATGAGAGGCTGAAAAATGCCTGATGAAATATGACTGCTATAAAGCAAACTGCTGAATGATTTAGCAATTTTTACTCAAGTTGAAGTTCAGACCTTAGAACCATTTCCATTTCTTCATCTATAACCCCCAATGCAAATCCATGAAGACACTGATATAATGACAATTCTCCCAACATTTTGTTGTTTTGTATAATTAAAATAGAACACTAACGGTCTATGTACAGCTGAATAAATGTTACCAGCCAGATAAAATGGTGACCCAAGTAATCAGTAAGCATAGAGGAGACTGAGTACCCAACTGATCCTCCCAGAAATAGAGACTGAACTTCCTGACTTGGAACAGTCTGTCCCGAAAGCTCCCAGACAAGGAAGGAGCAGTAGTAACATGCGCAGTTTACATTCTGCTTGGAGGACCGATAAAAGGAGCCAGCTGAAACCAGGGATGCTTCAGAACCTTAAGAACTTCAACAATGAAAGAGGTAAAGAAGGGGACCCCTGGCTGTGTATAATCCCAGCCTGGCTGACCCCTGACCCAAGCAGGCACCAAACAGAAAGCCCTTGAAACTAAGGTTGGAGAAAACACTGAACACAGGCATGACTGATAATGAGTAAGGGCTGAGTGCTCTAACTCCTGAACAGAATTGTACTGGACAATGCCATCACCAGGAGACATTCTCCATGTCCTAGATCCTAACTTCAAAGCCTCAACATACAGAAAGTCAAGAAAATGTAAATGGCTATCAAGGAGAGAGATAAGCAAATGTTAACTCTGATTCTGAAAGGAGCTGTTTCTAACGTGCACTCGCAGTGATAGTGATCAAAGGGGAAGTTTCAGGAAAGAAATAGAAAGCACACACAAAAAAGTACTGACATATAATATCCAAAGTCAACAATATTAACTCCATAGTCCATTTCTTAAAGAGTCATGCAGAAAAGGGTTGAGAGAGGGAAACACCAACCAATGTGAAATAGATCAATTAAAAGTATATACTCTGGAGAAGGAAGAAAACATTGAATATATGGGCAAAGTTTAAGGTCTAATGTGACTATTGCTGAAAATGTAATATACAGGTTTAAAAAGTCACGGGTGAAATATATATACATAAATATAATATATATTATATATAAGTAAATATATATATAAAGAGATTGGAGTTTTTAAAAAGCTAAACATATATGTAAATATGGCCCTTGGCCTTTTCTCAAGAGAAAATAAAACAGATATGTACACCACAATGACATGCTCATGAATGTCCCTGGCAGCTTCACTTCATAATAGCCTAAACTGGAAACAGCCCAGCTGTCTGCTCACAGGTGAGCACATAAAAGAAGACTCTGAGCATGCATGGGAATACAGAGTACACAGAGTTCCCCCTTCTCGATGAAGAACAATGTTGAGTGAGTTTTCAGAAACAAGAGATGAAGGAAAGAAGCCAGGCAGAGGGGAATGTGGGCTGCATGATTTAGTTTATATAGAACGCAATGGCAAAAGTTAATCAATAGTGGCCTTGAATGGCAAAGGAAAGAGGTAAAGGATACTTCAGTTGGAAGAGGATGGCCTACTAGATAGTGAATACCTTCAATTATTTTCCATCATGCTGGCAGTTTTATGAAAGTAAGAAACTCCTGTAGTGGTTCACTTCAAATGTACACATTTCCCTAAATCAGTTCTCAACAAAATTTGTATAAAAAACAATGAAACATATATCTTTCTATGATTATATGCAGTGAATATATTGCTCTTCATGTTAAGATAGAAAAACAATGTATAGGGAGTTCCTGCTTGGCTATAATATAATAGCACTTTATACAATTAACAGTAAACAAAAATACTACGTGTTTTGTATATATTAAATACAATAACAATGGCACATATTGTATTTGGTATATATTTAATATATAACTGCATATGTTTTATAGAGTTTATGGATGGGTGTTTATTGATTCTTTAAATATTTTCACACCCACATTCTCACAGTTACCAAACAGCCATCATAGCGCCTGAAGAAGTTTTGGGGATGATGGATCAGAGGTCTCCAGTAGACATCTGCACATCTTAAGTGGTGAGTCCACAGTGTTTGCTCAAGTTGGTCCTTTGAAGCACTCCCTGGTTGCTTGTTTAACACGGAATCAAATGTGATGAAGAATACAGAGCCTGAGAAATTTTGCCATCTATCTACATTTAGCCTTTTACTGACCAATAAATAGCTACATAGTACCTCCACTAAGGCTTTATTACTTAAAAAAAATATAGCAATTGGAAGAAGAAAGGCTGCTGAGAAATGTTAGTGAAAATGTGTCTCTTAATGCTTGAAACAGGTATAAAAGGTTTGGAATAAAATCTGAAAAATAAATACCCAGACGTGAAGGAGGGGTGCTAGTATTCTGAAATTTTAAGGTTAAATATTCTTTTTTTAAAAAATAAATTGTCTTACATACTTTCTCTAATGCTTTAAATTGTCTTCATATCTAATCTTCTGAAAGGGAATATGTTGAAAGTATCACTGGTAATAATAACTTAAGAGTGCAGTGATTAACTACAGCAGTATAATAAGATATATTCATGCATTCTATATAAATAATTTTATCCATCTGTTTATATGCAAAGTACAAACACGTATTGGTCAATATAGGCCACATTTATCACTATTGTAATCTGAAAGTATATGGGTGTGTGTGTATGTATAAAGTTTACTTTATACACAGACATATATAGATGTTAGTTTGAGCCTTTGTTCTTCTGTGGCTGTTGAAAACTGTCTTGACAAATACTCCCTTTCATAAGAGAGCAAGAAAGGGTGTGGACTGACTAGGTGGACAGGTGGGAAGAACATGGGAGGAGCTGGGAGATGGGAAACCATAGTCAGAATATACTACACGAAAACAATCTATTTTCAATAAGTAAATAAATGAAAATTTTTCAAAATTTTTACCATTTATACATTTTAAAAAATGGACAGTATCAGCACACAAGTATTTGTTTAAACTATGTCGTTTAACTCTTTAGGGTAGACTTGGTAGATTAAAATATGACATGTCCTCTTCCTTCCTCCCTGCATTTTGAATCCTGTTGTCAAATTGTCTCTTAAGCAGTGTGTAAAATGTGCCTTGGACAGTTCAACATGTTGAATTTTTTTTTTAATTCAATAGGGGATCCAGAGTCTTCTTGGAAAGGACTGAAGGTATGGTTGGAGTGCAGTTACTTAGAAAGCCAAGCTGATTATAGCCACAGATTTCTCTGGGTTCAGAGGCAGTCATCCTGTGTGCTAGCTACCATTTCTCATTTTCCAGCTGAGATCGGCTGACATTGACCTTCGATGTGGGTTTCAAATGAATTTTGTGGTGTACACAAGTTTAGAGAAGAGCTCTCTCACTCCACGTAGGTCTTGGTGACATAGATTGTTACCATGGTGGTTTAGGACCCAGAGACAGCACCCTCTCTGGCTGACTGGTCCCTCCCTCTGTCCTCCTGAGTCAAAGGTCAGAATTGGACATCTTACATATTCTGGCATTCTGTTTCTCTTTAGTTCCTCTTTATGTTGGGCTAGAAACTCTTAACCACAGTTTACATTTCTTACTCTAACCTTGTTTGTCACCAGGGTATACTGGTGGACCTCATTTAGATATCAAGATGTCTTTTCAGAGGTGAGAAAATTACTGATCAATAAGACGTAAGGTTTTTACAATACAGTGCCCACTACACCAACAAATCACCCAGTATTATGGATATACAATTAGCATAGAATTCAAGGTTTATTGGAACATATCTTCTACCATTTTCACATTTTGAAGTGTTGTATGAAGTTTCTGGCACAGACTTTCGGGCCTAACCTCAAGGTTTGGATCCACAGACCCGCAGACCTACAGACCTACAGACCCACAGACCCACAGTCCCACAGTTCCACAGACACACACAGCTGCTTACATTAATTGTACGCTGATTAATCTGGGGCCCAGGCATACAACTTGCTAGCTCTTGCTCTTTATCTAACTCATAGTTCTTAACCTGTTCTACCATGTGGCTCGGTACCTTTTCTAAGAACAGCGTAGTTGTCCTCTGCATCTTCTGGCTTCTCTGTGGCATCTCTGCTCTGTTCTTCATATTCTCAGAGTTTTCTTAGTCTGGTAGCCCTGCTCATACTTCCTGTGTGCCTTTGGCCAATCAGCATTTTTTTATTAGACTAGTAGGCAGGACAATTATTTACAAGGTAACAACATAAATCCCCTATATTCGGGGACTGTTCTAATTGTGATTTCTGATTGATACAGGACAGTCCGTTTAATGGAGGTCATTCTAGTCCTAGAAAATAATTCAGAAATGTGGCTGGACAGTTAAGTATCATCATAGTGGTATAAGTGAGGAAATCATTGATAGCTTCTGGGCAGGTAATGAGGCTGCTAGGCAGGCAACTGTGAACAAGACCATTCCAAACAAGAAATAGGCTATCTGTAAGTAATTAGGCTATCATCCCCTCTGATAGAGCTATATCTAGTGATGTTAGTACATTTCTAAGAAACACTGAGTATTTCAAGAGATAAATTGGACTCTTTCAATTTAGAATATTACTAACTATATTCCATGCCAGAAAACATAACACACAAGTTAAAACCAAACCAAAACACCTGCAACATTCTACGACTGTGGACAAGCGCCTGGCCAGTTTTTTATCTTGTCAATTGAAGGAAGGTCTTACGTGCATATAGAAACACATGTGCCAGGGTTTGTTATATGTTCCTTTTTTTAAACTGGGAGCAGAGCATTATATTGATTTTTAAAAATATTATATGAGTGGAGAGTGCATTACAGAATCTATTTTATTTCAGCTAATAAGATGGGCCTTACAAAATATTTGTCATAAAAGAGCACCTTCTGGCAAGATTCAGTTGAGAGGCCATTATTTGTAGGGTAATCTTTGGTCACCTGAACAACTTTCCAGCCAATGAAAAGGCCAGAATCCAACTTACCAAGATCCAGGCTGGTTGTAGCGCAACGCATGCTCACTCTTTGAAAGATAACCCACTTATTTGCCAAGAATTTAAAAGCTATGAAGAGAAAAGCCATGGTAAAGTGATTTATATTCTCACTCTCTCTTCCTTCTTCCATCCCCAGAGATTGCATAGCAAATGCCACTCAGCCTGAGAAAAGGCATGCTGGAGGTCTTCAGGGTGTATACAGTTGACTCCAGCATCTTCCAACCTTCTGTTCCTTTTATCTGAATTGCCTTCCTTCTGTTCCTATCATCTAATCCCTGGAAGCGGAAGCCAAGAGCAATCATGTTCTTCTGAACCCCTTTATATTTTGAGCTTTCCCATCTCTCTTTCAAGCGAGGAAAATGGCTTACAATTTACTAGAGTTTTTCTGACTGTCTACCAATCACAGAAAGGTTATTTGCTAATGAAGAAAAGTATCTTCATGATATTAGTAGTAAAAAAGTATTTTAAGTGAATATAATAGATAAATAATTATAAAACGTACAAGTCTGGATACTCAGCAATTCAGAAGCCACAAATTTGCATTCTGGGAGAGAAGCTATCAAGGAGGGCTGAGCCTAGTAACTCTACTCCTGACAGCCTTCATGTTTTAGACATTTTTATATAGAACACTTAGTCATACATTATTTATGTATTTAAGATGAATTAACTAAATTTTAAAATAAATTATTTATCTTGTGTTTACAGGGACTGAGTCTTCCGTGGTTGTAGATTGCCTTGTCAATTTCATGCCAAGCAGGGACTTTCTGTTTATGACCCATTTTCTGGGTTCACAAAAGATGAGCTGGGGAAAGAAAACAACTGTCCAACTAGCAGAGAAAGCTGAGAACTCACTGAGGTTGAAACCTGGCAATCCCTTCAGTCAAGGATGGAGTGTTCTCATTGGGCTTTAATTATTATTATTTTCTGGATTAGTATGCACTTACATAAACTGCCTTTTGCCTATGTGCCAAGTCTGTTTCCTCTCTATCCAGATCCAGCCAGTCCTTTGTCCCTTGGGGACAAATACCCCTGCCTCCCTTCCCTCGTTCCTTCCTTCTTCCTCATCCCTTTACCATGGCATTCTTTACCACCTTAGCATCCTAACCCATTTAACACAGACCTTCCCTTTTTCTTCTCTGAACAATGACACCTGTAAGGTTATTTGCTGTTGTTTTTCTGTCTGAGTCAGAAAGAAACCATTTTAACTTTTCTTTTCCACTTAATAACGGATCTTTCTATGAAAGCAGGTATTTTGGTGTGGTTTGTGGTTTCTGCCAATTCCAGGGTCTGGAAGAGAGGCTGCATGGGAAGATCCTGTCTCAGAAAAAGGAAAAGAAAGAAAGAAAGAATGGAGGGAAAGAGAGATGGAGGGAGGGAGGTAAAAAGAAGTCAAGTAGTAGTGGAGGTAGTGATGATGATGGTGATGATGGTGATGATGATGGTGGTGATGGTGATGGTGATGATGATGGTGATGATGATGATGGTGATGGTGGTGATGATGATGATGGGGATGATGATGATGTGATGATGATGATGATGCTGATGATGATGGATGGTGATGATGGTGATGATGGTGATGGTGGTGATAATGATGATGTCAATGCACCTTTGCTTTGTTTGGTTTTGAGACAATGTCACCATAGCTCAGGTTGACTTTGAACTCATAGTGATCCTCCTGCTTCCTATACTTTTTTTGTTAACTTGCTGTGTGAAGCAAAAGACACATTTGACTTGCCATTTTTTTCTTCTTTAAAACTTTGCTGTGTCCCTTTAATTTGGGCCACTCAGGCACAAAATGACAAAGGGACGTGGAGAGATGAAAAGAGCATCAGCCATTGTCCCTTTCTTCCTCTTAAAACATAGACAACTCTATGTGTGTGTGTGTGTGTGTGTGTGTGTGTGTGTGTGTGTGTGTGTGTGTGTGTGTGTGTGTGTGTGTGGTTTGTAGCTTTGGTGACAGCTGCTGTTCTTTTGTTTAAATGCAGTTTGGGTGAAATGACTAATATTAAAACAGATTCCTGCTTGTCAGGACTTTATGGCCCTTCCCACCTGCATCCTCTCTCATTGGCAGCTTCTCCGAACACAGCCCCACCTGTGCACTGGCTGAGCCAACCTGCCCCACCTGCGTCGGGGTGAAGCCCTTCTCTGCCAACTATCTGCAGCTAGCTGCCGCCTTCCTCTTTGTCCCTGCCTCATCTACCTCCTGTTGCTGCTCAGAAAGTGTCCTCACCTTTTCCTTCTTCTCTCTTATCCTTTCATGGTGCTGCTTCTTTGTCTGCCTGGTGTGTGTGAACACATTACAGGTCTTGTTCGGGTTAGGACACTCCACCTTGTTCCCCTCTGGTGACTGTCTTGGGCCCTTAGGCAAAAGCTTCTCTCTCCTTTGCAAAGATTGCACCGTCCCTTATCCTTACAATGGTCACCTTTGTGTTCAGTGCCTGACTCACACAGAAGAGCAGGACACATACCCTGTAGTCAGGCTGCAAGCAGAGGTGACAGCTAATACTGACCTTCTGTGACCTCCACAACTAGGGTCAGTTCCGATGTTAGGCACCAGGATGGTCCTCATGGAGGATAGAATGTGAAAGACATGGCTAGTCTTTCCTTCTGAGCTTCTGCACTGTGACTGACATCTGAGTCCGGCACAGAGGACTCATGGCTGGCCCTTTATCCACACAAAAACTCTGATAATTAGAACCTCTCCCCTGTAATTTCAGGGTAGGTGGAGTTGGCTCATACCAGAGCCAATTGTTAAATTTAAGGAATTTCATGAGTCAGTTGATATATTGGCTGCTGGAAATTGGCCATCAGGGTCTGTTTACACAGCTAAAACCAGCACTAACCAGAACTCTCTTTTTTTCCCCTTTTCCTAAATAGTTAGTTATAAAGTATTTACTAGGATGCCAATGATAGGGTTTTGATTAAGGGGAAATAAAGAGTGTAAAAAAAATTAAATGTGACATTTGAGCTTTGTAAAAAGGCTTTGAATCTTGTGTCCAGAGTTCTTGATGACCCTTGAGAGGTCCTTCTTTGGAAGGAGTTTCTGAAGTTTCTCTCCCTGACATTCAGTCTCCCATTTACCGTGTGTAGCAACAGCAGGCACCCTCTCCAAAGCCAAAGTCACCTGCTAATGGTGTGAGGTGTCTTTGTGTTTCCATAATAGATAGTCTGCTTGCCTTGCCGGAGGCCTGCTGTTTCAGTCAGCGGTTGATAAATGGGGCCATCACATCCTATCAGAAAGAGACTCCGTTGCCCCTGCACAGTCTGTGACTAGGCTTCTGCCTGCCACTCTTGCCTATTTCCTCTCCCTTCAAGGCCTCTGTCACTAGATCAGCTGTCTTCTTTCACTGTAATATTTTCTACCTTTGAGGAAGGAAGGAAGGAAGGAAGGAAGGAAGGAAGGAAGGAAGGAAGGAAGGACAGAGGGAGTAATGGAGAGAGAGAAGAGAGAGGGAGAAGGAAGAAATTCTGTACAGAGACTAGAGAGATGGCTCAGCAGTTAAGAGCACTTGCTGCTCTCACAGAAGGCCAGGGCTCAGTTCGCCACATCTGCATGGTGGTTCACAGGCATCTGTAACTCCCATTCCATGGAATCTAATATCCTTTTCTGGCTTCCGTGGGTACTAGGCAAGCATCTGATACATATACAAATGTAGGCAAAACACTCAGATAAAAAATAAATAGGTCTCTGGAAAAAGTGATACTGGATGGGGAAGCATGACAGAAATCAACAGAGTCGCTGCTGAAGAAAAAAAACAGTAGCAGCTGCCCTTGTGTATGGCTGCACTTGTGCAGAGTTGGTGCCCAGTCATGAACCTCTGCCATGTCCTCAGCTTCCCAGAGTGTGAGAATCCAGGCCCAGAACTTAAAAGGATAGCAGTCGACCCAAGGAAGGCATGGGTGCTAAAAGAAACAGAAACTTCCTCATTTCTCAGGGACAGAGAAATCAACATTGCTGCAGTTACCTCCTTAGCTCTTGACATTTGAGTTGAAAACTACGTTCTCCCAAGTCTCCTTTTCTCTATAAATACCTCACTCCTTCATTTTCGAGATTTGAGTAATTTTGGTGAAAGTAGAGAAAATACCAGTTCATGTCTATATGTTGACAGGATGATGACAAAGGTGATAACCATGGGTCCTCCTGCCCTGATGTCCACGATTTTTAAGAGTACAGGCTGCCAACACAAAATAATAAAAATAGTAAAATCATTTGAACAGAGAAGTTCAATGTCCTCAAGGACATGATCTATAATCTGGTCTCTGTTGGGTCTGTTTTCCTAATAATGGGCTGTCCTCTTGGTCATCCATGAGCTCCAAGGATCTTACAGACTCAGTCCCCTGCAGTAGATCGCAGGCATGCACTGGTGGTCCTGGCTCTTTCGTGTGAGTGCCTGGTATATGACCTCAGATCCTCAGGCTTGCACAGCAAACATATCTTTACCCATTGAGTTGTCTTTCTTCTCTACACCTCATGCTACTACCTGCAATGTGAACTCAGCACCTACTTTGCAGCGTTTTCTTGGCTTTTAAATAGGGCCTAATTTGTTACTGTAGTATTATCATTGATAATTAAATATGACTGTAAGACTGAAGATGTGGCTCAACAGATAAGTCCTATTGCTCTTTCAAAGGACCTAAACTTAGCTCCCAGCACCCTACTGAGCAGCTCACAACCACCTTAACTCCAGTTCCAGGGGAACCAACACCCTCTTTTGGCCTCCACAGGCACTGCACTTATATGTATATTCTTTCACACAGATACACATGCATATACATAATTTTAAATAAGTGTGAATATTTTTCAGAAATAGAAATGGTACCCAAGTTTTCTGACAAATAAATGGTGGGGTTGTACAAAATACAACACCTTAATCTTTTTGCCATAAAATTAATGCAGGGACAGAAAAGTGACTTTGAGTGGCCTGTGTAAAATAATCCAGTACTTAATGAAAGCTAGTGATAGAGTGATTAGTCAGTGCCTGGTGGCTTTGGCAACTGCCTAACATGTAGGACCTGTTATAAGTCTCATAGAATTTATCCCTAGACTCTCATGTCAACAGAACTAGGCAAAAAAAAAAAAATTCTGTATCTTCAATTGCAGAAGCCCATTCCCCAGAGGAGGACAGAACTTGATTTAAGTATTCTTCTGCTCAGAGGAAGGGTAATGAACGCAAATATTTCACAAATGCCTTTTCCCAAACAGACATAATCACATTTCCATTCAATCTTGGGATTCTTTAAGTCTAGGAATTAGCTTGCAATTACCTATTATCTCCCAATTGAATCTTATAAAACAGATGAAAACATTTCTTTGCCACAATTAACTTTCATTTTATCCCCAAATCTAGCAGAAAAACTTTTTTTCCTTCTAAATTCTGCCTAAATTTATTTTGACTCGCCTAACCCAGGGCTGGGGGGGGGGGCGGTCGAGGATGGGTGATTTGAAAGAAATTTCCAGAAAGGGGGGTAAGGATGCACATTAGGTTCCAATTAGCTACCTAGAAATTCATCTTTGAGATACACAGCATCCTTCAGACACCAGCCACTCAGTATGGAATCCTATTTCCCCTCACCTCCCCTTGGGGGGAAAAATAGAATTTTTACGTGCTTTATGATTTGTACGCTCCTGAAAGGCTGTCCTGGAAACTGGGCACAGCTCAGCTCAAGTGGCCTCAGCTACAGGAGCAATGAACTGGGATTTCATCTTGCACAACTGTATTTTCTTGAAAGAAGTCACAGAGGTCCAGGGAACACAGTGAAGGTTTTCCAAACATGCTGAGACTCCAGCTCTGCATTGAGTGGTCTGTGGTCCCATTTTGCTCTCCCTCTACCATCTGATCAAACCCAGGTCTGCAAAGCTTCTGTTTTAAAATGTTGGTAATCCACGGGGTACTGAATCAGAACACATAAACTCTGAAGATGTGTAGAGCTGCCATTTGCTGGCTGGTAGATTTAGGTGTCTCTGCTCCATTTCAAGGTCTGTAAAATGGAGTTGATCACATACCAGTTAGTGATATGACAATTATGTGACAGGTGCCTATCACAGATCCTCTGTGAAGGGGCCTGGAGGAATGCATAGAAGTTATATAATGTAATAAAAGAGGGGGAGGTGGGGCTCAGTTGGTAGAGTGCGTGCCTAGCTTGCACTTGAGAGGCGAAGAATGATGATAAGAATTGGAGATCCTTGCTAAATAGTAAGTTCAAGGCCATTCTGTGCCATAGAATATCCTGTCTGGGGCAGGGGAGAAAGAGAGAGGAAAAATTCAATTCAAGTACACACACACATCCACACACGCACAGACACACACACACACACAGAGACACAAACACATATACACACACACACACATCCACACACGCACAGACACACACACAGAGACACAAACACATATACACACACACATCCACACACGCACAGACACACACACACACACAGAGACACAAACACATATACACACACATGCACACACATACACACATGCACAGACACACACACACACACACAGAGACACAAACACATATACACACACACACATCCACACACGCACAGACACACACACACACACAGAGACACAAACACATATACACACACATGCACACACATACACACACAGACACAAACACATACACACACATGCACAGACACACACACACACACACAGAGACACAAACACATATACACACACACACATCCACACACACACATGCACAGACACACACACACACACAGAGACACAAACACATATACACACACACACACATCCACACACGCACAGACACACACACACACAGAGACACAAACACATATACACACACATGCACACACATACACACACAGACACAAACACATACACACACATGCACACACACATACACACACACAGATACAAACACATATACACACACGCACACACACACCACCATCACAATCATGATAACAGGCATCCTTTACACCACCACTCCCTTACACTGTTTCTCTAGTTCCAGTGTTCACACTACTGCCCCGCATTACTGTTTAATGCTGGGTGTTTTTGTGTTTGTGTGTGTGTTTGTTTATGTTTGTAAACACAAGTAGATCTTTCCTCTACACCACTTTGCAAACTTTTTAGGGACTGGTTGAAGCACTCTGCACTTCAAAGGGGCTCGATAAACATTTTTCAATTGTTTCATAGAATTGTGTTTACTATGGGATAGATCTGTTATAAAATTTAATGATATCAGAAAATCGGAGATATATGTGTCAAACTTTGAAATGATACAGGCCGCCAGTATCCCATGTAGGGAAAGATTTTGCCATATTCTAAAGAAATCAAGCAAAGTGAACTCCCCCTACCCCACCCCCCACCTCCACTGGAACTGTTAAGAGGGAAATGGAGAGCCTGCTCTGTGGTGAAAGGCACTTATTGCTCTTCCAGAGGCCTGGGTTTATTTCTAAGCACTCATGAATGGCTGTGGTTCCAGTTCCAGGGAATCCCAGGCCTTCTTGCAGCCTAAGGCACCATACATACATACGTGTATGCAAAACACTGATATGCATACAATAAAAATAAAATCTTTAAAAAATAAATTAAAATCCAAAAACAGTGGTAAAGATTTTTTTTTTAATTTTGTATGTCTAGGGTTATATATATATTTAAAATGAGCAAACCCAACTCCTAACTGGTTATCTATGGCAATGACCCCATTCTGATGCTCAACAGCTTCGGGTGCATATGTGATCACGGTACTTCTTTATCAAAGAAATAGCTGGGAGCTGTCTATACCATCTTTTCAGGCCTCTGAAGTTGTTCTGCTCTCCTGGGTCAGAAGTGGAAATATGTAAACAGTCTTTTTGTGCTTGAACTTGAAAGGGGACTAAGTCATCTGTACATGATCTGTGTTACAGCAAAATGTAATTTTTCCCTCTGACAATGTGTTTGTGGTTCTTGAGTTATCTTGATTGCCAAGAGAAATCTGTTTTTTATGGCAGGCTTTCCTGACTTTAAAATATCACATGCCTCTACTCCCCGCCCCCAACCTCTCAACTAAGTCACAAATTGACTTGACTCTCAGCTAGGTTAAAAAAATAATTTCCTGAAAATTAAAAGTCTGGCACAATACTACACTAAAAGTCCATTTATCTTGTCTATTTTTATAAAGCTTCGCTGCAGCATCTGGCAAAGCGCCCACTTTAGTAACAAAGGTCCCCAAGGACACTTGGCAAGAGAGACTTTGCTTCTAAGAACCTGAAAGTGATCCGGAGCTTCCTAACAGGCGGTTTTAAAGGCTTACAATTAGGGTCTGCAACTGTATCTTGTGTGTGATCTTGAAAAGTATAGAACAACAGAAAGGCTGGTGGCCAGAAGGTGACAATGGAATGGCCGCATACATCACGCATGGAAGGAGTGGCCCCCACCTCTTCATAGACATCAGTCAGAGGAGAATGGGTTGCGCCAGAGTCCCCTGTTATTATGAAAGATAATGGCTGGAGATTATCTAGATGGGACTGGGCAATGATTCACTCTTGTTTAATCAGCTACAAACGTGAGCTAAGCCCCCTCCTCAGCTCCGTGTAAACCAGGATAATCTTTCCACTTTCCTGCAGGAAACGACCGTGGGCACTTGTTTACGGAGCACTCTCGTATTGAGTAAACCCTGCCCCTCTCTCCTGTCTTTCCCCACAGATCAGTAGAGAAAGAGATTTCCAACATGCCCTGTCAAAGACTGATTGCACTTTCCTGTTGATGTCAAGTTGAAGCATTCCATCCAGAAAGCAGCCAGGCAGCCTGAGGACTGTGAGTTTTCCCGGTGACTCTGGAACTAACCAGAGGATTACACAGCACCCTCCCGCCTTTGAAGTTGTGTAAGAGAAATGGTCTGTGAAGAATCCTTTGCTCAGAATACCTCTCGAGAAAGTTAAGGTTGTCTTGAGGAAGCAGCAGGCACATTTCGCCCCATTTGATGGGACGTTTCCACTTTCTGACCACAACTCTGCACACTAGATTGTTTCTTTATCATGAAATATGCTAAGGTGAAGCTACTTTGTCCCTCACATTCCAATCATTAGTCATTCCGCCTGGGTGATTTACCCTCAACCTATGACCCACAAACCATGCATCTCACCAGCAAATTCCTTACACCGAAACTATTGATACCAAATTCCTATGTGATTGAGAATTAGGCTTTTGGTTTTATTGCATTTAGAATTTTAGAGGATTCTTTTTTTTCTTTCTTTATTAAATTAAGCATTTTAGGAGAGCTTGAAACTGTGCTGGGGCATGACCAAAGACGTAATTCCATCTGTTTTGTTTGGCTTATTCATGACATAGATGATTTTATTTTAAACAGCGCGTGCATTTTATTTCAATTCTTCATGTCTGTCAGAACACATCGTCTGTGATATGTGGAGACCCAGCCACAGCTCTCTGCAAGAAGACAGCGGCAGCTGAAAGTGAAAACATCTTTGAGCAAAAAGAGTCAGCTAAGGAGGAGGTTACATGATTATGAGCTTGATCTGACCTGTGCCATGGGGCAAAAGGGTTAATGAGAATGTGGAGGTACCCAGACCCAGTAGGAAGTTGTTTTCATCTAATTAGTACATGTTGGACCCCTTTAGAATGGACAGGTGTCAAATGTCCAAGTGACTGTAATGGGTGTCTCTTTGGAGTGTTTTGTGGCAAGGACACAGGCCAGGGATGGAGCAGTTCTGTAAATGGAACCCTCCCCTGGGAATGCTCCTCCATCTCTGCTCGTTAGAACTGACTTGTCCCAGGGCAGAACTTTCTGCCTCTGAAGGTTCTCGTCTGCCCTCATCCCCACACTTCTAAATGTTTGGATTTACACGACCTTCACTTGCTCCAGTACTAAAGAAAACAGAATTTTAAGGTCCAACGACAAACAGATAATTCTTCCAAAAATATCAGTTTTGAAAACTGGCAAACATGAGACTTGAGACCGGAGTTTAATTTTCGGAAACCCCACTAAGAAAGAGAACTCAGGTACAGAAAATCCCTATAGTGCCAGCCCTGAGGAGCAGAGAGGACCACAGGGCAGGGCAGGACACAAGGAGATCCATGCATAGGACTTGCTGGACAGCCATTCTCCCCAGTCAGTGAGCTACAGGCTCAGCAAGAGATCACAGCTCGGCAGATAGAAGCATTTGACACCAAATTTGATGACCCGAGTTCTCTAGGACACACATGGCAGAAGGAGACATAAGTTATCTTCCTTACCTTCATACACATGGCACATATGCAAGCCCATGAAAACATACACACAATTTAAAAGATAGCCTCCTTTTTTTTTTTTTTTTTTTACACGTAAGTAAGTGATTGAGGAAGGCAATTGACATTGACCTCTGCTCTTTGCAGAGGAACACACACGTATACAAGGCTCTAATAATGAGCTTTGTTCAATACTATAAAATTAAGAATACCCAGCCAAGCAGAAAATGCCAAGCAGAAGATGAACCTGTCAAATTCTCAATAGCAAAGGCTTTAAGGAGTGGTAAGCCCCATGAGCTACATCCTTATAGTACATACTAACTCCTTGCCCTGCTAAGATGACATGCTTCATGAAGTCACCTTGGTGTTCTCTGTCCCCTTTCAGAACAGCACTTTGCTATCACATTGTCAAACACGTAGCTCCCTCTGAGGGTAAGATCGGCAGCCCTGGGAAGCCACATAGCTGAAGCGCATATTATTAAATTATTTTGGTTTTAACCCAGCAGTGTGAGCCTGTAACTTCTTTCATTGTTTTACTCTCTGTCCAGTCAAAATCTACCATGTGGAAACCTTCAAACTATTGGGAATTCCAGTTTATAGGAGATGGTATTTGCAGATCACAATACTGCTCAATGCTCACTTACACAACCCTAAGTATGAGCCTTGGAAATAATTTTGGGTTAGTTTATGATGTTTTTCCTGGTAAGATTCACTAACCTCAAATATTTTGAAAAAATACACGATTACAGAATTAGGTTTTCTGTCTTCTTTTCATCTTTACTGCATTTTGAACACTGGAATGACCTCTCCCTGCCCCTATCAATTAAGTATTGAGAATCTGCATCTCAAAATCTTAATTCTACTTAGTTCAAGTGGTGTGGGGGGGGGTATAGGTTATTTTTTTGATATCCATCTTATAAAACACAAATGGTGGGAAACTAGAAACAGTTTGACATCACTTTTATGGTATGTGACCAATAAGTTTCATTAAAGAGCAAGCCTTTAAGAAAAATTGTCATGTTCCTAATTAGTCATTATATCATGATTTAACCCTGAACCAAATGCTTCAAGAGAATGTCCATTCTCTTTCAAAGCCATTATTCCTTTCCCATTGCTACTCCCTGGATGAGATGCTCATGGGATTCTAAATTCAGCTTCTGGTAGGGGCCATTCAGGACACACAAAAGAATAAAGTTATCACTAAGCTATTGGATGCTATACTTGCTGTGTTTTGATCAGTTATATCTTCTCCCATAATATTTCTTCAGGCTCCAATAAACACACACAATAACTTTCTCCCATCAGCCTCCAGCAAGCAAACTCTACCTGGAATATCTGTCTCTTTCTTTTCTTCCTAAAATGTCAACTTCCTAATGCTTGGTCCCAAAGTCATCATCTCATGAATTCTGGCTCTATTTATCCACCTCAATGCCTGTCATAGTGTCCATGGTTGAATAAAACCCATGCCAATGTAGACAGTAACCATAAGGCCTATCAGCTGATTTTAAGATGTCCATAGCTTGGGCTGAAGTAATGACTCATCAGGTAAGAACACTTACTGTTCTTCCCAAGGATACAAATTTGCTTCCTAGCACTCAAGTCTGATAGCCTGTTAACTCCGGTTTCAGAAGTTCCAATGCTCTCTTGTGACCTCTGAGGGCAATTGCACCCATGTAGCACACATGCACACAGGCATACATACATACAAAGAAAGAAAGGAAGGAATGAGGGAGGAAGGGAGGAAGGAAAGTAAAGATAAAATGAAAATACCCTCTACTGGTCAGGAAGAGCCTGGAAAGAAGCTATTCAGTGTATTTCTGTCTATCTGGTCTCTCCAGCTGACACTTGAATAATGGTTGTAGCGATGCACTGAATTCTTTTGGTGCAAAAATGTTCTATAACACAGCAACTGTTGCTTGTGTTCTCACCTCTGTATCAAGATGACAGAAGGTATCGTTGAACACAGGAATCAACATAAACATATGAACTCCGGATAGTTTCCTAATCAGTAACCAAAGTATAGTCAATGCATTTTAGCAAACAAATTATAAATAAAAAACATATATCTATATCAGATATGTGCTTACCTTAAGGGGAAGGTTACCCACTAGCAGAGACCCTCATTCAGAGAGCAAGGAACTCCAAATGGAGTAGACTTGGGACCATAGACAAAGCATGGATGGCAGAACATGAAGCAACTGGTCTTGGTCTAGATCCCTGTGCAGTGTCCAAATTACCTAAGTGTAGGGTCTGTTGGACCAAGGATGAGAGGAGGTTAATGTAAAGAGAGGTCAAGTTTAAGTTTTTAAACAAACAAGGTACATTAATTCTTGACCCACGATGTGACTGATGTTATAAGGACTCACCTTAAGTGTCCATTCCATCTCAGAATAAGTGTAGAAGTTCCATAAAGATAGGACAGATTTTCTCTTGTGTGAGTTGCTTCTCTGGGCACCGTATATCCTTAGAATAAGCATGAAGAGTTCATTCACCTGACAACCCTCCCCTTATTTTAAAACACCATGGAAGGTTATACCTATCTCTAAAAGACAGTAAAAGGCTAAGCTGTTGTTTGGAATGAGTTTCCATTAGGAAATGAGGTGTCATTATGTAGCAGAGACTGGCTTTGAACTTACCGTGTCAATGTTGTAATAGCTCATTACTATCTGTTTCTGGTGAGATTTCTAAGATGCGTTTTATTCAAAGAAACATCTACCAAAAGATCCACAATTTAGTATAGAGACATTCCCTTAAATAGGGAGGGAGGAGTCACATCTTCCTTTCCAAAGAAAAGGTAGATTCTCTTCACAGACACAAAGGAATTGTTATGTGGCTCACCTGACCAATGACTTTGTATCTCCCTCCTTTTAGTTTGAATTTTCTACTACACATTCTTCTGCCTCAGGATGTTCTAAACAGCATCATGTCTCACTAAAGGGATAAGGGCCTTTTGCCAACACAGCATTTTCATCTCTCCCTACCATGAGCAGGCCATGCACATCACTATTGTGTTAAAGTCTTCCAAAGCAATAAATTAATTGAAGTACTGCTTTGTGGTGAGTTGGGACCAGCAGAAGCCTCAAGACCACAGCTGCTCCTTTCAAGTCAATGCTTAAGTTCCCTGGGCGTGGAAAGGAATTCCCTATAAACCCAACAAACGTTCCATCTCTGCTTGATATATCTATTTTTATTATACCCACAGGGAGGTGATGATGTACCTTTTTTACTCTAAAGCAGAGACATTAGGGAGCAAGATGAAGCCATGGCTCTCAAAAGAGGATGATTTCTTACCTCAATAGCTGTCAGAATATATGCCAGGCATGAGTAGAAGGAAATGAGAAAGAACTGGCATAGACATATTATAGAAGGTTACCTTAGAAATCATGATTTCTTCTGTCTTGTGAGCAGTAATCTTTCCCCCTAACTCTGACTTTTGGTTTGGCACACTGAAGGAGTCTCTACAATTTGCTTTTTTTTCCCTTAAGTTCATTTAAAAGCTATTCTGAATCTTTCACACATACTTTATAACTAAACTCTCTCCAGTAATTTCGGCGAGATTGTGATACTTCCAGAAAATCTTGGCAAGCACATGGATGATAAACACTTAGACAAGAGAAGAAGTCTAGGTGTGACAAGACTGTGTCTGACTGACCTCCTTGTGGGAGTTCTGGGGGAGCAAAAGAAATCACCAATACAATCAATCTTAACAGGATAGCAGTGGCTTTGATTCTGCCTCACACAACATCCACATCAATTAAGTAGAAAAAAAACAAGAAGGAACAAAAATCCCTCAAAGCCTGATGACCCAACTTGGGTGGGAGGTGGGGACCAGCTGGAAAGGCAGACTCAAAGAGAGGCTATCAATAAATGAGTGTCAACCTGGGGACACTCAACAAATGGTGCCATGGTTGCTCCAAGCATCGGCTCTGCGTGCCCCGGAGTTTAACGTGTCTCCAGGTAACCTAAGGGATTCAGTTAAGAAAATGTCCTCATTAAACTCTGAAGATGGAAAGTGGCAGCCAGATTCCTGGAATTTGGGCAGTACAGTCCAATGGAATGAGTTGCCAAAGCAATTGTCTACAACCAGAATAAGGTTTTAACGGAGAGGAGAGGAGAGTAATGGAGAGTAAATTTTGCCTAACAAAGGCAGAGATAGGTAAGATGCGTGGAAGGCAGGCAGCAGAGGCCATGCAGAATCTCCACCAGACACTCGGCTTCTTTAGTTGCTAAGGAAACCCTTCCTTTGGCTTATCCTACCACCAACTTCACTTTGAGGTATACATGTTTGTTTCACTGAGAATTGGAAAGAGAAGACAATACACTGTGATGGACACGGCAGGCGGCTTTTTGAAAATAGTTTTAAGATTTAATTTTTTATCTTTATCCATGTGTACACGTGTATGCCACTTATACAGAGGTGCTCTCGGAGGCCAGATGAGCATGTTGGGTCTTCTGGAGTTGCTAGAATCACAGGAAGATGAGAATTTCTTTATTCTTTAGAGGCAGGGTCCTTCCCTCAATAGGGAACTTGAGGTTTTCTGCTAGGCTGGCAGCTAGCTAGCCCCAACAGTGCATTGTCTCTTCCAACCACACTGCCAAATTTACAGGTAAATGAGACTATACCAGCCTTGGGATCTGTACCCAGGTCCTCATGCTTGAACAAGCTCTCTTATCCCTGAGCCATCCCTCCAAGCCTAGCCCCTATTTTTCTTATGTTATTTAACCATGTCAAAAAAAAAAAACTTTATATAATGCCAGGAAAGGAAGTGAATTTCTTTGGTTTTCTTTCCCATCAGTCCTTCTTTATATCCCTTTAAATAGGTGGGTATTCTCCGGAATCATTCTTGTCAAAGGAAGGACATAAAAAAGATCTCAGGCTCAGAGGGGTGACACAGGTCGGCAGTCTAGATTGCTTTCAGAAGGCTGGGCAAAAGGACTGGGGCTTCAAGGTCAGCTGGGCTGCAGGAGGGAGTGTTCAAGGTCAGCTGGGCTACATAACAAGACAGTGTCTCCAACAAAGTAAAAAAGAGGAGGGAAGGGGGAAAAAAAGAAGGTAGGACTGGAGAGACTGCTCAGTGGTTAAGGGCGCTGACTGCTCTTTCTGAGGATCCAGGTTCAATACCCGGTACCCACATGGCAGTCAGCAAACATCTGTAACTCCTGTTCCAGGAAATCTGATTGCCTTTTCCAGGTTCCACAGGCACTGACTGAATGCACCTGGTACACAGACAGGCTAAACACAAATACATTTAAAATAAAAATAAACAAGCTTATAAAGAATTAAGAAAAACAAGGGAAGCTAAGGAAAAAAGGCAAGCTCAGAGGATCATAATATAAAAATCAGATTTTTCATAAACTGTGCTATCTGTCACTTAGATCTCCACCCATGCATAAAACACCAACGATCTTCCTCAGACGAGAAGTCTCAAGTGATTTCCAACATGAGAACTTGTTGAAATGCCATAAATTGGATAGTTCTAAGTTGTTTTTACAAGTGTTAATAAATTTCTGTTTCAGGCCTAATTCTCCCTTCCCCATCTCCCTAAACTTTATATTGAACATGCTTTCTCATGATGGGAATTCATATTTTCTTGATCCAAACATTACCTAGAAGTATGTAATAGTTATGCAGTTTTGGACTTTTATGTCTTTAATTATTAAATAATCCCAGGCAACAATAAACACATCCTGCTGTAGATTATAGAGATATGAAAACTAGGAGGCACATTTCAATGTGGTGGGAAACAAGAGTGGATTCTTCTAATATGCTTCATAGAATTTTCATGACTAGAGATGATATTCAATTATAAGTGGCCAAGATAAATAATGAATACACAAGTAGGGAAAATAGCTGAAGCACAGGTTTTCCATCATATAAATTTATTTATACATCCATGCATACATTTCCACTAGAAAATTTCCACACAAATAAATATCTGTGCTTGTGTCTATGTGCTGTTGAAATTGAGAGGCCTGGGAAGGGAGCCATTAATTACGAAGACATCTTGCTTATTCATGATGTCAAATCAAATCATTCCGACATAAGGATGTTATTTATTTGAGTTTTGCAGAGCAATTGTGCTAAAATCATCAGAGCTGACCAGTAGAAACACTTAGACGCTTAAAATAATATACAACCATCCTTTTTTCCTGGATGTATGAAGTAAAAACTAAAACCTACTGAAGTCTGAATGTGTTATCTGTTCCAGATTTTGAGACGAAGTCAGAGACATAGTGATTCAAAGTAGGTACTAGATAAAGGGACTAGCAGACAGGTTCTGTCATTTCTATCCTTACTCGATCATCTAGGGTTTAAGTTTGCAAGAATGGAATTGAAATCCTTCCTTCCTCTCGTGGTCTAGAAATGTTACCTTTCCCATCTTCGGGAACTCCCAGAAGACACATCAGAAAATCCAAAGGTTTTATGGAACAAGAGTTTGAGAGAGAAAAAAAAAATCATTTCCACAAAAGTAGAGAGTAGAAAGAAAGAAGAATAATGAGATAGATATTAATTTGGGGACAAGGTGACAGGGTTGCTCTCTTGCACTGCAGCAATGATACTCTATCAACTAGGCAAGAAATGGTGTATCATGGCAGCTACTCTCCAGCTATTCCAGAAAAGAAAATACTTCATTCAGGCCACAGAATTGTGGTAGAGTCTGAGGGAGAATGAGAAGCCACATCACACAGAGGTCAGTCAAATAATGAGGGGTGTTTGGCCTAGAGAAGAAATCCAGGTGTGTATTCAAATATATCTAAGACTATAGTGAGGAGATAAGAATACATCTGGTATGGACCCCAGGAGTGCTCAACTTACATCTCATCACTAAGTAGACTTTGAAAATTCACTCTGCTTCCCAGATCCTGAACAATTTCTGAGAATTTATGATTTCAACTGATGGGGTCCTTTGCTCTCAAGCCAGGTGCAGATTAAGTCTCTGCCAGCATATGGGAAAACTTTTCACTTTCAAAGGTCTCCTTAGGGGGAACAGCTCAGTGAAATGCTTGCCTTGCAAGTATTGACATCATAAGCTTGGTCCCCAGAACCCGCACTAAAAAGCTGGCTATGATACTGTGCTCTTGTAATCCCAGCATGGGGATGCAGAGACAAATGACTCCTGCCTGGCTCAATGGTCAGCCAGCCTTGACTACTTGCCACAGACCAGTGAGAGGCAAGTGGAGGGCACCTGAGTAATGATATCTGGGGTTGTCCTCTGGCCTCTAAACACACACACTCTCACACTCACACTCGCTGCCTCTATGGAAACTTTAATTATGCATAATGATTGCCTATTTGTCTAAAATGCACATTCTGTGCTGAGATAGAGGGGGCCTGTGGGCTATTCTACCAGGAAAGTCAGACTACACTGATACGTGGTATTTAAATTCTCAGGAAGACGTAGGACTTGAAAATGTGATTAGAAGTAGAAGACTTTTTAATGTTTGAAAGAAAGGGGAAAAGATCCCCTTTTATTAGCTGTAAGAAGTCAGTGACAGAAGGATGGGAAGAAGGAAGTCAAGAAAGATAAACTTTGTGGAAACCATATTTGCTATACAAATATAACTCTTGTTCACATAGACTCACATTCACACTAAGAAAACACTGATTAATAAAAAATAAGATCCTGAAAGACCTTGAGAAATATTGTCTTTGCAATGTAATTATTAAGAAAGTGCCTTAGTTAATTCCAGATGCTATATTAAAAAATATCATAGACTGGGTTACTTATAAATAATAAAAACATATTTCTCATGGCTCAGGACACTAGAGGTCCAGTGGAAAAGTGTCTGCAGAAGTGGGATCCAATGTACCCATTCCCTAGTTCCCATGTGGCTCTTATATGCATGTTCATAGTAGAGTTGGTAAGAATTATCACAGAGCCTTTTATAAGGATGTTAATTCCATTTTCCATGGCTCTGTTCCTTAATAAAGAGGTTCCCAAGGCTCCAACTCGAGATTCATTTGGTGGAGGTTAACATTTTGTCATATAAATTTGGAGAGAACTACAGTGGGATTTAGTTGTTATTTGGGGAAGTGTAGAGGCTTATCTCTGGGGTACCGGCACCCCACTAAGACCCAGGGCCCACTGACCTTCCTTCCCGTTTGCTCCTGCGTTCTCAGAGAGCAGATCAACAATATGCTCCACTCTCCAAAAATTGTCTTAAGGTTCAATTTCTATTGTGAGTGTTTATGCTCGTCAATAAATGTTAATCCTTTATATAATGCATTACGAGTAAATATTTCTGCAATAGGAGATCATAGCATTTAAAAAGATGGGAATTGAGAACATCATCAGATGTAAAATAAAATTAATGTTTAAAAAAACCCTCTGCCTTACATGGAAAGAGGAGCCCTTCATGAATGATTTGGACAATAAGAATAATTCATAAATATTTAGGCATACAGGTACAAAACTAACAAAATAGAATACATCTTTTTTTCCACCTTGAATTGAGCTGTGCATAAATTGGTGTGCTAAGGAGCCAACTTAGATTAAATCTCTGTCTTCCAGATTATTTAAAAAGGCAAGTTTGGGAGACCAGTATTCATATACTCCTAAAGATTTATGTGTAGAATGGTTGTATAAATATTAATTCAAATAAATACATAATTATATATGTTTGTATATGTAAATTACATAAATATTCGTAGGGAACATTGCATGTAGATATTCATATGTACTATAAATATATTTATGTGTGCCATATATGTAATGCCCGATATGTAAATATCTATATAACATATACATCCATTTTAAAATATGCACATGTACCATTCTGATCATGAAGCATAAATTTATTTCAAAGCATTACAAAACCTGAAGTTGATTTTTGTCATGCTGTACTTAAAGAATCATAAAATAGTGATTCCATTGGATTAGACTGTTTTAAATGCTTTTTTTAAAAAAAATAGAAAAGGCTGTTTGTGCTCAAAAACTATATTCTACTGCTTGCTGTCCTTTAAATATTTGGCATTTCTAAACCCTTTAAAATATATTAGAAACAAAATTCTTGGTACATAGAAAGTTCCCCATAAGTATTAGTTATAATTACATATTATTGCTTTTGTGATATGATCCTGGTTAGTTTTTGGTCAGCTTGGCCCATGATAGAATTATCTGGGAAGAGGAACCCCAACTGAGAAAATGCTGTCATTAGATTGTGGATAGGCAAGTCTATAGAGGTTTTCTTGGGTAATGACTGAGGTGGAAGTCCCCCACCCCTACCCCCAACTAAGGGAAATGCTCCTCCTGGACAGGTGGTACCCAGTGCTGTAAGAAAGCAAGTGAGCAAGTCACAAGGAGCGAGCCAATAAGTAGTGTTTCCTCATGGTCTTTGCTTCAGTTCCCTCCTCTAGGTTCCTGCCCTGTCTTGAGTTTCCCCTTTGGCATCCTTCAGTTATAGACTGTGATCAGGACATGGAAACCCAGAGTAAGGTCCGTCTTCTCCCCTTCTCAAGGTGCTTTGGACCTTAGTGTTTTAATACAGCAATAGAAAGCCAGTGAAGACAGGCAGACACTCTTTCCATTTCCTTGATTTCTGAGGCAATAGAAAATGGAACACAAAAGGGAACTGTGCTGCTGTTTGGTGAGACAGATTCTTGCTCAACACTGCCTTACAGTGATTTTAAGAAAATATGCCAGTAAGGAAAAATACCACAACTACAGGCAAATTTTCCACTTCATGAAGACTGGTTTTCGAGGTCCCTTTGGTCCTATGCTGAATGTGCATGATAAACCATTGTAGAAAAAAAAAAGAAGAAGCTTGAATAGCTGGTTGTTACCTTGGTTCCTTGTCATATGCCAAGCAAGTGACACCTGCTTACTCTGAACTTACAATTAAGGTTTTGAGGTTGTCACAAAAGAAAGAGCAGTTAGATTTCCCCACAGCCACTGTATGATGTCTTCTTGCA
Organism: Phyllotis vaccarum; assembly: GCA_033318265.1. Classification (NCBI taxonomy): domain Eukaryota; kingdom Metazoa; phylum Chordata; class Mammalia; order Rodentia; family Cricetidae; genus Phyllotis; species Phyllotis vaccarum. Next base: position 26,892,389 of record JARWLC010000007.1, read on the forward strand.
TATTTCATTTTATCTCATTTTAATCCTTGAGATAGATATGTTTCTACACATATACATATATGTATGTGTTTCAAAAATATCTTACGAGCTTTCAGATAATGTCAGACACTCAGTTTCTCCTGTCATTGAGTCCATGTCACAGTCTTCTGAGAAAATTAGCTGACATCCTTAGCTCATCCTTATAAAGTTGTATGCATGCCTCCATCACCACTGGCCTCTTAGGCACTTAGCTGAGAAATATATCATAGATAATCAATATATTCTCTTGCAAATGTTATATAAAATGCCTTTCTCCAAATGTTTAATTTTCTTTAATCCCCCTGCCTATCTAGTATTCCATGCAAAGAATAATTTTAGAAAAGTAAGTCCATTTGAAACTAACACATGTAACTAAATCACATGGTTCATTGAAAGGTCATAGAGTCCAACTTATTTTAAGTTGAACAAACATATTTGGAAATCAGATAACTTTGATAAAATAGATATATGATCTGTTTTAAAGTAGGTTCCAGTATATAAAGCACCCTACCCAGCATGCTCATTACCTGGATCTTTCTATATATAGTAGGATGCATAACATCTCTGAGGGGAAAAAAAAGACTCTTTACAGAAAATGAGACCATTACAGGAAATCACAACAAACACAATGCAGATATCAATGGATCATGAGGACCACAGGCCCAGGGGATCATCTGCAGCACAGCTCTTGCCTCTATTGCTCAAGAAACATCACAGAAGATGGGGAGGAGAGACTGTAAGAGCCAGAACACCAGGAAATCTGATACAAGACTATTTCTCCTAGAAATGGCTGCAGAAACAAGACCTGAGCAGTGACAATATCAATAGACATGCTGGTTCAGAAAGGAGATAAACTCATGGGGTCCCACCTCTAGACAAAGAACTACAGGTAACTCATGGCTCCAGAGAGGGAGAATCAACCTTTCTCCGAGAGTAGCCCAATTAGTTATCCAATTCAAAATAGTCTGCCCTGAAACCATACACACACACAAATAAACTAGACTCAAAAAATATAAATATATTTGTCCATTTATATTTTAATCTAAGAACAAGGCTATGAATTTGAGAGGAAGCTTTAAAGGAGGGGCATGTAGAGAATGAACAGAGGAAAGGAAAAAGGGATAATTATACTTAATTTAAATGTATTTAAAATTAATAAGTGCATAATTTTTAAACCTATATAATGATTATAACCCACAATGCAGGTAATTGCTTTCCATTCTGAATGTCATTTTTCTTCTTCTGTGTATGTGTGTGTGCATGTGTGTGCCTTAGTATGTTCACATGCTTGTTGGTGCCCTGAGGGGACAAAGAGGACATTAGATCCCTTGGAGCTGGAGTTAAAGGCGGTTCTATGATCAGCCTGACTTAAGTGCTAGGGACCAAACTTGGAACTTCTGGAAGAGCAGCATGTACTCTTAACCATCTTCCCAGGCTCAGTCATCTCGTTGTATCTCAACAGGTAAGTTTAAAAGTGTATTTCAACCCATTGCTTCTACATAGAATTTGCTAATTATAATTATAATTTGGGTAACTTCCTGTTGCTTGATTAGAGCTTTTGGAGGGATGAAAAGTCTACCATTATTTCAGTCAATAACAAAGGTAAACAATGTATAATATAACATAATCCTTGACTAGAGGAAGACATCACATGCATGAGTTGCTTTTGGAAAATGTATCAGTATCGCATGCATTCTATTTGGTATTATAATAAAAACCTGAGCCAGATATTGGAGAAAAGATGAAATATCAGATAGATACAGAAATAAACCATGGCCATTTCTCACCCAGTCAACTTTTCAGGCCTATCTCCACAAATCCTCAGAGTTCAAATCTCTCTATCCTCAGCTGAAGGGAAGTGCCAGATGAACCTGAACTCCCCCCTCCTCTGACTCTACCCAGCTATCTCACTTCCTGGTTCAACTTTCCTAGAGCTAGGATTAAAGGTGTGTCCCACCAATGGCCTGGATTTATTAGGCCTTGAACTCACAGAGATCCATCGAGATCTCTACCTCCCAAGTGATGAGATTAGAGGTGGGAGTCACCACTCCTTGACCTTCTTGACTTGGCTCTGTGGGTGACTCTGTCCTCTGATATTTTTATTAAATGCACAATATATCACAACATATTATGGCAATTCTCATATTTAAAATAATGTCTGAAAATTAGGAGTCAAAAGACAGAAGTTTGGGTGCTGGTAATATTGCTCACTGGTGAAGAGCACTGGCTGATTCTTCCTGAGGACCTGGGTTCAATTCCCAGCACCCAAATGGCAGCTTATAACTGTCTTACCTCTAGTTTCAGGGAATCCAACACCCTCATACAGACATGTGTGCAGGCAAAACATCAATGCACATAGAATAAATAAATAAATCTTTTTAAGAAAACATATGCTTGAATAGAGACTGTACCTCTATGTGAGACTATGTGGTAGCAAAACGGTTTCATTTCAAGATAAGATATTGTTGGGGAGCCAGCAATAGGTTTCTGAAGATGTATCTATTCAAAGATTGAGCATGGCAAGTAATAATTCTCATAAACAATAAAGATAAATTATAGCTGTGTCTATAATGAAAATACTTAGCAAAGTATTTTTAAAAGTGCCTGTCACACTTCAGGGTAAAGTGGTCACAATTTTCCTACTGGAAAAATAAGCGTTTGGGCTCAGTGCCACCCAACGTTACAGGATTCCTATGGGAAACAAAAGCCCTCAAGTTCAATATATATGAAAATATATAAAATCTCTCTATATACAATTGAACAAATATCTGTTATTCTTTTCAACATCGGAAGATGGTGACCTTTGAATCTCTGCTCATCTGGAGTATTATTTATCCCCACTTTTTCAGATCCATTTACAATCAGGACCAGATGGCTCAAGACCACCCATTTTCACATGTAGGAACTGAGTGAGTATCTAGTTTTTACATCTTTAATCCAAACATCTCAATTCAACTTCCAAGGTCTTGCAGAAAATATGAGAATATACATTCGACATAAAGAACATGTAACAGTTTCCCGTGAATTAGGATATGTATTAATAAAAAGAGATCCTCTCATATTCAAGGTAAACAGGTGGTGTTGGCTATGAAACGTCAGTACAAGGTGCTTTACAAAGTAACGGTAGGATACTAGGGTTAGTCTGCATTGCAGCTTAGCCTCTTTGACCTTGTTTTAAGGACTTGACTCCAGGAGTGTTGATTTCTTCATCTCAAGATGGAGATCTCAGTCTGGGTGAGCACCAAGACTTTCCCAGCTCTAAATGCCAAACTGCTTGTCAATGAAAACAAGATAAATCATGAGATTATTCTCCAATGTAGAGATACCCAGGGGCTGAGGTACAGCTCAGTGAAAGACCTTACTTAACATGTGCAAGGCTCGGGGTTCAACCCTGTCTTAGGGTTTTTATTGCTGTGAAGAGACACCATGACCATACACACATACACACACACACACACACACACACACACACACACACACACACACACACATATATACACTTAATTGGGGTGGCTTGATTATACTTTCAGGGGTTCATCCCATTATCATCATGGTGACTTGGGCACTGGCTACATCTTGATATGCAGGCCACAGGAAGTCAACTGAGACACTGGGCAGTATCCTGAGCATAGGAAACCTTCAAAGCTCACCCTCACAGTGACCCATTCCAACTAAGCCACACTTCCACCACTCCCTATGAGATTATGGGGCCAATTGCTTTCAAATGACCATAAACCATCAGCACTAAAGGGGAACAAAGTAAACAAGCAAATATAGAGAAACCATTCCTGTCTCTTTTAGTCAAGAATTTTTTATGATATGACTGTGCAACGTACCAGATGATACAGTGTCTGTTGGCAATGGAATTGAGATTTAATGACCTCCACATCACGGAGCTGGCCCAGAGGTCACTGAGACCTGATCTTTCCAGGCAAGATTGGGTAATATGTCTTTTTCTTCTTCTTCGTTGAGTATCTTCTTCCCTGTTCTCACTTAAAGGACATGTAGAAGAATTCAATCCACAGTGAGAAACACCATTTGCCCCAGAACTCACTAGTCCACAGCAGGCCAAGGATTCATGTAGGCTGCCATTGATAGGGTTCTACGTCAGCCAGGCACCATTTCACAAATGAAGTACATTGTTATTATTACTAATTAATTTTCATGAGTAATTGTTGTAGCTCTTGAGAGAAATGAACTCCACAGACCTGTGGAAGATAGAATGGCTGCAGAAGGGTCAAGTTTGCAGAAAGGCTAATAGTTTATAAGTGCTAGAAAAATGGCAGAATCCCATTTATCCTGTTGTTCTGACGACAATCTTCCATCTCAGAAATGAAGATAATAGAATTCTTATAAATTAAATTTGTAACCATGCCTGTGGCACAGGTCTAGGATTCCAGCTGTGTAAAAGAATGGCACACAAAGATGGGCAAGACCTGCCTGGGTTATAGAGTGAGTGCTAGGCCAGTCCTGGTGGCTTAATCAAACACTGTTTTAAAAAAAAAAAATAGAAAAGGGGGGTGGTGTATTTTACTGGTAGAGCATCTGCTTGGCATGGGCAGGTAGCTGGGTTCAAGCCCAAGTGTCTCGTGTTAATTCATTAGATTTGTACCGAGAAACAAGAGTTGTAAGCATTTTGTTCAGTTATTTGGGACCAATCAAAATGCCCAATTTATTCCAGGCATTACGGCAGGCAATAAAAATATAATGTCCAAAAGGGTAGATACTGTCCTCATGTGCCATGATACTTAAAGCACACTAATTGATTTTCCATTTTTAAGTGATATTATTGTAATAGATTTAAATTGATTTTTAATATTTGCTTATTTTCTAAATATAGTATAAATGTGATATCTTGCACAGCCAGGGAAAATACTGAGGAAACCTTTAGTCTTTCATCGTATCCAGGGTTAAACACATTCTGTGTTCTCTGGCTTGGCTACAGTTGGCAGAAGCTAGGCATGATTCTTAATGTAATTTGTCAAGGAAAGCATCTCATGGCACCTGACAGCACACAACTGGAAGAATGTAATTTAAAATAACTTTTGTTGAGACTTTTAAGGTTGCTGAGCTGGCTCAGCAGGTAAAGCACTTGCCTTCAAACCTGATAAAGTGTGATTCACAGGATTCACACAGTAGAAAGAGAGAGCTTGTGTACACACACACACACTATATATATTTTTTTTTTAAAAAAAAGATATTCACAAGTGAATATTTGAGGAGAAAAACGTGCTCACATTTATGCTGTGAATCTACCACATCTAAGTCGGCAGAATAGTTTATTAATTCCTCGACACCATGATCCACCCACAATCCTCACTTTCTACTTTGATGTTCCTTCCCAATTTTTTTTTCACATTTGATTCTGTCTGTGTCTCTGTCCGTGTGTGTGTGTGTGTGTGTGTGTGTGTGTGTGTGTGTGTGTGTGCGCGTGTGCGCGTGCGCGTGCGCGTGCGCGTGTGTGTGTGTGTGTGTGTGTGTGTGTGTGTGTGTGTGTGTGTGAACGACAGTGAATACTATTGGAGAGTCAGCTCTTTCATTCCACCCCTGAGTCCTGTAGATCAAACTCAGGAGCCGGGCTGTCAGGCACATTTTTACTGCCATTTGAGGAGGTTAAATTTATAGAGCTAACAAAGCCTCTATTTTTATCAGAATATGTAGTTATTTATCCAGTCCATGCTTTGTGTTCCATGGCTCTGTGTTCTGTTCTTTTTGTTCTTAACACTGAACTGGTAAGAATTTTTATGTTCTATGGATCTCTTCAAGATTGTGAGCCCCACAGGTCAAGCCCTTTGGTAACTGTACCCTTTGTAGTTCGTTTTTGTGTCCCTCCCAGATAAATACAAAGAAATGTTTTGCAAAAGTCAAGTGCTATGTGAATAATAATAAGAACAGCAATCTCCACATCAACTCATGCTTCAGAAGTGACAGACTCAAGCCTCCCGGGTGCTTCCCTTCTCTGTTAATTTAATATTCCTTATTGATGCATTTGTTTTACTATTTGATTTATAACTTTTGGCATTGATTTTTTTTTTTGTACCAATAACTGCACTCAGGCAACATTCAAGCAGATGTAGGCCCTACATCATATCTTGAGTGGATAAGGCCTTTTATACTTATTTTATGACATCATAAAAATGATGTCAATCTTTTTATAACTATGTAAGTATTGATAGTCACTGGGAAGAAAAAAGGTGTACTAGACTCATATTTCCTTTTTATCAATATAGCTTTTTTTAAATTTAACTTTATTTTATATGTATTGGTATTTTGCCATGGGTGGCTGGTCCCCTGGAACTAGAGTTACACACAGTTGTAAGCTACCATGTGGGTGTTAGGAATTGAATCCAGGTCCTCTAGAAGAGCAGCCAGTGCTCTTAACCGCTGAGCCATCTCTCTAGCCCAATATGACTTATTAAATGTGTCCTTTAAAAAATGATATAAAAGTTCTTCTTGTATTAATCTCTATTCTTTCCAAACCTTGAGACTCAATTTTAAAACTCATAGTGGTTTTTAATCACATGGTCAAACACACACAGTGTCATGTAAGCCATTGCTTTGACTCTTTTTTCCCCTACATCTTTTCTTTCTAGAATTGCTTGACACCTTTTCCCTTTTCGTGACTGCCATCAGAGTTTGATGTAGAGCACTTGGCATGTCACCTTTTGTCCCTACATGTCATTCAATTTTATTTAAAGTTTCCATGCTGGAACATTGCCTTGGCTGTCTTCTTTCCAAAACTGAAAGTGTGTTGTATTGTATATACTATACAATATATTGTATAATATTAAGTGTACTGTAGGAGAACATTGAAGGATTGAATCTCCAAATATGTCTTTACTCTAGCTACTTTATTTTCTATTTTGGTTGGGTATAGAATCCACACTAACTCCTACCATGGATTGTCCTGTCTGACTTCCCTTCTCCTAAAGCTTCTCTTGAGGGTCACTATGACCTTACCCTTCTGTGGAACTCAGTGGTCCTTCCTTTGTCACCAGGGCTCTAAGAGCACACAGTGATGCCCTTTGTTCCTGGTCTCTGCCCTTCCTTACACTGGGATCTCAGCAGACCCTTGAGTCTACAGACCTATGACTTTCAATTCTAGGGAAAGAAATCTCTCTTATTTTAGGTGTAACTTCTCCTTTGCTCATTATATTTATTCTCTCAAAAGTTATCAAAATCGGGGTCAACATGATGGTGGGACGGGGCAGTGGGTCCAGTCTCTGCAACTCATGGGAAAGAAATGCTAGAAATGACAGGGCGCACCTGCAATCCCAACACTGCTACAGCAGGATGGAATGCAGAGACAGGAGATCCCCCCAGATGTTCACAGACCAGCTGGCCTGCGCTACTCAGCACAGCAGAAACAGGAGACTTTCATTGGACATGATAGAAGGCTAGGAACAACTCCTGAAAATTGACTTCCACGAGTATGTCAACATACACACACTAATAATAACAATAATAAAATAATAATAATAATTTTTAAGGTAAAAGTAAAAACTAAGTACCTTTCTGGGATTTGGGGCCTATAAGTGAATATTCTCATTTTGATTTTTCTGTTTTCTTCACTTTGAGTATTTTGTTCTATTTTCTTTGAGATTTATGCCTTTTACTTTTGAGGACAGGTTGACCCTAAGGGTGATAAAAAGGAAATAATGTCCTGTATTTCATACAGTCATGGTTCTTTTTTATTGTCTCACACAGTCTATCATGGGATACATCAATGCATAATTTGAAAAAATTATAAAAGCTCACTGGATCTGAAGAAGAACGTGTAGAAGAGACTGTTCAAGGGCCTTCAAGATGGAAAGCCACTGTGCACACAGTTTATGAACGCTGGCCTGCTTCCATCTAGCTAAGCGTATTCCAAAGATCTCTCATCAAAGTACCTTTCATCCTTTCTTCCACTTGCTCTGATTTTCTTACTGAAGAGAAAGAAGAAGAGAAAATCATGTATTTTACAGTTAGGGGATTATATATGAAGTTAACATGTACTCATGCCCAAGGCAGGTACTTCAAAACAACAAGTGTTATAATTATTTAAAATATAAAGCAGGATGTAACATTGTAAACATTTGTCTCACCTACTAGTTTAATAAAAAAAACGTTGGTTGGCTGAAGGCACAGGAAGTGTGGGAGGGACTACCAGACTAAAAATAATTCTTGGAATAGGAAAAACATGGCAGAGAGGCTACAGAGATACCAGACAAGCCAGAAGATGCCGAGGATGACTACGCTATTCTGAGAAAAGGTACCAAGCCGCATGGCTGAACAGGATAAGAGTCATGGGTTTGTTTAAGAGCAAGAGCTAGCAAGTTATGTGCCTGGGCCATAGGCTGATCAGCATACAATTCATTTAAGTATCTTTGTGTTTCAGTGGGACTATGGGACTGTGGGTCTGAAAGTCCAGGCCATAGGCTAGACCGGAAAGTCTGGGCCACGAGGCAAGACCTGAAATTCCAGACCAGAAACCTCATACTACAGCAAAAGGCTAGAAAGGTAACTGAACACTTGCTGTTCTTCCAGAGGAACTAGGTTCAGTTCCCAACACCCACATAGCTACCCATAATTCCAGTTCAAGGAGCTTTTAGTTCTTAGTTATATATATATATTTAATTTAAAAAGGAAATAGTAATTCTCCCCCTCCACACACACACATCCAGCCACTACTGTGAATCGGAAAGACAATTTACATTTTATTATCATTAACTATATATTAAAGTATCAAGAAACATGTAAAATAACTTTTTATTTTATTAAAGCCAATATAGCAAAAATACTGTTTCAACATACGATCAACATAAAAATTACATACAAAATATTGAGTTTCTTCTTGGGCTAAGATTTGAAAGTCGATAACTAGTTTACATTGACAGTGTATTTTAATTTAGATTAGCCACATCCCATGGGGCCACAAGTAGAAAATGTCTATAATAGGGACTGTGGGTAACTAATCTGAGATATTTGCTGTTGGTTTGAAGTATTTTTTGCTTGAGTTGGTTTTTATTTGTTTTATGGAAAGAAAAATGCTAAGATGAAAGTCTTCATAGGAAAATTCTCAGATTTTTAGGTGTCCTTGGTGACTGGGGATTTGAACAACATTGGGCTGTTTGACCACAATTTCCTTTTGGTGACCCAGGATCAGCAGCAGTTCAGTGGTACAGCCTCTGCCCTGTCACTTTACAGACCATTTCTCACATGAGGTCATGTGCTTGGCCCCTTAGGGATTTATCTTAACAGATAAGACAAGAGAGATTTTCTGAGAAGTCACTTGTCATTCAAGCTGTAGCTGGTGACAGCCCGAAAGCAAACACCAGAATCCTTGATAAGGCTTCCCAGGAACACCACACTGTTTTGTAAGCACAAACACAAATGTTCCCATTTCAATTAGCCAATTTCTACTTTCTTTAACAACTGAAGCCCAGGGTGGGGGTGGGGGTGGGGGTGTCTTTTCTCAAATGATGTCTCTAGCTGTGCTCTTAGTGACTTTAAGTCAACCGAAGAAGCCACCAGTTTTGAACTCATAGGACATCTGTGCTCCTTTTTAAATCTTGGATTGGTTTATTTAGAATTTCTAATTAAAAAAAAACCATTTTGACTGTACAATAAAATTCCTAGCAATATTATTGAGGCTGAGCAGAAGAAAGTGTTTCACCTGCCATTCTCTTTCATTAGAATTAGATTGAGACTAAGATACTAATAATTATATATATTTATACATATGATATGGATGCAATATATGCATGTGTTTGTGTGTTTCAATTAAGATATATTTTAACATGAAATTAATTGGTGACCATGAAAATCAGAAAAATAACTACTTCCCAAAGAAGGAGAGGGTATATTAAGCTGGGGAAATATCTGAACTGATGGATTTGAGAGATGGGTATTTTTGATGTGCATGGTGACCCCACGCAGGTTTTGAAAAAAATAAGTGGGTGGCTTTAGATTACTGCAGCCCTGCTTTATTAGCTAACACAACTCACTTCTTTTATTAGTTCATAGGATTCCTTTGCTTTAACTCCCAAGTAAGATGTAAAAGGTTTGCAGACTGGAGTCAAGCAAATGCCGTAACAAGCAACAAAGTCCAGAGCCCAAGAGATAGTAAACAGCAATATACGCCAAGGCTGGCTGGCAGACATCTTTGCTTCCACCCAAGATACACAATAATCAACTTTCTATATGCTAAAATATATAATCATCTAGTTTGGAATCTTTCAAATCAGATTTCCATCGGCCCATACCCTCAGGCTATTCAGACAGTGACTGGTGCCAGTAAGGATAATGTGTGACGAATATAGGCAAATTGCATTTTTTTCTGGTTCATTTATTTTGTTTAAATTGTGTTAAGTACCTAAATAATTAGTTTAAACATGTTCAAAGCCAAACTAAAGTAAAAAATATTGCAAAGGGAAAGAAAAAAATGTGTTTGCCTTTATTCTCAAACCAGTGGTATACTGTGGGGAGTTGAGCGTGACTGGCCTGTCCAATTGGTGTTGCAGGGATGAGGGACAGTCATTCCTTTGCCACCACAAATACTAACCAGTCACTGGAATGTCCCTTGTAGTGCATCTGTGGCTTTATATCATGTCACTTCTACTAGAATTATAACCATTAATTGCTTAAGAGTTCATTCAATTTAAAAATTTTTCCATCAAAAGCCACTGTCAAATAAATACTTGGAATAAAACGGGAAGTAGCAATGGGTTTTGAAAGCAAATCTTAACCGCCTCATACTCTACAGTATATACTGCCTATTTCAAAGGCAATTTGCACAGTAGATTGTCTTCTATTTATGAATGTAGAATTATTTCTTGATCCCATACTGTTTCATTCCCGTTGGTTTATAGTATTTCAAACAATTTTTTAAAAAGGCATTAAGAGAGAAAGACCTCACAGTCTTTGGCAGCTAAGCCAGAAGGTTCCTTAGAACAAACCTGCAGGGGATAGATTCCGGCAGGAAAATGACTTTCCACCAGTTAATTTCCTTCCTGATGTTTCAACAATGAAGAGTCAACCCATGTTTCAAGTTACTATGAGGCACAAGGAGAGGCGATGTTTTTAGATAAATTTCACTCTTCACCTCAGAGTCCTTACACATTAAACTTTTCCTTATTCTTGTAGAAAATAATAAATTATTACCCTCTGATAGAAGGAAAGAAATAACTGAGGAAGCCAGCCCTCATCCCCTTGGCAATTGATCTCTCAGTATTCAGAAGCTGTTTATATAAATGGGATATTTGCTTTTTAAGCTTTATTTACAGATTTTGCCAGATGAGCATGTACCCTGTGAACTATAATTATGGGTTTCCAGCTGTTCCCAGAAATCTTGGTATGCACAGTTTTGGAGCCTGAAGCATGCTTAAGAATCAGCCACTGGTTAGCCTAAAATAATATCAACTATTAATGACTGGTAAACCTACTGAGAACAAGCTGCTGATTCATGAAGACTATAGAATTATAGGGGTGAATGTGCTCTTAATAAGCCCTTCCATTTTTTTTCTTCTCCACTACAGGCTTGAATCTACTATACTTACATAAGCCTAAATAGAGGAGACATTCTGTGTTTAAAAGACCAGCCATTACAGCAATTGAGCAACTCCTTTAGGAGAATTCTCACGTGTTTCACCTCTCTGCTTTTTAGAATGTTTCTCCTTATTTGTAATCAAAAGCCCCCTGCTTGCAGTTGAAATATGGGCCACATCTGTGATTTTTTCCACTTTTTGTAGAAGTGGGATCTTTTCTGCTCTTGGCTTTTGTTGCTTTAGAGCCAAGTCCTAAAACAGAGAGACCATATTAGGCTTAGAAGGAATACCAGTGGTGTTCCCACCCACTGTCACCGCCATTGTGCCACGTCTCTCTCACTGCACTTAATATCTAGGCACAGTCACTTTCCTGCTAGTCTTCTGAGCATGGCTACATGATTTTATTCCTGAAACATCACTACATCAATACTCCCTGGATTCCAGGGTAGGAAAAAGGGTGACTAAGAGATTAAAAATGTCTAGAACCACACTAAAGTGGGTTGCTCTAGTGACAGTCAGTCTGCAAAAGACTACAACCAGGGACCAAGTCCAGAGTCCAGAGATCAGGAGCACAAAGCACAGAAGCATGAGGCAGAGTAGATTCCTAAGACATCTGAAGTTGAGTATGTGCCTATACCAGAAGGATGGAGTGTCTAAATGTTCTCTGCTGCATCTGGTCAGAGCCAGTGCTTGGAACGATGGTATGAAAGCCTTTGCTACCTATGAAAAAGGAAAGGAGGGCTGCATCTGAGAGGGTTCTCCAAAAGTAAAAAGCCAATAAAACCCCAACAAGAGGGAATTTATTACCCTGATGTACACGATTGATGTGCACAGTCCCACAATGATCATTTTCCTTAATCTACAGAACCATAGAAAACAGTAGCTATTCAATTGGAGAAGCTAGAAGCCTCAGAAGAAGGATGAACGAGGTTGTCACTCCAGTCTGAGGCTGAAGGCCTGTCCCTAGAGTCAGTCACTGATGTGAGCCTTGTGTGTTCAAAGGCTCAAGAAGCTGGAGTCACAGGAAGTTGGAGTCAGACTCTCAGGTTTGGTGGCTTTGGTGGTGGCAAAATCACAGCTATTTGAAGAGTCCAGTGTTCCCCTGTGAGCCTGCTCTGTGCATGGTCAAGTGTGGCTTTCAACTTTCTTCCAGCATTGATTTTTGTTTCGTATTGGACCTGACACCCAGGACAGGTCTTCCCCACTCAGTTTGCTGACTCACATGTCAATCATCTTTAGAAATGCCCTAGCAAATAAATTAAAAAGTGGGCTTTAACCAACTTTCTAACATTTTTTTCAGTTCATAACCAAGATTATGAGCTAAAAATTATATGAAATTTGTATGAAAACAGCCTTTAACCCAATTTTTAAAAAAATTAAAAAAGAAAGTCATCTGTGCCTGAAAAGATTATTTACACTAGAAAACAATATTAAGTATCTATTTGAATCACAGATTCTACAGGATCACTGAGGCATAGTCTATGCCTGAGAACACAGTCATGTGCAAACCCACGCAGGTAGGTGTTTTATTTTGCTAGACTACCATAACAAAGTACCACAGACTGGGTGGATTATCAAGTAGAAATTAAGTTTCTTACAGCTCTGAAAGCCAGAAGACTGGGGTCTCGTGTTAGGAGCAATCTTTTCTTTTGAAGTTTCCTTCTTTGGCTTACAGATGACCTTCTTTTGCCAATGTCTTTATGAGGGGTTTCTCTGTGCAGTAAAACCCTGGGATCTCTGTAAATTGTCCCTACTAAAAGGACACCGATCAGAGTGGACCTTTTAACTCAGTTGCCCCTTGAAAGGGCCTCTCTTTGCATATATATGAGTTGTATTCTGAAAAACAATTTAGAAACTAGTGTTTTCCAGAGTGAGCTCCTAAGATTATATGCATTAAAATTACCAAGAATTATTGTTCAAAAACAGATTTCTGAGCTCTACTCAAAACCAGTTAAGTAAGACTATCAGAAGACTAAGCTTGGAATCTCAATTTAAAATTATTTTCTTTTATTTTATTTGTGTGGGTGGTTTTCCTGGACTAATGTCTATGCAGCACATGTGTTCAGCATCCATGGTGGCCAGAAGAAGGTGTTGCAGCTCCTGAAACAGAGTTATATGCAGTTGTGAGCCTCATATGAGTGCTGGGAACCTAATTCAGGTCCTCTGGAAGGTATCCAGTGCTCTTAACAACACAGCTATCTTTCCAACCCCAAATCTCATTTTTTTTTTAAAAAAAAAAAAAAAAAAAAAAGAGATCGACATCTTAAAATTGTGATTTCTTAGATGATCATGTTCAACTCCACCATGATTACTTACTGCAATAAAATTTACTTCCAAAACTCAGTGTGGCTTAAAATAAAAAATACCTTCTATTCCACAATGACTCTGAGTCCACAGTGCAGGATGCTTGCACATCTTTGCCTTAAGGTTGCACATGACCTACTAAGACTAATATCTCAAAGGTTTGACAAAAGCAAGATAAACTTCAAGTTTACTCTTGGAGTTGTGGACGACCCACTCTTTCCCTTAGGGTGGGGCGGGGCCTTTATGCCTTAGCAGCTGTAGGGAGAACCCTCTCTCCACTTTTTGCTACACAGTCTTCTCTTCAGGGCAGCTCTCAACATGACAAGCAAAACCAAGAAAGAGCCTTTGTATGCTCTGCTTCTGAACTATCATCCCACCCACTGGTCACATGTATCACAGGCTGACTATTCCTGTCTGAAACACTTGGAACCACAAGTATTTACAGTATTGGATTTTCACGGGATTTTGGAGTATTTTTTTTATAAATATCATAAGATATCTTGGAAAGAAGCCTAGATATAAACATGAAGTCCCTTTATATCCATATTCAACTTATAAGCAAAGGCTGAGAGTAACTTTATAGAATATTTTTGATGCTTCTGGATTTTGGGCTGTGGTATGGAATTTTCCCACTTGTGACATCATGTCAGTGCTTGAAAGTCCTTCGATTTTGGACCAGATGGGACTTCAGATTTTAATACTGGGAATTTTCAACTATAATTTAGAGACAAGCTCGAGCCCACACTGAAGGAGAAAGAAGTAGAATGAATAGGAACAAATGCCAGGAAATACAGAGTCTTCTCAGAGAGCTTCCAGGGCCCCCTGACCTTATGTGCAGAGTCAACAAAGCTCTAACTCAGACTTGAGGAATGCAGAGGCAGTGCGGGAGGGGAAGACCAGCCAAGGATGATGAGGTGAGCCTGAGACCAGTGCCTGGGCGGAGGGCACGCTTCTTACATCTCCATCGCGTTCACCAGTGTGGTTTGTGCACATCTCTAAGGACTTCAAGAGAGGATCCCATCCTCTGTACTGCCAGGATGTAGAGGATTGCTTTTCAAACAAGCTTCACATTTACCAAAATCAGGTATTGGCAAGGAACAAACTCAGTATGTGTTTTTTATTATTAATAAAAAGTGAAATCATGAAAATAGATGAAAGATATATTCAGTTGTTCGGCTGTTTGAGTCTGTACTTGTCATGGCAGAAGTCTGTTACTCATAAATTTGTCTTATTTTCGCTCACCAATTTCAGGCTTAATTTTATGGAAGCATAAGCCTGGGAAAGATCATAAGAAAGAAGAAGGGATGGATAGAAGAAGGCAAGAAGGACAAAAGGAAGGAACGAAAAGAAAGTGAGTGGATAATTAGACTCTTAGCTGCTTACTGAAAAATTGCCTCTCCACAGAACACAATTTAAGCAGCAGTGTGAACTGAAGTAAATGTGTCTGGAATGTTCCATTTGCATCATATACCTCATATTAGAAGAGGGAAGCTGTAGTCCCTGGAAAAGGCTCTGACCTCAAAATCTCTAAGTCTAGGGTTTTGCTGCTCTTGGTCAGTGGCTTCACACAATGAGTAAGCAATTAACTTTTCGGGGGGAAGTCTGTCCTCCAGTCCGGTAAATAGTTTGAGAGAGCACAGTGATGTTCACAGTGTGGTGAGAGGAGAAGTATTACCAACAACCCTTTTAAAAATTTGGATGCCTGTCCTAGACCTACTGAGTCAGAGCACATTCTAGGTGTTGGGGTATAGTAAGTGGCCCCGTTTTTTTTTTGTTTGTTTGTTTGATTTTGTTTTTTCCTGAAGAATGTAAGGCTTGGGAATTCCCAAAGCATGTCATTTTGGATCTTTTCCAAGCTAAGAATTTGTTAGGATTCAGTTCTTTAGATTAAAAATTGCTTTAAAAAATGCAAGTGGTAATATTTTCCAATAACTTTTTTAAAGGTTAATTTGGCATTACTCAAATGAAATAAAATCAATTATGGGATGTCTTATCCTCAGAAGGAGCATGTATAGGCACAATGATAAGCCCATGTATTGTACAAGTGAAATTGGATCAAAGCAAGAGGAAGTATAGAATAGCCAGAAGTGAGGGAACATGCCTTTAATCCTGTAGTTGGGAGAGAGAGGCAGGTGGGTCTCTAAATTTGAGGCTAGCCTCATCTACAGAGGAAGGTCTAGGACAGCCAGGGCAAGAAACCCTGTAACACCACACACAAAGATTCTCTCTAGCCAGACCTCACACCCAGAAATCCTTATTCCTAGTGGTTCAGTATGTCTTCCTCTCCACAGGCATTACTGCATTTGCCTATATATTTCTTAGACACAGAAAACAAACACCAAATATAGTTTGACTCCATTTTACCCCCGATATCAATGGTGTGTGTGCGTGTGTGTGTCTGTATGTGTGTGTGTGTGTGCATATGTAAACAAGTATATGGGAGCCAGAGGACAACCTCAGATGTCATTCTTCAAGTGATGCCCACTTTCCAGTTTCTTTACACAGGATCTTTCACTATCCTAGAACTCTCTAAATAGGCTACCTTGGCTATTCAGTGGGTACCAAGGATGCACCTCTCTCTATTTCTCCATCACTGAGATTAGAAGTGATCATCGCCATGCCCTGTCTTTTTAACGTGAATTCTGAGGATTAAGCTCAGGTCCTTATGCATGCAAGGCAAGCATTTTATAGACTATTTTCCCAGCCCCAGTGGTCTTTTTTTTTTTTTTTAAAGAAGGAAAAAAAAATACAACCGCATAGAACAAAGATATGATCCTATCAAGACACACACATATGTGAGCTCTGATGGTGGAGCCTTTAAGCATAGTAATTCCATTTTGGCCAGATGCCTACAAGGAAAGTTCCCTAAAGTTCTCATTCAAACTTTCATCTATAAAATTGATGGTGCCATTAAAATGAAGGGACACAGGTATTAACTCCTCAGTAATTACTGACTATTAGGTCTTTCATGGCAGTTGAAAACATCCTCCCTCTTAAAAGATATAGTAGGTAGTAATGGCTAATGGCTTCCTATGCGTCTAACTTTTATCAATGTGTAGTAATAATATTATTAGAAGGATAATAAACAGAAATCTATTTAGCAAAGATGATGAAATCCTGAGCCAAAATAAGTTTTCAAACTCCCCTCTGGAAGATGAAAAGGATATTAAGCAGATGCTCAGGACCAGTTGTCTTCATCTGAGATCCCATAACCTTTGTCATGAGGCTCAATTTGTTAACCCCACTGCCCTGCCAAATTCCTCCGAGAGTAAGGCAATTCAATATGCTTAAACTCCATTATAACTGAAAGCAAGTAAACAATTCTTCACTTTCTCTGCTAAACTAATTTTATAGTTTTCTATGTGATCAGTTCTTATTTTCTCATTCTCCCCCCACCCTCCCTGCTAATTATTGCTACCTCCCATCAGAACCCTGAGTTTATAAACCCTGAATTGGAAAATAACCTAATAATAATAATAATAATAATGTAAAACATAAGGTTTATTATATTGCTGGCCCTGGGAAGTCTTGAAACATTTGTAGGAGAGAAATATAGATAGTGATACCATCATTTTTTAACTTTCCATTATCTTTATATTTTATATATATATTTATATATATATTTCCACTATCTTTAATTTCCTATATTCTGAAATATGCCTGTCTCATTTGAGTTATCTCCTGTCTTCTCAAGGTCACTGTTTAGAAATTTCTCTCCACGTGACTGACTGGGAGCTGACCAAGAAGAGAGCCCAGCACTACCTCTTCCACCAGCAGAGTGCTTGACTGAGGCCATGTTGTGCACTCTGAACCCGTGGGTTCTCCTAACTGAGAGAAGTCAGTGGGAGACATCAGCTGAACCCACGTGAACAGATAAAAACATGAAACTGGGCCCAGCCAATGTGAAGAAATATGGAGAATAAATAAATCAGTAGGTTATGACACGCTCTATTACTCCACAGCATGAAAGGGGAAAAAAAATCACCTCCTCTACTACTGAAGCTGTTATCTCTATACTATTTCTAAAGGCAATATGCTACACAAAGTCAAATGCATTTGGTTGACAGGTTTTTGGTTTTTTTTTTCAACTTCCTGAGAAATTTCTCAGTTTACTCACACACACAGACATACACACACACCATTTAGATCAGCTAAAATCTGTGTATCAGTCATTGGTCTGTGTTGGTTTTTCTCTCTTTGGTATGCTGACTCCAAAGTGCCAGTTAAGGGAGTGTTTTAACTGTTCTGATAATCAAATTACTTAGAGCTTGTGTCAATGACCTCTATCCCTAAGCCTATGACGGCAACTCAAAATCACCAGCAAAATAAAACAACCAATAAAAACACCACCTTTCCGGCTGAGTGTGTATATGTGCACACGTGGGTGTAAATGTGTGTGTGTATGTGTGTTAACCTGTGTCTACTGTAGTTAAACCTGCTCCTGCTTGTTGTAATCTGTGATCTCAAAGGCTTAAGCTAAAATTTATCTGGCTCAATCCCCAGAATGTCTAACTTTTCCCAGCTCTAAGAAGAATGGTTTTTTGCACCCTCTGTCCACATCTGTCCCATCCTCCCACAGCCAGCTTCCCCCACTCACCACTAATCCCTTGGTTTCTTCTTGCCAAAGATGTTCTGTTGTTTGATAGAACACTAATCTCCAAGAATCTCAAAGTATCGGCTTACCTGTGAACGCCCAGAAACTGTCTCCACCCTCAGCCTCATCCCCTTTTATGTTTTCTTCAGCTTTGAACACATGTATCGCACTCTGTCTGAGAATGGGGTTTACATTCTGTTGTGGTTAGGAAGGCTATTGACCTGAAGGCACACTGCTTTCTCTCTGCTCAAAGAGGCAAGATCAACATTCAGAATGACTTAATGGCAAATATCCATTGGTAGAAGAGGACACCCTTGGGCAGGAAACTCGGGTATGGTGGGAGAAGATTCCTTTGTTCAACTCACTTGAAAGCTTTCGCTGAATTAAAGAGTTGTGCAGATAAGATATAACGGGGGGGGGGGGGGGGAGAGCACTCGTTCAATATTAATATCCAGTCATGGTCCTACACATTTGTGAAGAGAGAGTTACAAAGGGACAGTGCAAATTGACAGTCACAGGACTCTGGTTCAGGTCAATTTATTACTAGGAAAGAGGGTGAGCTGTGAAATGAAAACCTCAGTCTCTGAGCAGATGAAGAATCTAACAGTATGGAGTTCCTTCACGGGGAAGCTTCAATGAATTTAATAGAACCCTATCAAGTGCAGCCCAGGGATCCATCTTGCCTGTAGTGCAAGCCTGATTTCCAATTCTAATGAGGGCCAAAGTCCTCATACTTCATCCTAAATGGCAATGGTACCAAGCCTTGTCTTCTGCCGGGATGACATCTTTTCACATGCTCTAACATAACATGAAACCTCTTGAGGTGATTCATGACATGGGGATTAAAGGTGACATGAGCGTGTCCAGCCACCCACTCCTAACCACGGTCTTTTCCCTTCCCCCTTCCCAAAGCCTCTCTGGAGAGCTCTGTAGAAAGCCCCGAGAGTTCCACAAATGTGATGGTAAGGTTTTATTTGAAATGTTTTATTAATGCACCTCAGAAAAAGCTATGATCTGACAATGAATTTCAACAGTGTGCTGATGTTTGCCATACTGCGTGCAGGTGATTCGCAAACCACACGTATCCTCTTTAGCCTTTGAAAATGATGGGAAAATTAGAAACAAGGTGATATAAATTAGAAATGTCAAAGGCCCCACAGTTATAGTAGACTATGTATTTGATAGCCCATGTCCTGGAACATAACTCAGTTCCTAGGCCCTGGGATACCACTGCCTTTAAAAGGTAGTATGGTCAGTCTGGGAAATTACTTAGGCTGACAGAAATTTCTGATTGAAGGAGGAAAAAAAAACCCCAAAAACTGGGAACACATCAAGAAGAGAGATGCTAAGCGTAGGTAGAAAGTCACTCTTGGCTTTAAATGGAAATTAGAGTAAGTTTAAGATGTATCCATGACTCCTTAGCTGGAATTTCCCCTTCTCAACCCACGCAACCATGAGAAGACCAACCCTAGGCCTCTGTCCCGTGACTTGGGTACCTGAGGACCCAAAACCTTGGGCTGAGTTCAAAGTGGGTGATGAAAGGAGAAGAGGGCTAGAAGTGGCTGAATCTGAGGAGAGATTAAAGAAAGCAAATCAAGAAATCTGACTGACTTGCTGGGGGGCAAAATGATAAAAGCTACAAATACCTGGAGTGTGCAAACATCGGTGTCCAGGAAGAAAAAGAGGCCCTGTTGTAAATTAGCGGGAAAGAACCGGCTGCAACAGAGAAGGAGCTTGTGAGAAAAAGCATTCAATTAGCCCACCAGTGACTAATGAAAGTAGCGGTTGGATCAGGAAGGACCTTTTACAAGCAGGCAGGGGCAAGTTCTGGAAAGCCCACAGTAATGAGTGCCCAGGCACTAAGAAGGCACCATAGGCTGGACACCACCCCCCCAGCTCCAATCATTGAGACTCGTTACAGAGCATATTAATGACATGAATTTGTCCAGTCCTCTGGAAGGTAGCTGGTTAGTAGCGGACAGACAAGGAAAATCTTCAGACTCTGACTCAGGAGGCTGGATTTCGTGTCAAACAATTTACTCCAAACTATCACGTGAAAATTAAGTGCATAGTATTTTTAGTGAACTTAATGAGGTGAACAACAACTCCAAAGTGAAAATAATTGAAAAAAGGCCTCCCTCGCAAACGCAAGCTCCGGTAATGAGAACCTCGGCTGCTTTGAAGGTTTCAAACAATTCTCACTGAAGACCAGAAAGGATCCCTTGTGCTGGAGAAAGTCTTTCTTCCTTTCTTCCTTTTTTTTTTTTTAATTTTTTAAAAAAATAAACAACAACAAAAAAAACCAACTTGTCCTCCTCAAATACTAATAGTGAGTTTTCTGATAAAGTGATAAAAGTAGGCAAGCTTTTTTCCAAAGAAATATCTTTCTTTTTAGACTCTTTGGAGGTCGTAGATTACTCAAGATCTGCATCATCACAGACCATCTAACTTGCAATATAAAACCCAATCTCTTTAAAAGTGTTGAGACCAAATAGCTCTTAAAGATGAAATACTTCTCCCAGCCTATTTTAGGAAAGTATGAGTTCATAAAGAATATTCTAGAATCTAGGAATGGAATAGAGCGCTCCTTTGTGTACTTCTTACACATTGCCACGTCAGCTAAGCTCTGTGTAACTGTATCAATTGTGAGACAAATTTCTACTTTTTTTTCCCTCACGCTCACTCTAATTATGTCCTAGCTGTTACCCTTACATGAACGCTGGACAATTCTCTATGTTAAGCTTTGCCCTCTGACCCCATTTAACCATACACACCTCCATTTGCTTGGTGGTAAACTTTACAAGGGTCCTCTACCAGAATTAATAACAGTGAGCTTGCTTTAATTTGAAATTGCAAAGTTCTCTGCTACAATAAACACCCCCAAGATTTCCTCCTGAAGCATTTAATAATCTGTTTAATTGTGCTTGCAGTGAGGAATAGTCAGTTTCCTTGGAAGTCTGGCCATTCCCTCCTGTTGCTACCTTGACCCTAATCAGGAACAAACAAAAGCAGTAAAAACAACAAAATATAATTTGGGACTTGCTATTTTATCACACATGACAAATGATAAATATATCTTTTTAATTTTTTAACCAGCATCTTCACTACCTTGCTACATTTCTCAGCTTTCTTTGTCCAAAGAAATTTCTAAACCCTGCAGAGTTAAAAGTGTCCACCACAAAGGCCTGTTTATTTCTGTTCCACAGACAATTTCAGTTTCCCTATTGCAGAGTGAAGTTGCCTTTCACATCAAGAGTGCGTCCATGCAGGGAGAGAATGGGCGCTGAAATCAAGAAGCAGGAGACCCATTGCTCACATCCCGGTCCCTTTCCTTGAAATGGAAGAGAGCCCTAAGATGAGGAAAGAGGCCAGTGGATCTGAAAGCCACTGAAAGGAATAGAGTGCACTGCAGAAAGTCTTCCTGACACAGCCGTTAGTCAGCCCGTGTTGAGAAAAGTAGACACACATGTGCTCCTGGGTCCCCGTGAAAGGGTCTAGAGTTTCTCAGAAACATTCCCTTACGTGTTGAGGAAAAAGGAGAGGGGAACTTCCCCAGCAGGTATAATTTTAATCCAAAAATCACTTCTTATTCCACAGAAATCCTGTAACTTATGCCTGTATCCATTGCCATCTGGGACTTGCCCAGCCTGGAGGAAGACTAAAGAAGGGGATTTTTTTCTTTTTAATTTCAAAGTAACATGCAGACTACTTTAACTTGTTTTTATTACCTTTAATTAGCTTAATAATCTTCACATTTCCTTGTTGAATAACCGCTAACTTAATGTGTTGCCATAATGCATTTTTAAATTACTGCTTTAAGAAATTCAAGCCTGATTTCCCATTCCCCTCCCTGTATTAATTATCTATAAATATGTGCGGATTCCTTGCAGCAGATTCTTGCAATCTCCTTGTTAGCCCTACATAGACACTTAGGGGAGCTGTGCATCCCTATAATTTACTCAGCCTTATTATAATTGATATTTATAAGTTTGACAAACCTGGACAGGGAGAGCAATAGTAGCCAGGGCCTCATTCAAGTTCAAAGCCCTTTAATTTGGATGTGAGTGTGGGGAATCTTGTTTGACCGAGACAAACAGGCTTTCCTCTCATTGTGCTCCGTTATGCGGGCCTCTGGGGACACAGTTTCTTCTTTTCTGCAGAAGGTGAGCTTCCTCACCCACCCTCATCTCTAAGCCTGAGTTGAAAGGGACCTAAAACCAGTTTGGACGGTATGTGCTGGAGCACAGGGCGCTAGGCTCTTTTTCAGCTTGAACTCTTAGAATGAAGACTGAAATTAGCTGGTAGGTTGGCACTGTGCCATGGAGAATGTGTCACTTTTCGTGACAAGAGACGCTACTTTCTCCCCCACACCGGGTAGGAACAATGCACCCAAGATGAAGCCTAGCACTGGAGAACTGTGGCAGTGTAGTCAAGGAGCTCAGAAAGAAGTCCAAGGCTGACTGATGCTAAGGATCAGTCAGGATTACTCTTAATTTGAGTAACTTTTAATTAAAGATCACTCTTAATTTGAGAAATATACCAACCCCAGGGAGGGTCTAGACCAGTGCTTCTTGGGATGTGCTCGCCTGGTCAGCAGCAGTGGCCAGCAGCAGCAGTAGCTTTGCCAGGAAAGTTGCTGGCTCCTTCTAAATCCAAACCTCCAGGCGAGCCCAGCTCTTTTAACAAGCCCATCAGGTCGTTCTAAAAAACACTCCTCATCATATTTTATTATTCGTGCACAAAAGGAAGGAATTGTCATCAAGAGTAAGACTTGCTGAAACTCTGTCCAACCTATATGCATGTGTGTATGTGTACATATGTTAGAGAAACGGTAACCACATACGGATATACGGTTCTTTCACATGGATCCAGGCAACCTTCAAACACAATTTACAGAATAATCCAAATAACCTCCTGGGTAGAGGTACCCTAAGCCCTACTTCTTTTGTTGTATCTTGCTCTGGTGCTCTAGATCCAACTTGCCACCACAGCATTGTGGATCAAAATGACAATTTTACCTGTCCACCATCAAGGAACATGGGTTAACATGGGAGAAAAAGAAAGACTGTCTATGACTAAAAGCACACAGGATCGACTTCAAGCAGAGAAAAGACTCTGGAAGAATCAACCATTTAATGGAGAGAAACTAGTCATTAGCTTCATAGACCATGTGGAATATCTATTCATTCATTGATCTTTGAGGCATTCAGATTTTCCAGGTGCAACGCTTATGGCCGCCATTAAATGTATCGCCACTGTCAGAGAAGTCATCACACAAATAAGCCATTGTACATGGAGAAAAACCAGAGAAGCCTACAAGAGACGGATTCAGGCAGGGTAAAGCAGCTCTGCCAAGAAAGAAGACTCAAGGGCTTTCAATGTGGCTTCATGAAGGGTTATTCTGAGATCTAAATGACAAAAGAGAGGCCCTGAGGAGAAAATGAAAAGTGCTAGGTGGGACCAAGAAATCCCAAGGAGACAAGAGAGACAGAAAAGAGAGTCAAAGTGTACCCCTTAGAGTGACTCTACAGTCCTGTCCTGTCTTATTCGGAAGACTGGGAAGGAAAGCTGCCCACCCCTTTATCAATGTAGGGAGCAGCTGCCTTCAAGTTCACTCATAAGCCAGTGAGTTTAAGTCAGAATGCATTTTTCCTGTGGAAATATTATTCATGGTGGTTTGGCTTTGTGGACAAGCCACAATAGGCTATTTAGCCCAGAATGAAATTGAATATACAGCCTAATCCTTAAAAATATGATTTCAACAGTGTTTAAGCAGCATTTTTAATATTATGTCTTTGGGAAAAACCCAGAATTCAAGTTCAAAGGTGGGACATATTGACTGGTCCTGGGCCAGAGGCCAGGAACTTAGCCATGTCCATTCTGCCTCGAACATTTTTTCCTCAGATGACTTCAGAATATGACCCAGAAAGCACATTCTCAAGTAAGTCCTTCCTGACCCTCTTGTCTATGCATCTAATACTGTACCTCCCAATGGACTGCTTCTTCCCTTCTTTTCTTCAGATTATACCATTTCGTGTAAGCCACATGTCCTTGAAGACTAGTCCATCCACTGAAGTCAGGGATTCAGCAGTATCTGAGGCATAGTAGGCACCAATATATAACTGCTGTGTTTAATTTTTTTAAAAAAGATGTTTATTAACTGTAGGTGCCCAAGGTGATTGCTGAGGGAGGCAAGGGCCAGGGAAATGGATTTTCTGAATCGTCTTCCTCAAATGCTCTGAATTCAAGACGATAATATTTGTATACTGAGAAGTTGGGAAAAGGGCAGGCATTATGCATAAAGAATCCCTGGCCATGGTGCAAATAAACTCTTAGATCTTGCAGCTGTTTTAAATGGTTATTAGTACATGACCTTAGACTCAAGACATCAATGCACCAGAAGCACTCTTTCCTACTTTTTATCAGGACAATGTCCTTTGTATCCTCAGGACTGTTGGTAAGTCATGAATGGTACAACTGAGTAAGACATGAAGATTACATGTCCCTGAAAATTATATAGTGCATCCTAAAATAAGAGAGGGTAATGAAGTAAGCTTGAGGCCCACAACGGATGAGATCTGCCATGATCCTCTGTGTGTTGATGACCTGTGTTTGTCTATGGATCACACTGGTGCTTTCCCATGTGTAGCTGTCTACTACCTCAATAACCCATTTTTGAAAAGTAAGAAGGAAGTCTGAGGAAAATGTGCCTACCATTGGCATGCTCCATTAAAGGGGAAAGAATGACTTTTGAAAAATATCCAAGAAAATATGATACAAAAAATATTTATAGTTGCAAAATTATATGTTAGTTCAAATACAACTTTCCCAGGGAAAACTTTCCCAGGGGTAGCCACGCCTCTTACACCTCTCTCCATCAAAACTTTAATCTTTCCTTAATAGCCTTTATCACAATGGGTAATTATATGGATAAAACATATAATTTATTTGTTTACTGTCTATCCCTCTCTACCATCTCTATATGACAACTTACATTTTTCTTGCTCACTAAAACTATATATATTTTGAATGTATCATAACACCTATGACATAGAAAGATCCTAAGGGTATCCTAGCATACAAGTAGAGAAGTAGATAAGTTAATAAATGGGCAATGAATGAGTGAAATTCTAACATGTGTGCACATACACACATGCGCAGATTAGACAGAGTTTCAACAAGCCTTGGTGACAATTCCTTCCTTTTATGCACTAATAATAAAATATGATTAGGTTGCATTCTATTTTGGGAAAGAGAGAATCTCTGGTAAAAGAATGAGCCAAGGCCTAATGATCTGGGCTCGGACTGCCTATGAATCCCCAGTTTTATCTCAATTTTTCATTCAAGTTTTGTCATTGGCACATGTTCAATAAGTTCTAAATGATGGCCTACATCTGTCAGGCAAAGCCCTGCTTGATTGCAGCCAGGAACCTTGGTACACCACCTGCAGGTCGGTCTTCAGGCAATAAGTCCCACCTAAGTTTACCTGCTGTTTCACTCTGGCTGACCAGTCTGCAGTGGAAGAGTCAAAAGTCCCATTGGGGAACAGAAAAACTAGCATGGAAATCTTTTCCCCAACAAGACTCCAAAACACAAAGCTGACCTGATCAATCACAGGATGTCTGGACTCACACAGCAGGGGCTGGGATGAAGGGATGGCCACTCTCTTTTTTCCACATCTTCTGATTTGACTCTGTCCACTTCATGGTCTATGGGAAGGGGCTCCAGTTTGGAAGACATGGCCCTAATTGACTGGAGGCTCATATGCTCACTATGTCACATACAGTTTTGTGTTTTCTTTTCTTTTTTCCAAGTCTGGGCATTGGCACAGACACACAGTTAAGTTCTAGCTTAACTTCTGGAAGCAAATATTATGGGAGGCAGGTTGTAAAAGACTGCCCAAGATCTAACCTGCGAAATTCTGTTGCAGCAATTCCCCAGATGGTTCTGATAAGTAGTCAAGGTGAAGGACTCTGCAGGGGCTGGAGACCTCACAGCCCCCAAATTCCCTCTCCTCCCCGCCAGCACCAGGGGTCCTTTTTAATAGAGAGTCTGCCCTTTTGTTCTGCAAGGAGTCTAAGTGAAAATATTCTCCGAAGTTGTTCACCGATTTAAGCTGACAGGAGGACCTGAGAGAACTTCTCCCAAGCCGATTTGGAGAGGAGAAAATACAATAAGCAATCAGGAGGGAGATGTGGTACCCAGAAGGGGGCCTGGAAACACCAAATACATCCCAAATCTTCCTGTTTCCCATCATCCCATTGCCTCTCTAAAGCTACCAGCAAACATAGAGCTCAAGTTTATCATTCCCCGGGCAGAGCTATGTCATCAGCCAGCAAGCATTTCTAGATATGTCTCCTTTTGCCTTTTTCTGAGCTATAATGACTAACCCCCCTTTTTCTGTTTCATATGTATGTGTGTGCATGCATGCATGTATGTATGGTCACGGGTGTGTGTGCACATATGTGTGTTTTTGAGTGGAGGCCAGAGGTTGATATCAGGTGTCTCTGGCTGAACCCAGACTTTTCTGACTCTGCTAGTCTTACTAGCAAGCTTGCCTCAGGGATACAGTGTATGACTCCTGAGTGCTTTAGGATAGCTGACAGGTTGCCACACCCATCTATCTTATATGTGGTTCTGAGAATCCAAAATCCACTCTCATGCTCCTCAGGCCTAATTATATTTTTTTTCTTGCAACAATATTTTGCTGCTGATTTTATCAAAAGACCAGTTTTTTTTTTTTTAATTTAAAGTAAATAGGGAATAAATGAGTGAGCAAAATACTTCACATTTCCGAGGCTTTGCCCTGACTTACTTAATTAAATAATAAACAAACAAACCAAAATGATCCCATTCCTTACCCCAAACTCAGATATAGTAGTGGTATTACTACTCTAGGTATACAAGACTTTCTATCACCGTGCTACAAAGAATGGTAAAGGTGTTGATGGTCCTGGTGCTGACGGTGATGATAATAAGTAAAGGTAACCATGTTGGAATACTTTATTGAGGACATTGTTCTGAGCAGTTTTTAATTAACTAATTCCATCTTCAAAACAATGTTATAAACTAAATAATCCCCCAGAACACACACACACACAATCTTGAGGAAAGAGACGTACTAAATGACTCAATTTTTCTGTTGCTGTTATGGTGAAAAAGGTGTATGTTTAGAACTAGCCAACTAAACTCACTTTAGATGATTCCAATTGTGTTGGCAGCATCCAGAGCATCATAATCAGGAGTCAGCCAAACATACGCTTTCTTCTTTCCCACAGGCCTTGTGAGGGTGTTGACTTTTGGCCACATCAAGATCATAGTTTCTTTTCCTTTTCCTTCCTTCCTTCCTTCCTTCCTTCCTTCCTTCCTTCCTTCCTTCTTCCTTCCTTCCTTCGTTCCTTCCTTCCTCTCTCTCCCTCTCTTTCTTTTTTTTTTTTTTTTTGGTATTTCCATACAGGGTTTCTTTGTACAGCCTTGGATGTCCTGGAACTCACTCTGTAGACCAGGTAGCCTCGAACTCACAGAGATCTGCCTGCCTCCACCTCCCAAGTGCTGGGATTACAGGTGAGCATCCCCACCATGGCGCCATAGAGTTTCATCACAGCCTGTTTGAGCTGATGCTTGGCCTTGACGTCCACAAGCATGTTGTCTTCTTCATGGCTTCCTCAGTGGTCAGGGGGAATTTGACAATGGCATAGTGGTCAAGTTTGTTTCTTCTGAGTGTAATCTCTCAAGGATATTTGTGTTGCTTGTGGGCTGCACAGTCTTGGGCCGCTGGGAGGTGGGTGATGATGTGTGGATCTTTTGGTGGCTGTGGACAGTATTTAGTCCTGCTTCCTTAGCCTAAGAGCCCTTCTTTTTTGCTTCGGCTTTGAGAGGGGCAGGCACTTCCTTCTTCACTTTCAGTGCCTTTTTGGTGAAAGATGACTCAATTTCTAATAGCGAATGGCTATCTAAGAGACCTCGGCCAATGTGAATTACAAATAAGTGGCTTACTATACCTGCATTGCCATACCACAGAGGAGAATAATAGTTGCTGAAAGCATATGCCATGGAATATAAGGAAAAGGGTACCGACTCTAAAGTTTTTCTCATTCGTTTACTTGAAGTTTAAATTCCACTGAGGATCCTCAATTTTCAACTAGCAGAGGTGAACAATAGCTATGGGTCCTGGGAAACAAAGGCACCAAGCATTACTTTGTAATGGGTGTGCCTACTGTCCCCATCCTCTGTCTGGACTTCAGTACTGATACCAATTGCATTGTTTGTGAACAAAAGTTAAGGCAGGGGTATAGTTTGGACTTACACATCCCAGCCATTACTTAAGCTCTCTTGTTCTCCTTGCCTGGCTCCCAGTTCCTAAGCTAAAACAGTGACTTGGGGTCTGCTGATACCAATACTTATGGCTCAAGGTCTACCTTTGCAATCCCATCTGCCATGATGTGGGATCCTAGAGCTGAAATGTGTCTCTCATCTTCTTTATCACCATTAGGCTACTGTGGGTCCTACCCCCATCGCAGACATTGGCCTTGACTGCTCTTCTGAGTGGTCAAGTAAGAAATGAATGTGCCTGCTTCTTCGAGTCCGGCTTGGCTTCCTGCCATGTTTGTGTTTTATCTTCTCATGAGGTCTAGAGCCCTGTCTCCAAATTTTTACCCCAAGTATTACTACCTACTGATAGTTTTCTATGAGACTCATCTATATCCCCTTTAACTTTGGGTACAGCATTTCCTCCAGATTCCCTGAGTAGGTGACCCTTCCTTATTAAGAAACTTACCCTTCATCTTGGATTCTACTTCTCATTCATTGTTCTGTAACTTCGGTATCCAAGTGTCCAGATTTGCAGAATTGGACAGAACCTCCTCTGTGTAAGCTTGTTCTTGTTACTCCTTTGGGAGCTTGTGGTTAATGCCAGAGGGTAGTTGAGCCCCAGATCTGAAGTCTATGCCACCTATCCAGTCATGCTGCAAATAGTCAGTAAGCTCTGGCTGGAGCCTATAGTATAACCCAAACAATCTTTCTTCAGCGCTTTCTATTATCCACCCTCAGTTCCATCCACCCACAGTTCATTACTTTGTGGCTTTGAATCTCCATCTGGAGTTTTTGCATTCTCAGGAAACTCACAGAGCAGTTGCAAATTGTTTACCTGTCCACTAAACCCTGAAGCAAATATTTGCAAGAGAAATAAATACAACCCATCCAAATTGAAAAACTACAGGAAATTTGGGTCTTTTTTTTTTTTAATAACAAACTGTGCCAGACAAGCTAATTAGCATGTTGATGATGTTATGACATGACTGGTTATTGTAGCAGTTGGTGGTAATATCCTGGATCTTTCTTTTTAATGAATCATTTGATAGCATCTCATGAAATTTTCACTCGAGGTTATCACTGTGTGGTTTGTTGCAATTTGCTCAATGTCTCATAATAAACATAGAGACAAACAAGTTTTCTACCTAAGGGAACTTACCATCAACAAGGGAAGTCAAGCAGAGAAGGGGTTCCCACAGGAAAGAAAAGAAAACCTCTTACCAGTGACCTGCCTGCCCTAAATTACCTAGTGCATGGGCTGAACCATCTCTCATCTTCAAACTCATTAAATGCTAATCTTCATGTGGTGATGTGTCAGGATCTAGCAGAGGAGAGTGAAGCAGACAAGGTCCATGTCCAGCAGGAATTGACAATGCAGACAGTGTAGTTATAGACCTAGGAGAGAGGGGGAGAGAGAGATTGAGTCTCCCTCCCGTTCTCCACCACTGCCCCATAGCTTTCTCAGTTAGCTTGACTTTTGTCTGTAATGTCCCACAATTACGACGTTTGCTGAGCTTGTTCTACTCTCTGTACTTGGGAATGGAGGTGTTAGCCTCTTAAGGCTCTCAATAGACTAAATTAGATTTACCTCCGGGTTGTTTGTCAAATCCGAAGTTCCCCTAGATGTAACTAAGCCCCCTTTACAAATCTTTCATTTGGGATTCTTAGTTAATTTTTAGCACATGTTCAAGTGTGCTCCATTCATCTTCCAAGAGCAGATTTCAAAAGGAACTGTACAGTAAAGGATCCCCTTCCAACAGTGCATTGCATCTTAATGTGATTTACATGTGCTTTTGTGTGTGTGTTCCAAAATGCATGTGAGCACCTCTTTCCTTAATCATATGTGATGTACAACAGTGCCCGTGCCAAGCAATGAAAGTTTCCTGGATGGTACTAAAGTTCTAAGTACTGTGCTCACATTCCTGCTATTTCTTCTCTCAAATGCAGGTGGAGAAGATAAGAGTGCTGTCTATATTTCATATATGAGAACGAAGTAAGCCCCACCTTGTCTTACAAAGATGGGATTCAAACCAATAGGCTGACTCAGAACCAGCCTCATGTTTCCCTAGTAGAAATGCTCTTTTTAAAATTTCTCTTGATAAAAGTCCATCCAGGTGATGTTGACATTCCTTCCACCAGTACAAAGGATAATGACATCATCCCATTTTCCTGGAGAACCAGAGCAGTCACCACCAGTTCCAGCACCTCCGTGAGACACTGATGATGAGCTAGCATAGGTTTCCCACCACTGTGCTGATGCTGAACACAGGAAGATCAGCTGTTCCCAGCTGCCTCTCCAGCTACACTCTGCCTTCACATCCATCTTCCGGGACTTGAGCACATAATGGCGACTTTCACCTTGAGAACACAGCTCCTCCCCTCCTTCTCCCTCGTATCCTTCACACTCTGAAACAGCAGTGGATTTCCAAACAACTCTCCAGCACAACACAATTCACTTTTCTTTGTTGGTGAAGATTTATGAGGCTACGGGATGTATACCAGCAAGCAATGCAGCACACTTGGAAATAGCTTTGCAGAGGACAAAAATCTGATAAGCACGGGAAGATTCTCGAAGGAAACATGCTTCACGATCTGTTTTTTCAATGTTAAAATCATCCCACATTTGGGAACACAGTATTTCTTAACTTGCACGTGTGATACGCTTAAATATTTTTCCAAGATCCCAGCATAGGCTCTTCCTCAGACTGGATTAGACAGAGCAGTCCCAATACCATCAGTCACCCCTGAGGCACCTGAGTAGTCTTCTTTGACTGTTAGGGTCACAACTCCAGAAGCGGAGGTAAAATAAATCAGCCAGAATATTCGTTACCGTGTGTGTTTCTCTCTACGTGTTACCACAACCCTGGCCACACGTTGAGCCAACCACAACTGTCATATGACCCAGTTAAGCTATTCACACAGCATCTAATGACCCACGAAACAGCTGCACCCGAGAATTCTATCCAACAAGGAATTTCATGCTGGATAATTATTAATCAACCTAACCGACACCACCTTCAAAGATGTCGAATGTTAGACACAGTAGGGGACACAACTATAAAGGTAAATATAGCCAGAAGGCAAGTCAAGAAGAGAGAGACGAGCTATGTGGATTCACTAGAAAAATGAAGACAGCAACTAGCAGCAACCCAAGGGCTGTTCAGCCGTAACTAGCTGGCAGGCAAAAATGATGCCATGAGAGACTCGGTTTCTTGGTGACAAGACCCGTGTGGGTTCATTAGCTCGCGGGGGTCCCCAAGGTAGCTAGCTGGCCTGCTGCTGTTGTAGTGAAATTCTTTCCAGCGTTTAGATGAGGTGATCCACATCCGTATTCAGCTCTGGGCCCAGGAAATGAAGCAACTGCTTCTTGCTTCCTGCTGCCTTCTCAGGCCTGTCATCAGGTACCTGGGGCTGTTATTCTTCTCAGTAGAAAGCACCAGACACTTCTAGCATCATAACAGTCCTCATTTTAAAAAAGGCATACAAGACTGTGAATATAAAAGTAGGTTTGAGGTGAATGTTTTCTAAACTGATGAATGAATCACAATAAACATTATAAACGTGGGGAAATCCACAAACATAACCATCCGATACACTGCTGGGACAGCCTCACGTTTTTAGGGCCCCCCTTCTGTTGCTTTTTACGTGGCAATGATTTCACAATATGGCATTTTGGGTCTTTTAGCCAAGTTTATGAACTTTTGTTATTTATTGGCAAAGAATTTAATGAAGCACCAGCACTTTTGCACACCTTTTTCTTCTTAGACGTTTGAGAGGTTGATGTAGTTTTTTAAGATCATATGTCTGTTTGGAAGAAGTTATCAAAGCTGTCTCAGTTTTGTGTAGTTCATAATTGGTTTCAGCACACAAGGAAGGTCTTACCCCAGTGCCCTGTGTAGTAAGAACTCAATGAAGCCTATACTAGCTCAACTCCCTTGACTATGGTATGCAAAATATACGCATGACTACATTTTAAATGCCGAGTGAAAACAAGACATGTACTAATTTTTCACCTATTTTTAAGACTGAGATGGGCAGTTAAAAACCTACTCATTGTCTCAATTTTTTTTTCTCCAAATTGTTTCCAAAAGCATAGTTCTTACTTCTAAAATGTGCAAGGTGGCTTTAAATTAAGTTAATTGCCAGAATCAGCTGAAATATTTCACTCTCTTTTCTACTGTATGCTGCCACACTGGTTTTAAAGCAGTTAATAGTTCTAGAAAATAAAGTCTTAGCAGCTGAAAATATGAATCAGTGATATGACTCCAATATCATTTCAGGAACAACCAGAATGGATGAATTAATAATATCCTGCTATTTTATTATTGTGTGAGAATTTATAGCAGCGCTGACACTGCACCAGGACAAATTCTCTCCTTTATTGGCCTTTATTAAACAATGTATAGCAGGACCTTCCCCGGTGTCCCTAAGGGGTTTCACAGTGACCCAGGCAAAGTCATTTTCTTAATCCTCACCCAACTGCTCATCATCCCTGTGCCTCTCCAGGTTCATACAAAGTTCATGTGTAAAAATGCCTTCCTACACCTAAGGTCATCCAATCAACTTAAACTTAAAACACAAGTTGCCTTTGGATATCCAATATATCCAAATATATATATATATGGGGTTCAGGATGCCATAAAACACAACTTATACTTAGTAAAATATATATTTGGGGGGGTTCAGGGTGCCATCAGGGCAATGTAGTGTGTGTGTGTGTGTGTGTGTGTGTGTGTGTGTGTGTGTGTGTGTGTGTGTGTGTAATGGGGTTTCACGGTAGCATCAGGTTTGTGTGCTATGTCTTTCAATTTCTTCTCTTTGAGCATTGAACAAAGCTGATTTTTTTTTTTCTAGCTGTACTGAGACCAAATTTGTTGATCTACAGGCTGAAAGCATGTGAGGAAAACAAATTCAGTGGATGATAAATGAAGAAAGAATTCCATTCCATGCTTCTTGGCTAGCAAGAAACTTGAGAGATGGTTTTGTTTATTTGTTTGTCTTCCCTGGCAGGGGAGGAGGGGGGGGTTGTGTCAAAAAAATTCATTCTTAATTGACTCATATTGTTAAGCTAGAATTTATGTTTGGACCTTCTTATGGTTGGATACAAAATGTCCCCACGGTCCTATCTATTGGATATGTAGGAGGTAGGAGAAACCTTGGGAAAGAGGAACCCAGCCAGAGGTACAGGCATGGAGGCTAAGACTTTCATAGTAATGCCTTGTCACCAAACCCTTTATTCCTCATTGTTTTTTCTCATCATGTGACAAAGAGCCCTCTACTTCACAGTGTCTGGCATTCTTGATAACCTGCCTCACATGGACCCAGCGACAGCATCAAGGGCTATGAGCTAAAATTTCTGAAACCAAAGAGCCAAAATAAGTTCTTCCTCCAGAAAGTCATCTTCTTAGGTAGTTGGTCACATTGGAATTAATTAGACTTGCTACGACTGTCACCTGAATGTATGCTGTTTGTTTGTGACTAGAATTGGTGACTAATAACGTTAATCATCCTAATTATCCATTCTTTTACATGTCACCTTGATACAACCAAGAGTCATCTAAGAAAGGAGTCTCAATTGAGGGATCTCCCAGATCAAACTGGCCTGTGAGCATCTCTGTAGAGTATTGTCTTGAATGTTCAATGAAAAAGGAGGGCTCAGCAGACCACTATGGGCAGCACCATTCCCTAGGCAAGTGGTCTGGGCTTTATGAGAAACCAAGCTAAGCTTGAACCTAAGCAAGAAGCAAGCACTGTCCCTCCATGGTTTCTGCTTCCAGTTCCTGCTTAGGTTCCTTCCTCGACTCCCTTTAGTGATGGACTGTAACCTTCATGATGAAATAAAATCCATCCTTTTCTAAGCTGCTTTGGTCATGATATTTGTTACAGCAAGAGAAAAACACTAGAACACTCGGCAAGTACCTAGTGAGTGCTGTGCATAGTGCTAGACATTGGCGATCAGACACAGACAGGCATTATCCTACTGGAAATTACACTCTATGTCTTTTTCCTGATCTGCCATAGAACTTACAGGACATTGGTGCTTCCTCAGCTAAACACAGAGTCAAAGAATTTCTGGTGTTTCTTAACTAGGACCTGTTAGACTTAACATTAGAGGGAATCTTCTTCCTTTTTATGTTTATAAGTCATTTGTATTAACAGCATTCCCCTCATAGTATATAGCAATAACTGCAGTAAGGCATAATGATACTCTAAGTTTTTAATAAAGTTTTATTCATGGAAAATAATGAAGTCAGGCACGTCTCATTCTGCTGTAATAAAATCTCAGACACTAGAGAAGAGATGCAGAAATTATTGCTATGCTCAGGTCCATCAACACAGATTCTTTCTTTGCTCCTTCTTTGTGTTCTTACTTGATAGCTCTAGAGGCAATAATCATTCATATTACCAAGAGGGAAGACAAACACAGCGTAACAGGTAGGAGCCACAAGAGACCTCGAGAATTACAAATCTAAGAATTTCAAATTGCACATGCGAAAGTGGCCTTTGCTCATGTGAGTTCCACTCTGAAGACACTGAAACTGCTCACTGGCAGAACCCATCTCTCAGCCCTCAAGAGGGTTCAGTGAGGTTGTGAATCCAGTATGAGCTCTTCAAGTTTACACTAGGAACTAACAGCTGGCCAGAGAGTAAGGCAGTGAGTTCTCTTAATTCAAGCCACGTGTCTTGAAGGCCTGTGGGAGAGGAGAGAGGCTCTTCAACTGACAAGGGAAACTTTGAAAATATTTTAGGCTAGCTTCATAAAAGTTAATGGATGCTTTTGTCTCCTATCCTGAGCCTCATGCAATCCCATAACTGATCGTCAGCTGACTAAAAAGAGTAGCATTAGCTTCTCTGATAGAAGTCAGGCAAGGACACCAGGATGCTTGAAGTATGTTTTCTGTGCTAGGGAGTTATCATATGGCAGCTCTATATTGCCATTGAAATACATTTCACAGCAACAAAGTCTAATGTGTGTTCTTTTCATCTTTTCTGTTGAAAACCATTTTACAAAGTTGGAAAGTAGATGAAAGTAATTGTACCAAGAGTGGTATGACAGATCCAGATCTCCTGGTAGCCAACAGAAATGGCAATAACCTGACAAGCTGCTGGAGGATTAATTTACATTGTAGAGCTATAAGATGGAGATAGGAAGCCTGTCACTCCATAGCCAGGAAAACTATGAGATACAATCCATTGAACGTCACCTTGTTTATAGACCTAAAGTAGACAACAGAAAGCCGGGAATGGTAGATGGTAATGTTAGTTCAGTCCAGCCTAGATCTCTGCAATGCCCTTGCCTTTTCATTTATTTCTTGTTAATTACTTCCTGGCCTCACAATTGCTTCCCTTTGAACCAGGTATTTTGTTCAAGACAGAAAAAAGAAAGAGCCAACTAGTTTTTATGCTTTTTGTGGGATAGGCAAATGATCTGGTCGCCTTTTGGCTCTTCTTCTATATCGTTGAGCAGAACAGTGGTACATGGTCACTCCTAGATACCTGGGAAGGAGAAAACATAAGTATGGTAGAAGAGGGATAGAGAAAATCAGAAAGTCATTGAGGACTCTTGGGTCAGCCGATTCACACCATCTGCAGCAGGCTCCTGGAAAAGTGAAGAGAAAGTGGTTGGAGGTACTCGGAAAGACTGGAAGTTTTAAGAACATTTGTAATTCCCTCATTGTTGTGTTCTCAGAACACAAAGGAGGGTGGTTAATAAGTGATTATCTTAAGTGACTGGAGAGATAAATGAAGAACACATGTCCCTAGAGGAAGAGCGTCTGGGATGGGAGTAAAAGGGGTTGAGGGTACTAATGAACAGTAATCAGAGGCAGCATAAAGAAAAGACCCTTCAGCAAATTCTTTTGCAACATGTGGTGGTTTAAAAGAAAACGGCCCCAAAGGGAGTGCCACTATTAGAAGGTGTGGTTTTATTGGCGTCTACTTCCTTGTTGAGGGAAGTATGTCATTGGGAGGGGCGGATTTTGAGGTTTCCTAGGCTAAAGCTATACCCAGTGTGATACTCAGTTGCCTGTGGATCAAGGTGTAGAACCCTCAGTGACCTCACAAGCACCATGTTGTCCTTCACATTGCCAAGTTTCCCACCATGAAGTTAATGGACTAAACCTCTGAAACTGTAAGCCACAATTAAACATTTTCCTTTATAATTGTTGCCATGGTCATGATGTCTCTTCACAGCAATAGAAGCCCTGAGACACAACATCACCAGTTTTCTGTGTCATTGAAGCCATCTCTTGCCTACAGCAACAGCAAAGTAGAATACAGAGTGTGAACATCTGAGAACACATGTCTTGTCCCTGGGTCTCCTTCTTGACGAAATTTGAATTGACTTTCTTAGGTGTATTGCACAGCCGCTTAATAGCTTCCAGACAGCTTGAGGAAATATTACTGCATATTCTTCTCCACTTTGCCCTCCTCAGCCCACAAGCACCACGAGACCCTATGAGAAGTCTGAGTTTTAAATTCTCAGTTCTATTTTTCTTTTGCCTAACTGTATAGAAATTTGCTTAATTGGGTCTTTATCATGCAGAGAATGTGAACAGATGGAGGAAGAAAAATTATTAATTCCATTTTCCCACCTCATTGATTGAGACATTACGAAGATTAAAAAACTAGAGATTCTTTATGCATTAGGATATGATCAGGTAAGCCAGCCACTTGTCATTTTAGAAGTCCTAACACAAAGCTATGTAACTGTCACTGTAATCTGCCTGAGCCACCTCTCTATGTGAGGGCACAAAGAGAAATATGTCTTTTGCTTTTCCCCAAACTTACATGTTCAGCAACCCACCCCAGCCTTGTAAATCTAGTGTCTTCATAGGACGCCCGACTCCCTGCATAGATAGCCATGGACTGGGTTAGCTCTTTCAGCCCTAAAGGCTCAGTACTAATCTGATGTCTGCTACAAGAGATTTTCAACATTTAATAAGCCAACTTGTAGTAAGAAATTAATTTGAAGTTTGTGTTATACTTTGATGTCTTCAATTAGTACTATTTAATTGCAAAATATACTGATTCCAAACTATTAAAATGATTTCACTGCATAGTCCATTTCACTGGGGGGATCAGGGGCTTATCATTTAGCTGATGCTGCCACTTGGCATTGTTATTAACAACAAACACACTGTCTCACTGACAGTGACTGCAAGGACATTATCTAACACTTTCTAGAAGGTGTACCAACCATAGTGATGCCTTCTTTAACCAGACTGTTCCTATAATGTGGACACTTTGCTGTGAAAGGAGCTGGAATAAGGTTGATGGGTACTACCATGAAAGTCTCGCGTTAGCCATGCAACAGCCAAAGTATCCATAATCCCTCTGGGGTAGGTCTAAGTTCTCATCACATGCTCATCCTTCTTTCATGGTCAGCTCCTGCTCACCAGATACACACAAAGGCTGTTTCATGATGGCTGTAAAACCAGAATAATATTGGATCACCTATGAATCCTAATGTCCCTGGGATACATATAATGAAACAAGATTGTTCAAATCTCAAAGGAAAAAAGTTTGTTGATCTGCCTCCTTATTATATCTCATGTCTGAAAAAGAGGCAATCACAGTTTATACTGCAACTTCATTGGCATAAGGTAAGAAAAACCATGACAGAGGAGATGGTTTATGTTGGTAAATTGCTTTCTGTGCAACATTTGGGGGCCTGACTTCAGATCCCCAACACCCACCAAAAAGTTGAGCGTGTTGAAGCATGCCTATAAACCTAGTGTTGGGGAACAGATTCAGGAGGATCCCTGGGACTTGCTGGTCAGCTAGTCTATTCAAGTCAGAAAGCTCCAGATTAGATGAGAGACATCATCTCAAACAGTAAGCTGTAGAGTGATTGAGAAGGGCACCCAGCACTGACCTTTGGTCTCCACACACATTTCATATGCTTACTGCGGTGGGATTCAGGTGTCAGCTGATAAAGTCCAAAGACGCTTACCCAGGGTCCTGTTCTCTCTTTGAGTATTCATACATACACAACACACACACACACACACACACACACACACACACACACACAAAGAAAAATGACACTACTGCTTCACCAAATCAAGCTTCCTTACTACTTTCCTGATGAAAGCTAAGTGGAGGAAGATTAGGACTCTGGCCTGACTCTGCTCAAGTTGGCTCACTTCAGAAAAGTTGGAGCATCTTTTCCTGTGGCCCGCTCTGCCTATCTCAAGAAGAGAGCATTCATTCATACATTTTGTTCCCAATTTGAAGTGTATTACAAGATGGTGGGAGACCAGAAGGTGTTTGGCTGGGAAAAGTAGTAAAAATCATCCATATTCAAGTATCATCGTGACACTCACTTATCCGTGTGACCTTGCTGTCCCTAGGTGTTTCTCTGAAGAATTTCTTCCACTGAGAAGTTACTGTACATCTGAGAAGGCATTTTGCTTAGAGTTAGAAACTACCTTCCTAGCAGTGAGCCCTGTAAGGGTTTCATCATTAGAACTTCATTTTCCAGAATCAAAACTGCCCTCCCCACTCACCCTTGAAGCCACTTCAATAAAAGGTCTTCCTAGTGGGCACTCAGAGGAAGTCATTTGTTTGATGTATATATTTAATTTCTTGTACATTTTTGTGCTTCATCTGCAAATCCCACTTTCTATATTTATCTTGAGATCCTCTCAGGGCCTGCTGATGGCCATTCCTTCTTTCCAAGAAAAAAGATACATGGGTCCAAAGGGGCCCATACAAAAACAAGGACAAAGAGTGAGTAAAAACTCACTGTCAAGGCCAAGTGTTGGAATCCTCGTCTTTACTCATATGCCTGAACTTTACAGTAGAGGCAAAATATTGGACTGATTTCTTTGCTAGTTGATGACTTCATTGCTGGATTGAATATAAAACATCTTTGCTTTGAAAAAAAAAATGAGCCCTTTAGTATAAATTTTTCCTAAATCATTTTTCAAGATTTCCTGTTACTTCATCTAAAGCTGCGCTGCTTTCCATTAATAATCCCCCAGTACAAAGCACCAAGACACACAGACCCCATAATTAGGGAGATTTCAATTACCTATGTGAGGAGGTAGGTAATTGACAATCTAATTAGTCTCGTTTCAATTACCATTTTTCTCTTCATTAGAGCAGTTAGTTGGAGAGTGGAGAGGGTTTGTAAAATATTTTAAGACCATGCGCTTTCAAGCTAGATTTACTAAAGATTGTGTCTGGACCATTCCAAGACAAGAGTCCAGAAGCAATGGGAAGGCAGGGCCAAGACAGATGCTGTGTGCGACAACCAGACGAGCATATTGGAAGCTCATCAAGCAAAGCTGTGATTCAAAACCCTGGGGTGGAAGTTGGCAAGGCCTTCAGATGGGACTCATTCATTGTCCTGTGGCGACATTGCGTGAAATATGCATTGTTGAGTGAATTAATAATTGCTCTAACTTATTGAGTGCTTGCTGTGGATTGGACACTAAGCAAGCATGTGACATATAGCATTCTGTCATTTTTATACTCCCATCGGTTCCCTGAGGATAATGGTACTATCATCTTTGTGTTATAAAGAAGTTGAAAGGCACAAAGATCATGCCTTTATCTAGGTAATGTGATTCTTCATCCATGTCTTCAAACTCCATGTACTTTTGTTGGCTTACAGAGGAGAACACGGTAGTAAATCCCAACATTGCCTACCTCTACTGCCCTAGTCTGGGCAAGGGCATGGGCTTTATGAGCCACATGCTTTTCACTTACCCAGCAACAATTATATTCTTGTCTCATTGTTAAGATAATTAAGAAAGCTAAACTGAAATATAAAGAGCTGGTCAGAGGGTCTAGAACATAAAGATTATCTAAACCAGTCAATGTTCTCACTCACTTAGCTAACAAAACAAATAAATAGAGTTGCCTTTTCTTGCTACTGAATATTTGTGAGATGCAGATACATACACTATAATGTGAATAGACAGATGTGCATAAAATATCTACATATACATGAATATAGTAAAGTAAAAATTCCTAAACACAGGAGGAAAGAGAGATTGATGTAAGCTCAACAGTAATATGAAAACTTCAAAGAAAACAGAGAAACAGAGATTAGTATAAGCCAAGAGAAATACTAACACAAGACCATAAAATTACAATGGACTCTCACAAATGTTAAGATATGCATGCACATTTTTAAAAATTAAAGTCACACTAAAAATATTAAGATTTATATTTAAAATTATTTAGCACAAATATAAATATCATTTTAATGTGTAATGAATACAAATCTTAATATTGAGCGATTCTACATTCTGTTTTCCTTAATCAAGTCTTTGAAATTCAGTATATCACTGACACCTGCATATCTG
Source organism: Phyllotis vaccarum (assembly GCA_033318265.1). NCBI lineage: Eukaryota > Metazoa > Chordata > Mammalia > Rodentia > Cricetidae > Phyllotis > Phyllotis vaccarum. The sequence goes on from JARWLC010000007.1 coordinate 26,933,464, forward strand.
AAATCTGACCCACTCAATTTCAAGTGTGCAATTAATGCGAAAGCTGAAGACTACATATTTGGTGTGGAAGGTCTAGATTTCTCATGAATATTACTCCCTAGTCAGTCAGAGCCCCCAGGGGTTGTTTGCCTTCTCCAAATATGAAGTGTGGCCCTCTAATATGGGATGGAATTCTAACTAAAATGTAGCAATAAAGGCTTGGGAAAAAGAATGAGCCTTGAGATAAGTGCTTTTACCTTTCATTTTGTGTGTGTGTGTGTGTGTGTGTGTGTGTGTGTGTGTGTGTGTGTGTGTGTGTGCGCGCGCGCGCGTGCGCATGAGTGTACACACATGGGCGGGATGTGATGCATATGCATGCAATGATGTGCATGTGGAAGTCAGAGGACAACTTTTGGGAGTCAGCTCTCTCTTCAGGGATCATACTCAGATCTTCAGGCTTGACAGCAAGTGCGGTTACCCACTCAGTCACCTGGCCAACCCCACTACTTTGTGGGTTTTGTTTGTTTGTTTGTTTGAAGCAGGGATTCTCACTGGGGTCTGAGGCTTAAGAATTTGACTAGCCGGCTGGAGAGATGGTTCAGTGGTTAGGACTACTGGCTCAGTGGTTAGGACTACTGGCTGTTCTTCCAGAGGTCCTGAGTTCAAGTCTCAGCAACCCCATGGTGGCTCACAGCCATCTGTAATGAGATCTGGCACTCTCTTCTGTCCTGCAGGAATACATGCAAACAGAATACTATATGCATAATAAAAAGAATTTGACTATCTTGGCCAGGTAGTGATCTCCCAGGGATCCATCTATCTTCATTTTCCAGCACTGTGGTAGCAAGCATGTGACACACTGCCTTATTTCTCATGAGGCAATGGGAATTGAACTCAGATCCTCCTACAACAGACACTTTGCCATCTTCTTGGCTCATCTACTGCTTTTATATTGCTTGGACATGCTTGAATCTTCAGAGTACACCACATTTTGTAATCACCCCCTTTCACAGCTTAAGCCTCCATTGATTACTTGTGGACTCTAATACCGTGTTTGAATGATATGATTCTGAAGACATTATTTGATATCTGTGAACCTCTCATGTGTGTGTGTGTGTGTGTGTGTGTGTGTGTGTGTGTGAGAGAGAGAGAGAGAGAGAGAGAGAGAGAGAGAGAGAGAGAGAGAGAGAATCCGTAGAGTGGAATGTGATTATGAAAACCAGAGAGGAGGCATATCAAGCCTATTGAAGCCCGCTTTAATGGGACAATAAATATGAAAGCCAGGCAAACTCCAAGCCACATGCTCTTTGCCCTAAATCATGGATTTCACACACCAGATAGAGAGAGAGAGAGAGAGAGAGAGAGAGAGAGAGAGAGAGAGAGAGAGAGAGAGAGAGAGAAGTGCAGCATCTGGCAGGGCCATCTCTCATTCAGCTGATGCTGTCTTTGATATTACTACCTTGTTTTCTAGGGAGTGTTCACACTTAAGAATTCTCAGTTATAGGCCTGCACTGTGGCTTCTATGGCTTGGGCTATGAAATACCAGTCTTTTGGAGAGCATGTCATTTTGATATGACACTCAATGTACCTACTTCTTTCAACTCTATAAATATTTAGTTTTCTCCCATTCATAAACCTCTGGATAGAAAAGCTTTGTTTGAATCTTGAGTGCTGGATTTTTTTTTTAAGATTTATTTTATTATCTTCAATTACGTATATGTGGGACAAGGTATATGGACCTGAGTTCTGGTGACCTTGGAGGCCAGAAGTGTCAGATTCCCTGGAGTTGGATTTAAAAGACTCTGTGAGCTTCTTGATGTGGGTACTAGAAACCAAATGGGTGTGGGGGGGGTATCCTTTTCAAGAGCAGAACCCAATCTTAATCACTGAACCAACTCTCCAGCCTCAAGTCCTGGTTCTCTTGATGTGGACTTTGCCTCAAGAAATGAGAATTTTCATTGGACATGGGTCATCCCAGAACTAGGAGTTACCAGGACAACAGTGAGTGAGCAGCAAGCATATTTTCAACTTTAAGAGTTGGCATCATGCACTCTGTGACAGACAAGCACCTGCTTCCTTTAACTATGTGAGTCTTGTTCTGATGGTCATAAAAACCCTGGTCCCAGGCTTGACATTCTTGGGTTGCACTAGAAATAAAGCTTTTCCTGTGGTATTTATTTAGTTTGCAAAGTTCACACATTACCATTCCTGAATTTTTACGTCTTTTATGGGACTTCCATAAAGTGAGAAAGAGGCCACAGGCTAATGGATTTGGGTTTTTTTACTTGTATATTCTGTTTATCATCAATACTTATTGTGGTATCAATAGCATGGGTTCTGAGATGTAAATGGGATGTGAACAGGCTTTGAAAGCTGGGACAGGGGCTGATGGAAGAGGTTAGATCCATATAAAATCAAGTCTCTTAAAGGTGGCAGGGCTACAGTTCAGAGACCCATAGACGATGCAGAAACTTGCTGCTCAAGATGTAGGTAAAGTGATGTGTCCTGTTACTTTCTCAGATAAACTTCGTCTCCTGCTATGGCAGGATCCCAAGAGCTCTGACTGTCAAACCTTGCAAAGAACTCCACCACTGATTGCCTGGCTGCTCTTTGAAAAACAGCACACAGGAGTTTTCCAGTTAACCTGTCACCCCTAAGAGACAGCTGGCTCTGGTCATATGTTTTTATGGTTATGAAAGTCTGGATCATAATCTCAGGGTTTGGACAACTGTGCTGTGTGCACAGAGAAGCCTGAAGTAGGCTGGCATGGAGGTGTGGTCTGGAATACAGAAGCAGACTTTTAGATCAACATGGGCTGGCAACTATGGATTTTAGGCTCAAGCTCAGACCGTCTACTAAGGTACTGGTGTAGCTCTATTTTCAAGTTCACTCCTGGGATTCCTACCTGGGGATATGGAATTGCTAAGGTGCCCTTTGGAATATGCTGAATATTTAGTTTTACAATGTGGGTGCACTACACTGTCTTTTAGTATCACTTCAAAAGGGATAGAAAAAGACAACATTCCCTGAACCTTGCTTCTTCCGGTGCCCACGGCTTAGGCATTTCTCCAATTGTAGTAAATTTGCCCCGGACAAGCACAAAAGCTTCCTTTGAGGTTCAGAGGTTGAGTTTTATCTGCCTCTGGGGATACAATGTTGCTCTCCGAGGCACTGGAATATTCCCGTTGGCATATTTGGAAAAGAGCTTGGTTTTCTAATGAATGAGTTGTGAAATGAGCTCCAAGGCTCCCTAGGAGATAGATGAGGTTACTGTCTTCCCCAACTGTCAGCTGCATCTGTCCATCACACAAGAAAGCAAAAGTTAACACCTAAGCAAATCAATCCGTCCCTCCAACCTCTGTAAAATATTAACTAACTCCCTGAAGCAGGGGAAAGAAGGGAATGTGGAGTGACTCACGTGTCTCTGTTTCCCTTTAAGCAAAGAAAAACTGCTCAGTTTTGCATCCTGATAGATTATTTCGGGAGTGGATTCTTGGTAGTATTTATTATCACTGGGTCATTGACTAAGATCAATTTTTGGTTCAGTGAAGATTTCAACATTTCAGAAGCACTCTGAGAACTCTAGTAATTTTAGATTGCCCTCTGGAAATACATTGCTTCCCAGGTACTGTGCTGTACCATCAGATGTCCTACTACCAGGGAATTCTATAGTCTCTGGTGGTTTTTTTTGTTTTGTTTTGTTTTATTTTGGTTTGGTTTGGTTTGGTTTGGTTTTTTTTTTTTTTCTCTGCATTCAATCATAATAAGTCTGCAGATCTAAGGAGGCAAGAGGTAGTAAATAATAGAAACTGGAAATAATGCTTTAATTATCAAAAAAGAACAAGCGCCTAGAGAGAGTTGATGTCCTTACTGCCAAGCTCACTGTCCCAAGCAGTTTACATAATAAACCTGATTTTACTGTTAGAAAAGAAGGAAGGAGGGGAGAAAGAGGGAGGAAGGGAGGGAGAGAGGGAGGGAGGGAGGGAGGGAGGGAGGGAGGGAGAGAGGGAGGGAGGGAAGGAGGGAGGAAGGGAGAGAGAGAGGGAGGGAGGGAGGGAGGGAGGGAGGGAGAAAGAAGAAAGAAAAGGCGTAAAAACGTAGGAAGAGAGAGACAGTGTGGGGAGGGTAAAGAAAGGGGGGACAGGAGGCGAGGAGAGACTTTTCACCCCCAGTCAGGGTTGAACGATATTTGAAAATTGAATTGTTGGGATGTCTTGACCTGAACTGAGATCTGGTCATCCATTCTATCATGAATAGATTAGATCCACGAACCTTCACACTGGCCTTAACATTTTCCAATCAAACATTATTTGGGTTTAGCCATAACTGTCTATTTTTGTTGGACAACGGGGCAGATAGATGTTCAACTAGACTAAGTTAATCACCTCGGAACCCTAACTAATCTCAAAATAAGCACAATGGAGCAAATGGAGTGAGAATGATTATACTCAGCTGAGTGACTATAGAACCTTACAGGGTAAGTAACTTCCCCCAGATAAAAGGAGACCAGAAAGCCCCTGGAAGCACTCAAAAGAGAGGCCAAGGCTGCCAGGCACCGCAAAACACCATGGCTCATTGTGTTTGGATATTCTCCGATAGCACAAGTACACTCCCTCAGTTCAAGATTGTCTCTCTAAACCAGCCTGCTCTTTAGAGGGCCTAAATTATTTGGGGGAGGCTATTTGATTCTCTCTCCTTTTAAGCAATGTAAAAATATTCTTGGAACTGTGTTGGCTATGAACATTGGTTATTATATTATGCACAATCAACTTGGAGCCACAAGGATGAGAGAGTGACAAATGTCATGGAAGACCCTGTAAACATTCAGCTTCTGGCTTTGATGGGGGCTTCACTAGGTCCATTTTCTTACCAGCCTTCATCTATAGTTCTTCCCTGTAGCATCCCGGTCTAATATAGTCAAGGATAAACATCACGGAACCCTACTGAGACTATACATTCTTTCTCTGTCATGCTAAAAGCTGGTACCAAAGGCTGTGACTTTCTGAAGGTCACTTGGACTTCAAATATATTCAACCTAGAATCTGGTTGTTTATTTTTTTGAATTTTTTAAAAGTCATTAATGAAGTATCGGTCTTGAAATAATTTGTGCCATGGCAATAGTATGTATACCAAAGTCAGCTCTGAGTTGGTGATAATGGAATTGTATAAGACCGGCAAAGTTGCAGTCCTCACAGGTTTACATTTCAACAAGAAGTATCAGACAATAATACATATATGTCATTTTAAGGTAGTATCCAATGCATGACCACACAAGAAGCCACATGGGAAGGAGAAAAAGGCACTTGGTAAGTGGGACAAAAGTTGATCTCAAGAAATAGCTCCCTGAGGATGTCCTGCAACATCAAACAGACTTTATAATGGGTTATAAATGGGTTTCTACTTGAAAACAAATGAACAGTCCAGAAAGACACCTCTTCAAAACCAAAGCACAATCCCTAGCAGTCAAAATCTAGGATTATGTGTCATTGGGGGACCGAGTCTGGCTCATGTGAAGGAAATCTCACTGGCAGAAATTTCCATGCATTCCAGCAATACAATGCCAGCCACTGTGGGCTCTCACTACCTAGAAATAGTTCAAGTTGAGCTTCCTAACTCTAAAGATGACCTTACCCAAAGGTCTTATGGAAAATGTCTTTTCTTATCTGAAGTTTCCTGCTGTAAAACGTATGATTTCCAACCCCTGCTGAGTTTTGGCTTCCTATGGCATTTTTGCCTGTGTGGAATCATCCAAGGCCCATATAGTTTTGCACTCTAGCTATTTCCTTGCTACCCTTGCTTCTGAAACACATTTGCAAGCATTTTCTTCAACAAATACCCCTACTACATCATCAGCAAGGCCAGCAAAGTTTTCTGCAAAGGATCAAATTGTAAATATTTAGATCACATATAGTTTCTGCTTTATATTATTAGTTTAGCTATAAAAAAAAAACTTGAAAATTTTAAAGCCATTAGTATAAAAAGGATTTGTGGACTCAATTTAGTCTGTGGCCCATAGTTTGCTAACCACTGTCTAGAACGTAACTCATGTAGTAAATGTATAGCATTTGCTTGCTTATTGGAATCATCTGCATTTTGCAGAGTAATCGATGTGATGGGCAATGGTTATTTAAGAAAAGGCTTGAGACTTGCTTACACATTTGCATGAAGTCACTGACACATACACTTAGACACATGTGAAGCAGTGGTTCTCAGCCAGGGCTGGGCTACACAACAGAATCATCTGGAAGGTTAGTTTGAAGTACCCGAACTCAGTTTCTAGTGTAGATTAATGGCATCAGGCTGTCTGGATGGAACCCAGGCATCTATTTTTTTCTAAATGTTTTCCAGGTGATTGTGTTTATGATTATGATTGGGTTAAGAGCCAATGGATTAGAGCAATGACTTTTAAACTCTCGCCCTCAGCAGAATGCCCTGTTAAACCCAGCTGGTGTGGTACTCATAGACTCTAATTCAGGAGCTCTGGTGTGGATCCTAGAGTTGCTTTTTCTAACAGTTTCCAGTGCATTACTGCTGACCTGGGGACTACACTTCAGAGCCATTGTCATAGAGAATGGAAAATTGATCCAGTTAAGACTTTGCCTTCAGCTGAGATTTCTCGGTTGGCTTGCTTGGCTCCTCTTCCAGGTGGTATTTTTGTATCGTTGCACTGTGGACTCCCCCCCCACCCCCCAGTTAACTTAGAAGTTTGTAGGCTCAAGCAAAAGAAAGTTAAGAATGTAACTTGAAGGCAGGGACCATGAGAAATTTAGAGAAAATTCTGGACAAATGTTTATTTAATTTAGGCCATGGTAAAGTCTACAGGGAGCGTGCGAGGAACATGCTCTCATTCTAGTGACAGAAGAAATCCTGAGTAAATAGCAAATGTTTCAAAGGCTGCTTTGAACATGTCTCCCATGATATATAAGATCCATGTTAAGGAAAACCCAGAAAAACCAGTCAAAATAGTTAGTTGATTGCACACACTATGGGCCAAATGTTTGTGGCAGGGGTTCATCCAGAAAGACAATATGCCAAGCTACATGAGGCAGTGCCAGAAGAACAGACAGGATCCTGTATACATTGAAAGGTTCATGTGTAAAACATTAGTCAGTACATAGAGAATCCTATAAATGCTACATGATCTAAGATGGTTCTCGCTCAATCCCTATAAGAGAGACCCTGGTTTTCTTTTTGTTTTTGTTTTTTTAAATCCCTAGACCAGAAACACTGTTCTCTTATGACTACTATTTAGAATAAAAAAAACCATTATCACTTCCGTGGGGCCGCAGACACTTCTCCCTTCATACGTCCCTTCTTCCATGAAAAAAAGAATTGAAAATTACATTTAATGATTTGGCATATATATATATATATATATATATATATATATGTATGTATTAAGCTATGTTCTTTAATTTAAAGTTTTCACATCTGAATCAAAAAAGAAATTAAACAGCCAGATATGATGGTGCATAGATATAGGCCCAGGATGTCAAGGTCATCCTCTGCTACATAGAAAGCTCAAGGCAAGCCTGGATTACATATGATCATATCTCTAAGTAAATAAATAAAGTGGTCAAGTTACTACACAAGAACACAGATCCTTCACCTCACAGTTACTGAATCAGAATCTCCATTTTAACTGACCTTCTTCAAAGTCTCTGATACACATTAAGTGCACATAAATACACATTGCAGTGTGCAGAAAACGCACTGTAGGCTAATAAATAAGCAAAACTAGTAATTCTGACTTTTGCTGAATCCTAAAAATTTACCACTGTGTTTGCTGCACCGCATAATCAACACTGTGCTTCCAAAGTCACCGTTGACCTTGATCTTAAACAGGAGGGAACACCATGACTAGGAGCCTGGGAAGATAAGAAGGGACTTACATCAAGGTTTTTCCCCTTCTAAACCACTTAGCAGTCACTTTGTGTATCTGACTGTCTGGAGAACTCACAAAAATGAGGAGGTCCTGGATGATTTTCTGATAACACTAGTGATTACAGACACCACTACACGACAATACTGCTGATTTCAAAAGACCTGAAGAAGAACTGAAATACCTTTTCTTCTCTGACCATCGGAAGGGACTTGCATTATATAACAAACGTGACACTGCAGTCTGTTCTTCCAAAAACATTAAATACAGTTTCTTTTAAATGTCTATTTACATTAAAAATATAGCTTCACATATAAGGAGGAAAAATAGGAACACAAAAGCGTGGAATTTATCACAAGTTTTTGGAATAGCTATGCTTTTCTTGCTTTCTGTGATTTTTATAACTTTTCAACATTAAAATTCTAATTGTTAAAACAACAACAACAAAAAACCCCAAACAAACAAAAAACCAGATAGGCCTGGAGTGTACCTCAGTGGCAAATCACTTCCCTAGCATGTGTGAAGTCCTGGGTTCAACTTTGAGTAGCAAAAAAAAAGTTAAAATGGGTAATGGCTTTAAATATAAAACAAAAATTATAACACTTATAAAAGAGTCAATCTGAGTAACCTTGAACTTTACAATGAACTTTGTGTATTACAATTACAATGTCTGGCACCACTGAATGAGAATGGCCCATAGTCTCATGTTTGAATACCTGGTCCCCAGTTTGTGGAACTGTTTGGGAAGGATTGGGAGGCGTTGCACTGCTGGATAAGGTCACTGGGACTTTGAAATTTCAAAAGGCTCATGCCTTCCCAGTGTTCTTCTTTCTCTGCCTCCATCTTATGGATCAAGATGCAAGCTCTCAGCTTTTTGCCACCATTGCTTTGGTCCACCATGGCCTCTAATCCTCTGAACCTCTAAAACCATAAACTCCAAATAAAATGTTTTTTTATATGGGCTGCTTTGGTCATGGGGTCTTATAAAAGTTCTAGAAAAGTGGCTGGGACCACCATGGACAGAAAAGTTGACAAGTTGGACTTGTCTGCGCTCCAAACTCTTAGAATGAGACCCTAGCAAAAGAACACGAAGAAAGTTCTAAATTATGAGGGAATGCTTAATAAACAGACACCTCATAAAGAACAGAGCTGGAAAACGCACAGTTAAAGTACACAATTGTTAAGCTGAACAATAGGAAACCATATCAAGTTGCAAATGAGAAAATTGCATCACAGAAGATATACACGTAGAAAATAAGTCCAAAAACTTAGCCCATGTTCATCTTGGAAACTCCAAAACAGAGAGGTAAAATCTGTCTGTTAGAAGGATTAAGGTACAAAACACTGGTCATACCAAATGCTCAGAAGAATTTGGATCCACCTGAGAGAGCTTTCTTTATTACTAGGGATGCTGTAACACAAGACAGCTCCATAGGAAGAAGAAACCTGTTTTTGATTTTGTTTGAGGCAAGGTCTCACGTGTGCCCTCAAGGTAGCTTCAAACTAGCTATGGAGTTGAGAATGGCCTTGAACTTCGGATTCTTCTGTCCCTCCCTCTTTGCTGGGCTTACAGACATGTACCACAGTGCTTGGTTTATGCAGTGCTGAGGAGGCAACCCAGGACTTAGTGTGTGCTAGAGAAACCATCTACCAGCTGAGCTGCATCTCTAGACCAACAGTTTAGTTGTTTCATAGAAAACTTCTGTACTCCTAAGTGGAAAAATGTATGCACATACATAAACATATATGTGCGAACAATATTCATAGCAGTGTGGTGCTTCACTGGAAAACCTTAGAAACTGTCATCGTGTCTTTCAATAGATATGGATAAATTGAAATGACATCTAAATATTATTCACTGATCAAAAGAAATAAACTATCAAGTTGTGTGTGTGTGAGAGAGAGAGAGAAAGAGAGAGAGAAAGAGAGAGAGAGAGAAAGAGAGAGAAAGAGAGAGAGAGAGAGAGAGAGAGAGAGAGAGAGAGAGAGAGAGAGAGAGAGAAGCCCAGGCTGTACCCAAACTCACTGCATTGACTTCATCAACCTCTCAGCCTCTTAGTGCTAGGCATGCCCTGTCATGCTTAATCTATCAAGCCATTCGTAACAGGAACTTTTTGGTCAATTTTTCAAAAGTTTATGGTACCTCTAGATAATAAAATTTGTTAATTAAGCACAGATAAACTCCCTGCATAGCATGGGAGTGTACAGGCCGAGAGAGCAGCCCTCATTAAGACCTTTCATAAACCACCATTCCATGCATGCTATTGACCTCATCAATCTTTTCTAGCAAAACAAAGTGAAATGATCCAGACTGAGTCCCAAACTTCATTCCTCCTTATCTGCGAACCCAGCCCCTGCACACAACTACTGTGCACGAAGGGATGTGTAAGAATAACCATGTCTACTGCAAACTCGGAAGTGGAGCAACCACTTTGAATTGTTTTGTGTAACCTTCTCAACAACCTGGGGCAGGCTTTGTAATCAAATCCTCATACAGTCAATAAAACAAACCTTAGAGAATGTGGCTCCCTCAAACTTCCTTACCAATGATTGTGAGACCGAAGGTTTTAAACTCTAACCTCTTACACACCCATGTATGTACTTTTTCCATCATGTGATATTTTTCTTTAACTCTGTGGGAATACTCTAGAGGCAGAACATGAATTTTTTGTTGTTCTTGCTTGTCATATTTTACCTTGGTTCATGTACTCAAAGATTTTTCTTGCAAGGTCCATGTCTTCTCCAAAAATTAGCATTCTCTTGATAGCTGTTCTGTTGGTAATACGGTCAAATGACAACCTGCCGGTATTTTAAACATGCCCCTGCTCTAACCAAACATGGCCTGCATCCTGTTATTTCAAATCGTAAGTAGCAGAAGGCCCAAGCTACCTCAGGAGCAGAATGTGGACAAGATTAAAATAAATCAAGGAGTTAAGGACATAGATCAGTTGGGAATGTATGCATGAGGACCCGAGTTCCAATCCCAAGCATGTAATACATGTAAAAAGGCAGATGTAAGACATGCCTATAATCCTAGGGCTAAAGATCTGGGGGTTTTGGTCAACCAATCTAGTCAAGTTGGAAGCTCCAGGCTCACTGAGAGATTTTTGTCTCAAAAACATAAGGCAGAGAGTGATTTAGGATGATATTCTTCAACCATGTCTAGCCTTCACATACATGTGCACTCATGTACAAAAACATCACATGATGAGTGAATGAAGAAATCCAATGTTACCTCTTTCTACAGACAGTCTCTGTAAGGCTTTGCTGATAGTGTGACCAAGACTCAGAGGCAAGAAGAACTCTTGGCTCCACTGCAGAGGACCTGAGCACTGTGATCATCGCCTGGCTATCAAATATTGAGTGTTAATAAATCACCACTTCCTTAGATTTTATGAAGATCTGTTCCCTTCACTTTAATAATATTACTAGAGACAATGAAATGAGTTAGTGTGCCCTTCTTTAGGGTACACTGTCAAGCTGTTGGGAAGCCTGGTGGGCTTGAACCAGGCTAGCAAGTCCTAACATGAAGGGATACGGAAGCTCTGCTGGCCTCTCTCATCTTCTTGCTTTCATTCAGTGTCTCCAGCAATGAGCCTCTGCCCGGAAGTGAGTGTTTAACAAGTGCTTCCTCATAGCCATTCAGGTTATTAGCAGTAGAATATCAAGAGTGGACGCAAAGTCACACACACTTTTGCTCAAATATTAACTCTGCTTTTTCTTTCTTTTCCAATGCTTCTCTAACTATTACTGTCATAATCTATTGAGTCCATCTTGTGTTTCTGGCATGTACATGTGCTTAGAGGGGTTCATGGCTGGGAGGGGGACTCTCTTATAAGTCACTAATGGTCTGCAGTTCCTCCTCTTAGGGTTGAAACTTGTAAGATTCCCCCTCCATGTTTCCGTGTCAATTAATGCTGACATTTTTCAAGTCATTTGTAAGGGACTTTATTGTTGAGATTTTAGCTCCTCTGATTTAATGTGTGATCACGGTACACCCCAGTGCTTGTTTCCTGTTACTAGAATGGGTGAAGTGAGGTTAGACACTTAACCTGGCTAGTGAAGAACCTATACTTCACTATACAAATGGTAATAAATAATAGCTCCTGCTTCTTTATTTCCTTCTTAACCTGCTGTTTGAAAGACCAGAAAACAAAACAAAAACTCTCTGTAAAATAAATTGAGAATTACATTGGTTTTAACACTGAAGCCTATACATCCATGGCTTATGCTAACATGTCTTATTTAAGGCACTTGGAAATGTAGTTAGTCTAGGACTTCTCAATACACAATAGGTTATTAAAACTGCAAAACTGATCTCTGCAAACTGAAATCCTGGTCCCACAAATTTGCTTTCAGCTCATCCTCTAAATTCCGTCCATCCTCAGATCTTTGGGCTGTGACTGTTTTACAGGGATTGTGGGGGAGAGTTGTAGCTTGTCAGTTACACCTCATAGATATGAGGGCACACAGATAAAATCTATTAGGCCAGCAGGGCACCCATTAACGTTCAGTGGCGGTAATTAAATCCGGATGGAAAAAATAACTATAAATATTTTCCCCCAAATATCTGAACCAGATGTTTTGGCAACTGGAAGAGGGCACAGACAAAAACAAAACAAAACAAAACAAAACCCCACATTCTACAGGCCAGGGCCTTGTGTGGGAGAGTGACCTTCTCTGTGAGCCTAGAGTAGCACACTGCCTCAGCCTGCTGACAGTAAAATGATCAAAATCTCTCCTGGTGTCCCCTTATGTGTAACTGTGGTCCACTGAACACATAGAGTAGCCACTGGAACTGTAAGTTTACTAAAAATCCCTCTAATAACAAGGAAAAATGATGAGCAGGTTTATCCTGGCATGTGGGAAGCCTCAACTAATTCCCAGCAGCTTTCCAGCTCGGTTATGCCTCATAGCTCATTCTCCCAGGTAGTGTCTCCGCAATACGATTTTCTAATTAATAGGCAGTAAAAAAAAATATTAATTATTGCCGTTTTCATTTAGTGTTCAATTAGCAAATGAAAACATGAAACACACTTCACAGCTGTCCAAAAAGGTAACCTGGGAAACTCTATATCAACTGTACCTTTTTCTTAAATTGTCTTTGAACGTTTTTGCTTTTCTATCTTTCTTTGTTTTGGTCCTTTGAGACGCCTACTCTGACCTATTTCCCCTCTTGGTAGCTCATTTCAAGAGCCTGATAAAATGCTTTTCCCATGAGGCCAAGCACCTTCTAGTCTCGGCATGAATATCTACTGGGAAGCTGATGTTTTGTCGGACAGTGAGATGGGGGGGAGGGCGGTCTCTGTTCTGTGGGGACTTACATGAAAAGTAGTCGTGGTCCGTTCCATCTGCAGGTCCAGCAGCCATGGGGGAGGGGAGCCCTGGAGCAGCTGGACCTTGATTCAGAACACCTCACCTTGAACTTAAAGAGGAGAGGAGAAAAGGGGCCACTTTGCCCATGTCACTCTGAACAAATGAGTGAGTGACACCAGCTACTGGCTCCTTGGGTTGGTGGATTTCCTCTGTCAAGTCAATTGCTATCCTGGTAAATACCTGATTAGAGTTAATTTATAGCTAATGTTAAAGAGGTTAATGACACTATTATTTTCTCTGCTCCTGAGTTTTCCTGTGTGGCTGTGGGATTACATCCCGAGTCACCTCTTCCGAGGGGCACTATCAGAGAGAGGACCCAACATGGACAATAAATAACCTTGAAAAAAATAATGTGTCCTTCAGACAGAAGAAATCAAGCAAAATTAAGTTAATTACAGAGAGTTTGGAGGAAAAAGACAGTGAGGCTGGGGGTGGCACATACCTTGCCTTAATCCCAGCACTCAGCCAGCAGAGGCAGATGGATCTCTGTGAGCTCCAGGCCAATCTGGTCTACATAGTGAGTTTCAGGACAACCAAGGTTACACAGAGAAACCCGTTCACAACGAAACAAAGAGACATGGTCACTGTTCTAGATCCTGTCTCAGGAATAAAGTTGGGAATCTAGTGCAGTGGTCCAGTGATTGCCTAGCAAGCACAAGGCCCTGCATTCAATTTTCAGCAGGGGGTGGGGACACACACACACACACCAAAACCCAAACCAAACAATATCAAAAACCATGGCATGGTAACCATTCTGTAAAACGTGGTACCACACAGATCCCCACGCATGACCAAAGCTGTGATTCCATCAGCCCTGATCATTTCAAGTTGAAGTAGAGTAACCTTAAGAATTAGATATTTTCTTAGCCAGGCTGCAAATCGCCTCTTGCTTTATTTTCCTGTCAGGTGTTGCTTTGTAGCCCTGAGGCTCCACTGTGAAAGGGCTCACATACATATCCCTAATTCCTGTACTAGTTTACCATATATTCAAATACTGCAAAATGTCCTCACGTTGTAATTGGGCTCACCTCTTTTTTCTCCTTCTCACTAATTGTTTGTTGATTTAGCAATAGTTAATTGCCCGTGTTTGTAAAAGCCTGTGATATTGGACTTGTGAGATAGCTCCACCATCAAAAACACTGACTGCTCACCCAGAGGATTCAGCCTTGATTTTCAGCACCTACATGGGTGTTCACAACTGTGTGTAACTCCAGTCCCAGGGAATGCACTCTCCTCTTCTGGCCTTTACAGACACTGCGCAAGCATAGTCCCCAGATACATGTGCAGAAAAGACACCCATACGCACAAAATAAAAAAGGAATCTTAAAAAAGTCTATGGTATTGTACACAGCTTGAATGTCACTTTAAAATAATCAGATAACACAATTAGATGGATCATTTGAGGAACTCTGGGTCTCTTCGTTGTTACAGTTCTCATAAGGTCTGTTCTTGGGGCCAGTGAAATGGGGGGTCAGCCTGTAAAAGCGCTGTTATATCAACCTAATTGATGACCTGAGATGTATCCTCAAAGCTCGGGCTTTTAATAAATAAATAAATAAATAGTGTGTGTGGCAGTACAAGTATACAATCCCAGCAGTTCTAGGGAGAAAGGAATTGAAGACCAGAGAATCACCTTCAAGCTTACAGGTCAGCTAGCCTGGGGCACAAAATATAGTAGCAGACACCAGGTGGACCCTGCCTGCCCTCTAGACTAGAAGGAAAGAACTCAGTTGCCCCCTCCCCAGAGAAGGAAGTTTTCCGCTAAGTCAACTAAGCTCTAAAATATTTTTATGTAGCCATATGTCTTACTACTACATAATGATATGTTGGACTTCAGCCATGATGATTCTGGACCACTGCTGAGGTCAGAGCCAACTTTCTAAGATGGCTCTTCTTTACAGATTATTTTTATTTGATTTGAGCTATGGTTTTGCTTCCATGGACATTTGTGCTCTGCATGCATGTCTGGTACCTGCAGAGCCAGAAGGGGGCGCTGGTTCCCCGGAACTGGACTTAACAGATGATTGTGAGCTGCCGCGTGGGTACTGGGAATGGAACCCGGGTCCTTTTCAATGGCAGCTAATGCTCTTAAGTGATAAGCCATCTCTCTCTCCGGCCCCAAATAACTTATTTAAACGCAAGCATCTGGTTTTCTTGCATCTCTCCACTCTCCTTCATTTTCTTTTCCACAGAAGAGCTGTAATATTGACCACCTCAGGAAATTCTCACTAGGGCCAGAGCAGTAGAAAATAGAGTGTCTCTGCCTGAGACATAGAGATGTCTTCTGCGTGTACCCACCAACTAAGTCATTTACCCTTTTGAGCCACACTAGGTGAGTACAGTTCAAGCGTTCATACACTGAAATGGGCCTCGTGTGTCTCCTAAGGGCTCATGTGCCGGCAGGTAAGTGTTCATTGTGGTGACATCTTAAATGACCTACTGAGAGATGTTTATGTCATTGAGTCATAGACTGGGGTGGGGCCAGGGAACGTTAAGACAATCTCACAGGACCTGGTCTCTTCTCTAAAGATGGTCTTTATAAATGGACCTGACCTTTCCCAGCTTCCCTACCTAGTGATGTGAGCTCTCTGTCTTGCATGCTCTTACCATGTCACTGTGAAAAGCCAAATCAGTCAGGCATTCCAATTCTGGACTTCAAGTCTTGAAAACTAAATATAACGACCTCCTCCAAATGTAACCAGCCTCAAAGTTCTCTCTTTATAATGTGAAAAGAAGAAGTGCATATACTTTATCAAAATATCGTCTTTTTCCCTCATGGAAGGCTTAGATATTCAGCATTATAAATATTAGTTCTTTGAATCCCAGCAGCCACACACAGGCATTTATACCTATACAAAGTCTCCCACCCACCCCAGGCGGGGAGGGGTTGGCAGAAAGCAGCTTGAATCATTAATGTCTTTCTTATCCCCTGTGTATGGACCACAGCTTCCATAGCATATGGAAATTAGCATTTACTCACTTTACTTACTATCATCCAGTGCTCTAGACTCATGAATCCTAATTACGACTCAAAGTGTATACCCGCTTGTCCTTACTGAGCACATGAGGATACTAAAACTCGGAGAAGCTGAGCTATTGCAGGGTCTCCCAGCTGTTGGTACAGAAATGACTTCAAAGTTGGAGCTTTTTGCCCGACACCTCTCTGCCTCACAGTTCTGTGCCCCTTGTGTTGACATTCTCTTCCCTGGGAAACAGCCAACATCTCCAGGCTAAACATTAGTCCAGACATCAAATGCTTCTTCCATTTTGACACTGGTCATTAGCTCTGAATGTGTAAAGGAATCTGTTTGGGTTATGAATCACTCTGTTTTGAAAATCATCCCTGTGGCCTTGGTAAACTTTAGAGATGTAACAAGTAATTTAACTATTCCCATAGCCTGTCTTGTGTGTTTTGTCCTGCTGGACTTATCACATGAGTATGCTATTGGTTTCAAGCAGCCATGAGCATGTCAGCTAATTTAAGATCTAGTGACTCTGGGGCATGACTGCTAAATAACCAAATGAAGAAATCTTAGGGAATTGTGATGGAAAGACAGGAATTGGGCAAGGAAGGGAGGTTGACAGTAAAGAACACAATCCCCAATCCTCACTGCCGCTGTACAACTGTGCTATACTGTCTATAAACTCAATGGTGCCCACCTCCTCACCTTCCCCAGGCCAGTCCTTTCCCTCAGTGCTCAAAGTCATTATGAGGGATGAGATTGTGAGGTTCAGGTCATTTCTCTTCTCTTTCACCTGTCCTCTCAGAAACAGGAAGAGAAAGTTTATATTGTGTATTAAAGTATCAACCTGACCTCTCAATTGAGACTCACGCCAGCGAGACCCATGCACCTAAGAAAGAGATTCTTGCATTCTCTTGTTGAATATGAAAACAAATTAGAGGGTCCCCTACAAGTATCTTTGGCTCTATTAGCCATAGAAAGACCATAGGTATTTGTTTATTTGACTGAGCACACAAAGCTGGATCAAGCTTTCTTAACTCTGAACGAGTAACCCTGGTTCTTGTTTTCAGCTTTAAACAGAATAGTACTTATTTTTAAAAATATTTTGGTTTAATTGATCACATAATATGTGATAGTATGTAATAATTATTTGTGGTTTAAGTCACTTCTGTTCACTGCTATATGAAAACAAGGAAAATTGTTGCTATTCGTCAAATGAGCCTCCGAGAGAGAGAGAGCGAAACGACACCATGGAGATGAAGTCAAGAATCCTGCTGTCTGCCTGCTTCCCCTCTTCTGTGTCTAATTCATGTGCAATCTGAACTTAAAAAAAAAAATGTGATAAGACCTTTCTGAGGCCAAAATAGTTTGGGAGCTAGAATAAAGTGAACATTCAATGACTATTGAATCAAAACTTCTATCTTTTTACAGTATTACATCTGGAGGTCCAATCTATTAGTCAAACATTATTCCCTGCCACAGCTCTTGCTCGTAAGGACACCACCTCAGCCCTTCTAGTCCAAGGAATGCTGGGTTTGCTGGGATTTTAATTAGACCAGTAGTTATCAGTCCTATCCATTTTCTCCTCCAACCTTATGCATCAAGATGTTCTCTAGGGGCTGGAGAGATGGCTCAAAGGTTAAGAACACTAGATTTTATTCCGGAGGACCCAGGTTCAACTCCCAGCATCCATGTGGCAGATCAGTGTCTGTAACTCCAGTTCCAGAGACTCTGATCCCTTCATACCGATGCACATAAAATAAAGTTAAGAAAATTATTTATATATAGATGCTCTCTAAATTATTCCTTTTGCCTGGGAGCATCATCAATGATCATCAGTCATGACAAAAATCATCATTCAGGTACAGCCATGTCCAAGGGCTTTGAGCAGCTTTATGGGAAAACTGGACACAGAAAAGACTGTGCAGTCTTGTCTTTTGGGGAAATTATGAATTAATTCAAATCCAAGATACAATGTAGGAACATATACAACTTTCCTAACAGTAAACTCAGTATGGAGCTGAGTCCACTACCAAGAGGGGAGCTTTGAGCTCAGACAGAGGATGCTCATCAACATCTATGAGCAACAGAGAAGGAGGTGAGAGTTCACGAATCACATTGGCTCTTGGGTAGGGGACCAATGGAAGAATGCAGTTTCAATAAGAGATAAGAGTCCTTCTAGCCTAGTAACCTAGAGTAAGATAAGACATATTGCTTAGGAATGTTCCAGTATATACCAGAACAACAATTTTCAATATTCAGAACTGTCACTGAACCACCACCACAACAAAATCCATGGTTTTTTTTTTTTTTTTTTTTTTTTTTTAATGTCCTCCAACTTCTAGAGTGAATTTCCTTCCAGCCACCTGAGACTTAATGTTGAAGTGCTCTGTGGTTCCAGAAAGTTCTTAATAACCCCTCTCTTGAATTTACATACTGGCCATAGCCAACTAACTATATTTTCCAACCATATTGCTTGTTTTATATATTTTTCTAGTTTCATGGTGATGGATCTTAAATAGTTGGCTTTTTAAAATTATTTCTCCCTCAAAATTTTTTCTGGGTCTCCAAGGACCTCCTGCCCATAGCTCCCCTGGATTTGTCTGAGTTTCTGAGCTCTCAAGTCAATACAGGGCTGGGAAAGAGAATTCCAAAGGGACACTTATATTCACAATACACAAGCAGCTTGGGGAGTTTCATTAAGATGCCAAGAGGGTTTGAAACAAAAGCATGGTGTGTGTCTTTGTTTGAAATGTTATTTTAATGATACCAGCTATGGTAATTGTGCTGTCTCTGGAGTGTTGGGAGTAGGTAGCTAATTTTCAGTGATTCAGACCAGTGTTGTCCGGCTCCATGTTTATGGTTCTGATCTCATCAGATGAGGGTTGCTTGCTTTCCTCGGGAGTATCGTAGACACTCTTTCATCTCTTGGGTTTTGTTTTCCTCATTTGGAACATCTAGTTATCCTGAGTCTGTGGCCCTCGGTCTATCCTGTACCCCAGTCATACACATGAGGACACTGACTTACAGAATATTAATTTCAGATCTTTCACTTGGGTTTTATGATCTTGACTTAAAGATATATATTTCCAGTTCAATGTGTCTATGGCCAGTAATGTGCCTGGAACAATAACAAACCAACTGCGTGCGTCTTGCAGAGGGAAGAAGATGCAATACTACATGTGGTTTTTACTTTAAATGACTTTCCCTGGGTTTTTCTAACTTATTTTTGCTCCCGGGAGTTATTTTGGCTCTAGAGATTTTTATTACTTCTTTGAGAATTTCATACAATGTGTTTGATCATATTTACCCCCTCCCAAAACTCCTTCTGGATCCACAGCCTCTTTCTACTCATCCAGAGCTGTGCTCTTTTCTTTCTATACCTGTCAAGTCCAATTTGTGATGTCAGTATATCTTGTATGTACACTGAAGTGGTTGGCTTACCAAAGGATATACTTTTTAAAACTGTTTGTTTCCAGACAAGGATTTTGTGTGTGTGTAACTGTCCTGTTGCCCTAGAACTTTCTCTGTAGTCCAGGCTGGCCTCAGACTTACAGAGATCTGCCTGCCTTTGCCTCCTGAGTGCTGAGATTAAAGAAGTGTGCCACCATCACCTAGCAGGATATACTTTTTAAGAAAACTGACCATCTTTCAGTTGCCAGGGCTTCTTGACTAGGATGGCTGGGATTCTCCTCTCCAGGCTGACATTTGGTCTGGCTTGAGTTTTCACAGGTCTTTGCAAGTTCTCAGTCACTGTGCATTCCTATGTGTGCTGTCTGGAGGGATCATTTCTTGTATTCATTCACTGCCTCTCACTCTGTCAGATTTTTAACCTCTATTCTCTTCTGAAGTCAAAGACTGGTCATCTATTGTGAATAGGTGGGAGAAGGAGAGATTCACTTGCCTTAAACTATCTTTTTATTCTCACTCAATCAGCAAACATACTTTGAAATCTCACTATGGTTATAAATCTATCATCCCCCTCAAGTAGGTAGAAGGTATACGTAAAAGCGACAGAGATTTGGAGAAGATAAACAATTGAGCATCGATGTCTGCATCCATAAAAGCTGGAAACCCATATCTAGGATGGACCAAATATATTATCCTTTATTGCTGAATAATGAATTACTAAAAGTTTAATAGAATAAAAGAGCAAATATTTCTTATCTTCCATTTCTTCCAGATTATAAATTGAAGTCTTTAGGTCTCTCAAGAGGTTGGGTCAAACTTTTGGCTGAGATACAGTCCCCATCTTGCAAGGTGGAGATATGCACAAGCTCTCTCCATGAAGCTGTTGACGGTCCCCAGTTCTTGTCAGCTCTTAGAATAAGACTTCAGTGTCTTGTTGGCTGAAGACCAGGAGACCATGTTCAGTACCTGGTCACCTTCTCCATGGGACATTCCATAGCATGGCTGCTGGTCTTTCTCAAAGCATTCAAGAAAGAACACGTAAGACAAAAGTCATGGTCTTCAGAATGGCATGCCATTGCTTTCACCACATTCTGTTTGCTAGAAACAAGTCACGGGGGTTTGAGGAGGCACAGACAGCTCAGTCTTTGCTATTCTCACCAGAGTGTCTTTCAGCCTTTGTTTTTACAGCACCTTCCTGTCTGTGAATATAGATGTATGCATGTGCCTGCTCACACAGGGAGGTTAGAAGACAACCTCGGGCATCAGTCCTCAACTTCCACCTTACTTGAGACATGGTCCCTTACTGCTTGCTGTTGCCTTGTCTAGGCTAACTGGCTCCCCAGGCTTCCAGGGATTCTCCTGTCTCCACCTCTCATCTCACAGTAGGAGTACTAAGCCATCTGGCTTTGCGTGAGGACTGACAAGCCAGTCCCTTTGCTTGGAGACCATGGTCCTCATGGAGCTATCTCTCCAGCCTCAGAATGACTTTTCTTAATGTGTATAGCCACCCCCTACTCTCTCTGGAGTTCTCAAGTGTCTGTTGCTAAGATTACCTCTTACATCATCCCAATCTAATTTATGTGCCTGTTCTTCTCAAAATATCCTGAGTTTTCTTTTATAACATTTATTATAATTTAATGAGTTCATTTAATGTATGAACTTCTATAGACTGCAAGTTCTGTTAAGGGATTCTGTCTGCTGTATTCCTGGTTGTACAAAATGTCAAGTGCAGGCCCTGGTGAGCACTAGGTGCTCAATAAATATTTATCAATTAAATAAGTTTCCTTCCCTAATGTTGTATAACATTGGGTATTAGCCACAAACCCTGTTTGAAATCCCTTTGAGGACAGTTTAATATTTTATGTACCTTGATGATTCGTCTGTGTATTCCAGTCAAGTGTGTCCTAATCTATTCTTAACTATTTGGCAGTTCTCATGGTTGGGATGCTCGTGAAGGTCCTCTGGCGTCTGGGAAGATATAAAGGACAGAGCAAAGGAATTTCGTCTGACTCATTTGTGGTCTATCTGTGCTGGTGGTCTTACCATTTTAAGACTATGCTCCCAGCTCCAAGAGACATACCAGACAACTTACAGGAATCACATACTGAGCGCCTTTGGCTTTGGGCGATTGATGCCAAAGTCATTCTCTTTCCTGGGCATGCTGGGCATCTCTTTCCTGGGTGAATCTCTATCCTTGTTTTAAATTACAGTTGTTTTAATTTGTGGTTTGGTTGGGGGCTCCCTGAGCATTCTAACTGGTTCTCTTAGAGGCTTTACTCTTTAGTGTTTCAGAGGTCACTAGCTTGAACTTAGTAGAGATACACAGCTTCCTTTGGCACAGACCCAGCATCTCTTCCCTGACCCTTGTGACATGACACACCCCACGGCCAGCCTTGTCTGTTCAGGAATAGGCAAGCCATGATTTCTCTGCCCTGCATCAGGGGGTGACTTGGTTTTGCTCACAGTTTCTTTTTGTTTACACGGTGCTTTGGGTTTCACTGGCTCACATTAACACCCTGCACTTCTGCTGTAAAAGCTGAGTAGTAAGTAACCCATCAATTAGGGATGCTGGGAAGGACACAGTGTTCCAGCAGTTGATGGGAACCACCAGAGAGTCTGTACCTCCTATATTTGTGACATTCTCTGAACACTTGTTACTGTCCAATACAGTTGATGTCACAAGGTTTCAATGCCTTATCATCCAGAGAGCCCCTGGGATTATTCTCATACTTCTGTCCACAAAGGCTAACACAGCAGACTTTAGAAAAAGCTACTGCTTTATTCTTATAATTCCTCACTGTTTCACTATAAAGAGTAAGATCTTTATAGCTCACTTCCAGAATTTCTTATAATTATATTCTACCACTGTAAAACTCGTTTCCATAAAACATATCGATATGCATATTCATTAAGTATTCCATTAATACAAAAGTACCTAACAGCATACAGCATACAGTCTCTATTACTGAATACAGTTACACTGCTCTTTGCCTGTGCTGATGAGGTGTCTTTCCTTTAACTAATGTAACCATGTAGAAATGTCAAACTGACTGAGTCACAGGGTGTCCGCGTCACTTCAAATAACTCACTCAGCTTCTAGGATCTCAATGTCCTCATCTATGAAATGGACAGAAATAGTGCCAGCTGCCTCACAGGATTATGGAACTGAATATAGAAACCAAGGAAGGGATATTGTGAACTTGCGTCAGCCCCTTGTGTCTAGGGGTAAAGACCAAATAAGTCCAAGGAAGTTCTTCATTCTGGGAAGAGTCTCCGAAATGTCTAGGCTATCTTCTCAACTCGTTTCCCGAATGCCATCCTTAGCCAAGCTCCTTGGCCATCCTGCATCCTGCAGCATGACGTATTTCCGGCAGCTACTAACCAGCCTACCACGTCTGTCTCTGTTCGTTCCTGCATAACCCATGCTGCCTTTTCCTCTCTGATTGACTCCCTCACATAACGTCATCATCCAAGTCTATTTCGTTTTCCACACCCTTGATTCCCAAGTCAGGTCTGCTTCTAAATTCCTGTTTCTAAGACCGATTTTTTCTGCAAGGTGTTCTGAAGTTACTGTGGCCTGTAGACTGTCTAGTGATACTCTATAGTCACACTCAGCACAAATAACATGCTGCACATCTTCTTTTAAAATACCCTGTGTGATAATCATGGCATATAAGTTACTCTTGGCCATTTATGAGTGCTCCCTCTTGCTGTGATGTCAATTGCTTTATTTAGAAAGATTTACTCCATTCAGCCTCCTCCTAGCTATGTGTTCTATTACCTTTGTTATTATCAACAATAATGACTGTTGTGTATGTATTACTTAATTTATTTATATGCCACCTACTTCACATGTTCTACCAAAGAACTTAAATGACTTAGTGAGAATATGCAAAAAAACAATACACAACATAAAACAGATTTAAAAGGAGTGGATAGTCAGGGAAACAAAAGTCCGGGTCTAAAATGTTTTTCAGAAACAAACAAACAAGTAAACCTAAGGCAATAGCTTCACAGCACTCACATCCACACACTTACCTAGAGTAGACCCTGAACCTGGCTCTCAAATCTGCCTATCTGTGCAAAAAAGAAAAGCTCCCAAGAACGAGAACGATTCAGTGTTTTTAAGAGCAATTTGAAGAAGTCATTCAGAGAAAAACAACAACAAAAAACCCACTGTGATAAATCCAGCTAGCAAAGTCTCCCAGAGGGGCTATTGAAGCCTGTACAGAGGAACGGAAGAAACCCGGGAAGCTCAGGGAGGCTTCTGTGGACTGGTGAGCAGTGTGCTCCTCTTCAAAACTGGCCCTGTCTTTGCCAACGGTTGAGTGTAAACATCCTCATGGGCTGCTCCCGAGTGACATGGTGCAGACACACAGATCTCTGAGGCTTGGCTTGACCCAGAGGTAAATATGGAGGCCGGAAAGAACAGTTGGGGCCTAGTTTTCAGGAAACATTCTCAAGAGAGCGGGTTGTCCACAGAGTTTTAGTTGAAAGAGGATGTCAGTCGTTACCTAGGAGAAGCCAACCTCTTATCATTCTACATTAGATGATTCTCAAACCAAACCCCAAAATATCCTAAAGATGATGTTAGGCCTCTGAGAAACTCTCATCACCAGATACTAAGGTCCTAAGAGTCAAGCATCATAATGCACACCTTTAATCCTAGCATTTAGGAGCAGAGGCTGGCAGATCTCTGTGAGTTTGAGGTCAGCCTGGTCCACAGAGTGAGTTCTAGGCCAGCGGGGATATATAAAGAGATCCTGTCTAAAAAAATTAATCAATTTAATTAATTTTTTAAAAAAGGAAGTTGATAGGGATTCAAAACCCATCACTTCATCTCAACTTTTTATTTAAAAAAAATTGTGAAGTGATTTTATTATTTTATGGAGACCAGTTCTCATGTATCCTGAGCTAGCCTGAAACCCTGTTGATAGATACGATGGCCCTTAACTTCCGATATTCCTGCCTCAGCCTCCATCCCTCTGAGACTGCCCCTGTCCCCAGCTGTCTGATGTGTTTTGTTCTGAAGATGGGTCTACGGCTTCGCTTCCTAGCCAAGCACTATACCAACTAATCCACAATCCTAAGGTTATTTTTTTTTTTTTGAATCTTCAGGAACTCAGAAAGGCATGGAGATGAGCATTCCAAATAGATACATTCCAGCTCTCCAGGCAGGTGATGCTACCGTCATTCCCCCCCCCCCCCCAACACACACACACAGTATGGCTTTCTTCATGGTAGCATCTTTCATGTCTAAGAGATAGACATTCTGACATAGATGCAAGGCTTCTCTTTTCCCACAACCTCAACAGATAATTCTCTGGCTGTGTTCTTTTATAAATCTCTAACTGCCTTGTACACAATGGCATGGGCTGCATTATTTAAAGCTCACTGTGATTTTTTTTTTTTTTAATCTTCCCCTTGTCTTGTATGCAGGTACATTGGGAGACCAACTTAATAATATTGCCCTGGAGGAAGAAGCACACAGATGTTGGTTCATCTGCCAACTTCTCACATCCACAAATGCCCAGTTGTTCTACTCCAACACTGTGAAATGGCTGGAAGCACAAAATACAGTAAAGGATTGCTCAATGTATTTTTTTTTTCCCCTTTAGTTTGGTGTGTTGAAAGAGTATCTATTTCAAGGGTGCCATTTTCCAGACACGTCAACCCTTTCACATAAATCAGTAGTTCTCAACGTTCCTAAACCTATGATCCTTTAGTATAGTTCCTCATGTTGTGGTGACCCCCAACCATAAAATTATTTTTGTTGCTAACACACACACACATATACTCACCACCCATACACAAATACACAAACACATATACTACACACAAAAAAATCATATACACACATACACACACCACATACATACACACAAACACACACACACATTTTACACATATACACAAAACACACACATTCATATATACCCACCACACAAAACCACATAAACATGCATACACTACACATATACACACATGCATACATACACACATATATACATACACACACAGTCTACTTGTCAAGGTTTTTATTCACTGAATTCACTGATCTGTCCCCACAAATATCTGAAATCCATTTCTTTCTTCAGCCAAACTTACAAAGTCTGCACTCAGCTCAATGTGTAAAAGAATTTTTTAAAGCTTTCCCAATAACTTGCTTTTGATCTTCAATGATTTTCCTTTAATCCCTCTTTCCTCTCCAGGCTGGCAATAAAAGCTCAGACTTTGCACCAAGGAATGACACATGGTAATGGTCAGGCACAGTGGGCCTGTGTCTACTGAACAAAGTTAGGAAACAATCACATGGTCATTTGCACGAAAGCCATTGGGTTATGTTTTGGGTTTTGGTGCTCACGTGTTTTTTGAAAATAACAATTTGGATTCATACATGTTTACAGTGAGAAAGATTTTGATGATCACTGATTGATTTTGATTTGTTATGTACGAGTGTATACTGAGGCCAGAAAGTTCAATTAACTCTCACATATACCCTCCCACACAGGAGGTCCTCCAGTGTCCTGTCCTGGGCTCTTCTCACCGCTCTGCAAAAATCTGAGTGCATAGTCTGTCTCCAGCCCTCGAAAGGATTCCTTTCTGTTTTCCTTCCTTCCTTTATTTGTTCAGAACTGTCTCATTTTCTTCTTTAAGTTTTTTTCTACACCTAGTGCCAGGAGACAAAGCTTTGGCTCGGGCTTCACTCGTACCACCATGATATGTAATTTTTGCAGCTATCCTAAAAGAACAAATTCTCTGTTTGGTTTAAGTCCTTTGAACTCCCACAGAGCAGCCGCTGCCCTTCTCACTTCCTCTGGTCCAGTCAAAAGGCCCTTAAGGGCAGGCAGTGGTGGCACAATTCAATCTTAGCAATCAGAGGCAGAGGAAGGAAAGTCTCTAAGTTTGAGGCCAGCCTGGTCTACAAAGCAAATTCCAGGACAGCCAGGGCACCACAGGGAAACCCTGTCTCTGGAAAAAGAACAACAGAACAAAAATTCTTAAATCAGGAGGAACACTTTAATACTTCCCTCCCAAGAAAAAGTACTCCCCTTTTCCCGTTCCTTCTAGCAAACTCCCTCCTCTCTTTCCATCCCTCCTCCCCCCTCTTTTTCCACCCGTACTCCCCCTCCCCCCACCCACCCACATACTCTCAGGGCTACAAAAACCAATGGAAAGCAATACAGTAAAAGAGACAGAAGACCTCTGATGTGCCCAGCAGAAGTCTTACTTCATCACCGATTTCACACCATTGAACTCTAGTTGATCCTGGTCTAATATCCTTAGGTTACAATTGCCTGGTGTCCCAGCTCCAACTGGACACTGGATATGGAGCATGAATCTGTCCATTATGGGCCACGGTGACTGTAATCAAATACTAAGACAATATTATCTCAGAGTGTAGAGAGGATATCACTTTCTTGCTCTTCTTAGGTATTCATAGCTAAATGATTTATGGGCACACAAATGGATATAATGTCCTGTAATATATAACTGAACTAATATTTAATGTGTTTCTTTTTTACTTTGTTTGAATAAAATCCCCCAAAATACTTTTAGCAAATGATCATTAATTATTTGTACTGTCAAATACCCTTGGGTTCTAATAAGCCGCCCTCAAAATTTACAGTCCCCAGCTTTCTGCTAATGCCCATAAATCCCAAGTGGGTGATGCTCCTCAATAAAACAGCCCCATCACAGAACAGAGACCTCACATGGGTTGCTTCTGGATGCACCACGATTTTCCTCTAATATCTACAACCCAGGACAAAAATAGTGTTTTGTAAATATGATCCCAATGATGGGATTTGTTTACTAGGGCCCTATGACCTACAAGGGCTAAAATTTACCTCAGAATTACAAATACATCAACAACATACTTTGGACATATAGTCTTCCCTGGGGCAGAGAGGAAATCACAGTGGCTTCTTGGGGATTTTGAGTCACCTAACGTCCTCTCTCAAAATAAAAAATTTTAAAAAATGAGGAAAAATGTTTAAATAGAGTTGTGACCTCATAGTCATCCACTCCATCTTCAATGTCACTTGCAAATCCATTATGCACTTGGGGTGCCAGAGGGCTCTGCAAATTACCAAGCTGTTTGACGTTTTGTGCTTTCTGAAGTGGCTTTGGTCATTTATTTTAACAGAAATGTTATTCCTTTAGCTTACAAGGTATTCAATAGTAAGGTCTGGAGAGAAAATGATTAGTCTGATTTCTAAAGAAAAAGAGCTTGTTCTCTGTGTGAGCCCTTCAGGGAAAACTTAGCATGTAATAAGGGTGAATCTTCACATTTTAAACTCTGTAAGAGTATCCAGACACAAGAGAATTGGAGAGAAGAGAGACGGAAAACTTCATTGCTTTCCCTGAAGTAAGGGGGAGAAAGCAAGGTACTGAATTTGAATTCCTTTTACCTAAAATTCTCCAACCACGTTTAAAAGGAGCCATGTAAGAAGATAATGTTGTATAGTCCGTCATGTGCTAGATGAAGGAGTGAAGGAACGTTTGCATCTTTGGTTTGAGCTGTAATTAATGATTAAATGCCACAAATTAGATACTTCAGAAAGTGACAGATCAAGATAAAGATTTCCTTCTTCTCCCCATTCTGGAGAATTTAGTTCTGTAAGACATCTGGTACCCAGTGAACAGCAGGAAAAATTCCGATACCACCCTTTAAGATATGCTGAGAAACTGCATTAACAATATAGCAAGTAAAAATTGGCATTGGTGATCTCACTGTTAGTGAAAGTCTCCAATGCAAACAAACAGAAAAACAGCAGCATGCTAAAGGGGAGAAGAACCATGAAATGAGATAAGAAGAGGAGGAAGGGAAGGGGGGGAGGGGAGAGATTGACAGAAATAGGTACCCACCTGCCCACAGGTTTCAAAAAGATGAGTAGAATATAAAGTTAAAGAAGTGCATTTAAGAACCCCAAACCAACATAACACTTTTAATTTGGAGACCCTGCAGCCGTGGGTACTGAACAGATTTTTTGACTCTCCTACTATCAACACATCATTATCCGAGCTAGACCTTTACAAAACTAGACTGCACTGACAACCACAAATAATCTTGGCCTTGGTGTCAGGACTACCATGCTCTACCCTGCCTTGCGGCTTCTTTCCTGAGTTACAGCCGTTTCCTGGTTTTCTTGGTTTTGTTTGATGTAGCCGTCTCCTTCTGGAAAGAACTGAGCCTTGTCTCCCAGACAGTGGGAACTCAGTGACCTGGAGAGACAGTTTATACTCACTTGCTTCAAAGGCAAGTCAACCTCCCTAGTGGGATCTGGAAGAAATGACTTCTCCCTCAGGCAGAGAAGTAGGCTCTGGTCCCTAGACAGGTAAGCTTGCATCTAGTAGCCGATGCGGCTGTTTGAGGTCATGGTTTCCTTCATCTCAACTCACCCATTGTTCAGCCTTCTCTGTACTAAACAGGACAATTGTTTGGATCTTTTGGTGGGGGGCGGAGCTGCATTTAGAGTCTTCAGTTTGTCTCTGTGGCTACTAGTTTATTTGCATCAGTACTTTAACATCATACTGGTGTGTGGGGGGGGGGGTGCTGCTAAGGCTGTTTGGTACAGTAAGCCTGAAGGCAGTGTCACTATTGTTTGCTTTTGGTTTTTCAAATGTATTTTGTTTCCCAGTTCTTTGATGGGAGAAGTTATTTATTTGGATTTGAGGTTGTACCTTTGGAATGGGAAGAGGGGGTTACTGGGGTCATATGTCCCCGTTAGGGAAGGAATTGTAACATAAAACAAGAGCTTCAGAGCAGAATTTATTATTCTCTGAATGATTCACCCTTCCGGAAGGAAGTGTTTGCTTCTCAAGAGCAAAGAGACGGACTGTTTCACACTGGTCACACTGAATCTAAGGCAGAGAAAAGAGATCAAAACGGGATGTCTCTGGGTTCAGATATTCAGACCTGATCTTTCTGTTGACTTGTACATTAATGATCAAGAGAATGGGGGAGGGGGCATAAATAACTCTGAGATGGTGCTGAGAATAATGGATTCTGAAAGGATTTTACCTAGCTACTCACAAAGCAGAGAACCCATTGGGGCAGTGAATAGCTCCAATGGCACTATGGTTTTGCAAAGTTTGGGGGGGTAAAAAGTCATTTTGTTTCTAGGGAGAAGATCAGAATGGAATTTCTACTCCACCAGGTACACCCCTAATGAAGCAGGCAGCCAGCAGAAGCATCACAATATTTTGGCAAGTAGTCACATCTGGCAGTTTCATTAACTCACACTGATTTTCTTTTCCTTTGGAAATAGACCCAGATGTTTTAGGAGAATCTGTATTGGATCTGAAAGAATCTGAATCCTCTTGGCAAAGAGCTATTTTGTAGGCTGATCCCAAACCCTTTATCCTCATCTACATGAAAGGGTCCAGATCTTGTTTCTCCGTGATTTAGACCCAACAGAGAGGCAAAATGTTTTGTAATGTGTATGTTCCATTCAGATGGGTCTGGAGACTGTTACTCTCCTGGCTCCTGCAGACCACCCATAAAAAAGAAAAGAAAAATGAGCATCCCCAGAGTTTAATGCATAGTGTAAACTTTAACTACTTTATTAGATAGTATATCCTCTAAAAAAAAAAAAAAAAAAAAAATTGGCTATCCCCATTGAACTAAACGAAAAGAAACCTAGATGAATAAGAAAGACACCACGAAGTGACCTATCACAACATCCTTCTTACCTTTGTAGCAGATTATGTTTCCATCCACTACAAGCAATAAAAGATACAACCCTTTTACAGCCCCTGAGAGAGGCAGATTCTCTCATTGTTCATGTCAGTACCACCAAGTTTTTAGACATTGTCAATGGAGGGGTATCGTGCTTATTTGGAATTCTTGGGTATTAATAGCCTATCTTCTCCACACTTTGAGTTGTAGATGTGCTAAGAAGCAGCTCCATATTCACTGTCTGCTTCTCTGCAATATCTGGTCCAGAGTGGATGAGCTAAAATAATTTTCACTAGGGTAAACAAATCCCAATTGCTAGCCTAATTCTCCTGATTCTTCCACAGCTTTGCACTCAAAGCTGAAATCTCCAATTTATAAGCAATACCATATGATAATCCAATTGGTTCATTGGGTAAATAATGATTATAATTGTGCCTATCTGAAAAAAAAACTCAATAAAATTGTTTTAAAGCGAATAACATTATTAATGTAGAGTGGTTACCTTGGTGAGTGCTCAAAAAACATTGTAGAGAATTATATGTGTATTTGAAATTGCATTAAGGCTGGGGTTAGCTTTGTACCTTCCCTCATAAGCCAGTGATAGCCTGGAAACCATGAGGCAGAATAAAATCTTTTCCAGCATAGTGTTTCTGTCAGTTATTTGTTCCATCAACAGAAAAAGTCATGAAAAAAATGACCCTCTCCCAGATGGGCTATGGACAGCTGGAGCCTTGGGATGCAGGAGATTCTCTAGTCTAGTTTCTCTTGGTAGTAACCATACATTTATTCTTCGCCACTGATTCCATACCCACTAGATACAGTTGTTCAATGTTTAATTTGCTGATCATGTAATATGCATCGACATCATACTTTATATGATACAGATCACTTCTCTGCAATATAGCAGTCTGACAGTACCATAAAAGAAAATTAGAGCACAGTGACAACAGACTTAAGCAGACACCGGTTATTTCTTAAGGTGATATTAAATGAGACACATTATCTATGAGGAACACTGGATGGGTCCTAAATTATTGCTATTAGTAATAGGTAGTTTTATTTTATTAGCTTTAAGATATATATCTATGATGATATAGCAAGCCTTTGTTCCTTATCATATTGAAGAATTACATCAGAAAATGAATTAATTTCTCTTCCATAGGCTTTCTGTGAAGTTCCTCAAAGTGATCCATGGGCTTGTAGAGTTCTAGGCAACTGTAGTCTAACTAAAATACAAGTTCATTCAAGTGGGTAGATAGCCATGGTGAAGAGTGCATGTCTATGCTTGTACGTCTTAACATACACAATGCATTAAAATGTAATCACAGAAATACTCAGAAAGCTTTGTAAGGCTACTTTCAGTATGAAATGTAGGTCAAACGTCTGCATGACAAAGCACACAATGGCGCACATGAGTGTTGTACATGTACACAGGCATATACACACAGCGGTATGCAAGAAAATGTGAAGCTTTTTCTTTTGGAGAAGGATTCAGAGCCTAGCATAGAATTGGCTGCTTTTTTTGTGGTTTAAATAATTTCCATGTCTACTTCAAGTTACTAACATGATAGAACCTGCACAGCCTGACTGAGCCAGCAGAACCTGGCTTTACTATCCCATTCCTAAAGGACTTCTGACAAAGGGTTTAACTAACCTGAGAATTTCTTTTAGCATTTAACATGATACTTCCTTCACTCACATGTACATGCAATCATTAACTGATATAGGTTAAATAGGAAACGAGGTAGTCCACTGTGCCTTTAATCTTACTGAACTAATAAAGCCTATTAAAACAGACTTTAAGTCCACCCCACAAATCCATGGCTCTGATATCCTCTGCTTCTCTCAGTGTTTCTAGTCCCAGGTGCTTGCGGAATTAGATTTTCATCTGGCCTATTTATCAATGTAATCACTGCTTTTCATACGATCCTCATACCTCTGTGTGTGTTTTCCCCTTCGCGATGATTCTCTTTGTTCCAGATGTTAAAGTAAGAAATTTTATTCCATGCCCCACCAAAAAGAAAAGGGGAACAGAAGTTAATTGTATCTGAACTGAAGTGTAACTACGGCCCTATTAAAGAGGTATAGTTATGGGCTATTGATCGCAGTGCGCAGGAAAGGCTTGTCATGTAAAGTCAAGAGGTTAATGCAATTACAAGAATGGGCAGCAGGATCAGCTGTAGCCCAGAAGTGGCGAATAACTAAAAGCTGCTTTAGAGACACATAATGTTGTCAAAGCATAAATAATTCATCCTAGCATTCAAGAGGAAATTACTCCTCTGTTCCAGCGTATTATTCAGCCATTAAAATTTTGCCATCGAAAGACTTTTGATGTAGTCATATTCTCAGTTCTAAGTCATTCTGAGGCATGCCACCTTCATTAAGCCTTATTTTGTGCAGTTTCAAAAGATCAGAGAGGATGTGGGATGGATCCATGATTTGTTTCATAATCACAGTTCAGTTCAGATAAGAAGCCAGAAGCCAGGAGGATGGATGCTGTATCTCATGGCTAAGTTGGGGTGAAGATGAAGCAATACCACAACGTACAATTCTTGTTTCTCAAGTTGGGTCAAGCTCCCTCCACTCCAAGTCCTCCCTGGCATCAAGTCCTTTATGACCTAATCCCTAAAACATTTCTCTAGCATCAAAGACCTAGAAGAAACATAAGAAACATCAGTGGCCCCCAGGAGGATCCTTCCCTGAAATGTTCACCCTCTGACAACATGGTTTGTAACTGACTTTGCTTCTTCTTGAATTTTGTGGTTCAAATGAGAAATGTCCTCAACAGGCTTCTGTGTTTGAACGCCCTGTCGCCAACCAATGGCACTGTATGAGATGTTTGTGGAACGTCAGAGAAGTGGAGGCCTGCTGGGGAAAGGACAGGAAGTACAGAAGAGAGGCTTTGATGTTGGCAGCCTGGCCCCACTTCCTGTTTCCTGAATATTGATATGGTGTACTCATATCAGCTTCCTGCTCCTGGGGCCATGTCCTCCCTGCCATATGGACTCTATCCATTTGTAATGATGAGCCAAAGAAACCTTTACTTCTCTCGGGGTATTTTATCACGAAACCAAAGTGAGCTTCGAGAGATAAAAGTCACCCTGTTTTACCTCAAAACCCATCTTCTGCCTTTGCCTATAAGGTAAGCCCTTTGACCCTCTGGCTTTCTTTGAGAGACCTCCATTGCTATTCTGAGAGTGGGTGCGGGAATATGGCAGGAACCTCTCTGTGCTTGTTCCCTGCTGGGCTTCATTTCGGGGAGGAGGGGGACCGTGGGCACTAGGCTGTCTTCTCAAGACTTTCTTCCATGACTCTGACCACCATTTCGGTTTGGTAGTACTTTCTCATTCTGTAAGTCTCAGGGTACTTCAGCACCCATAGCTGGCCCTCTATTGATAAGTCGCTATCAGTGTTCTAAAGGTGGTGGGATCTGGGACAACGAAGCCAATTAAAAATGGGCAGACTAAAGACTCATGCAATGGCCAACTTTATGAAGAGCCTTGGATAATTTATAATCTGAGGGTTCTGAAAGGTCGCTTGAGCAAAGTCCTCACAAGTTCATACTATATACAATCATAAAGACAAGCTGCACGCAACAAAAACATGTTTTTCCATAGAGGCATATAAAGGGTAATTGAATAACAGTGAGCAATGATGAATAATCGGAGGTAAACTCACCTTTTTGATACACCTGAAGGGAGCATGAAAACCCATTCCAAGAATGATTCCATGTATTGAAGAAACCAATCACAAGACTCTTGCGTTGTTTTCTTGGAGTTGTCTCACAAAAACTCAAAATTCTCTTCACAGGACTCCATTCCTGGAACATAAACAAGAAGCCCCTTTACAAAAGTTTTCAAAAGTCTCAGTTCTATGGCCTGTCCATTTTCAACCTGACCGATTCATGCAGGCAAGCAAGATGGAGACAGTACTTCCTCCTTAGGAAAATAGCAAAAACACGACAAGCTTAGAGAAGGTCAAATTGGAATTGAGTATGACGATCGGAGAAAAGCAGTATTCCTCTTATTTTATATGTTTTCTGCGCATGCACATCTATGTGTGAATGTGCATGTGGAGGCCGGAGGTTGATATAGAGCATCTTCCTTAATCACTCTTCCAGCTTATTTTTTGGTACAGGGCCTTGATATTGGACCTGGTGTTCACCACCTCTGCTAGATTGGGTATCTCAAAAGCCCCATGAATTGTTCTGTTTATATCTACCCTAAACTAGGACTACAGATGTCTGTCACCACACCCAGCTTTTCACATGGGGGCTGGGGATCTGAATGAAGGTCACCATGTTTGTATAGCAAGAACTTTACTGACAGAGCCATCTCACAGGTGTACATGCTGCTCCTCTTATTATATATTCTAGGCCATTGTCTTACTTAGGTTTTTTATTGCTGTGACACCACGATCATGGAAACCCTTAGAAAGGAAATCATTTAATGGGGTGGCTTACATTTTCAGAGGCTTAGTCTATTATGATCCTGGTGTAACATGGTGACATGCAGGAAGGCATGGTATTTGGAGAGGGAGCTAAAAGTTCTATATCTTGACCTCTAGGCAAAAGGAAATTAACTGAGTCGTTGGATGTGGCTTGAGCATATATGAAACCTCAAAGCCTGCCTCCACAGTGACACACTTCCCTCAACAAGGCCACATCTCCTAATAATGCCACTCCCTATGAGCTTATAGGGGCCAATTACATTCAAACTACCACATACTATTGACTAATTGACTATTTTCCAACAATTCAGAAGAGACCCTTGCATCAGAATATCTCCTTCCCGCCTATGTTAGGCCTGGGCTGTGCTTGTAACTAACTCATTGTATGTATTTGAGTCAATGTAATGTGTTTCTGCTTTTAACCTAAAAATCAGGAGCCTCTAGATTGTGTCTGGCTTAAGACTTGTAAGGAAATGATGTGAGTCAGAAGTTTGTGTGATGTTTTCTTATAATGCCTGAGGCATCCCCGATCCTAGAACTAAGAAGCAGAGATGCAGTAGACTCTCGGATGATGCACACTATAGCAGTGACCTTGTGTTCATTTCAGATGCTGCCTAACTACCTCCCACAGGGAGCAAATCCTTCTATTTCACCAAACAACTGGGAGTCATTTCCTCCTCCCTCACTTCCATTTTGAGTCCGGGAACCTCTTGTGCCACCTGCATCCAAAGCACATCTGAAATTGCCCTGTTCCTCTTATCACCCATAAGGTCTGGCACTGCCTACCACCATTTCTCACCTGTATTAATGTTAACAGAATAGTCACTCTTTCTGTCTGCCTCCCTATAATCCCTTTATGCACAGAGAAGCCCCGTGTGATGTTTCTAAAACACGGATCCCATAACACAACTTCCCCTCCCCTCATTAAACCCTCCAGTGGCTCTCTTGATCTCTAAGACGTCATGTCAGCTTCCCTCTTCCTGTTCTTGCCACATTTCTTCAAGCACACCAGCCTTCTTGACCCTCTTACTAACCCTCAAAGCTCCCTCCTTCCCATGTTCTTGTCTTCTTGTTCTTTTGGATGAAAGGATCTGCCCCTCCCATATTAGTTGGCTGCCTGTGTCTTAAATCTTAACTAAGAGGCTGGGGAGACAGCTCAATGAATAGACTGCCTGCTGAACAGATAAGAAGTCCTAAGCTTGGATCCCCAACACTCATGTAAAATTTGGGTCCAGTGCCTATGTCTCTCAAACCTTTGCTGGGGAAGTAGAGATGCGTGGAGTACATAGGTAGCCAGTCAAGTCAATAAACTCCACAGTCAATGAGAGACCTTTCCAATAATATAATCTAAAATAAAAAAGGTGTGGAGACTGTTGAAATGGCTCAGAAATTAAGAGTGCCTGTTGCTCTTTCAAAGGCTGAGTTCAATTCTCAGCACCTACATCAGGTAACTCAACTGCTTACAACTTCAGTTTCAGGGGATCCAGTGCCTCTGCCCTTCTTGGGCACTCCCATGCCCACTTAGTACCCACACATGCTAAGCACATATAGATACATAGAATTTTTAAATTACAAAAGTTTTTAAAAGGTGGAAAGTGATTGATAAAGACATCCAGCATCAACTTTTGGCTCCTGCACCCACGAACACCCACACATCCCAACATGAACACAAACATATATCATGTGTGGTCTATTCACACACCACAATGGGCACATTGGCTCCCAAGCTGCACTCCACACATCTTACTAACTGCTCTTCTCTCTGCCTATAACCATCAGGAGTACCTCATTTGCATATGTATTTGTTACAGCTTGTCTTCGTATCAAAAATATGAAGTGTATCAGATCAAGAATCTTGTCTGTATTGCTCATTTCTTTCTCTCTAGTCCCTAGGATTACTGTTTTTCACGAAATATTTTTAATTAGCCCCTTCCATTGTACACAAGATACTTTATCCACTCTTAGAATACTCTTGCCCAATCAGTTTTCTCTGTTCACTGTGTAACAATATTAGAATGCATGTGATAGAGAATGCTCTCATTTCTAACATATGCTTGGGAACAATTTTCAAGACATGTCTGATGAATCTCCTGGTCAAGTAAAAACTGTGGGCTTGAAGAATGCAGAAACAGGGGAAACAAAATGAAGATTCAAATCCAAGTTTTTCCAGAATAGGCAAATCTGTTGTATGCAGGACCAGCAAGGTAGAGCACTAAGCATCTGAAAAACTGTCAACACCAAAGCTTCCAGTGTAAGATCAGGGTATTTTTGCGATTATTCTCTGTACTCCTAGGAAACTCTCCTGTCAGCCAGTGTGAAGTTTGAAAGAACATAACTTCTGAAGTGGAGAGCAAAGTTAGTAACCCTTGTGACACTGAACTAGACCTTGCGTTGATTTGCCAAATCTCCTGATGGCTTACTATTCTCGTTAGAAAATGTGATGGATCCAGGGATTTACCCATCTCTGTGCAAAGAGGACAGGCAATGAACTCAGTGTCTGTGCAAGTGTTTTGAGATGTGTCAAAAGCTAAATGAATGCTTACTACTGAATAGTCTCTGCTATTGTGAGAAAGATAACTTACAGAGATAAGAGGAAGAAACCATGTATCAATTATCACAAGAACATATGATGAGCATCCCCCAAGTCTTTATGATTTCAAGAGAGAATGGGGAATATATTCCAGCTCTGAGGATGGGTAGGAATTGGGAGAGTCTAGTCTAGACTGTTTTTTGCAGAGATGATAAAACTTCAGACCAGACAAAAAACTACACCAGGGGAGCTGTCATTCAGCAGAAAAGGGGCAATTTGACAGAAGGTCAGAGGTCAGAGAAGGAAGAAAGTGAAGCAAAAACAGGTGCAGGGAAATGCCAAGCAGGTTTTTCTGGCTGAAGGACAAAAGCTTAGCATGTAATGAGAGAGGACCTGAATTAACTGTCTGTGTGGAGGAGGGAGTAAACCTCTGATGAAGGGACTGTGCCTAGGTCAGATGCAGACACAGGCGTGACCCAAGGGATGCATGGGCCACTGGATAGCTTAATGCTTCTTCCTCCTCAAAAAAAAAAAAAAGAAGAAGAAGAAGAAGAAGAAGAAGAAGAAAAACCCCTCCATAGCCTGGAGGTCAGACCACATTGGAAGACTGGTTTTGGACTCCAACCAGCCCTATCTTCTGAGAGGAGTGACCAGAACAGAGAGACAAATGGAAATTATGGTGTATGAAGGAGGAACTGAAGAGCCTGGTTGTGTGTAATCTTGAGAGCTCAAGAAATAGACATCCTTTTCTGCTTGTGAAGATCTCAATTGACTTTGAGATTTAAAGAAAAAATTAAGCATAAGAAACTAAATCAGGAAACATCTAAAAAGTTTATGGGGAAACCTGCTTATCCAAAAGCCATCAGACCATTACATTGGCTCCGAGTTATGAGTACATTCCTAAGTTTCCAAGGGCTTTCCTAAGACATGAAAAACAAAGATCCATTTGGAGCAGAGACTCTTGGAAACATTTACAGACTAGCAAGTAGCAGAGGCGCTCAAAAATGTCTAATGACCTAAGTCCAATGTCTATGCACGTCATCAAGACAGATGAGCCTGCCTCTTCTGGACTTAGCTAAAAGCATGCAAAGCAGGGAGGAAGAAATGCGAGGAGTGTTTCCATCCTGCTCAAGGCACACTGGGGTCCCGTTTCCCAAGCGCTCTCACCCGGTCACAGCCGTCCAGACATACTGAAAGCATAGTTTAGAGGAAGAGGGATGGAAATGATGGCTGGGAAAAACCCTCTCAAAGTATAGTCAACAGGATCTTCAGTTTCTAGGGGTATAAGCTATTACACCAGGGCCAGGGAAGGCTAATCTTACAGTAAAAATAAATTTGTCAAGTGTTGTGTTCAAGAAAATACCAAAGTTTTGCTTGTTGCATGATTTCTCTGTATTGTCAATATGTTCAAGGGTTCTGTGGGCCAGTTAAGTCTTTGTACAAAGAAATCTCTTTTTTGTCTTTGTTTCTTCCTTCCTTCCTTCCTTCCTTCCTTCCCTTCTTTCTTTCTTTCTTTGTTTCTTTCTTTCTTTCTTTCTTTCTTAAAATTTTGTGAGCTTTCTTCTAAAAACACCTGCCTTTAGAGAGAGAAGGGATTGTTACATTTTACTTTGCAAACTTCTGGAGCCATCAAGTGTGGTAACACATATCTGAAAGTCCAGCACTGGAAGATAGAGACAGAAAGACTCGGTCTCTTTGAGTTCCAGGTCAACCTGGATTACGTAAGATCCTGTCTCAAAAGTCAAAGAAACAAAACAGAAAACAACCTCCTAGACAACCCGTCCCTGGGGTCTAATGGTCCCAGCAAAGACCATCAGAGTGCTTAGTTCTCACTGTGGGGGTAGCCAGCACCCCAAAGTCAATCTTCAGGCATTAATTAAGTGTCTACCTACTGTTTCTCAACTGTGGTTGGTACAGAAGATGAAACTATTGTCAACTTCTCCAGACATTTTCAAGACATCCAGAAGATAAAGCTTGGACTCATACAACAATACTCATAAAAGTCTCTCTTGACAGCTAAACACCACCAAGAGCAGGCTGGTGTGGATCATGAGGACCTCTGAAATGCCAAAGTGTAAAAGGCTGTGAGAGCTGGAAAAACATTCTCTAATGGGTGAGGTGTTGTTCTAGGAAAGACAGGTAGGACCGTGAAGCATTTTAGCAGTAGGCAAAGTGTACCATATGACAGGGAACTGGGGAGCCACAAAGAGCTCAATCTGTAGCTAGAAGCTCCCAAGCAGTGATAGTAACACTGGAAAGTAGAGATGCGCAGTCAGAGACAAAGAGCTCACATGCCAGACATAGGGCCACTCCCACCCCACCACACAGACAGTAGAAAGAAGCTAAGATTTGAACAGAAAACTATTGGCCTCACCCTATGACAATACAGCTGGGCAGGTGTGGTAGTTAGAGTAAAAGTAGACTCTAGAGGCTCATAGATTTAAATGCTTGGTCACCAGGGATTGGCACTATTTGAAAGGATTAGGAAGTGTGACCTTGTTGAAGAAAATGTGTCACTGGGGGTGGGCTTTGAGGCTTCAGAAGCCCAAGCCAGGACCAGTAGCACTCTCTGCCTGCTGCCTACATTCAGATGTCGAACTCTCTAGTACCATATCTGCCTGTGTGTCACCATGCTCCCTGCCATAATGACAGTGGACTAAAATCTCTAAAGCTAAGTAAGTCCCAGCTAAATGCTTTCTTGTATACAAGTTGCCGTGGTCATGGTGTCTCTTCACAGCAATAGCGCACTGACTAAAACAGCAGGTAAGGGAGCTTGCTGCCAAACCCGACAAAGTGATTTCAATCCCTGGGGCTCATAGTATAAGGAGAGAATAAACTTTTGAAAAGTATCCTCTAACCTCTACATGTGCTTCATGGCACTTGCTCCCATATAACCATATATGCATGCCTACACACACACAATAATAAATTATACAATTACAATTAATAATATTATAATAAAACAATTTATTTTAAAAAATAAACTATTGTCAACATTGGTGTCACAGCCCCAGATGGGAGCTTCCAGGCAATCACAGTGTCTTCTTTCGGGACAAATAACTTTTTTCCATGATAAACATTCAGAGCTGACCTGTAGAATTTACAGGTTCTATAGGCACAAAAATTATTTGTAATGTATTTTTTTCTGAACATACTGACTTTCCCCTCATTTATTCTCCAAACAGTATAGTAGGGACAAACTTCAAACTCAGTATATACATTGTATTAGGAATTGTAAATGGCCTAGAGAGGCCTTAAAGGATATTTGAGCTTGAGTGTCAGTTACATGCAAATAATCCCTCTGATGCACAGGACTTCAGCATCTGTGGATACTGGTACTCAGTGAAGTTCCAGGGGACAGAGATCACTTACACCGAGGATAACTGTGTTCAGAAGGAACTCGGGGGATGAAGCGGGACTGTTGCTTTTTTCCTTTTAACAAACCATCTACCTTCTAGCAGAGGGAGGGGCTTAGTGGGCTCTACTAGGTCTCTGCCAAAGGAGTCCAGAGATAGAAGATACAGATATGCTCTAATAAAAGGCTCAGATTCTCCTTGGTCAGCTCTATACACTAAATAAACATTCTAAAAATAATGTAATAAATTTATGCAGCAAGGAGAGACAAGTTATGAACTGTAAGGTAAGGTAAACATTTCTTCACTCTGTTTGGAGGTTACCTTGGATTTCAACCAAGCAAAAAAGCCATCCACATCCACATCCCTGAGTGTTGCAAGAATCTCTCCGGAGGGAGGCATAAACATCTACCCACTCCTTATTAAGGCCTCAACAACAAACAGACGGTCCGCCAGACATCAATGGGGAAGCAATCCATTTGCTGAGCTTACCCTCAGAGCTCAGAGGGAGGGCTTGCCTACAGGAGTATGGGTGACCTCAAAGCAGCCACACTGGAAAAGCTTCCATCAGTATTAATGATGACTTCCCTATACATAGACGGAGATCCTCTTCAGTTAAGCTCTAGTTGCTTATATATTCTAGCATCTCGCAGGACCCAGAGATATGGGTATTTAGAGCAACACTGGGCAGAGATGGCTAGAAGGAGCCTCTGGAATCTAAGGTGAGGGGTTCATTGACCCTCCCTTGTGCCTCCTTCTATGAGAGAATGTCAACAGGTGGTAAACTCAGTGGTGATAGACTCCCTGCAAACAGGCACAGCTAATCTGATGAAGAGAGCAGCTGTTTGGCTCAAAAGAACCATCTTTTACAGAACGTTGGGGGGCGGGGGTGACACTTAGAATGAAATAAAAACAACCTTTTTCCTAAGGAGTTTTACATAATGGCTAAACACTCAAGAGCCTTTCTGGTGTGCTGTTTGGTCATAAAGAACACAGAAGCTCCGGGAATACGAGCACCTCCAAAGGCCTTCCTCATGCGTGCCACAGTGCTCATGCTCTGCCTGGACCCTAGCGGCTTTCAGTAGGGGACTTCAAAGTTGAGGGCATGGGGCTAGAGAAACAGGAAAGAAAACCTGGATCCTACCTTATTCCTTTCCTTCCTTATTCTGCCTGATATGGTTGGCTTATCCTCTGTCTGTCAGTGATACAGGACCATGATGGTCACCTCACTCCAGAGAGCACGTTGCTACAAACATTCCCCAAGATACTAAGATGTAAGAAGGAGTCCTGCTCTCCACGGTACCAAAGTAGAGCCAGGAACTTCTGCTAAAGGCGTGTGGTGAGGGGAGATGGGGGCTGATGTGGGGATGTCTTTCTTTATGCTTTCAATATCATTCTTTAAATAAAGGAACTGTTTTGGCCTATATTGGGCTCCTTAGCAGTAGGCAGGAAATCAGAGTATAGGTGTGGGGCGGGGGGCATCAGGAGAGAAGTGATCCAGCCGCCCATGATGCAAGTTGTAACAAACCAGGTGAGCCACGGGCCACATGGCAGGACAGATAAATGGATATGGGTTGAATTAAGATGAAAGAGCCAGCTAGCGATGTGCCAGAGACAAAGGCCAAGCAGAATGAAATTAATATAAGCATCTATGTGTTTCTTTGGGATTTAGGGATTGCTGGTCCACATAAGCGGTGGCAGGAAGGTCCAAACTGTGGGGCTAGTCCAGGCAGAAACCTCATGTTCCAGGGACCACCAGATTCTTGCTTTGTTCCACGTGTAGAATCAGTGTGTCTAACGGACATGCAGGAATCAAAACAGAAGCTAACTTCCATGGAAAACATGCCAGGGGTTCTCTTCTCTGTTTCTCAAAGGCATGTACCAAGGGACCAACAATCCTTCCAGGCCTCTTTCTAAATTGAGGGCTCTTGCCAG
The DNA here is from genome assembly GCA_033318265.1 of Phyllotis vaccarum. NCBI lineage: Eukaryota > Metazoa > Chordata > Mammalia > Rodentia > Cricetidae > Phyllotis > Phyllotis vaccarum. Next base: position 26,976,026 of record JARWLC010000007.1, read on the forward strand.
CTATGATGTTGCATGCATATCATAATTTCCAGCTTCTGGGACTAGGCAGAGCTCTATAGGTTAGAAGCTAAGCTAGTCTATATGGTCAGTTACCAGATCTTGTTCCAAAAAGAAGGAGCAATTTTAGCCCCAGTTTTCTTGGTCTGGACTTAAATTTCAAAGAGCTTACCCCTCTACCAAAGACCTCAGTGAAACCAAGGGCGTGGGAGCCCTTCCTCTCAGGAAAAGGTTGACTCTTACAGCCAAACTTGCATATGTGTTCTAACCTTTGTCTCATAGCTTTGAATAAATTGTAAAGCTGCCACAGGCAGAATAAGGAAGAGACTGAAATTACATACAAACACATATATACACACACTCATTTAGCCAAACTATGAGTAAATCTATGTTTTACTAATTTCTATTTTCTAATTTCTTGTGAAATAACAGGGAAACTAAGATCATAAGTTAATGGAGTTCAATGCCCTGTAAGAGAAGGGTCTCTGAGCCAGGCCAGTTAGGCCCTAGATCAGCTTTGCAGGTTGCATATCCTTTATCTAAGAAGCCTGGGCTCACAACGATGCCAAAGATTTATTGTCATTTAGTTTTCTAATATTTCCACACATATAACATGTGGCATATACAGGTTTCACATGTCATCTAAAACTATAATTGTATGTTATGTTTTAAAGGACTACATGTTAAAACAGCACCACATGGTGTGGAATTTTCCAGGTGTAGCATCTCATCAGTGCCCAACAATCTTCAGAACTGGAGCATTTTAAATTCCAGCTTGTTGGATTAAGAGATGTTCAACTTGTATTTACAAAAGTTACTTAAAACAAAACAAAACAAAAAAACTCTTTTTCCCCTATGACCTAAGCATTGTACATTACCTTCTACGAAAACACTAACCCTTTGTGGCTGGAAATGTTCTCCTCTGCAAATTATGTTTGAGTTTGGAAGGTCTGAACTCTCTTTATACTTTAGTTAACCTAATGTTTAAGGAACTGTTATACTATCAGGTCTGGTTAGCCATCAAAAAATAACAAAGAACTGGAACAGCCAGAAAGCTAAACATCAGACATTCCAAAATTATTTCCCATGCTCTTCTGCACAAGTCCTGAAAACCTCTTCTTTTTGTGAAATACCAGTTAAAACCCACTGCTGGGCTGGCATACAGCTCTTCCTCCTTATAGATATGGCCAGCCTCCACAGCCACAGAGCCTGGCCGGCTGTTCTGGCAAATGCCAGGGCTGGCGTTGTGAATGGGTGCAACTGGGCATAGAGTAGCAGTTAAAAGTAAAGTTAGAACCAGATTGGATCATAAGACAAATGTGCTGCTTTTCAAATGCTGCTGCCTTTGGCTCTTTTCTTTGGAAAAACAAGCAAGAAAATCAAACGTGTCCCTAAATAATGCAATCAGTCCAGCCCCACCTCCGTGACAGTAGGGTGACAACGTCCAATCAATCCTGTTGCTCCTGACTCTCTCCCCTGAAAGCTCATTTCTAGAAAAATACCAGCCAGCAAGAGGTCTCCACCTGGCTACTCCCATCCCTACCCCTCTGAACATTCACATCACAGTCTTAAAGAAAAAGAAATTCACCTTGAGCTGCAACAAACTGACATCTTGATGTGGTATCAATTGCCTGGTCACTAGCGAAGAACAAATCCAGGCTAGCCTATGTTTAGCAGATCATCCATCTATCAATAGACTGAGGAGGCAGGCAGGGGAACGCTAGGTGGTTACCACACATGACATCCCCACTATGATGAATTGAGAGCGGAAACATTCTCGGGGTTAGAAATGACAAACCAGAGGAGAAAGACATCTGCTTATTATCATTTCAAAAATTGACCAGGGTTTGAGCCAGGATCATAGGAAGCAGGATGAGAACACTCAGAGACATGTCCTTCCCTTGAGGCCTTGACAGAGAGAAATAAATGAACCTCACTGAAGGCACAACGCAGCACTGGAGGGGCAGGGAAAGAGAAGTGTATTTGCTCTTCCCAAAGTCTCTGAAACATCTTTGAGATTAGCCAATGGTAGAACTCAGATGAAAGATGAACAGGCCTACAGTGGCCTCTGGGAACTATAAGGAAGCCTGATGTATGTGGAGTATTGGCCAAAGACCAGCAGCATGCAGTCCAGAGCCAGGCAGCAGATCCCAAACCCCAGGCCCAGGCACCTCAATAGACAATCACCTTGCTTGAAGGTGGATTGGAAGGGCGTATGATCTGGAAGCTATCAAAAGCCAGCTTCCCTCTGGGAGAGTCACTGTGCAGAGCGAGCAAATAGAGACAATGAACAAAGCAGAGGGTGGAGGGCTGCCAAGCAGCCATCAACCATCCTAGATCATGATGGACAGTGTGACTCTGGGGCTTACTGCATGTACAGGAACACTTCATATTCATGAATTTCTCTGTATCTGTGAAGCCAAATGGGAAACTTGAGTGGAGCGGGTCATCTTAATTATGGACAGTCTCCAGAAAGGATGAAGAAGAATGACTTCAAGTTTATCACTTCTCTCCCTGAATTATCTGTGTTTACATCTCCATCCAACTCAGCAGTCCGGAGCATTGACAGTAAATCCTCTTCCAATTGGTTAGCATTTGAGGTCAAGTTCAGGCACAGAAAGATGAAGGTCCCTCTACTAATAGTGTAATGCTACACACTCAAATGGTGACAGAGAATGCTTATGTGGCCAGATGGACCTAGCTTTGGGTCTAATCTCTTTAAGGTCCACTTCTTTCACATCTAAATGAGACACCTTTGTCATGAGGTCTCAGTATATCAAGCATCAAGTACTCTATTTCCACACAGATTTCCTGTTATCTCTTTCAAAGCAGAGGACCAGGCATAGAGTTTTCCAAATATACTAGTAACTGAATGATATTATTTGTCCTTTCTTTTTTCTTTCATGGCTTATGATTTGAACTGCTAGAAGAAACAGAAGAGAGGCTGGAGGGATGGCTCAGTAGTTAAAAAAAAAAAAAAAACTTTAAGAGTATAACAGTGAGCCAAATGCTAACATGCTTGCTTCTCTGTCTTGTAACCAAATTACTTCATAACCAGATCTGGAAATATAAGCTCCAATATGAACTATTTGTTGGGAGATAAAGCAAGTGAATAAAATCCACAGAGTTAAAGTCACAAATAATCTCCTTCAGCAAGGGAAAGAGGCTCACACAGAGGAAGTAACAGCTATATATTGCCTTCTGAGGCCTGGGAGCAGTGAGGTTAGGAGCTCTCCACGAAACGGAAGAGCCAGTACACATATTGTGACCCAACAAGGACATGACATTCTTCCAGACTCTGGGGGAAGGTGGAAGAGGGGAAGAGGAAGAAATGTGGCTGAGCACAAGCTGAAGGTGAAGTTCCTGGGGTAGGCAGTGGCATACTACCAAAGGCTTCATAATAATCGTCTCAGTGCACGTTCATCGATGCTTGCTATGTGCTCCTCTGGGCGCCAAATGTTTTCATTTTACAAAAGAAGAATAAAAAGCCATTGAAGAGTTTCAAATGATGAAGAGGCTTCAGGCATGATCGATTTACATTTTTAAAATATTATTCTGACTACAGTAGCCAGAGAAAAGATGAGAGGACCAAATAAGACTCTCTCGTGGAAGTTCAGCAATGAGCCAAGACAATTTAAACTCGTGTGGTCTTCATGAATGGGGAACAATAGATGAACTGTGGAGATTTTGCTGATGTCACCGGGAGGAACACAGGATGCTGCACGGGTAAGTTTACCCTAAGATATGGACTCTGAGATAACCAAAGCCCGAGAAAAGACCACCAGAGCTGAGAGAAAAAAATAAGATCTACTTGGGTACGTGAGGTTTTGGGTATTTCTCAAGAAATAAAAGGGAAAGGCCCAAATGTATATGAACCTGAAGCTCACAAGAAAAGATATAGCGTAATTACTTGGGAGTGATGTTGAATGTTCATTAAGGAAGATACTGGGAACTATGGTAAAGGAAAAACAGCTAATGTGTTAAGATCCTCCTCCCTTAAGATTCCTCATTCCCTTAATAATCTTAAAAACCCCACCTGGCATCATCACACAAACCTTATCTCTGCCCACAAATGTGTATCACTAAGGCATGATTTTGTATGACCTGCTTGTGTCAAGCCCATCTCTGCATTTCTATTAAAACAGTATCTTTTAAAATTAATTTTGAGAGTCCTTTATAGTTAAAGGATAGAAAACATTTTCTGTATATTGCAGAGAGTGTCACCTATTTTGAAAAATTTAGGAAGATTGGATTTATCTTTTTCTGTATGTGCCATGATTTTTTTCGTCTAATAGAAATTATGAGAGTTTTTCAGAAAGTTCTTTTCCATTACTGAGATTTTAGGACAAAATTTAGCTGACCGGAAAGTTATTACAGCATTGTATATGATGATATGTATTTGTTTTGTGTGTGTGTGTGTGTGTGTAGGCATGTGTGTATCACAGTATACATGTGGATGTCAGAGAAGAGCTTTAAGGAGTAGGGCCTTGCCTCCCACCTTGTTTTGAGGTAGAATCTCTCTTGTTATTTCTGCCTTTGCTCAATGTTCCAGGCTAACAGGCCCTGGAGCTTCCAGGTGATTCTCTTATCTCTGTCTCCTATCATGTTGTAGGAGTTCTGGGATTACAGATGTGTGCCACACCATCCAGATTTATATGTGTGGTCTGGGGATTAAACTCAGGCCAGCATGCTTGTGCAATAAGCATACTACCTGCCAAGCCATCGTTCCAGCCCACAGAATGGTATTCTTTTAATAAAACTAAACATAGCCTAAGGATATATCAATAATTGACTGTTAAGATACGTGACTTTACAGCTTAGAATGATTTTCAGCCATTAAAAATGATATGACCCTATTTGTTGGCATTGAACTGTAACTATTATGTATTTAGTAAAAAAGAAAAAAAAGTAATGGAAAATATAAGTACAGGATGATTACCTTTCAGCCAAGTGTTTTACATTAACAACCTACATTTTTTTTCTGTTTCTATAAAAGATTCAAGTTTGACTATTGTCTTTCTTTGTTAGCTATTTAAGAAATAAATTAGTTGAATTTCATTCACACTAAATGTCATTTATTTCTTTTCTAAAATGCATTCTAATGCTAAAGATGGCTGATGTTTCTTTAGTTCACACTGTGTGCCGGACTCTGCCACACTCAGACATAAGTTGAAAAAAGCAGGGAACTAGCAAGGAATATTTCAGTGAACACATAATGAAGTTATCATTGCCTTTCACCTAATTGAGAAGTCAGAAAGCTGGCTGCTGACTGCCTCTCCTAGGGCTGCTCCAATTCTCTTCCTGGACACCACAGGGCCCAGAGCTTTCCTGTCTTTCATGACCAGGGGCAAATTCAGATGAACTCTGACAGCTTCCCACCTGTCTTTCTGCTATGTTTTCATATATCTTCTCAGCAGAACCAGCCAGCTACCTCCAGCCTCAGATTCTGTTCCTCATAAACCTCCTTTGCCCCCCCCATCTTTGTCACTTCTTCCCAAGTTCTCATCAAGAAATGCCATCTCCCTCTGCAACAAGATATCTTATTTCCTTTTTACATAGCAGTAACTAAGAATTATGCAGAAGGCAAAATGAGTCAGCTATTTTTTTCTGACACATTGATAGCTGACAGGTTTGAGTTTTGGTTTTGTTTGTTTCTGTTTTTACCTTTCTGGAGTTGAATCTAGACTAAGGAAAATAAAAATTAAGGTTAGAAGGGGGAGAGAAATTTACTGAAATGATTTCTGCATGCACAGTGTTAATAATATGACCAATGGAAATGAAGAAAGTTCTGAGGTCAGTCCTGCTCTGTCAAACTGGTCTACCTGGAGGTGGCTGCACGAAGTAGGTATACGGGGACCCAGGGTACATGAGGAGGTTATCATCTTTCATGGTGCTTTTGATTTCCACAGATTCTTCACTCCCTATAACCTCAAAGCTCACACATGTTCTGCCTCGTAGAGGCCCCTTCCTTCATGGCCATAGCCGCCATGCAAGTTGGGCAACAGACAAGGAATGGGCTTCTAGTATCTGAAAATGCTTCCCCACATGAAGTCCAAGACAAAATACAGCACAAGGCAGTCCCAAACCATTTCACTCACTTGTATTTTACATCAACCTCACATTTCCTGTCTCCAAAGAGTCTCACCAGATCCTAAGTTGGCCAGGACTTGAGAAAACTGAGAAACCACACTGTCTTGGTCCAAAGAAATAGACACACAGGGCTTACATTTTTCTCTTCCATTAGCATTCAAGTATTTTAATGAATACCAGACTTTACTATTTTTTCCTAGGGGAGGGTATTTGAGTTTTCTGCAGCTCATTTTATTTTTAATATTTAAAACTTTTCCTCAGTGAGGCATTGCCATAATTACATTTGTAAAAAGCCGGCTGTGTTTGGTGACTGGAACTATTTGCTAAATGTAGTGACAAAAATTAACTACATATTTCTTTTACAAGGTGCTTCCTCTCTTTCCTTCCCTCCCCTCCTTTTCAATTTATGAAGACCTTAAGGTTCTGAAGCTAACCTGAATCCTGTCATGTGTGAACACTGATGCAGAGCAGCTTATAAAAAGTGTTTAAGCAGATACATCCAAAGGAAAACTCAGGTACACTATAAAGAGCATTCAAATTGTTCCATCTAACCACAAGGAAGAGAAAATCGCTCTCCAAGTACCAAGTTGCTTAAAGACAGAGACCTGAGAACAAAATTGGAAGCTGACATCTTGACAGGCTCGTGACCTAGTTTCAGGCACAGAGCTACAGAAGAGTGACAAATGAAGCAAAGGGAGGCAAGGTGGGCTGCAGGAGCCAGGGAGAGAGAAAGGCAAGAGAGAGAGAGAGAGAGAGAGAGAGAGAGAGAGAGAGAGAGAGAGAGAGAGAGAGAGAGAGAGAGAGAGCTGGAATGAGGAACAGAAAGGTGTCAACAAAATGAAGAATATGGTACTAAGTCGTAACAGCATAGCCAGCCTGTCCGCCTGAAATGCTGTTCTCTGGTTGATGAAGAGGAGTGCCTCAGATACATATTGTAAGTTCAGATACTACTGTGATGATACACCTTTTTTGATGAGAGGCTGATCACTTTTCTGTCTACTAAATTAATAATTGTTATAGCTCATAATGATTGTCAACTTGACAGGATTTGGAATCACCTAGAGACATATCTTGGGCATGGGTGGAGAGGGTTTTCAAGACTAGACTGAGGTGAAGTCATCGTTCTATGGCCTGGGATCCTGGACTGAATTGAAAAGGAGAAAACGGGCCGAGCATCAGCATCCATCTCTTTCTGCCTCCTGGTTATAGGTGCAAGGTAAGTAGCTGCTCAAGCCCTAACCAACTCGATTTCCTTGACGGGAAGGACTGTCCCTTCAGACAGTGAGTGTCAAACAGTACATCCTCAAACTGTGAGTCCAAGCAGAGCCTCTATTCCTTAAGTTGCTTTTGTGAGCTATTTTGTCATAGCTCCAAGAAAATTAATTTATACAAAAACACATTAAGACTGATAAAGGGCAGATGCTTCATGCTTTCCCTCAGTGTCTAACATTGAGCCCTACAGATAGCTCAGTTTAATATCTCTCTCTCTCTCTCTGTGTGTGTGTGTGTGTGTGTGTGTGTGTGTGTGTGTGTGTGTGTGTGTGTGTGTGTAGATACCCCTGGAGCAGATGAACTTTGAGGAAATAACTGAGTCTGTGGTCAATAGATCTTTAAATCCAAAGCTTTCAACAAGGAAACATCTCAAATTGGCCTCTTTAATCTCAGTGTCTCTGCTTTTAAGAGATTCAAAAAAAAAATCTTGGGCTCTAAACAAAGCAAACAAAACAAACAAGCAAAAGACAGTGAGGTAAACCAGCCACACTCGTTCCAGATCCCTCCTCAGCCTAGAAGGCAGGTCTTCAGAAAACTACCATTTACAGTTCTGTCTTGTATTTCTTAGCAATCTTCCTATGTGGGTGAGCCCCTACCTACGGGGTCTCTATAGAGCAACTATTAATTGAAATCTGAAGAATGTCTTTGTTGGAGGTAGTATTAAAAGATTCGGGTATTTGTTGATATTTGTGAAATTGAGTTTCAGTGTAAAATACTTGCTTTGGTGTAAACATCGAAGAACAAATTTTATAGCCAACTAAAAACTGATTTTGAAAAGAGTCAGGCTTTTCCTATAGGATATGCTATATGCAAAGCTCTAAAAAACACACTCATGTGAATAGTGTTTAAACACTTGTGAATAGTGTTTAAATATGTGATCTTTTTAATATTAAACTTTCTCTTTCATAGATTCCCAGTTTGGGGTATTGTTAGAATGTCTACATGATTTTGCTATAGACTTTCCTGGGACCACATTTCTGAATAGTCTACAGTTTTGATACTTGCAACATTCACATATGAATTTCAAAAATCAAATTTTCCTGCCTCGATATCATAATTACTTCAATTTTTCTTCTGGAAAGAGGTGATGAGGGTTAAAGGCCTGGATAGTGCCACCTCCCTCACAGAACCTGTTGACATTTGAAGCTTACTTTAGGACAGAAGAGTTAATTGGCCCTCTCCGTCCATGGATCTAAATACTTCTGACACAGGTACAAAGGAGTCCTGCAGGGGGAAACAAGACTGTGTTCCATTCCCTTGATTTGTTATTTTACATTCAAAATTTGATTCAGGATGTGGTGGTGCATGCCTTTGATCCCAGCACTCCGGAAGCAGACACAGGTGGATCTCTGTGAGTTTGAGGCCAGCCTGGTCTACATAGTAAGTTTCAGGACAACTAGGGATATAGAGAGAGACCCTGTGTCAAAAAGAGAAAAGAAATAAATTGTCAGCAGCTGGCTATAGAAAAGACTAGAGTAAGCCTAGGGGTGACCTCACTGTAAGAGTGCACATGTGACTATTATCCAGATAGCAGCAAGAGCTAAGCAGAGCAAGTGGAGGGAACAGAAATGATCCTGGCACAATGTGGAGTTGCTCCACAATCCTAGCCCGGCACAGCTTTGCCCTCACACGGAAAAGGATGCTACATTGACAGTCCCTCTCCTATGGACAGCAGTTATCTCCAACTGAAGATAGGAACAGAGATATTCTGAGGAGACACTTGAGGCCTCCAAGGAACTGGAATTTCCTCTAGAGCTCTTTGCTGGGAAGAGGAAGAAGCTGGGGCCTCCTGCCACCCAGAGAGGAAGCTTGTCTCCCACATGAGATTATAGGCAGTTCTGACAGCTTGTCAGACCACCTTGCAGGAGAGACTAGAACTGAGACAGTGGTGATGGGTGGAGCCACACCTTGGCTAGAACAGCTTCGTTATGTATAACTCTGTTCTATATTTGAACCTGAACTTCACTTCAGGATGCTGAAGACAGACACGGCGGGTGTGTGTGTGTGTGGGGGGAGGGGGATTGGACCTCTTTGTTCTTTGTCCTAATGGGGGAACATGAAATACGTAGATAAATCTCATTTTTATGCTTTTCTCTATTACTTGTTAACAGAGGCTGAACCAGGCTTGCTAGGGCTGCCTAGGCCTGGGCACTGACACCAACCACTTCAGTGCTACAAGGCAACCAGAGGCAAGTCCTGCCTCAAAGGTCACACTACAAGGGATTAGCAAGGGGTTATTGTACCTTCCAGGACAGCTACATCCAGGATTAATGGACAGACTCTGTAAACAAATCGGGGAGCTGAGAAGCATGAGAGGAACGGAGACTTAGCCTGTGTCTCCTACACCATCAGGGGAGGTGATAAAGTCCGTGAATGTGGATGTCAAGTTGTGTAAGTCCTTCATTCTCCCAAATAAAGAGAGGACAGTACCACCTGCATTTTTTTCTTTGCTAGTTTTTACACAAATCCACTCACTGCTCACGATCTCCGAATGTCAACTCCTTGGTTGATAGACTATAGGTCATGCCTGCCTCTGAGATGAACTTTTTTAAACGATGCTGGGACTTAGTATTTTTTTAAAAAGCAAAAAGCAAACAAACAAAAACTGCATGCCTTTCCCAGATTTAATGTCATCTGGCAGGCAGTCCTTATCCAAGGGTCTGTTCTGTGGTTGCTTTTCTTGCACCTTCTACCAGGTGAGGAAGAGCAGAGCGCTTTGATATTTAATGGCTGTGAAATAGTCTGTGTAGGTTTCATTGGGAAATCCCAGCCCTGGCCTTCCCACGTCCCAGCTGTGGTGAAGCAGCATCCTATAGATGGTGTCCAGTGCTTACGTGCAAACACCACTTAACATGGCCCAAGGTTGTTTCCTGAGACTTGAGATTTCATTTAAATACAACTCAAGGTTTAGCATAAAGTCTGTCCTATCAAACATGAAGCCCTGGCTTAGGTTTATATTTTTTACCAAGGGTTTTGGGCATGTTTTCTCAGCAGAGAAACAGACTGAATAATTTCTGTTATGCATCTATGCAGTATCTGACAAAAAACAGCTTCACTCGGCTGCAATGGCCTGAAGATTTACATGAAGAAGACAGAAGCAAAGGGATGTGACTACATTATAATACAATCTCATTAACAAAATCAGGCGGCTGGGACATTCCTTATCATTTATGTTGTCATGTTCTAGGACCTTCTTTTCTGTACCAGATGATTTTGCTGTGACCTCTCCTGCTGCCTTCAAAGCCATAAAATCGGGAAAGAAAACTTCCTGGCTTAACCCACTGGTTTCTCATTAGCAAATATCATGTCCAAAGATAATATGTGGATTTAAACTTTAAACTTTTCCTCAGGAAACATTTTTTTATGGGCTCACATTTTAGTCAATTCTTTGTTTAAACAAATACACACTGGAAACATTACTTTTCAGTAGCTCCTACCATGCTAGAGACAGGATTCTCCATATAATTCTAATTCTCCGTTGTGAGTATATGAAAACTAATTTTATTTGAACTTGAAAAAAAAACTGATAAGTTCCTGGCCACTTATCTGAAACTGAAATTACCAGGAAGAACTAACTCCTTTTGGAATGAAGTTTAGTGCCTCTCTCCTACAATACCATCATTGGAGGAAGCTCCTGAGTCTGAGACCAGTATAAACTATGAAGAAAAGCCCAGTCCAACCAGGGCTACACACTAAAAACCATATATCAAAAAAATCAAAACAAAAAGTAAAGCTCCTCCTATTCTGCATATCTTGCTGCTTGCATCTTTTTTATTTTAATTATATTTCAACTATTAGAGGAGTAACTTGGGTTTGGAGTGACAGCTCAGAGGAGGAGAGAGCTTGCTGCCCTTACAGGGGGGCTGGGGATTGAGTTCCCAGCACCCGCGACGAATCACAGCTGTCTGTAAGTTCAGTTCCCAGGGACCTGTCACCTTCTTTTGACCTCTGAGAGCATGAGATACATACACGCTGCATAGACAACATATGCAGGCAAAATGTGCACATAAAATAAAAATTTAAAAACTAAGAAGAGCAACTTATGGGAAGTATTTTTTTCTACTCATAATTCTTACATTTAAAAAATGTAATGTTCACATTCATATACAGTAAAAAAAAAAAAACAAGCCAATTTATTAATGGACATCCCAACTTAATGCACACATAGATTCAGTAATCACTACACTGAAGAACAGACTTGCTGTTCTGAAAGCATCCTTCACGCGATAGGTACTTTCACAACCCAACTGGCTCCACCTCTTATACCTGGCTACCCCTGATCTGCCCTCACCAAAGGTCTACCTCCTCACACATTTTATTTAGACAGAAGCCTACCAAAACTAACCTTCCAAGCTGCCTCCTTTGACTCTATGCATAGATCTAGCCCCACCTTTCCATGTACTAATACGCCACCTTTTTCCATTGCTGAGTAATTTCACACTTTATCGATTAGTTGTTTATGCAGTTAGCCATTAAAAGAGATTTCATTTTTCTCCAATTTGGATGAATAGAAGTGTGTTGAATGCCTTGACTTCCAGGTTTCTATATAAACATGTGTTTTCATTTCTCTTGGGTAAACGCTTATGAATACAATGCCAAATCAAATGGCAAGTGTACACTCAAGCTTTTTAAGAAGCTGCAAAACAGTCTTTGAGAGTAACTATACTATTCCCAGTAGAAAAATGTAAGAGCTTTGGTTTTTAAAGACCTCAATGGTGTCTATTATTGCTAGCACACTTCTTGGCTTATTCTGTTTGGTGGGCAATGGCATCCACTCCTCCTTGCCTCTAAATGATAAAATTTTGTCATCTTCTCTTTCCAGATCTCTACTTAGCACCTTTACTACAAAGTACACCAATTTCCCAGGGAGGATGACACTTCCTCCTGAGCATCCTTCTCTCATTCTGGGTAGTCCCAGGCTCACTGGAGACTTGATTCCCATGACAGTAACAGCACACTAGCCCATTGCATTGTAATTTGCTCATGGAGACTCTGTTCAGGTTGGAGCAATACATCCTTTCATCAGGGATCAGCCATGTTGATTTAGGGATGTGTGTTATTCTTTGAAGAGAGTATCTGGATGATGTCAGCAAGGTGATACATCTTCAAATCATAGAACATACTTAGGCTTGCTGTCTAAAGGAGATTTATAATGAATACTGTGTATGAGAATGTGTGTTGAAAATTTATACTACAGTGGTGGCACACAAGTAGTTAAAACTGAAAGCCTAGCTTGCATCTGTACACCTAATTCTTGAGCTAAAGTTTCTGTGAGCTAATTAGCAATGGTAAGAAGAGAGTATGTGTTATCTAGTTTTATGTCAACTTGACGTAAGCTACAGTCATTTGGGAAAAGGGAACTTCAGTTGAGAAAATGACGCCACTAGATTGGTCTCTGAGCAAGCTTCAGGGGCATTTTCTTGATTACTGATTGATGTGAGAGGGTCCAGCCCAACGTGGGTTGTGCCATTCCTAATCAGGTGGTCCTGGAGGATAGAAGAAAGGAACTGAGCAAACCAGGTGAAGCGATAAGAAGAAGCATTTCTCTATGGCCTTTTCCATTCCTTCCTCAAGTTCCTCTTCTGACTTTCTGTGGAAGCAGAGGCTGAAATAAACCATTTTGACCCCTTTGGTCATGGTGTTTTATGACACAGTAGAAACCCTAAGATGGGGTATAGCTGGAGATCTCACTGCAAGGATATATTCTGGAAATTTTAAAGGAAAGAAAGAGAACATGAATGAATGAATGAATGAATGAATGAATGAATGAATGAATGAATGAATGAATGAATGAATGAATGAATGAATGAATGTAAATATAAGCTGAGGAACCAGCCAGAAAATGACTAAACATCTCTGGAACCAGTCACCCCTTCAGCATCCTTCTCCAGTGGGACTGATGGTACCCAGAATGGAGACAGGAGCCAAGAGGAAGGAGATGAGCATAATGGGCCAATGGCACCAAGAGAATAAGATACAGCACATTGAAAACAAACGATGCTGTATTCACCAGAGGGCTTCAAGATCGGAAGTGATATAAGATCAAAATAGCATTTTCACATTGCTTCTGTTGAGATAGACTGTGTCTTGTAGCTCAAGCTAGCCTGGGACTCACTATGTAACTGAAGATGATCTTGAACTTTTGATCCTTTTGCCTCAAACAAGTGTTGGCCAGGATGTCTAATTCATCCTGTGTTAGGAATTAAACCCAGACCTCACAAATGCAAGGCAAACAGCCTACCAACCGAGCTGCATCCCAGACAAATATATAGTTTATAAAGGAGGATAATGCAGGATAATCCAGGACAAATGAGAAAAAACTAGTTGGGGTGGGGGGGGCTCTTGAGACAATCTCCTACGATCTCCACTTTGTCTCATGTTGTCAACCCCAGACTCCTTTGGTCCCTTCTTTAACAGGTTCATCATTCCCTCTGCAACTAGCACCCCATGTTTCAATGCTGGGTTACTACTGGTTCTAAATGTATTGACTTCCCAAAATTCCTGAAGTTTTATGAAATTATATAGATAGCATATATCAGATTGACATATAGATAGCAGAAGACAGTAGCTATTTTCTCAAAGACATCTTCAATGTAAACACTCTTTTTAATGTGGTTATTTTCCACAGAAAGTGCTTAGGCTAGAATTGCCCAGTAGGCACCCAAATTCCTGAGGATAGATCACATATTGTTTTCACATCTACTATTTCTTAATATATTTGAAGATAGGAAGCTGCCACAATCTAAATATTCCCAGTAAATATGTAAACAAAATTCATAATAATGAACACACATTTTGGAGTTATGAATTTACACAGGGTCATGTATATAGAGATTATTTACTTATTTATAGTGTGCATATAAATATGTTCTCATACATCAATGGGTGTGTGTGTCTGTGTGTGTGTGTGGGTAGGCCACAGGACAGCCTTGGATGCCATCCAGAAAAATGTCATCCATCCCCAATCAGGCTTATTGTTCAGGGCCCCAGGAATAAAGCTGTTTCTTCTATCACATTCAGCTGGTTTTTACTGGGTTCTAGAGATTGAACTCAAGTCCTCACACTTATGTAGCAAGAGCTTTATGCACGATCCCTCACCACAGTGGGCTTTTTTTTTTTTTTTTTTAATGTACATAGTCCTGTCTAGATTGAATTCAGTCTTACCATCTTATTTGATGAAACTATTTTTTTTTCTGGCTCTTTTTTCTGTCTGACATTTAAAAACAAGTCATAGTGAACAATTAGGTTCCTGGAGAAGAAAACCATTATGGAGTTAGACATAGAAATGTTCTAGAAGTCTTGGCATGGGGGCGTACATATCATGGCCCAGTGCTCAGCATGTGCACACATAAACTTGAGCGAGAGGAGGTCTGTTTGTTGACACATAGTCAAATATGCATTTGTTTAAAGTTCAAAGGGACATGTTGCAACTGGAAGTCTTCTGATTGGTTCTCATGACTAATTTTCCATCCACCTCCGTTTTTTTACTACTGATTAGCCAGAAATAAAACAGAGAAGAGAAACAGTAGGGGTGCATCCTAGAATGACCTTATCTTAATTAAGCCTTGCTTAATTACATCTACTTGATTTTTTAACCCCCCCCCAAACCAGATAGTATCAGAGCTACTTTCTCAGTATGGCAAGGAAGCACTCACCTCACCCACTCAATGACCTCATCAATCAGTAACTCAGCACCTCTACGCTTTCTGAATTATTTGATCAGAGTAATTGATTAAACCCCAACAAACCAAAATTGTTGTCTTAGCGTGTGATTAGAAATGGGCCAAGATGATGCTTTAACTAACGTCATCATTTTGGAGGTAGAATTGCAAGCTTTATTCTCCTCCTCCCTTTTAAAATAAAATCATGTCTGATAAAAGTGGGGT
This sequence comes from Phyllotis vaccarum, assembly GCA_033318265.1. Classification (NCBI taxonomy): domain Eukaryota; kingdom Metazoa; phylum Chordata; class Mammalia; order Rodentia; family Cricetidae; genus Phyllotis; species Phyllotis vaccarum. Next base: position 26,991,271 of record JARWLC010000007.1, read on the forward strand.
GCCATGGTGAGGACATCATTTCACACATGCACATCTCATCTCACTATCTCAAGTAGATATATCAGGCAGTGCTTATATACAAAATAGCATAACCTTGACCATACTGACTATACTCTCTCAAGCTGGTCATAATTATTTAGTTTTCCTATTTACCAGAGACTATATTTTTAATTGGATGCATTTTTTTAAGCTCTGCCATCTTCTCTGTAGTACTTATAAGACTGAGGGAAAAAACCAAAATCAAAAAGCTTCATAAAATAAAATTGCATTGTTTCTCATAATGCTTCCACTGTTGGAACCTGGGTTTAAAAGTTCAAAACAGTTCCCCAGAATGATATAAGGTCTCCGCCCCTTTTCTATCCCATTGGTCTCAATTATATACGTTTCTACAAGGCTGTGACAAAAAGATTATAAAACAGGCCCTGGGGGAAACTAAGGCAGCTGTACTTTTGAAAATATCTCAAATCTTTGTGTCTTGGGTTATGGATCCACTTACACGTCTTGTTTGTAGAAAGTTCTAAGACATCTCCTGGGCAGTGCTTCTCCCAGAAGCAGGGGCCTTTGAGCTTTGCAAGTCACCAGTCAACATTCACATATTTATCAAATAATTTAGGACAGTTTCATGGCCCCATTCTCCCACTCAGTGCTCTGGATCCTATGGTCTCTGCATAGCTTCTCGACCATAAAATGACTTCCTAAACCCCAGGCTTAGTTCTTTGAAGCTGTGGAATGCACCCGTTCCCTTCCCTTCCACTTCCATCACATAACCTCGAGAACAGTCAGGCGACCTGTGTGTGCTAAATCACACAGGGGGTGGGGCTCTGGGATTGGGGGGTATTAGCCACTGTTTATTTGTAAGCTCTGGTCTGTTTTAATGCCTGTTTTGTGTACTCCATCTTTATCTACCTCTCTACTGGTCACTATAACAAAGTTTCAACCAAAATAACATTGGTTTTCTATCTGTTGCTGCATTGAACACACCCTTGCTGAATAATGGCTGAGAATTAAAGGCATCAGAGCTCATACATAGCCGACCCACGGTTTTGACTAGATTTAGTGTAATTTTTAGTGGGTTTTGCTGTTAAATACCACTGCACTAAAATAGCTGTTCAAAAAGATACAATATTAATGGGGTTCTTTCACTATTAGGTACAATGGATGATTATTAAAATTGAATCAGCTTTTACCTTGTTTCCACCCAAGCCTTTGCAAAGCCGAGAGGGACCTACAGTCAGAGTGTCACCCATACAAAGAGAAGTCAGTAAGGGGAGGAAACACCCACTTTAAGAAGCTCTTGGGAGACCTTAAAGGTGCTGAGTGGAAGGATTTTTCTTCATACAAGAGAAAGAAGATCTTGTTTGGTGTCCCCATACGTAGTTAATAAAGAAGGTGTCCCCCAACAGATATATGGAAAGGTAGTCTAAGGAAGCTTCCGTCCTGGGCTAGAAAGATGGCTCGGTGGTCAAAAATGCTTGCTGCACAATCATGAAGGCTGAAGTTCAAATTGAAGCATAACAAGATGGGAATCCTGCAAAAACCCTACAATTCTAGCTCTAAGGTGGGTGGAGACCAGAGGGTTTGGAGGGAGCCCCGATTGTTACATACAAGCATGCATGTATTTGTAAGCTTCAGGTCACCATTTTTTTATTATCTTTTATTTGGGCTACTTGATGACTGAGTATCTGTTCCTACTCATGACCCCCATGATTAGGAAAAAACATTCTTGCAAAAGCTGAGGGACTTTCTACTTGTTCTGTCTGAGTTATTCAAAAGGAAGTTTTCACTCCTGCATCTATCTGGACTGGCAGCCTGTAGGGTTTCCCTTCACCCTGCAGACAGCCTCAGCTGCAGCCCAGGAATTCAAACACAACTGGAACTGGGTACTTGGCTTGTCTCAGTATCAATAAACTTGTCTTTATAATGAAAGACAAGTCTTGCTGGCCAGACCTATAAGGAAAACATATCTGTTTTGTGTACTGCAGACCTCTGGTCCATGGACAATGTCACTGAATGAAGGCAGAGACCTTCCATGCCGGAAAGAAATGCCTAACATGAGCTGAGGGCTGCCTGGTTTTACCAAGTGCTCTCAGATGCCTGCTTTCAAAAGACTGGCTGGTTTTTATCCACCGGTGATTGCTGTTAGCCATGCTGAAGCCCATGTAAGCTTTTGCCAGTCACATCACTAGGACTTGAGACCAAATCAAGACAGCATGATTGATGCTGATTTGCAGTTTACAAAAGGCAGGAAGAGTGCATAATTTTCCATGTGATTTTTTTTTTCCAGAAAGACATCTGACCCTGGATAAGTTCCTTTCTTGGGGTTTATTTACTTGTGTTGGCCAGTTTCTTAAAAGAAAGGAGAGCAAGAGAGCTTGGTCTTTGTTGCACAGAGTTTTATAAGAGCACTTAAATGGAACAGGATAGAAATCTCCAAAAAACAAGCTTAGATCCTTATAGTATGCCATACTGTCTTTATACCATCTTAGCAAACTTAATTGACTCGTATAAGAGGAAAGCAGTTTAGGGAAAAAAAAAAAAACAGAAAAATCATATACATGTAGTGACATCAATATGAAATTTGAAATTTAAAATGCCAATAAGCCAGATACATTTTATACACTTTGGCTTATGAAAGGCATCTCTCTCTCTCTCTCTCTCTCTCTCTCTCTCTCTCTCTCTCTCTCTCTCTCTCTCTCTCTCTCTCTCTCCTCTCTCTTCTTCACTTGTATTATTTTATTGAGACAATATTGAGACAAAGTCTCACATACCCCAGGCTGGCCCCTGAACCCACTATGTGGCTGAGGGTGCTCTTGAATTTTTGATGTTCCTGTTTCTATCTCCCAAGTGCTGGGATTACATCATGCAACCTGCATACATGGTTTTACGAGGTGCTGGGGTTGAACTCAGGGTCTGTGCATATTAGGAAGCTCTACTAATCAAACTACATCCTCAGACACCATCCACTGCTGTATCATTTTCCCACGTCCACTTTGAGGATCTGGAGAGATGACAGGTGCCAAGTGGAAGGATTGACCTTGTTGGAATGTCGGAGGTGGAGCTTCATGATTCTCCTCTCACTCCTGCTTTACACAGTCTTGACTCTAAAGTTCAGCTGTCTGGTATTTCATCTCTCTTATTAGCAGCATGAAAAACAGACACCAGATCTCTAGAATTTAAGTAACAATCATTTGGATGGCCGATCTTGGGAGCAAAAGAACTCCAGTTGGCTGGTGCTGTACCACACTATGGTGAGAGGTCGGGCCTGAGGAACAAACTCTCCTGGCTTCAAATCCCGGCTCAGGCTTTATTCTGGAGAAGCTAGGGGAAAAGCTGTCCGTTGAAAAATGCAAACAGTCACTCCTGTCCCAGGCCACCACTGGGAAGGCTCAGTGAAGCCATGTGGTACCTCACAAGCTGTTATACTGTTGGCACACAAGACTTCTTTGGTAGGTTCCCTCTAAATAGGAGCAAGTCAAAGAGTCTGCCTTAGTACTCTTCTCTGTCACCCTAGCGCTGAGAGCGTCCATTTCCCTTTGAGACACTGTTTAAAGGCAAACAAGATTTTGTCCTAATGAAGAAAAAAAAAAATAATAAGAATTGTCGTTCCCAGGAGGAACCTAGAAGGAGCACCAGGAATCTAGTAATGCCAGTGCTGGCTAAAATAGAAGGAAATCAAAGCTGAGGTCTTTCCAGACAACTGTCTCATCAAGACAATGATACTTATGTTCCTGATCACTACCTTTCTGGACTCCACCTAAATCAATATTGACTTCCAAACTGGTTTTAGATGGTTTTAAAAAAAAAATCACCCAATGTAAACTCCAAGCCATGCCAATGCCATGGTCAGCTCCTAAGCAAGTCATTCTCCCTGGGCTTTCTCATCAGTCTGCTCCTCTTCCCTGCCAGTTCCCATCACATCTTGAATGTGAAATTTGGACTCTGATGTGCAAAAAAAAAAAAAAAATATAAAAGGAAAGCCAGTGTCTGATCACCTGGTAAAGTCCTCATATGTCACAAGCTCTGAAACCTGGCATATGTTCCCGCTGGGGCATAACAATAAATCACCCTAGAATATTTCTTGCTCAACTATATGCCATGATTTTAAAACACTCTGATTGACAAATAGCATGTGCACAGAACAGTATATATAACATGAGTGAGCACTGTAAGTTGAAGACCCCTTGTCAACCTCGCTCATATTTGAAAACAGATCCTGACAAACTCCTCCAGAAGGCTCCCTGTGCCCTGTCATTGATTTTCTCCATTTTTCACTCTAAAAACTTCAGACAAGTTGAAATAACAAAATAAACACTTGTACACACTTTTGTTCAATTCCTTCAGTTATTAATATATGGCCACATTAGTGCTCCCCACTCCCCATTTAACCATTTGCAAAATGTAATATCCATCTGTTTAAAAAAGTAAAAGCAAAAAAACAAAATAAAATTCTTGCATTTCTTCAGAGCAGGGACATTCCCTTGTGTCACTGACAATTTCACCAAAGCTCACCCTAAAGAACCAGTGGGTTTATTAGGCTTACATACAGAACATGGGTGACCCCAAAGAAACCCAACTACAATCTTCACCGGGCATGATAATGGCTTCCCCACAGCCACAAAGATGAAGCCCATTTAGTTCATCTTCCAAAGCCTGTACACTCTCATACCTCCCAAGCCCACAGAGGCCATGTGCAATTAGGGCAGAATTGCATACATATGGCATAAGGTAGCAGCAGCAATCTGTGGTGAGGGTTCACTGACCCTCTCTAACCCTCCCCTCCTTTCTTTAATAGTCAACATGCCTGCTCCTTGCAGCCTTTTGCAGAGAGGCATAGCAACCCCAATATTTACTTTATACTTTTGTCTCTGCCGAGGATCTAGTAAAGGGTTCAGCATTATTTCTAGTTTGAATCTCCCCTTGCTATTCCTCATTCTGGAACAACTAGTCTTTTAACCTTAAGTACACAAGTCAACTTACAGGATATTCCATGGCTTGTTAATGTGCAAATGTCTATATGTCTGTATGTATATATGTATGTATGTATGTATGTATAGACAGGGTCTCATAATGTCTGGGTGGGTCTTGAACTCTCCTGATATGTGGACAAGGGCAACCTTGAACCCTGATCCTCCTGCCTCTGCATTTTTAGGCTTTTTTAGACAGAATGTTGCTAGTTATGTACCCCAGGCTGATCTTAAATTCCTTATCCGCCCTCTGCCTCCCTAGCGCTGGAGTAACAGGCATACAGCAGCATACCTATTCAATTTCTATTTTTAAAGCTGTAATAATCCAAACTCTGTGGCGAACCCTGATAACTGTTTGACTCAGTTTGCATTGCTATAGTAAAGTACTTGTGAGTAAATGGCGTAGACAGACCAGGCATTTCTCATAGCTCTTGAGGCTGATGGTCTAAGATCAGGGAGCTAGCACAGTCAGATTCAAGTTCAGGTGAGAGCCTGCTGCTCTGCAACAGACTGCCACATCCTCATGTGGCTAAAGGAGGCTATCAGAGCTTCCTGGGGCCTCATATGAAGACACTAATCCCTTGTACAAATGGTAACAGGTAAACAAAAGGATGCTCAGTTTCAATCCCTAAAAATGAAACTATGGTTAGATTCTGTCCCATATCTATTAAAGTGTGAAGCATTAGAAACATTTAAAACTACTTCCTATTTAAGAAAAAAAAAAATACAGAACAGAAAACATTCCCTTGAAGGTTTGAAACAGCAATCAAAACATGTATGTAGATTAGATTTGGGCTAATTTATAGATCTCCCACAAAGAAATTATGCTAAATTAGAGGCGGCTCACACTTAAGACACCTTAATGTCTAAAACTCTGCTGGGAAAGAGGGTCAAAGGCGTAATTCAAATAAAGTCACAGCCAGTGAAAGTTCACCAGCATTACTTATTCTGTTAGATAAAATTGCTGTTCATTTCCTCTGGAATCTAGCAAGAAACAAAACAGTAGCTAGAGGTACCTTCCGACGTAGACTCTCAAACGAAAAGGAAACTGTAGCACACCAATTAGGTAAAAGAATTTCCCACTGTGGGTTCGAGCTATAAGGCCAAATTAAAAGATGGTCTTGGCCTAATTTTCACTTGAAATTCAGAGCGCTTCATCCCCCATAAGCCCTCTCCCCTCAAAGCTCCCCTCCTCACAGCTCAGAGTTCCCCGTAGCACACATACAGTACAATTGGCTGCACGAGTTCAATATTCAACAGCTATCTATAATTAGGACTGGGGGAAGCAATGAAGGCAAATTCCTCACAAAGTGAAAAACTACAGCTGAATTCATTTTACTTAGCAGCAATTAAAACACATTTGTGAATTTATAAATATTTTGCAGCATGGTTCTACAAGTGTTTCTAATTTGAGCAATGACAGGTGTTTGTTGTTTAAAATAAATAGCAATCCTGGGGTCCTTTACTAAGGATTCAAAATATGTCTGTGTGGAAGGGCTGAAGTGAATGCCAGCTAAATTTCTCTCAAAATGAGATCTGCTTATTGAGTGTGTGCATATGTCAGAGGAATATACAGGAAAGCACCTACTATGTGCTGGCTGTTAGTGCACCTACTAAGTGCCAGGTGTTAGTCTACCTGCTTGCATTTAATCTTCCAAAAGTTCTGAGGTTTACAACTTAATAACACCATGGAATGAATGAAAAAGGATAGATGAAGGGTCTGTAAGATGATGGTGCAGAGGCTAGAGTTGCTTGCTGTCAAGCCAGATGACCTGAGTTTCATCTCTGGGACACCCTCATAGTGGAAGAGCAGCTAATGTCTGCAAGTTCTTCTCTGATCACCACAAGCATGCTGTGACTTACCTGCACACACGTCCTCTTTTTAAACTGGTGTTGCCTTTTAAGCCATGGCTGTCCAAATCAGCCACTCCCCCCTCTGACCAGCAGCATGGGTTGCAATGGTGAGCTGAGGAGATTCTGTTCCCTCACACAGACTCTTACAAAGCTACAAGGAAACTTATCTAAACCACTGTCCCTATAAAGAACTCAAGACTCAAAGGTTGAGGTAGAATTCTGCTCCTCAGAGAGGAATAGCCTGTAACTCCCCTCCTCTCCTTACCGGAGACTCTCTGGAAAAGCTTTTCACTCAAGCTTAAAAGCCCTTCTCCACCTGGCTGTCAGCTAGTGCTCACCGGGCCTCCTGTCAGCAGGTGAATTTTATTGAAACAAATGTTCAGAGCACAAAAGTAACACATCTTAAAATAATATTTTACAATACACACACACACATGCATGGACACACAAATACTTTTTTAAAAAAGGTGAATGACTTAGTAAAGGGCACATTTTCAATGAGTAGCGCAGTACAGTTTGTACCTAGACCTGAATCTTCTTGAGACAGTATTCGGTACTAACAATCCCTGTCTCTCCCAAGCACGGCTCAGCCAAGCCCGACAGGATGATCTGCCATAGCACAGCTATGCCAGCCTTGCATTCAGCTCACAAGTGGGAGAAGTGGATTTATGCTGACTAGAGTGTAAATATATTCCTGGGTTCATTTTAGAGGACAATTGAAAAATTCAATGCTAACTTCTGGTCAGACAGTGAGTGGTTTAGTTTTTCACTGACTGTGACAAATAGCTGAGAAAATGTTTAAAGGAGTCCTGTGGGCTCATAGCTCCTTAGGCAGCAGGCCACGGTCACGTGACTCTTTGTTTCTGGGTTTGTAGTGCGAAAGAACACCGTACAGCAGAGCAAAGTTTGCAACTGGGAAGCAGAAGGCAAAGAAGAAAGAACTCGTGAGCTGCTTCCTCCAAATATCCCCCATCTTCACGTTTCCATCACTGCCAAAAAAGCCCTCAGTTATGACCCCAGTGATAGATTAATCTATCCAAGTCAAAGCCTTCAAGATCCAATGACATCCCCAAAGCCCCATTAGGTGGCAACTTCAAAACATGAACCCACTAATGCAGTGGTTGTCAACCTTCCTCCTACTGTGACCCTGTATGGTTTTTCTTCCTCATGTTGTGGTGACCCGCCCAACTATAAAATTATTTTTGTTGCTACTTCATAACTGTAAATTTGCTATTGTTATGAATAGTAATATAAATATCTGTTTTCCGATGGTCTTAGGCCACTCACCCCTGTGAAAAGGTCACTCACCGCCAAGGGGTCGCGACCCACAAGTTGAGAATCACTGCCCTGGGGCGCGATTTCAAACCACAAAAGACAGCTTGTACTCAAACCCATTCCTGCTACTTTGTAGTTGTTGAAATTTGTAGCACCTTTTGCCTGTACACAAAGCCTCAGAACCTCCTCTACATGTTGAGGATGCTGAGAGTGTCTACCCCTTAGGAATTCAGAAAGGATAAATAAAAATATTACTATAATTCAGCAGCATGGCAGCCAGATCCACATCATAAAAGTTTTTTTTTTTTTTTTTTTTTTTTTAAAAAAAAAAATGAAACTTTGATGCTAGTGAGATGGCTCAGGTGTCGAGAGCACTGGCTGCTCATCAAAGGGCCTGGATTTGGTTCCCAACACCCAGATAGTAGCTCACAATTACCCATAATTTAAAGTTTTAGAGAATCGAACTCCCTCCATGGGTACTAGCCATGCATGTGGTATACACACACACACACACACACACACACACACACACACACACACCTTTAGCTGTGCAAAGCACATCACAACCTACATAGGCATCCCAATACTCTTCCTACAAGATGTAGGGTGGACGTAGGAAGCTCCCTAGAGACCTGAAGGCCAGCTAGCCTGGTATATGCAATGGTAAGTTAGAGAGCCTGCACTGAATACAACACAAGGGGAAGACTCATAGTCGAACTTGCTAGACTTCCACATGTAAGACATGACACTCACATGCACACACACACACACACACACACACACACACACACACAAATGTTTTAAGTAGTGTCTACATCAGTGTTCCATCTCTTAAGACGCCCTGTGAAGATACACTCAATATAACGTTTATCAAATTACACAAGATATTTAAGTCAACTCTCCTGTTGGATTTGCTTTATTTGACTGCTGCCCTGCTTAAACTTTATGCTGTCCGAAGGCAGAGGCCCCGAAGGTCTTCTGGGAGTGATGTTTTTCATGCAAGCCTGCTGACCTAGGGGCTACGCTGGCAAAGCATCACTACTAGCAAGCCTTTTGGAATACCTCAGGATGCAGCAGCTACAGACTGGTCCAATGCTATGCTTGTGGGACACACTTACCTCTCTGACCACTATAAACATCACTGTAATCTCCATCCAGGCACAGAGAGAACACTGGGTACCAATACCACACACACCCGCTAAGTTCTTTTTTTTTTTTTTTTAACTTAACATAAACAAAAGTTATTTTATTAACTTTTTATGTGCATTGGTGTTTTTCTTGCATATATAAATATGCCTGAACTGGAATTAGAGAGAAGCTGTAAATTACCATCATGTGGGTCCCAGAAATTGAACCCTGCTCAACTAGGCTCCTTTGGAAGAACAGCCAGTGTTCTTAACCACTGCGCAATCTCTCTAGCCCTGTACACCTAAGTTCTTAACAATTACTGCACTTAATGTTCAACTTTTAATAACAACAAAATCAATAAAAATTATAAAATTAACATAAGCTTCAAATGATCAAATTTTGTTATTTATCGTTTAATATACATAGTCTCCTACATAGAAGATATTCAAAGAATTCTGTCATTGGCCTCCAAATGCAGGCACAGCTATAAAATTTTCCTTGAGGAATAAAAAATGTTCTTCAGTCTGTCCAGCTCATTTGGGTACAGTATATGCTTACAGGAACAGCCCCAGAATCCTGTGGATGCAAACAGTAGATTAGAAACAAGAAAAGCTAATTGAAAAGATGGAGGGCAAGCCATATTCTCAGTTCTGTCATTCTGTTGCTTCCTTGGAACTCTGGTGTCAGATATTTATTTATAAACAACAAAGCATAATGTGAGCTCTGAGTTTATCCATTAAGTGCACATTTGCGTTCCTATATCAAATACCTAACTGCATTTGAATAACAACATATTGAAATGTATTGTTTCTACATTGTTTTTAAAAGAGAATCAAGAAAACAGTGGTTGCTATTGCTTCATAATTACCCGAGATCATCTTGTGGGGGAGGGAAGGGAAACAGTACAAAGAGGTCCTGTTTGTGGTTGTCACATGTGTTATGAAAGCCAGGACAAGCTGCACTTACTCTTTGGGCCACAGTGTCTTACAGCTTCAGAGAGAGCACGCGGATACTAAAAACATTGGTTGCAATAATTAATTTTATGTGTCAACTTGCCTGGATAATAAGGACAGCAGATGGCTGGTAAAACACGATTTCAGGGTGTGTCTGTGACAGTACTCTAGAAGAGTCTGGCATTTGAATCAGCACAGAGAGTAAAGATGGAGGATGGGTACTGTTCAGTCTGATAAAGACTCTGATGGAACACAGGGAGGGAGGAGAACCTTCTCTGTTTCCTCTTTAGATGGAATATCCATCCTCTGGGCTTGGCTGTGGGAGAGCACAAAGGTCCCAGGCTTTCTAATACACCAGAGACCAATTAAATTGTATTATCTACACCAAAATGGAAAGAGAAAAAAAAAACAAAACAAAAAAACTCGTGTCTGGGTCAAACTTATTCTGTTCTTCATCATCTCCCTCCATTCCCAAGACTTCCCAGTCTCTTAACAGAGATTCCTAGGGATCTAACCTTACCAATTCCTGTGCCCCTCCCCCCTGACTTCCCCCAGACACACATGCACACGTTCCAGACACTGGGCACTTACATGGCCATGCTGGGAGCTCTCCAAGTTTGTGAGTCGGTCAAACGCTGAGCCCAAACAGCATAGGTATACAGCAAGTGCCAAGGAAACTAAGAGGGAAATGCATAAGTTAAGCCACGGTGGTGCAGTAATATTCCATACACTCTGCGTTCTTCTGGATTGGGTGAGGAATAGGAGAAGGAAGGTGCATCAGGAACATCGCAAGAAAGTCAGGGCGGGTGTTAAAAGGGAAGATGCAGGACTCCTATACTCCCTGCTTAACCTCCCCAGGTCAGAGCATGAATCTCTGTCCACCTCAGTGCGTGCGTGCGTGCGTGCGTGCGTGCGTGCGTGCGTGCGTGCGTGCGTGCGTGCGTGCGTGCGTGCGTGCGTGTGTGCGTGTGTGTGTGTGTGTGCACGCGCGCGCACGCAGAGGGACAGAGAGGAATTTTCTAAGACTTTCCAGGTTCTGATGATTTTGTTGCGTTTATGCTTCTACAGCATTTTAGGCTTCAGGCTTTGCAAACCTTACTCTTTAAGAGCCTCTAGAGATTAGAAGTATGTGAAACAAGACCACGTGCCTCACCTATCCTGCCAACCCCTCAGTAGAGCTGAGGATGCCCTGCCTCAGTTTCCACTGTGGTGCCCAAATTGCCATAGTTTTTTCAGCCACCATTTTTGCAGAGGTAAATAAGTACTTAGTCTCTGGCTTCTGATGATATCAAAGACCTGAATCCACTCACTGATGTTCAATTGTAGTTGAGGACCTTCAGGAAAATGACTTTAGCCTTTTAAGAGTAATTTGAGGTAAGCAAAGGAAAGATAGGTGGAGGGTCTAAGTCTAAAAGGCAGAATCTTGGACAAAATTTTCCTTCCCTTTGAATTCTGTGGATACTTGTTATGGTACCTGAACCTATCAATAGGAAAGGAAGCTGCTGCTCTTCAAATAGTAATTTCCATACAACTTGGGAGATCTCTAAAGTCTTCCACAGTAGGCCTCTCTAGTATTTGAGTAGTGACACCACCCATGGCCTCTGGAGTACCTGTGATGGAATCCACACTGAACTTCAAGGAGACCATGATGTTCCATGTGCCCATTCACTTTGTACCATCATCTCCTAACCTACCTAAAGGCCGGCCTAGGGCAACCCACAGAAAAAGATGTAGATGATTTACTATGATCCATCATTTAAAAGGCCACTTCCACTCACATGATCATGATGATCTGTGATGACCTCAGCCACTTCCACACCATTTCAAGACATCTAGATTCCATTGCCTCATAGGTTTTATCTTTGTATGGCTCTCTAAACTCCTGATGTGGCCCCATAATCTTCCAGTTTTATCCTGCATAGTCAGTCCTTTTGTCCCCCAACCCTTCCACCCTTCCATCTGAAATCCTTGAGCATCACTATTCTCTCTAGGTATGTCTTGCTTCTTCTCACCATTACCACAGCTAGCCATGATCGGACAGCTTGATTTCCCATCAGACCTCCCAACTTTGCTATTGCATACACACATCCTGGAGCCTGAACGTGGATTGTCATCTTCCTTGGTTCATCAGCCATTTCCCCACAGTTTCTTGTCCCTCCAGTAGGCACATACTTCATGGAAGCACGTCTCAGGAAACAGCATCTATTATTCCTCTCTGCTTTTCTGTTGGTCAAGGGTCCGGTCAAACCTCCCCAACCACTGACAATGTTAGGTCCTAGACTCTGCCAAAATTTGTCTTGTTCTTATTCTAACTTTTGGTTATCATACCATCATATAACATCCAACAGCCTTTTCTCCAGTCCATCTTAGTCAACAGTTTTCATGATCTTAGCAACTGCGACCTCATAATCATGCATAACAGTATGATGTCTGTGACCTTGTATCCAGGTGACTCTACTGTTCCAGCTCACTCTTCTAGCATCCCTCCATTTGCAGCAAGTCTTTGCTTCACCTTTGAACTTGGAAACTATTGCCTTCCACATCTCTCTGAGCCCCTCTAGTATCCTCAGGTCCCTTTTACTCAACCTAGATTCCATGGATCATGAGATTAAGGGGCTCGGGAATTGGAGACAGGCTGAATTTTCCCAGCACATGGCTCTGCAGTGGTCATCAAAATGTCATTGAGGCCACCTGAAATCTTGATTGGGATTAGAGGCCTTTTTCAGCATGATGATAATTCAGCTTTGTAGCAACAGACTTCATTTCCACAATACATCGACACTTCCATGATGTAGTTTGAGTGTCATTACAAAACGACAGTGTAGCACACCCAGAACCAGTGACCAAGAATAAGAGCAAGGCATTATAAGACCTTTTAAAGACCTAATCTACCCTTTAGTCATGCACTGGATAAAAAGGTGCCAGTCAATGGCAGACTGCACAGAGGGTGGCATTCCTGCAAGAATGCGTTTTCCTAGTGATGTCATACTCATCTTATTCTATCTGAGTAAAGTGCACTGTGTGTTTGTACAATGTTGAAATCACCTGATGACACCTATGTTAGCATCACCCTATCATTAAGTGATGCACAAGTACACTATTTGTTTGAAGGCAAGTTGCTAAACCCAGGGTGTAATCAAGAGAAGAAAAATTCAGCAGCACCATTTAAAAGAAAGAATGCTACATACTATGTACATACTTCAGAACCACTGTAGCATCTTGTAGATGAAGAAATTAATCAGTACATGGGTCCAGTAACAGTTGTGTCCCTTGGTTATATAAAGTGCTAATCGTTGTGTTCCTCCCCGGGTGGGAACTCAAGAACACATTATGCTTCTCTGCTGTGGCCCTGCCATCATTCATACCAAACTTCCAAGATGACATTTTTGTCTATATCAAGCCTTGGAAAAGAAAACAGGATTGAGAATAAAGAACTACAGGCTTTGATTGGACCCTCTTTTTCTTTATGAAGTTCTGGGAATTGAACCTAGGGCTCCCTGCATGGTAGGCAAGTATTCTACAAGAGTTCGAACTCCAATCTGGTTTTTACTTATTTTTTTATTTTTATTTTTTTAGAATGTTGATACGTTTCTACTAAGCTGCTCGAGCTAGTCTGAAAGCCACTCAGGCTAGGTGTGCCTTTAATTCATAATCCTGCTGCCTCTGAATCTTCAAGCCACCAGGCCCAGATTTTCTCAGATAGTCTTAAGAGAGACACGGTATCATTTCTGATCAAATTTCACTAACTAGAACTCACTTCATGGCCTCCACTATCTATAAGGGATGCTGGGAAATGTAATCTCAAGGGTTTTCAAGAAGGAATAGAAACACCATGCTTCCTGACTCATACCTCAGTACTTAGGATATGGAGAAATAAGAGATGAATATCTAAGTGCAAAAAAGAGAAGGGAAATGGGCTTGGTGAGAAGTTTGCAGTTTCTATAAATTCCCTGCTTATGAATGTAGCAACGGTACATAGGTGTCATTAGTAGAAGACTGTCCAGTAGAAGAAAAGCACATAGAATCAGAAACTCTTTCATAATAAAAGCCTACAGCTTTAGAGATTGGCTGCCAAAAACACAGCATGTATCTCCAGATGTTTCTGCATTGTTATTGTTTTTATTATTTGTTGACTTAGTTACCAAGACTACCCCCAGGTGCACACACCACTGGCTTGTTATAACCAATAGGATATTAGATTACAGGATATGTGAAGGAGCTTACCTAGTGCATTTTTGGCTCAGCTTGCTTCATTGCTTTCCTGCATCTGCTGTGAGAAGGTGTCTTACGCAGCACATGGCCCAGGAAAAGTGAGAGATATAGTGTATGTATGTGGACTCCCACTACAGAGCTAAGCCAGACAAGTCAATCCTAAAACCTCAGCAAAGCACCAGGGCTATGAGGGAGAAACAAATTCCATGGATTTCCTACAACAGTGATACTCAGCCTTCCTAATAGGAAGGGACCTTTATATAGTTCCTCGTGTTAAGGTGGCCCTCAACCATAACACTATTTTCATTGCTATTTTGTAACTGTAATTTTGCTACTGCTATGAATCTGCAAATATCTGATATGTAGGATATCTGATATGTGACCCCTGTGAAAAAGTCCTTTGACCCTCCCAAAGGGGTCTTGACTCACTGCTCTAGATAGTTTTTATGCCATTTTTATAAGGCGATTGCTGATGATATATCCTTTTCTAGCATTGAAAAGGAGGTAGACCTTTATCTATATAATTTCAGTGATCACCCTCCCCAATGCTTACTCAGTTACTATAAATTCCCTGATGCTCCACCAAAGCAATCCTGAGTCCAGTTTGGGAATTTAGTTAAGATAGTTTGTTATATGTGATTAAGAGCCATCATTTGGAGCTCCCTTTGAGTCAAATGTGGCATTTCTTTATGATGTCATTTAGAAGAGCTGCTTTTGTGTAGCTACTGTACTCAGCATGCATGAAATCTGGGCTCTAAACCAAGTACCCTTCCCCACTGAAAAAGAAGAGAGAGAGAGGGAGAGAGAGCATTGGAGGTAAAGTTTCAGAAAAGATTTTCATTTCCACCTTAAAATTGTAGACTCAACATTTCCTGTCAGAGAAAGGTTTACTCAAGTTTTCTCTATTTAATTAGGCTCTCATGAATCATAGATCTTTCGCATAAGTGAGCTGGCCCCTCAGGGCGAGTGGTATCTTTGCTGGCAAATATTTTACAAAGAAGGCATTTGTTTCAGAAATAAACATTTAATTTGGATAAATTTTAATAGCCACCACACTTGATTCTGATGAAAATGTTTACCAGCGCTGTTTATGCCTGGAACCATTTGTTTCTATTATTTTGACAGAAACGGAATTTGGTTGGTAGCTGTTTGGGATTTGAAATGGTTTTGTAAGCATTTCAGCTAGATGCCCAGGCAGGCAGCCACAATTGTTCTACTTCAAATAAATGGAAAGCACCGTTTTTCTATTCATTACTTCAATGAGAAGAGGTTTAACTGGAGGAAAGATTTGCACAGGACAAAATCACAAAGACTCAAGCAAAAAGAAACAGAAGAGAGTGCACTATAAATATTTCTCCAAAGTTTGGGCAATCTTTTCATTCTCAAAGCATTTGCCTGTACAGCCAAAGCAATGAAAAAGTCAAAAAAAAAAATAAGATTTTTCTCAGTGATAGCTTGGAGTATCAAATATTATTGAATCATCTTGTGTGCTTCATGAGTTACACACGGGGGAGGGGGGACTGTAGTCGTTTCCTGAAAACATATTAAGAAACAGAGAAGTGACTTTTGCAATTATGTCATTTTTCAAATCATCAAAATTGAAAATAAGAGCAAACAACTTCTGAAGAAGCCTGAGGTCAATCAGCTAAATAAACTAAAGTCATTTAGCCAACGAGCATTGATTAGATGGGAGCAGGACAGAATTGACTTCCCTCCAACTCCACCCACTCCACAAACTAATTAAAAAAAGCACATCAGCTACATCTTCAATCAGCTGAGGCAGATAAGTGGGCTTCAAAGTAATCAGCTATAGAACTGTCAAGAATAGCAATAGAGTCTCAGAGAACTTTAGGAAGCTGGCTGAAAGTTAGAGATGCCAATCAGAGAAGAGCAGCCCCAGAGCACATCATTTAGAGACACTTTCTTGGACAGTAAAACTTAAAGGGACACACATACATACATACATACATACATACATACATACATACATACATATATACATACATACATACATAAGATATATGGCATGACACTTCACTTTAGACCTCTTGAAATACTCATGTGAGGCAAGGGTGTTAATACCAGGGTGAGAAGGGCTTGAAGGGTCACATTTAAAATATCTAAAAATGTATAAGCTCCTATAGCCTTAAATTGAGTGGGGGAATGTCTTTATTATTATTCTATTGCTGTGAAGAGATATCATGGTCACAGCAACTCTTATAAAAAGAAAGCATTTAATTGGGGATTCACTTATAGTTGTGAAGGATTAGTGTGTCCATGACTATCGTGGTAGGAAAAAGACAGACATGGCATTGAAGTAGTAGCTGAGAGCTTTACATCCTGATTCACAGACAGCAGGCAGAGAAAGAAACTGTGCCTAGCATGGACTTTTGGAACCAAAAAGTACACCCCCCAACCCCCTCTGACATTCCTCCTCCAATCAGGCCACACCTCCTAATCCTTCCCCCAAAGTTCCACTAATGTTGGAGAGCGGGTGGAACCAAACATTCAGACATATAAGCCTCTAGGGGACATTCTCATTCAAACCACTACAGGGGATTTCTGAACTACCTGAGGCAAGAAACATTGTCTTCAGATTAGCAAAAGATTATTGGTGATTCCCCACCCCCTTCCCAAAGGAACACAGATCATTTTTTCTATGAAGATAATGGAATTAATATTAGAAACACTTCCCTTCTCTGTGTGTTTCCTTACCACAAATACTGGAAAATACATTTTTTTCTTTAGAACATTTTTTTTTTTAATTGTATGATGTGGGTAGGGGAGAGCATGAATGCCATGGTGTTCATGGATGTCAGAGGATAGCTTTGAAAAACACTGAGACAGGATCTCTCTTGTGTTTTTGTCATACTATGTGTGCTCTGGGCCAACCAACTTTCACGTTTCTGAACAACTCTTCTGTTTATGTCCATAGTCCCCAAAGATGCTAAAAATGGTGCTACAGATAACTGGCATGTCATCCAGCCTGTATAATTAATTTGTTTATTGTGGGTATGCATGTGTGTGTGTGCACGTGTCATGGCATAGGTATGGAGGTCAGAAGACAACTTCTGGAACTCAGTAAATCTCCTTTTATCATGTGGGTTCTAAATATTGAACTTGTGTTGACAGACTTGGCAACCAATTTCCTCACTGAGCCATCCCCCTGGCCCTGGACTTATAATTTTTTCTTCTTTAAATTTCTTTTTAGATTTTTAACTTTTTTAATTAAAATATAATCTACCCTATACCCCAACCCCTCATTCCTATGCTCTCAAATTCATGGTCTCTTGCCTTTTTTTCTTTAAATAATCTGCTCAATCTATATAACATTATGTGAATGTATATGATTTTAGGGCTGACCACTTGGTATTGGATAGCTAATTGGGGGACTCTTCCCCGAGGGAGAACATTTTTCCCATGTTTAGTATCTTTGGTTGCCTGGAGTTCTTTGTCTAGGGTTGGGGTCCTATGAGATTTACTCCAGGAAATATAATTTTTTTAACAAACAGTATCTATATGTTCAGTACTCTCTTCTGTTGACAGTAACTGAATGATAAGGAAATATGCAAACAGAAATTTCCTTCCTATAATTTTCGAAAGACAAGAGAAGGAACAGGAGGTCGGGAAAGAAAACTCAGTGATGCAGGAAGAGAGAGACTACCCATAGGTAGTGTAGCTTAAGTTTTCATGGTGACATCATTTCTTTCCTGTAACAGGTTCACTTTCTCTCTCCATCCCCCAACTTGCTTACTATCTCACCTCTTTCCCTCTCTTAAGTCTATCCAGGATTATAGTTACTGTAAATATGTCAAAGCTTCTTTAAACAAAGCAACAACAAAAACCCCTAATAATCTATGAAATACCTTAACTCATCAACTGTGGCAGGGGAGTGAATAGATAGTGCAACTGGCCAGATGGCCACTGAGGATGCTTTGGGACAATGGCCATTTACCAACTACCGTGGAAGAATTAGAACATCATGGCCACTGCTCCAGCAGCTCCAACACACATCTGCTGCACACACTATGCATGACCTCCTGTTTCTATTGCATCCTTGTCTAAGCCTTCTTGTATTTAGGAACTCATACCTGGGAATTTACAGGACATATAGAATTTCAGAGTTGAAAGGTGATATAGGGCTAAGGAGACCAATCTGTGGATAAAGTGCTTGCCATTCAAGTGTGAGAACATGAGTTTGAATCCCCTGATCACATATAAAACCAGACAAATATAACCTGACTGTAATCCCCAGGCTCCTAAGGTGAGATAAGGAACAGACAGCAGAGCCCCAGAAGTTCAGCCAGCTGGTCTAGCATATGCAGTGGAGAACAATAAATGGCCTGCCTCGAACAAAGATAAGAAGGAGGAAAGCTGAAGCTGCCCTCTGACCTCTAAACACATAATCTGTCAAATCCACAATACAGCTCTAACACCTGAGAACACACACACACACACACACACACACACACACACACACACACACAGAGGGCGCTATAGATGCTGAAGGCCAAGCCCTGCTGTCAGAATACAAATCAAGTGTCAGCCTTTTGCTCACCTGTTGGCTGAGTTCAGGCTGTCTTCTAATCTGCACTTTTTTTCCTCGAGGATAATCAAGTGAAGTGCCTATTACACTAAGTAGGTTTTCTATCACTTTAGTGTACAGCTAGGGGGAAAATCAATTTCGGGATATGAAGCAGGGAATTAAAATCCTAAGATGTGAAATGTTGGCTCTCACTAAAACACACATCTCTCCACCATCCGGGCATTTGGACGGATAGCAATAATGAGAATGTATAGGGACCTACCTGCTCAAATATATGCCCTTGGGTCCACTTTGTGAGAAAGATGTAGGAAAGAAGTTCCGTTCTTCTCCAGGTCTATGTTTGTTCAGACCTGGTGGGAAACCTCAATCCTGTTGGGAGCTGACAAATCCCACACTGGTCTCAAACACTGTCATCATTTCACAAGTAATTACAACTTGGGCCAGAGATTAGCCCATCCAATTCCCGTTCTGTACAGTGAGGGGGGAAAAGTGATAACACTATCACCTGGCTATTGAGAACTGAGTAATTGTCCTTTGACCTCTAAACATATGCCACGTACTCCTCCCTCACACATGAATACTCCCAGACACACACACACACACACACATACACACGCATTATGAGTGTGCCCAGGATA